>OX383968.1:25813783-27268449 GCA_947532105.1 Athrips mouffetella | reverse complement strand
CTTTTTATTCATGCTTAATTCTCATATTGGTTGCCAACAGTATGTATACTTATCCGTAAGATTGTGAATGTTGTCAGTTTATAATCTGTATCGCGAGATTGTTTTCTATCGAAAAGTGGTAAACTGTATCTAATCCGCTTCTAGGAGCCTATTCTTAAACATCACCGGATGAATAAATATTTAAAAATCATATGAAAACCCTTAAGCATTATTTATATTTCGTCTATGCATGACGAAGAATATTATATGAGTCATAATAATATAGAAATTATAACCCAGTCGTCGCTTAGCCTCGTAATCTGGCCGTCGCGTCGACGAAATTATTACATTTCATTGGCTTCATGAACTCGTGGAAAGAAACCTTACAAACGCTGTTGCTAAGGTACTTCCGAAGGTTTTGTATGACAAAAGGTGGAGATGATCGATGGATGGTTGAAGGATTATCAACCTTAATACTTGGGTGTAAGCTACAGGTTTCCGGAAACTGAAAGGACATGACTAGTCAACGAAACTAAACAACTTTCAGGAAATGAAAATAAATTCGGCCTCTCCATACAAACTGACCAATCAAGTGGACAATTTTGAATGGATTGACTGCCAACAAGACGATAAAGAGTGTGTGTTGGCTGGTTTAAGCCACGATCACACCTAGCTGAATTCAAAGACTAACTAGACTAATAACATAAGCACAGATGAAATAATAGTAAACTAACGTTTACAGATCCAACACTCCCAGGCGGGGTGCCGACAAATTTCAACCTTACGGTCTAAGCATAAAGTCGATACTTGCAGTGCACCGCTTAGGACACGTTTTTAAATCGCGGGTGATCGCGCACAGGTGGGTTAAAGCGATGATTTTGTCACTTTATGAGATACTGAGCGAGATGCAAGTAGGTATGTAATATTGTTCAATCAAACATGCAAATACTTACTTACCTTAAGATGACATAAATAACATTAAAATCGACTGCCTCACCCATACCAGTCGACTTCTAGCGCCGCGTTGCATACCTAGAGTGCGGAGTGTCACAGGCCTGACGTAAGTCCGTCTTGCACAGTTAGTGACTGCTAAACTCTCAGACAGTAAATTTTATTTCGTATATAACCGCAACGTTTCCTTGTCCCCAGAGAATGGTCTTCTCTCGTACGAGAACCCGAACTACCACTTGGACCCCTCGCGACTCGAGTCGGCGATCTACTCAGACCTCTACGACATGCACGACGATAAACTACAGGACGATTACGACGCCTATCTCGACAACAGGAGGTGAGTACCACAATTGAAAACCTTTTAAATTATCATCATAACATCCCATCCACTGCAAGACAGGAGCTCTCTCATGTTGTTCAATTTTGAGGAAGAAACCTTATCATGGTCAACCTACTAGGCGCCGTCTGGTGGGGCGTCCAAGATACCGCTGGAAGGATGAAGTCGCGAAAGACCTGAAAGAGCTGGAAGTGCCCGTCTGGTCAGATTTGGCACAGAATAGAGAAGAATGGCGTACTTTAATGTCGGAGGCCAAGATCCACTTCGGGTCGCTGAGCCAGCGAAGTAGTAATAGTAACAATTTTGAGGGGAAGAGCCATAGACAGCATAGACACCACGCTTGTTATCAATGCGGCTGGTACCATGGATCGTAGTTGTTGGACTTGTTGGTGACCGCTGTATGTAAGATGGTCCGATACACAGGAGGACGCTGCTCATATCCTCCAGTTCATAATACCCTTAGTCGCCTCTTACGAAACCCAAGGGTAGAGATTTGTTGGTACAATTTTGTGCCGGCTCCACACCGGCTTTTAAAAATATATCGGGCAGTAATGGAACCTTGCCGACCTGTCACGGAAAGTGTTTCAGTGAAAACTACTTTGTAACTTTTCAGATCGACTATGACACCTATTTCGAATTTAAGAGGTGATTTCTACACTTGAAACCTTTGAAAATATATCGGGCAGTAATGGAACCTTGGTGAACTTATAACGGAAAGTGTTTTTGGTGAAAACTGCTTTGTAACTTGTAGCGCGACGAAACGGTAGCCAATAGACAGAGAGTTGACGACTACGTAGCCTATCTCGCTACTATAGACAAAGAGTGGACATTCGAACACCCCACCTTATCGCACACCAAAAGTGCGACCAACAAAGAGTGCTACAAGAGGGCGCAACCTGACCCGTTGTCTAAAATTGACAATAAATGTGGATGGGCTCAGAATATCTAGATAAAGTTTGAGAACGTATATCTTTCTCATTTTTCACTTTTCTTTTTTACTTCGGTAGAAACATAAGCAGTATATGATAAAGCTATATTAAATCGTTCTACAGAATAAAACTCCATTCTCAAAGTGCAATACCACGATTCCAAAGTATATGAAACACAGAACACTTGATACCGCGGCCAGACTCAATAAAGCCCGTCTGCTCTGCTCCATCCAATACAATACAAAATACGTCAGCGTTCGGCTCGCCAGATGATGAATAGGGTTGTCAGGCTTCCGTCGGCGTGAGAATTTTATAGCAATTAGGTTTGAGTTTTGGAAAATGTGTGACACTATAAATAAGGTGCAAGTGTGTTGTGATGTACTTGGGTGTCGTAAGAGGCGACTAAGGATTAATGAACCAGAGGATGAGCAGCAGCATACTTCTGTGTATCATTCCATCTGTTCCCATATTTTTTGTATCACTCGTACAATTGTCAATTTATGCTACACAATGTATTGTATTTTTTGTCTGTACAATAAACTAATTTTATTTTTTTTATTTTTATCGTATCATCTTATCAACCGCGGTCCATGGTGCCAGCCGTAACGCTAACAAGCGTGGTGACTATGGTACTTTCCCTCCACAATGTTTCAGCAAAAGCTGGAATTTTGGAGGGAGTTCCCTATCCTGTAGTGGAAGTTTCATTGGATGTCATGATGATGATTGGAATTATTCAGTATTGTCGGAAAGTTCTATTGTTTATTTTATGGAAGTTTAAAATTTTATGTGTTAAATCGAAACAAACATTTTGAATTCGAATGAAAATGGGACTGAGCCTATAACAGAGTTGCGGTCGCAGTCATATGAAGTGTACCTGTCAAACTAACTTCACTCTGCCTCGATTTAGTTTTGCATAACCACTAAGAACCAATGTGAAGTTAGCTACAACTGTAATTCTCAATTGAAACTTATAGTATGTTGCGTGCTTCTACCGTATCATTCAAGCTATTTATGTCTATTATTGTGATATTTATGCTACATCTTAAATTCCATCCTCACTTACCACCGGGTGAGGTTGTCAAATGCTCACCTTTGTCACATTAAAAAAATCCACTTGGTGGAAAATCTGTTGTCACTCACAAGCTTGTTGTAAGTACGCGAACTTTTCTCATTCTGGTATTGTCAATGTCCGAACATCACGATATTTTTTTCAACCCTGTTTTAATGGCCACAAATCTCTTAATCTACTTTATCCTGGCTTAATCCATCAAATCGTATCAACCCTACAAGTGCATCGACCTATTCAACGCGCAGGCGCAGTGCATCGATCGTTGCACTTCCGTGTTGGGGGATCGCAACTAGCGGGGACGAAAGCGAGCTCCCGTGATTCAGGATAATTTGATTAAACTGAGTTGTTGAATGCTCGCTACGGAGTGGAATTGGGGAAGTTAGCGAAAATGTGAAGTGAGTTGTTTTCGTTGAAAGTTCAGTTGCAGAAAGAGAGTTTTGTTAGGCTGAAAAACATTTTGACTACACATTTTTTTATTATTAGTCCTTAACAAAAAACAATTAAAATAATTTTGTCTTCTTCGCTCTTGTCAGTGAAGTAACAGCTATACGTTGCTTACATATCCTCTGCATGCAATATGTTTGACGTTCTGATACCAGAATTCTGTACGTACCTAACTACTGTTGTGGAATTCTGGGGAAGCTCCCTGTTCGGCAGTTGGCTTTTTATGAGATTTTAATAATTTTATAATAGGTATATAATGTTGATTTCACTTCATTTAAGAATATTGTTTATATAATCTATGTTGTATTCTTCCAATCAATTACCTGGAAGGTGATCGTGCAAATTTTAACGATATTACCAAAACAAAAACGTTTCCCTAAAACGTTACGTTGTTTTGGTAATATCGTTGAAATTACCACGATCACCCCCTTGGTTAAGGTAATTCATTAGTTAACTGTACAGCCAAGAGCAGATCAAATGTGGCAGTCGTATCGTGACTCTGTTTCCACCTGTGATTGAAACAAGAACGGTACAGTCGAACGTATCAAGCTCGACGTGCTCGTGACTGTATAAAGTTCTTTAAAAATAGAAAATAGTTTACAAATCGCGATTCTGCTGGCCAAGCACTACGAACATCCGGCGTAGCGGAGCGACGGAACTGCATCCGATGAGATGATTAACTCTTCACAATAACCTCAGGAAAAAAGTAATAATTGCAAATTGGTTCGTTTATAAGCCATCGTATTACGTACTACACAACAATAACACGCAATTTCCTACCTAGACAAAAATGAGTGTCTTTATTTAACGTCAAACATTTTTTTTTGTGAAATCTTTAAAAGAATAAATAATCTTAACGCATATAATGGCTGTAACAAAAAGGGCTTACCAACCCTGAAGGATGTAAATCTGCACATGAAACTGAACAACTTTCCATACGGAATGTAGGTCGAAATCGAAAAAAAAATTTGACCTCCCATAGAAACTGAATCAGCTACCTTAAAATCACATACGCAAAACATCACCTGTACGCAATACACCAATCTATTGTGCATTTTGTATGGGAAGTTAAATATTTTTTTCGTATTTCGACCTATGTTCCTCAAGGAAAGTTGTTAAGTTGCATGGGCAGAATCACGTCCTTCAGGGCTGATATGGCCTTTCTGTTACACCTTGTACACTCAACAGCACGTCAGTAGAAACACTTTTCGACTTTATGACATTGTGATAGAGTTGAAAAAGTTTCTACTGACGTGCGGTTGACCGTACAATTCTCTACATTCATCATCAATCATAACATCCCATGAAAATGTCCACTACAGGACAGGGAGCTCCCTCTATAATTCTAGCTTTTGCTGGAAAAATGTAGAGGGGAAGTATCATAGTGTAGTCATCATAATTATAAAACAATAATAATTTGGTCTTCATAGATTTGACGTGATTTTTTTTTGTATTTATTTATTTTTTTGTCCTGGGAAATCGCCAAATAACACGAATTTATAGTAGGTTCTATATTATTGTTTACCTGATATCCATAAGATAAGATAACATACTAACTAGACTGAATAAATCTCTTTTTATTCCTTAGTCGGGTCATAAGGCGGTGGTTTAAAAAATTATGATGATTTTGAATCTTGAATTAGTTTTATTAATTAAAGATATACCCTCTGTCATTCCCACAATGCATACAAATCTAACGACACCTCGCATGTTGAAATCTATCAAGCCGTTTAGGCTGCAGAGCGCGACAAAGAAATTGACATACGAGTACACTCGAAAAACATTACCCTCCCGTTATGGGGCAGTCGGGTAAAAATTACGTGACAAAAAAAAATAGACTGGTATTTTTAAAAAGATTCTCTTATTTTTTCTTTAATTTACAAAATGCCACTTCCTTTTTAGAAAACGATGTAGTTACAGTAACATAATTCTGAAGTAATTTGTTCGTGCAAAGGAGCAAGATTGTCTGGGCCCCTTGCAGACTGAAGCAAAGCAATAACGCAGTAATACAGTACGTGCTTCCTTGCATCTCTGCCGGATCTTGGCTTATACAGGGTGCTTTTGAAAATATTTTCATATTCCATACATTGCCCCCTCAAACTGCCGTGGTCAGGTCATGTGTAGTCAAATGTATATTAATATATTAGGTCTTTACCTATGAAATTGCCGTTTTGTATGGCGAATTTTAGCTAAACTCAATTTTCAGTACTAACATTTTTGCATTTTTCTTAGGAATTATAAATCCAATTTTTTTCATTTTTTTAAGCATTATTGGGAAGACATCAAGCTAACAGAAGCTAAATTTAATTTTCGAAAAATATTATCTGTAAAAAAATATAACAAATCTAATGATGAAATCGGACGACCTTTAAGACGAACAACTTTCGAACATTTAATTTTATATATCAAACTAAAAATAAAAACTTTATTTTATGCGTAAATTGATAACCTTGAAATTAACTTTCAAATATAAGACAAATGAAAAAAATTGCATTAGAATTATAGGAATTATGATCTCATTAATATGTAAGAAAATTTCGGCAATTTCATAGGTAAAGACCTATTATTATAACTTTACCCTCTCAAGCCGTGTGAAAAAAATTGCTAGATTTTCATGACATGAGACCTAGCTAGAAAAAAAACCCCGTATGGTAAATTAAATTGAGATCGTTAGAGCCGTTTTCGAGAAACCGATTACAAATATATATACAAATATTGCTCGTTCAATACTACAGGATATTGGATTAAAAGAATGGCTTTTAGAAGTAATCATAGACATTAGTTTGTGTGTGAACGGTTGTATTGGTCAACACCTGGGGTTTTAGACAAGTGGTTTTTATTTCATTTATTCATACAGTTTACATTAACAGTCTTAAAAACTAAACATGTACCTAAGCCATAGTCAATTTCTATATTATATACTAAGAGGCTGGAGGATGTTTAATTATCAGTTTTATTATCATAACTCATAACATCCCATGAAACGTCCACTGCAGGGTAGGGAGCTCCCTCCAGAACTCAAGCAAAAACGTGTGGCACTTTGGAGGGGATTTACCATAGTCACCACGCTTGTAAGCGTAGCGGCTGGTGACCGCAGTATGTAAGATGGTACGATATATATAAAGATGCTGCTGTCATCCTCCGGTTTATAAGCCCTTAGTCGCCTCTTTCGACACTCACGGGTAGAGATGGGTTGGTAATATTCTTTGCCGGCACCACACGGACCTGAAAAATAAAAAAAAGAGGAATTGACAAAATTTAAACGACATGTCACGTGGTACTCGTAGATAATGTAAATCCCATACACATTTTCAATATATTCTACTAGCATATTCTACTACCTTCTGGTCACTAACTAAAATAAATATGTTGTCGTAAAAATGCCAGGAAGTTGTAAAAATGTGAAAATAACGTTAGAATGTAGAGTTGTTTTCGTACCCAGGCGATACCCAAACAAATATGGCGGTAAATCTCCTTTTGATTATAAAATGTGGAAAGTTTGTTACAACTTTGTTTTTGTGAGTCGGTTTTGTTACTTTTTTATTTTGGTGGCTTGAAAACTCTGTCAATACACTTACTTCATATTTTTAGAAAACAAAAAGAAAACTTACAATTTTACCAAACCTTAAGATAGTTTAGGTTTTTGATCAAAAGTCGGTTTGACAAAAACGAATCATTTTTATCATGACCCTGCGTCACATATATAATTGGGGAAATACATAAGTACATAATTGAGGTTTTACATTTTTTTTAGTTTAAACTTTGATGCTTATCTTTCCAAAAAACTCTGTCAATACAGTTACTTCATATTTTTAGGAAACAAAAAGAAAACTTACAATTTTACCAAACCTTAAGATAGTTTAGGTTTTTGATCAAAAATCGGTTTGACAAAAAACCAATCATTTTTATCATGACCTTGCGACACATATATAAATGGGGAAATACATAAGTACATAATTGAGGTTTTACATTTTTTTTTAGTTCAAACTTTGATGCTTATCTTTCCAACAAAGTTCTCTAGAGGAGACTTGAGTCAAACTGAATCAGAAAACTACTGAAACTTAAAATGGAACTGTTCTTGGCGAGACCAGTGTTTCCTAAACTTTTAAAACCTGTGCTAAGAAGTATGAATGCAATTGTACGCTGTTGACACAAAAGAGGTACAGTCAACGACAGGACAAGCTTGACACTTGCAGTGCGACTCTAGCCCGTACGTCTGTTGAGATAAGAACGATACGATTAATGTGCTCTTGACTGTATGTTAGTATTTTCCTACGTGCCGTCTTGAAAATTGGAGGACTAAGTTTAAATTTTTAACACCGATAGAATTCTGAACTTCCTATTCGAGAGGGCTATTTTTGTGCCAAGGAAAATAGTTATGATATAAGCATCACGGCGGCATCGAGATTTACTTGCATAAATATTTGTTGGCGTGTATGGGGTTTCGGTTTTTAGGGTTCCGATACCAAAATGGTAAAAAAAGGAACCCTTATGATGCCGCTTTGTCTGTCACACCTGTATATCTCAGCAACCACTCATGCTATCGACCTGAAATTTGGAATAGTTTTAGAATATAGTTGTCCAACTTAATCGCACGTAAAAGAATTAAGAAAAAAATATGATTATTCATCTTAAGGAGGCCCAAATATATTAATAAAAAAAAATCAAAATTGATAAATTTCAAATTGTCGGTACTAGGTCAAGTGGGGTATCGTATGAAAAGGCTTCACTTGTGCATTCTAAAACATTTTTTTGTATTTTTTTTACATTGTTAGGTTTCAAGTTATGATGAAAAATGTCAATTATCCCCGCCTTATCTCCGAAGTTTGTCAATGGAAAAATCTGAATTAATTACACTCGATAGAAATTTATGTAAATATTACAGCAAAAATAAAACGATCTTTCTAAGTCAAATAGTTTTTTAGAAATCTGCAAAAAACCTTTACAAACAAATTTAGTTTTGCGGTCCTAAAAATGGACTTTATTGCTTCCAAAAATACTAAAGGTATATCGGAACCCTCGGCGCGCAAGACGAACTCGCACTTGACCGGTTTTTTTATTACCTAGCTAGATATAGAAGCCTCGAAGCTGCACAATGAACTAAAGGCGCTCAGCAGATGAAGGGGCGGACATACGCGGGCAGTCACGGACATTGTCACCAGTGTGGCCGGTATTGCGAAAATTATAGTTTTTATCAGAATAAAATTCAAATATAACAAGTTAAAAAGTTGCTATATGTTTTAAACTAAATGAAAATCAATCTGAACAATCTTTTCGAGTGATTAATTCTTTGAATTCAAGCTGTTTTTCTTTCCAAACTAAAGATTTTGGAAAATACGCGCATAGAAACGAAGCGTTTTTTTCATGTCAATGATTATAGTAATACGAAAATAATTGCAGTACCGGCCACACTGGCGGACTGTCAGAACAAAAAGTCTGTCGTCTGCTGTGCCACAAAACAGACCCGCATAGAAAACGAGCAGAGAAATGGAAGAAAAAAAAAACTGGTCTCATTTTGTTTGTGTCGACAGTCAATTGTTTTCGTCGTGCATTCGAGCTATTTTCACGTAATAGTAATAGCCCGAGAGGCGAGCGACTTTAAACTGCAAGCATTTTCATAATGGAGTAGAGCCTCAGTCAGCTGGATTCGTTAGGCTTTGATTTTCCATAAAATAATTATAAACCTCGCAGATACTTTGTAGAATCTGAAATTTAGTATATAGGTGAAGAATTCAGATTCAGATAATTTTGTTCAATATAGATTCTTTACAGAATACTTATTGAATGTATTATTATAACCACAAAAAATAATACATATATACATACAAAACATCACGCCTCTTTCCCGGCGGGGTTGGCAGGGACCACAATCCTCCACCTGCTACGATCTTGACATACTTCCCTCGCTTCCTGTACTTTCATCAATCTTTTCATACTCGTACATACTCGTCGGCTTAAATTAATAGTCAGTCAGTATAGTTCTGTAACAAATGCCGTTAGTCACTGATAAAATGTCGCGCATTTTCCTTCTACGTACGGCGCGATTGGTCTGTGAAAAATAATTCTTAAGGCGATATGCAAGTTTTTTCGGGTATTTTGAAGACTCAGTATCTTGCCGTGATTTTGAGGTATGTGTTTCTTGACCATTCAAGTGAGGAAATCACCAAGACCAAAACAAGATTAGTGAAAATCGACTCGATAAAATAAAAATCCAAAATTGCCTCTTCAATTTTCATTTATTCCCTTTTTTTGTGGAATCTGAGGTGTTTTAAGTAGTGAAATTAGGTATACAGAAAGGTATTTGTAGTTGCTAGGGTTTGGCCAACCTAAAATGTTATTTTATTACTTAGCTTTTACAAAAAGTCGATATTTTATATCAGGCGCTTACGTCATTTAGTTTTGGTAACACGTACAGTGTATCTGTCGCAGTCTAATGCGTTGCGGATTGCGCACTTTATCCCTTTCTTTCTAGCGAAAAGACTGCGCGCGCTGTCAAATATCTATCTTTTCTCATATCCTCTTAATCACATAAGCCGGTCAAAATCTGAGTTTTGCATTTGCTATCTGAAACTATAAGTTAAATATCTACTACATAGCTATAAAAAAGGGTTTACAGTCCAAACGCTAACGAATCCAGCTGACTGACGGGAGACTTTCTCTACACCACTAATGTAATCATCATCATCATATCGTGTGGGTTGCAAGGTCGATGACCGACCTCACAAATCCTGGTGTCAGAGTTGTTGAGCCGCCAAAAGCGTCTACCACTAATGTAATACTCCTACAGGGTGTAAGGGACGGTGTGCCGAAAGCTGAAAGGACGTGCTCAGTCAACTATACTGAACAACTTTCCCAAAAATACATTAATAGGAATTGAAAAATAAAAATTACCTCTCCATACAAGCTGTTGAATCAGAGTGAGCAATTTGTATGGAGAGGTTAAAATCTTTTTTATTCAACTGAAATTTTTCTATGGGAAAGTTGTTCAGTTTCATTGACTGAACACGCCCTTTCAGTTTTGAGTACACCGTACCTTACACCCTGTATAATATAAAAAATGGATTTTGGAAAATGCTTGCAGTTTTAAGTCGCTCGCCTCTCAGACTATAATGCAGCACGTTCGTTTTACAGCGAATTGGGTGTTTATTTCAGCCAAAACCCTTGTTGATTTTCCCTCCTGTTTTTATCCTGGCTTCGCATATGCTGGTATTCGTGAATATTGTATGGAGTGTATACCACGGTGTAATAAGCGAGGAAAAGTTTTGGAAATGTAGAGAAAATTCTAGTTTGTTCCCTACGAATTTGCAATTTCTGAAGGCGGTATATGACAGATTTTATGGGACCATTGCGTCTGCGTTAAATGACATCTGTATTTTGAATTTTAAGAACAAGTCATGACTATAGATCGCCCGTGTGGTGCCGGCAAAGAATAGTACCAACCCATCTCTACCCGTGGGTGTCTTAAGAGGCGACTAATGGATTATGTACTGAAGAATAGGCATCAGCATCTTCCTGTGTATCGTACCATCTTGTATATGCGGTCACCAACCACAGCGGTCGCCAGCTGCAACGCTTTCAAGCGTGGTGACTATGGTAAAGCCCCTCCTAAGTACCACGCGTTTTCACTGGAGTTCTGGAGGGAGCTCCCTGTCCTGCAGTGGACGTTTCAAGGGATGTTATGATGATGATGATTATATAAATCATAATGTAGAGCAAGACTGGCAAGCAAAAGCGCATTCCCTAACCTAGGAACCAAAGATAGAATTATATTCCTTCGAAAGAGAATGATTGCGCTACCTATACACAAGTGAAATAATGGTTGTTTATAGTGCTGTCAAATAAAAACCTAATGCAGTAGTCACTATAGTATCGCATTCCTTTATGCAAAGGAATAAAGTAGGTATATTTGTATAGGTATAGAATGAGCGTGGCTGCTATAAGAAGAGAGAATTAAAGACGTGCTTTGGATAAGAATGAATATCTTTAGAATATTATACGACTAGATAAGTTGCATTCGACTTTAAAGTTACAACGTTATGGAATTTAAATTTAACAAATAGCCATTGTCTGCAATTCCAAGAGTAGCCTTCCCCGGGGTTCAAACTATCATCCTACCAAGTTTCAACATAATCGTTTCAAGGTGTTTTTTTTTTCAAAACTGAACAAATTTCCCAAAGAAACACTTGTAGGAAAATTTAAAAAAATTAAAAAAAACACACCGTACGATTTTGCCGCCTGAGCTGTAATTTTGTATAGAGCAATGATTTTTTCTTTTTTTCACTTCCAAAGGTACGTTTCTTTAGGAAAGTTGCTCAGTTTCGTTAAAAAAATACCTCGTATTACAGAAAAGGTATATCAACCGTGAAGGATGTACATCTGCCCATGAATCTGAACAACTTTGCCCAAGGAACATAGGTCGAAATACAAAAAAAAAAATTCACCTCCCTTTCACATTCAGTTTCTATAGGAGGTAAACATTTTTTCTAGTGTTTCGACCTATGTTCCTTGGGGAAAGTTGTTCAGTTTCATGGGCAGATTCACATCTTTCAGAATTGGTATACCCTTTTTGTTGCACCCTGTATTTATGTTGTTTAGTCATGAAAAACACCGAGGGTTCACAGTATCGATTGGTTTTCCTAAAATAACACATATCGTGCAGCATTTGTATAACGTAGCATGGACGGGAAACGGCGGATGCTTATCTCAACGTAAACAAACAATTAAATCACAAATTGAAATGAAAATGGCTGAATAATTGGGTGTTGAACTCGTGGTCGTGTTAGTTTGTTTTGGTTGGAACAAAATATTTTGGATTGAGAGAAAATGTGGTCGTCAAAATTAGAAGGGACCTTATGGTGGCACGCACTATGAACCAAAAGCTCAATCACCGACATTTTACGAAAATTATTTCGTGATCAAAATAATACCGAATTCAAATAAGTTTAAGATGCAAGTAGCTATATATCTGGTTATATTACCGGCCAACAAAATTCCCGAAGAAAACTATCTATCCTGTTTTCCATTTAAAAACAGGTCAACATCTTACGTTACGTATGCCAGCCTCCCATGGGCGGGACATAAACTTTTATGTTTCATGTTTGCATAAAACACGCGCTCTCAGAGGGTGCAGCCGGAATAGCAAAGCAAAATGGCGGGTAAACGATGTTTTGCTGCTTCCTTGAGGTGCAAGGTGAATAAAGATGTAGTTTTTCACTTCCTGAAATGAATATTGCGACCGCTTAGTATTTCTGCGTGGACAAGCCTTATAAATGCACCAAATTTTTTCCAGGAACTAGTTAGACAGGTACATAGCTTCAAATTTTGATAGGAGCCAATTCCATTGAAAATCCAAGAATTGGCTCCTATCAAAAATGTACCTAACTAGTACGGTCAACCGCTTGTCGGTAGAAACTTTTTCAACTCTATTACCACGCCATAAGGTCCAAAAGTGTTTCTACCGATGTGCGGCCGTGTGTACCTGGAAAAATTTGGTGTATTTATAAGGCGTGTCCACGTAAAGGCGATATACGACGTTAAGCGACTGGACTATAAGAGCTTATTCTTCTCAAGCTTTACAATCTTAGGCGGAATTATTTGCTTTTTTTCATTTCCTAAAAATATTTCTTCGGGAAAGTTGTTCAGTTTCGTTGACTGAACCACTGAACCTTTCAGTTTTCGGTACACCGACCCTTACACCCTTTAAAAATATCTAAATAAATATCTCTACCTACATAAATACATAAATATCTCTCAATCATCATCACACACGTGTTAAATTTTAAAATAATGAACAAACAATATGTCAAACTGAAAAACACAAGACCATAAACAAATAAACAATAAAAATTAAATAAAATGTTCATTTAAAAAATGACCCAAAAGATACAATTTATAATAAAAAAAATTTTTAGTTTTTTCCGAGGCTTACCAACACATTTTGCAGCTATGTTTAAAAGCAATCATCTAAAGCTGACAGAAAACAACAAGTTTGTAAAACAATGTTATTGTTTCCGTTAAATATACTCTGGTTTAAGTGTCATAGCTGCAAAATGTGTTGGTAAGTGGTGGAATAAACAAAAATAATGGATTATACTGTTTAATTTGCAGCTTTGCTGTGCTGTTACCTGCATAAGCAGGTCGGCAGTAAATTTTAAGCAAAACAATTTGAAATTCAGTTCGTAACTTTCCTACATTTTAAAAACTTAAATGAACAGTTAGCAGTTGAAGTTCATATTTTAAGTTTACCATTTCGTGAAATAATTGTGTACCAACGCGTATCAATTGTGTATATATTCAAGTCGCGAGTGTATAGGCTTCTTTTGGGCAAGCTCGTCCCATCGTCGACCTCATCTCTGTCCTCAAGTCTAGATCGAGGTTAAGATTAAGCCCATTGACAATAAAAAAGTACCTACAGCCTAGAGCACATCAAGCTTGACACATTACACTTTGTACCGTTCTCGTTTCAAACAGTCTACTTGATAGCATCGCACTATGGTCGCACTGCAAGTGTCAAGCTTGGTGTGCTCTTGACTGTACAATAATGTAAGGTTCATTATCCACAGCGGCGATATTTGTTGAACGCATGCAAGCTACAAAATATCTTTTGCATTTTAGTTCTGTCGGATGAAATTCGCGAAAATATACACATTTTTATTGCGCATCACATCACCCCACAGATCGCTGTTTATGGGATGAGGTAGGGTTGCCAACTACGAGTTCTAAGTCTATTTGTTAAGGGACACTTAGTTGCCTAAAGTATTCTTTTTAACACCGATAGGTTCGACTGCTTACGCGAAGCAAATCCTTTAATACGTATGCGAAACTCGAGGGAATAGAAACGTAGGTATAGAGTCTAGCTAGCACGTGTAAAGATCGATTTATAGAAAAAGGAACAGAAAAAAATGTTTTCATTATAATTATCTATTGAGAAATACTGTTCCTATGTTCTATTTCATAGTAACCGAATGCCTTCTTAAGGACGATAAAATATGCCGTAACCAAATCCTCTAATAGTCCAATCATAAAAATATACTTACATGAAATGGTGCAATAAATTTTGTACCATAAGGATGGAGCTGCTGAGATTTGCGGCGTATGGAAATCGTTTCCATTTTCCGAAGAAACGACTGTAATAAAGCGATTTGCTTCAGAAATGCACCTGCTTTGGATTTTATTAAATTCGCAACAAAACCCAAATGTAAGAAACTTTTAAACTTAGCCTATAAATAGAGACAGAGTCATTAAGTTATTATAAAAAATATCAATTTGTTTCGACCACAAATAACGGGGTAAAATACATAATTCTATACATACATAATATCACGCCTTGTTCCCGTCGGGGTAGGCAGAGACCACAGTTCTCCACCTGCTACGATCTTGACATATTTCCCTTCCTTCCTGAACTTTCATCAATCCTTTCATACATGCTCGTCGGTTTAGGGTAGGTACTTTTAACCTGGCCTTTATTCAGAACGCCCTGAATTTGGTCTTGGTACGTTCGCCAAGGCCTTCCCCTTCAACTATTTTTCATTTTTGTAAAACATCGATTCCCGCTCGTGCGGTAAATGGAATTAAGTCTCATATAAGGGTGTATGGGACGGTGTAACGAAAACGAAAGGGCGTGCTCAGTCAACGAAACTGAACAACTTTCCGAAATGAAAAAAAAACCTTTCCACACAAAAGTCTCATATACAGGGTGTAAGGGACGTTGTACCGAAAACGAAAGGGCGTCCTCAGTCAACAAAACTGAACAACTTTCTCAAAAAAAAAATTACCTCCATACAAACTGTTCGACCAGAGTGAGCAATTTGTATGGAGAGGTCAAACATTTTCCACATTTTCACCGTCTCTTACAGTCTGTATAGACTGCTCCACCGACAAGAGAGCGGCTCTTAAGGCGATATGTAAGTTTTTTTGGGTTTTCTAAAGAGAAATATCTTTATATTTACACAATATCTTGCCGTGATTTTCAGGTATGTATTTATTGACCATTAAAGTGAGGATATCACCAAGACCAAAACATGATTAGTGAAAATCGACTCGACAAAATAAAAATCCAAAGTTGCCTCTTCAATTTTCATTTATTCCTCTTTTTGTGGAATCAGAGGTATTTTAAGTAGTGAAATTAAGTATACAGAATGGTATTTGTAGTTGCTAGGGTTTGCCCAACCTAAAATTTTATTTTATTACTTAGTTTTTACAAAAAGTCGATATTTTATATCAGGCGCTTACGTCATTTAGTTTTTGGTAACACGCACAGTATATCTGTCGCAATCGAATGCGTTGCGGATTGCGCACTTCATCCCTTTCTTTCAAGCGAAAAGACTGCGCGCACTGTCAAATATCTATCTTTTCCCATAGCCTCTTAAATACTTATAAGAAGAAAAGAAGAAGAAATATAAAAAGCATTGGAAAACAAGAGACAAAGCAACAATGCCTTTTTCCATGCTTTTTTCTTTGAATTTTACCAATTTTTTTAACTTGATTTATAATGCTACTTTATAGATCAAGTGTGACTGTTTGAATTTTTAAATCAATATTTCCGAATGTGGAGCAAAACATCGCGGTAAAGTGCTCTATGAATATTCATCAAAGTGTTTATTGTAAAAGTAAAGCTTATTTTGATATTCTTCCCAACCTTTTTTACTGGAAGAATAATTAACTTTAACTTCATCGTTTCATTCGGTCTCCAAAAACAAAGCTAATACTTTGCGGAGTTTGCGGTTAACTGAAAATATTTGTTAAAGGAATTGGACAGTTCTCTCTTGCAAAGTATGCCTTAACACCATTTAAGTACTTATATATACAGGGTGTTAATTTGATTGCGTGCCATAGCTTAGGGGGTGGTTCAGTAACGATAAAGGAACTCAAAAAAATTATAAAAAAAAATCCTACTTAAAAAAATGTAAACTCCATTGAAACTAAACTAACGCGGAGGGCAATGACCCGGAGCACCGCGCTATCAAAAGCGCGCGATAGAGTTTCAGTTACGTATATGCCTACATTATCCACTGATTCTCGCGCGCTGGCTTAGTGATAGCGCGGTGCTCCGCGTTAGTTAAGTTTCGATGGAGTTTTAGATTTTTTTTTTCAGTGGGATTTTTTAAATATTTTTTTTGTGTTCCTTTATCGTAACTGAAGCACCCCTTAAGCTATGGCACGCAATTAAATTAACACCCTGTATACGTACTAGCCCATCGGCACGTTACGTCCACAATTCGTTGGTCCGAAATCTGACGTTTAGGACCAACAAATGTCAGTCATATTGTCAACATTGTCGAATGCACACTAAACTTACCAACAAAATGAAATGTTCTTAGGTGAAGAAACAATATACTCTTATTGTTTTTGACTATAATCCAATGAATAAAACTGAAAAACCAGGCCTAAATCACATATAAACAGTAAAAAGTTTGTTTCCCGCCATATTATTTCCGTTCCGAGTATTTAGCACCGACCGAAGTACGTTTACTTCGGTCGGTGCTAAATGCTAGTTCACGCGATTTTTCACAGGTGGCGCTATTTTTCCTTGTATGTGGAAATTTTGAACCGCTTGTTCCCAAGACCCTATCTTGACTATATAAATCTATGCTTAACACTAACGTATTTAAATTAATTCCACCTACCCCTACCTTGTTCAAAATTTCTTATATATTTTTTTCTTTACTTGCAGAGTCGATGATGAGGTGTCGTCGCCAGTAAAAAAATCAAAGTGAGTATCTTTTAGATATTTCGACCAATTTGTCAGCCTCTTCTTTGTGATTCTCAATTAGACCTGCCTCTTGCACGGAAAGCTCTAAGTTTGAGTTCATACAAAAATCACATGTAAAAAAGCACTTTCAGTTACTCCCGATTTTGTAATTTTTTCGGGAAACTTTGGGATCTTTTTGTTTTCATACAAAAATTGTCTTAAAAATTATGAACACAAGAAATCAGCTAATTCTGTCGAGCTATTCACAAATGATGCTCCGTCATTTATGTGTTAATTCATTTTCAATATGGCAGAAAAAGCATGAAAGTAGAATTAATGCAGTAGAAATGAGAGCGTTGAGGAGTATGATTGGTGTGAAATTGAGTGACAGGATTAGAAATAGTGTGATAAGAGAACATTGTGGCGTAAAAGAAGACGTAGTGACTAAAATTGAGAAGGGATGCTGAGATGGTTTGGTCATGTAGAGAGGATGAATGAAGGAAGATTGACGAAAGAGATCCACAAGGCGAGAGCGAATGGAAACGTTGGAAGGGGAAGGCCTCAGCGAACGTACCAGGACCAAATTCAGGACGTTCTGAATAAAGGCCAGGTTAAAAGTACCCTAAACCGACGAGCATGTATGAAAGGATTGATGAAAGTTCAGGAAGCAAGGGAAGTATGTCAAGATCGTAGCAGGTGGAGAACTGTGGTCTTTGCCTACCCCGACGGGAACAAGGCGTAATGTTATGTATGTATGTATGTATGTTAGCGAATCCGCGCTCTCTGACGATTTCAATGTGCTACAATGATTTTCACCATCAACACAATAAAGTAATAGAACAGTTCATATGTATATTGAAAAATACAGAACGGACTTACTCCACCCCCCTTGCAATCTACCCCGCCCGCACCCGCTCGCGAGATTCTCGTGGTCCTTCTGATAGTAAGGGTGATGAAGGAGAAATTTCTATATGATTTGCTCATGTCTGCCTCTTTGACTGATGATAAGGAGCATCCTCTAGAATATACAAAAAATATTGGCGGACATCCACACCCCTGCGTTTTTGAGGAATTAAGTTTTAACTATTTTGAAATTTGACAATAAAACGTACACCTGGCAGACTATGACTATCTGAATAAATACAATGTATAAAACCCCAGAAAAATAGTCTGCCACCATAATAGCCCTACATAGTAAAGTTACAGCTCTTCAAAATGCAAAAATTCACTACTTCGTCCCGTGATAATGCAAAGCCGCATGCCGCTGCATGTCTGCCTCTTCAATTTTCTACATCTTCAGAAGTATTTTAAACAGGAGCCACAAAGGCAGACCAAAAAAAACATTATTTAGTATCTTATTTTCATTTTTTTTTGCTTTAACTCAAAAACGCAGCGCACAGAAAAACTTGTAAGGACCAAATCGATTTGTATTGAGCTGATCTATCATCCCTATTCATATGAATCATGAGCAAATCATATACCCAAATTGCAGCCAGCACCGTAACTATGAGGGTCTTTTGTACTGAACATGCGAGCTAACGCGACCTTCCAATTTCAAATTCGTGGTCAATGTATGAGGTATCCGGAGTGTGCCATCAAGTTCTGCTCAACCAAAGATAACTATACAGGGTGTTAATTTAATTGCGTGCCATAGCTAAGGGGGTGTTTCAGTAACGATAAAGGAACACAAAAAAAATATTTAAAAAATCCTTCTTAAAAAAATTACAACTCCATTGAAACTAAACTAACGCGGAAGGCCACCGCGCTATCACCGAGGCAGCGCGAGAGTATCAAGAAATCCTTTTTTTTTCTCTGTCTTTTTTTCTATGACTCCAATTTTCCCTTCATACTTTAACGGGCTTAGTACCGTCAAAATTTACCTTGTAATACTTACCCGATAAATTAAAAAAAAAAAAATATTGATGAAAAAAAAAATTAAGTAGGTTTTTTTTATATTTTTTTTGTGTTCCTTCATCGTTACTGAAACACCCCCTAAGCTATGGCACGCAATTAAATTAACACCCTGTATATCACCCATACCTAGCTGATATTCCACACATCCGTACAAAGCGCTTTGAAACATCCTTTATAATGCGCACGGCTAAGGAGTGAAATTCTCTGCCTGCGTCTGTATTCCCGAGCTATTATAACCGGGTGAATAGGCTTTTTTTTCCGGGTAAGCTTGTTCCATCGTCGACCTCATCTCTGTCCTCAGGGCTAGATCGAGGTCAAGAGTAAGCCCATACACAGAAAAAAAAACTACACAAAGGAAAAAACGTAGTAAATTGTCAATGTGCGCAGATCATTCGTCATACGGTAAAAATATTTTAAAGGAAGCATGATTCGTCTCTAGATAATTATTAATTGACATAAAATCTAGAAAAAAAAATCTAAAAGTAGCAAATTTGCTTCCCCAAAAAGTAATTTCATTGTTACATCTCAAAACCTTGAATGAGCCGTAACTAATCTGATGGAGTGATAAAAATTGTATGAGTCATACAGTCGGATAACTTTGAGAACTTTGTTATGAATAAAAAAAACTTTGAACAGAATAGATTCAGATTCGTTTAATAACTATAGGTTTTTTTAGAGAACACTAATTGGTTGTCACAATAATCATGAGTAGGTAGAACTTAACTAAAATTGAGCGAGTCTGGTGATGAACGTAAGCCGTAGAAATAAAATCGTATAAAGCACAGTCATGTCCATCTGTAGAAACAGATACCTACTGTGTAAGAAACAGATACACTTACGTATTAAACGCAGGAAATGCTTGTCTGAAGTAACTGTTAAATTAAACAAGACAGTTAAAGTTACATAGGGACATATTACACTGTGACATATCTATCATCCATCATATTATACAGCGTGAATTTTCATTGGTTCTGCTCCCAACCCCCAATGATAATTTAGCAAACACTGTAGCATAGCAAACCACAGAATACACAAGGCTTTAAAATTGGTGTAAAGCCTAATTTTTAGGGTTCCGTACCTCAAAATAAAAAAACGGAACCCTTATAGGATCACTTTGTTGTCCGTCTGTCTGTCTGTCTGTTAAGACCCTTTTTCTCACGATCGAGAAGAGGTATCAGGTTGAAATTGATAACGAATATTAAGGTCCATAAACCACACAAGATCTGAAAATTTAAATTTTTTACAACGACGCAATCAAAATATATGGCTTTTTATGTCCTCATCTCCATACATTTATGCATAAAAGCAAAACCTACAGGGTACTTTCCGTTGACCTAAAATTATGAAATTTGGCAAGAAGCTAGGTCTCAAAGTACAAATAAGGGAAATGTCTAAAATCATTAAATATTTCAATTTTTCTCACAACTAATAGTGACCAATTAAGGTGAGCTCCCGTTTCAAGAACTTTTCTATAAAAGAGGGGTCAAGTTGAATGGTTGCGGAGTTTTTAAAATCAAAGAGCAAAAGCTTTAAGTATATCATATGGTAGATAGGTACGGAACCCTTAGGGCGCGAGTCCGACTCGCACTTGGCCGGTTTTTTTTTAACCACTCGCTTTGCTCGTGTACTTCGCTTGCTTAGGTTTCAACACAAACACTCGCGCCAAATAACAATTTTGCTCTATTCTCGATCCGCTTATGCTATCAGCTGTTTGGCTTTTGACATTTAAAAGAAGTCATCTGATCCCAAACTAGGAAAAGTATGTATTATGGGACTAGTATTATGCATACGCAGCATACATACGCGGTTAATTAGGACGCACCCTATATTATTATTTTAGATACTTCATGAATTACGTAGGTACTAAGCTGAAATATCGTAATAGTTTATCGGACACATCACATCACTAGAGCTATGTATCAAAAGAATCAAGCTGCAGGGTATTACTTACATAAAACTCAAGTTTATCGATATTTGTATTTATTTCTAGCCATCTGTCTGACCTCACATTATGTTATGATTCATAATGACGCATTAGAATCAGTAGATACATCAAAATGTGGGTGCAGGCAGAACTCTTTGTTCTTTAAATCGTATTAACAATTTGTTAAGGCATTTTATACCAGGAAGCTTTTTTAACAGATTTTAAGATATCCGGGACGTGCGTAAGCGCAATTCGTTTTTGCAAACATATTATGCAGATTTTATCTAGATATCTTCAAAATTTATCAACGGAAACGGCGAAATAAAGATATAATTTATTATTTTTACGATTTAGCTATTCAGCAACTAACTCCCTTATAAAACCTACTCGTATTAGGAAGTCGTAATAATAACAATAAGAATTGTAGAGATAGAGTGACTTTTAATTAGTTCTTGATAGAAAAAGGTATGAATGTACTCATGATACTGAACAACTTTCCCCAAAGAAGATAGGTCGAAATACGAAAATCAAGTTTTGACCTCCCATAGAAACTGCATCAGCTTACAGCGCATTTTGTATGGGAGGTCAAATCTGGTTTTTCGTATTTCGCCCTATGTTTCTTGGGAAAAGTTGTTCAGTATCATGAATATATCTTTTCCTATCAAGAACTAATAAAATTAAAAGTCACCCTATATGTCAGGGCGGGCAAATTGTAACCAAAAAATGGCGTCGGCAGATTGAATGTTTTTAGATCACTGGTGCATATAAGGTTCGGTAGCCAAGGTAGACCCGATCCCTTCTCGGGAGCGGTTAGATTAGGATAGGTTATCTTACGACCAAAAACTAATCGAAGTTTGGATGAGTCTGAGGGTGAGTGGGGGATGTGAGGGGAAGAGGGTGATGGAGTGTGAGGGGGAAGGTTTGATGGAGGGGGGCGAATGGACGTAGTTGGGTGCTAGACGTGTTCTTGACTGTGTCTACTTTCATGTAAAACTTAAGGTCGTATCAAAGATACAGCCAACCAGGCTTTTTATTAATGGTAGTCTATTATTTTCAGTGAAAAAAGCGGCCTGATCACGCCGCCTCAACAAAATGGCGGGGAGGAGTCGCCCCCTCCGGAGAAAGAGAGGGCAGACCAGGAGGACACAGAGAAGAGTCACGCAGGACCGGTGCCTCATCAGGCGGGACCTAATGATGACTTGTACGCGATACCGGTCAAGTTGAGGCCCAAGAAGGAGCCCCAACTACCGCCAGGCTGGGAGAAACACGAAGGTAAGGAAGTCTTCATTGAAAACTTTTAATACTTTAGAGCCTGTTCAGATTACACGCGAGTTGATCGCGTTTTGTCATACATTGCTTAACTGTTGACAATTTGATCACTTTCACGGATAAACAAAGCGGCATTGTACTTGAATCGCGCTGAGAAACGCCACGAAAATGCTTCTGCTGGAAAAGGCCTTATGTCGCAAGAAAGAAATACATATTCTAAGCATTTGCTCCAGCCAGGCCGTATCGTAGTCATTTGTTTGTTTAGATAACAACATGACAAAGCGTAGCCTAATATAGGTCTGTAGCAGGTATATTTGTCAGAAGTCGTTAATTTATAATTTACATATAATTTTATGTTAAATTGTAAGGCAACCTAACCTAACGGAACCTAAGAGCTAGTGAAATTACAAAAATAAGCTATGTGAAATAAATAATTTACCTTGTTAAATTTTCAATTTACCGTTATATTATAATTAAACTAGATAAATTAAAATTTTGATAAAAAATGCAATTGTGGAAATTGTAAACGATTTGTATTGTATTTGTACTTCAAACAGACTCACCCCCCTCCTACCATACTCCTACTTTTCAAATGGCTACTCAAAACAACAACACCAGTACGACAATTCAAAGACTAATTCCATTTAGGGAGATTTCTGAAATTAAATTAACATTTGCGTGGGCAAGACAATAAAGACGGACGCCCCCCCCCCCCCTGACGTTGGTTCTATATAAATTTGAAAAAAAAAAACAACCCTAAGGGTAGGAAAACAGGGGATGATTGATTGTTCACTGACTGATTGTAATGTATGACCACGCATAACATTTTACAAAGTATTCCGATTTACCCTAAGGGTAGGAAAATAAAATTTATAGTCACAAAAAATTGTAAAATAAAAACTTTTTATTTGATATTTTTAAGAATTGTGGCCTTACGACCAATATCAAAGTAGCTGGAACTAGTATCAACTCAAGCTTCCAGAATTTAAAATTTCATTATTGTTAAATTATTTAGAATTCGCAACCCACACGAGATCAATAAGTTTTTCACCCATTCGGGAACGTAAGAAAGCCAACAGTTGAACTTTCTTTGACAAGCCCGTTGGTGTGGTTGGTAGTGAGCCTGCCTCTCACGCCGTGGGTCGCGGGTTCGATCCCCGCCCAGGGCAAACATTTGTGTGATGAACACAAGTGTTTGTTCTGTGTCTGGGTGTTATTTATCTATTTATGTATGTATACCAGTCTCTGATACCCATAGTACAGGCTTTGCCTAGTTTGGGATCAAAATGACCTTGTGTGAAATGTACCCCAATATTTATTTATTATTATTATTTATTTATTCTTGATCGGAAATATAGTAGAATCTTTACTAAAGCTTCAAACCAACTTCAATCCGAATTTGTTCTGTTGGAGGTTGCATGTTGTCAGGTCGGTGGAACCTCTTCGGTAAGGCTAAACCCTTCGTACACCTTGTTATGAAAAAAACTGTTGTGTTATGTTATCAAAACTCTTCAGATTTCAGCTTTAATCCGACTAACGTGGGGCGCATACGACGTTTTTAGACCCATGTTTCTTTGGGAAAGTTGTTACTGATACTGACCCACCCCTAAGCTGGCTTTTTAGATGTTGATGCTTTGTTGTTAAGGAAAATGTACAGATGTCGCTTCAAGATAGTATGTATCAAAGAGATTTGAACCTCGCTACCAGCGCAGCGAGGTTCAAATCTCTTTGGTACGGTCAAGAGCACATCAACCTTGACACATTGGACTTTGTACCGCTCTTATTTCAATAGACGTACGGGCTAGAGTCGTACTGCAAGTGTCAAGCGTGACCTGTCGTTGACTGTACCTATGCATAAAGCTGCCACTCTTTTCTAATTATAAACTCTGTGATCAGGTAATTTGCAGCTTATTAGCAGGCTGGTTGTAAAGCCGGACAGTTGTTTTATTGACGTGCGTGCCAGTCTTCAGGTTTTAATTTTTGTCAGAGTTATCTAAAAATGTTTATAAATTTTTGTGCTATTATATACAAATAAATATCTGCATAAAAATATTGGTCTGTTTGTGAAAGAAAGAAAGAAAGAAAAACTATTTATTCAACTATTGTGACAGTACAAACCAAAGTACAATAAAGTACACATATAAAAGAAAACAATATGTTAACACATAAACAAATAGTAGTTTATGCAACTGTCATATAAAACAGGTTATTAAAACACGAGTTTGAGTTTATCACATGAGGCGTAGCCGAATGTGATAATAGCATCAAACGAGTGTTTTAATACCATATTATATGCAGTTGCGTATACTACTTTATCTTCACTCATGCAATAGGTTTCTTTACTTATAAAAATGATAAAAATTAAACAAAAGTAAGTAAAGAACAATGGTAACTTATATTATGTATATTACAGTTCTGATATGAGTCTGAAGAAGCCGCCTTAATATATCCGCTAGGTCTTCTTTGAAATATACAAGCAGAACATTTTCGTAACAAGACATGGTTTTCTTTTCGATTTTCATTCTTTCCCAATTCATTGTAGGTTATGTCATAAAATGTCCTAGACTAATTTGGGAGAAGATCATAAGTTATTGAGTATCTTCTGGTGTAACTGCAGTATCCTGACTGCATCACTTTATCTTCTTTTTCAATAAACTTTCTCATTGCTTTCACGGGCACAAAAAACTTGAAAAAGGTAAATATTTGAAAATGGCGGCAAATCTATATCTATTTCCAAGTCCTTCTAATTTCAGGCAGCGCGCGCATATTTTCCACTACAGATAAAATAATTGTAACTATAGTAACTGTTACTGTAACTGCTCCAAAATAATAGGTTGTTTATAAGGCACACTGTAAATATGCTACTAATATTTGACAGCTACTAAGAAAAACTGTTACATTTATAACCGTCTCTCTAAAAGACCTTATATTCAGTCTTCTTTAAAAAGGTTTAGGTTCAAGAAGAATTTTATCCAAGTGTTATGTTATGATTAAAAAGTTAAATTACGTAACACCTTTGCAAAATTTTCATACAAAAATCGTTACGTAATGGTAACTTTTTAATTTTTTATGCATACTCTGCGTAATATTCAGCCTTATATACCAACTTTTTGAATCATAATTCAAAGATTACGACATGAGTGTAGATAAAGAAACTTAAATAACTGCACTAAGGTATGCAAGGTGGCGCAATAGCGAAAAGGTGAACGACTCAGCAAAAAGTCCATCTCGAAGAGACGGACGCTGTTTTTCAGTCGTACCAAGTAAAATCGTCGGCTGGATCCCAGCGGGGTTTGTGATTGAAAATAAAATACAATTACGTAATAATGCTATAGTAATAATTAAATACATATAATGCGATTAGGAAGGTATTTATACATTATGAAATGATTTATAAATAATGACATTGTACTCGATAACTAAAAATAAAATAAATATAAAATACTAAATAACAACAACACCAAACTAAAGTCCGGTATCAGGACATCCTTTGCTTTTCGAGCAGCATATTTTTTATATACTTTTTAAAAACTGACTTAGTCATAGGTTTCCTAAGTGGGGGTGGAAGATTATTCCAGCATTTGGAAGCCTGGTACCGGAAACTTCCCTCGAAAGCTCTGGTTTTATGGAATGGAGTCACGAGCAAGAAACTATTTTTAAATCGCGAATTGGAAGTATAGGTAGCCCATTTCAATTTGGCATATAAATAAGGTGGTCTTTTGAATCGGACAACTGAGTGCATAAGATTAGTAAAATGAAGTTGTCTCCTGGATTCCATGTTTAAAATTCCGTGTTTATTTAATATAGGCGTGATATGACTTCTAGGAGGAACCTTGTAACAAAACCTAATGCAAGCGTTTTGAACACGTTGAATAAGCCTTTTAGAGACAGAGAGCAGACAGGATCCGATAACTACATCTCCGTAGTTAAGTCTGGATAGAATAAGGGACTCACAGATTTTAAGCCTCACATCTTCAGTAAGTAGGTGTCTGATCTTATAGAGCACTTTAAGACGGTAGAAACATGATCTAGCTATACTCTCTACATGATTCTCAAACCGCAATTTACTGTCCATGATGATACCCAGATTCCTAGCCTCTGATACAAGTTCTACAGACGATCCCAGAATGCATACATTAGGAGACTGGGATAGACATTTTGCAACTTGCAGTTTGGAACCCAGAACTATGTATTTTGATTTGGTAGGGTTGAGTATTAGCGCATTGCGGCTAGACCATTTAGAAATTGAGTCGAGATCATGATTAAGCTTTTGAATTGCCGATGAGAGATCCTGAGGCTTAGTATGTACATAGATTTGAACATCATCTGCATAAAGATGATAATGGCAGTGTTGTATATGCTTAATTATGTCCGCACTATAAAGAATGAACAGAATAGGCCCCAGGATCGATCCCTGCGGTACACCCCTGAATACATCCTCTGTAGATGACATGGCTATATTACCACCTGCATTAACGACTCGTACAATTTGTTTACGACCAGTTAAATAGCTGCGAAACCAGGATACAGTGTGAGAGTCAAAACCATAGTACGTAAGCTTAGCCAGTAAAAGACTAACACTTAACGAATCAAAAGCCCGAGAGAAATCAAGTAGCGCCAGCACAGTGGCCCTACCGTCATTCTGGGCAGCCAATATGTTGTCAACAACTTCTGAGAGAGCAGTTGCGGTACTGACGCCCTTTCTGAAACCTGATTGAACATCTGGAAGTATTGAGTTCTCTTCTAGATACTTTGATAGCTGCCAAAATACTATTCGCTCTAAAATCTTTGACAAATAAGGTAGGAGACTTATCGGTCTGAGATCCTTATAACATAGAGGAGCATTGACTTTAGGAATAGGTGTAATAAGGCCTGTCTTCCAAGACATCGGAAAGATAGAAGACGATATTGATTTGTTTATGATTGCAGTTATAAACGGTAGTGTATGGGGAAGAGTTAAAAGGACCATATCCGAATCAATACCATCCACACCCTGTGCATTCGATGTTATTGAAAGAATAGCCTTGCCTACTAGTGTTTCATCCACTGTTTGTAGACTAAAAACACTTTGATTTAACCGATTTTGTTCAAAGTAGGAAATTTCGGCAACCGGGACAGATTCTGCACAAGGTAGAGTCAGAAAATTCTTGTTAATCTCATCTGGATTGTTAATATGTTGAGGCAAAGAGTCTGAAGTTTTTTGGTCAGTGAGAACATCCTTTTTTAGGTTTTTCCATAGTTTCTTTGAGTCGTTGGAATTAACATTTATGCGCTGATTAAAATAAGCACGTTTTTCCGCAAGCATGGTAACACTTACTTGGTTCTTAAGACTCTTGTAGTATTTTTCATGCTCATCACTCTTGCTACTTCGGTATCGACTCAGAGCTTTATTGCTCAGTTCGATGACTAGCTTTGTGTTGTTAGAGACCCACGGAGTTGGTTTATGTTTTAAATAAACAGTTCTAACTGGTGCATGACTGTTGACTAAGTCCAATAAAATACCACAAAAAGCGTCGACCATTTCATCAACCGAACCCAAAGAGAGAATTTTTTGCCAGTTACAATTTCTCAAGTCTCTATTAAAATTGCTCATATTTATTTCTTTTAGAGGTCTATAAGTTATGTATCTCGGCTTGTATTTGTCTTTTTTAATACTAAATATTACATTTACCATACAATGACCTGTGTGACATTTACCATACAATGACATTTACCATACAATGACCTGTTGTGCTTATACGTCCTCCTTCCACTACGCTTTATGACTCGCTATCGTGTTCTTTATAGAAAAATCTGTTTTACAGATAATGACGGCCCCTACTACTGGCACATAAAAAGCGGTACAATCCAGCGGGAAATACCGAAGATGCCTCCAGTGGAAGCCAAAGAGTCCCGTATCTCCATGGTGCGGGACTGCTCGAACCTGTCAGAGGTAGCCAAGTACGAGGGGGTGATGACCTCTTCGGTCACCAGGAGTACCACCAGTGGGGCTCTGGACTTGGACCACCAGGATGCGGAGAGGAAGAGGAGAGAGGAGATGTCTTACAAGTAAGTTTGATGGTACAAGAAAATGTAAAGTTCTGGACATATAAGTAGGCGTATAATATTGCAGCACAGCATGAGTTGAGGGCTATTTCGCTAAGAAAATTTTAAACGAGTCGCTAGAAGACACTAAGCTCATTCAGTAGAGTCGTCGAGATGTCGAGTCCTGACTTGCGTCGAACTTTTCTTCCTTCGATATAAAAAATGAAAATCGTATAGATCGTAACTACAAAACCGGGTTAGACATCTTTTAGTGTTAACTTCTTAGGTAGACCCGAATTTTTAGCCGACACTACTATTTTGAGTACTTTCTCCACATTTTATACTTCTTAGCCGTGGGCTGAAAAGAGCCCAAACCCATCCTTTCCTATGTTTTACGTAGGAAATACTCACGGGATACTCACGGCTACTGCCAAACGCGACTGTAGCGAAACTATTATTATTATTATATGTAGAGATTTTTTAAAGTCGTGCTGATGTGTAATTGGATTGATGATTGAATTCTTTGCACTCTTTCCCAGACGCCGCAGCTTCCCCGCCCGCCCAGAACCAGATAACGGTCGCGCAGTGCGTTTCTTCGTCCGATCTCTCGGATGGGTGGAGATATCGGAGTCAGACCTCACTCCCGAGAGGTCCAGCCGTGCGGTCAATAAGTGCATCGTGGACCTCAGCCTCGGACGCAATGACTTGCTGGACCAAGTCGGCCGTTGGGGCGATGTAAGTAATCAACGCCTTTGAGAAAATCTATAAGTAGGTAGTTCAGAATAAATATCACTAAACATGAGCATCGTAAGGACGGAAATCACAGATAGGTACTGATCGTTAACGATTGAGGGTAAACGACCCAGAGAATGAAGCTCTAAAAGATGGACGTACCAGATTACCGAACAGCTGGACATACCCGTTAGTGCTGCCCTCCATCAAGCGACCGACCGAAATAAATGGAGAGTTATTGTTGCCAAGCTGACACGGAGTCACGATCCTCAGAAGTGAGGAAACGATTAAGAAGAGAGAGAGAGAGTGATCGTTACGATGCGGCGACTGCTTCAGTCGTTTCGAGAAATGCTAGGCTCCTGATTTATAAATGCTAGGCTCCTGAATTCGAATCCCAATGAAAATGAAGAAAATCTAAAAGAAATTGTCTTAATCGTAAAAAAAAAGAATTATTGGTACAGCTCGATTCTTACTCTGATGCTGAAGGTTATTTTCTGCGCATGGGGGACACGCGGACAACCAATGAACGATTCGCACGCCATACCTGCATTTACTGTCATATTCGGCGCATTAACTGTCAGCATTGGAGATACATAAATCCACCTGTACGGAACTACCTGTTGCAAAACTTACTTACTCAGATACCTAGACACGTTAGGTTCAATAAAAAAACAATGATATTATAACAGCAGCCTGGTAGAAGCTAATGCTGACCAATACAGAGTGAAAGATAGTCGAGATTACTCGGATACTACTGACATTAAAAGATGATCGTGTGGGTTGTACGATCGAATACCGACACCAAAACCCCTTGTGAGTTCTTAAGCCGCCATAGGCTTCTGACATGGCTGTGATTTAACATCTAAAACGCAATTGCGCTACAGTTGATATAATATAGCTAGATTAGAATATCAGCAGACGGCTATGCGTGAGAGCAGGACGGAGCAATACGTGTCTCTGTCGCTCCAATATCTTACGCATCGCTCCGTCATGCAATAACACTGCTGACATTTTAATCAAGCCGCATTATGCCATACCAAGTGGTCAGGGTCACCACCGCCCATGACACCAACTGTCTTATTAGTGAAGTAATTTGACACTAATAGGACAGCAAAGCGCGTTACCCACCCTGAGAACTAAGATGATATGTCTCACGTGCCGATAATTTCACTGGATCCCTTACCCTTAAAACCGAAACGCAGCAATGCAAAACACTGCTGCTTTACGGCAGAAAAAGGCAGACGGACTTTGCACAAAAGCCCTATCACCATCGAATATTTCGATTGTAGCAAATTCCACCTGTTTCCAGGGGAAAGACCTGTTTATGGACCTGGATGACGGAGCGCTGAAGCTGATCGACCCGGAGAGTCTCACCACGCTTCACACGCAACCCATACATACCATCCGAGTGTGGGGCGTCGGGAGGGACAACGGACGGTGAGTTGACAAGTAGCTGGTCAATCACTTTACACATAGTAAGGGTGCTGACGGACAAAATTTCTATATGATTTGCTCATGTCTACCTCTTTGACTGTTGATAAGAAGCATCCTCTAAAAGATAAAAAAACATATTGACAGACATCTACACCCCTGCGTTTTTGAGGAATTAGGTTTCAACTATTTTGAAATTTGACAATGAAAATAAAAAAAAATGAAATACACCTGGCAGACTTTGACTGTCCAATTAAACACAATATATAGGACCCCAGAAAAATGGTTTGCCACCATAATAGCCCTGCGTTGTAAAGTTACAGCGCTTCAGAATGCCACTACTTCGTCCCGAGATAATACACCATGCATGTCTGCCTCTTCGATTTTCTGCCTCTTCGATTTTCTGCATCTTCAGAAGTATTTACAGCAGCCACAAAGGCAGACAAAGAAAAATCACTATTTAGTATCTTTTTTTTATTTTTAGGGTTCCGTACCTCAATTTCAAAAGAAAAAAACTCTTATAGGATCACTTTGTTGTCCGTCTGTCTGTCTGTCTGTCAAGACCCTTTATCTCACGAACGGGTAAAGGTATCAGGTTGAAATTAATACCATATATTAGGATCCATGAACCACACAAGATCTGAAAATTTAAATTTTTTACAACGACGCAATCAAAAGATATGACATTTTATGTCCTCATCTCCATACATTTATGCAAAAATGCAAAACCTACAGGGTACTTCCCGTTGACCTAAAATTATGAAATTTGGCAAGAAGCTAGGTCTCACAGTACAAATAATGGGAAAAGTCTGAAATCATTAAATATTACAACTTTTCTCACAACTAATGATAACCAATTGTGGTGAGCTCCCGTTTCAAGAACATTCATATAAGAGAGGGGTCAAGTTGGATGGTCAAGGAGGCGATTTTTGTTTTAGTTCTATTTTAAAAACGGGAATACTTACAAACTTGAAAATGGGTTTGTTTATAGTGCATAAGCTATAAAATAACAACAAATAATAAAATTTGGTCAAGCGCGTGTCGGACTCAAAAAATCTAGCACATTAACTTACTGAAATTTCAACTAATACAATTATGATTATGTGGTGGTACGGAACCCTCGGTGCTCGAGTCCGACTCGCACTTGGCCGGTTTTTTTGCTTTACCTCAAAAACGCAGCGACGCACAGAAAAACTTGTTAAGACCAAATCGATTCGTATTGATCCCAATTAATATTATGAATCATGAGCAAATCATATACATACCCAAATGGCAGCCAGCACCCTAACAATCATAACATCCTATGAAAATGTCCACTGCAGGACATTGAACTGCCTCAAAAGCGTTTTACGTGTTTCATGTTTTTGTAACTGCATCTTTGTAGTTCTGGTGGCTGTCGATGTTTCTAAACGAATGTTTATCTTTTTTTTTACTGCACTCTGGGAACAGCGAAAGGTATGAAATTTAGAGTAGTTTTAACTGTTTTGATGTGTAATAGTGTAGTATTTTGTTGTTAATTAATATTAAGTGATTTTTGTCACTTTATAAAATTTTATTGGAGATTTTTTTTACCATTTTGGTTCGGATTAATTAGTCGTGCCATACAAATTTTACTATTGCGCTGGCGCAAGGTTTTAAGGAAGAAGGCTAAATTGTTTTCTTGTTATTCGACCATATTTCTTTCGGATAGTTGTGAGACGAGTACTAAATAATGTTTTGCTATTGTTTAACATATAAACGTGCAGAATTCTAGATCTAACCGCACTGAACGCTTGGCACCTTGCTAGTCCCCTGATTAGCAGCTAAGTCTACAAATTAATACAAATGAGTGTAGACAAGCGACTCATCTCCAGTGCGGTTACAATGACATCTTAATAAAAAGCCCAGGCTGCATGCGCTAAGCAAACCAATGCGAACTTAGCTCAAGCAAGTTAATTGAAACAATTTCTCAATAGGGACTTCGCATACGTGGCTCGCGACCGCCTAACACGCAAGCACATGTGTCACGTGTTCCGATGCGAGGCGCCCGCGCGTACCATCGCCAACGCTCTGCGGGACATCTGCAAGCGCATCATGATCGAGCGGTCTCTGCAGCCGCCGCCTCGTCCGACTGACTTGCCGGCCGCCAGGCGTCCCAGACCCTTGTCCGGTAAGGGTTAAAATAACCATATTTAATGATATTTTTAATGTTCTGGCTGTTAGCCATAGGCGATTCGAAGGCCATTGTTTGGTAAGGGTTTATGAATGATCTTACAAAATGTTATAGTATTGGTGCATTTATTCACAGGGGATCAGTCAAAAAATGCAAGAGCTAGCTTTGCCATGGTAAGAATGAAAAAAGATTGAAAGCTCGAACACTCAACACCACGTCAGTAGATACATTTTGGACCTTATGGCGTGGTAATAGAGTTGAAAAAGTTTCTATCGTGCTTTTGACCGTACCATCGCCGATGCTTTCTTAATCGCACCCAAATGACTTGAATCCTTATATTCGATTCTACGAAATCTATGACGTTTTAATACGTAATAAACTTACTCTTCACAGGAGCATCATTCCCCACACCAATGGAGGAGCCTCGCAAGACAGTCCGCGCCCGGTACCTGGGCAGTGCCGAGGTTCCTCGTGCCACCGGGATGGACGTCCTCAATGACGCCCTGGAGAGGCTGGCTGCGGCCAGGGCCCCGTCGCAGTGGAGACCGGTCCATGTCGCTGTAGCTCCGTCTATGATCACTATTACTGAGGAAGGGGTAAGTTGGATGTGGGAGAAATGGCACAGGTCTGCCTGTTTCATGCTCTAGGGGGAAATAAAGGTTGTTAGGAGCCATGGCCCCGCCACAGTGGAGACCAGTACATGTCGCTGTGGCTCCGTCTATGATCGTTCACTATTACGGAGGAAGGTGTAAGTTGGATGAGAGAGAAATGGTACAGATCTGTCTGTTTCATGCTTTAGGGGGAAATAATATAGAGGTTGTTAGGATCCATGGCCCCGCCTCAGTGGAGACCAGAGTACATGTCGCTGTGGCTCCGTCTATGATCGTTCACTATTACGGAGGAAGGTGTAAGTTGGATGAGAGAGAAATGGTACAGATCTGTCTGCTTCATGCTTTAGGGGGAAATAATATAGAGGTTGTTAGGATCCATGGCCCCGCCTCAGTGGAGACCAGAGTACATGTCGCTGTGGCTCCGTCTATGATTGTTCACTATTACGGAGGAAGATTTAAGTTGGATCTTGAAGATTTTAGCATGATTAGAATGACAGCAGTGTGACAGCAGCCGCTGCCCGAGAGAAAATATCTCGGAGAAATGTCACTTTATTTGAGGAATTATGTCATCTAATCTATCATCTCCAAGCGCGAAGAAATGTCAGTGGAGGAAAATGTTTAGCAAATCCACAAATTACGTTTTTGATATTTTAGACAGAGATAGCTTTATACATTAATACATGTAACCGTCCTTGCCTTTCAAAATGTGTCGCACTACTCGGATGCCAAAAAAAACGTGACCAAGCTTAAAGTCTTTAATCCATGGGCGTAGATAAACTGACAACTGCAGCGTGCTAAGCCGGCTGGACGGAGTGATGCGTAAGATATTGGAACGTCTGCGACAGAGGTGCGTGTCGCTCCGTCCTGTTTTCACACATAGCTCTGTCTGCTGTCGTTTATATCTGTAAAGAGAACGGTGTTGGTTGGGTACCTTTGACCCCATCTATGCTCGATCACTATAACTGAAAAAAGGGTAATGTAGGTCGGGGAGAATTTGCGAATATTTGTATATTTGATGCTTTGGAATGAATGGTTTATCAGAGAGATTGAAATGAAGATCCCAGATCGTAGGTCCCATTCTTGATGGGAACCTGCCCGCCCACGCTACACTTTCCTATTTGTGGTCTCTTTTGAGCGCTTTGAGAGCTTATAACATAACAGTACTTCATATTTATGAATAAGAATAAAAAAAGTTTATTTGCTAGAATGCAGTACATAATGTTTATACATTAAATCGGTCACAGTGCATTCAGCCTGCGAGTAAGCATGCAAAAAGATTTTTAATCTAAAATTAATGTTAATTATAATTGTTATTAGTTCATTAAAATTCAAAAGTCATTATAATCTGTCAAAAAATAAAATTAGAATACATCAAGACACAATATCAAAATTAATAATAATAAATTCACATCAGCTTTTTTAACATTTAAAATTAATAAATTCTTTAACACTATAAAACATTTTTCAACCATTTTGTCAATCTATTTTTAAATCTTAACCCCATGTAGCTCCTTGAGATCACTAGGCAGGCCATTGTAAATCAAGGTACACATATTATATGAATTTCTTTTGTATATAGGGTGACTTAATTAGTTCTTGATAGAAAAAGGTATCCATGTACTCATGATACTGAACAACTTTCCCCAAGGAACATAGGTCGAAATACGAAAATCTAGTTTTGACCTCCCATAGAAACTGCATCAGCTGATAGCGCATTTTGTATGGGAGGTCTAATTTGGTTTTTCGTATTTCGACCTATGTTCCTTGGGAAAAGTTGTTCAGTATCATGAGTACATGCATATCTTTTGCTATCAAGAACTAATTAAAAGTCACCCTATATGTCTTTTAGACAAGGTGGCCGATACAACTGATTCATGATTTTTGCCCTCGTCTGTCTCTGCATGACTTCCCCTAGCTTTTTTCGGTACTCTGTGTGGGTGTCTACGAAGACACAGACATCTCTGATGTACATGCTAGGAAGTGGCAATATATTTAGTTTTTTAAAAAGTGGCTTACAACCGTCATCAAACCATGCGTTGCAAATCACGCCGATGCATCTATTTTGAAGCTTGAATGGACGGACATTCCATGTTCCTGTTTAAATTCAATCTCACCTTACCTTACTTCCCGCGCTGTTAGTTACGTTCAGTTTGTTTGGACAAGTGAATGGAATGTCCTAGGCGTTTTTTTGTCAGTAGGCTTGCTTTTGTGTGACTTGAGTAAGTCGTTTTCCTAATCATACTCAATCCCAATCCAGGAGACGACCCCGATAGTGGAGTGCCGCGTGCGCTACCTGTCGTTCCTGGGCATCGGGCGCGACGTGCGGCGCTGCGCCTTCATCGTGCACACCGCGCAGGACATGTTCGTGGCGCACGCCTTCCACGCCGAGCCCTCCTCCGGGGCCCTGTGCAAGACTATCGAGGCCGCTTGCAAGGTAAGCCACATTATTTAAGTCTGCCGAGAGTGCTTGCAAGTTAAGCCACATTATTCAAGACTATCGAGACTGCTTGCAAGTTAAGCTACATTATTCAAGACTGTCGAGACTCGAAGATGCTTGCTAGGTAGGCCACATTATACAAGACTGTAGAGACTGCTTGCAAGGTAAGCTACATTATACAAGACTATCGAGACTGCTTGCAAGTTAAGCTACATTATTCAAGACTGTCAAGACTCGAGAATGCTTGCTAGGTAAGCCACATTATTCAAGACTGACGAGACTGCTTGCAAGGTAAGCCTCATTATTCAAGACTATCGAGACTGCTTGCTAGGTAAGCCACTGTATTCAAGACTGTGGAGACTCGAGGCTGCTTGCAAGGTATACCACAAGATTCCACGAAACTACTCCGATAGTGTAATACCGCTTTCCACGCCGAGCCCTCTGAAAGACTATCGAGGCTGCTTGCAAGGTGAAGGAAACGAGAAGACATCCATGAATTAAAAACTGTAAAATAATGATAATTTTCTTCTGTCTCCAGCTCCGCTACCAGAAATGCCTGGACGCCCACGGGGGGGCGGCGTCCCTCGCGAGCGTGGGCTCCGTGGGCAGCGGGGGCGGAGCCTCCGGGGACGCCAGCCGCGCCTCCATCGGGCAAGCGCTCAAGTCCTTCGTAGGCTCCCTCACGGGCCGCAGGGCTTCTTGAATGGACTTACTTGATGACAACACTTAGAGAGATGTAAGAATGTTTTAAACAAATATGGGCGACATTTCACATAATGTCATTTTATCCCAAGACAGCGATCTAAGACTCATTTACATACACAAATACAGACAGAGCAAACACAATACAATAAATACTCTTTATCTACTCCCGTACCGGAATATTCCGAATTCGAAACCAATGACAGATTCGAAATTGAGGTCATTGTCCGCTGTCATTTTCATTTCCACACTGTTCCATACTACGAGCAGTACGGAAATGGAGTATGGATTTTCATTCCGCAACTGTTATAATACATAATTTTCTATCGGCATAGGCTAAGGCAATACTAGCACAGTACTACATACAGCCTATTTTAAAGTAATTTTGTAAAAATACTTTTTACTGGGGTGACGACTGCCTACCTATATTTAAAAGAAAACGGAGAGTACCAGGCGTGACTAGGAGTACATAAATCGACAAGAAGCTGACAGTTGGCTCGCTTCTATATAAAGTGACATTGGCAACAAAAGAAGTGATTTGAACAAAATGGAAAGTATGTACCAGGAGAACATGATTCCACAAGAGGCTGTCAGTAACCATATACATGAAATTAATGTTAAAGCAACGCCATCCACAAGCTCTGGATCTGGAATAACTTCGGGAATAACTTTAATTAACTGTACTAACTGTCCTCTTAGTTCAATAAATTGATCACTACTCTTTAAAAAAAAATATTTCGTCGGTCGTAGATAAAGTTTTGTATGCAACTATACGTAATTAGTCATTTTAACACTCGATCTATACTATTTTGATACTCGGCTGCGCCTCGTATCAAAAACCAGATCTCGTGTTAAAATTACTCTCATTACGCAACAGTTGCATAAATAACTATTATTGCACACAGAAATACAAAATTTACAAAAAAAAATGCAAACATGAAATACGGAGCACAATAGGCGGCCTTTTTGCTAAAGAGTAATTTCTTCCAGGCAACCTTTGGGTGCAGGAAACAAAATAATTGTAATACGGGGACTGTGCACAAAGATAAACCATAAACTGAATAAATATTAGGTACATACATAGTATTATAATAGACATACATATACCTACATAACAATAGTTAGGTACCTACAAAGTTAACCAGGTGCACGAGTGTAGACGTGGCGCGTCCGTTGACGAGCTAGGCCACCATGGACTTTCGTGTCAGAAAAGCGCTGGCCGCATCCCACGCCACGCGGCCCTAAATGACGTCATTCGGCGGGCCCTTGCCTCAGTGAACATCCCGGTAACGTTAGAACCAAACGGGATTGTTAGTTCTGATGGCAAGAGACCCGATGGACTGAAGCTCATTCCCTGGGAGCAGGGAAGGTGCTTGGTGTGGGATGCGACCTGTGTAGACACTTTAGCCCCCTCCCACGTTAGAGCCACGAGCGGGCAGGCGGGAGCGGCCGCTGCGAAATATCAGGGATTGGCCGATTGCTACATGTTTGCACCGTTAGGGTTCGAAACGATGGGCACTTGGGGCCCTGAGTCTAAAAATCTCATAAGGAGTCTTTCGGCGCGTCTTAATGAGGTCTCTGGCGACCGCAGAGCTAGCAGTTTTTTCGGGCAGCGCATTAGCCTCGCCATTCAGCGAGGTAACGCTGCCAGCCTGCTAGGTACGGTCAACCGCTTGTCGGTAGAAACTCTTTCAACTCTATTACCACGCCATAAGGTCCAAAAGTGTTTCTACTGATGTGTGGCCGTGTGTACGTTACCTCGTGGGGACGCGCTAAATGATATTTTTTATTTATAATGACTTATTGACTAATTTGACTGATGGTTATTTTGTATGAGGAACTAAAAATACACAATATAATATAAACATAACAATATACTACATACATATATACTACATACAATATACATACATAAAAAATAAAACACATAAACAAGCAAGTGGAAACAAAGAACAACAACCAATATCAGATCACGGGACGTGAAAGAGAGAAAAAAATAAGAAAATAAAATAAGGTTAGCCAGAGAGTGAGAGGAAGTGAGCTTTAACATTCTTTTTGAATGTGTCGAGTGAGGGACATCCTTGCCTCAACGTGGTGGGAAGTGCGTTCCAGAGTCTTATAGCTCTTACTGTGAAAGAGTCGTGATAGAAGTTTGTGGAATGGGAAGGTAAAGAGAGGGATAGGTCAAGAGAGGAACGGAGTGTACGGTCGACGTGAGAGGGATGGAACTGGAATCTTGCTTTGAGATAGGACGGGGTAGTGGGTATGAATAAGACAGAATACAGAAGGGAAAGGATATGACAATCTCTTCGATATCGAATTAGTATGGCCAATGAGTGATCACAAGGGGTATGTGGATGGAAAAGTCGAAAGCAGAAAGTTTGACTTAAGAACTTTGTTGGGGCTAGTTAGGAGATAAACATACTAAAAGTCCTTGCACCTCCGAAGTCCGTTTGAGGGGGGGGGGGGCACAAAGACCCTTCTTTGTGCCCCCCCCCTTTTTTTGTTTTATGCTTACATCTCAAAAACGATGCGTCGAACGAAATTTTGTTGTACTACATAATAAAAGCTGATAAAATTCTCTACAAGTTTGGCTTTCACACTTTTTATCTATCTCTTATTTTTGCTTAACTATGAGCTTCGACAAATGGACGATTTTCAAAAATGTTTTCTATAGTCTTACGTTTTTTTTTTTTGCTTCATAACTTTTCTCAAGTGCTACCGTAGATTTCAGGATACACATCTAAATTAAGAAATGTTGACTGTATGTCCGGTCACATAATCTCAGCTTCTTTCCTGGCCGTTTTTCAGAGCTCATAACTAGGCCACGATTGGAGATAGATTAAAAGGGTGAACGGCAAAGTTGTAGACAATTTTATCAGCTTTCATTATGTAGTACAACAAAATTTCGTACGACGCACCGTTTTCGAGATGTAAGCAAAAAACTAAAAATGCGACCTTATTTTTGCCCCCCCTCCCTCGAGCGGACCTCGGAGAGGCAAGGACTTTTAGTTTGTTTATCTCCGGATAACTGGTCCAAACAAAGTTCCTAAGTCAAACTTTCTGTATTCGACTTTTCCATCCACAAATTATTATTATTATTTTTTTATTTTGACATCATTTACAATATATCATTATTACAAAATTAAATTAAAAAGCATTGCATAAACCCTATTCGTTGCTTAAGTTAAATGGGCAGCCATTTTAACTGCGCTCGAAAAGATGACACATGGTCATATTTCCGCAGCCCAAAGATAAACCTGATGCAAAGGTTAAGACGCTCTAGTCTATTGAGCAACTCTTCCGTGAGGTCGGGGTACCTATGTACAAACACCTATGTTCTTGTTCATCAATGTTTTCCTCGGGCGGATATGGAACCAGCGACTTACGGTGCAGAAGACAGAATCATTACCAACAACATCAATGAACCTGTCGAGACGAAAATATTAGCCATTGACTTTCATAGGGCAAGCACTTACAGGCCGCAGCAGGGCTTTTTGAATAGACTCACTTATTGACAACACTCAGATGTAAGTGAAGAAAATATTAACTGAGCTCTATAGGATAAGCGCTTAGACTAAGGAGATTCTCTCAAATACGGACTGTAGTGCTCTCTCACGGACTGTAGGGCTTCTTGAATAGACTCGCTTAATGATAACACTTAGAGAGATGTACTTATCTCTCAGAATCTTCAGAATCAAGAAAGGACCAAAAAATAATTAAAACACTATGTATATTGAATGCGTATATATATATTTGTCTACTTCATATAAAGTGCTCTTTCAAACGAATTTCTTATTTTTCAGATATCCCTCTACAACAGCGCCTAGTCGACGGGCGCTGCGACTAATAGTCGCGTCGCATGCTGCAGCCACGCTTCATACATTCCTCAGTGGTTCATTTAAGGCTCGATTGAGATGGTCTAAGGGCGGTTTCACATCGGTCGATTACGATACCGACTCAGTAACCTCTTAGGGTGTTTACGCACTACGTCCGATCCGAAACAGTGAAAATAAGAATCAATAGTGAAATCGGCTTCCGTCATCCGTCATCCGATTATACTATTGATTCTTATTTTCACGGGTTCGGATCGGATCTGACGTAGTGCGTAAACACCCTTACAGTGCGTGACGATTCGAGAGTGCAGGATGTATGGCGCGCCATACCATTTGCCTGCATTCCCGACCTCAAGGTACACCTAAGGGCAGGTTGGCAAAAACTGCTTTCCCCTAGAAACTTAACTCATTTCTCTATCCAAACTTAACTACAGGCACAGAATTTTTTTGTTAATCATAATTATATACAGACCACGTACAACTTTTGGAAAGAGACAGGGCTGAAAAACGAGAAAAATTATGGTTGTCCCATGACAGTGATAGGTAAATTTTTCTCGTTTTTTGACAAATGTTTCTTAGGAAAAGTTGTTCAGTTACATGATCTGAATGAGTAACATCTAAAAAATTTAAAAAAAGTTACTCTTCATAAACGTGTCTGTACGGAGCACACCTATATAGGGTGACTTTTAATTAGTTCTTGATAGAAAAAGGTATGAATGTACTTATGATACTGAACAACTTTTCCCAAGGAACATAGGTCGAAATACGAAAATCAAGTTTTGACCTCCCATAGAAACTGCATCAGCTGATAGCGCATTTTGTATGGGAAGTCAAATTTGATTTTTCGTATTTCAACCTATGTTCCTTGGGAAAAGTTGTTCAGTATCATGAGTACATGCATATCTTTTGCTATCAAGAACAAATTAAAAGTCACCCTTTAGACAAGGTGTATAAACCCTGAAGGATGTAATTCTGCCCATGAAACTGAACAACTTTCTCTATGGGACATAGATCGAAATAAAAATAAAAAATTTTTGCTTCCCATAGAAAGTGAATCAGCTGATAGCGCATTTTGTATGGACGGTTAAAATAATACATATTTCGTATGTCGACCTATATTCAGTTGTTCAGAAAGTTGTTCAGCTTCATGGCCAGATTCGCATCCATACCTTGTATAGTTCTGTGGTACGGAGGCTGTTTTGGTGATGGGATACCTATAGGTTCAGTTTAGATGACGCAAGATATTTCACCCTTACATCGTTATCGCGCCGATGTCGTTTTCGACCAATGTGAAAACGGTTAATATCAGAGGGAGACGTCGTGTACTAGTCTTGTTTTAAGGTTCTGTTTTTGTCTGAGAAATTGTTGTTACTTATTTCTTCTGGTTTTAAGTGTGCGGTGCAAATTTTTAAATAAATAGTTATTAAAATAATTAATAAGACTCAGATGTACGTTAAAAATGGGTAAATAGTAGAGATGGGCCGACTATACACCGACTAGTCGGTAAAACCGACTATTCGGCATATTTTATAGTCGGTTACTAGTCGGCGACTAATCGGTAAAAACTGCGCTGATTATTTGGCAGTAAAAGTATGAAATAAAAATACAGGATCTGAATATTTATTATGTTCTGTCTTTAGCCATGACATAAGCTGTGGATCACTATCATCGTTGCTCAAGGAATCTTTAAAACTTCTAGTAAAAATTTTAACCTCATTGTTAATATATTTTGCGGCTCAAAAAAACTGCAGATTATATCTGGGATTAAGTACGAAATAAGGATGACCGGCACTACCGAATAGTCGGCCGACTATCCGGCAATATCAAAACCGACTAGTCGGCTGATCGGAAAATCCCATAGTCGGCCCATCACTAGTAAATAGTGTCAATTCTAGCAGTCACAAACCAAAACTAAGGTTTAAGGTTTTTCTAGGTGGTAGGGCTTTTCTGGAAAGTGCGTCTGGGGAAGTACCACCCCCTTGCTATTTTCTGCCGTGAAGCAGCAGTGTTTGCACTGCTGCGTTTCGGTTTGAAGGGCAAGGGAGCCAGTGAAATTACAGGCAAATGAGACATACCATCTTAGTTCTCAAAGTGAGCAACGCGCTTTGCTGTCTTATTAGTGTTAAAATATGCCATTAATAAGACAGTGGGCGCTATGGGCAGTGGTGACCGCTCACCATCAGGTGGCCCACCTGCTCGTTTACTCACTTGTAACATAAAAAAAATAATAATGTGGCAGCTCAAATAGTATAGCTGTCTTTGTCACCCCCTACGTGCTGAATGAAGACGGCAACACTTTTAGACCAGTCAAATTAAATTTTGTTTGTGTCTGCCAGAATTGACATCTGGTCTTAACTTTTATCTGCACAATAACAAATTCCAAATACGTGGAGTAAAAGGCAGTATTCCGAAAGAGGATGCTCTGTGACAGAAAGGAGTGGTATAGTGTGCGCAGACTAACTCTTCTTATCTTATCTTATTAACAATTTCTGTCCCACTGCTGGGCAAAGGCCTCCCTCCGTTCCTTCCACTGGTCTCTACTCTGAGCCTCTTGTTGCCAGTCTTTACAGAAAGCGTCGAGTTCATCGCGCCATCTGCGCCGTGGTCGGCCTCGACGCCGTCTGTTACTTGGCGGTTGCCAGATAGTTGACTAACCCTGACATTCTTTAATATTTTTCATATCCAGTGTCACAATAATCAATGATATTTTTTTCAACACTCTCTATAAAATGTGTAAGGGACAGCCTTCCCAATACTGAAAGAGCATGATCAGTCAACGTAACTGAACAACTTTCCGCGAATAAAACTTTCAGGAAATGATAAAAAAGTCGGCCTCCATACAAAATTGCAAACTTGATTGGACAGTTTGTATGGAGAGGCCGAATTTTTTTTTTATTTCCTGAAAGTTTTATTCGCGGAAAGTTGTTTAGTTACGTTGACTGATCATGCCCTTTCAGTATTCGGAAGGCTGTCCCTTACACCATGTATAGGTATTTTATCTTATCTTTTATCTCTTATCCTACTTTTTTAATTCGGCGGCGGCCCCGACTCTAAGTAAAAGATACATTTTAGCGTTAGTTTCTCTCTATAAATTATCGAATAATCATTATTAGAAAATTCAACATAATGGGAATTCAACATAGTGGGAATTCAACTTAATGGTAATCCAACGTTCGGAGAATTCAACATAATGGGAATTCAACTTAATGGTCCTGAAGGATCATAGTTTTGATGACATAGACTCGCATACCATTCGGTGTGTGCGGCTAAATTTACCTCATTGGTTTTTTTTTAGGAACACAGTGTCTTAAAAATACTGTGTACATGAAATTATAAATGTAGACCTATAGTTCCCTTAAAGAGTTAGGTTAAAAACAACAACAAAAGTTACCTGTACCTGAATATAAATAGTAGACTTTCATTTACGTTTAAAATCCATTATGTAAAAGTTTCCTTTTGGCGATTGCCCGTAATTCGTTTTCTTTGAAAGAATAAAGATTCACTTTGTTTTGTACTCTTTTTCTGTAACACATGGTACAGAAAATAGATTCAGCTTTAGATCTGGTACACACGGCCGCACATCAGTAGAAACACTTTCGACCTTGTGGCGTGGTAATACGAGTTAAAAAAGTTTCTACCGACAAGCGGTTGACCGTACGTACAGTACTCGTACGTCACTCAAGGTTGTGTCCATATAATTTCTACCATTGTATGATTTTTTAATCTTTCCAATACCTTTTATCTTCAACTTTCGTCTATTTCCAACGACAACATATCTTTCCACTGTATTTTTTTATGTTAAAAGTGAGCAAACGAGCAGGTAGGCCATCTGATGGTAAGTGACCTCTCCTGCTTGTAATAATTGATTTCTTAGCTCCTGCAAATTCAACAAGAAGATTGCCATTCCCATTCCTTCCTCATACTTGAATTTGGAGAAACGTTGATGAAATATACCTATGGATGCTGGTACTAGACTTCTGCTCATAAACACTGAGCAGTTTTGTCCACATCTGTGCAGCAATTTCACACAGTAACTTGTAGAATCGCGTTCTTACTCAATTTCGACACGATAACCCCTTGCGCCTTGGCATCTTTTCGAAGCCATTCCGTTTTATTGGCATCTGACTTTGAGAGTGCCATCCACCACTGCAGACATATATTATGCAATACAGTAGTCTGGAACTTGTACAGGTTATAATTTCTTGGCCCCTCCAATTTGTACACTGCACTCGTTCCGGCCTGATCCATCTTGCCCGAACTGCGCTGCTATCTCCTGATTCCGAAATTTTCATGACGTATCTGATGCAGTGCGTACTCTTGCATCAGCAACCCTCAGATCGTCGCACCAAGCCGCGCCTACCAGACAGCGCAGTCTTCACCTGAACAAGTTAGGACAAATGGGCCCATAACCTGTTATAAATAGGTGTAATTTGTCAAAATCTTACACCGAGAAACGCCTTGACAGTTCACTTAAGAAGAGACAAAATACCATAGACTATGCTATTAATTTTGTTAATAAAGCCTTCCATACACGAATATCTCTAACAGGGAGACAATTTTCAATTCAGTAAATTTTTTAGCTTGTCAAATGGAGCAATCCTATTGGTTGGAATTTTCCAGCTCCCAGCTTAGCTTCCTCTCACAGCACTGGTGGAAAAGCAGCCATAGCCTGCGCACGCTATGTCACACGTCACCGATGTCTGCTTGCTACGAATATCATTGCCTGGCGAGTAGTGTAGGCAACGAAGCAGTTGACCCCAACATAATTCTCTCAGGCAGTTTTTAATTGACAGGATGATAAAGTATCATGAATTAAATGTAAATTCAAAATTTAAAAAAAATATTACAAAAGATTTTTTTGATACATTTTTTGGAATTTTTGTATGGAAAAATTAAAAGTATCGATTATTTTTTGGATTTTTTTAAAGAAGGTTTGTCTAGTGTAATACCCCAGCAAAGTTTCATTGTCTGAGGATTTAATGCGGGGGTCTTCATACAACGATCCGCTTCGTTGCCTAGAGGCAGCCTCGGACGAGGCATATACAACCGAGCAGCTTCACGCAGATTTCTTTTCAATCTGATTAATTTGCCTTCAGTAATAACCGCGCTAAAATCCAATATAAATAAAATAACTATCGGTGTAACGTCTTTTGCATCCTGTATTTTCATTTGTAAGCGTCGCACTATCGTTTATTTTGTATGGGATTTTAAGATATTTTGTTATTTATGTGCGTAACTTAAGTTTAACCACAAGAGGTACGTTCAGCCAAGAATACGGTCTATCAATTTTGGAAACACACTTGGAGGTTGAGTATTAGTAAAGTAACGGTCAAAAGGGAAAATTAACCTCGTTGTTTTGCAATATGCAAATACACCTTTAGGTGGTAGGTGGTAGATCACATTTTTGGTTAACTGTACCTACTACCTACGTCAAAAATGTGTCATAAGAAGAAAAATGTTAAAACTGCAAAATATGGGTCTTGTATTTTTTTTATGTAAGAAATATTGGAAAGCAACCACACATATATTATTGTTAGTTTTGATCGCACTTTTTTTTACTTCAGTTATTTATCCCGACTGTATGAGTGAACATATCTATTAGTTTTTTATACTAACCAAACATTAGAATCAAGCCATAGTCACTGTAGCTTTCATAGCATTGTAAAATATTTAGTAATGGACAACTTAGTTATCGCAAAAACTATTGTAAGAATAATATTAGAAGCAATTATAAAAGGTAAGAAGAAAAAGGTAAGGTTGAAATCGACGTGTTATTTGAACTAGGTGCAGAAAAAAATGCCATACAGAAATTAGGAAGAAAAAGGAAGAAAATTGAATTTAGTTCTGGAATTACGTCAAGTACTTAGATAAAATAATCTTTTTAAAGTCGTCAACTGTAGGAAACCAAAGAAAATGGCGAACCAAATAGACCGTAAGGGCACTGCATGTTATCCTACGTCATCTAGTACACGAAATTTGCAACTTTGTAGCGATAGTAATAGTGGCCCAATAGGTCCACAAAACGTTGGTCTGCCAATCCGAAACCTGGCAGGTTTTGTACAGTTGGAGAGAAAAGCGGTTAAATGACAGATTACACGAATGAAATCTATTCGTAGAAATAGAAGGTACCTATACAAGTAAAAAACAACAGGTCTGCCTTGCATCCTCTTGGCAGTTTCGCTAGTCGGACCACAAATGTGGTCGGATGTGATTGGACCACAAATTTGGTCGGACTGGCGAAACTGCCAAGAGGATGCAAGGCAGACCTGTTTTTTTTACTTATATAGGTACCTTCTATTTCTACGAATAGATTTCATTCGTGTAATCTGTCATTTAACCACTTTTCTCTCACACTGTACAAAACCTGCCAGGTTTCGGATTGGCAGACCAACGTTTTGTGGACCTACTAGGCCACTACTATCGCTACAAAGTTGCAAATTTCGTGTACTAGATGACGTAGGATAACATGCAGTGCCCTTAAAGTCTAAAATGTCAAAAACCAAGATGGCGACTTTTATGATTAAAAGAGCTTTGTAATTTATTGCTTTAAATTTAAGCAATATTATAAAATTTTAAACCTATAAGTACCTATCTTTGTTTTTCTTAAAGCTCATATGTTTTCAGAAATTGTCAACTTTTAATGCAAATAATCTAAACAGATGAAAGTAAATTTCAGTCAGAAAGTCTTATTTATTTTTTAAGTCTCCGTAAATGTTACAGTTACCCAAAAACTCCTAGTCCGTAGTATTATAAAAAAGCTTATGTAAAATAAATTCGCCATAATAATATATTTATTATTGTTAAAAAAAGTCATCTGCATCTTTTGAGGTCGCGAATAATTGGTGTAATAGAACTTCAACGTAAATTAAGTTACAACATAGTATTAAAACGGTTAGTTAAATTGAGTGGAATTGTAAATAAAACATTGTAAACTTAATTTGTTTAATGATATTGTAGTATAGCTAATTGGGGTGTTGTTGCAGAGTAAAATTTTAGATATTTCCAGCTAGTTTTATAATGAACTGATAAGACAGCTTTTGAGCAAGTTCTTTTCAGTACCTCATTTGCAACCATTATGAAACAAGTAAATTCATTGTGAGCGATCTGATGAGTAGCTGTCAAATTCACTGTCAAATAATTGACCAAAAAGCAGAATTAATGACAGCAAAGTTTCTATTGGTCAAAAATGAAGCAAGCGCAGCTTTCGTAATTCACTAGCTGGAAAGCGAATTTCGGTGTTGAGCACGGTATGAACTAGTATAAGATACTGATTTCTGAAACTACGTTCTACACGTTTGATATAGTATAGTAAAAATAGGACCCCTAACATAGGAAGAGTTTATTTTTGCTTAGGCTATCTATTTATAATATTTAAAATTCGATTGCAAAAGATAAATATATTTTGTATTTCACTGCATAATATTTCATATTTATATGTAGTATCTAAATTAAGCTTTTTGGGGGTAAGACTGGGTTTAATTTTTAAGCTTTTGTTGAAATATTGTTTATGTTTTTTGTTCTCACAACGCAGCTTTTTTATCACCTTAAATATATTGTTTAAAAGGTTTTAATGTAATAAATTGTAACCTCATCAAACAAGGGTGTTAGAAACACATTGAGCTTTGTATAATTGTACAATTAATAAAAAAAGCCCGCTATATAGATTAACTGCCGATACAACCGCCATTTTGTGAACCGTTCAAACAAAATGGCCGATTATATAATAAGAACTTTTTAAGCTGCTTAAAACTTGGAGCGTCTAAAAATACACCAAAGTTGTAAGCGGATGAAATAATTTTTGAAAAGTTGTCAAGAGTTAATGTTAAAAAATGTGTATAGAGCGAACTGGGACCCACAGATTTCGAATTAACTGAAACGAGTTCCAAATAACATGAAGGGTAGTTTAAAATGTTTTTGTGTCTGTAACACTTCAACAAATAAGATAGATAAATGTATTCATATTTGGATGAGAAAATGATCTGGATTTTTAAGAAAAACCGGACGAGCTATACAATTTAGCCAAGCATGCATGTCTCTCTACGGAAAAAGATGAAGTTTGTGTACGGAAGACAAATTTGTGTCATTGTATAAATAAAATTGCGGCAATGTGAAATATACTCGACAAAAAAAAAGGAAATAGAAAAATTTGGTTTATCTAGAAAAGATCTAGAGAAATTGTACAAAAAAATACATGCTACTTGTCTCGAAACTTATTCTAGCACAACTTATTTAAAAAATACAGATCATTTTCATCACCCCATTTAGTATAAGGCGTTCGAATTAGAAATCACAAATTAGCTTCAAAGTATATTTCAAAGATATTAGAATCAGTGTCGCTTCTCACTCTATATAATAAAAAAAAATGATCAGTAAAACACGGAGCTGTTCTCTATACGTAAATAAATAGTGTTATTCACACGTTAAAAGTTAAGTATTAAAAGTCATTATTTATACAAAATATTATATAAAATTGATACAATATAACGGGCTGCACGAACGACGTACCTAAGTAGGTAAATATAAATGTTGTTTAGTAAACCACCCAGACAACAACTTTGCATAAATACAGATTAACCAGCCAAATCAGATAGCGTGTTTTCCTAGAGTGCCGATGTATGTTTACATTCGGCATGCTATATGCGTGCAAAATAACTCCGTCTGTGACCGTTAATGCGCAGAAGTCAAAAATTAGTCGCGGGGGTGAACGCGGCTCCCCCCAGGAGGCGAGCGAATCGTTCATTGGCTCTCCGCCTGTCACCCATGCGCAGAAAATAACCGTCACAGATAGACTTGTCCTGAACGCGCTGTACTTTAATGATAACAATATCCGGTAGATAAAGTTACGCGTCCACTCGATCAAATTCTGATCGTACGGAGCTTTGACAACTGATTTGCCATACTAAGGTTTTGGTGAATTTATTGCGGACCTAATACATACGGTTAGGTACAAAAAATGCGAAAATTTCGTCCGCTCCGAATCTGAGGGGCTAGAAACGAACTCAATCGTTATCGATTCTCTCTTTTTTTCTATACAAGAAGAAAAGAGAGATTCGATAACGATTGAGTTCGGTACTAGCGCCTCTGGTCCATCAGACGCAAACTTTAAACCGACTTCAACAATGTTCGTCGTTCGCGCAACTCCTAGACGCAACAGATTATTGTGACAATGCAAGCTTGGACTGCCTATATCGGAGAAGTATATGTCAATATTTTCTATGGAATATGAACGTTGTTGTAGTCTATAGATAGCTTCGAAATTCCCGTTTTCTAGCTCACTGTCGACGACACGGGGTGTACCGTCAGCGCTTTGACAGCTTAAAAGCCTTCAGACTGTGGCTTTTGATGAATACTTTTGTGAAATTAATAAAAAAATATTCATAAACACAATAGTTTTGGTGTTTTATTTTTGTTGGTGTTTCAAGTGTTTGTATACGGCGTACAAAATAACTCGGGCTGTGACCGTTAATGCGCGGAAGTCTAGAAATGAGTTGCGGGGGTGAGTGCGGCGTGTGGGGGGGGAACGAGCGAATCGTTCATTGGCTCTCCGCCTGTCACCCATGCGCAGAAAATAACCGTCATAGCCCGAATTATCCAGGTTATAGCAGAGTCATTCTTTTAATTTCTGCACATTAACGGTCATAACCAGATTTATTTTGTACGACGTATAGTCAGACCTGTATCACTCCACACTGTAGGTATGACCTGCGGCGCTCGAGTGCGTCTACTATAGCAGTCGATTGTCACGTATATCATGCGCTACACGGACGGCACGGCTTGAAAGAAAAATCATCGAATACATTTTTTTGCAACATTTTAACGTGTATGAGTATCATGTAAATCACGAAAAAACAAGATATCGAGATTTTTAACCATGGGCTTTTGTAACTGCGTACAAAATAACTTTGTCCGTGACCGTTAATGCGCAGAAGTCAAAAAATAAGTGTCGGGGTCAAGCGCGGGGGGACCCAGGGGGCGAGCGAATCGTTCATTTGTCGGCAAGGTTGAAATTTGTCGGCACCCCGACTGGGCATGACGGATCTGTAAACGTAATTTAAAATACAAAAATACAAGATTACTATTCATTATAAATATTTATTACTCATAATTATACATTGGGCATAATTTGGAATTTCGATTAAAATTATTCAATACGCACATTTCCATAATCAAAAACTGCTTTTTACATTATAAAATCTTATTCCATACTCTCACAGTTAATTTTTATGTAATAAAAAATAAAATCACTGCTCCTTCAGCGTTTTCTCAAGCTTAAAACTCATATTTTACAATTATGCTCAAATTAAAAATGTTAATTAGAAGAAAAACTTGAATTAAAATTGCGCCATTGAAAATAACAACAAAATAAAAAATGACTATCAAAAATATTAATAAAAAAAAACAATAGTTTGCCCCGTATGGTGCCGGCAAAGAATAGTAACCATCCCTTACACCCGTGGGTGTCGTAAGAGGCGACTAATGTCTATAAACTGGGGAATGGGCAGCAGCATCCTCCTGTGTATCATACCATCTTACTGCGGTCACCTACAACCGCTGTCCATGATGCCAGCCGTAACGCTGACAAGCGAGGTGACTATGGTACTTCCCCTCCACATTTTTCCACCAAAAGCTGGAATTCTGGAGGGAGCATCCTTTCCTGTAGTGGCCATTTCATGGCATGTTATGATCATGATGAGTTTTCCATTATATTTTTTTCACTAAATAAGCGATTAAACAGTCGACAGTGGCGCCACAAGTTTCAAGTTTTCCTCCTTATTGCAAAGTATTCAATTTGTATTTTTCATAGATAAAAAAAAAAATTACATCACCGCCTTAGGGTAATAAATATTTTCACTGGACACACGCCGCCGATTTCATGCATTAATTCTCTCTCAAATAAAAAAAAATTACATCACCGCCTTGGCGTAATAAATATTTTCACTGGACACACGCCGCCGATTTCATGCATTAATTCTCTCTCAAATACAAAGTGTTAAAAAATTTGTAAGCATTATTTAAGCGTGTACTCAGATCGTGAAACCGAACAACTTTTCTGAGGGTAAATAGGTCGAAATACGGAAAAAAAAAATTCAATGTCCCATGGTAATTGCACCAGCTGATTGAGCATTTTGTATGGGAGGTAATTTTTTTTGTATTTCGACCTACGTTTCTTAGGAAAAGTTGTTAAGTAACAGGCTAAAATAGTGCTTACAATATTTTTACACTAGTTACATAAAAAATCATAAAACACAAGTACGTAAAATTTACTGCAGTATCATAAAATTCATTTTCAGACGCTGTAAAAACATAAAATCTAGTTTCAGTCGATCTAAGTTTATTTACTTTTGAAAATATTTTTAGATACATTGTTATTTAAAATTAGTGTGAAAATCTTTACAGGGTCACACAAAATCTTTGCAAAGTGACACTCAAATTGTACTTTCATGTCTATTGAGTTTGATCGCCACTGAATTTACGAATTTGCAGACGCAAAAATGACAGATGATGATCATTTTTGGAAATGTCAAATCTTGACGTATTTTTCACCAATCAGAGCGAGCGCACACGGTCAAAATTTGTCGCCACAATAAAAAAAGTTTTGTTCTGTCTTGTCGCTGGTGCAAACAACACAAACCCGACATTTTTGTCGTGGAAAGTATCGGAGACAAAATGATCACCAACAAAAATGCCGTCGAGAAGTCCGTTGCAAACATTTTCACAACCTTGTGTCATTAGCATAAAGTCCATTTTTTTTACAAAAAATTTGCCGGCTTCAAAGACCTTACAGAGACAATACGGAGACATAGGAAACGAAGAACAAAACTATTAATCGCGGTATCAAAAGTTGCTCGTGCGCGTTCGCCCAAGCAATCAAGCAAGACACGTTTTTTATTTCCAGATTCGTATGACAAAAAAATCTACATGGAATTTTATATGTTTTTCTACCGAAGCGCATTGACTATATTAATAAAAAATAAGCAAATTTAACCAACACATTTTTGTACACAATTTTTTTTCTTCAAGACAGTTTCTTGTTTTCGTCACCGGAAAATGATAAGAACCGTAAGTTGATCGACATTCGAAAAATCATAAACGGCAGTTGAAATGTTTTATTTTACGCATAGATTTCAGATAATTGATCAATTTACAGTCTCGCGGTAAAATGGTCCGACGAACGCTGATTGGTTGAATGTCGATTGAATAAAAACTTGCCACATGCTTGCCACCAATGCCATCGACCAATCAGAAAATAGTGTGTTATTGTCAGTCTAACGTAAAATTGTACACTTAGCAGCGATTGGTCCATACGTGTATGATTTCCATGTGGCAAAATCGTTAGTTTATCAATTTACCGTTAGGCAGCGTAAGTTGATCAATTAGCTGAAATTTATTGCGTTAAAAATAATGCGTCGATGAAATTTGTTGCATATTTAGCCAAGATGGTATGTGTCATTATGGGTACGATTCTCAGAACTGAGGGAGCGACTGAGAAGAAGATTGTGTTAAATAATACATTTCAACTGCCGTTTATGATTTTTCGAACTTACGAGTCATCATTTTCTGGCGACATTTTCATCACTAGGCTTCGGTAGCAAAACGAATAAAAAAAAACCGGTCAAGTGCGAGTCGGACTCGCGCGCCGAGGGTTCCGATATACCTATAGTATTTTTGGAAGCAATAAAGTCCATTTTCAGGACCGCAAAACTAAATTTGTTTGTAAAGGTTTTTTGCAGATTTCTGAAAAACTGTGCAACTTAGAAAGATCGTTTTATTTTTGCTGTAAAGTTTACATAAACCTCTGTCAACTGTAATTAATTCAGATTTTCCCTTACTCAAACTTCGGAGATAAGGGGGGGGGAATGGTATTTTTTTTGACATTTTTCATCATAACTTGAAAACTAAGAAACTTAAAAAAATACAAAAATATATTTTAAAATGTACAAGTAAAGCCCTTTCATATGATACCCCACTCGACCTAGTAGCGACAATTTGAAATTTGGCCCCCCCTATTTTGGCCCCCTTTACATTAATAATCATACTTTTTTCAAAAAAAATTCATGTGCAATTAAGTTGGGCAACTATATTCTAAAACTATTCCAAATTTCAGCTCGATAGCGTAAGTGGTTGCTGAGATATAGAGGTGTGACAGACAGACGGACAGACAGAGCGGCACCATAAGGGTTCCTTTTTTTTACCATTTTGGTATCGGAACCCTAAAAACACGCTATATTTTTGAAACCAAATGCTTGGGAGCAGTAGAAACTATTCCAATGGGATGACTAAAAGGAAGTGTAAAACTATACTATAATCATTTATACAAAATACCGTGTTCTATACAAACCTATGTAGACATAAACTCAAAACTCCAAGGTACAGTGGCAGTAAAACTTCTTCATGTTTATAAATGCAATCAAATTTGAGTATTTAAAACAAATCATTGATAAAATTGTGAAAATAATTTAGCTAGAAAATTTAAAATACAGTTAAAATAATAAATACTTCTAAAGCTACTGTCATTAAAAAAATTACATGTTTTATGTTAGTCGGGTGGTTTAAAATTACTGTACAAGCTATTAATGGCTAGTTATGGAGGATAAATGCAAATTAATTGTTTAATGTTTTTAAAAAATACAAATGTATGTCTGGTAAAAGAAAGGGTTTATAGTCTGATTGCAACTGCTGTATAGGTATGCTCCCGGCGAGAAGGGGGGGGGGGGTATCGCTCGTCCCCGCTCCCGGCGGCAATTAGTTCTTGCTCTCTCCTTCCCACTCCCCCACTACCTATACAGCGGTTGCGATCAGACTATAGCTGATCAGTTGTATTTGTATGGAGACTTGATTATTTCTTGCTAAAACGTATGCATTTAGCCTCCACAATCACCGTATAAAATATGCTACACGAATATATTTAAAATCTGTATAAAATGTTTGATTTGTAGTGTTTAAGTTCATGGTGTGGTGTTTTAGTAAGCTACAGTTTTACATATTTTAGTTCACTTTTAATTTTCTTTACTTACCTACCTATCTTTTGTACAGTTAAGAGCTAATCAAGGTTGACACTTTAGAGTTTGTACCATTTTTATAACCGTTGTGAATAGTCACAGAATATAAATAGTTAACAAGTTTACAGAAGTCTCACTCGTCTGATCTTGGAAAAAGCCGCCTTTTTATATTCCTAAACATAGCGTATCAAAGCTAAATTGCACCTTAACACCACGCGTCAGGAGACGTATTTTTGAAGCGTTCGAACTGAATCTTTAGTTCGCATACGAAAACGAATCGTATACGAATTTAATTTCTAATGCTCTCGATTTTACGCATTTCTGAATCATTCGAAAGCAGTGTTGCCATTAAATTCAAATCTTTAACCAATTTTCGTTTCACGCAGATAAAATCAAAACCGGAAAGCAATTACTCATTGATTTTAAAAACCGGTAATGAATTGCGAGGGAATGGAACGCAGATTAAAAAGTTGATATGTCAGTATAATGTCATGTGTGAAGGAAACGTCAATGTCGTTGTCATCACAGATTATACATACTTTCGAGTGGTAGAATTGCAAAACGAGTGGGTCGGACCACTCGTTGCAGAATTCACAGGTATGAATATTCAAAAATTGCGATTTTACGGATTCGTATACGAATCTTGCCAATTCGAATGCGAATTGAAGTTCGAACGCTTCAAAAATGCGTCTCCTGGGCTCTGTTTACAATGCAGTGAGTTGACGCTGTCGATTGCCAGGGTTGACGGGCTTGACACATTATTGACAAAGAACCTCATGTTTACTCTTGGGTAAAATAAGTACCTATGTTTTATAAACGAAACCTTTTTGCTAATAAAAATAATAAAAACACCTATTACAATCAGTTGGTATAATAAAAAAATAAAATTAGATTTTCGGAGTGAGACAGGCCTGATAGAGTTGCACTGCGTCAATATTTCTTTGCTCTCGACTGTACGTGGACACGTTTTCCCCACTTCTATTTCCCTACAGGTCAATCTTTTTACGTATTAAATTAATAATTTACTGACTTACCGTTACACTTGCCTGGGTTATTGCATTTATAAACATCAAGACTAGTCGGTCGCGTAATAATTTGCTTTCTTACGAAGTATCAACAACGCGCAGTCCTGATTTATTCACACATCATGCACATGCGATTGGGCTGTCAACCTGGAATTAAAGAAATAGTAGTATTATAATCCTTTTAAAAGTTAAGTAAGTATACTAACGAAAAGTAACTGAAAAACAGTACAGACAGACATCGCCAGTTCAGTCTATACTGACTTTGTTACCACTTATTTGCTACCGTGCGTACATGGGTCTAATCACAAATTTACGACCCGATTCTGACTTGCATTTTTCACAGACAAAAAGCTGCGATATGCTTTCGCGCCTTTCATTGCAGATTGTCCATTTCCCAAAATGGTTCACATCCCCCTGTTTCAAAAACGTCCCTTTCCCAAAGTGTCTCTTTTCCAAAATGTTTCCCTTCCCGAATCTTCAGCCTACTTTTTGCTATGGTTCCGTTGCCAACAAGGAACCTTTATACTTCGTCATGACCGTCTGTCTGTCCGTCCGCGTAAGGGGGCAATGACCAGAGATAACGATAAACGAATCAGAGAATTATGTTTTAATGATTATTAGCTAATCATTTAATTAAATTTTTTCATTTGTGTCTCTGATTTTGTTAATCTGTAATCATTTACAAACAAGTAGGCTGGGGACAATAAGGAAAAGAGACCGAAAGAAAGAGGAACTATTTGAGAAAGGGACGTTTTGCAACCAGGGGAACTATTTGGGAAAGGGACATTCTGCAATTAAACGCTTTTATGTAGATAAAGGACAACAGAGCTTCGAGCTAGCTCGCAGATTTTTTTTTCCTTGGGGAAAGTTGTTCAATGGTTTCTGACCCTATATTCCGTTCACAAAATGATATTTTTTGTCATCATTTTTCACACTGTGCGGTAGGAGAACGCTGTGGCGTAAAAGAAGACGTAGTGACTAAAATTGATACAGGTTTGGTTATGTGGAGAGGATGAATGAACGTAGATTTACGAAAGAGATCCACCAGGCGAGAGTGTATGGAAACTGGAAAGGGAATGTATCGGCGAACGTTCCACAAATTCAGGACGTTCTAAATAAAGGCCAAGATAAAAGTATTCTGAACCGACGAGCGTGTATGATTAGATTAGATTACATTTATTTATTTCATATTATCAGATACAAAAGTACATATACGTAGTTTAAATGTCAGTGAATAATATGATCGTCAAAAATGTAACAAAGATAATAAAATAAAATACAAACATGTCAAAAACTACAGAAAAGAAACATAGTAATAATAATAATATTCAATGTCAAAATAAATGTAAATGTCATAGTAAACTAATAAATAATAAACAATACTAAAACGGTATTGAAATAATTAATTGTAAAATGGAAATGTCAAAGTATAAATGTCAATAGAATTACAAAATTGCTTTGATTTTAACAATAAATATTTATGTCTTTCTATGTCAAAACTTATTTAATAAAACTAATATACTCTTTTACAGAGTAAAGTACTTTATCCAATAAAAAATCCTTCAGTCGGCGCCTAAAAGTTTCGTCAGAGGGTTCATCTTTAAGGGGCTGATAAGAGCTGAATACGCTTCACTTGAGCAGGTTTTTAAAGAAAAGTGATGAATATATGGCCGTGAAAAAAAATTATGTGATAACTAAGCATCTTTTCAAGAATATGGCCGACTTCGAAACACGATTAAATATATTATGTACGCCATAAAAATAATCCAAAGTTACCTCTGCTTTTCGCTTTTAAACCGTTTTTCTTAAGTACCCATTAATCTATGATGTTAAAACTTTTACACATTATTTAATACATTATGCATATTGATAATTAATGTTATAGGTACAGATTTTGAGCAAAATGCAAAAATGAGCGAAAAACGTAAAACAGCGCGAATCCGCTCCGTTCTAGCACGCGCATTCTGCCCTTTGTTAGAAAGGGGTGAAATTCAGCTCTTGTCAGCCCCTTAATGGCAGCAGGTAGTTTCTCGTAGTATGCTGGCCCGAGAACGCGCAATTTTTTTTTTATGAAAGGGTTGATGAAAGTGGAGGAAGCAAGGATGTCAAGATCGTAGCAGGTGGAGGGCTGTGGTCTCTGCCTACTGCACAGGGAAAGAGGCGTGATGTTATGTATGTTTGTAACAAGAACTTTGCAAACAAAATGTTACACTGGCTGACCTGGCGATGCCTATAGGATACTACTATTGTAAGAAAAAAATCAGTAAGATGATCTTACCAGTGACAGCATTAACTACATCCATCCGTTTTGTTCGAAGAAGTTTGTTCTGTAACAAGCACATAAAATTTTATTAATGTTAATTAATACCTACTATAAGGCAAGCTCGCGTGGGTGTCGTAAGAGGCGACTAAGGCCGATATTTCACTGGGACAACACGGTGGCGCGACTGGTTGCGCCACCATGGTGACCGTAACTAGACACCAGAGTCGCCACACCCTGCGGCCACAGTATTAAGGGCTATATTTCACTGGGAGTGGTAGCGCGACCAGCATCCGAGCTGGTCGCGCCACCAAATTGGTTGCACAACCAAACGGACGCCAGGTGAGTAACTCTTTATAGAGCTGTATACATTTTGTTGGTAGCGGCGACTGGTTGCGCTGCCATGGTGTCCCAGTGAAATACCGGCCTTAGGGTAATGAACCAGAGGATGGGCAGCAGCATCCTTCTGTGTATCGTATCATCATTCTGCGGTCACCAACAACCGCGGTCCATGGTGCCAGCCGATACGCTAACAAGCGCGGTGACTATTGTACAGTCAAGAGCACATCAAGCTTGACACATTGGACTTTGTACCGTTCTTATTTTAATAGAAGACGTATGGGCTAGAGTAGCGCTGCGAGTGTCAAGCTTGACCAGTCGTTGACTGTACTTCCCCTCCACATTGTTCCAGCAAAAGCTGGAATTCTGGGGGGGACTTCATAAAGAAAAAGGTATCAGGGTGAAAAAAAAAAATTGCGCTCTATGCAGGAAATTTAAAAAATAAACTATGAACTTTATAGACCGTAAGGGCACTGCATGTTATCCTAAGTCATCTAGTACACGAAATTTGCAACTTTGTAGCGATAGTAGTGGGCTAATAGGTCCACAAAACGTTGGTCTGCCAATGCGAAACCTGGCAGGTTTTAAACAGTTGGAGAGAAAAGTGGTTAAATGACAGATTACACGAATGAAATCTATTCGTAGAAATAGAAGGTACCTATACAAGTAAAAAACCACAGGTCTGCCTTGCATCCTCTTGGCAGTTTCGCCAGTCCGACCAAATTTAGGCAACGAAGCAGTTGTTGACCCCCGCATTAATTCCTCAGTCGATGAAACTTTGCTGGGGTATTACACTATATGAGACAAACCTTCTATAAAAAAATCCAAAAAAAAATCGGTACTTTTAATTTTTCCATACAAAAATTACAAAAAATATATGAAAAAATTAAAAGTACCGATTTTTTTTTGGATTTTTTTTTAGAAGGTTTGTCTCATATAGTGTAATACCCCAGCAAAGTTTCATCGACTGAGGAATTAATGCGGGGGTCAACAACTGCTTCGTTGCCTAATTTGTGGTCCGACTAGCGAAACTGCCAAGAGGATGCAAGGCAGACCTGTTGTTTTTTACTTATTTAGGTACCTTCTATTTCTACGAATAGATTTCATTCGTGTAATCTGTCATTTAACCACTTTTCTCTCCAACTGTTTAAAACCTGCCAGGTTTCGCATTGGCAGACCAACGTTTTGTGGACCTATTAGCCCACTACTATCGCTACAAAGTTGCATATTTCGTGTACTAGATGACGTAGGATAACATGCAGTGCCCTTACGGTCTGTTACTCGAGCTATTGAATCAAGACACTACAGCGTGAAGCCCAGTGATTCTACTCATGAAAACAAGCAACTTTTCCAAAGATTTTTTTTTAACTCGTAAACATTTTTTCGCTTCTCCATAGTAATTTAGTCACGTAATCGACTCATTTTGTATGCGAAAGCGAAAATTTTCAGGAAAGTTGCTTGTTTTCATGAGTAGAACTGGGCTTCGGGAGCGAAACCAATACAAATTCACGCTGTATACAAGGTTTATCGCTGAAAAATACAAATCTGTCCATGAAACAGCAAATATTTGTCGAAATACAAAAAGATTGACCTCCCATACAAAAAACCGGCCAAGTGCGAGTCGGACTCGCGCCCTAAGGGTTCCGTACTTATCTACCATATGATATACTAAAAGCTTTTGCTCTTTGATTTTAAAAATTCCGCGACCATCCAACTTGACCCCTCTTTTATAGAAAAGTGCTTGAAACGGGAGCTCACCTTAATTGGTTACTATTAGTTGTAAGAAAAATTGAAATATTTAATGATTTTAGACTTTTTCCTTTATTTGTACTATGAGACCTAGCTTCTTGCCAAATTCATAATTTTAGGTAATCGGGAAGTACCCTGTAGGTTTTGCTTTTTTGCATAAATGTATGGAGATGAGGACATAAAAAGCGATATCTTTTGATTGCGTCGTTGTAAAAAATTGAAATTTTCAGATCTTATGTGGTTTATGGACCCTAATATTCGTTATCAATTTCAACCTGATACCTCTTCTCGTTCGTGAGAAAAAGGGTCTTGACAGACAGACGGACAACAAAGTGATCATATAAGGGTTCCGTTTTTTATTTGGAGGTACGGAACCCTAAAAACGCTATGAGCTGATTACGCTTCCATAGTAAGATTTTTTTTTATCTCGACGTATATTCCTTGAGAAAGTTGTTTAGTTTCATGGCCAGATCTGCATCCTTCAGTGTTCTTATAATATATCCATTTTGTCCAAATTCAGGACGTTCTGAATAAAGGCCAGGTTAAAAGTACCCTAAACCGACGAGCATGTATGAAAGGATTGATGAAAGTACAGGAAGCAAGGGAAGTATGTCAAGATCGTAGCAGGTGGAGGACTGTGGTCTCTGCCTACCCCGACGGGAAAGAGGCGTGATGTTATGTATGTATGTTGTTACATGGTGCATAAAATCTGCATGAATTTATTCAGATGATGTTTCTACTAAACATGTGCAAAGCAATGTGATGAGGATATTAATTTGATATTGTAAAAATAACTAGGTATTAAAGAATTCTACCTTACAACGACGCGGATGCAATATTTGAATATATGTCTAGTTTATTATCCTTATATTAACAATATACTAGGTTATTTTTTGGACCTGATTTCCTTATGCCCACGTTATTACAGAGGTCAAAAGCAACAACTTTTGTTCTACGACTTTTCTAACAACGACCACAACGCACGAGAAGAAGTGAGCGTGCCGAGACAGCGGCCGGCGAGTTCCGTAAGCTAAATTGCGTGACAAAATTTGGTGAACACATTAATTTAAAAGTGTCTAGCCAGCCAGTACGTGGTGTGTTCTTTTAACCGGTTTGTTAGTATACCTATTACGGTACGTAGGCACGGTTAACCGCACGTCAGTGGAAACATTTTCAACTCTATTTCCACACCATAAAGTCCAAAGTGCTTCTGATGACGTGCTGTTGGGTGTAATTTCAATAAATACGCGTCAAATACTTAAACCTAAATAAGTTAGTAACAAGATGAGTTAAAATTAAGATGTGCATAGAATGTAGTTAGCGGGTGACGTTTGCCAAAGAAAATGGATAGAAAAGTTAACAAAGTGAATTTTCTTTGATTGTACTCCTCTGAAAAAGAAATTTGATTTTATTCCGGCTCGCCAAAAGTGATCACGTGATCGATTTTTTTTGTGGTGGCTGTCACAACTTCACTGGACGGTTGGGGAGCAGAAGGCTCGATCCAGGGTGTCTACTCAATTTTTTATATGCAAATTCAAATCTTCCTGGGTTGACAATAGAGTAGGATATTGGTTGGATGCTAATCACTGCCAATTTGACAATTCATCCAACCAATATTCTACTCTATTGTCATTGAACGAAATTATAAATTTGACTGTATAGAAGTAGTATCGTATCGACATATCGAAAATTAAGTAGTAGACACCCAGAAAGTAATCGAAAAATTTTCCCATAGAAAGTTGAACATTTGTTTCGTTTTTTTTTATGGAGTTTGATCAATGAAAATTTACATTGTTTATCGGAATACATGAAAGGTTAATCAGATGGCGACACCACTAAGAAATACTTAATACTAAAATAATTGGTGAACATCTAATACAACAGGGATGTTATTACTGCTCAATACCAGGCTATTTACAGTGAATTGGCCCCGTTTAGTGCATTTAAATACCTAAAATAACCTTTATTGCAGTGTCGTAATGTTGTTTTTTCAGAAAACAAATACTTTAAGAGCTTGATTTCCATACTAGAATGAGGATGGATATGCCACAGGATGTGAAGAATGTGTTAAGATACCAACCCAATTTGCCGTTGCAAATCTATTATCGCATCGCATATCTGACAAGGTAAGCGCTATAATAAGTTTGTTTTACCAACTAGTTTTTTCGCCTACCCCGGTCCATCGCTTTATGTGAGAATAGTTTTATATCGTAAAATTAGATTGGTATTTTTACAAAATCCTTAAAATATGAAGTTTAGATGTGACCATCCATATCTAGCTTGAAAGCTATTTACAAGCACGATTTACAGGTGACATACAGCCAGTTTCATAAAGCTTCATTAAAGTTAATGCGTCTTTAAAACGAAAGCTGTCTCTTTCTCTATCAAAACAACAGTCTCTTTTTTTTTACAAAACCAACATCATGTGCACTAAAATTACATAAGTGCTAACAAACTACATAAGTAAAAAATATTTTTGTACATTATGGTAGTGTGTGTGTGCGAGCGTAAGTAAGTGTGTTTGAGCGTGTGTGTGTGCCTTTGCCACTGTGTGTGGTGATTTATGAACCTTTTTTCAGGAGCTATTGTAAAGATTTCAAGACTTTAGATTTAAAATGCTACGTGTCAGCAATAGTTTTGAAGGAGTTTCAACTTTAAGAAGCTTTGTACAACTGGCAAATATTAAACAAATGCGAAACATTGATAGATTAGTGATAAAGCACTGCAATAAAGTACATGTTGGCACTTACAGTGGTGGCGCCGACTGCTTGGGGTAAGAGCAGGCATCTGTCCTAGTGTTTGGAAAATAAATTAGAATTGATTTACTTTATTCATGAAAAATTTGGATCCTGGCCCTGTCCACGCCGCAAGATATCATAATGTCTACGTACGCGACATCAGTCACCCAAGCGATTTAAATCAGGGTTGCTACACACATAAGCGGGCCGGCATTGTCGGTTCGGCAGTATTTGTCTAACCATGCTCGAAGACAAAATAGTTTATTTATTGTTGGATATTAAAATCTCTTAATGACGTCAGCTAAACTACATCGCTTCACAAACAAATTGGCACCATGGCGGGAAAAAAAGAAGCGACAATAAAAACCGCCTGGACCCAATAAAACCAATGGACGAACAATAAGAAGGACTGACCATCCCATTTTAGAAATCGTAGCCCGGAAAAGCATAAAACTGGATGGCGCTAATAAATAGTCCGGGAAGTTATTATGATTTATCGAGTGTTCTGCAAAAAAATAAACCAAATTTTTTGTATTGATATTATGTTGAAATTTTGAATGATTTTTTGGCAGAATACTCGGTATACCATAATTAATTTCCAGATTACTTGAAAGCGCCATCTAGTTTCCATGAGTTTTATGCTTTTCCGGGTTACGTTTGCTAGTATGGGGATTGTCAGTCTAATTATTATTCGTCCATGGTCGAACAACGCAGCCGACCCGGTCGGCTAGTTCATTCACGTCCACACAACATTCGGTATTTGTGGAACGACAAAACCGACCCGTAGCAACTGTCGGCTTCATTCGGATTATGAAAATTCATCTGCATACATTCGATTTTACGGCTTTGCCGATTAATGCCGTTTCGCTGTAGCTCGGCCCAGCCGAGCGGCTTTTTCCCCGAACATTCAACTACAGCGCGTTCAGGACAAGTCTGTATATGACTGTTATTTTCTGCGCATGGGTGACAGGCGGAGAGCCAATGAACGATTCGCTCGCCCCCTGGGGGGCGCCCCCCCCGCGACTCATTTTTTGACTTCTGCGCATTAACGGTCACAGACGGAGTTATTTTGCACGCAGTACACATATAATCGATTTTGCAGCCAGGCTGTGCCGATTAATGCCGGCCCGCTTACGTGTGTAGCAATCCTCACTTGGCTTTGCAACTGCAGATGCATCTTGCCATTAGCCCATTACACGGTACGTAAGTTTAGCGCTGAGCAAAATGTAGAGGAGATAGCTACGCAGGGATGCAATCGCGCACGCAATACAAAAAAAGTCCTCATATTGTAATAAACAGTTTAGTAAAACTATTTTCGAATAACTATAAAAAAAAAATAAGCCATCGAAGATTTGTTTCTGTCTCTTTCTAGCAAAACGAAAAACACGGAGTTTATATGGCCGTAGTGACATGTGACGTCACTGTCCATCTCGGATCTCTGTCTAATCGGCGCGTAATTAATAGTTTTAAATGCTTATATCGGCTGTATTTCTTAGTAATTTCACTTTTAGTCATCTCTACTACGGTATATTAATATTTTGTCAATAAATGCGACTAAAAAAATTATGCATATTCCCTATTGTAACTGAAAGAGAGAGAACAATAAAGGTCAGCGCTAGAGTTTCGCGCCGCTACTTGTATCTGGACTGTTTATAGGAAGAATGCCACTTTTTAAATTTTCATAATTCGGAGTTCATAAATTGATAGGTCACTGTATTATCGCTTGCATGTCGATTAAATTAAATATCGCTGCTGCTGTGGACGGACAATGACGGAACCCCGTCTGGACGGACCCTAACGTTGTAACGCCGGCTCCACACGTTGGCACCAACATTCGCAACGCCACTCGTCCAACGTGTGGATCTAGGAAATGGCATTGATTGGGGCGAGCGTTGGTAGTTGGCCGGCTCGTGTCGGTTTCATCAAAGGAATCTGTGCCAACGTTCGCGATCTCTCCACACGTTGGCGATTTGCTCAGTCCTGTTCGAGCGAAAATGGCTTCCTCAGCCACAAAATCTGTTCGACTCTTTCTGGATCATCGACAGACGATATTCTCGTTTTTTTTCTTTTTTAGGGTTCCGATACCAAAATGGTAAAAAAAAGGAACCCTTATGGTGCCGCTCTGTCTGTCTGTCTGTCTGTCCGTCTGTCTGTCACACCTCTATATCTCAGCAACCACTTACGCTATCGAGCTGAAATTTGGAATAGTTTTAGAATATAGTTGCCCAACTTAATTGCACATGAAAATTTTTTGAAAAAAGTATGATTATTAATGTAAAGGGGGCCAAAATAGGGGGGGCCAAATTTCAAATTGTCGCTACTAGGTCGAGTGGGGTATCATATGAAAGGGCTTTACTTGTACATTTTAAAATATATTTTTGTATTTTTTTAAGTTTCTTAGTTTTCAAGTTATGATGAAAAATGTCAAAAAAAATACCATTCCCCCCCCTTATCTCCGAAGTTTGAGTAAGGGAAAATCTGAATTAATTACAGTTGACAGAGGTTTATGTAAACTTTACAGCAAAAATAAAACGATCTTTCTAAGTTGCACAGTTTTTCAGAAATCTGCAAAAAACCTTTACAAACAAATTTAGTTTTGCGGTCCTGAAAATGGACTTTATTGCTTCCAAAAATACTATAGGTATATCGGAACCCTCGGCGCGCGAGTCCGACTCGCACTTGACCGGTTTTTTTTTCGATAATTTCATATTTTTTCCAGCAATTTCGATTTCTGTATCGGACATCTTCACGTTGGCTCTGACGGAAAGGAATTAGTATAATAGCCAACGTGTGTGCGCCTAACCAATTTTACGGTCCAACGTTGGTACCAGCGTTGGGACCAACGTGTGGAGCCGGCGAAAACCGACACGAGCCGGCCAACTACCAACGTCGGCCCCAACATTGGGACCAATGCCATTTTCTAGATCCACACGTTGGACGAGTGGCATTGGGGCCAACGTTGGAGCCAACGTGTGAAGCCGGCGTAAAGTTCCCGATAGTTTCAGATAAAATATCTGGCAGCTAAATATGTCTGATTTTTACCTGTGTTCATCTGTCAGTTAGAGCAATCAGGTGCTTGTGAAACAAAGTATTTTCAGACAGAACTAACTAGCAGATAGGGTATCTGGAGCTTATCAGCAAGCGGTGAGACGGGCCCTTAGAAAACTATACAGCATGAATTTTTATTCGTTTAACGCCGGCTCCACACGTTGGCTCCAACGTTGGCCCCAACGCTACTCGTCCAACGTGTGGATCTAGAAAATGGCATTGGTCCCAATGTTGGGGTCCAACGTTGGTAGTTGGCCGGCTCGTGTCGGTTTTATCAAAGGAATCTGTGCCAACGTTCGCTATCTGTCCACGTTGGCGATTTGCTCAGTTCTGTTGCAATATCAAGTGCGTGCGTCGAGCGAAAATGGCTTCCTCAGCCACAAAATCTATTCGACTCGGTCTGGATCATCGACAGACGATATTCTCGTTTTTCTCTTTTTTTTTTTCGATTTTTTCATATTTTTTCCAGCAACTTCGATTTCTGTATCGGACGTCTTCACGTTGGCTTTGACGGAAAGGAACTAGTATAATAGCCAACGTGTGTACGCCTCACCAATTTAACGGTCCAACGTTGGTACCAGCGTTGGGACCAACGTGTGGAGCCGGCGAAAACCGACACGAGCCGGCCAACTACCAACGTTGGCCCCAACATTGGGACCAAAGCCATTTTCTAGATCCACACGTTGGACGAGTGGCGTTGGGGCCAACGTTGGAGCCAACGTGTGGAGCCGGCGTAAAGTTCCAGATAGTTTCAGATAAAATATCTGCCAGCTAAATATGTCTGATTTTTACCTGTGTTCATCTGTCAGTTAGACCAATCTGGTGCTTGTGAAACAAAGTATTTTCAGACAGAACTAACTAGCAGATAAGGTATCTGGAACTTATCAGCAAGCGGTGAGACGGGCCCTTTGAAAACTATATAGGGTGACTTTTAATTAGTTCTTGATAGAAAAAGGTATGCATTTAGACATGATACTGAACAACTTTTCCCAAGGAACATAGGTCGAAATACGAAAAACCAAATTTGACCTCCCATACAAAATGCGCTATCTATCAGCTGATGCAGTTTCTATGGGAGGTCAAAACTTGATTTTCGTATTTCGATCTACGAGTATGTTCCTTGGGGAAAGTTGTTCAGTATCATGAGTACATTCATACCTTTTTTTTTATCAAGAACTAATTAAAAGTCACCATATATCCCAACAGCAGTAAGATAATATTATAAAATTTGAAGAAAATTTAAAATTTATAAGAAAAAAGCCCTAAATAATTTGAAGACAGCAGAACAGAATTGTCAAATAAAATTATAATGAGAATTTAGAAATGCAAATTAAGTTAGAAGATTCTAGCGTGAAACTTGTTCACAAGAAACTTTACTAACATGTTATGTTATAAATAACAAACTTCAAGGTTGTAAATCTGTCCATGAAACTGAACAACTTTTGTCAAGGAACGTAGGTCAAAGTAACAAAAATTAAAAATACTTCCAAAGTACTATTTTTTGACCTAATTTATATTTTGTGAGTAAAGTTGTTTTTGTAAATTTATGGACACATTCAAATCCTTCAAGGACCTGTACCGAAAACTGAAAGGGCGTGCTCAGTCAACGAAATTGAACAACTTTCCCAAAGAAACATTTTTGGGAAATGAAAGAAAAAATTTGACCTCTTCATACAAACTATTCGATCTACTGAAAACTGAAAGGGCGTGCTCAGTCAACGAAACTGAACAGCTTTCCCAAAGAAACATATGTTGGGAAATGAAAAAAATTTTTGACATCTCCATACAAATTGCCCACTCCAGTGGAACAGTTTATATGGAGAGGTCAAAATCTTTTTTCATTTCCCAACATCTGTTTCTATGGGAAAGTTGTTCAGTTTCGTTGACTGAGCATGTCCGTTCAGTTTTCGGTCCAGTGTCCCTGATGCCCTGTTTACCGCTTTTGTAACATGTTTACATTAAAAGCGGACCGTCAGCAACCCTTTTTTTTGTGATGCCTACGCATACCGCACCGTTCAGGGAAAGGGTACCGCACCGTTCAGGGTTATGTGGGGCTTGCACCCATTGAAAACGCCACCGTGTGCAACTCTCGCATTACGGGTGGGTCACGAGCACTGTACGTTCGCACTACTTTCGCAACCCACCCTGCGACAGCCTCTGGAGAGGCTCCCTCACCTAGGCGCCGTCTAAGCACACATCGCACGTCAGCAACCCTACCTCATCCCATATTGGTCTGTGACAAATTAGGGATGTCAACAGCCCGCTCTTATTATTGTTAGTAAAGTTATTGTGAAACATCGAAACTATGAGTGCAATAGCATTATTTTGTTACCTTTATATTTTTTCTATAAACAAGAAAAAAATTAAAAGCCATGTTAAAGATCGGCTACTCAAGCATAGTCCAGTGCAAGCTTACAACATGTAAAAATGTAAAAATCACCATATAAACGGGAAATGATTAAATGTATAGTCCGGCAAAGCATTTTACAAGAGATTGAATTTGTGACGAAATAATCAACATTTAGTTATTTGCAGTGTTAGGGACAGCCTTCTGAATACTGAAGGGGCATGATCAGTCAACGACACTGAACAACTTTCAGTGAACAAAACTTTCAAGAAACGAAAAGAAAAATCCGCGTCTCCATACAAAATTGTTAACTTGATCGGGCAGTTTTTATGGAGAAGCCGATTTTTTTTTTCGTTTCCTGAAAGTTTTGTTCACTGAAAGTTGTTCAGTGTCGTTGACTGATCATGCCCCTGCAGTATTCGGAAGGTTGGCCCTACCACCCATTAAAGTTGACTTTTCAAAAGGGGATAGTTTCTGCAACCGTAAAGCTAGTGACACAGAGAATTCCAAATAGTGTCAGGAAATTAGTTATAAAAATAACAATCATCATCATGATTGTCCTAGCCGTCTTTGTAGGTGGTAGGGCTATTGTGCAAAGTCCTTCTGGGGAAGTACCAACCCCTTCCCTATTTCTGCCGTAAAGCAGCAGTGTTTACACTGCTGTGTTTCGGTTTGAAGGGTAAGGGATCCAGTGAAATTACTGGCACATGAGACAAAACATCTTAGTTATCAGGATGGGCAACGCGCTTTGCTGTCTTATTAACGTCAAAGTATGCCACTAATAAGACAGTTGGTGCTATGGTCGGTGGAGAACACTTACCACCAGGTGGCCCACCTGGTCGTTTGCTCACTTGTAAAAAAAACAGATTTCAACAAAGGGTTTTTCGGAGACTGCAACCTAACCTAGGGGATTTGACGGGGGCACTAGTTTTTACACAGAGCGACTGTCATCTGACCTCCGCAACCGAGAGGGCAAACCAGACCCAATCCTAGATAAGGCTTTGCCAGGTTAATGGCCAACCTAGCTGACAGTTTTCAAGCAGCCAAATGGCCTCCGACGTAACGACTACTACTATTGCCAATAGCCGAGACCAACGGCTTAACGTGCCTTCCGAAGCACGGAAACGCTCTAGTTCTTGTGCCACTAGCGGTCACCCATCCGGGTTCTGACCACGGCCAACGTTGCTTAACCTTCGTGATTGGAAAGAGAGAGAAACTACGACAGTCAGCTTGCACTTACTGAGGACTTCACCAAAAAATTCTGCCCATAGGTCAAAGAGAATATTACCAGGATTTTTTCTTTGTTTTCGATACCGTCGGAAATCTGCGACTATTAACGAAATGCGAAAAGAAAGCATTTTTTTTTTTTTTTTTGTATTTATTGGAGAACAATTCACTTAAAGTCATCTGATCCCAAACTAGACTAAACCTGATAATATTAAAACCAGAGACAGATATACATACATTAATAGATGAATAACACCCAGACTTTCAATCTATATTAGGTGTTAAGAGCACCGACCGTATCCGGAACACGAATTGCTCCAAAACCCGCATCGCTGGCGTCGGCATAAAGGCTGCCACATTAAAATGAGATTGGGCAGGTCACGTGTGTCATGTACCCAGATAGGTGGGCCACAAGCGCCTCTAAATGGGTACCACTCAACGGACGCCGAGGCAGAGGAAGGCCCGAGAAGCCGTGGAGGGATGATCTGGACGCTTTTAAAGACTATTGGCCGACAGTCGCAATAAATAGGGAGGTATGGAAACGTATGAGGGAGGCCTTAGCCCAGCAGTGGAGGAGTAAAGACTAGCAAAAAAAACATCGTATGATCATTTCAAAGGTTCTTTCTCGAAGTCTAGAGATTTCATCGTAATAAAAAGTAACTTTCCGGAATAAAATAAATACCTATTTACTCGAAAAAAAAATTTCGACTCCTTACGAAAGTGGTCACGTGATCGATCCGTTTTGTATGGAAAATCAAGAATTTTTTTTCGTGTAAATATTTTTTCTTTCAGAAAGTTGCTTGTTACCACAATAAATGAGTAACTTTCTGAAAGAAAATAAATATACACTCGAAAACGAAAACAATTTTTCGACTCCTTTACTAAAGTGGTCACGTGATCGATCTATTTTGTATGGAAAGTCAAGATTTTTTTTTGTAATTTTTTTTTCGTGTCAATTCTTTTTTCTACCGGAAAGTTGCTTGTAGACTAGAATTACCGGGCTTCGCAAGCGAACGCAATAAATGAAGAGCATGTATCTCGTTACAGCTATAGCCGGACTATACAAGTGGTCACGTGATTGCTAGCGGTGGCGAAAGCACCCACTCACAGCTTGTTTTTGTCTGTGTGCGGCTCCGCTAACACGGCGCCGCGGGAAACCGACTCACTGGAAGACTTGTCGCGTTTTGCTGCCACAAATTAACATAACTTACTTTTATACTTAATCTAAAGTAACGAATTTAACTGCGTAATATCAATCTCGATGGCTTCCAAAAACTGAAAGGACATGATCATTTAAGGGGCTACCTGCAGTCCACTAGCACCCTCATCAGTTAAAAAATATTAATCGCTAAATACAAAACTTATCGAAAATCCGGAAAGACAGATTAAAGCAATTCCTTTGTTTGTTTAGAACCAATTTTCTCTGTTAAATAAAATTCACTGTAGTTATAGAACCTACAAAACGATACAAAAACTGCTAAAATTGGCCGTTTTTAGCAATTTTTATGTTTTTCGGAATATATAGGTTCTAAATAAACTAAGGTACCTTTACTTCAATCTGTCTTTCCTGATTTTCGGAAGTTTTGTATTTAGCGAGTAATATTTTTTTTTTAACTCATAGGGGCGCTAGTGGACTGTGGGGAGCCTCTTAACGTAACTGAACTACTTGAGTGAATAAAACTTTCAGGAAAAAAAAAACGGCTTCTCCGTAAACTTTTATTTTATTTTTTATTTTTTTATAGAAAATGGGCTTACTCTTGACCTCGAGCTAGTCTTGAAGACAGAGATGAGGTCTACGATGGAGCGAGCTTGCCCAGAAGAAGCCTATTCACTCGCGACTTGAATAGATTCGGGTTATATGAACTCGGGAACACAGACGCAGGCAGAGAATTCCACTCTTTAGCCGTGCGCATTATAAAAGATGTTTCAAAGCGCTTTGTGCGAACTTAATTGGACAGTTTGCATGGAGGCCGATTTTTTTTATTTCCTGAACGTTTAATCCACTGAAAGTTGTTCAGTTACGTCGACTGATCACGCCCTTTCAGTTTTCGGAAACACGTTCCTTATACCATTTATAACTGGAACTTTAACTTGGTGCTACAGAATCTAAGCAAACAGATTTCTGCAGACCGTTTCAATGAAATGTTTCATCGTATATGAGGTGTAAGGGTATTGACGCACTACATTCGATCCGAATCCGGTCCGTACTCGGTTCGAAGTAGTCGTAGAACTATTTCTATGGTAGTTTCCGCACTAGATTCGGCTTCCGTCATCCGATATCACTATTGATTCTTATTTTCACGGGTTTGGATCGGATTCGGATCAGACGTAGTGCGTAAACACCCTTTTAGCCCTTTCAGTTTTCGGAAAGCTGAAAGGGCATGATCAGTCATCAAATCTGAACAACTTTCAGTGAATGTAACTTTCAGGGAAAAAAAATCGGCCTCGCCATACAAACTGTCTAATCAAGTCAAACAATTTTGTATGGAGATGCTGTTTTTTTTTCATGTCCTGAATGTTTAAACCACTGAAAGTTGTTCAGTCTCCTGAAAAGGTCAAACAAGCCCTTTCAGTTCTGTCTCTTACACCCTGTATTAAATTTACTTTAAAAATGCTTGGTAGAACTGTCTGTCTTCACACCTTCTGTAATTCAGAAACTAATTCGGGATACATTGCGCGTTGAAGTAAGGATATTGGGATTGATAGAACCAAGCCTCCCAGCAATGTATGTTAATTAGTCTTTGAATAAATAAATAAAAAATTGGAAGGTGAGATTAAGGCTTTCATATTACCTAAGCCCACTTTTTATGATGCATTGCAACCTAGTACATAAATCAAGTTTACATAGAAACTAAAGTGAGTAAAACAATAAAGTTTTTTTAGGCCAAATAAATAAATATTAAGGCGAAATTTCACACAAGGTCATCTGATCCCAAACTAGGCAAAGCCTGTATGGGTATCAGAATGATAGACAGAACAAACACTTGCGTTCATAATACAAATAATTGCCCAGGACGGAGATCGAACCCACAGGCCGCGAGCAGGCTCATACCACCCACACTAACAGGCTTGTCGAGTCTCCCAATGCTATTTTGTTTAAAACCCCACTATGATTAAAGCCCATTTTATTATTAACAATGCCCAAATTCTAGCACTATAGCACTCCCACTCAGCATGCACCAAAAACCTCAAAATTGATAAAAAATATTAGGTACTGAAAAACTTATTTCAAAATAACGCTCCATCAAGACAAGCAGGTACTTAGATGGCTCTAGTTCTCAAAAACTGAGAAAGTAAATTACTTTGTTAACCTTTAAAGCCCCATGTCGAAATTCGCAGGAATCGAAAAGAAAACGCAGTTCTTTACGCGATAAGGCTTAGTTAACATTTCAATTTTAAGTAAGATTTGGGTCAAGTATTTTACTAGCCGACCACTCACGTGCACTTGGGTACCGGTGGTACCTAAACTTGTTTTTTAGTAGATTGCACATGTGTTCGCCAAAATACGCATACTTTGACTTCCGAACCAACCCCAGTCGAGATCCCGGATGCCATAAACTAAGGTTGTTTGGGGCTTGCATTCTGAGAAATAAAACTTGGAGCTAGGTTTCTTGAAGCGCTCGAGGCATATTTGAATGGGATGCTCGATAGGTTGCTTAGCTGCGCTTGGGTACTACCGGTACCCAGGTACAAATTACTACAAAAAAAAAAACCGGTGCACGTGAGTGGCTAATTCTCACCATCAGTTGCAGAAAGATCATTAAAAATTATGTCATATTATGCAACAAATTTAAAGAAAGATTAACTTTTATGCGACTTTTTGCTATTGATGGTTTAAACATATTTAAAAAATAATTTTGAAAAGGTTTTGACTGTATATAAAATTTAGTTTTTTTAATATTTGGAAAAAATAAAACTTACCACTGGTAATAACCCCTCCATAGGAACTACTATTGAATTTTGGCGCTTCTCTTGAATTCTGAAACAGTAATTAATAGAGCTTATAAAGGCTAACTCTTAACTCTAAAGGCAATAGCTTTATAAACGCGTTTCTATATTAACATTCCGATAAAAGCTTTCAATTATCTTTTGGAATATTACTGCCACACTCAGAGACGTCACTTAATCTTTCAGTACATGGGCGACCGAGCTTCGCTCTATAATAGCCGCCGCAATATTAAAATATCATCAGGTGAGCAGGCTATGCTACCCGCCAACAGATGGCGCTGTAGGTTTTTGTAAAATCGCGGTATTTTACAAAAATGCTTAAAAACACGGGCAAAAAGAATTTTCTCAGACATGAGACATAGCTAGAAAAATTTTTTGCCACCCGAAAACTTCCGTATGGTAAATTTCATCGTAATCGTTAGAGCCGTTTTCGAGAAACCGATTACAAATTACAAAATTCAGGAGGGCACTGATTTCCGCGAGCGTCCCATGTGTCCTAGAACCTCCTGGCCTTAGTCGAAGAGACGGTAAAAGGCCAGATGGGTTGACGTTGGTTCCTTGGGCGAAGGGGCGTTGCCTCCTTTGGGACGCTACGTGTGTCAGCATCTTCGCTCCTAGCCACTTAAGCCGTACGTCGTCGTCAGCTGGTGCAGCCGCCGAATTAGCTGCTCAAAAGAAAATGGAGAAATATGCGGCCCTCTTGCCGCAATATATATTTGTGCCGCTGGCAGTGAAGACAACAGGGTGTTGGGGCTCCGACGCAAAATGTTTTGTCGCCGATATCGGCCGGCGACTTCGTGAAAAAGGGGGCGACTCCCGCTCAGGATCGTTCCTGATGCAAAGGTTAGCCGTCGCCATTCAGCGCGGCAATGCAGCTAGTGTAATAAGCACCTTTGCACCGGGAACGATCAGGGGCGGGTTATTCGATTAATTTTTGGACAATTATTTTTTATGCTATTTGTAATTTTTGCTGTTAATATTAAGGATATTTTTGTAATTTTTTTATAAATAAATAATTACAAATATAGTATATAAATCATATAGCATATAGTATATATGGACCATGCCAAAATGCTAATATTTTGTCAGTTTCAAGTATACTTATAAATTATTGGGTATTTTATTTTTTATTTTATTTATTTAACTAAGATCTACAGCATTAATACAGCTACAGCTTAAAATACAAACCAATACAATAAACAGTACATTAGCCAATTACAGATCTTCACTACGTAAACAAAAAATATTATCAAGTTAATTTAGGGTAGGTAGGAAAAAATTTCGAAATAAAAATTGAGACAATTACAAAGTTAAACAAAATTGATAAAAAAAAAAAACAAAATTGATAAGGTTTGTCGCTCAAAGAAAGATCAAAGAAACAATATCACTAGACGTGGCTGTCCGTGACTCTTTGTGAAGATGCATTTCAGTGAAAATGCACCTTGAGGCTGAGCTCAGAATAACAAACACTAGATTGACACTCACCTCCAAATCCCTCAAATTCTTCATGATGGAATCGAAGTCTTCTTTAGTAGCTTCATCCATCTCTTCAGCCCGGTCACTCTTGCCATCCTTCCTGTGATTCACTTCACTCACTTTGTCTCTAGAAGGCACTGACTCACTCTCACTTCGGTCCTTATCACTTTTATCACTTTTTTCTTCTACCACTTCAACATCACTACTACTGTCATCGATAGCCACCGGCTCTGAAATTATTTCTGCTAACGGATCTAGATCTGAAACTATTAGCAAATCTTTCTTCTTTTTCTCCGGTGGTCTTTTGTCTGGTTTAGCAAATGTTGGTGAATGGTGTACAGGTATTAATGCTGGTCTAGGTATATTTCTTTCATCTATTCTCATGTTTTCAATTTGTTTTTTACTGACATCTATTCGCATGTTTTCAATTTGTTTTTTACTGACTTCATCCTTATTCTTTGGGCTTGGTGTTGGTTCCTTTTGCTTCGGTTGGTAACTTGTGTCTATGTGCAGTGGGGAATTGACTCGTTTCTCTTTGGATGAATGAGTTTTATCGTTAGAATGTGAGTGATGGTTTTTCTCTTTTCTGTGTTTGTCTTTCTCCCGTTTGTGTATATTTTCTAATGCTTTATTCTTTTCCTGTTTGTTAACCATCTCGTTTAAAGCTGCAGGAGATTTAACCCGTATCAAATTATCTTTTTGTTTATCATTTGACACAGAATTATTAACTTTTTTCTCTGGTTTCTGTTGATTATTTACATTACTTGTTACTGCAGTGATGGTTATAGAGCCGATGTTATTAGGGGGAATGTACAAATCTTCTTTTTTCTCTTCCTTTTTCTTCTCTTCCTGTTTTTCTACAATCAAGTCTTTGCTTAGTGAGAAAGAGTTAGCAATGCTATCAAATATGGATGTGCTTTTCTCTTTTTCATCGGTGACTATGTTAACTTCAGTTTTCTCTGATGACGGTTTCATGGTGGTGATAGTTAGGGAGCTAGGGATGTGAATGGGTTCGGTGAAGGTTGGCAGAACTGTTGGAACTAGGTTGGGTTGGCTGCTACAGCTGTTGCCTGACCGGTGCCGCTTGATATCTGATACTTTCAGTTCTTTGCTGAGACTGAAATTATAGAAAAGCAATTTTAAATAGTGTCCAAACAAAATAAATGAATTTATATGACCCTTATTACTGTTGGAAAAAGGCCCTTCAACTTAAGTAATAACAATTTTCAGTTTGCTCCATAACAAATATCTCAACTCTCTTTAGTTAATTTCACAAGGCTTCCTAGCAACGCCCTATTGCTGTCTTAATAAAGACAAATAAAACAAACTTGACTCACTCAGCCTGCCGAAGCAAGGTAGGCATTCTGACGAATCCGGTAGGGAACAGTGGCATTGCTCGCTTAGCCAACAGCAACGCAGCAGATTCCTGGTCTTTAGCTAGTTTGACGAGGCGTCCTAGCAACGCCCGGCTGGTCGGACACCACGGGAAGCGTCGCTTGGGAAGGCGCTTGGTGCATTCGGTAGCGGGGACGCCTTCCGCCGCGGACGCTATCTGGATCTTTTTCCTGCAATTTCAGACGACTTTGTAAAGTTAGATATTGAAATTTCGGAGAAATTTTGCCTTTGCCAAATGGCAAACTGACACAATAAAACTTTTTAAAGAAATGTCGTTTTAAAGGTCACGAACACAGCCACGCACACATACACACACACTTACACACACTCACACATACACACACACTATTACACTACACAGACTTACACACTATTACACTACACAGACTTACACACACACTTGATCATAGGTCATAGAACAAATTCAATTTTTGACCTCCCATAGAAACTGCATCAGTTAATAGCGCATTTTGTATGGGAGGTCAAATTTGTTTTTTTCGTATTTCGACCATTTTCCTTGGGAAAAGTTGTTCAGTTTCATGGGCAGATTCGCACCCTTCAGTATTATCACACCTTTCCGTTACACGTTGTATAACATCACGCCTCTTTCCCTGCGGGGTAGGCAGAGACCACAGCCCTCCACCTGCTACGATCTTGACATACGTCCCTCGCTTCCTCTTCTGTCATCAACCCTTTCATTCACGCTCGTCGGTTTAGTGTAATTAGAAGTGTTACTGATTAAATAATAGTAGACTAACTGTTACAGATCCGACACTCCCAGGCGGGGTGCCGACAAATTTCAACCTTACGGTCTAAGCATAAAGTCGATACTTGCAGTGCACCGCTTAGAACACGTTTTTAAATCGCGGGTGATCGCGGACAGGATTTTGTCACTTTATGAGAATACTGCGCGAGATGCAAGTAGGTATGTATTATTGTTCAATCCAACATGCAAATACTTACTTACCTATTTGGCCGCCATAAGCTTAAGATGACATAAAGAAAAGTAAAATCGACTGCCTCACCCAGTCGACTTCTAGCGCCGCGTTGCATACCTAGAGTGCGGAGTGTCACAGGCCTGGGAGTGTTAAAAGAACAACTGACCTCTCCTCTTGCACCCGCTCGCACTCAGCGTTGTAGTTGGCCATCATTCCTGGTCTGCGCTCTTCTATGAGGGCTTTTAACCTGCAAATTATAAAGCATTCTATTAAAATCTGTTTACCACAACTTTACTCAAATTGGTTACTTTCTAGTGTTCACTTTTGAACATAAAATTTATTTTTCTCGTGAATTCAACTTATCTTTTTACTTAAGGGCTTTTCTGCAGCCAACTAGCGCCCCCATCAGTTAAAAAATATTACTCGCTAAGTACAAAACGTATCAGAAATCCAGAAATAAACATTTAAGTAAAGCACTTTTGTTTATTTAGAACCTATTTACTCTGTAAAATAAAGTTCATTGTAGTTACAGATACAAAAACTGCTAAAAGTGGCTGTATTTCGCACTTCTTGTATCTGTAACTACCACAGATATCAGAAAGGGGAGATTTGTTGCCGGGCGAAATTTGTTCGAGTCCCGATGTCGCTGGAAAAGTTCACAACTACATACATACATAATATCACGCCTTGTTCCCGTCGGGGTAGGCAGAGACCACAGTTCTCCACCTGCTACGATCTTGACATACTTCCCTTGCTTCCTGAACTTTCATCAATCCTTTCATACATGCTCGTCGGTTTAGGGTACTTTTAACCTGGCCTTTATTCAGAACGTCCTGAATTTGGTCCTGGTACGTTCGCCGAGGCCTTCCCCTTCCAACGTTTCCATTCGCTCTCGCCTTGTAGATCTCTTTCGTCAATCTTCCTTCATTCATCCTCTCTACATGACCAAACCATCTCAGCATCCCTTTTTCAATTTTAGTCACTACGTCTTCTTTTACGCCACAACGTTCTCTTATCACACTATTTCTAATCCTGTCACTCAATTTCACACCAATCATACTCCTCAACGCTCTCATTTCTACTGCATTAATTCTACTTTCATGCTTTTTCTGCCATACCCAGCTTTCACTGCCGTACATAAGTGTTGGTACCAAAACGCCTCTATGAACAGCCAGACGAGCCCTGTGAGACACCTTCTGACTCTTCATAAAAGCATGCAGAGCACTATTCACCATGTTTCCAGCATTCACTCTTCTTTCGATATCACTTTCACACTTTCCATCTCTCCATCTCCATCTCTCGCAACACAACTACATGCACTCGGAAATAAGTACACTAGTTTCACGCATACATTTATAAAACACACATTGAACGGAACGCTCCCATTAGTACGCACACATTGCGTACACCGCGTAAGACAACTTCACACTTACGCTAGTGATTGCTAGTCGATAGTCGATATATTGTGATGAAGTCTATTAACAAGTATTGCTTGTCGTGAAATAAAAATGTATAAACAGCCCAGTTCCCAAGCCCAGTGATTCTTCTTATGATAACAAGCAACTTTTTCGTCTCCCCATAGCAAAGTGGTCATGTGATTAACTCATTTTGTATGGGAAGGCGAAACATTTATTTCAATTACAAAAATTTTTTCTTCGGGAAAGTTGTTTGTTTTCATGAGTAGAATCACTGGGCTTCGGGAGCGAAACCAATAAAAATTCACGCAGTATACCGTATACAATTAACGGCCAATAAACAAAGAAATAAAATATAAGAAATTTATTTGCATATGGTTAAATTGTCATCATGAATACCAAAAAAGACAAAATCTTATCGACTTGGACACACTCCTGGCACATCACTATCTCACACCTGTAAGCAGCGGCCATACCAAGCGAATGAAGGTATTTTGTTAGCTTTAATGTGTTCATTATACACTGCGGTATTAGAACTTAATGTTCAAATAATCGTGAGAACACACCAAGCATTGTATACTGTTAAATTTTTTTTTATATCACAAATGTTCCGAGAACAAGACATCAATTTACATATTTTTGATTTTGAAGTTTTAATAAGAAAAACAGATTGTTTTCAGTACTTATCAATGGTATGTGATTCCATTTGACTTAAAGTTACTAGTTTCACTTCGATTTTTACAAATGACTACGGAACAACACGGCATTGTCATAAAATACTCGGCCGACGACGGTCAAACTTCAACTGAACATAATAATTACTGTCACGAGCGGTGTGTTCTGTTTTTGCGCACATTCCAGCGACACCGGCCCCGCCCCTTACCATATCTACCTTTAGTTTCTGTAATCTTTGGTAACTACTATGAACTATATTTTTATTGATAGGTTCTAAATAAACTAGGGTACCTTTACTTCAACCTGGTAAGACCGATTTCCGATTAATTTTTATTTAGCAAATAATATTTTTTTTAATTGATAGGGACGCTAGTTGACTGCAGGAAAACCCTTAACCTCTCTCTTTGCACCAGTAAACCTGATGATGTCGATATTCTCAAGATCTTCACTAATCTTCCGCTTGTGTTAACTGATTGTACCTCAAAAAAGTATGTTTCCTGACCCATCAACAGTATGTTTATTGAACCAACAAAAGTATGTTTATACAAACTACAACAGTATGTTTATTGATCCAACAACAGTATGTTTATTGAGCCAACAACATATGTTTATTGAACCAACAAAAGTATGTTTATAAAACCTACAACAGTATGTTTATTGATCCAACAACAGTATGTTTATTGAGCCATCAACAGTATGTTTACTGAGCCATCTACAGTATGTTTATTAAGCCATCAACAGTATGTTTACTGAGCCATCAACAGTATGTTTACTGAGCCATTACCAGTATGTTCATTGAGCCATCAACAGTATGTTTATTTGACTAACAACAGTATGTTTATTGAACCAACAACAGTATGTTTATCGAACTTACAACAGTATGTTTACTGAGCCATCAACAGTATGTTCATTGAGTCATCAACAGTATGTTTGTTCAACCAACAACAGTATGTTTATTAACCCAACAGTATGTTTATTGAACCAACAGTATGTTTATTGAACCAACAACAGTATGTTTATTGAGCCAACAACAGTATATTTATTGAACCAACAATAGTGTGTTTATTGAGCCAACAACAGTATACATATTTATTGAACCAACTACAGTATGTTTATTGAGCCAACAGGAGTTTGACTATTGAGCCAACGGGAGTTTGATTATTGAGCCAAAAACAGTCCGTTAAGGCGATCCGTTTTCAATACTTAATTCAAATGACTTATCCGGGACATAAAATGCGGTTGAAAAATGAGTGTATACTGCTATTTTAGTTAAATTTTTCGCTGATTTAATACAAATATACAGCTTATGCACCGAAATTACTAGTTTTTATTAGCAATTTTTGGTTCAATATCACCATGTGGGTGTGCGATCTATACTGCAGTACTTTTGGTGCATTAGCTGTACCTTTGTATTAATCAGCGAAAAATAGCATTATACACTCATTTTTCAACAGCATTTTATGTCCCGCATAAGAATGCGAGTCATTTGAATTTAGTATGAAAAACGGATCGCCTTCAATGAATTTAGTAAAACCATGTAAAACTCACCTCTGCAGGGTATCGACGATCTTAGCCTCCCTCTCGTCATCAGTGAGGCGGGCGGGGTCGACGTCCTCGAGATGCTCGCTGTGCTTGCGCTTGTGCGAGGAGTGGTGGTTGCTGGGTGGCGGAACTTGAGCCGGCGCAGGTGCTGTTGCTGTGAAAATAAAGTTTTATGAATAAAGAAAAACGCTTCTTTGCGTACCGATGGTAGTCCAGTCAATCCACGAAAGTTTGTATGGAGAGGGTTGCATTAAATGCACATTAGGGGATAATTTGTTGAATTACCAGTAAAAACATTCAAAAATTTTAAACCGCAGTAATCCCCGACATAACGTTGATATGAACCTGTATAATATTTACCATGTAACCACAGGTCAGCTTATACGGGTACTTTTACAAAAAGATGTGTTTTTACAAAATTGACGGATTTAATCTCTGACTGATTCATCAACGCCGAGCCGTAACCGCTATAGATACAGATCTAAAATTTTGTACACAGGTTCTATGTATGTCAAAACTACCGACTAAGAAAGGATTTTGGAAAATTCATCTCCCAAGGGGGTGAAATAAGGGATGAAAGTTTGTATGAAAGTCCTTTGTTTCTTGAGCTAGATTCACAAAAATTTTAATTTAAGCTTTTGGAAAAAATAATGAAACACGTGTTTAAGCATTTCTTAAAAATCATTCTTCAAGGGGGTGAAAAAGGGGATGTTTTTTTTTTCCGTATGTTGGTCTATAAGTCTTTCATTTTTAAAGGTACAATAATAGAAATTGGTTTTTGAGCTCTTGGTAAAAAATAAAAAAGTACGTGTTTTAGGATTTTTCAAAATTCTTCCCCTAAGGGGGTGAAATAAGGGATGTAAGTTTGTATGAAAGTCCTTTGTTTCTTGAGTTAGAGTCACACAAATTTGACTTGAAGCTTTTGTTAAATAATAAAGAAACACGTGTTTAAGCATTTATTAAAAATAACCCTTCAAGGGGGTGAAAAAGGGAATGATTTTTTTCGTATGTTGATCTATGTCTTTTTTAAAGGTAGGATTATAGACATTTGGTTTTGAGCTCTTGGTAAAAAATAAAAAAAAACCGGCCAAGTGCGAGTCGGACTCGCGCACTGAGGGTTCCGTAACACCACATAAACATAATTGTATTAGTTGAAATTTCAGTAAGTTAATGTGCTAGATTTTTTTGAGTCCGACACTTGCTTGTCCAAATTTTATTATTTGTTGTTATTTTATAGCATATGCACTATAAACATACCAATTTTCAAGTTTGTAAGTGTTCCCATTTTTAAATAGAACTAAAACAAAAATCGCCTCAGCGACCATCCAACTTGACCCCTCTCTTATATGAATGTTCTTGAAACGGGAGCTCACCACAATTGGTTATCATTAGTTGTGAGAAAAGTTGTAATATTTAATGATTTCAGACTTTTCCCATTATTTGTACTGTGAGACCTAGCTTCTTGCCAAATTTCATAATTTTAGGTCAACGGGAAGTACCCTGTAGGTTTTGCATTTTTGAATAAATGTATGGAGATGAGGACATAAAATGCCATATCTTTTGATTGCGTCGTTGTAAAAAATTGAAATTTTTAGATCTTTTGTAGTTCATAGATCCTAATATATGGTATTAATTACAACCTGATACCTTTACTCGTTCGTGAGATAAAGGGTCTTGACAGACAGACAGACAGACGGACAACAAAGTGATCCTATAAGGGTTCCGTTTTTTTCTTTTGAGGTACGGAACCCTAAAAAAGTACGTGTTTAAGGATTTTTCAAAATTCATCTCCTAAGGGATTTAAATAAAAGAGGATAGTACAAAAAATTAGGAAGAAAATTTAGAAAGAATTAGAATAAATAGAAAGAAATGAACATGTATTTAAGCATTTTTGAAAATCAGGGGGATGGGTTGAAAGTTACTATGAAATTCCTACAGACCAAATAACGCGCAAAATTTACTTTTACGATAGATTTGAAACAAAAAAGAAACATGTTTCAAAATCGGGAAATACAGAAAGTGCTATCTATGGGATCTTTTTATGAATTCTAGCTTCCAGTGCAAAGCCGGGGCGGGCCGCTAGTTATTTATAGCTTCAAAAAGCCTACTTTACTATTTAAAATTAATTTCTATAAATGTGCATTTAATGCAACCTAAAATCGTAGATTGACTGGACTATGGTTAAATTTCTAGATTTTGGAGGCCCAATGTTGAGCGAGCGAATGATGTCGAGCGTTGTCAGTTGCCGCCCACAGATTTTACAACGTATGTACACTCACGGTGTGAAAAGGTTTGCTATCTTAAGGGGGCTACCTCCCATCCACTAGCGCCCCCATCAGTTAAAAAAATATTACTCACTAAATACAAAACTTATCGAAAATCCGGAAAGACAGATTGAAGTAAAGATACCTTTGTTTATTTAGAAACTATTTACTCTGTAAAATAAAGTTTACTGTAGTTACAGATACAAAAACTGCTAAAAGTGGCCGTTTTTCGCACTTTTTGTATCTGTAACTACAGTGAACTATATTTTGCAGAATTGATAGGTTCTGAATAAACTAGTGTACCTTGACTTCAATCGGTCATTCCGGATTTTCGATAAGTTTTGTTTTTAGCGAGTAATATTCTTTTTAACTGATGGGGGCGCTAGTGGACGGGAGGTAGCAAGATTAGGTTTCGCTAGCACCAGTCCAAGACTCAATCATACCAACATCTTAGTACAAGAAACGGTACTACCAACATTTCAATAATTACGTTTGGTATCATATAAGGTTTTGTCTGTTTTACCCACTATAAAGTTTTATTAGAAAGACCTACAAAAAGGACCTTTCTCGATCTCTCCTAACAATAATCGAGAGGAATTTATTTGAGGTTGTGAAGAGAGTAAACGACTACACAAAGCTAAAACTTTTGGTATCAAATAAATTACTTCCGCTAATACACTCGGCATCAAAAAAATCAAACTTTACATTTTATCGCCCTACATTTTCATAGAATGATGGGGTTAAAGTAAGCGGTCATTGTTTTTCTTAAAACGAATAAAAACACGTAACTGAATAGTAAAATCGTTAGATAAGATCCCAAACAATAATTTATTCAAAAATTACACACCTCTTAAGTGTTCAGGAAACACTTCACATTTCTTTAAAATTTGAATATCGCACTTTTTTTTCTAAGTGTCGTACCTTCTTTCCTGGCTATCGTAGAAAAGTGCGATCTGGGACAAAACTGTTGCCACTAATGAGTCCCGTGTTTAGAATCTTAAAAAAAAACATTGACGCTTACTTTGACCTCATAATTGTATGAAAAAGAATGGCGGGAAAATCAAGCGTTCGATTTTTTTTTATGACAAGTGTATTTTCATTCATTGTTCCCTCATTATACCTGTGTCGCTGGCAGCTTGTGTCTGCGAGTTAGTATTGGCAATGAGCGCGCGCACTCGATGTAACAGTTTGGTGCGAGAGATGTGCAGAGTTCGGGCGGCGCGAGTCCATACCACACTTCTTATTCGCTTCTCTGCGCTGTGCTTTGATAATAACCGCTCTATTCTGAAATGCAAACAACAAAATACAATGTATTAATTTTAATTGCGTGCCATAGCTCAGGGGCGGGTTCAGCATCCGTAACTGAACAACTTTTCCCACGGGACATAGGTCGAAAAACGAAAAATAATTTTGGACTTCTAAGGGTAGATTCGACCAAGCGAGAAGGTCTTAAAAGGTCTTAAATCTCAGATTAAATTGCTAGTTATTCCAGAACAACTTGATTTTGCCTTCTACCAACTGCAATTCTAAGATTAACGAACCTATTCGGGAATAGTTACAGTTTACAGATTGTCTCAATTTTCAGGAAAACGATATAAGCTAGGACAAAATCGTCAAAGACCAAATTATTTATTGGTAAATTACCTACAAATAAGTACGTATAATCATTTTGATACGAGTTATAGTTTCCAAGCTACAGTGTGTCAAAGTTAACTAAAGTCGATAATCAGTAAATAATCACAATTTACACACTCGCACCGCGCCAGCGTTAATTACGATCGGGATTTGTGACGTTGCCGCTATTGGCAGAGCGTCATTCGTGCGTGCCGGCACATATCACATAATACTAGTAAACTTAACTGTTTCAGCGTCGATTTCTTTGGAACCTACACAGATATTATCATGAAAAAAAATCTAATGAATACGCTATTTTAACCTGATTTTAAAAATATGACATTCATTTAAAAAACCAGATAAAAAGCTTGAAAATAATAATTAAAACTTTTTGCGGGTGGGCAGCAAATACCTGACAATGCTTGAAATAAAACAGAATAATGACAAGATTCAGATTCAGATTCAGATAATTTTATTCAATGTAGATTCTTTACAGAATACTTATTGAATGTCATGCAGAATACAATGCAAATAGAGCGAGTCTACGCCGTTTCGGATCGTGCTATGGCAGCGTAAAAGAAACGGCAAGAAACCACTGCAGCACGGCCTACTTTAAGAGTCGGCTTTTTACAATGTGTTTCTTGTGTTTCGCTGGAATATCAGAGCACCATACCTCTTTGTCATTCATATAGTCATCCAATCTATAGTAAGCTTTTTTACATAACGTTTGCTTTACACATTCTTTAAACTTTCTCTCAGGTAATTGCACTATATTGTCAGGTATTTTGTTGTAGTATCGTATACACAGACCAACGAAAGATGTATTGACTTTAGTTAATCTAGTATATGGTTGATCAATTTTATGCTTATTTCTAGTATTAAAATTATGCCTGTCACAAATTTTTGGTAATTGATGAATGTTCTTTCTAGCATACATTATATTTTCATAGATATACTGGCATGGCACTGTCATAATGTTGATTTCCTTGAACAGTTCTCTCAGGGAATCACGAGTCTTCAGGCAATAAATTGCTCTTATAGCCCTCTTTTGTAAAACGAATATTGAATGTATATCAGCTGCTCGGCCCCAAAGCAGTATGCCATAAGACATAATGCTATGGAAGTAGCTAAAGTAAACCAGCCTTGCAGTAGCTACATCAAGAAGAGTAGAATTTTGACAAGAATTTAAAGATTAATCACAACACCCACAGCCACCGCATAAACATAAATCTGTACACTCAAGTGAACTTTGCACATATTTAGATCTGCCGCCACAAACTTTTTTACAGCGGCACCTTATTATTTCCTGACATGCTTTAGCGGCCACTGGCAGATCGGTCCATGTAGGTTGCCAGCTTTGATTCACCTTTGACCAGCCCCAGTTTTCAGGAGTAGGCAAATTTTATAGTGGTTCAAGCTGACCCCAAACATGGACGCCCTGAAAAACTGCTCGGAGGAAATGTTGGTGTATGTAATGCAGTTTTTGTTGGCGGAATGTTCTTTATTTGCCTATCCTTTTTTGTGAACACTTGACCTAAAACAAACGTTTGAAAATTGAAATGGTTAACTATGCCTTATGCTTATCGCGTAAATATCTGCGTTTTCTTTTCGATTCCTGCGAATTTTGACTTGGGGCTTGAGAGGTTAAATCAGAAAGACACAACGATAGCACGTTTTAGTAACCTAGTGGCGCCATCTGTTGTGAAATGAAAAACTATAATCTCGTACAGATTTTATATTTACTTACTAAAAGCGAGCCTTACTCCCGCTGTGTTTTGTTTGAAATTTTATACAAGGTGTAATAGAAAGGGTATATCAACCCTGAATGATGTGATTCTGCCCATGAAACTGAACCACTTTCCCTAAGGAACAAAGGTCGAAATACGAAAAAAAATTATTGACCTCCCATAGAAACTGAATCAGCTGATAGCGCATTTTGGACGGGTCAAACATCTTTTTTTCCTATTTCGACCTATGTTTCTCTGCGAAAGTTGTTCAGTTTTAGTGGCAGAATCACATTCTTCAGGGATGATATACCCTTTTTGTTACACCATGTACTCCGCTGTGTTTTGTTTGAAATTTTATATATGATGTCGTTTATTTACTATGACAACGATGGTATCATTTTCGAGTACATCGTGAATGGTAAATTCATTTTTAGACTTAGAAAATATGATGTCAGAGGAAAAATTGAATCATTTTTTTTTAAATCCCATAATTTTAACATGGAAAAGTTAAGTGTTTTCCAGTTTCAGCGTCGATTTCTTTGAAACCTATGAAGATATTACCATGAAAAAAATCTAATGAATACGCTATTTTTACCTCATTCTAAAAATATGATATTGATTTAAAAAATCAGATAAAAAGCTTGAAAATGATCTGAATTAAAAGTTTTAAAATTCAAAATGCCTTATCTCGTAAATAACTGCGTTTTCTATGTGATTCCTGCGAATTTTGACATCAGGCTTGAGGTTGAGGGGCTAATAACACGTCGCACATAAAAAGTGCATAAGACGTGTTTTCAAAAATTCTATAAATGCTAAGCAGAGCACCCGCGTAAAAGTAAACAACTAGCCTAGCCTCACGAAAGTCACTAAATCAGAAAGACACAACGATAGCGCGTTTTAGTAACCTAGTGGCGCCATCTGTTGTGAAATGAAAAACTATAATCTCGTACAGATTTTATATTTACTTACTAAAAGCGAGCTTTACTCCCGCTGTGTTTTGTTTGAAATTGCTGTCGTTTATTAACTATGACAACGATGGTATCATTTTGAGTACATCGTGAATGGTAAACACATTTTTAGACTTAGAAAATATGATGTCAGGGGAGAAATTTAATAATTTTTATAAAATCTCATAATTTTAACATGGAAAACTTTAGTTTTTTCCTGTTTCAGCGTCGATTTCTTTGAAACCTATAAAGATATTATCATGAAAAAATCTAATGAATACGCTATTTTTACCTCATTCTAAAAATATGACATTCATTTAAAAATTAGATAAAAAACTTGAAAATTATCTAAAAAAAAACAAAAACGTTTTAAAATTGAAAATGCCTTATCGCGTAAATAACTGCGTTTTCTCTGTGATTCCTGCGAATTTTGACATCAGGCTTGAGGTTGAGGGGCTAATAACACGTCGCACATAAAAAGTGCATAAGACGTGTTTTCAAAAATTCTATAAATGCTAAGCAGAGCACCCGCGTAAAAGTAAATAACTAGCTTAGCCTCACGAAAGTCACTAAATCAGAAAGACACAACGATAGCGCGTTTTAGTAACCTAGTGGCGCCATCTGTTGTGAAATGAAAAACTATAATCTCGTACAGATTTTATATCAGGGAAAAGGGTATGACTGAAAACTAGCGCCGTGCGGGACGGCAACCTTTGGTGTCTTCCCGCACTGCACAAGCTGAGTCATGGCCTTTTGCCACATAACTTTTCAACTTCCCATACAAAATGGGTCGGTCACGTAACCACTTTAGTATGGGGAGTCGAAATTTTTTTGTGCGTTGTTAGGAAAGTCGTAGAACAAAAGTTGTTGCTTTTGACCTCTGTAATAACGTGGGCATACGCAAACCAGGACCAAAAAAATAACCCAGTATTAAATTCCTCAATACATCCAATGTGACGCTAAATCTGTTGACTCAATTTGCGTCGCTGTGAGGCCTAAACAACCAGTACTTTTGTATGAAAACCAATGCCGAAAATACACGACACACAACTCAAAAATTACGCATGTTTGGATTCAACCAAAAATTACGTCCTTAAAACTTTATGGGCAGATTTACACCGATCGTGCTTATTTATACACTTATATTACATATTACACCTTGCATACTAAGACAGTAACTTCTGCCCTAGGCGGGGCAGATTTAAAGGTTAAATAATAGAGAAAGTAAGGCATGAAACTCTGAAGCCAGCTCGATGAAAAACCTATCTTTGGGATAGTTATATGTTATACTAATAATATTATTTATTTTGTCGGGAAAGCCACGCCCCTCCTGAACCCACCCCAGGTAATATTCATGGAATGTGCCTCGCAGACCGCGCGACCTAGTGAGACTCGACCCAGACGCCTGCCCCTCCTGCTGTTGTAACCGGTAGAAGGCCAGTTAGAAAGGGTTAAAGGTTCTGTAATATGTATTTCTAACACTATTTATATTCAGCAAGTAATATTTTTTTAACTGATGGGGGCGCTAGTGGACTGCAGGTAGCCCCTTAAAAATTCCCGGTATTTTCGGTACCGGGAAATCCCGGGAGCATACCCTAGTGGCATCACTAGGTAATATCACGTTCCGAGTGATGTGATGTAGTATTACATTACTTTGTGGTGCACTGTTTTGCCCATCTCTAGTGGCAATACATGATGGATAATCCATCATGTATTGCCACTAGAGATGGGCAAAACAGTCTTCTAAACGGCACGTCGCACATATAAAGTGCATATGAGGCGCTTGCAAAAATTTAAGTATAAAGCGTTGTGAATAGAGGTGGGCGTTAAATAACGTAAATAGTTTTGATAACTATTTATTGGTGCAATAGCTTCATTACGTTATTGGCTATTGCGAAAACTATCTATCGAGCGAAACTAGTTATTTCTGAAAAACGAAAACCATTTAGATCGCGCGACTCAACGCGTGAACGAACGAAGCTTGATTACAGCGCGAAGTTAATTTGATTTCGATATTTGATTAAATCTACAGTCAAAAATCCGAAAATATTCTTAATCTAACTAAATCACGTATTTCATACAAATAACCAACACGCATTTCGGTTATTCTGATATCCGTTTTCCGAACGTCAAGCGATATTCAAAAATAAATAGTTATTAAAATAGAGGTGGGCGTGAAATAACGTAAATAGTTTTGATAACTATTTATTGGTGCAATAGCTTCATTACGTTATTGGCTATTGCGAAAACTATCTATCGAGCGAAACTAGTTATTTCTGAAAACCGAAAACCATTGAGATCGCGCGACTCAACGCGTGAACGAACCTCTACATATATACTAATCTGTGGAACGAACGAAGCTTGATTACAGCGCGAAGTTATTTCGATTTCGATATTTGTTTAAATCTACAGTCAAAAATCCGAAAATATCCCTAACCTATCTAAATCACGTGTTTCATAAAAATAACCAACACGCATTTCGGTTATTCTGATACTCGTTTTCCGAACGTCAAGCGATATTCAAAAATAAATAGTTATTAAAATAAATAGTTTCAAAAGCCGCTATCGGCTACTATAACGATAGCTAGTTTCGGTATTCCGAAAAACGAAAACGACCCACCTCTATATTAAAATAAATAGTTTCAAAAGCCGCTATCGGCTACTATAACGATAGCTAGTTTCGGTATTCTGAAAAACGAAAACGACCCACCTCTAGCTTCCGCGTCCCATGTACACGAAAGCTTGTTTCTCGGAGGTCGTATAGTCAGAAAGACACAATGATAGCGCGTTTCAGTAACCTAGTGGCGCCATCTATACTAGAGGATTTAGCGGATTAGGTGATCAAAGTTTTGAGTAGGATGATGAAACTTGGCATGTGTGTTCTTTAGGTAAATTGAAGTTGATTAAGACCGGGAGTCCCCGGGAGTCACGCCTGAGGGGGGAGAGGGAGGGGGTTGAAGTTTACTCCCGCCGTCTTTTGTTTGAAATTTTATATATGCTGTCGTTTACTTACTATGACAACTGTGATATCATTTTCGAGTAAATCGTGAATGGCAAATTCATTTTTAGACTTAAAAAACATGATTTCAGAGGAAAAAATGAACCATTTTGTAAAAATTTCATAATTTTAACATGGAAAACTTTAGTTTTTTCCTGTTTCAGCGTCCATTTCTTTGAAAACTATAGAAATATTATCATAAAAAACCGGCCAAGTGCGAGTCGGACTCGCGCACTGAGGGTTCCGTACCACCACATAATCATAATTGTATTAGTTGAAATTTCAGTAAGTTAAATGTGCTAGATTTTTTGAGTCTGACACGCGCTTGACCAAATTTTATTATTTGTTGTTATTTTATAGCTTATGCACTATAAAAATACCAATTTTCAAGTTTGTAAGTGTTCCCGTTTTTAAAATAGAACTAATACAAAAATCGCCTCCGCGACCATTCAACTTGACCCCTCTCTTATATGAATGTTCTTGAAACGGGAGCTCACCTCAATTGGTTACATTAGTTGTGAGAAAAGTTGTAATATTTAATGATTTCATACTTTTCCCATTATTTGTACTGAGAGACCTAGCTTCTTGCCAAATTTCATAATTTTAGGTCAACGGGAAGTACCCTATAGGTTTTGCATTTTTGAATAAATGTTTGGAGATGAGGACATAAAATGCCATATCTTTTGATTTTGTCATTGTAAAAAATTAAAATTTTCAGATCTTGTGTGGTTGATGGATCCTAATATATGGTATTAATTTCAACCTGATACCTTTACCCGTTCGTGAGATAAAGGGTCTTGACAGACAGACAGACGGACAGCAAAGTGATCCTATAAGGGTTCCGTTTTTTTCTTTTGAGGTACGGTACCCTAAAAAATACTGATGAATACGCTATTATAACCTGATTCTAAAAATATAACATTCATTTAAAAAATTAATAAAAACGCTTGAAAATAAAAATTAAATCTTTTTGCGGGTGAGCAGCAAATGCCTGACTTAAGAGGATTTTGAATGGGTGAAGACCATCATTAATCGTGGATAAACCAAAAAATAGAGAATGACATATTTATCTAGGCTGTTTTTCTAACTAATTTATTTCATAAGTATCATAAATACTTGGAAATTCTGAAAATATTTCAAAAAAACTTATTTCACCAGATTTAAAATAATTATTTCATTGCCACGAGGAAATATTATCCAAAAATAACAATTTGTGGGCTATGAATGTAGTTGACAATGCTTGAAATAAAACAAAATAATAACAAAAAATGTTTGGGGTCAGCTTGAACCACTGCAAAATTTGCCTGCTCCTGAAAACTGGGGCTGGTCAAAGGTGAATCAAAGCTGGCAACCTACATGGACCGGCCTGTCAGTGGCTGCTAAAGCATGTCAGGAAATAATAAGGTGCCGCTATAAAAAAGTTTATGGCTGCAGATGTAAATGTGTGCCAAGTTCACTTAAATGTACAGATTTATGTTTATGCGGTGGCTGTGGGCGTTTTGATTAAACTTTACTTTTTTTGTTATTATTTTGTTTTATTTCAAGCATTGTCAACTACATTCATAGCCCACATATTGTTATTTTTGGATAATATTTCCTCGTGGCAATGAAATAATTATTTTAAATCTGGTGAAATAAGTTTTTTTGAAATATTTTCAGAATTTCCAAGTATTTATGATACTTATGAAATAAATTAGTTAGAAAAGCAGCCTAGATAAATATGTCATTCGCTATTTTTTGGTTTATCCACGATTAATGACGGTCTTCACCCATTCAAAATCCTCTAAGTCAGGCATTTGCTGCTCACCCGCAAAAAGATTTAATTTTTATTTTCAAGCGTTTTTATTATTTTTTAAATGAATGTTATATTTTTAGAATCAGGTTATAATAGCATGTTCATCAGTATTTTTTTTATGATAATATTTCTATAGTTTTCAAAGAAATGGACGCTGAAACAGGAAAAAACTAAAGTTTTCCATGTCAAAAATTATGAAATTTTTACAAAATGGTTCATTTTTTCCTCTGAAATCATGTTTTTTAAGTCTAAAAATGAATTTGCCATTCACGATTTACTCGAAAATGATATCACAGTTGTCATAGTAAGTAAACGACAGCATATATAAAATTTCAAACAAAAGACGGCGGGAGTAAACCTTAACCCCCTCCCTCTCCCCCCTCAGGCGTGACTCCCGGTCTTAATCAACTTCAATTTACCTAAAGAACACACAAGCCAAGTTTCATCATCCTACTCAAAACTTTGATCACTATCACTTAATCCGCTAAATCCTCTAGTATAGATGGCGCCACTAGGTTACTGAAACGCGCTATCATTGTGTCTTTCTGACTATACGACCTCCGAAAAACAAACTTTCGCGATAACATTGCACAGCAATGTCATATTCTTCAATTTTTGCAAGCGCGTCATATGCACTTTATATGTGCGACGTGCCGTATAGAAGAGATGGGTCGTTGACGTTTTTGTCGTAGACGAAACTAACTAGACCGTTTCATATCGTTCGTCGACTAGTTGACGAGTCAACTGTAATAAAACAACTACCGACCCATCTCTATGATGGATGACTGACGAACGAAGCACCACTTCAGTCAGAACGGTCAAACCCTAAGGGCTCCCGCACACGACCGAGAATCGGTGGCCGATTTTTTGTCGGCATCCCGCTCTGACGTGTTATCACCTGGATCTTCCGTCCTTGTCCTGGGCGATAATCGGCCACCGATTCTCGGTCGTGTGCGGGAGCCCTTAAGTCCTAATTAAGGAAATAGGGGGTTTTCAAAAATTCTACTAAGGGATTATGAACCGGAGCAACTAATTTGTAGTTCAAAATACTTATACATTTACAGTGACCACAACGATACCGCGTTTTAGCCGACGTGCATCATTTAAAAAGCGCCGTCTGTTATTGAGTAGCTGAACTAAGTTAGCAAAATTTTACATTGTATGTGTCCAAAACTGCAAGACGTTGCTAATATGCATAATTTGATCTAAAAAAAAAATTACAAATTTGCGCGATTGTCGAAGTGATATCCACTACCAATAGTTCGGCCAATATTCTGTTCTCCACACAACACATTTTGATAAACGAAATTAAGTGGTTCAAAACTACTTGTGCCAGATGTTGTTGACTCACACCACAGATCATAATAAGATACTAGTAAACTAGTGCCTGATAGTAACTGATAGTCCGGTCCCTTATAGTCTTATATCGCCAAATTCACCAAAATGCACCAATTTTTTTTCAGGTGCTAGTTAGGCACATAGCTCTAAATTTTTGATAGGAGCCAATTCTTGGGTTTTCTATGGAACAACAAACAAGGTAACAACTTTATTTTATACCCCAAGATAATTAGATTTTGGCCTAGACAAAAATCGGAACCAAGATTTTCTTTTTGTGGTTTATGAAGTCTTGGAAGTAATTACATAATTACTTAAAATTAAGCATATCACCAAATGGGACAAGGCGGCAGATTAAAAAAACCCTATTATATAAATAGTTACTGTGGCAAAAATGCCAACTAAACGAAATGTTTTCTGGGCTCGTTCAATGATAAACTTTTAGTATTTTACAAACGAATTAAGCACCTAAGTTCTTAGATTAAGCCTAAAATTAAAAAAATCCCACTAAAAGTTTTATTGCTTTTTGTCTGCTCGGGCAAAATACATAACTATCTCGTGACTTTTTGTACTTCAAAATTTTGTTGTACTTGATCAAACAGTCATAAAAGTGAACACAATATGTTAAAGCTTTACAGTGGTATAATTATTGAGGGATTTCTCTTTGGCCAAAATAGGTAACTGAATGAAAAGTGTTTAATTATACTCTAAAACTGTACTTACGTTGATTACTTCAAAAATTAAACATTTCAGGCAATAGCGTATCTTTTTATATAAAAATTACATTATGTAGCGCTTTATATCGACCCTAAAGAAGTTGAAATAAAGTTCATAATTGACATTAACATAGTACACGGCTCGTGATTGCACGGTACGGCAACGTCGCATTGCTTCGCTGTTTTATTCGGTACGCGCTTCGGAATTTAAAGTTAAACATGAAAGATGAAAATTTACATCGGTTGTAGTAAGCTGAAAATACTTTTGATCTTCTGATCTAAATATATAAAACAGCATGCCCTGACCGACTGACTGACTGATTCATCAACGCCGAGCCGTAACCGATAAAGCTACAGATGTGAAATTTTGTAAGTAGTTTTTTAGTACGTCAAGACTACACATTAAGAAAGGATTTTCTGAAATTCATCCCCTGAGGGGTTGAAAAATGGGGTGGAAGTTTGTATGAATATTCTACAGGTTTGACATGAGACTCAAAATAATTGTGGATTTGATCTAATGAAAGGGGAAAACCGGCCAAGTGCGAGTCGGACTCGCGCACCGAGGGTTCCGTACCACCGCATGATATAAATTGTATTAGTTGAAATGTCAGTAAATTACGAGTACTGTGGTCGATTTTTGAAGTGAAAACTTCTTCAGCGGCGCTTGGCACTTTTTCAGATGAGAAAAAAATTATTAACTCGCATCAGAAGTCGCGTCAGATCTCGGATGAAGTATCGAAATGGATTTGAAAATAAGCATACCAAGTTAGAGCAGGCTCAATATATACAAAAGTTCTAAAGTGTGATAAAGATAAAAACATCTTTTTTACCTTTGTCATAGCAGGCCTGTCTGTGAAATAGGCAGCTTTTTCCAAGATCAAAGGAGTGTGACTCCTGTAAACTTGTTTACTATTATATATTCTGTGGTCATAGTCTCGGCTTTTTTTTGTTGTGCACAACGTGATATGTGCACGACAGACTTGACGTACTGGTTTTGATCGTTATTTAATAGCGAATCCTAAATGTATGAGATCTACATTTCGGATGACAGCAGTCAAACTAAAAATCGCTATAACTCGAAAACTACTGACCCTAGACTACTCGTGTGCTGAGACAAATGATAGGTCTCGATGAGATCTTCATTTCGGATGACAGCTGTCAAACTAAAAATCGCTATACCTCGAAAACTACTGACCCTAGTCTACTCGTGTGCTGAGACAAATGATAGGTCTCGATGAGATCTACATTTCGGATGACAGCTGTCAAACTGAAAATCGCTTTACCTCGAAAACTACTGACCCTAGACTACTCGTGTGCTGAGACAAATGATAGGTCTTGATGAGATCTACATTTCAGATGACAGCTGTCAAACTGAAAAACCCCATAACTTGGAAACTACTGAATCTAGAGTACTTGTGTGCTGAGTCAAATGATAGGTCTCGATGAGATCTTCATTTCGGATGACAATTGTCAAACTAAAAATCGCTATACCTCGAACACTACTGACCCTAGACTACTCGTGTGCTGAGACAAATGACAGGTCTCGATGAGATCTTCTTTTCGGATGACAGCTGTCAAACTAAAAATCGCTATAACTCGAAATATACTGACCCTAGACTACTCGTGTGCTGAGACAAATGATAGGTCTCGATGAGATCTTCATTTCGGATGACAGCTGTCAAAGTAAAAATCGCTATAACTTGAAAACTACTGAATCTAGAGTACTTGTGTGCTGAGTCAAATGATAGGTCTCGATGAGATCTACATTTTGGATGACAGCTGTCAAAGTAAAAATCGCTATTACTTGAAAACTACTGACCCTAGACTACTCATGTGCTGAGACAAATGAAAGGTCTCGATGAGATCTACATTACGGATGACAGCTGTCAAACTAAAAAAACCCCATAACTTGGAAACTACTGACTCTAGTGTACTCGTGTGCTGAGTCAAATGATAGGTCTTGATGAGATCTACATTTCGGATGACAGCTGTCAAAGTAAAAATCGCTATAACTTGAAAACTACTGACCCTAGACTACTCATGTACTGAGACAAATTTTAGGTCTCGATGAAGAAGTACACGAGCAATGACGCGATTGTCCCTTACAAAAACATCATATTAAAAAATTCAAGTTTTCACTTCTGCCGGCATTCTCGGAGTGCAACTCGTCCTTTTTTGAGTCCTACTCGCACTTGATCAGTTTTTATATTTTATAGCTTATGCAGCATGAGATACAGCCCACTGACAGACAGTCAGACAGACATCGGAGGCATATTAGTATGATCCCGTTTTTCACCCTATGGGTACGGAACCATAAAGTCTGAAATAATTAAAGTTTTCAACCTGTCTCACAACCAATTAACGCTAGCTAGCTTCCACTTCAAATAAATTCTTATTAAAGAGGAGTCAAGATCGGGGGATCAGGAGCAATAGCTTAGCACGCTAGTCCGACTCGCACTTGCCCGGTTTTTTGTAACACTGTATCCCACAATGATATTTTCTCCTTTCAATGGACTGTTTGAAGTGTTGTTGTTTGTACAAGCAGGCAGCCAGACACTTGCAGCCCACTCTAGCTACTTGGACTGTTGAAATAAGAACACTAAAAAGTCTAATATTATGTCAGGCTTGACGTACTCTTGACATTACGTAGAAGAAAAAAGTCTCGAGGCGCACGGCACGCCATACAGGTTCCAAAGAACATACAATATTACTCCGGTTCTCGCTCGCTTGACGCGATCTATTGAATTAAAAATCAACTTTTTTATCTTTTTATAATTATGCTTAATTTTATAAATAAAGGAAAGAACACACGATGAAACCTGTAATTAAACAAAAGTTTTTCAGTTGGTATTTTTGCTTCAAGATTAAATACGAAAATATTTAACTTTAGATTAATATGCTTAATTTTAGGTAATTTGTTCAAAAACTGTCCTGGAAAGTCTATCAAATTTAAAATAATTTCGTTGCCATTTTTGCCTGGACTTTTATGTAACTTGCATACAAATTTGCTAATAAAAAAATATGCGCAAATATTTTTTGCTTAGTTTTAATTGAAGTAGGTACCTTGGAACCCACATCAAAAGTTTACCCCATCAGATGTTAGTTACAATTTTTGGCTTGACTTCACATGCATAAACAAACAAAAAAATATATTTTCTGGAGAATCTAAAAGCCAGCCAATTCATTAAAAATTATTTTTTACATAAGTGTTCCACCACCTATTATAATACATAGCAATTTTATAATAAATTGACGGTTTCGATTTATGTCCAGCCAATTAAAAATTACAGCTTCAGGACTCGGCCTATTATTCGTAAATTGATAACTTTGAAGTCAACTTTCAAATATAAGACAAATGAAAAAAATTGCTTTAGAATTATAGGAATTATGATCTCATTAATCTGTAAGAAATTTTCGGCGATTTCATAGCTAAAGACCTATTATTATTAGGTATTGTTTTCAGCATATAATAAGTTAATTTTTTGCTAATCGCCGATTTTTAATAAACTTTGTCGCATCATAGCTTGGCTATAACTCGTATCAAAACGAATATGAATACTTATTTGTAGGTAACTAATTAATAAATAATGTAGTCTTTAAACATTTTGTCGTACCTTGAATTGTTTTCCGGAAAATTTAAATAATCTGTAAAACGGGAATTTTTTCCGAGGGGTGAAGCCGGTTGCGGGGGTGGGAGACAGTTATGTATTATAATGTACTCATTTATAGGTATAACCCAGCAGCTAGCTAAAAAAAAATTGCCGCAAAAAATCTAGAATGAACATATTAATACGACGGAAAGTCAATAACGAAAAATAACTATCTACCCTTGAGCAGTAATGGATCTTTTCTACCCTAGGGTAGTAATAGGCTATTTCTTCCCTCCAATTGTAAGACACATTTACCTAACAACATAAGGCTCGGCGACTGCTTCAACGTCTTTATGAGGCGCTGTGGGCTTCTCCACCAACTGCCGACTGACCACCGTCTCCAACTCCTCAAGAACTGTTGCTATTGGAGCTGGCAACTTCACTTCCACTTTTGCTTCTGCGTCCCTGGTACATTGAAACATAAAAATTAAGTAGGTATACCCAGTAGTAAAAAAGAGCTTGGGACCTAGTAGAGATCTTTCTGTTGATCAATATATATATTTATGTGAAATAAATAGTTTTCAATGTATTCAAAAGCAAAATATTTTTGTAATCATTAATTTTTTTATTGTCAATGGGCTTACTCTTGACCTCGATCTAGTCTTGAGGACTGAGATGAGGTCGACTATGGAATTCGCGTTATATGATGAAAATTACTGTTGTAAAGTCATGTTACAAACCTTTTTACAGCCTAAACACTGTGATAACAGTTTACTTAGGGACTCAATTTGTAGTAGGGTATTGTCAGTCGTATACATATAAAGGTCCCAATGAAATAGTGAACATAAGCATGCTACTCAGACCATGAAACTGAACAACTTTCCCCAAGGAACATATGTCGAAATACGAAAAAAAAAAACATTTGAATCCCCATAGAAACGGCATCAGTTAATAGCGCATTTTGAATGGCAGGTCAAAAGTTCTTTTTCGTATTTCGATATGTTTCTCAGAGAAAGTCTAAATCATCATAACATCCCATGAAACGTCCACTACAGGACAGGGAAATCCCTCTAAAATTCACACATGAAACAATGTGGAGGAGAAGTAACGTAGTCACCACCGCTTGTTAGCGTTACGGCTGGCACCATGGACCGCGGTTTTTAGTAATTATTAATATTATTTTGACAGAGATCCATAAAATGATTAGTATAAACTTATTTTATGTTAGTAAATTATGTCATAATAATATAAGTCAATAATTATTTATCATTATTTTAAATTATATTATATTGTATTTCGCTTGACAAACCACTTCAAAAGATTCTGCATTATAGGCAAGTCGTATTTTCCAACAACGGTTTTCAGGATGGAATTGGAGCTCGCCCTTACCCTACAGAGTAATGAGGCTGCTCTTTTACGCATTATCGCATAAAAGTAGTTTGTATGCGCCCCAGCAGACATGCCCGAGGCGCTACAAAAGCGGGGCAGCCCCAACAACATCCTGAAGCCGTTGTTGTACTGGACACGTAGGGCGCTGAGGGTCTTTTGCGTACAGCTGGCCCACAGGCTGCACGAGTAGAAATTTTGACAATAAGTATGCTTTAAAAAGCGTAACTTTAACATGCTCACTACATCGTGCAAACCTGCGTACCAGCATATTGCATCGAACCGCCATCGCCCTACGTTCCCTCTCAATATCTAGTTGATCCCTAAGGTCATCGGTTAGAAAATGTCCCAGATACTTAAATTTGAATACCCGTTGTAATTCAACGCCATTTAGTTTAATGGCAGGTACGGACTCAGGACATTTTCCCCCGGTGTCCCTAAATACCAAGTACTCGCTTTTCTTGACATTGTACGTCAAGCCATGCGCCCTCGCATACTCTTCACAAGTGCGAAGTAGCTCCTTTAGCGCTCTGACCGATAAATAAACCGATAAATAAATAAATCCGCCTGCTGCTGAGCGCAGCGATCAAATCGTTAATGTACAAATTAAATAGCTTTGGTGAGGTGAGTCCCCCCTGCCTCACTCCACACTCCAGTCTGTAGGGACAAGAAAGCCTATCAGCCCATCGAACACCATTTTCCTGGTTTCCATACCAAAACTGGAAGACCGCAGTGACCGCAAAAAGAGAAGCTGATACGATACATAGAACTGGTTCATTAACCCTTAGTTGCCTCTTACGAACGGGTAAAATACGGGTATAGTAGATTAGTAGCCAAGGGCTGTAAGGCATCAATTGCAGCCCGAGATATTTAGGCGCACGAGCGCAGCGAGGGCGCCTATAGTTCGAGGGTGCAATTGATGCTTACACCCGAGCTAACTACTCTGCTTTACATCTCGATTGTAAGGTAAGTAGGTCCTTATTACCACCAAATTGTAGGTGACCAATTAGCGCTCTAGGGTAATAATGTAGCTAGAAAAGCCCTAGGGCAGTAAGTAATTAAAAAAAACACCTCACTCTTTCAAAACTCAATTACTTACCGCCCTAGGGCTTTTCTAGTTACATTATTACCCTAGAGCGCTAATTGGTCACCTACAAGCCCCATTTGGGGGTAATAAGGACCTACTTACCGAATATGAGAGATGTAAAATAATATAATGTTTATGTATTATGTCCATGCTATATGCTAATTCAAAATTCAAATTGACTTATGTTTATTGTATCGACCCTGTACATTCAAACATATTTAAAAGCGCGTGGGTTTTTATTGTCGCTTCTTTTTTTCCCACCATGGCGCCACTTTGTTTGTGAAGCGATGTAGTTTAGCTGACGTCATTAAGAGATTTTAATATCCAACAATAAATAAACTATACAGGGTGAAAGGGACGGTGTACTGAAACTGTAAGGGCTCGCTCAGTCAACGAAACTGCACAACTTTAAGGTTAGCTGGTAGATAACTCAATTTTGAGTTAAGCTCGCCATTGTTATATGTTTTCACTTGTGCTTGTTTTGTAATGTATTCGTGTACAATATAGAATAAAGAAGAAGAAGAACTTTCCCAAAGAAACATTTTTGGAAAATGAAATAAAATTTTACCTCTCCATACAAACTGTTTGATCAGAGTGAGCAATTTGTATGGAGAGGTCAAAAATTTGTTTTCATTTCCCAAAAATGTTTCTTTGGAAAGTTGTTCAGCTACACCATCTCTAACACCCTGTATAATATTTGATTTTGATTTGATATACCTGGAGCTGTCAGAAGTGATAGGATTCTCTGAGCTGGGAGCAGGTTTTGAGGTAAGCGAGTCCGACTGAGACGTCCTAGAGTCCGCGCTCTCGCCGTCGCCGTGTACGTTATCTGCAAAACAATAGTAGTTTGTTGTACAAGGGAGGTAAACAATAAATTACAAACGTCTTGAAAACTACCTTTTCTCACTAAATCAAAAATTATCTTCCAAATATTAGAAGATACCTGCTCAGTTAATCTTTATATGACGTTTTCCTGATTTTTATTTTAAATCTTATGCGCTAAGCTGTGACACTCGTAATATAATTTATTTTTCTAATCTTTATATGACGTTTTCCTGATTTTTATTTTAAATCTTATGCGCGAAGCTGTGACACTCGTAATATAATTTATTTTTCTGTAATTCATTGAAGGGTGACTTAACGCCGCGGCGAGTACCGACTGCTGACCTCCAAACTTCATTTTGAAGATGGCATCCCATGGTGATGATGGAGTAAATACTGTGATCCATTCGGGTTAAGAAACTAATTACTTTCTCTGAGGAACATAGGTAGAAATAGTATTAACAAAAATTACTTCCCATAGAAACTGCACCAGCTGATTGTGCATTTTGTAAGAGAGATGAAAAACTATTAGGAAAGTTGTTCAGTTTCGTTGACTGAGCACGCCCTTTCAGTTTTCGGTACACCGTCTCTTACTGGACCGGACTACAATACCAGGAGTTGAAGAGGGTGGCTCAACGCCGCGACGAGTACCAACTGCTGACCTCCAAACTCCATTTTGAAGAGCACCCCTTGATGATATAGCACCCCATGATGATGTAATTTATTGCTTTCTGTTGCATGGTTTTGAATGAGAATCTCACCATCAGATGTTTGTTTGCCGGACGTCGCCGCAGACGAGTCGGTGCGACGAATCTTCTTCGCTTTCTTCTTGTCAATCTTTTTGTTTTTCTGAAATAAGATTTTTATATTATTTATAATATACTTAGTCGACTCAGTAGCGACTAAGGCGGTCAATCTTATATATATTCTTTATTGCACAAAGTCACATACAGAAAGTTACATGCAAAAGGACATTTACAAAGGCGGGCTTATCTCTAAAAGAGATTTCTTCCAGCCAACCTATGGTAGTGAGAGAGGGTGTTCATTAGCGGGACACAGTAGTGCATTATTAAAATCCACAAAATACAGATGTAATAATATAAAATAAATAAATGGTATAAAATAAACAAGTTAATAAAATATATTGATGATATAGGTATAAATATAATATATAAATAATATAAATACATACAGAAGATACATACATATAACAATACTTACATATAAATAAATACCTGCATAGATATATTCATATAAATACAGAAAGTTATGAAGAACAATTAACAATGATGACTACGAACACGAAGCAGTGATTTGTGAGAGATGTTCTTTTACTCTTTTTCTTAAGTGGAACGGGGCTGGCCACGTCGCCCGAATGCCACCACACCTATGGGCGAAACGAACGGCAGAATGGATTCCACCTAACGCTAAGCGTTGTCGCGGTCGGCCTAGAAAATATGGAGGGACGAGCTCAACACTTGCACAAATAACTGAAAGGAGTTGGCCCAGGAAAGGGGAGAGGGGCTTTTGCCCTGCAGTGGGACACAACAGACTCCTAATAAAAATAATATACTTTACTTAAAAAAAGTTGACTTCAGACGACGGATATTAAAAACATGACTGTGTTTAAAACTCTGCTTTAGAATACTTTTCTGTGATTGGCAATCGCGACCTCTCGGTAAAATATAATTTTGCTCCCTTGTATACGGCGTACAAAATAACTCGGGCTGTGACCGTTAATGCGCAGAAGTAAAAAAAATAGTCGCGGGGGTGAGCGCGGCAGGTGGGGGAGGCGAGCGAGTCGTTCATTGGCTCTCCGCCTGTCACCTATGAAAATAGCCGTCATAGCCCAACTTATTATATAGTAACAAACATTGTTCTGAGCTATTGTAGGAAATATCATGTAGTTAATTATTAAATTAAAAAAAATTGATATTAAGGGGGCATTTTTTAGATTTATTTTGAAAAAACTGAAAAAAATAGTTTTTTTTGTTCGAATAAATTTTTTTTTTTATAAATGTTTTACTACATTTTAGTTATGTTTAATAATTTTAATTGATAAACTATGATGTCGGCTAGTCAATAAAAAATAATGGAAAAAGATTAACAAACAGGAAATATCGTAAAAAACTGCAGCACGTCACGCGTCTTAACAAAAAAAATAAAAAAAATCATTAAAAAAAAACCAAAGCCGCTAAGTCCCAAATACAAAAGTGATTATTAATAACTTTGTACAAATATTCAGAAAACGCCGGGCGGTTATTATCCCTGGGATACATTGTATATTCTACACAATTTTACACCCCGCGCGACGAGTTCAGGCCGCTGGGCGAAGTGGAGGGGGTATGCGCAGTAGTATTTATCTTGCAAATATTGCCACTGCGCATTCCACTTCGCCCAGCGGCCCTAGCTCGTCGCGCAGACTGTACAAAGTGTTTTGCAACATCTGTTACATTCCACATACAGCTGAAGAATGGGATTCCCTCTTTGATACCCGAATTCAAGTTGCCAGTGAATAGGCTTCTTCTGAGCAATGCCAGTGAATAGGCCTCTTCTGAGCAAGCTCGTTCCGTCGTCGACCTCATCTCCGTCCTCAGGGCTAGATCGAGGTCAAAAGCAAGTCCAAAATTTTTTTGGCTGGCGCCTTTTAACTTAAGTTTAGACAACGAGCTTAGAATATAAAGTATACCTTTTTCCGATGTTCAGTCTTATGCGAATCGCCAGCGCCATTGACAACTGTCTTATTATCCTTCTCCTCCTGGCTTTCTGACCCTGACGAGCTTTCGGAAGACTCTTCTTCACTGCTGCTTGATGAGATTCGTCTCTGTAAGAGAAAAAACATTTTGGAAGATTAGTTAATTTTATACTTCTAATTAGTAAATGTAGATATATTCAGAGATGCAAAAAATGCTATCTTAGCATCCGCTGGGCGCTACTTAGAGTCGATTTCCACCATCTCCCTTCTACCATCGAGAGTCCAGACGCACCGCAGGATATCACCCATACTTGGTTGATATTCCGCACATGCGTACAAAGCGCTTTGAAACATCTTTTATAATGCGCACGGCCAAAGAGTGGAATTCTCTGCCTGCGTCTGTGTTTCAGAGTTTATATAATCCGAATCTATTCAAGTCGCGAGTGAATAGGCTTCTTCTGGGCAAGCTCGTTCCATCGTCGACCTCATCTCTGTCTTCAAGACTAGATCGAAGTCAAGAGTAAGCCCATTGACGATAAAAAAAAAGTATAATAAGAGCTCTATTATTACAATGCCAAAAAACTGTGCAACCTATTAATAATTAATTTAATGTGTTTTTAGGGTTCCGATACCAAAATGGTAAAAAAAAGGAACCCTTATGGTGTGACTTTGTCTGTCTGTCTGTCTGTCTGTCACACCTCTATATCTCAGCAACCACTAATGCTATCGACTTGAAATTTGGAATAGTTTTAGAATATAGTTGCCCAAGAAAGAATTTTGAATAAATTATTATTATTAATTTAAAGGGGCCCAAAATAGGGGGGGCCAAATTTAAAATTGTCGCTACTAGGTCGAGTGGGGTATCATATGAAAGGGCTTTACTTGTACATTCTAAAATATATTTTTGTATTTTTTACGTCTCTTAGTTTTCAAGTTATGATGACAAATGTCAAAAAAAAAATACCATTCCCCCCCCCCCATTATCTCCGAAGTTTGTGAAAGGAATAATCTGAATTAATTACAGTTGACAGAAGTTTATGTAAACATTACAGCAAAAATAAAACGTTCTTTCTAAGTTGCACAATTTTTTTGAAATCTGCAAATAACCTTTACAAACAAATTAAGTTTTGCGGTCCTAAAAATGGACTTTATTGCTTCCAAAAATACAAAAAGTATATCGGAACCCTCGGCGCGCGAGGCCGACTCGCACTTGACCGGTTGTTATTTTTTGTCTAGACCTACATGTTTAGTTTAAGCTGTTAGAATCAATTTTAATAATAATTAATAAATAATTCAGAGGGTTCAGCTAGGAGCTGATCGTTTTCTAATTTTCAACAGAAAACTTAAATACACATCTAACTTATAATAAAGATGAAAAATTAATTCAATGATCCTTTTAAGGAGTGACTAAGAACATAGGGTTGAACAATTTTCATAAAATAAAACCTTTCGGTCTATTAGGTCCAGTTCTGCGAACGTCCATTTCCGTGAACGTCCATTTCCGCGAAAGTACATTTCTGTGAAAGTTAATTTTTCGAAGTCCGTAGACCGTAATCTAACCCCCACCCCTCTTCTACCAACATGAAGAAGGGTTTTAAAACTTCGTTGTTTTTAAAGATAGTGTCTTAAAAATTGGTTTTTAGACGTACTAATGCAAATAAAATTATGTTTTAGCATTTTCTGAAACTTCGAGGGGTTACGAAACAGGGACTTAAAAAAATAAGTTGAAAAATCTTTCACAGAAATTGACTTTAGCGGAAATGGACGTTTGAGGAACTGGACCTAATAGACCGAAAGGAAATAAAAGTACAAAATATTTTTTTTTTATTTTTGATGAAAATCCCTCGCAGTCAGTGAGAAGTTTGTATGGGAAGGCCATTATAGTCTAATAATTTTTTTTATATTTCTATCCTTGCTTTCTATCGATTGCCTTCAGTAAGCTTAATGTACTGCATAAAAAGAAGTTTTCACCTCCAAAGCTCGGAAACATTTGTTTTGTCGGTTAAATTCTGCGGCCAAAAGCGATTTTTGGCCCCTAGCGGGCAAAAGGTTTTTCTGCGGGCAAAAGCGATTTTTGGCCGCTAGCGGGCAAAAGGTTTTTGAAATTCGAACGTGATGCAGTATGGCAGACCTCCACGCTGCGGTACTGGCTGCTTCCTCGCTTTAGTGAGGTGAAAAATTTTGTGTTTCGCTCGGCAGCAAAGTTATTTTGCGTTTCGTGCCTTGAAACCTTCGCTACGCTCAGGATTCTTCTTTTGAACCACCCGCTTCGCTCGTGGTTCAATTCTAGAATCCTTCGCTTGCTCAGGTTTCAATACAAAGCACACACGCCAAATAACGCTTTTGCTGCCTTGCATAACAAATAACTATTTTAAACCTTGTTCCTTCTCCCTCTAATTTCCTCATCGGACGGTGCAGGGTCGACATTTTTGAACTCCAACGAACCGCTGTTGATGTAGAAACCGCCGTATAGCGTGTCACATTCAGGAGGGATCATCTCATCGTACTGAAACATTATAAATATATACATAAATTTTACTTTTATCATCTATCAACTGGCAATCCACACAAAGCGATTTGAAACATCCTTTATAATGCGCACGGCTAAGGAGTGGAAGTCTCTGCCTGCGTCTGTGTTCCCGAGCTCTTATAACCCGAATCTATTTTAAGTCACGAGTGAATTAGGCTTCTTCTCTCGTTCCATCGTCGACCTCATCTCTGTCCTCAGGGCTAGATCGAGGTCAAGAGTAAGCCCATACACAGTAAAAAAAAATCAATGCAACTATAATCAAGAAAGTAGAATTTTCCACCCTAGAGCAGAAAAGTGTTTGCCCTGTCTGTAAAGAAGTTTGAAAGTATCTTTTGTTTTCAATTATACACGGTTTATTGTACAGAAAAAAAACCTAAAATAATAATATTGTTTGGACATTTCAAAGTAATCTGACCCCAAACTAAGCAAAGTATAAGAGACTGATATAAACACAAAAAAGACCTATTCATTAATTTATTTACCATTTACAGATTGTATACTTAAAACTAGTTTACAATCCACCTCTATGATGCACACATGGCATTTATAACATTATTAAATTAAAATTAAATTATTATCATAAATTAAATTATTAAAATTAAATTGAAATTTTAAAATTAAATTGAAATTTTAAAATTAAATTATTATAAACTTACAATTAATCATTAATCAATTTCATTATTAAATTTGTCACATAGGTATTAGTTGATATTATAGTACGCTTTTTTAATTAATAAATCTTTTAATGTAGTTTTAAATTTGTTCTCTTGAAGGTCTCGTATATACTTAGGCAGATGGTTATATATTTTAATAGCCATGTAGTAGCAACCTTTGCTGTACATGGTAAGGCGCGGAGCGGGGGGCTGTAATTGTTCGTCTCGTCGGGTTTTGTATCGTCGATCGTTATTGTCGCCAACGAATGGGAAGTAGTGTGGGTGTCTTCGGATAAAAAGGCACAGCTCCAAAATGTACACACTTGCAACCGTGAGTATTTTTAAAGCCGTGAAAAGTGGGCGACATGTGTCCCTAGGTGGTGTCTGCGTAATTATGCGAATACAGCGTTTTTGCAGGACTGATACAGCACTAATATCAGTGGAGTTACCCCAGAGTACAATGCCGTATCTTATCCACGCCGCTGCATAACTGTGATAGGCTGTGAGTGCGCACTCTTCGTTTGTACATTTACGTAGTTCACGTAGTGCAAATGAAAATCGACTTAATTTGCTAGTTACTGATTCGATGTGGTATTTCCATGTCATATTACTGTCCAAGATTATGCCAAGCAGCGAAAAGGAAGTTACTTCTTCACAACAAGTAAATGTTTTTCCAGACCCTCGTCTCGTCATCGAACCCACGACCTTCGGCACATAAGGCAGGGTTATTGCCAACTGCGCCATAGTTCCATCAATGTACAGAAGTTATTATTACAAAATTTTGAATGACTAGGTTTCGCGATTAAATATCTTTATATACTTAATATACCTAGCATGGAACTTGTAGTTTACATACATACATACATAATATCACGCCTTGTTCCCATCGGGGTAGGCAGAGATCACAGACCAGATCTTGACATACTTCCCTTGCTTCCTGTACTTTCATCAATCCTTTCATACATGCTTGTCGGTTTAGGGTACTTTTAACCTGGCCTTTATTCAGAACGTCCTGAATTTGGTCCTGGTACGTTCGCCGAGGCCTTCCACTTCCAACATTTCCATTCACTCTCACCTTGTAGATCTCTTTCGTCAATGTTAATTCATTCATCCTCTCTACATGACCAAACCATCTCAGCATCCCTTGATTGGGATGCTGAGATGTAGTTTACAGCTTTTTTATAAACAAATAATGACTTACGCCATCCGTGTTATCAATGAATGAGTCGTTTTCATCGTAACCGGCCCCGATGTCCGCAAAATCGTCGTGTTTGGACCTTCCTTTTCTGCCATATGTACTTTTGCCACCCTTAAAAACAAACCAGTTTATAAGAGATTTACATTACAAAAGTCGTTAGTCACAATTTTACTGTAGCTTTAACAAAAATATTATGACAATACCATTTAAAGTTAATATTAACTTTTGCACTAAATAGTATTGTCATAAATTTGTCTGTTACAGTATACATATTAATGGCATGCTTTATGAATAATTTCTAAGTAATAAGTCAGCGAAACAATTCAAATATTTAGGCAGTTTAATCACTAATGACTCCAGATACACCCCTGAAGTTGTTTCGAGGATTGCTATGGCCAAAACTGCTTTCAACAACAAAAAAAACCGGCCAAGTGCGAGTCGGACTCGCGCACTGAGGGTTCCGTACCACCACATAAACATAATTGTATTAGTTGAAATTTCAGTAAGTTAATGTGCTAGATTTTTTGAGTCGCTTAACCAAATTTTATTATTTGTTGTTATTTTATAGCTTATGCACTATAAACATACCAATTTTCAAGTTTGTAAGTGTTCCCGTTTTTAAATAGAACTAAAACAAAAATCGCCTCAGCGACCATCCAACTTGACCCCTCTCTTATATGAATGTTCTTGAAACGGGAGCTCACCACAATTGGTTACCATTATTTGTACTGTGAGACCTTGCTTCTTGCCAAATTTCATAATTTTAGGTCAACGGGAAGTACCCTGTAGGTTTTGCATTTTTGAATAAATGTATGGAGATGAGGACATAAAATGCCATATCTTTTGATTGCGTCGTTGTAAAAAATTGAAATTTTCAGATCTTGTGTGGTTCATAGATCCTAATATATGGTATTAATTTCAACCTGATACCTTTACTTGTTCGTGAGATAAAGGGTCTTGACAGACAGACAGAAAGACAGACAGACAGACAGACGGACAAAAAAGTGATCCTATAAGGGTTCCGTTTTTTTTTTTTGAGGTACGGAACCCTAAAAACAGCTTTTAAAGGCTAAAATCTCTAGAAATTCTCAGAAGCGTCTATATGGTAGTGAGACGTGGACTCTAACACAAAGAGATAGAGAGAGGTTGACATAACACTTTCACAAGGAATATTAATGAAGGAAAAGTTGAAGACAGGAGAGGAAGAAAACCAAGACGCAACTATTTTGACCAAATAAAAGAGAGGGTAAACGTCAAGTCTTATCAGGATGTTAAATCATTGGCAGAGGACAGAGATAAATGGAGATTGCTCCACCGACAAGAGCAGGGCGCTACATATAAGAAGAAAAATAGGTACAGCTTGATTTTAAATATTACCAGTATTTTTCAACCGAGTTGTTATAAAAACATAACAGGAATGAACACAGCCGTACATTGGTGGAAACAATTTGACCTTGCTGCTGTGCAACAAACACATAGAAACAAAACCAGTATAAGCTGATCTAGCACTACACTAAAAACGCCCAAAACCAGAGACCTGCTCAAGGTTAAAGTGTTTCCACAGAAGAGCGGTTAAGTGTACCAACATACCAAATAACAATTAATATTGTGAAAACTCAACTCATGAAAGTGTTGCTGCTTATGTACCTAACATTTATTGATAAATACTTTTAAGTTGCGCTTGTGTACATAACTGTTATCTTTTCCAAATAAATAAAATAAATATCCTTTGAAAAGGCTAACTTACATATTTCTGTTCAAACTTCCTGGCTACTCGTTCCACATCATCATCATTGTCCGAGTATGGATTCAGTCCTTCAGTCTTACCGTTCTTGCCATTCTCCACTCTGTGTTTTCTCTGCAATGTAGAATTAATAAATTAATAACGTAATAACAAATTTTTTCTTACAAAAGAAAAAAGAGGTGGATATACTATATACTGTCTTTTATTGTACCTAGATTTCCATACCAAATAAATATCCCTCTATTAATGTCTTTGGGATTGAATTCACAAAATATACATAAATGGCGTACGGCGAGGGCAAGATGGGCGGTGGTGACCACTTGCCATCAGGTGGCCCACAAGCTCGCTTGCTCACTTCTCACATAAAAAAAGAAAAGGTTCTGGCAAGGCGCAGGCACGCCAAGGCAATGGAACGGATACGGCACAGACGCAACCATACATAGAAAAAGCGGAAGTGGCATGCCTGCACCACATCGCTAATGAATGTATAATTTACTAGGCATCGCTTTCATACATTTTGTATGAACAAGTTAGGAAGTGGCACCATGCCTTCTCCTCGCCTCTCCCTTGCCCTTGACATATATGCGTTATAGTTGTATTTCAGGGCTTACTTCCTATATTATGGAATTTCTGTGCAAAATTACTCACACCAAAACTCTAAACAGTGGCTAGGCTTGGCTCTAGGCTGTGTCTTGCTGTTGTATAAGTGCGAAAGGAACTGAGTCTATCTGTCTGTCTGTTATCTTTTTGTAGGTTAACATACAAATATGTTTAGTATTAGAAGGTTTATATTCAGATTCAGATAATTTTATTCAATGTAGATTCTCTACAGAATACTTATTGAATGTCATGCAGAATACAATGCAAATAGAGCGAGTCTAGGTCGTTTTGGATCGTGCTATGGCAGCGTAAAAGAAACGGCAAGAAACCACTGCAGCACGGCCTACATTAAGAGTCTATATTGTCATATGCACATAGGTATGTACTTATTTATAGTTGTACTTAGCTATAAAGGATGTAAGGGAGTGTTAACCGAAAACTGAAAGGATGTGCTCAGTCAACGAAACTGAACAACTTTCCCAAAGATACATTTTTGGCGAATGAAAAAAAATTACAAGCTCTCCATACAAGCTGTTCGACCAGAGTGAGCAATTTATTTGTATAGCGGTAATTTTTTTTTTCATTTCCCAGAAATATTTCTCCAGGAAAGTTGTTCAGTTTAGTTGACTGAGCACACCCTTTCAGTTTTTGGCACACCTTACACCCTGTATTTACTCCATACTTAGTACAATAATGGCACTATTCAGCATCTGTCTCCACCTTTCTGTTCTGCCTTTTGGTTGGCCAGACCCTTTACCTTAGTGCAATAAAGTTTCAAATAATTAAAAAATAACTTTTCCTTTCCATGGTTCACATTCAGATAATGTTATTCAATGTAGATTCTTTATAGAATACTTATTGAATGTCATGCAGAATACAATGCAAATAGAGCGAGTCTACGCCGTTTCGGATCGTGCTATGGCAGCGTAAAAGAAACGGCAAGAAACCACTGCAGCACGGCCTACTTTAAGAGTCGGCTTTTTACAATGTGTTTCTTGTGTTTCGCTGGAATATCAGAGCACCATACCTCTTTGTCATTCATATAGTCATCCAATCTATAGTAAGCTTTTTTACATAACGTTTGCTTTATACATTCTTTAAACTTTCTCTCAGGTAATTGCACTATATTGTCAGGTATTTTGTTGTAGTATCGTATACACAGACCAACGAAAGATGTATTGAGTTTAGTTAATCTAGTATATGGTTGATCAATTTTATGCTTATTTCTAGTATTAAAATTATGCCTGTCACAAATTTTAGGTAATTGATGAATGTTCTTTCTAGCATACATTATATTTTCATAGATATACTGGGCATGGCATGGTTCGAACCATGCGAAAATACATAGGATACTTTTTCTGAATTCCACACATACAAAGGCAACAGCTCGTTACATGTACAATCAAGAGCACGTCAAGCTGATACACATTGCTGATGTACATTGGACTTTGTAACATTCTAATTTCAATTACTGTAGAGGTAACAATCAAACCTATTTCTTCATTACATGAAAATTAATTTTATTCAACCGTAAGGTAGCAGTGCACTGTTGTGGCTGTCTGTACCCTACCAATCAGCTGATAAGCTTTTAACAAAATGTCAAAGAAAAAAAACTACCTAAGTTACTGAACCATTGAAAAAAATTTAATTCAATCAGCAATAATTTTTCTAGTCCATAAAAACATGTAGGTAGGTACCTAACTACAAATAGGTACCAATGAGTCATAATGTCCAGTAAAATTTTTAGCTTTAGTGCAGTCAAGTGCAAAAGGTGATAAGATAATAACCATTACACAATAAAATAAAAACTAACGAAAGCAAGAGTCCAAGTTGATAACAATGATAATGCAAAACATAACCTCAAAACCGCAAAAGTACAGTCGCGGAAAAAAAAGCTCAACCATTTACTCGCTCGAATACGCGCAATGGGCATCCATTCAATAATAAATTACGCACGCCCCGCCCCCCAGTCCCGCGCATTACTTTGATTTTTACGCGCGAATCTCGACCTTCTAAGCGAACATTCACCGCACCGCGCGTACTATCGAAAGTAACAAATTTTTGTCTCCGGACGAAAATAGGCCGAAATATCTCGTACAATCGTAATGTCAATGCAGGTTAAAAATGGATAGTTAATGGACTTAATTTATGGTCAAAACCTACCTACATTTATGCATAGAAAAATCCCTAAAATTAACTTAATATTATGTGACTCAAAAGCTAGTGGGCGACAGGACAGACATTAATTAAAAAAACAACAAAGTCCCACCTAACAATCAATAATAATGTCACTGTACTCTAAAACAAATAAAAGACGAAATTAAGACGACTGTACGAAACCTACACACCCGTAAAACCTACGTAACATTACGAATACGTTTCAAAAACAACTATCTATCACCCACGCACACTAGCGAAAGTAAATAACCCGTACAGAATGTATATAACCGTTTTATATGCCCGTATGTACTATTTATACAAGTCAGAAATCGATTTATGAGACCACAAGATAAAAACATTCGTGTTCCATACGGTCGTATCGCAAAGGTCGTTATTTCCTCGCCAACTGCATTTAGCAACATTACGAGTTGGGCACCACTCCCTTGTAACTTAAACGAAGCAGTATGCACAAAAATAAGCTACAAATTATCTCGAATGGATTATCATAATATAACATAATGCGAATACGAAAATTATCCAAAGAGTGAGCAGTACCGATAGATATAAGAACGTGCCTCACATACCTACATAATGTATACCTAGATCTTTATGTACAATAAACATATGTTTGGCATATGTAATACCTAGATAGGCTAATGAAACAGATATTTTGAATTCAATTTATAAAAGACTTAAATAAAATGTTATGTTAAAAAGTAACCTAAAACCCACAACAACCGAACCCGACGAGGCATAGGTTATCCTAGGTCATTGAATCGACTTTCAAGTCTAATTTCCTATTCACAGGTTAGTGCATTCGTCAGCAATCATTAGGCGTGACACTACTATAAATCCTAGATAGAAAAATTGATCTGTAACTATGCAAAAACATCTGGAATCAGGTGATCAACAACCAAAACACGGCGCGTTGATAATTCTTCCCAGGGTGACAACGATCATTTACAGATTGTTGCAAACATGGCGACCGATTTCTGGGATTCTCATACGACCCGTGGTCGCAAATTCACATTACAAACCTAATACAAAACTGTGTAACGTAAGCAAAAAGTATCCTAAAACGATCTCGGCAGAGTTCCTAGAAAACGGCCTTTTGCCGCCTAACCGTCAGTTCCTGTTGCCCGAAAATTTTTAAGCTCATCCCTTGCATCACAAAGAGCTGGAAAAACAGCATGGTTGCGTAAATCGCTATGATTTTCTGTTATAACTTACATCTTCTGCAATGACTAGTTCCTTGTAATTTAGCTCCGGATATTTACTTTCGTTGCTTTCCACTAAATTTATAGATAATCTCACTGTTTTATTCACTTTATTCTTTTCACTTTTTGTAGCACCCACTGTTATAATCGTAGTACGTTTAGAGTCCGACATTTTCTACCAAATACGAGTTTAAAATGATTTTTTTCAAAGCATGACACGACCTGCATTTTCAAACTGTGTAGCACATTGCCACCATGTTGGAATTCATTGTTTGGGTTGTGAGCGCCGCGGCAAAAATCAGAACTACATTGTTGTTGCAGCAAAAAACCAACAGATGGCCAAGCAATACATTTGTAAAAAATTAAAAACGAGACGGTAAAATGTATTATTTTGATTGCATCTCAATGAAAACTTTGATTTCAAAGTCAACTACTAATCCATTTGATAAATTCTTGTTGTATATGAATAATTAAAATTATTACATCACTCATTTGAATCCAGTGTTTTTGTCGTTGCAAAAGATGAAATAGTTTCAATACATTACTGCAGATGTCGCTTTTGAAATCTGTTTTACCGACAGTCCAACGTGATAAACATACAGGGTCTTTCTAAGTTTTCCTTGTAGTATACATTACTAGCGGTCCGCCCCGGCTTCGCGCGGGTAGATATAGGTTCTTTTTGCGTCATAGGTTATTAAAAAAACCGGCCAAGTGCGAGTCGGACTCGCGCCCAAAGGTTTCCGTACCAATCTACCATATGATATACTAAAAGCTTTTGCTCTTTGACTTTAAAAACTCCGCGACCATCCAACTTGACCCCTCTTTTATAGAAAACTTCTTGTAACGGGAGCTCAAATTAATTGGTTGTGATTAGTTGTGATAAAAATTATAATATTTAATGATTTTAGACTTTTCTCTTTATTTGTACTGCGAGACCTAGCTTCTTGCCAAATTTCATAATTTTAGGTCAACGGGAAGTACCCTCTAGGTTTAGCTTTAGTGAATAAATGTATGGAGATGAGGACATAGAAAGCCATATCTTTTGATTGCATCCTTATAAAATTTTTTATTTTCAGATCTTGTGTGGTTTATGGACCTTATAATCGTTATCAATTTCAACCTGATACCTTTACCCGTTCGTGAGAAAAAGGGTCTTGACAGACAGACAGACAGACGGACAACAAAGTGATCCTATAAGGAATCCGTTTTTTTATTTTGAGGTACGGAACCCTAAAAAGAGTACAACAGTTAATTTGGTTATTATTTTTAATTTTAATATTTAGGTCCTGAAGACATAGACAGCCATATCTGTTGATTGCGTCCTTATAAAAATTTTAATTTTAAGATCTTATGTAGTTTATGGACCTTATAATCGTTATCAATTTCAACCTGATACCTTTACCCGTTCGTGAGAAAAAGGGTCTTGACAGACAGACGGACAACAAAGTGATCCTATAAGGATTCCGTTTTTTTTATTTTGAGGTACGGAACCCTAAAAAGAGTACAACAGAAAATTTGGTTATTATTTTTAATTTTAATGTTTAGGTCCTGAAGCCATAGACAAAGCAAAATTTCTCATTATCACATACACTCTTAGATGCTCCTAACACGTGAGGGATATAGGCGTGCGTGATGATACACTCATTTCCACATACAGAAATAACCATTAGCCAAATTTTACGTGTCTATTCTCTTTATTGTATAGAACCACATAAAACCAAGTCACTTACAGCGCCGTTTCTTAAATTTCAATTTTGATAATTATTACACTCATGATAACTTTTGAATGGTACGAAGTTATTTACAGGTACTGATATAGCCTTGAATACAAAGTCATTTATATTTGGATTAATACCAAGGTACGAATAATGAGGACTATATAGTTTGTACCGACGTTTTAACATGAAAAAGTGGTTATTGTGACATAACTGTAATAGTTAGTCATGTTGTATCGCGAACTTTTTTGTAGATATTAATGTCCTCTATAAGACTGTAGTACATTATTTTGCTCTATTGTCAATAGTTTCGGCAGCGTACGCGATTTAAGGATGCTATTTGGCATTTTTTTTACACCTTGGGTTACATTATCGAAGTTTTCATACGGAACCCTAACTTTTTGAAAATATTTTATAGCCTATGTTCATCAGGGATAATGTAGGATTCTAATAGTGAAAGAATTTTTCAAATCGGTCCAGTACTTTCGGAGCCTATTCGATGCACACAAACAAACAAACAATCAAATCTTTCCTCTTTATAATATTATTATTAGTGTATGTATAGTGTATGTACATATGTATGTAAGTGTAGAAGTGTAGATAGTGTAGATTATAGTTATTTTTATTGTAAAGGAAAAACAAACGCGGGAAATTGGATATAGCAGACGCGTATTTTTGTTGCCCTATAAGTGATGTTATTTTTTTTTCTCCCATGGCTGGTAGCCCGCCTGATGACCCAGAAGGGGCAGAAGGGTCGCATCGCAAGACCTTGGGAATTCAGTTTATGCAGGCCTCCTCAAGTACGCCACGTGATCGGTCTGCTCTTGCCATTTTAGCCCAAGTTACCGTTTTATACGAATTATCTAGTGGATACAGATTCTTTAATGCATGGACAGGAATATATTACCTAGTGACGTGACACTCGCATTTGCAAGACATGCCAAGACGAAGACGTAGGTACAACCCTCTGATATCTGCTGCCGCTACAACAAAAAAACATGAAGGGGGCTCCCAAACAGCTAAATGGGCGCGAAAAAATAATTTTACCTACCCCATAGAGTGAGCTCGTTAAGGGGGTGTCCATAAATTACGTGAGATGTTTAAGGGGGAAGGGGGTCGAGTCAAATCTCATCTAATCTTACGTTGGAAAGAGGGGGGGTCTCGGCAAATATCACGCAATTTTTATTCTGATTGAAACAAAAAAATATATACTATTTTGGTCCATTTAATCCAGATTGTACATGCTTAAGATTTTATCTTAAGCGTAATCTTAATACAATTAAGATCATTCACTAATTCGTTCGACAGAAAATAATTTCATTCATACTTTGACGTTATACATCTACTGACTGTCAAACCACCATATTTGCTATTTTACCAAATAGCTCAATTTAATCTGAATTTACGGTACAGAGTAAGTAGCCCGTCCTTTGTTTTCGCGCCACTGTCAGCCGAAATCCTAAGGAAATGGACATGTTGGATCCAATAGTCTCTCTTGAGACTTCGCATGATTCTTCATGGACTGAATTAGAGTAGATTTTCTTTTTTACGATTTTAGTATTCTATTGTTAAATTTTTATTACACTTATAATTAAACTCTCAGCAATATTGATTACTAGTCTTAACTAGTCGTAAATAGAAGCACGAAGCAATTTTTTTTCTTTTTACAATAACAATCCAACGCGTTTACGTAAGAAACCCACATTTTGAAAAATCTCACGTGAGATTGGGGGATGGGGGAGGGGGTTGAATAAAATCTCACGACATCTCACCAGGGGGGAAGGGAGGGACAGAAAATTTAAAAAAACACCTCACGTAATTTATGGACGCCCCCTTAAAGTAGATAAATACTGTATTTTTTGTCTCAAAAAATATTTAAAAACAGAATAAGATGCCAGTAAAGTCAGCTTTTTTTTACAAAAGTTTGTTTGGGCTGGCTGTAGGTATCTCACGAACAGAAATAGGTAGACCAAGGAGGTTTTAAGTAGTAGCTCTTTCGGCTAAGGAGGCCATAAGCGTATCACTTTCTTGCGAGGGGCCTCCATACTAAAATGTAAGGATTTTTATCAAATCCTAAAAACGTAATTTTTTTTATCTTTCTCTTTAAGAAATATGTGACATGGGACTAATAAATGTTACTACCATAGTTTTTCTGGTGAAAACACTTACCATTCAGGAAAAAAACAGTGTTAAAAATCACGCATAAAATGGCTATTACGGATCATCAATTCACAAGTAAAAAAAGATATATTTTCACTTTCGCAAACAAAGTTTATACTAAAACATTATATTTTTAAAGATTTCTTGATTTTTGTAAAACTAAACTGAGTTTTTTGACCGACTAGTATGGGCGACAGTGAGACGCTTTACACTTCACTAGTTCATACAGAATACACTCCAGCGTATTTAGAAACTTTTACGGTTATAATATTTAATAATTTCAGACTTTTCCCTTTATTTGTATTGTGAGACCTAGCTTCTTGCCAAATTTCATAATTTTAGGTCAACGGGAAGTACCCTATAGGTTTTGCTTTAGTGCATAAATGTATGGAGATGGGGACATAAAATGCCATATCTTTGGATTGCGTCGTTGTAAAAAATTTTAATTTTCAGATCTTGTGTGGTTCATGGACCCTAATATATGGTATCAATTTCAACCTGATACCTCTACCCGTTCGTGAGATAGAATAGAATAGAAAAAGTTTTATTTAGTAAACAATTGAACTTAAACTAAACTTAAAACTATTATATGTAACTATGTCTACTAAAAAGGCAGCCAGCTCAGCTTATGCTCTGACCACTTTTAAAGTAGTCAGGGCGCTGGTTTTCAGCTGGTACCTATTCGACTAGAGAAAAAATAAAAATAAACTAAAACTAGGAACTAGACATTTTCTGTTCTGTGTTATTTAATTAATACAATTAAGTACAAAATTGCATACAAAACGAAGGAGTAAAAGAGTTATATGTAAAATAAATGGACTTCAAAGATAAAGGGCCTTGACAGACAGACGGACAACAAAGTGATCCTGTAAGGGTTCCGTTTTTTTCTTTTGAGGTACGGAACCCTAAAAATATAGGGAAGACGACGAAAAATAAACTTTAAACCGAAAAATTCAAAAATAAAATTTATCATTACAGTTGACATTTTAATTTTGTATAAAATGTATTTATAATACTTAATATTTAAGAAGTAAACCATTAAACTTACTTCCATATTATCCTTTAAGTGCAATTTCGAGTTAACTTATTACCTTACTGAAACTCCGAATTTCAGCAATTCCAATGGGAAAACATTTGAATTTTTAGGTAAACTACCTATGATTATAGTTCTATTGATTGCATTAGCATTTAATATGAATAAAAAATAAAAATATTATGTTCCCGAGGTCATACGATTTTAATAATTATACATTTATAGGAGAGATTCGAGAAAAAACAGCCATACTTAATTACTTCCAGGACAAATAATAACGTATATGACGGATTCTATAGTTTTTTACTCTGAGAGGTAGACAGTTGAAATATTCAGATTATGTATTTCTGTTGCTGCTTTAATAAAAATAAAAAAAAATAAGAAAAATAATTCGATTTTTGTTTTAACTCTATCCATTTACTTATATATCAGTACTGGCCCATCGGCACGTTACACTGTCTCCAATTCGTTAGTCCACAATCTGACATTGTGGACCAACAAATATCAGTCAACTTTATCTGAGCGGACGAGCAAGGAGGTCTTTGTTCTGAGGAGCAGACCACGCGAAACGCGCGACTACATACAAAAAAAAAAAACCGGCCAAGTGCAAGTCGGACTCGCGCACTGAGGGTTCCGTACCACCACATAAACATAATTGTATTGGTTGAAATTTCAGTAAGTTAATGTGCTAGATTTTTTGAGTCCGACACGCGCTTGACCTAATTTTATTATTTGTTGTTATTTTATAGCCTATGCCCTATAAACATACCAAATTTCAAGTTTGTAAGTGTTCCCGTTTTTAAATAGAACTAAAACAAAAATCGCCTCAGCGACCATCCAACTTGACCCCTCTCTTATATGAATGTTCTTGAAACGGGAGCTCTCCACAATTGGTTACCATTAGTTGTGAGAAAAGTTGTAATATTTAATGATTTCAGACTTTTCCCATTATTTGTACTGTGAGACCTAGCTTCTTGCCAAATTTCATAATTTTAGGTCAACGGGAAGTACCCTGTAGGTTTTTCATTTTTGAATAAATGTATGGAGATGAGAACATAAAATGCCATATCTTTTGATTGCGTCATTGTAAAAAATTTAAATTTTCAGATCTTGTGTGGTTCATGGATCCTAATATATGGTATTAATTTCAACCTGATACCTTTACCCGTTCGTGAGATAAAGGGTCTTGACAGACAGACAGACAGACAGACGGACAACAAAGTGATCCTATAAGGGTTCCGTTATTTTCTTTTGAGGTACGGAACCCTAAAAACGGCCAAGTGCGAGTCGGACTCGCGCACTGAGGGTTCCGTACCACCACGTATTAGTTGAAATTTCAGTAAGTTAATGTGCTAGATTTTTTGAGTCCGACACGCGCTTGACCAAATTTTATTATTTTTTGTTATTTTATAGCTTATGCACTATAAACATACCAATTTTCAAGTTTGTAAGTGTTCCCGTTTTTAAATAGAACTAAAACAAAAATCGCCTCAGCGACCATCCAACTTGACCCCTCTCTTATATGAATGTTCTTGAAACGGGAGCTCACCACAATTGGTTACCATTCGTTGTGAGAAAAATTGTAATATTTAATGATTTCAGACTTTTCCCATTATTTGTACTGTGAGACCTAGCTTCATGCCAAATTTCATAATTTTAGGTCAACGGGAAGTACCCTGTAGGTTTAGCATTTTTGAATAAATGTATGGAGATGAGGACATAAAATGCCATATCTTTTGATTGCGTCGTTGTAAAAAATTTTAATTTTCAGATCTTGTGTGGTTCATAGATCCTAATATATGGTATTAATTTCAACCTGATACCTCTACCCGTTCGTGAGATAAAGGGTCTTGACAGACAGACAGACAGACAGACGGACAACAAAGTGATCCTATAAGGGTTCCGTTTTTTTATTTTGAGGTACGGAACCCTAAAAACCGGTCAAGTGCGAGTTGGACTCGCGCGCCGAGGGTTCCGATATACCTTTAGTATTTTTGGAAGCAATATAGTTCATTTTTAGGACCGCAAAACTAAATTTGTTTGTACAGGTTTTTTGCAGATATCTAAAAAACTGTGCAACTTAGAAAGATCATTTTATTTTTGCTGTAATATTTACATACACTTCTATCGACTGTAATTAATTGAGATTTTTCCATTCACAAACTTCGGAGATAAGGGGGGGGGGAACGGTATTTTTTTGACATTTTTCATCATAACTTGAAAAATAAGAGACCGACCTCAGAACAAAGACCTCCTTGAAGTAGTATACAACGTAGTTCACGCGATCTTTCACGGCGCTTTTTTTCTTGTATGGGAAAATTTTGAACCGCTTGTTCCCAAGAGCCTATCATGACTATAATAGGTCTTTACCTATGAAATTGCCGAAATTTTCTTACAGATTAATGAGATCATAATTCCTATAATTCTAATACTATTTTTTTCATTTGTCTTATATTTGAAAGTTGACTTCAAGGTTATCAATTTACGCATAAAATAAAGTTTTTATTTTTAGTTTGATATATAAAATTATAGGTTCGAAAATTGTTCGTCTTAGATGTCGTCCGATTTCATCATTAGATTTGTTATATTTTTTTACAGATAATATTTTTCGAAAATTAAATTTAAGCTTCTTTTAGCTTAATGTCTTCCCAATAATGCTTAAAAAAATTAAAAACTTTGGCTTTATAATTCCTAAGAAAAATGCAAAAATGTTAGTACTGAAAATTGAGTTTACCTAAAATTCGCCATACAAAACGGCAATTTCATAGGTAAAGACCTAATATAAATCTATGACTCTATAGTAAAAACGAAAACATTTACAAGCGTGAAATTTGTATATTTATTTATAGTGCATAAGATCAAGTGCGAGTCGGACTCAAAAAATCTAGCACAGTAAGTTACTGAAATTTCAACTATTACAATTAATGTTGTGGTGGTACGAAACCCTCGATGCGCGAGTCCGACTCGCACTTGACCGGTTTTTTTCTTAAACTTTTTTTAACGCCGAATTAGGTTTTTCTTAACTGTGATAGGTTGCCTTTAAATTTTGTCATATTTATACTACTGCTGCGAATTTTAATCTGTGGGCTAGAGTCGCACTGCGAGTATCAAGCTTGAGCTATCGTTGACTGTAAGTAATTTATTGATTATTCACCGTGAGGTTTATTGAGTTTCTTTTGAGTTTTAGTTTGTCACTGCTACGGCGCTATGAGGAAATGCCTGCTGTCTGTGCTGTTGTCGACCACTGAGTACGAAAACCCTGATTTCGGTAAAGAAATATACGTGATCTGAAATAATCATAGATTGCTTCGGACTGGTGCTACAATATCCTGGCAGAGTGGCCATGCATGAGGTATGAGGTGTAGACACGGAGCAGTGGGTGTAGAGTTTAAAATGAAAATGAGTGTTTGCGTAGGCAGTGAGGATGTGGCGCACGACTAAACTCCTTGGTCCAATCTCTGTCGCGCGCTATGGTTTTAATAAGCTGTTTTCTGTCAACTGCGTATTCTGCGTAAGGGTATACGTTTGAACCACGTTTGAACGCGCTAGATCAGTGTAAATACCTTATTGTATACAGGGTGTAATCGTTAATTGTGCCCAGGCGATTATTCCGTAACTATTACAGATATAAAAAAAAATAAACTGATATCGAAAGTTCGTTACCCAATGAGTAAAATGACATCAATAACTTTTTAAAAATAAATGAGAAATATCCAAAATGTTGACATTAAACACTCCCATACATTTAGTATTCGAGATTATTATTACGAGATATTTTGGCACCATACCTTATAGAAAGGCGTTAGAGTCAGAAGTACAGAGTATCTGATCATTTAATGCGAAAACATATGTATACTTCAACTAAGAAACCATTGAATTGAAAATGTTGAATTAAAAAGCCAAATTAAAGATACCATACTACTATTAGGGTTCCCTACCTCAAAAGAAAAAAACGGAACCCTTATAGGATCACTTTGTTGTCCGTCTATCTGTCTGTCTGTCTGTCTGTCTGTCTGTTTGTCAAGACCCTTTATCTCACGAACGGGTAAAGGTATCAGGTTGAAATTAATACCATATATTAGGATCCATGAACCACACAAGATCTGAAAATTTCAATTTTTTACAACGACGCAATCAAAAGATATGGCATTTTATGTCCTCATCTCCATACATTTATTCAAAAATGAAAAACCTACAGGGTACTTCCCGTTGACCTGAAATTATGAAATTTGGCAAGAAGCTAGGTCTCACAGTACAAATAATGGGAAAAGTCTGAAATCATTAAATATTACAACTTTTCTCACAACTAATGGTAACCAATTGTGGTGAGCTCCCGTTTCAAGAACATTCATATAAGAGAGGGGTCAAGTTGGATGGTTGCTGAGGCGACTTTTGTTTTAGTTCTATTTAAAAACGGGAACACCTCCAAACTTGAAAATTGGTATGTTTATAGGGCATAGGCTATAAAATAACAACAAATAATAAAATTTGGTCAAGCGCGTGTCGGACTCAAAAAATCTAGCACATTAACTTGCTGAAATTTCAAGTAATACAATTATGTTTATGTGGTGGTACGGAACCCTCAGTGCGCGAGTCCGACTCGCACTTGGCCGGTTTTTTAATTATTAACTTGTATAGTGGACAATCGAGCCCGAGTGGCCTTGTGGGCAGAGCTGACCCGGGAGATCGCGATCGGCAGCGGGCAGAACCATGACTATGGGTCGAACTGACCACGAAAAAAGCCGAAAGTGGTCAACTGAACTTGCAGACTGAAAGAGCTGTGGACTCACTTGATCCTAAAGCCATTTAAAACTATCTGATGACCTAGTAACCGAAAACAGTAAAAAATTCAATAAGACATTAATACTCCAAAAAGTCAACGAATTACGCGCCATTTTCTTGTCGCCTGGAATTCGCAAAGTGGACCTTTTCGCAAACCCTCCAATGAAGAGGTCGAATTTCATTTTCTCTAATGAATAATTTGTGGAACTACGCCCATATATCTTAGGATTCGTGAAAATAATATCTACTTAGAGGCTCGTTTACATGGTTAAGTAGAACGACATGATATAAACAGTACTGTCCTGTAAATTTTTAAACTGCAGGAGTGTAAATTGCCGAAGGAGTGGTTTCCCGAAACTCAATAAGCGATGCGACGTCACGAAATCAAAATTTGCAAAATAGCGACACTCCATTTTCCAGTAGCAAATCTCGCATCGCATTTGGCTCTCGATCCATGTGCGACAAAATCACTTCATGCGACAGTCCCCTGTTTAGTTAGGCCATTGCAGGTTGAAGCACCAGGTTGTCCAAAAGTTGATTCCGTGTTTCAACTGCAATAGGAGATAGTGTTGCGTATCTACATAGACTGCGCACCCAGGTTGGGAAATGCCATAGGATATGCAAAGACAACCTGAGCCGGTGGGGCTACATAGAAGACAGTAAAAACATCTGCGACTGGGGTGTGATGCCACAAACTATGACCCACCTCACAGCATGTGCATCATATGCCCTACAACATGCTCGCTAAAGGATCTTTTCTTTTTGAAGGTGGTAGCTCAGGCTTTTGTGGAAAGTCCGTCTGGAGAAGTACCACCCCCTTGCTTTTTTCTGCCGTGAAGCAGCAGCGTTTGCTGTGTTTCGGTTTGAAGGGCAAGGGAGCCAGCTAAATTACCGGCACATTAGACATATCATCTTAGTTCTCAAAGTGAGCAACACGCTTAGGTGTCTTATTAGTGTCAAAATATGCCATTAATAAGACAGTAGGTGTTATGGGCGGTGGTGACCACTTACCATCAGGTGGGCCATTTATGACATAAAAAAGAATCTGTATAAGGTCAGGCCAAATGCTATCTGCGTTGTCGAATACTGGTCTAAAAACCGGCCAAGTGCGAGTCGGACTCGTGCACTGAGGGTTCCGTACATATTTACATATGATATACTAAAATATTTTGCTCTTTGACTTTAAAAACTCCGCGACCATCCAACTTGACCCCTCTTTTATAGAAAAGTTCTTGAAACGGGAGCTCACCTTAATTCGGTGACGTATTAAAAAAAACTACTTACTCGATCTCGTTCAAACTAATTTTCGTTGGAAGTTTGCATGATAATGTACATCATATATTTTTTTTATTTTTATCATTCTCTTATTTTAGAAGTTACAGGGGGGGGAATACATTTTACCACTTTGGAAGTGTCTCTCGCGCAAACTATTCAGTTTAGAAAAAAAATATATTAGAAACCTCAATATCATTTTTGAAGACCTGTCCATAGATACCCCAAACGTATGGGTTGGATGAAAAAAAAATTTTGAGTTTCAGTTCTATGTACGGGGAACCCTAAAATTTATTGTTTTTTTTTTCTATTTTTGTGTGAAAATCTTAATGTGATTCACAGAATACATCTACTTACCAAGTTTCAATAGTATAGTTCTTATAGTTTCGGAAAAAAAAGGCTGTGATATACGGACGGACAGACAGACATGACGAATCTATAAGGGTTCCGTTTTTTGCCATTTGGCTACGGAACCCTAAAAAGTACGAGTGTTGCCATCGACACAATAGAAGAAGGATTACTATCCCAAAGAAACATGAACAACGATAAAAAAAAGTTGACATTTCGTTGGTCTCGGTTATTATCCACGGATGTAATCGTTAGAGCCCTTCGGCGACTTAGTAACTCTTGACACAGAGTTTGTGAGGTCGGTCATCGATCTTGCAACCTACATGGTATTATTGATGATAATGAGCTGGGTTAATACGAATATAACACACCTCTATAGCCCCATCGGTACACATGTGAACCTACACAGAAAAAAAAGATATCTTGAACCAAATAATATTATTTAAGTTAAAATCTTTTGGGTTTTCGATATAAGGAAACTCGAAAACGTCTTAGATTGAGAAATAAAAGGTTTTATCTACTCCCGTACCGGAATATTCCAAATTCGAAACCAATGACAAATTCGAAATTGAGGTCATTGTCCGCTATCATTTTCATTTCCACACTGTTCCATACTACGAGCAGTACGGAAATGGAGTATGGATTTTCATTCCGCAACTGTTATAATACATAATTTTCAATCTGCATAGGCTAAGGCAATACTACCACAGTACTACATACAGCCTATTTTAAAGTAATTTTGTAAAAATACTTTTTACTGGGGTGACGACTGCCTACCTATATTTAAAAGAAAACGGAGAGTACCAGGAAAACATAAATCGACAAGAGGCTGACAGTTGGCTCGCTTCTATATAAAGTGACCGTGGCAACAAAAGAAGTGACTTGAAAAAAATGGAAAGTATGTACCAGGAGAACATGAGTCTACAAGAGGCTGTCAGTAACCATATACCGGGTGTAACATGAAGTTATTGTTAAAGCAACTCCATCCACAAGCTCTGGATCTGGAATAACGGAATAACTTTAATTAACTGTACTAGCTAACTGTCCTCTTAGTTCCATGAATTGATCACTAGGTACTTTTTAAAAATTTATTTTATTTTGTCGGTCGTAGATAAAGTTTTGTATGCAACTATACGTAATTAGTCATTTTAACACTCGATCTATACTATTTTGATACTCGGCTGCGCCTCGTATCAAAAACCAGATCTCGTGTGAAAATTACTCTCATTACGCAACAGTTGCATAAATAACTATTGTCGTATAGTTCTCCGACCAAGAACAAAATTTCTAATATCAATTTTCAACTGTCATCTTATTGTAAAAACTAAAAGCTATCACAACAAAAACCAAACTTACTTGATAGGCCGAGTCCTGAAGCTGTAATTTTTAATTGGCTGGACATAAATCGAAACCGTCAATTTACTATAAAGTTGCTATGTATTATAATAGGTGGTGGAACACTTATGTAAAAAAATATTTTTAATGAATTGGCTGGCTTTTAGATTCTCCAGAAAATATATTTTTTTGTTTGTTTATGCATGTGAAGTCAAGCCAAAAATTGTAACTAATATCTGATGGGGTAAACTTTTGATGTGGGTTCCAAGGTACCTACTTCAATTAAAACTAAGCAAAAAATATTTGCGCATATTTTTTTATTAGCAAATTTGTATGCAAGTTACATAAAAGTACAGGCAAAAATGGCAACCAAATTATTTTAAATTTGATAGACTTTCCAGGACAGTTTTTGAGCAAATTACCTAAAATTAAGCATATTAATCTAGAGTTAAATATTTTCGTATTTAATGTTGAAGCAAAAATACCAACTGAAAAACTTTTGTTTAATTACAGGTTTCATCGTGTGTTCTTTCCTTTATTTAAAAAATTAAGCATAATTATAAAAAGATAAAAAAGTTGATTTTTAATTCAATAGATCGCGTCAAGCGAGCGAGAACCGGCGTAATATTAAGTATATGTTCTTTGGAACCGGTATGGCGTGCCGTGCGCCCCGAGACTTTTTTCTTCTACGTAATGTCAAGAATACGTCAAGCCTGACATAATATTAGACTTTTTAGTGTTCTTATTTCAACAGTCCAAGTAGCTAGAGTGGGCTGCAAGTGTCTGGCTGCCTGCTTGTACAAACAACAACACTTCAAACAGTCCATTGAAAGCAGAAAATATCATTGTGGGATACAGTGTTACAAAAAACCGGACAAGTGCGAGTCGGAGAAGCGTGCTAAGCTTTTGCTCTTGACCCCCCGATCTTGACTCCTCTTTAATAAGAATTTACTTGAAGTGGAAGCTAGCTAGCGTTAATTGGTTGTGAGAAAGGTTGTAAACTTTAATTATTTCAGACTTTATGGTTCCGTACCCATAGGGTGAAAAACGGGATCATACTAATATGCCTCCGATGTCTGTCTGACTGTCTGTCAGTGGGCTGTATCTCATATTGCTGCATAAGCTATAAAATATAAAAACTGATCAAGTGCGAGTCGGACTCAAAAAAGGACGAGTTGCACTCCGAGAGTGCCGGCAGAAGTGAAAACTTGAATTTTTGAATATGATGTTTTTGTAAGGGTCAATCGCGTCATTGCTCGTGTACTTCTTCATCGAGACCTAAAATTTGTCTCAGTACATGAGTAGTCTAGGGTCAGTAGTTTTCAAGTTATAGCGATTTTTACTTTGACAGCTGTCATCCGAAATGTAGATCTCATCAAGGCCTATCATTTGACTCAGCACACAAGTACACTAGAGTCAGTAGTTTCCAAGTTATGGGGTTTTTTTAGTTTGACAGCTGTCATCGGTAATGTAGATCTCATCGAGACCTATCATTTGTCTCAGCACATGAGTATTGTAGAGTCAGTAGTTTCCAAGTTATGGGGTTTTTAGTTTGACAGCTGTCATCCGAAATGTAGATCTCATCGAGACCTTTCATTTGTCTCAGTACATGAGTAGTCTAGGGTCAGTAGTTTTCAAGTTATAGCGATTTTTACTTTGACAGCTGTCATCCGAAATGTAGATCTCATCAAGGCCTATCATTTGACTCAGCACACAAGTACACTAGAGTCAGTAGTTTCCAAGTTATGGAGTTTTTTCAGTTTGACAGCTGTCAACGGTAATATAGATCTCATCAAGACCTATCATTTGACTCAGCATACGAGTATACTAGAGTCAGTAGTTTCCAAGTTATGGGGTTTTTTAGTTTGACAGCTGTCATCCGAAATGTAGATTTCATCGAGACCTATCATTTGTTTCAGCACATGAGTAGTCCAGGGTCAGTAGTTTTCAAGTTATAGCGATTTTTACTTTGACAGCTGTCATCCAAAATGTAGATCTCATCAAGACCTATCATTTGTCTCAGCACACGAGTAGTCTAGGGTCAGTAGTTTTCGAGGTATAGCGATTTTTAGTTTGACAATTGTCATCCGAAATGAAGATCTCATCGAGACCTATCATTTGTCTCAGCACACGAGTAGTCTAGGGTCAGTAGTTTTCGAGTTATAGCGATTTTTAGTTTGACAGCTGTCATCCGAAATGAAGATCTCATCGAGACCTATCATTTGTCTCAGCACACGAGTAGTCTATGGTCAGTAGTTTTCGAGTTATAGCGATTTTTAGTTTGACAGCTGTCATCCGAAATGTAGATCTCATACATTTAGGATTCGCTATTAAATAACGATCAAAACCAGTACGTCAAGTCTGTCGTGCACATATCACGTTGTGCACAACAGAAAAAGCCGAGACAATGACCACAGAATATATAATAGTAAACAAGTTTACAGGAGTCGCACTCCTTTGATCTTGGAAAAAGCTGCCTATTTCACAGACAGGCCTGCTATGACAAAGACAAAAAATATGTTTTGGTCTTTACCACACTTAAAAGTTTTGTATATATTGAGCCTGCTCTAACTTGGTATGATTATTTGCAAATCAATTTCTATACTTCATCCGAGATCTGACGCGACTTCTGATGCGAGTTAAAAATCGACCACAGTAAGTTACTGACATTTCAACTAATACAATTTATATCATGTGGTGGTACGGAACCCTCGGTGCGCGAGTCTGATTCGCACTTGGCCGGTTTTTCCCTTTCATTAGATCAAATCCACAATTATTTTGAGTCTCATGTCAAACCTGTAGAATATTCATACAAACTTCCACCCCATTTTTCAACCCCTCAGAGGATGAATTTCGGAAAATCCTTTCTTAATGTGTAGTCTTGACGTACATAAAAACTACTTACAAAATTTCACATCTGTAGCTTTATCGGTTACGGCTCGGCGTTGATGAATCAGTCAGTCAGTCAGTCAGTCGGTCAGGGCATGCTGTTTTATATATTTAGATTTAGATCAGAAGATCAAAAGTATTTTCAGCTTACTACAACCGATGTAAATTTTCATCTTTCATGTTTAACTTTAAATTCCGAAGCGCGTACCGAAAAAAACAGCGAAGCAATGCGAAGTTGCCGTACCGTGCAATCACGAGCCGTGTACTATGTTAATGTCAATTATGAACTTTATTTCAACTTCTTTAGGGTCGATATAAAGCGCTACATAATGTAATATTTATAGAAAAAGATACGCTATTGCCTGAAATGTTTAATTTTCAAAGTAATCAACGTAAGTACAGTTTTAGAGTATAATCAAACACTTTTCATTCAGTTAACTATTTTGGCCAAAGAGAAATCCCTCAATAATTATACCACTGTAAAGCTTTAACAAATTGTGTTCACTTTTATGACTGTTTGATCAAGTACAACAAAATTTTGAAGTACAAAAAGTAACGAGATAGTTATGTATTTTGCCCGAGCAGACAAAAAGAAATAAAACTTTTAGTGGGATTTTTTTAATTTTAGGCTTTACCTAAGAACTTAGGTGCTTAATTAGTTTGTAAAATACTAAAAGTTTATCATTGAACGAGCCCAGAAAACATTTCGTTTAGTTGGCAGTTTTGCCAAAGTAACTATTTATATAATAGGGTTTTTTTAATCTGCCGCCATGTCCCATTTGGTGATATGCTTAATTTTAAGTAATTATGTAATTACTTCCAAGACTTCATAAACCACAAAAAGAAAATCTTGGTTCCGATTTTTGTCTAGGCCAAAATCTAATTATCTTGGGGTATGAGTGAAGCATCTATCACACCAAGAATGAAACTAATTTAAATAAAAATTTTAAAGCTCTTTTTTCAAAAAGCTAAATGTGTCACCCTAAGAGCGAAACTAATTTTGTTGAAAAATTTAAAGCTCTTCAAAAATAAAAACTAAAATAAAAGGCTCTTTTAAAAAAAAGCACTTTTTTATCTCTCGTTTTTTTCTTTTTATTCCTCTTCTTCTTCTGCTCTCTGCCAGCATTTTTGATATTAGACCTTTTTGTTTTTCAACTATTCTTCTTTCTACTTTTGTTTCCATTTCTATTATTTATTAATGTTATCATTAACTATTATATCATTATATCATATCAACTATTATAATTTACCAAAAGTCCTGGGGGTGGCTGGATTCGAACCCGCGTCCATCGGTATCGTAGTTCTTCGCTCTGACCATTAGACCACAGGCTTGATTAGCAAAGTCATCGAAATTTTGATACTGTTCCGTCTTTGACACAGTATGGGTACAAGATACTGTGTCAAAGAAAACAACAATTATTTGACTTAATATCGCCTTAACTCTTCATTGCATATCTAACTAGGTCTTGAATAAAACAACAACCATCTTATACTAAGCAAAATGTTATTTGCCTTAATATAGTCTTAACTCTTCATTGCTTACCTAATAATTTCTTGAGCGAAACAGCAACTATCTTATACCAATCAACATATTATTTGCATCAATATTGTCCTAAATGTTCATCTAATATTTTTCATAATTCTTAGGCGAAACGATTTATGTTTTCAATCGATTAATATTTTACTTGCTTTAAAATTTTTTCATTGTTGATGTAAAAAATAAATGGTTTTAATTCAAAACATCAATTTCAAACCTAGTAACAGAACTCTTATTCGAAGAAATTCTCTCTTGAATTTTAAGATTTCGGCATTTTTAATACGTTAGAGTGATCATTTTACTCTAAGAGACTTAACTTTATAATCAAGCAATATCAGTTGAGACATATTGCGTTCTTGTTTTAAGAGATCATTTTTTTCTGTGTAGATCGCTTTCTTTCGTCAAGCCCCGAGGGTTCACATGTCAACCCATACACCGAGTTTTGAGATTTTGCCTTATTTCATAAACACTACGGTTTATATGGGTTTGCCATGTATAGTGTCTTTGGAGGTCCAAAGACACTATACAAAGCAGGTGCTTTGGATCATCTTTGGACCTTATAAAATTACCTTTCGAATGACATATAAACCATAGAGGTAGAGTGGATACGTTCGGAAATATCGGCGACCAATGGAAGTAGGTCAAAGGACGGGAAAAAATTACAAATACGCAACTGGCATTCTTTTTTGCACGGTTGTTGTGAATTTTTGTATGGCGAAGCTTAACGGGTATTCTCCCGCGCTAGACGGAGTTATTTATATATTAAACTAGGGAAAACTCTACCAACTTTGTAAAAATATGCGTTCGCAAGGCCACAACTGTAAACGAGTCTTAAGTGGGACTAATGTCTCGTATCTTAATAGGAATCTCAGTCTCATAATGTCCAAGTCATCAGCGTTTTCCGAAAAGCCCTTCTTAACGGCCTATCAACCCAGTTCTTGCTGAAATAGGACATTTTTCAAAATAATTTGGAACTTTGCTTGATTTTAAAGATAGCGTTATTGTTTTATTTCTTTTCATGATTCTCTTTCTCATTGTTCTAATTTAAAATAAGAGGAGGCAAAAGTAAGACATTAAATGTTACCAGAAAACATTTAGTTAGTGCTACAGTTCATGGAATTAGTTTTTCACTATGAACACGAACGCAAACGATGGATAATCAGTTAAGGAAACAAGTTGACATACTAAGCCATTCAAGCTCACGGGAGAATAGCCCGAGAAGACTAAATACGTAAAAATGTGTGAGAAGACCGCGAGTGTGTCGAAGACCGTTTTCCGTCTGTCCACACGCAACGCACTGTATCTTGTGCGTTGTGTGGACGGTGTGTAGAAATCGCATGAAGAGCACTGCAATGATGGCGCACATTACGCTGCGTCAGGTTCCACCCTTAGGGATCTGTTTGCTTTAAAGCGCATTATTTTCTTTGAGTCGGGCGTGTCCCACTGCCAGCTAAACGGTTGTACTCGTAGTTGTATAATGTAAAAAAATCATGGCATTAATAGGTAATGACAAAATAAAAAAAATACTATCACAGCTTATTAGACACTATTATTATGTCGTCCACTATTAACAGTTAACTGTTTATAGTCGACAACTTATAAATATATTAATAGCAATCAGGTGGGACCGCAGTGCGTTAAGAGGAAAAATAAAAAATCTAACACCCTTAACAATAATAATTCCTTAAGGTGATCCACAACGCAACTAGATGAAGGTTTTATTTTTTAATGCAATAAGTACCAACTATATATGTGCAAAAAGTTAATCAGTGTAAATTTCATGGTGCAACTTCAACGCCTAACAAAAATTTCGATAAAAAATATACCTCCTTATAGTAAAGTCAATTACTCTCGTCAGTCCGTAATTTACATGAGTACGATCACTCACTCATGCACACAAAGCACAACCGTACAGTTTTGACCGCACGCCCACAATCTTAATATTGAACCAAAAATTGCTAACAAAAACTAGTACTTTCAGTACATTAGCTGTATTTTTGTATTATTCAGCGAAAAATTTAACTAAAAATAGCAGTATTCGTTCGTTTTTCAACAGAATTTTATGTCCCGCGTAAGAATGCAAATCATTTGAATTTTTGTATGGAAAACGGATCACCTTAAGCAACTACGGAACCCTACACTGCAGGTGACTCGACACGCATTGGCCGGATTTTTTGTGTCTTGGTACTATAGCAAAGCCAACTAGAGAGCCAGCGAAGCAACGAGAGTTGTTTTTATCAATGATATTAGTTGTACAGAACGTCAAAATCAAGTTTTTGGATCTAGCTACAAACAATTGAGTGCAAAAGCAAGTAATGCAATGCAAATCCCCGCTAGCGACCGTGGGTGGGTTCAATCCGACTGCAATATGCACCTGGAGCGAAAAGAGTAGCTTATGACGCAGAGTCTAGCTCGTTTTAAGGCTGCACTCCGCGCACACTAGCGCCCTCATTTTGGTCTCCAATTCAAAGAAATTAATAAAATTCTGATGAGGGCGCTAGTGTGCGCGGAGTGCAGTCTTAAGAAGCTTTCATTGAGAGACCCAACGCCCCTCAAATGGGCATTTTGTAAAGCCTACGCCTCATTTATAGCTGGTCAAGAAAAGTTGAAAAAAATATATGTGAAACATCAGTTCACGGATTAAATTTGGTACATTAGTTTTTTCTTTATGTCTTTGTATTCTATATTTAACAAAATAACTACGGTACATCGGTTTTTTACGTGAATTCCCTACTATTCTAAAGCGCTATATTATTTGGAAATATTTTTACACTAATAAATTAAAAAAAAACCTTTATTCTTTAAATACAAAATAAGATTTTTATAAGATAAGATTATATAAAATAAGATTTTTATTTTTTTTATTAGATTTTTATCTGTTATATTTCATACGAAAAATTAAGTTTTTCCACATTTTTGCCAAAATTCCGTCTCATCGTTGGTCGTATACAGCCACGTCGAAGAGCACTCTTATGTAAACGCTATTAACGTGTTAATAAGGTCGATATTTTCAATGACAATCGCGTTGCTTATAATTTGAGGAGTATAATCCGGGGACACAACATGCAACGAGTGCGAAACCACTAGCGGTCAAAATTTGAACTTGAGAGAAGCGCACGTGCATGCACTGTACAGTCAAGAGCACGTCAAGCTTGACACACTGGACTTTGCACCGCCCTAATTTCAATAGACGTAGAGGCTAGAGTCGCACTGCGAGTGTCACGCTTGACCTGTCGTTGACTGTACAACGTTAGTTTACGATTATCAAATTTGTGCCATACGTTACGTTCGGTCAACCGCACGTGAATGGAAACATTTGCTACTTTATTACTATGCCATAAAGTGCAAAGTGTTTCTACTGACGTACTGTTGGGTGTACGTAGAAAAATATCTCTGGTTTGGGCTCGTCTGATTCTAGGGTGTGTAGATAGTTGTTTTTTAGTATCTAACGTCATAAATACAAAAAGAAATATATATTTTTTATTTTTTTTCTCTAGCCTGTACTGTCCCACAGCTGGGCAAAGGTCTCCCCATCGTTCCTCCAACCATCGCGGTCCTGAGCAAATTCCCACTAACCGCGTCGGTACGAGTGAGTCTAAGTCGCCACGCCATCTTTTTCGTGGTCTACCCCGACGGCGTTGGCCATCGTGGGGTTTCCATTGTGTGACGACTTTCGCCCACCGTCGTGGATGCATGCGACTCGCGTGCCCAGCCCAGTCCCACTTGAGCCTGGCTGTCTATGTCAGCGATTCTTGTCTTGGAACGCAGCGTAGTATTCCGTACTCGGTCGATCCGTTTGATACCAAGAATGCTGCGTTAAGGGACCATGTTTGTGCACCATGAATTATGTTAAAAATAACTTTAAAACATGGTTTTATTAGATGAAGAAAAAGAACGTTATCACAATCTCAGGTTTTCAAAAGAAAGCGTGTTACATTATAAAACAGCAAGAGAGAAATAAAAAAGAGGGTGTAAAAGCTTTTATTTAAAAACCTGAGACTGTGATAACGTTTTTTTTTCTACATCTAATAAAAGCTAGTTTTAAAAATTATTTTTCAACATTATTTTATTTGCTTTTGAGGTACGGAACCTTATAAAAAAATATTAAAAGAAAACTAAACAATATGTGTCTCTGAACCGTGTAGCTTCTCTGTTCTCTTTGAATGCCGGCACGTATCGTCGAACTACGGGATTGGAAATAACCATGCGATTTTCTTTAACGTGATATAAAATTATATCGATAAGGAAGAGAACAAGTTCGTAACGTGGCGTAATTTGCTGTTTTTAATTTTGCTGTAATGAACAGCTTTCCAAAAATAGACAGGACATGATCAGTCAACGAAACTGAACAACATTCAGTGAATAAAACTTTCAGGAAAAAATCGGCCTTTACGTTTTTTTTTGTTTTGTTCATTCAAGATTGTTCAGTTTTGCATGACCTCTCAGTTTTCGGAAAGAAATGGTAGGAAATATTTGAAACCCTTCCAACTAGTTCCAACAGGAAAGGTATAAAAAAAAATAACCGGCCAGGTACGAGTCGGACTCGCGCCCTAAGGGTTCCGTACCTATCTACCATATGATATACTAAAAGCTTTTGCTCTTTGACTTTAAAAACTCCGCGACCATCCAACATGACCCCTCTTTTATAGAAAAGTTCTTGAAACTGGAGCTCACCTTAATTGGTTACTATTAGTTGTGAGAAAAATTGAAATATTTAATGATTTTAGACTTTTGCCTTTATTTGTACTGTAAGACCTAGCTCCTTGCCAAATTTCATAATTATAGGTCAACTGGAAGTACCCCCTAGGTTTTGCTTTGGTACATATATATATATATATATAACTCATTTATTCAGGAAAGTATTACAAATTATTACAGATTTTAACACTCTGCCAAACTGCAAGCAATTTGTTGGCAGACTAAAGTGCTCTCAGGTTACCACTAATATACCTACACTTTGCAACAGTGTCCAGGACTACTTCAGAATGCATATAAAATTTTGTTAATTTTAGGTTATTATTAAATATGAAGTAGTCCTAGACCTTTCTGGTAATAAGCATACTTGTACGGACCTTACATAAATAGCTCAGAAATATAAATAAATAAAACTAAATAACCTACACAATATCTAATCAAGATTATGAAAGAAAAATGTTTTAAGCCTTTTCTTTAAACAGTTTCGCGACAGCTTCTTACCTGAGAAAATTGAATCAGGGAGTTTATTAAAAAGTTTAGGTATAATGAACATAGAAGTGCGCTCCCCGTAATAATTAATCGGCTTATAAACATTTTCAAATGGCTCAACTGGTCTCCTTGTGGGTTTTTCTTGCTTACGGTACATACTACTGTATCTATAAAAGTGTTCCAGTGCTAGCAAGTAGTTAACTTTATCGTGAACAGGTAGAATTTTACATTTAGCGAACAGCTTATCATAATCTCCTTTACAATCTTTTTTTGTTTTATTACTTACGAGTAATTTAAGGAACCTTATCTGTAGACCTCTAATTTGATCTAAGTAAGACTTAAAAGTTCTTCCATAGACAGCTAATCCATAATCTATTAGTGAATCAACTAAAGCAAAGTAGACTACTCGCAATAGCTGCCTATTTAGGATCTTCTTCAAATGATAAAATTTACTTAGCACAATTCTTAACTTATTACAAAGTTCATAGATGTGAGATTTCCAATTCAATTTTCGGTCAATGGTAAGGCCAAGGTATTTATATTTATTAACAAATTCCAGAGGTAGACATTGGCAGTTTTTTCTATCATTATGCAGGCATTCGTAACTGTGCCCTACAATATTGTAGTTAATACAATGTTTACTATTATGCGGGGACGACAGGTGCATTGCCTTTGTCTTCGTCACGTTTAACATGATGCCGTTATCGTGCGACCATTTCATAATGCCATCCAAGTCTTCTTGTAGCCTTTTTTCAATTTCTTTTTGGTCTTTTGAGGCAAATACAATGCACGTGTCGTCCGCGTACATGTAGACCTGACAGTTCTTTATGACGTTACACATGCTGTTGACGTGCATTATATACCCAAGTGGACCGTAAATACTACCAGTTGGTACTCCATATTTAATGCTTGCCATGTCTCCCTTCACATTACGTATAACAGTCATCATCTTCCTGTCAGAGAGGTACTGCTGCAGCCACTGGCCTATAGGTCCGCTGACGCCACACTCGAGCATGGCTTGCATTAACACGTCATGCTCAAGTGTGTCGAAAGCTTTTTTAAAATCAATAAATATTGCTACCACATGTCTTTTTGTATTCAATTGGTCATTAACATAATCAGTAAAACATGACAGTGCTGTAGCAGTACTTCTGAATTTTCTAAAACCATGCTGACTACTCGACAGAACATTGGCGGTCTCCAAGTACGTAGCGATTTGTTGTACTATGATCTTTTCAGTAATTTTATTTACTACAGGTAATATCGCAATCGGTCGGTAGTTAGAATAGTCCATATGGTTTCCCTGCTTATAAATAGGTCTGATCATTGCAACTTTCAGATCATCTGGATAGAGTCCTTTTTAAACACACAGATTTATGAATTTCGCTAAAATAGGTGAGATTTGTTTTTTTATAAATTTAAGATCCTGTCCTCTTATTTCATCGCATCCAGGTGCTTTATAACATGACATTTTTTCTATAACTTTCTCTATCTGGTGTGCATAAACATTCTTAAACCTAAAGCTTCTATCACAGTTTTTTACGTACAGGTCCCTGCTTAAAAACTTTGTATCACATTTATGCTTAAGCTTGTTTATCTCTTCAGTAAATGTTTCTGAAAAATTATTACAGATTGTGCTAATTTCATTTTGCCTACCCAAATGTTGCATTATTATACTATCTATATCCCTACCCTTATTACCTAACCAGTCATTTATATTTACCCATACTTTTCTAAAATCATTTTTACATGCGTCCAAAATCCCTTTCCTGTGTTTATTTTTTGTATAATCTATTATTTTATTTATTCTATTTCTATACCTAGTATATTCTAATCTATATGACATATTTTTAGGGGCAGATTTCCATTTTCTGAATAGTTCGTCCCTTCTGTACATACATTTTTCAAGCATTTTTGTTACCCATGGTTGTCTCAATCTCAAGCCCTTTATAAGGACTTCTTTTTTAGAACTGTGATAAATACTGCCAAAAATTATTTTAAGTTGACTATACATTAACAAAGGACAGTTAATATTCAAAACTTCTTCCCAGTCCACTTCACTTAATTTTTCATGTACTAGTCTATTTACCAACACTTTCTTTTTATGTCCACTGTGCAACGGAGGAGCACCCGCTATACGTGACCGCAGCATAAGTCCAGTCAAGTAGTGATCAGAAATCTTACCTGCCCTCAGTACATAGGAAGCGGCGGCAGCTGCAGGTCGTTGACCCCGACCAACATTGCCCGCGCGTACCCAAATATGATCCAAGCACGATACTACCGTATTTTCCTTGATAATTTCCTCTCTCGTAACATCGTCATACGCACACTGCAATCCATGCTTACAAAACACTTCGCGGTACCACGAAACGGTTGAGTTTGTATGCCCGTTCAGAATGTTAATATTCATGTCCCCAGCAATAATAACATTCATAGCCCTAGGAACTCCTTTCAAGATTGCATCCATCTCTTCAACGAATCTTCTCCTATTACTATTTGGCGGCCGGTAGGCTGCTATCAGATGCGTTGTAGTTCCTGTATGACAGTCGAGTGCGCCATGTAACACTTCACAGGATGTTCCGCTTGCGATACTAGGGGTCCAAGAAATCGTGTCCTTGACGTAGACTAATATCCCTCCACCTCTTCGAGTCTCTCTTGTGTATGAGTAATTATTAAAACCTTGAATATTATACAGGGGTACTTCATGTTGCTTTATGTTAATTTCGGTGAGAATAAGTATGTGAAGATTAGTTAGGGTTCCTTCTAGCAATAACAAAAGTTGATTAAAATTTTTCCGTAGTGATCGGATATTTAAATGAATTACGTGTAGGTCAGCCGTAAATTCATTTATACAGGAAGTCCACTCGCTTTTATCCAAAATTTTGGTGTATTCAATGTCGTTTAAGTGATCTAACACGTCGTTGAATTTTATAAGCGCTCTTCCTACTCCATAACCATAAAATGGTTAACTTATGCTTGCATGTTATTGTCGACGAATTGTAATAGGTCACTTTCACACCTAATTTGCATAATCTTGTTTTCGGTTTCATTTTTTTTTATAAGAACTCGCCCGTTTTGTATCCAGAAAAATTTATACCTTTTTTTAAGCATATTTTTTGTTTGCCAAAAAAGCTCCCGTGTCTGTTTATTTACATTCTCGTTTATGTATATTGGCTTGTCATTCTCGCTCCCGAAGACTTGCTTATTATTAATGCGTTGTTTACGCGCTCGCATCCACTGGTCGCGGGCTGCCCGGCTACGCAGGCGCACGATAATCGGACGAGGTTTTCCGTTAGCGGCGTTTTCTCGTCCTACCCGCCATGCACTTTCTATATCTTCTTTTTTTAAGTGGAATATTTCTGCGATTTTCTGCACAGCCAAGAGAGTGTTTTCTTTTTCCTGCTTCTCAACTCCTACCAATTCAATATTTTGTTCTCTTTCTTTGTATTCGAGAAGCCCCACTCTTTCTTCCAAGGCTTTGTTGGATTTTTCCAAAAATAAATTTTTCTGTTTTAGTTCTATAATCTCTTTTTCATTCTTCCTCAGGCGATCCACAGTCTGATCTCTGAAAATAAGGAGCTCTCTCATTTGCTCTTCAAAGAAATCCAGGGACTCCGTTATGTCATCCATTTGTTCCTGCATTTTATGCACTATTTCAAGCTTTTCATTAATCTCCGCCAGCACCTCGTCACTTGTTTTGCATTTATGGGTTATTACCGGCGTCCCAGGGGCTCCTTTTTTCTTACACTCGTCGCAGACGTCATCTTCTATGCATTTCTTGTGGTAGGTTTTACCACAAGATCCTTGGCACTTCATAGTATCACCTCGAGTCTTAGATAGGTATTGTTTACACTTTTTGCACACAGCCATTTTTATAGATTGCGTACTTTTAATAAACGTAAACACTTATACGAGTACTAATCGATATCGCAATATGCAAGCGCACCGTCAGAAACTAATAATCGCGTCCGCACGGTGAGAGCGCGCGCGCAGACTGGAGATGAGGACATTAAAACTTTTTAACAAAAAAAAATAAACCGCCGAAAGAACTGAAAAGCAAGAAATAATAAAACTATTTTATTAAAGATAAAGATAATTTATTTGCTAAACATGAGTAAACAATTATACAGGTGACATGTTGAAAGAAGATCTCCATGTTTCGCCTTGCGGCGTACAAATTAGATATACAAATTTTATATTCAATATCAAGTGACATGCAACATCTTATGTCAAATTAAACTCATATTCAAGTCATGCATGGGTTGCCTTGGTTGCGGTATTGGTTACTACACATGCGCGAATTTCAAATTTACTTTTTCCATTGAAATCGGTCATATAACATAATCTTATTGTATTTATTCTGTTTATTTTTTCTGTATAACTAGTTTAGTGTAATTACTTACATCTGCTCTGGTTATGGAGGAGCCCCCAGATGGGGGCGGTGGTGAGTTATCACTTGATCATGAAATGACAGACGGAGAAACGGGTAAAAATTCTTTACCTGAGACTAAAAAGGCTCCCAAAAGAGCTCAGGACCAGGCTGACTTCTTTCAGCCAAAAAAAGATTTCTCTTCACCTCCTCAAGCTTCTGTTCAACACTCATTCACGCTTCCTGAGTATGCCTCTGCCAAGTTTAAATATGGTGATTCAGATACAGGTCCGTTTTTTGTTCATGTTTCTCGTATAGAACCTGATCCATTTACTGGCCTTTCCATTAAACTCCTAAAGATTGCACAAATAGTATTTAAAAACAAGATCTCTGGCATTCTAAAAGAAGGCATTAAGTCTGCAGGACGTAATCGAATTGTTGTGGAATTTAAAGATGCTGTTTCTGCTAACTCTTTTTTGGAGAACTCGCTTCTCAAAGACCTTAAATATAAGGCCATTATCCCTCCTTTCCATATAACCCGTATGGGTGTAATCAGAGATGTGCCAGTTGAGTGGTCCATGGAGGAGTTTTTAAACTCTCTAGAATGTTCAATCCCAAGTTGTTTGGCTATTAAAGCCAGAAGGCTAAACAGAAAGTCTACAATCGATAATAAAACAGAATGGATTCCGACTCAGACTGTGGTTGTAACGTTTCTTGGCCAGAAATTACCAGAAAAAGTATTTTGCTGTTTCGCATCTCTCCCTGTTGGTATTTACACTCTCCCTACTATTCAATGTAATAATTGCTGTCGCTTTGGTCATGTCAAAGATAAGTGCCGATCGAAGCCAAGATGTTTTAAATGTGCCCAACCCCATGCTGGTTCTTCCTGCACTGTTCCAGAAAATCAGGTTACATGTCTTTTATGCTCTGGTTCCCACCTCGCTACGAATCCTAACTGTCCGGAACACATTAGACAAAAAGCTATTAAAATTGTAATGTCTGAGGAAAATATTCCATATTCTGAAGCGTCACTTCGATATCGCCCTGTTAAACGTTCATTTGCTGACTTAGCTCGTTCTTCTTCTCCCTTCTCTACCCCTTCTCGCCCCCCAATGAGTCCCCTTACTCCCCGATATATTGACCTTTCTTCTAATTCCCCTACTTCATCCTACCGCAAAACGGTTACTACTAACCGTCGTGCGGTCGTGCCCCTCCGCCCCTTGGCAAAGGCTTCCCAGCCCAATGGCTGTGCACTCAATGGCTTTGATACTGATTCCCCTCAAAATTTACAGTTTAATGATTTCTTAGAACTGATTTCGTTTTTATTTAATCTCATAGTTAAAAACAACATTTCACTACCGAACAACGTCACAGAAAAACTGAACAAAATTTCCTTTTCAAGCCTTATCCAAAATGCCTCATCAGACTGTTCTATTGCAATGGAACTGTAAAAGCATTCGCCATAAAAAATTTGAAATTATATCACTAATCAATTCGCATAAACCTCTTATTTTGGCCATTTCGGAGACATGGTTGAGACCGGTTTCTCGTTTTCGGATCCCTGGTTTCTCATGCCTCCGTGATGATCATAATAGTGGCTGGGATGGCTGCGCCCTGCTTATCAAGCGTTCACTTATTTACTCTCTTATTCCTCTCCCTCCCCATTCGCCGAATTTCAACATTGTTGCCCTTAGGGCCTTAGATATCACTTTTGTTTCTATTTATATTCCCTCCCCCAGCTCTTCTTTAATCTCTGAACTGGATTCTATACTTATCTCCCTTCCTACTCCTCTGGTTATTGTTGGTGATTTTAATTGCCATCACATCATGTGGGGCTCTCATTTCTGTGATTCCTCTTCTTCTGCCCTTTTGGATCTCTTGGACAATAATAATTTGTGCCTTTTGAATGATGGTTGCCCAACTAGAAGAACATCTCCTACTCAGAACCCTAGTTGTGTCGATCTCTCCCTATGTTCCCCCAATTTAGTTTCGCAAAGCTTTTGGAAAGTTCTATCACACTCACATGGTAGTGATCACCTACCTATTATTATTTCCTTCTCCCGGCATTTCCCTGTTACCCCTCCTTCTATCCCTCCTCTTTTTAAATATCGCCTTTCCAAAGCCAATTGGGCTGAATTTAGTTTGTCTGTATCTAGTCAAACAGATTTATTTCCTACTATTACAACGGAAAACTTTCTTCAAGTTTATGATGATTTCGTGGCCGCTATGATTTGGTCTGCTAATAGTTTTATTCCTATCAAGAAGTTACCAAGAGATAATATTCCATCTCCCCCTTGGTGGGATTCCGAATGTACTGAGTATATTCGCAAGCGCGATGAAGAGGAGGATATTTTTCTGGATAATCCTTCTATTGATACATATCTTAATTTTCAGAAAATTAATGCTAAATCCAAAAAGGGTACTGTCTAAAAAGAAAAAAGATGGATGGTCTCTTTTCTGTGAAAGCCTTTCCCCCTGTATACCCCCTTCTGTTGTTTGGAAAAACATAAGCAAATTTCGTGGCTCTTATACTGATAATAACCCTTCATCTAACGATCCCTCTGTGTGGCTTGATTACTTCTTAGATAAACTGGCTCCTCCTTTTGTCCCTTCTGAAAATTGCTTTCATTCCTTTACTCCTCCCCCTTTTTCCTACGATCGTATGGACGATCCCTTCTCTTTTTTTGAACTTTCCTCAGTTCTGATCCACTTACGTGACTCTACACCAGGTTTTGATGGCATCCCTTATTCTTTATTTAAAAAATGCTCAGACTCCTCTCAATTAATTCTTCTTTCCATAATGAATAAAATCTATGAAACAGGTCTTGTCCCAGACTCTTGGAAAAATCAAATTATAATTCCCATTCTTAAACCTCGTAAAGACCCTAACGACCCCGCTTCTTACAGACCTATTGCTTTATCTTCTGTCTTAGCAAAAATCATGGAGCACCTTATTAAAAATAGGTTGGAATGGATTCTTGAAGGTAGGAAAGTTCTGTCTAATTCTCAATTTGGCTTCAGAAAAGGTATGGGCACAATGGACAGTTAAGCATTTTCTCTTCAGAAATTCGACTAGCTTTTTCAAGAGGCCAGCATCTAGTAGGGGTCTTCCTTGACATTACTTCTGCCTATGACAATGTTCTTCTTCCGCTACTCAGGCATAAAATGCTTCAGCTGAATCTTCCTGGAAGAATGATCAATGTAATTTTTAACCTCTTCATGGCTCGTACAATTTCTGTCCGTTCCCAAGGATTATTGTTGCCTTCAAGAACTATTTGGAAAGGTTTACCTCAAGGCTCTGTTCTTAGCCCGTTACTCTATAATCTCTATACTTCAGATCTTGATTCCTCTTGTTCCTTTGACTGCAATATATTACAGTATGCCGACGATATTGCATTGTATTATGCCTCAGAATCCATTTCGGAGTGCTCAATTCGTTTAAATAGCGCTATTGAAAATTTGAGCATCTGGCTTTCTGATCATGGATTATCATTATCGGTCCCCAAGAGCACTGTCGTTGTTTTTTCTAGAAAAAAAGTAACTCCGGATATTAACATTGTTCTGGATAATGTTTGTATGGAAGTTAATGATCACGTAAAATTCTTAGGGGTTTATTTTGATACTCGCTTATCGGGAACTTTACATTTAAATTATATTAAAAATAAGTGTGAACGTGGTATTAACATTTTGAGAGCTCTTTCAGGTGTTTGGTGGGGTTCCCATCCATATTGCCAAAAACTCTTATACAATGCAATTATCCGCAGTCACTTTGACTATGGTTCATTTTTACTCGAACCATGTAATAAAACTGCATTGGTCCTTTGGAATAGGATTCAGTCCAAGTGTCTTCGTATAATTTGTGGTGCTATGAAATCATCCCCCATAAAAGCACTACAGGTAGAGTGCCTGGACCCTCCTTTATTTATGCGTAGACAATACTTATGTGATAGGTTTTTCTTTAAGATTGCTCAAAATTCTTCACACCCTCTTCTCACTTCACTTTCTCAGCTATCTAATTTAATTCCTTCTTCTAAGTATTGGATTCATAAGCAATCTCCTTGCTTATATAAAAGTTATCAAAAATTCAGTAATGGTCCTCCAGTTTTTCAATTCCCTGGCAATCCTTTGTTTTGTATTCCTTTTCATGCTCGTGTATTCAAACCCAATATTATTACGTATTTCGGTGTTGAAAAAGATGATCCTGGTGCTAATTCTAATTTTAATAAAATCATTAATGAAAAGTTTCCTGGTTGGATTACTCTTTTTACCGATGCCTCAAAGATTTCAGTTGACCAAGCTGTAGGTTCTGCAGTCTGGGTTCCTCGACTGAATGTCACTCTAAGTTTTAAATGTCCCCCAAATATCTCGGTTTCTTCGGGTGAAGCCATTGCCATTTTTGAAGCTGTTTCTTTAGTTGAATCTCATAAACTTAATAAATCAATCATTTTTACAGACACTCGCAGTTGTCTCGAAGATATTTTAAAGTTTCCATTTCGGTGGAAAGATGTTCATCCTATCACCTTTAAAACCAGAGAAATTCTATTCAAGTGTCACTCTGCTGGGATTGAGATTATCCTTGCATGGATTCCTGGACATTCTGGCATCTCTGGTAATGAACAAGCTGATCTTTGTGCAATGTGGTCTATTAGTAATGGCACGGAAACTTACTCAAATTGTTTTGCTCTAGATTTACGTTCGGCCGCCAAATCAGATCTAAAGGAACTTTGGTACGAGGATTGGATCTTATCTCAACGCGATAAAGCCAAACATTATGGTAGAATACAGCCAAATCTTCCAGTAAAACCCTGGTTTTTTAAATATCGCGAGGCCAAAAAATTTTGTACTTCAACCGCGTTTGCGTCTCGGACATAATTGCAGCCCTTACTTTTTGGCCAAAATTAGAGTCAAGGATCACTCTTTGTGTATGCGGTCTTGAGGAGGGTACGGTAGATCATTTGTTTTTCAATTGCCCAAGGACTCCGGTTTCTCTTTATGACATCCTTTCCCCTATTATTCCTCGCCCCTTTAATATGGATTGTGTTTTATCTTCCTTGGATTCCTCTCTTATATACATTTTATTTAAATATATTGAAAGGTATAAAATTAAATTATGATTCCCCTTTTTTTTTGTATGATCATTTATTTATATGTTTTTATTTTTATCCAGATTATGCTAATTGACCGTCCATTTATCTGGTCATTGTAGTGCCGTGTATTCTCCAACTTCGACACTGGCAAAATTGTCCATGTTGACAGAAGCCATATTACAAATATTTGATTTGATTTAAGTCATGCATTAATTAAATGTCAAATTTCTATATCAAAAGCTTATTTTACCACAAATGTCACATCAAAAATAATACATCAAAGTCATACTTAATACTACATCAACTACATCTTGTTATTTAAAAATTCGTCAACACTATAATAACATTTATTTTTTAAAAGTCCATGCAATTTTCGTTTAAATTGGCTTTCCTTACAATCTCGAATGTCTTTTGGTACTACATTATATATTTTTGGTGCCATGCCAAACATAGTTTTTGCCATAAGTGCGGTATTACCCTGCTGTTGACAAATTTTTGTTTTATCACGTGGGCGAAGGTTGAACTGTTCTGTAAATTTTAATGTCTCGAATAAATCAGGATTTCGCTTCACAAACAGTTCTACTTCAAGTATATACAGCGATGGAAATGACAATATACCGTATTTAATAAAGAAAGGCTTGCAACTATCTGTAGGCTTTAGACCAAACATTGCCCGGATACACCTCTTTTGACTTTTAAAAATAGTTTCTCTGTCTGTAGAGTTACCCCAAAATATTACCCCATACCTAAGATTTGAGGCAACCAAAGCATGGTAGGCTGTAAGAACAGTGTTCACATCTACTATTTTAGAAAGTTTTTACAGAGCATAAGAGGACCCGGACAACTTGGAACTCAATATTTCTATATGTGGTTTCCATGTCAGAGACCTATCAATATTTACTCCAAAAAATTTTACTGTCTCAACTTGATCAATTTTTATGCCATTGTAATTTACGTCTAAAGAAAGAGCCGGTACACGCTGGCGGAAATGCATTATTTTAGTTTTTATTAAGTTTACTAGCAAATTATTTCTCTTCATCCAATAAATTATCCCATCTAATGTTTTATTTATTTCATATTCATAAGAATTCCTATCTTTGCATTCAATCACCACAGTGCTGTCATCGGCAAATAGTGTCATAGGATAATCTATATTTCGAGGTAAGTCGTTAATATAAATTATAAACAACAGCGGACCTAAAACGCTACCCTGTGGGACACCGTAATTGACAGCTTTTTTACTTGAATGGTATATTTCTTCCTTATTTAACCTTAATAACAAAGTTCTTAAACTATTGTAAGTATATCCGAGTAATTTTGAGTCGGCGCCAAATAAGCAAATTAATTAATTACGTAAAGCGTGATGCACGGCGGTGGCGCCGCCGACTCAAAATTACTCGGATATACTTACATTAGTTTAAGAACTTTGTTATTAAGGTTAAATAAAAAAGTTTTATTATTTCTTGCTTTTCAGTTTTTTCGGCGGTTTAATTTTTTTGTTAAAAAGTTTTTATTTTAAAATTTTTTGTAACTAAATTTTATTTTCGCACTCTTAGGGTAAATCGGACTACTCTGTAAAAAGTTATGCGTGGTCATACACTACAATCAGTCAGTGAACAATCAATCATCCCCTGTTTTCCTACCCTTAGGGTTGGATTTTTTTTTCAAATTTATATGGGACCAACTTCGGGGTATAATACCCTTTCTAATAAAAAAAGAATTATCAAAATCGGACTACTCTGTAAAAAGTTATGCGTGGTCATACATAAAAAAAAAAATAAAAAAAAAAATATACGCGTCGACTTGAGAACCTCCTCCGTTTTTTTTTCGTCGGTTAAAAAGCCATATCTTGAGATTGCGTCTTTGTAAAAAATTGAAATTTTCAGATCTTGTGCGGTCCACGGACCTTAACATTCATTATCAATTTCAACCTGATACCTCTACCCGTTTGTGAGAAAAAGGGTCATGACAGACAGACAGACGGACAACAAAGTGATCCTATAAGGGTTCCGTTTTTTATTTTGAGGTACAGAACCCTAAAAGAGAGAGAGAGAGAATCCAATTTTTTTTAATGTTACAAGTGAGCAAACGAGCAGGCTGTTTGGTAACTATCTATAATTCTTAATGCAGTACCTACTACTCTTTCTTCATCGACATCATTCATCAAACAAGGAGCGTGTCTAAAGATCTCCACACCGAACACCCATAGGCCCCACTTAGTTATAGAAGTAGGATTAAATTACATAATCCTATTATCTTTGTAAATGCGATGAAGGCGCCGTTCTATTAATTTGGTAGCGTTATTTTGAATCATTCATAATCATTAATCATCGATGATGATGTGACATTGCATAGCAAAGGAGATGTGACATGCTGGTAGATGAATCTCGAAGCAAGGTGGTCAGAAATCTTTGGCGCTTTCCACTACTTCTTTTTTTTGTCGATATTTCATATTGAACATACAAAACAATTATTTCGATATGATATCCGATCATAACTACGCTGTAGTTCGACATGTTATTGCCGAGTGCGTTAAGTTAATGTTCCTTGAGCAATTTAGGTTTTTATTTCATCGTACCAGAAGAACCACATAGACGAGCGTTTATTTTGCGTTAAAAGTTAAACCTCAAATTGATACCGATACCTACTGTAAAATCAAAATTAGTTTTTCATGTTACTCTTTTTATCATAATGTGTAGCAGAAAATCTACCGACCAACGCAGTTCTTCCGGAACATCGTGCGAGTGCAATTTGATCGGAGATTTCATATTTTTCTACATTTTGTTTGTTTTTCCAAGATCACAATAGTTGGGTTAATAGGATGTTGATAACTTTATTATATTTACAGGCCCATCTCTTCTCATCTTTATAAGTATATAAAAGTCTATCGCTGACTAAATACTTCACCCAAAAAGACGTGTTTCTATTGGCCGCGGTTTTTGGCGACTGCATGAGCGGCATGACTAATTACATAGTATTGACTATTAGCAGTCATTAACAACTGTAAAGTTGACAGCCAGTATTTTGTCTAGTAGTGGATGTTTCTTTGTTGATGTATAAAAAGCGAGGTTGGTGCAATTGAAGTACACATCTATGCATGTTTACGCTTCGAAAAAGATAGCATCACCGAAACTCGTTCATCCGCATAAGTCAGCGGTTTTTAAACGCTCGTGTGTACCTTTTATTATTTCTTAGGTCGTAACAAGATCTAATGACCGATAAGCGGTATGTTTGTCCATTTGTTTCGCTATTATATCATAGAACTTGTTGTGCTGCGGACAACAACCCAAATTGAAGAAGTTTTCTTGTTGTAAATCATAAGTATGACATGTTTCGAGGTACTACATACGAATTCTTATGGTATTGGTAAGTATTTGTAAGTGTGTCTTATCTTAATAATAATAAATACTGTATACGAATTCTTATGGTATTTGTAAGTATTTGTTAGTGTGTCTTGAGCTCACCTTTGTTCACAAAACCGATGGTTTTTAAAGTATAATTTTATGAATTCGAATCTTGTAAGTACTGTAGAGATCCCATGTCTTCAATATAGAAACTACATTTAATCTATTCGGTACACTGCTCATTTTGGGATAGGTATTGTCTGGTGTTACATTAATCGCGTTCTGTGAATCATATCCAATATAATATCCATGTGATTGTGTTTGCTCAAAAGTGTGAATTTCAATAAGTATTTTGCTTTACGTTAGTTATTAGTAATTTTGTATCAATTAGTTGAAATTGCTTCACATAATTTAAGAAAAAAATCGTTCAGGCGCCTTTATTTATTTACTCATTCATTTGGTCTAATTCGCAAATTGTCCAAAGGGCTTAAAATGTACAATTCGCAACATGTCCAACTCGCAATCTGTCCAATTTGAAAACGGTCCAATTAGCAATCGGTACCTATTTGTTTCGTATGCATTCCTATCCTTTCATCCGATTACGATAGAGCTTTGGCAAGGAATATAAAAATGTACAAAATTACAAAGTCGCACGGCCGAAAAACAGTTCACACAAACGATTTTACTAGTTAGTAATAATAAGGTTTAAAGCCTAACAAAATAACTTACTAAATACTATAGAACTCATAAAATATTAATAAATTCCTCATACTCAATAATTGTTTAGAAAGGATAGGTTGTCCATGATTTGCGTACAACAATATTTATTATTTCAGCCAACTTTTAAAACAAAGATCAGACCAAATAAAGTAGGTATCTAGGTAGATGCAATATAACTGCGAGTTTGTTGTATTTATTATAACAGTAGATATCGTATGTACCTATGTATGTATATTTATTGAATGGCATCACATTCAGACAGGTGTCAATGTTAATATTTAAAAAATAAAGAGAAGGAAAATTTTACGCGAAATTTGCTCTCGCCCCTGAGGGTCCCTGAATTAATATCTCAGCTCACGTCAAATTATTCTTCTCTTTTTAGGGTTCCGATACCAAAATGGTAAAAAAAAAGGAACCCTTGTGGTGCCGCTTTATCTGTCTGTCTGTCTGTCACACCTGTATATCTCAGCAACCACTTATGCTATCGACTTGAAATTTGGAACAGTTTTAGAATATGGTTGTCCAACTTAATTACATGTGAAAGAATTTAGAAAAAAAAAATAATCATTAATGTAAAGGGGGGGGGGGGGGGGGGGGAAATTTCAAATTGCCGGTACAAATGGGGTATCATATGAAAGAGCTTTACTTGTACATTCTAAAATACATTTTAGTATTTTTTTACAACTCTTAGTTTTCAAGTTATGATGAAAAATGTCAAAAAATAATACCGTTCCCCCCCTTATCTCCAAAGTTTGTAAAAGGAAAAATCTGAATTAATTACAGTCGATCGAAATTTATGTGAATATTACAGCAAAAATAAAACGATCTTTCTAAATTACACAGCTTTTTATAAATCTGCAAAAACCTTAACAAACAAATTTAGTTTGCGGTCCTAAAAATGGACTTAATTGCTTCCAAAAATACTAAAGCTACATCGGAACCCTCGGCGCGCGAGTCCAACTCGTGCTTTTTTTTTTTATTGAAAATGGGCTTACTCTTGACCTCGATCTAGTCTTGAAGACGGAGATGAGGTCGACGATGGAACGAGCTTACCCAGAAGAAGCCTATTCACTCGCGACTTGAATAGATGCGGGTTATATGAACTCGGGAACACAGATGCAGGCAGAGGCTCTCTTTAGCCGTGCGCATTATAAAAGATGTTTCAAAGCGCTTTGTGCGAATGTGCGGAATATCAACCAAGTATGGGTGTTATCCTGCGGTGCGTCTGGACTCCCGATGGTAGAAGGGAGATGGTGGAATAAGCTCGTGGAGCTCTAGAGCACACTCTCCGAAGTACAATCTTTACTTGACCGGTTTTTTTATATAAGTTGGTATTAGACCGAACTACATAAACTGCTGAATGTCTCAGAGCAAACCGATTTTAGATATTTCTAGATCTCCTGAGAGTGTGTTCCTATACAGTATTCCATAAGACCTCTACTGCAGGATAAGGAGCTCCCTCCAGAATCCAAAATAATCCAAAATAAGTACCACGACTGTTTCGTTGCTGCGCCTCGAATCGGTTGTTGGTGACCGCAGTTTGTCAAATGGTACGATTTATAGAAGGAAGTTGCTGCCCATCTTCCAGTTCATAGTACACTTCTGCGCGACTGCGCGAGACGGTATTTTTACCTTAGTTGTACAGAACTCTCGGTGCGCAAGTCCGACTCGCACTTGACCGGATTTTGTTTTTAAAGTTAGTTTTTCAGATTTGTGATCTGAGTTACATACCTACTAAAATTAAGCCAAAATATCTTTATAATTTTAGCATGACGTCAATGTAGATTTACATTGAAGTACCTGGGCGACCGAGCTATGCTCTGTATGATTAAAATATCATCGGGTGAGCAAGCTATGCTACTCAACAACAGATGGCGCTGTAAGTTTCTTGAACGCACTAAAACGCGCTAAGAGATATTGAAAACGACGGTGCAAACGAATTTTCCCAGACATGAGACCTAGCTAGATCGATTTTTTGCCCCCAAAAACCCCTGTATTTTAAATTTCATCAAAATCGTTAGAGCCGTTTTCGAGAAACCGATTACAAATATTGCTCGTTTAATAGTATAGAATACGTTAAGACTTGAATAGGTTTGATAGAAATGCCGGTACCACCACCATCATAGTGCGGTCAGGGTGTAAGAGACAGGTTTCAGAAAACTGAATAATTAAATAAATAAATAAAATACAAATAAAGAGCATGATCAGTCAACATAACTCCACTTTCAGTGAATAAAACTTACAGGAAATGAAAGAAAAGTCGGCAGGATTTGTTTTACCGCTGCCCCAAAAAGGCTAAAAATGTCTTGTAAAAGAGAGAATCATAGTCACCCTACGAATATCCCAGAATGGCTCATACAAGGGATGTCATCATTAATTACGTTCGGCACAAAAGCAAGCCTCAGATTGGAAAACTTCTGCTTTTGATCAAACTTCTCATATTAATTCCGTATATTGTCACCAGACGCCTGTTATCATCGTTTTCCTTTCATTCCAAACTTTTTGGCTATTAGTTGCGTCATAAATATCGCTTTATATTTTGACTCCTCGCCAAATATGGATCATGATGGAACATATTTCACACATAAACAATGGTCCAAGCTACGTAATAGTATTTGGTTGATTCATACATATTCATATTCGTATATTTCGTAATAACAGTTATTACAGGTCAAAAATTTTAAACAAATATGTTAATCATAATATCAAATTAAAATAATACAATATAAGAATGTCAGTCTAAAAAAAAATAAAGAACACAAATGTCAAACCTGTAAATATCAAATTATACAGGTTGATTGGAAGCTGGGTGCAAAGCCTTAAAGGGGTGATAGCTGAGATCATTTAGAACATAATAAGCTATATTTGTCTTAGACGAAGTCGCATACATTTTTTTTCATTGTTACTTTAATGTTTTTGACAAAAAACTCCAAAATTTTACTATTAATTGCCAACAGTGTTAAATTAAAGTGGTTTGGTCATTATTATTATTTTTTTACTTAATTAATGTTTGGCCAGTCTGATGAGACTTTTTTTAAGCATTTGTGTCATCAGAAATATATTCTGAAACTGTTTGAAGATCAAAGTAATTTTTAAAATGAAGAAAACTGATTTGTTTAAGGCATTTAAAAAAATAAGTAATCAAGTTTAAGATGTTGAAATATGGTGAAATAACATGTGTGGTTGTCGCCATTTCTTTTGAGGTATCATTTACGCAGATATCTGATCCACTTTTAAAATTAGGGCGTATTTAAGCTTAACAGAGGAAGATCAGTGAAAATTTTAATAGGCAAATTATACACATTTTTTGTTAATTACATAAAATTTTCGTGTTAAAAATGAAGACTGCAATTGCTCATACCAAGCAAGCCAGTCTTATGACTTCTGTACACGTGACTTGCATCTTCTGCTTCATGACATGTTGGTTGAAATCTTTGTATTAATTCTGCACTGGTTGATATTTCTACACTAAAATATCCAGGAGAACGGCCAATGGAAGGACCCGTCCCTGCCAGTCCAGTTTTCTGGCAAACAGTTTTTCTCACAATTAGAGCCCAGTGCACTAGAGTTGCCAAACTTCAGGTAGGATAGATGCGTTCGAATTGTGGTAGTGGCGCAAAATGCTCCAACCATACAAACCAAAAATTTCACCTGGCTCTCTACAACATGCAAGCAACGAGTCCCAAAATTCTTTTGGAAACTCGGTCAGATGAGATACGGCCTGGAAAGGGTCACTGGCCGAATGACCGACTTTCCAAAAGAATTTTAGAACTCGTTGCTTGCATGTTGTAGAGAGCCAGGTGAAATTTTTGGTTTGTATAGTTTGAGCATTTTTCGCCACTACCACAATTCGAACGAATCTATCCTACCTGAAGTTTGAGCTTTTAATATCCAACTCTAGTGCACTGGGCTCTAATTGTGAGAAAAACTGTTTGCCAGAAAACTGGACTGGCAGGGACGGGTTCTTCCATTGGCCTGTTCGAATCACCTGATGCAGTTCTCCTGGATATTTTAGTGTAGAAATATCAACCAGTGCAGAATTAATACAAAGATTTCAACCAACATGTCATGAAGCAGAAGATGCAAGTCACGTGTACAGAAGTCATAAGACTGGCTCGCTTGGTATGAGCAATTGCAGTCTTTATTTTTAACACGAAAATTTTATGTAATTAACAAAAAATGTGTATAATTTGCCTATTAAAATTTTCACTGATCTTCCTCTGTTAAGCTTAAATACGCCCTAATTTTAAAAGTGGATCAGACATCTGCGTAAATGATACCTCAAAAGAAATGGCGACAACCAAACATGTTATTTCACCATATTTCAACATCTGATTACTTATTTTTTTAAATGCCTTAAACAAATCAGTTTTCTTCATTTTAAAAATTACTTTGAACTTCAGAATATTTTTCTGATGACACAAATGCTTAAAAAAAGTCTCATCAGACTGGCCAAACATTAATTAAGTAAAAAAAAAATAATAATGACCAAACCACTTTAATTTAACACTGTTAGCAATTAATAGTAAAATTTTGGAGTTTTTTGTGAAAAACATTAAAATAACACTGGGCTCTAATTGTGAGAAAAACTGTTTTAGAGAGGACGAAAAGAGTTGTTCGGTCACATTTATGTTCTAAGTAAAAATATATATACTAGATATATATACTGCTCGTTTGCCTACTTGTGACATAAAAAAAAACCGGCTAAGTGCGAGTCGGACTCGCGGACTGAGGGTTCCGTACAAACCTGTAGGTATATAAGTAAAAGTTATGGTATTTTTATTGCTAAAATATTTTATTATGTGATGTAACTAAAGATTTAAGGTTTTCGGAATTTATCCTGCTATAAAACGTTGCATCATGCCAAATTTCAAGATTTTAGGTCGACTGGAAGTATCCTTTAGGTTTTGATTTTCCTTGCGAATAGTTGCGAGTTTCAAAATATACGGCTTAAATTGCTGTTTCTTTTGATTGGGTTGACATAGAAGTTTGATAAGACCCTGCTGAAGAATTACAGACCCATCTCACTTCTGAGTCATGTCTATAAGCTGTTCTCGAGAGTCATTACGAATCGTCTCGCACGCAGGCTCGACGACTTCCAGCCTCCCGAACAAGCCGGTTTCCGTAAAGGCTTCAGTACCATAGACCACATACATACGCTACGGCAAGTTGTACAGAAGACCGAAGAGTATAACCAGCCACTTTGCCTAGCGTTTGTGGACTATGAGAAGGCCTTCGATTCGATCGAGACGTGGGCTGTGCTACGATCTCTCCAGAGGTGCCAAGTCGACTATCGGTACATTGAAGTGTTAAAGGATCTGTACAAAAACGCCACTATGTCAGTCCGTCTTCAGGACCAGGACTCGAAACCTATCCAATTGCATCGAGGAGTGAGACAGGGAGACGTCATATCTCCTAAACTGTTCACCGCTGCATTGGAAGACGTCTTCAAACTCCTGGACTGGAAAGGACTTGGCATCAACATCAATGGCGAGTACATGACCCACCTTCGATTTGCCGACGATATTGTCGTAATGGCTGAGACCCTGGAAGATCTCGGCACGATGCTCAATAACCTCAGTAGAGTTTCACAACAAGTGGGTCTTAAAATGAACATGGATAAGACGAAAATTATGTCTAACGCCCTTGTTGTACCCACTCCACTCAAAGTTGGAGACTCTACGCTCGAAGTTGTCGATGAATACGTATACCTGAGACAAACAGTCCAGCTGGGTAAATCCAACTTAGAGAAAGAGGTTACTCGTCGAATCCGACTCGGATGGGCAGCGTTCGGGAAGCTCCGCAACATCTTCACGTCCAAAATACCGCAGTGTCTCAAGACGAAAGTCTTTGACCAGTGTGTGTTGCCAGTGATGACATATGGAACCGAGACGTGGCCGCTCACGATGGGCCTTATCAGGAAGCTCAAGGTCACCCAAAGAGCTATGGAAAGGGCTATGCTCGGAGTCTCTCTGCGAGATCGAATCAGAAATGAGGAGATCCGCAGAAGAACAAAAGTAACTGACATAGCTCTGAGAGTCGCTAAACTAAAGTGGCAGTGGGCAGGGCACATCGCAAGAAGAACCGATGGCCGATGGGGCGTAAGGGTTCTAGAGTGGCGACCACGTACCGGAAGACGAAGCGTTGGCAGGCCCCCCACAAGGTGGACCGACGATCTTGTCAAGGTCGCGGGAAGCCGCTGGATGCGAGCAGCGCAGGACCGGTCGTCATGGGGATCTTTAGGGGAGGCCTATGTCCAGCAGTGGACGTCTTTCGGCTGATATGATGATGATGATGATGAGAAGTTTGATTTTGTTACAGCTCAAAGGTATTATTAAGTTGAGTATTTGATATGAATTTCAATTTAATACCTTTACGCGTTCATGAGGAAAAGGGTAGTAAGTTTAAAATTATTAAATGATGTAACTAAAAATTTATGCTCTTCGCAATTTTCCCTTTATTTGTGCTATAAAACGTTGCTTCGTACCAAATTTCAAGATTCTGAATTCACGGGAAGTACCCTGTAGGTTTTGATTCCCTTGCGAGTGTCAAAAAACTCGAAAATTTGCGGCATAAACGGCTGTATCTTTCGATTGCGTTGGCTTAGAAGTTTGATTTTTTCACAGCTCCAAGGGACAGTTGACTTGAGTATTTAGTATTAATTTCAGCTTGATACATCTATGCGTTCCTGAGAAAAAGGGTCGTGACAGACAGACAGACAGACGGACAATAAAGTGATCCTATAAGGGTTCTGTTTTTTCCTTTTGAGGTACGGAACCCTAAAAAACTAGAGTTTAGTTGGGTGTCTCCACACACATAATGAGGTTGAGCGTTTTTGGAAACAAAATTGATCATAAAAAACGGTTCCTAGGTTGGCTTTACTGCAACATACTATATAAATGCTCAATATACTATTTTCAAGCATTTCACCCTTTTATCCTTTTCGTTATATGTTCTAGAAAGCTCTTCCAAGATAGATTTTTGGGAGTAGCTGTAGATAAAATGGAGGGCCCTCGTTCTCCTGTCGATCAACTGTCGCCCGCAGAACATCCCGAATTCAGATTGGTACGCCTGATACGCATTATATTATCTACGATTGAAAGTTACAACTAGTGTAGGCAACGAAGCAGTTGACCTCAACATAATTTTCTCAGGCAGATTTTATTTGACAGGATGATAAAGAATCATGAATTAAATGTGAATACAAAATATACAAAAAAAAATTACAAAAAAAATTCATACATTTTTTGTAGTTTTTGTATGGAAAATTTAAAAGTACCGATTTTTTTAGGATTTTTTATAGAAGGTTTGTCTCATGTAGTGTAATACCCCAGCAAAGTTTCATCGACTGAGGATTTAATGCGGGGGTCTTCATACAACGATCCACTTCGTTGCCTAGACTATACCTCCGTATGTCCGTGTGGTGCCGGCAAAGAATAGTACCAACCCATCTCTGCCCGTTGGTGTTATAAGAGGCGGCTAAGGGAATATGTATGAACCGGAGAATGGGCAGCGGCATCTTTCTGTGTATCGTACTTACATACTACGGTCACCAACAGCGATCGCTTGCCGCAACGCTTACAAGCGTGGTGACTATGGTAGATCCCCTCCAAAGTACCACACAATTTAGCTGGAGTTCTGGAGGGAGAGGGGGAGTTCTTGCTTTTTTCTTCCGTGAAGCAGCAATGTTTGCACTGCTGTGTTTCGGTTTGAAGGGCAAGGGAGCCAGCGAAATTACTGGCACATGAGATATATCATCTTAGTTCTCAAAGTGAGCAACGCGCTTAGCTGTCCTATTAGTGTCAAAATATGCCATTAATAGGACAGTAGGTGTTATGGGCGGTGGTGACCACTTACCATCAGGTGGCCCACCTGCTCATTTGCTCACTTATAACATAAAAAAAGGGAGTTCCCTGTAATGCAGTGGACGTTTTGGATGATGATGAAAGTAGCTACCTAGTACCTATATTCCGACTATCCCGTTGGCGTAGTTGGTAGTGACATTTTAATTGGTAGACTGACCAAAATATTTTTTATAAGTGGAGAGATACTTGTCGAGGTGCAGAATAGTGTGTTTGACACCAAATAGCATTTGATACGGAATAAACGTATCGTCTTAATCACTACATATTATAAAAGAAAGTCCCCCGAAACGTTTTTCTGTCGTCATCCATCATGTCTGTCTGTGAGCGCTAAACTCAGGAAGTACTATATCGATTTCGATCCGGTTTTCATTAATAGATAGATTAATTTGATAGTAAGGTTTAAAGCTATAATTTATAAATATTGAGTGCAAATTAACTGAACTGTGAAGATCTTTGTCGATCGAGTCGGAAAAAAACGTGCCTCTAGAGAGCTTTCTGGGCGTGCGCTGCGTAAATGGTTTCATATATAAGAAAGTTATGTGTGAAAAAATTGTTGCTCTTTAAGAGTTCTAAAGAAAAGTCTAGGATAGTATTTGTCTATCTTTTAAGGAAAACCCACACTAACCAACTCTTTATAGCAAACAAGTAGATTTTCAAAATAAGGTATTTTAGAACGTATTTTTGCCCTCAAAGTATGGATCCTTATCTAATTTAAAAGGTTAGTAATTACAATCAATGAACATAGATCAAAATTGTCCTTTACACCATGTTATTTAAATGAATATCTTGTAAGATATTACAATATTAAAATCACTCTAATTAAAGTCCTAGAATGAGCTTCAAACTCGATGCGTATTTCCGTTGATAGCCGAACGTAGCCCGGGCACACGTCGTTGCGACTGATCGTCCGAAGCCTGATTTTTTAAATTTTAGGTAAGTATATTATTATATTCTTTTGTGTTTGTCGTCCTGAGGTACAACGAAATATTATAGAATGTTTTATAAATTGTGTAGCAAGTTGAAAGCCACGTCATATATCGCAATAAAGGACACCACCTTTACCCGTAGATTAGTACCACAATACGCGGGCGGGCCGCTAGTATTATAATAAGGCAGTTCAGTTACGAGCAATAAAAAAATTCAGAATAACAAACAAATGATGACAAACGAACAAACAAATGATGAACTATAATTTTTTTTTACAAATCACTCTAAAATTGGTGTTTATTATTTATTTATTCAATTTACTGCCAGTTGCACACAACGTCATTAAAGCTAAAGCTTCTTTTAATCTATATTTTGTTACTTAATTTGTCAATAAAACAGAAAGTGACAGTAAACGATTTAATAGAGCTTTAGCTTTGAATATACCTACGTTGTACAACTGCCTATTAATGCACAAAAATGCACAAGGTTCGAATATTTGTTGGTGAAAATTGGTACCAAACGGTGATCACGTACCTAATCATTATTTTTCACTAGAAGTATATCATAATAGGAAGATTACCAATTCGTGTACGTACTCGTATTCGCCTGTATTGTACCGGTAATAGATAAGACCAACCCATCTCTACCCATGGGTGTCGTAAGAGGCGACTAAGGGGTTGTACACCGTAAAATGGGCAGCAGCATCTTTCTGTGTTTACATACTGCGGTCACCAACAGCGGTCGCCAGCCGCAACGCTTACAAGCTCGGTGACAATGGTAAATCCCCTCCAAAGTACCATGCGCTTTTGCTGGAGTTCTGGAGGGACCTGTCCTGCAGTGTATTTTTCATGGGATGTTCTGTTGATGATGATGATTTGTATTCGATTACCCTTTTTTGCCTACAGTAGTATACCTTCTTCAGTATAATAATAACTGTTCTCGAGTTCATATAACCCGAATCTACTAAAGACGCGAGTGAATAGGCTTCTTCTGGGCAAGCTTGTTCCATCGTCGACCTCATCTCTGTCTTCAAGACTAGATTGAGGTCAAGAGTAAGCACATTGACAATAAAAAAAAATCTTAAAAGAACCGCCTGACTCAAAGTAGATGACTTTCAAGTTCACTACGTGATTTACGGTTTGCAGAAGAATCTTCACGAAATGTACAAAATTTTCGCTTCAAAAAGAGTCTTTGAAAACCATTCACTTCAAAAGTTATTAGAGCAAAACTCAACATTCACCATTCATCAACATAATCGCAGCCTTTAAAGCCACGCCGCGAAAAAAAAATCAAGAAAAAAGCAACAAACATCACTCCAGCTTTAAATTTACTCGGAGACCAATTTATTTCACTTTGCTACGTTATCAAGATTCCCATTTCGGGAGACTGTTGATCCCTAACGGCTCTTTTGCATATTTATCTTTTTTTCTAGAGACTTCCCGACCTGTGGATTACTTTGGTGACTTTGCGGTACTTTTAAACGAGAAAAAGTTGCTTCGATCGCTTCATTTGATAGTTTTTTGGGGAATATTGAAATTGGGGAGAACAGAAATTCCCTGATTTCTTTGTTTCAGGAGGTAGAAGCTTTGACATTAAAAATTTAAATATAACTAACAATAGTAATTTTATGGTTGTTGTTGGAATTATAAACTTTATTTTTAAATTAGCTGTCCATGTACCAAAATGTCCATGTTTGAATAGGACGGAAAAATGGAGTCTCCAGTCTCCAACAAATATCTTGACAATTTTTAACTGTTTCTTTTGCATTGTTTTGTGGTGCGAAATAAAAATTAAATTGACAACATGCACATACTCGTAATTCCAATAGAGAAAAACTTATTAGCCCATGGTCGTTCTAATATCTAAAGAAGACACAGTTTTTTTATGATTGAAGAGCGCAGGTCATTATTTAGTGCCATATCAGTTCAGTGTATAGGTACAATATGCTACCACCATATTGTTAGTGGATAGTAGAGCAAAGCCCCATCGTTCGTTGACGCACAAACACTGCGAACATGACTCAATTTCATAGCGCAAACATAGTACGACACTATGCTTTTATAACAATTTCATCCCTGCACGTAGCTTACTTAAGGTGATCCGTTTTCCATACAAAAATTCAAATGACTTTCAGTCTTACGCGGGACATAAAATTCTGTTGAAGAACGAACGAATACTGCTATTTTTAGTTAGATTTTTCGCTAATTAATACAAAAATACAGTTAATGTACTGAAAGTACTATTTTTGTTAGCAATTTTTGGTTCAATATTGCGACTGTGGGCGTGCGGTCAAAACTGTACGGTTGTGCTTTGTGTGAGTGATCGTACTCATGTAAACACGGACTGACGAGAGTAATTGACTTAAGTGGACATATGGAGATATTTTTCTTATCGAAATTGTTGTTAGGCGTTGAAGTTGCACGATGAAATTTACGCGAATCAACTTTTTGTACATATATAGTTGGTACTTATTGCATTAAAAGAATAAAACCGTATATTTGCAGCAATGGCTCCATCTAGTTGCGTTCGGGGCTAAGCTGGCCGACACAGATCACCTTAAGAGGCTACTTCCCGTCCATCAGTTAAAAAAATATTGCACACTAAATACAAAATTTATCGAAAATTCGGAAAGACAGTTTGAAGTAAAGGTATCCTAGTTTATATAGAACCTATCAATTCTGAAAAATATAATACACTGTAGTTACAGATACAAAAAGTGCGAAAAACGGCCACTTTTAGCAGTTTTTGTATCTGTAACTACAGTGAACTTTATTTTATAGAGTAAATAGTTTCTAAATAAACAAATGTACCTTTACTTCAATCTGTCTTTCCGGATATTTGATAAGTTTCGTATTTAGCGAGTAATATTATTTTAACTGATGGGGGCGCTAGTGGACCGGAGGTAGCTCCTTAAAAATAAAGAACGTAAACATGAAACATAAAAGAAGTTGTCAAACAACAAAAAAAAATTATACAAGGTTTAACAGAAAGGGTATATTAACCTTGAAATGTGATTCTGCCCATGAAACTGAACAACTATCCCTAAGGAAAATTGGTCTAAAAAACGAAAAAAACATATTTTGACCTCCAATACAATACATAAATCGAATCCAGCCAGCCTGTGTTAGCCGTGTTCACAAAATTTGTAAAACTTATAAAGGTCAATGTATACGCTTGTATAATAAGGTACCCACTCATATTGAAAGTTTACCGTTAGATAAATTCAATACTGTTATCAAGCAGAAATTATATAGAAAAGGTTATTATAAAATATCAGATTATCTAGAAGAGAAAAATCCATGGGATTAGGCTGCGGTTCTAACAGGCTAATTCAAAATTCAAATTGACGTATGTTTATTGTATCAAACATATTTAATAGAGCGCGTGGGTTTTTACTGTCGCTTCTTTTTTTTCCACCATTGCGATATTTTTTTTTATTTTTCTTAGACCGTTTCTCGTTTAGTGATGTAACGGATATATATGTATGCATTTGTAATCGCACGAATATGGCAAAATTCATGCAAAATAAATATTGGAGGACAATTTACACAAAATCATTTGAACCCAAACTAGGCAAAGCCTAGACTGACAAACATAAATAGATAAATAGCACCTAGACACAGAACAAACACTTATGTTCATCACACAAATGTTTGCCCTGGGCGGGGATCGAACCCGCACGGCCCACGTCATACAAGGCAGGCTAATACTAATTTCACCAAAAGGACAGTCAACAGTTGTAAAAGCTAATTGTGTAACTCGCCTGCGTCTTAGCACAGAATGTATAATAGTAAACAAGTTTGTCTCAGTTCATACGTACAGTTATCCACACGTCACTTTGAGCTTTTTTCTGAAGTTACATTAAGTTCAGGAAAACCCGTGCGTCACTTCAAAAATTTGATCACGGAAAATACATGGGAAAACCTGGTCCTGTTTTTTCTTCTAATTGATGTACTGACTATCCTAAATATTGTATTGGCAGGTGTGATCTTCGGGAGATTTTTTGACAAGGTTCTTATCTAAGATCCGACTGATCAGATTCGTATTTTTATTCGATTTGGATAAGATATAGACGATTACTTTAAGCCCATCACTGATGAAAATATGTGGCGAAAATACTACCGACCCGTTTTCTTTGCTCTTCAGTATATACAGGGTGTTAATTTGATTGCGTGCCATAGCTCAGGGGCAGGATAAGTCTCAGTAACTGAACAACTTTTCCCAAGGAACATAGGTCGAAATACGAAAATCAATTTTTGACCTCCCATGGAAACTGCATCAGCTGATAGCGCATTTTTATGGGAGGTCAAATTTGGTTTTTCGTATTTCGACCAATGTTCCTTGGGAAAAGATGTTCAGTTACTGATACTGATCCCGCCCCTGAGCTATGGCACGCAATCAATTTAACACCCTGTATAACAACAACTACTACATGTGCCAACTAGCCCTTTTTGGCTTAAACAAATAGTGCCAAATTTGAAACTGAATATATTTTCGAATTCTTATTTGCGAATGCCTTAGCTTAGTACATTCAGGTAGGTAAAACTTGTTAAAGGTCTAACTGACCGAGACGGAAAACAAATTACTGACTGTACTGAATTTTTAATGACTAGCTTTCAAAATACACAGACAGTTTATGAAATATTAAACAGTTTCACCCAATAGTTGTTGAAACTTTGTGATTAACAAAGGTATGAATTTGACCTAAATGTAAATGAGATTCCTGACACATTTCGTAAAGGTGGAGGCAAATATTGAATTTGAAATTAGTTTATTCTGAGGTAATAAGGTAATACAATTTTTTATAGAAATCAGAAGCAAGAATAGTCAATTTTGGGTCTTGTTTGCTCTCTGGGTTTTAGAAGTGCGTTAAACTAGTGTCATTGTTAAATCTTCTACATTATAGCCTGGGGTCCTTAGACTTAGCTAAGTATCACAGTTTTTCTCAGCGGCAAAAATTCTGTAACCTGAAGGAAGTATCCTTAAATATTTCCGATTTTGGATCAAAACTTATGACCTATTAAGATGAACCATAATTTAACATAAAGAATGGAAAATGTATAGAGATCATAATTAGCTACGGTTGCCACTTGCCACTCTCCCTTCTGGCAGATTTATCAGGCAGCCTGGTTGAATAATCCTAAATGGCCTTCAAAAAAAGATTTTTATTTCTACTTGTATGAAACCAGTATAGGATGATAGCTGGAGGTCCTATTGAGGAATTTTCGCAATTGCTTATATTGGTATGCAGCTTTGACCTATCTCCAAAAGAATCACATACCAAAGGCTCATAACTTAGATACAGCCGAATGTATCTAATGCTTTGCGGCCCTAGAGAGAAAAGAGTGAAATCCTTCCAATAATTCCTGTCCAAACTATTGACTATAATCCGTTCCACGAGTCAATGCAAAAGCTTACCAACACATTTTGCAGCAGCAGAACCAGACAAAGTACGACGAACCAGACGAACCAGAGTATATTTGACGGAAAAAATAACATTGTCTTACAAACTTGTTTTTCCTGACTGCTTTAGCTGATTACTATTGATCATGGAGCACAATAGCCTTGATATAGCTGCAAAATGTGTTGGTAAACTTTGGCATTGACTCGTGAAACGGACTATAGTTCCAAAATAGCTGAGATGAAACTGAACAAAACTAGTAATTCGGTGGAAGAATCGTATCGCCTAATCTAAATTGTTGCCATGACCATAAAAATACTACTAAATTGGTAGAAACACTTTTGGCTGTGGATAGAAGTGAACACCACTGAGTTCCAGCACCACAGCGCCTTATATGAACAACCCCTTCCGTGTATAGCTCTCTGGACGCTTCTGTATTCCTGGTACACGATGGATAATCGTTTTTATATTTTTATCTACTCTCATATCGTTAATCCTCAATAATGCGTTCAAAAATTGTAGGTTAACATCTTCATAATGTCAATCTGTGGTTAGAAACACTCCAAGCAGCACTTTTTTATCTGTGGGAGTGTATTATGAAGTATTGAATTTACTAACAGTCATCGCGGGAGACCTATTAAACAATTTTTTAATTTTTATAGGCGCGCCATTGACAGCTTGATACGTTTGTAGTCTGTGGCTGCAAGGAGGTTTCATTGCAATAACTGAAAAATCTGCAAACAAAAGTTGTATTTACATATTTTTATTAATTTTGTAATGAAATAAGTGATAAGATTGTTTACGATTTGCTTTCGAGTGTTTTTAAAGCAGCTATAGGAACTTCGCTTAGCAGTTATCACCGGGAAAAAAGAAAAACATTGAGATTTGTTTTTGAACACATTATTTTAGGATTCACGATATGAGAGTAGATAAAGTTGTGTATGCAACTCCACATAATTAGGTATAAAACACTCGTGTCTTCTATTATGGAACTTGGCTCGATACGCTCGCCTGCGTCCCATAAACCGACACTCGAGTTTTATACCCCTCATTATGTACCGTTGCATAAACTACTATAATATATCTCAAACAGAATCGCACAATATTAGCAGAACATATCAAAAGTGTCGATGGATAGACATCGTCGAGATTATTTGATTATTACAGACTATTAAAAAGACAATATTTAAATTCAAATTTTCTTTCATACAATGTGATATTGATAAGAAAAAAGTACCTATTACCTAAAACAAAATTAAGAATTTATTTGTCTGGCAAAAAATTTAAATATTATATTGTTAAAAAACGAGCAAGTGCGAGTTGGACCCAGTGCTAGGAGTTTCGTACTCGTACCTGTCTGTCTACCATAATATTATAATACAATTTTTGCCCTTCAATTTAAAAAAAAACTCCACTCAAACTTGACCCCTCTTTAATATGAATGTACATAAAACGGGAGCTCACCTTAATTGGTTATAATTGTGTGAAAAGTTGTAATAATATTTAATGATTTTAGACTTTCATTTCATTGTGCTATAAGACCTAGCTTTTTGCCAAATTTTTAGATTCTAGGTCAATCGGACCCTGTAAGTTTTGGTTGGGTTCATAAATGTATGGAGATGAGGTCATAAGGCTGCATCTTTTGAATGTGTTTTTGTAATAGCTTGAAATTTTCACAGCTTCAAGGGTCCATGGACTTTCATATGATATTAATTTCAACTTGATACCTTTAACCGTTTGTGAGAAAAAGGGTCTTGACAGACAGATAGACAGACGATAAAGTGATGCTATAAGAGTTCCGTTCTTTTTTCCTTTTGAGGTACGGAACCCTAACAAGTATGGTTATATATCAATTTTGAATATAAAAAGTAATTCTAATAAGACCTTACACATTTAAGGTGAAATATTTACATACAAAACAGCAATAAGATCTTAGAACCAAATCTGAGCTTATTTCAGTCTAGCCAATTACTTGCAAAAGCGGCGGCTTCGAGCGACGGGTATAGCTCGGTAAATTTGAATGGAGTGCAATATGCACTGCGGATATAAGCCCGTGTGTAAATCTAGCCTTGGGCGGATAATATCAGTGCAAAAGACAGGTATGGATTCGGGACAGGTTGTCAGGGGGCTAAGGACAGTAAGAAACAAATTTATAAATTTGATCTCCTCTTATGAAATAATAATCGTTTTCATCACTACCTTCCAAGGCTAGGATAGAGCTGTGGTCACAAAGTTACCCTCCTGATAGCCTATACATCCCAATTGCTGAAAAGCTGCCACCAGGACACGATCTTCGTGATCTATATGGAAGTCTCTAAATAGACTGCGCTCGAGCGTTGGCAGATGCGGGGAAGTTTGGCTTCTCTGATAACGACAAGTGTGAGTGCGGCGTTTTGCAATCCATGTCACGCTGGCTTGCACGTGCCCTACTTCTCCAGTTTCCTGAAATCGGAGGGACCTTTTTGAAAGCAACCAAAAGGCTTATTGATGTGGCTACGTTTTGGGCTAAGATTTTGTTGTCACTTTTTGCCGTTGACTCGGAAAGAACAAGAAGAATATTATTCTAAGCTCAATTTTGCTTAGACTTGACAATTAAAATCTCTCTATAACCAATAGAAGACAAAATTGAAGCATAGAAATAAAACGAATTGTATTCATCTTTTCGGCTAGGCTTTAAATTAAAGTAAGAGGCTCAGCACCTACATAGAATTCAGACGGAAAAAAATCTTAACTCTAAAATCTTAAATCCCTACAATAAAATTGATGTAGCTTTTCATAGAAAATGATCAAATTTATATGAGAAGATGATTTTTTTTTGCGTATTTCGAAAAGCCGTAAAAAAAAGGTTGTTGCATTTTTCCTCCAAAATAAAAGCTCTGAGGACACTGAAGTTATCCTCCGCCATCAAGTACAAGAAATTAGCAACTTTGTAGTGAGAGTAGTAACCTTTTAGGGCTGGTTTACACAGTGCGAGCTGCAGCCTGGCCAGTAGACAGCTACTCGGTTTGTTTACTCGTACGCCAGTAGCTCGGCTCGCCTTTGTTGTCTACACGACACCTAGCTACTGCCCAGTCCGAGTCGAGTCGCGATGGCGAGTGAACTTGTTTTAATAAAGAAAAACGGTGATACGCTCTGTGACAACAATATTATGTCAGGAAATGGAAAATATCTATAACCATAGCCAGTATAAAAAAGAGCGAAAGAAAAGGATTTGGATTAGAGATTGGATGGCCAGAAGATCTTTACGTATGATTCTCAACGAGCGTTACCATGAAGACCCCCGAGAATATAAAGCAGCCACCTGAACAAGTCGAAGACCTGAAAAAAAAAAAAAAAAACGTTGAAGTAACTCGGACGCGAGCTAATGACCAACTCGCACGTACGAGTTACTCGTAAGTTACGTCCAAACAGTGCAAGTCACTGCAGCTACTCGGAAGGCTGACGCGTACGCTAGCTCGCACTGTGTAAACCAGCCCTTAGTCAACAGACTGCCAATACGCAACGCAACCTGGCAGGTTCGGTTCAATAGTAGAGAAAGGTGGTTACGTCATAGAGTGCATGAATGAAACTAAGAAAATATTTTCGTATTTATATTTATTATTTATACTAGTCACGTTTCTATATATAAGATAAAATGAATAAATTATGGACATATATTTTTTCTTGTATTGTGTTTTTCCCTATTTTTAGGGTTTCGTACCTAAAAAGAAAAAAAACCGGTCAAGTGCGAGTCGGACTCGCGCGCCGAGGGTTCCGATATACCTATAGTATTTTTGGAAGCAATAAAGTCCATTTTCAGGACCGCAAAACTAAATTTGTTTGTAAAGGTTTTTTGCAGATTTCTGAAAAACTGTGCAACTTAGAAAGATCGTTTTATTTTTGCTGTAAAGTTTATATAAACTTCTGTCAACTGTAATTAATTCAGATTTTTCCTTACTCAAACTTCGGAGATAAGGGGGGGGGGAATGGTATTTTTCTTGACATTTTTTATCATAACTTTAAAACTAAGAAATTTAAAAAAATACAAAAATATATTTTAAAATGTACAAGTAAAGCCCTTTCATATGATACCCCACTCGACCTAGTAGCGACAATTTGAAATTTGGCCCCCCCTATTTTGGCCCCCTTTATATTAATAATCATACTTTTTTCAAAATTTTTTCTTGTGCAATTAAGTTGGGCAACTATATTCTAAAACTATTCCAAATTTCAGGTTGATAGCATAAGTGGTTGCTGAGATATAGAGGTGTGACAGACAGACGGACAGACAGACAGACAGACAGAGCGGCACCATAAGGGTTCCTTTTTTTTACCATTTTGGTATCGGAACCCTAAAAACGGTACCCTTATAGGATCACTTTGTTGTCCGTCTATCTCTCTGTCAATACCTTTTATCTCACGAACGGGTAAAGGTATCAGATTGAAATTAATACCATATATTAGGATCCATAAACCACACAAGATCTGAAAATTTCAATTTTTTACAATGACGCAATCAAAAGATATGGCATTTTATGTCCTCATCTCCATACATTTATGCAAAAAAGCAAAACCTACAGGGTACTTCCCGTTGACCTAAAATTATGAAATTTAGCAAGAAGCTAGGTCTTACAGTACAAATAAAGGGAAAAGTCTAAAATCATTAAATATTTCAATTTTTCTCACAACTAATAGTAACCAATTAAGGTGAGCTCCATTTTCAAGAACTTTTCTATAAAACAGGGGTCAAGTTAAATGGTCGAGGAGTTTTTAAAATCAAAGAGCAAAAGCTTTTAGAATATCATATGGTAGATAGGTACAGAACCCTTAGGGCGCGAGTCCGACTCGCACTTGGCCGGTTTTTTTTATCAGTTAGTCACGGGATGATATTTTAGGTCAACGGATACTTCCCGTTGACCTAAAATTATGAAATTTGGCAAGAAGTTAGGTCTCACAGTACAAATAATGGGAAAAGTCTGAAATCATTACATATTACAACTTTTCTCACAACTAATGGTAACCAATTGTGGTGAGCTCCCGTTTCAAGAACATTCATATAAGAGAGGAGTCAAGTTGGATGGTCGCTAAGGCGATTGTTGTTGTAGTTCTATTTTAAAAACGGGAACACTTACAAACTTGAAAATTGGTATGTTTATAGTGCATAAGCTATAAAATAACAACAAATCATAAAATTTGGTCAAGCGCGTGTCGGACTCAAAAAAATCTATCACATTAACTTACTGAAATTTCAACTAATACAATTATGATTATGTGGTGGTACGGAACCCTCGGTGTGCGAGTCCGACTCGCACTTGGCCGTTTTTTTTTATGGGGCTTACTCAACAGTTTTAACAGAATACTTTAGGAGATTGTAAAACGAACTGATATATGACAGCGTTGAAGACACTAAGTGACAGTGACAGAAAAAAAATTCAAATGATAAGAGATAAGTAGTAAATATTAGGGAAGAATACAAAACAAGATAAAATGGATAAATGAATACATAAATATGGAAACGTGAGTTGTATAAATAAATAACAATACTATGTAAGTAAAAACATCAGGTATGCCTTACATCTTCTTGGCAGTTTCACTAGTCGGGCCACAAAATATGGTCGGATGTGGTCGGACCGCTTACACGTAGGATAACTTGCACTGCCCCCTTGAAAGATTTTACACCAATTTTTTAAAACCCTCAATCTCTACAATAGTATGTAACTTGTTAGGAGTCCTGAAGCTGTAATTTTTAATTGGCTGGACATAAATCGAAACCGTCGATTTACCATAAAGTTGCTATGTATTATGATAGGTGGTGGAACACTTATGTAAAAAATATTTTTTAATGAATTGGCTGGCTTTTAGATTCTCCAGAAAATATATTTTTTTGTTTGTTTATGCATGTGAAGTCAAGCCAAAAATTGTAACTCATATCTGATGGGGTAAACTTTTGATGTGGGTTCCAAGGTACCTACTTCAATTAAAACTAAGCAAAAATATTTGCGCATATTTTTTTATTAGCAAATTTGTATGCAAGTTACATAAAAGTCCAGGCAAAAATGGCAACCAAATTATTTTAAATTTGATAGACTTTCCAGGACAGTTTTTGAGCAAATTACCTAAAATTAAGCATATTAATCTAAAGTTAAATATTTTCGTATTTAATGTTGAAGCAAAAATACCAACTGAAAAACTTTTGTTTAATTACAGGTTTCATCGTGTGTTCTTTCCTTTATTTATAAAATTAAGCATAATTATAAAAAGATAAAAAAGTTGATTTTTAATTCAATAGATCGCGTCAAGCGAGCGAGAACCGGCGTAATATTATATGTTCTTTGGAACCGGTATGGCGTGCCGTGCGCCCCGAGACTTTTTTCTTCTACGTAATGTCAAGAGTACGTCAAGCCTGACATAATATTAGACTTTTTAGTGTTCTTATTTCAACAGTCCAAGTAGCTAGAGTGGGCTGCAAGTGTCTGGCTGCCTGCTTGTACAAACAACAACATTTAAAACAGTCCATTGAAAGGAGAAAATATCATTGTGGGATACAGTGTTACAAAAAACCGGGCAAGTGTGAGTCGGACTAGCGTGCTAAGCTTTTGCTCTTGACCCCCCGATCTTGACTCCTCTTTAATAAGAATTTACTTGAAGTGGAGCTAGCTAGCGTTAATTGGTTCTGAGAAAGGTTGTAAACTTTAATTATTTCAGACTTTATGGTTCCGTACCCATAGGGTGAAAAACGGGATCATACTAATATGCCTCCGATGTCTGTCTGACTGTCTGTCAGTGGGCTGTATCTCATGCTGCATAAGCTATAAAATATAAAAACTGATCAAGTGCGAGTCGGACTCAAAAAAGGACGAGTTGCACTCTGAGAGTGCCGGCAGAAGTGAAAACTTGAATTTTTGAATATGATGTTTTTGTAAGGGTCAATCGCGTCATTGCTCGTGTACTTCTTCATCGAGACCTAAAATTTGTCTCAGTACATGAGTAGTCTAGGGTCAGTAGTTTTCAAGTTATAGCGATTTTTACTTTGACAACTGTCATCCGAAATGTAGATCTCATCAAGACCTATCAATTAACTCAGCACACGAGTACACTAGAGTCAGTAGTTTCCAAGTTATGGGGTTTTTTTAGTTTGACAGCTGTCATCCATAATGAAGATCTCAGCGAGACCTATCACTTGTCTCAGCACATGAGTATTGTAGATTCAGTAGTTTCAAAGTTATGGGGTTTTTCAGTTTGACAGCTGTCATCCGAAATGTAGATCTCATCGAGACCTATCATTTGTCTCAGCACATGAGTAGTCTAGGGTCAGTAGTTTTCAAGTTATAGCGATTTTAACTTTGACAGCTGTCATCCAAAATGTAGATCTCATCGAGACCTATCATTTGTCTTAGCACACGAGTAGTCTAGGGTCAGTAGTTTCGGAGGTATAACGATTTTTAGTTTGACAATTGTCATCCGAAATGAAGATCTCATCGACACCTATCATTTGTCTCAGCACATGAGTAGTCTAGGGTCAGTAGTTTTCAAGTTATAGCGATTTTTACTTTGACAGCTGTCATCCAAAATGTAGATCTCATCGAGACCTATCATTTGTCTCAGCACACGAGTAGTCAAGGGTCAGTAGTTTTCGAGTTATAGCGATTTTCAGTTTGACAGCTGTCATCCGAAATGAAGATCTCATCGAGTCCTATCATTTGTCTCAGCACACGAGTAGGCTAGGGTCAGTAGTTTTCGAGTAATAGCGATTTTTAGTTTGACAGCTGTCATCCGAAATGTAGATCTCATCGAGACCTATCATTTGTCTCAGCTCACGAGTAGTCAAGGGTCAGTAGTTTTCGAGTTATAGCGATTTTCAGTTTGACAGCTGTCATCCGAAATGAAGATCTCATCGAGTCCTATAATTTGTCTCAGCACACGAGTAGGCTAGGGTCAGTAGTTTTCGAGTAATAGCGATTTTTAGTTTGACAGCTGTCATCCGAAATGTAGATCTCATACATTTAGGATTCGCTATTAAATAACGATCAAAACCAGTACATCAAGTCTGTCGTGCACATATCACGTTGTGCACAACAAAAAAAGCCGAGACTATGACCACAGAATATATAATAGTAAACAAGTTTACAGGAGTCGCACTCCTTTGATCTTGGAAAAAGCTGCCTATTTCACAGACAGGCCTGCTATGACTAAGACAAAAAATATGTTTTGGTCTTTATCACACTTTAGAAGTTTTGTATATATTGAGCCTGCTCTAACTTGGTATGATTATTTGCAAATCAATTTCTATACTTCATCCGAGATCTGACGCGACAAAGATAAAAAAGATGTTTTGATCTTTATCACACTTTAGAACTTTTGTATATATTGAGCCTGCTCTAACTTGGTATGCTTATTTTCAAATCCATTTCTATACTTCATCCGAGATCTGACGCGACTTCTGATGCGAGTTAATAATTTTTCCCCATCTGAAAAAGTGCCAAGCGCCGCTGAAGAAGTTTTCACTTCAAAAATCGACCACAGTAAGTTACTGACATTTCAACTAATACAATTTATATCATGTGGTGGTACGGAACCCTCGGTGCGCGAGTCCGACTCGCACTTGGCCGGTTTTTCCCTTTCATTAGATCAAATCCACAATTATTTTGAGTCTCATGTCAAACCTGTAGAATATTCATACAAACTTCCACCCCATTTTTCAACCCCTCAGGGGATGAATTTCGGAAAATCCTTTCTTAATGTGTAGTCTTGACGTACAAAAAAACTACTTACAAAATTTTACATCTGTAGCTTTTTCGGTTACGGCTCGGCGTTGATGAATCAGTCAGTCAGTCAGTCAGTCGGTCAGGGCATGTTGTTTTATATATTTAGATTTAGATCAGAAGATCAAAAGTATTTTCAGCTTACTACAACCGATGTAAATTTTCATCTTTCATGTTTAACTTTAAATTCCGAAGCGCGTACCGAAAAAAACAGCGAAGCAATGCGACGTTGCCGTACCGTGCAATCACGAGCCGTGTACTATGTTAATGTCAATTATGAACTTTATTTCAACTTATTTAGGGTCGATATAAAGCGCTGCATAATGTAATTTTTATATAAAAAGATACGCTATTGCCTGAAATGTTTAATTTTCAGAGTGATCAACGTAAGTACAGTTTTAGAGTATAATTAAACACTTTTCATTCAGTTAACTATTTTGGCCAAAGAGAAATCCCTCAATAATTATACCACTGTAAAGCTTTAACATATTGTGTTCACTTTTATGACTGTTTGATCAAGTACAACAAAATTTTGAAGTACAATAAGTCACGAGATAGTTATGTATTTTGCCCGAGCAGACAAAAAGAAATAAAACCTTTAGTGTGTTTTTTTTAATTTTAGGCTTTACCTAAGAACTTAGGTGCTTAATTAGTTTGTAAAATACTAAAAGTTTATCATTGAACGAGCCCAGAAAACATTTCGTTTAGTTGGCATTTTTGCCACAGTAACTATTTATATAATAGGGTTTTTTTAATCTGCCGCCTTGTCCCATTTGGTGATATGCTTAATTTTAAGTAATTATGTAATTACTTCCAAGACTTCATAAACCACTAAAAGAAAATCTTGGTTCCGATTTTTGTCTAGGCCAAAATCTAATTATCTTGGGGTATGTTCCTGCCAACGTTTGTCACCACGCATGACCACAGCCACTGCGCACGAACTTGTTAGACTATACTTTGCACGATTTCCAAATACGTCCCTGCCAACCAAAGCCTAGATCCGGAAGTGCAGACTCCAAGCGATATTAGCTTAGCATTACCAGTGCGAGCTGGTTTGAAATGTGACACGGCGAGTGTACACCCACTAACCACTTATTTGAACACCTGAGAAGCTACTCCGAATGTGTACGTCTCATACTTACGGGCTGCCAGAAAATATACGAGTACTACGGTCCGCTAAGAGACTCCTCAGACGAGAAGAAAGTCCGCCAGTGTGGCCAGTAATGCATTTTGTTTCGATTATATCTCATCATGCTGATGACCATAGTGGACAGATATACGTCGCCGCTATGGAAGTGTCTGGTGCGGAGGGAGATCACAGAAACAAGATCATTTCTTTGATCGCCTTTGGCCCCAGAAGCTTTTTCTAGATTATTAAGTTTTATTACTAACATTTCTTTTATATCTAGTCTTCTTAGTTTGGAAGATAATCAGTTATTGAATTCAAGAGTTCTTCAATTCCAAAAGTCGTTCAGTTTGATAGATAGCTATTTAGTTAAAAACGTAGAGAAATTCCGAAAACTTGATAAATTTTAATGTTATTCGGATATAAACGATACTCTAAAATTATAAACTTTTCGCGACACCGGCCACAAAAGCGTCTAATTACACTGCAACAAGCCAGCCCTCTTGTAGGTGCTGGATGGACTTGTTTGAGAAAATTGGGGCGTCTCGGCGTTTAGACATTAGACAACCGATAAGTTGGGGGTATGTAATGGATGATTATGTCACCTGATTTGTGGGCATTTCAGTTTTCGCAAGTTAAAAATAAATCTCCATGTATCATACAAGATGTCAGATATATTTATTTATTTATTATTCATTAACAGTCACACTGTGTTCGAATATCTTAAGTCTATGTAACATACTCTAAACTAAATCGAAGTATATATAAACTGATCCAGCGGTAAGCTACAAACGCCTGAAACAAGAGACCAAGATCAAAAGTGTTTCCACCGACGATGTGCGGCCGTGTACTACGGTAGTTTAAATCTAGGACAACCACATGATTATAAGGAGTTCTTCTTCAAGTAGTATCTCTAAATAAAACTTGACCAAAAATGCCAACGTCTAGAATTTTTGAGATTAATGTTTACAATACTCGTACCAAAAAATATGATTAACTTTTGTTTTTTACACGAACGGTTTGATAGAAGTAGGACATACAAAAAGTTTTAATTTAATTGTGGCTTATGATTTTTGCAACTTTTTCTTTAATATATATATATTTTAATATTTACTTCAGTATTTAATATATATATATATTACAAGTCAATCTGAGCAAACCTAAAAACAGTGAATAAAACTAAACTGCCGAACATCAAAAACTAATCTCCACTCAATACAACCAATAGTTGAAGCCACAAATTCAATTTGTTCGAAATTAGTGAATCCCGTAACTCTGCGCATTGTTCCAAGTCTTACCAACTATGTCAACTATTCGGCTCGGTACAACTTAACACATTTCAAGAGAAATATGGCTTTGGGATACTGGAGATATTGCTTGTGGGGTGTTTTGTAACTGAAATTCGAAGTAGAGATTACTACAAAGTTTTACAGTAGATAGGTATATTGATAGCGTGTTAAAAAAAGACATCTTTGGAATATTTGTATCGTAGCTGCGGCATTTCTACGTGGACACGCGTTATAAATGCACCATTTTTTTTCCAGGTACTAGTTTATTTTATTTATTTTTAATTTAATTTTAATTTTATTTATTTAGGTTCATCAACAGTTATACACACCAATTCTACACAAAGTTATTTGTAGGCAACAAAGGAACAATGTTAAGTGCTATTACTAATTATAGACGAACACCTCATGCGATATAAACATACAATAAGGCAACTTACTTAGCTAAGATTTTACGGAGCTTATAGATAGAGTCTGTGAATATGTCCACCTTGTCACTGACATTAGCCAATTTACTAAGTCTACAAACAGGAGAGTTGGAGCCGAGGACAGATCTGCGAGGAGGGGGATAAAGAGGAATTCGAATATTTAAGCTTTGAAGTAGCTCGGGACAATCTATACAATGTTGTAAGGTCTTATGTAGAAATATAAAATCCAGCATGTCTCTTCGGTCCTCAAGAGAGGAGATTTTGAAATGGCGTAATCTCTTGTTATACGAGCGAATTTTTTTAGCTACTCCATTAGCAAACGCTAGGCTCGATAAGAACCTTTTTTGAATTCGTTCAATCCTCAGTGCGTGAGTGGCATAATGGGGTCTCCATACGACACTACAATATTCTAAATTACTCCTTACTAAACTGTAATACAACATAATTTTGGTTTTATTGTTTTTAAACGGTTTGGAATTACGGTTTACGAAATACAACATGCTACTTAAAGTGGACATCAAGAACGCATTTAATTCGATAGATCGGGGCGCACTTTTGACTCAAGTGAAAGAAAACATACCTGCTGTGTTTCCATACCTATGGCAGTGCTACAGCAAGCCCACCAAACTAATCTACAAGGATACAGCTCTGAACTCATCCATGGGGTGCCAGCAGGGCGATCCACTTGGTCCAGCCATATTTAGCCTTGGCATCCATCCTACCATTTCCTCTTTGGTTTCGGATTTCAATGTCTGGTACCTGGACGATGGTACGCTGGGTGGCCAGTCTGATGTAGTTTTGGGGGACTTGGAGAAACTAATGAAGGACTTTGAGGGGATCGGCCTCGAATTAAACTTAAACAAGTGTGAACTGTATATCAACCCCTCAGTCAGCCCTGAAGCTCGAAATGAAATCCTAAGGCGTCGCCCCGGACATTCAGATTGCCACCAATGAGTCACTTCGCCTACTAGGAGCGCCCCTTCTGGACGGATCCATCCCACAGTTTATTGAGGAGCAGATGGAAGATTTTCGTAGAACTTCTGATCGTCTGCTGAATATAAGTGCACATATGGCGTTAATTATTTTTAAATTCTGTCTATTTGTTCCTCAATTTACCTACGTTCTACGTTGCAGCCACCTATGGAAATTTCAGGGTCTCTTGTCAGCTGTGGATGACTCCATAGAGCAGCTGCTCACTAAGGTCCTAAACTGCCAGTTTACGTCTGATGCGTGGGCCCAGGCATCTCTTCCGGTCCGCTTTGGGGGCATTGGTATACGGAAGGTTACCTCTGCATCTCTGCCCGCGTTTCTGGCATCTGCCTTTGGCTGCAGCAAGCTGTTTGATGATATTATCCGACATTGATGTTGGCAACATACAGGACTGTTGTAAGCTACAGGCGGATCTTGACCGCCTATCAAAACGCGGGCCGAGGTGACTCACCGCTCTGAGGCACTGGAGACTTGGCTATCCCTCAGTGGCTGCGATGCTCCCACTTCCCTGCACTCGCAAAGGCAATGGGACCAGCCGCTGTGCAAGAAAGCGCAACAAGATCTTTTAAGCGCTTGCTCAAATACGACAGCCCGTGCTCGATTGCTGGCTGTTTTCGAGAAAGAGTCTGGGCTTTGGCTTAACGCTCTTCCATCGGCAAATATAGGCACCTGCTTAGATGACTGCACTTTGTCCTTAGCGGTGGGCCTCCGGCTTGGCCTAAAAGTTAACCAGGTGCACGAGTGTAGATGTGCCGCGTCCGTTGACGAGCTAGGCCACCATGGACTTTCGTGTCAGAAAAGCGCTGGCCGCATCCCACGCCACGCGGCCCTAAATGACGTCATTCGGCGGGCCCTTGCCTCAGTGAACATCCCGGTAACGTTAGAACCAAACGGGATTGTTCGTTCTGATGGCAAGAGACCCGACGGACTGACGCTCATTCCCTGGGAGCAGGGAAGGTGCTTGGTGTGGGATGCGACCTGTGTAGACACTTTAGCCCCCTCCCACGTTAGAGCCACGAGCGGGCAGGCGGGAGCGGCCGCTGCGTCCGCGGAAATTTTAAAGATTCGAAAATATCAGGGATTGTCCGATTGCTACATGTTTGCACCTTTAGGGTTCGAAACGATGGACACTTGGGGCCCTGAGTCTAAAAATCTTATTAGGAGTCTTTCGGCGCGTCTCAATGAGGTCTCTGGCGACCGCAGAGCTGGCAATTTTTTCGGGCAGCGCATTAGCCTCGCCATTCAGCGAGGTAACGCTGCCAGCCTGCTAGGTACGTTACCTCGTGGGGACGCGCTAAATGATATTTTTTATTTATAATGACTTATTGACTAATTTATCTACATACATTGATAAAGAAAAATTAAAGAACTATTTTATTGCCTATATATCATGGAATGTATTTAACCAAAGTTTAATAATATAATAGTTGTAACATGCTAGCTGATTTTTTAATAATGTTTTCAATATGTGGAATAAAAGTTAGCTTTTTGTCAAAGACAACTCCTAAATCTCTAATTTTGTCCACTTCCTGAATATAGTTACTGCCGATTCTATATGAGTCAAAACTTATAAGCATTATTTTTTCTGGTGTACTTAACATGGAAACACTTTTTAGCGTTTAGATCCATACCATTTACCTCACACCAATTGATTATTCTATCAAGATCCTCTTGAATACGCTGCTCATCTTCCAAAGATTCACAAACGGCTACTAATTTTAAATCATCTGCATATAAAAATGGTTTACAATAATTCAGACTGCTGGGAATATCATTGACAAAGGCATTGAAGAGAACAGGCCCAAGATGAGAGCCTTGGGGTACTCCTGATGTAATTTTGTTTCTACTAGAACTATAACCATTGACAACAACGAAAAAATACCTAATTGTCAAGTACGATTCTACCCACTTTAGTAAAGAGCCCGTCAATCCATACGCAGCTAATTTTTGCGTTAAAATTTTATGGGGAACTCTGTCGAACGCTTTACTAAAGTCGGTATAGACCACATCGACAGATTTATTAGCATCTACTCCTCCTACAATTCAAGGCATGTCACTAAGTTAGTGCTAGTAGACTGGCACCCAACGAAACCATGCTGATGATTTGTTAGGTATGGCTGAAGATGGTTTTGTATGAATGGACAAATCAAGGATTCGAAATTTTTTGCAACAGTAGACAGAATAGAGATGGGACGATAATTACAGACATCTTCAGTTTTATTACCTTTGTGTATGGGTACCACTTTTGCCGATTTCCAGACGTTTGGAAATACACCTTGTATCAATGACTGATTATATATTATAAACAAAGGATCAACCAGCTCATCAGCACAGGTCACCACGAAGATAGGAGGGATTCCGTCTCTATTAAAATAGCTACGTGAGAAATCCCCTTTAGTAAAATATACAAAAAAGTATTATTTTTCTGAATTAGTTTTAATAACTGCTTTTAACAGATTTGACTGTTATTTAAAGTTTAGTACTTCAACTCTTTCGTCAAAGTTTCGACATCGATTTCTCCTTGTGTAACTTATCGATTATCGATAAACGAAGGCATACACACATCCCTACTTGTGACAAATGATTTCTTTAATATTCCTTCTATTACTCTTGTGATTCTGTGGTTAATACATTATTAAAGAATGGCAGCCTTTGGCGAAAGCACTTTTTTTGCAATTGTCAAATTTATTTAATTTATCTCTGTCTTATCGTCTGAATTTGTCCTGTGATAATATTTTCTATTGTTTTTTTCTAAATAAATTACTTAGCTGGTTGATTTCAAACCAACCAACCTTCTTTTCGATCGGCGACGATGTCGTCGATTCCTCCTAAGCCTGCCGATCCGCCAGATATTAGTATGCCTAATGTCGATGTCTCGCAAGCCGTTTTTCCGAGGAGTTATTGGATACGTTAGATGAATCCGCAGACAATCCGTCGCGTAAACGTACTGCTGAAGCTTCTCTACTTCACCGCTCCAAAAAGAAAACGTTTCTTCGCCTTTAAACTCATTGCAAAGTGTGCATATTCATTCCAGTCTAAAAGAAGTTAAAAAATACCGTCTTAATCACGACGGTCCTAATATCGTGCACGTTTCACACTCACAGGATCACCTTAGGGCTGGTTCTACAATAAATGCAATTAAGTTCAGATAAGTACTGGTAAACTTTAAAATTGACCAAATCGTTAATCATGGCCTTAAATGAAACTTGTCGCACAATTACTGGCTGTCTAAGGCCGACTCCGGTCAAGTTACTGTATCCATTGGCTGGAATAGCGCCTCCAGATGTCCACAGATCTGTGGCTAGCTCATGTGAAAAGGCCAAGATGAAAGACACACGACACCCTCTGCACAGCCACGAACCAGTGCCGCAAAGGCTTAAAAGCCGAAAAAATTTCGTAAAGTGTGTCGATAGCCTGACCTCTGACCCTTCACAGGCTCGCTGCAGACTGTGGCGTGAAAGAGTTTCACTTCCTTCCCCTTTTGTTCCACCTTCAGAGAGTCTTTCGCCTGGACGGAATTTGCCATGGCTGACCTGGAAGTCTCTAAATAGACTTCGGACTCAGGTTGGCTGCAGTAAAGACAACATGTCCAGGTGGGGTTTCTCAAAGGATCCTAATCTGATCTGCATGTGTGGTGCGATACAAACTATGGCCCACCTAACATCGTGTTCTGCGTCCCCTTCCATCTGCACACAGCAAGAGTTAATGGACGCCACACAAAATGCAGTGCATGTTGCCGAATTTTGGACTAAACAAATATAAAATTAAAATGACGATGCCATCGACACGCAAAGAAGAAGATGGCATTTCTAAGATAGGCCGTAAAAAAAATTGTATTGAGTTCTCTAGCGCCGAGGGCGAATACCTTCCCCGTTACCGAAAGCTCACAAATTCGATGCAATAATTGCTACATTCAATGTCACCCCTATGAGTATGTAGTTAGGGGTTTTCCTATGGATATGTTGATGGAGGAGTTTGTCGACGAAACTGACCTTCCTAAAGGCCGCTGCCAGATTTTAAAGGCAAGACGTGTCAACAGTGAGGGTATCTCTGAATGGGTTCCTACTGGCTCTGTGGTCATCACTTTTAAATGCTTCCTAAAAAAATTTTTTGTTTGTACACTTCGCTCCCTGTACAATTATACCAATTTCCTACAATGCAGTGTCACAACTGTTGCCGCTTCGGTCATGTTGTTGAAAAATGCCGTACTAAACCGCGATGTTTCAAGTGTAGTAAGGATCACTCCGGTAGAAGTTGTTGCGTGGCCTAATCGGAGGCACGTTGTGTTCTCTGTGAAGGAATTATGTGGGCTATTAGTATGTTATGTATGTTCCGAACACAACAGACAAAAATCTATCGAAATTTCAATGTCTCAGGAAAATGTTTCTTACGCGGAAGCGGCTACCCATTTTCCTCCCATTAAAAGAGCGTATTCAGACGTAGAACTCGCACACGCTTTTCATCACACAGTCCTTTCTCTGTCATTCAAGAAGGTTTACCTTCTCTCCATTCCTCTGGTTCCATTCCCACTTCTCGTTCTCTTCGTGTTTCTTCTCGTAAACCTCGCAAAACTGCGTCGTCTTATGGTTATGACCACATTATTAGACCTCATAGGTCTGTTTGACGATCCACACTGGCCAGTTAAACTAAAGAGCAGTAGGTATTGTGCGCTTGCGGAACCCTAAAATATATTTTTTTTTATATAAAAACCTATTTTGATGGTAGGGAGATAGCGGTTTGAGAGCGGTTATGAAATGTCAGCGAGATTAGCCAAATAGAAGACAAGAAGAAAATGACAAGAGCTTTCAGTTAGCTTTCAAGTGGGGAGAGGATTGAGTGGGATTTCGAGTATAAATCTAACGTTTTTTTTGGTTTCATTTTTTTCAGTGTCGAAAACAATGTTAGAACGATCGTCACGTAAATTTAAATGCTTCAAAGGGAAAAATATGTTTTTTTTTATGAAGGGGGAAACAGTGTTCAGACATCGGTGTGAATTGCGATTCCACTTCCGCGGAGACTAACCAAATTCTTTTCAGATGCTTAAATATATTTTCAAGCCAGTCCTTTACACCAGAAACACACATTAGCTAAAGACTCTGATTTTGTATGACTGAAGATTGAAGTGGTAATGAATGACATGGACCAAGGCGATGAACTGAATATATTTGTTTCTGAGGTTAGAGAAGTCTGAACATCAGTAAGTTTTATAAAATATTTTCATAGCCCGCGATAGAAATTGTTGTGTAGTTGTGTGTCGATTCTTTTGAAGGAGACAATAATCTTTGACTGTGGTTTCTTTCAATTTAATTGAGAAAACACTATGCTCCGTTTAGGATATAAAATAGGTAGGCTTTGTTTACAACTAGATCTAAATTGCCCTCTTTATGTAATATTTTCAAAGTGTATAGATTAGGGGAGTTCCAGTCTAACAGTTCGTAAGTATTTGAAGTTTACTAAGTTTGAAATTGTTGGAATATGTATTTAGTTGGAATGTTCTTTTTTATTCTTCAATATATTTATAATTGATTTGGATTTATTTCGTTTATTTTAAATAATGGGAAATGTAGATTAATAAAATTTATATTTTTTCAGATTGTGATTTCTAAAATTAACATAGGAGAAGTTATATCATCACTATCAGATGTATGAAAGCTAATTGAAGAATGTTCACAGTTTCCACAAATCATCGAACAAGTTCAGAAGAAAATTATACAGTGTGATACTTTAAGAAAATTATTATTCCTTCTTAATAAAATTTTGTAAACATTTGTAACTCTGTGAGAATTATAACTTATTGGGTTTGAAATTTTGTGTTATTATTTGTAGATAATAATAAATGAACACCCTATCCCTTAGTTTAAGAATATCCAAATTTATTTAAATTTTATTAAGATTTATCCGCGTGTAGCTAGGCAGGGACATGTTTATTTCTAAACAGGAATTCAAGAATTATAAGAATAACTACAATTATGGAATATTAAACAATAAGAAATCTGAACTCAAACGCAAATTATGTTCAAGATGGAATGCAATTACAGAAGTATATTATGGTAAGACAAATTTATTTTACTTTTGTTTCTTTTTAGCAGGAATAAATAGTACAATTTTGGGATAAAACATAAAGGCTTTGTACTTAATTCACTTTCGATTCATTTGTGATTGACTAAAATCATTTGTCGTCATGTGAATTCATAACGGGTTTTATTTTCGATATTTGCATAGCCTCCTTTTAATATGTTCTAAAAAGCTAAGTGGTCTTGATTCCTTGATTTTAAATGATTTGGATATGTAAAGGAAAGTTTGCTTTTCGAAATGTTATTAGATAAATTAAATCTTCTTTAATCAATCAAGTGTGAGAAAAGAATAAACCTAGATGACATTTGTCATTATTGTCAAACAGTCAACAGACAAGTCATTTGGCATATGAATTTACTCACAGCTAGACGCTATTTTTGAATTTTGTATCATTTTTTGAATAATTTAATAAAAAAAATATTTTTTTTTTATTTTTTTTTATTTTTATTTTTTTTATTTATAAGGTTTACCAACAACTGTTACACCATTACAATCAACATTGATACATGCAAATAGTTTTTTACATAAGTGCACAGTCAATTATAGGCAAACACCTCATGCAAAAGATTAATGACAGCTAAAACTTAAATAATGAAACCCAAATCTAAATGAAACTAAATATTTAAAGAAATATAATTAAATTTTTTAGAAAATAATATAAAAGTTTGGCCCGAAATCTAAAATTCCAGTGTTTCTAATAAAACAATTTATTATGTCAAATTTTTTGAAACTTAGAATCTTTAAACAAACGACAAAGACTGTTATGCCAGATCGGACATCAGTATAAATTTTTGATTGTGAACCTAAGTGGAAAAGTGGTAAGAATAATTATTAAATCATTTCTCTAGGGAATTTAAATTATATTTGTGTTTGTTGGTTTATTTGGAATTCTATAATCTCACTTTTCTTATATTCCAAAGTTTAAATATGTTAAAGAAAGTTTTTCGTTTTAAATTAAGTAGAGCTGAAAGATCCTTAGATAATCCTATTTTTGGGCTAGGGCAAGTACTAAAATAACTTTGCTATAAAATAACTCCTTTCAGTATAATTCAGTTTCAACTGTACTAATATTATATTTTTCTTAATACAATTTCTGAATCCAACATATTCTAATAAATGTTCATAAAAAGGGTGCAATCATACCATTTACTACAATAAACTTTCTTCCTTTTGTGTAGGGACATTCTACTTTAATCTAGTGACATTAAATTGTTTATAAGGAATAAATTAGAAATGTCCTGAATCAATGGGAAGAATATTCTTGATAGAGACATTACATTCGTTGGTGGGTTGCTTCTTGTAAGGTGTGTTGTCGATGTTCGCCCGCAAGGCTGCGACGGCTGTACGACACTCCGACCTTGGGGGACCTCTGAACTTTATGTGTGTTATCCTAAAATAGTTAGATAATTTAAATAATCTTCATTGAATCATACAGGAATCTAAACCTTATAAGATTCCCTTTTTAATTTTCTTGATAAAACTTATACCATATTTTATCATACTTAGACTTATACTTTTGACTCAGTGTGAAACCACCTTTAATTATTTTACTAAAGTGGGTTCTTGAAAACAAAATGAAATTATAACGTTTAGTTTCCTTTCATTGTATGTTCCGAATATTTAAGTACTCTTATATACAATAATCCCTTTTTTATACTTCTTTTGAGTCCTCTTTTAAATGTACATCGAGTTTTAGCTAGTGTTGATTACGCTAAATTCTCCCAGCTTTCTTGGTTTTGAATACTCGATGATTTCGTTTTCCCTTAAGATCTTAAATCATAAATATTTGGTCCAAACTAGCTTAGATACAAATATCCCGTATCTTCTCGATTTTGGTCATCATTCTTCACTTTTATTTAAGGATTACCTACAGCAATCTTTTTGTCATACTTACTTCTTATATGTTCTTCTTCGAAATATGCTGGGTAATCCCATTATAGTTTAGATTCAATTCATTTTTAAATGAGTGTTTAGACTGGGGTTACTCTACATAATCCTTGTCTCGCGTGGGTTGGTAACGGAAAAGAGATTTAGCTACGCATCACAAGTGAGAGCTATGAAGGATATACGGAGACCTTGTTGGTGCAATAAAGTCACTCAGTGACTGGGGGGGAGGGAAATTGCCCTTCAAACTCTTTATATCTCTCGTTTTAAAACCGTTATTGATCTAGGCTGGCCATGCAAGCATTAATACTATACCCGTATCTAGTACAGACTCCACACCTGGATGTGTGGGGCTGGCTAATTATTTTCAGTTTAACTTATATCAAAACATGCTTAAGGATTTGATGATGCCGATCACTGTCAGCCCGGAGGGAGTACAGGAAGAGCTCAATTTGTAGGAGTGCCTTGTTTCCCAAAGGAAGACCGTATGATTCGTGTGCCTGGCGGGCTCGACGACTAACTCTGGTATGGGTGGCTATAGCAATAGTCCAATACCCTGTAAACCCTGGACGAGTATGTGATGTTTCTTCGATGTGGAACACACGGAAATTGGGTTTAACGCGGGGCATGAACATACCATGAACATATCATCACCGTCTGGGTTGTACTGTGGTTAGTTAGTTCCACTCTCCACATACACTAACCCCAGTCTTTACTGTAGTTTCAGTAGTTCAATGGGATATCCTGCTTCGTGTGGATGATCAGAATCCTGACGATCCAGTTGGATTGTTAGGGTAGATAGCGTCATATCACCGTGCGCTGGGTGGTGTTATGCCTCGGATCTAGGACTCAGGGTAGAGGAGCCTTGGACGAGCTGTTTGGAGCGATGGTGGGGCTCCAAACTTGGGGATTGTCCCCACATTTTTTTTTCAGAAAATTCAATGGTTATTACGTAAATCAAAACTTGAAACTATATTATAAATAATTTATAAAACAAATGGATAGAATGGGACCATAGTCAAAATCAAGATCAAAAATAAAACTTCATCAAGATATTAACCTATTAAATGAAACTAAATTATTAGACTTTCTAAAAATAATATTTATTAGAATAAACAATAAATCTACCACAAGATGTTTTTCATTCATTAGTCATCCTCTCCACCAAGTAGGACCTGGAATTACAAATTAATATTACATTATTGAATAAACACAACAAATGGGTTAAAATTAACATAATTTTATTAGAATTATGTTGCTAGACGAAATAATTGGCCAAATCTTAAAAGTATCTGACTTGAGGATTCTAAAAGAAGGATTCTCAGTACAGTACAGTATCTTAGGAACGTTGTTTGTTTATAGTTTTCTACTGTCTTTACGTTCTGTACACAAGCTGCTAGGCCCAACTAAATTATATATTTTTTTTTACTACCGTTTCCACTGCTTTTTACTACTCTACTGCCTCATATCCTTAACACACAGAGCCCATCCAGCTTTGTCAGAGGTAAAAGAGCCATCAATGTTTTCGAAAATGAATAACTGTCCTCTACCTGACCACGTTGTTCACAAAATTAATCACTATAAGTACTCCAAACGCTGGAAGGCTGGAACACCTCAGGACTAATATTACAATGCCATGAAGAATTACAAAAGTCATCACATAAGAACAACATAACATTACAATGGATAAAAAGACACAGTGATTCTCTGAGAAACGACGCGGCAGATCAATTGGCAAGGGGAGGATCCAACGAAATCTATGAAGGACCAGAACCAATGCTGCCGCTACCCTTCAATCATTTTCGGACATGAATACGAGAAAAAACACGAAATGAAGCAGACAAACAATGGAATGACATTGCAACTTGCAAACAATCCAAAAAAATTATAACATCAACTAACACACGCTCCGCAATGTAGTAGGCACAATAACAGGACACATTGCTCTCAACAAACACTACCACACTATAGGAATAACTGACAGCCGTCTATGCAGGGCATGGAAACGGACGAAACCATCGAACACGTAATTCTGGAATGCAAAGTAATTAATAGCATCAGAGAAAACACACTTGGAACAGACATAACCCTAGATCAAATACCCAACAGACTAGACAAACTGACTGAGTTCTCGCAACAGTTAGGGTGGCTAACTTGATGGCCACATAGGCCCACGCACAATGGTCCTTACTGGACAAAGTCATCAAAAGAGCAGAAAAACGAAAGAATTCCTTAGGAGAATTAGTCAAAGATCGTGTTATTTATGAGTATGACGTGATCGCAGCTGAAGCAAAGTACCATAGCGTTTGCTATACAACTTTTTTTTATCGTCCACAAGTTACTGAGAATAACCCTTGCGAAGATAATCAAGTTACTAAAGCAATGAAGGAGATTTTTGTTATATAGAAAATCATGAAGATTAGCAATTTACACTAAAAAAGCTTAACAATGTTCTTACGGAATATGAACGAGATGATTAGACTAATAATAGTGATGATATAAATCAAGACTTCAACAAAAATATTTAACTGATTACGAGAAAAGTAGGATCATTCACCATCATATCTTTTCGTGACACACACACTAATATATTATCTAAAAAAAACCGGCCAAGTGCGAGTCAGACTCGCGCACTGAGGGTTCCGTACCACCACATAAACATAATTGTATTAGTTGAAATTTCAGTAAGTTAATGTGCTAGATTTTTTGAGTCCGACACGCGCTTGACCAAATTTTATTATTTGTTGTTATTTTATAGCTTATGCCCTATAAACATACCAATTTTCAAGTTTGGGAGTGTTCCCGTTTTTAAATAGAACTAAAACAAAAATCGCCTCAGCAACCATACAACTTGACCCCTCTCTTATATGAATGTTCTTGAAACGGGAGCTCACCACAATTGCTTACCATTAGTTGTGAGAAAAGTTGTAATATTTAATGATTTCAGACTTTTCCCATTATTTGTACTGTAAGACCTAGCATCTTGCCAAATTTCATAATTTTAGGTCAACGGGAAGTACCCTGTAGGTTTTTCATTTTTGAATAAATGTATGGAGATGAGGACATAAAATGCCATATCTTTTGATTGCGTCGTTGTAAAAAATTGGAATTTTCAGATCTTGTGTGGTTCATAGATCCGAATGTATGGTATTAATTTCAACCTGATACCTTTACCCGTTCGTGAGATAAAGGGTCTTGACAGACAGACAGACAGACAGACAGACAGACAGACAGACAGACAGACAGACAGACGGACAACAAAGTGATCCTATAAGGGTTCCGTTTTTTTCTTTTGAGGTACGGAACCCTAAAAATGAAACGAAAATAAAAAAGTACTCCGGAAGAAGAACGATTAAGTATTGTCGAAGCCAGTGCAGCTATTGTTAGAGAAGATATTAGAGTATCGGTAGTCAAAACCCAGTCTTATTCACCTCCGAGTAAAATGTTTGATAATATTAATGAAGAAATACCCAAAACTTTATTGCATACACGAAATCATACTGAAAAATAAAAAAGGAAGAACGGGTCATTAAAATACGAAATGCACATCGATAAGTCATGCAATAATGGCTTCGATGCAAGAGCGATCATTTTCATCACAGCTACTATTAGAGCTTTTTGTATTTCTTCATAGAAGATGTGGATCCAAAAGACTATTGCATGTTTTATTCAGCTTGGAATGTGCAGCTTCGTATAATGATACAGTTCAGTATGAAATTTCAGCAGTTTAACATCCGCAACCTCGTATTTTATCATCAGAGTCAGGTGCACTGGTACAATATATTGGAGACAATGCTGATATAAATGTCCAAACTCTTGAGGGTAGTAATACTCTCCATGTTAAGGGAATGAGTAAGATTGTAACTCCAAAAGAAGCCGTTCTTTACGATGAACGCATACAAAAATGTACAACTAGGCGATGTCGTCGATTCCTCCTAAGCCTGCCGATCCACCAGATGTTAGTATGCCTAATGTCGATGTCTCGCAAGCCGTTTTTCCGAGGAGGCAATGGATACGTTAGATGAATCCGCAGATAATCCGTCACGTAAACGTACTGCTGAAGCTTCTCCACTTCACCGCTCCAAAGAAAAAACGTTTCTTTGCCTTTAAACTCATTGCAAAGCGTGTTTATTCATTCCAGCCTAAGAGAAGTTAAAAAATACCGTCCTAATGACAACGGTCCCTTAATCATGCACGTTTCACTATCAGAAGATCACGATAGGGTTGGTTCTACAATAAATGCAATTAAGTTCGGGCAAGTAATGGTCAACTCTAAAGTTGACCAAATCGTTAAACATGGCATTTCTAAGATAGGCCGTAACAAAATTTGTAATGAGTTCTCTAGCGCCGAGGGCGAATTCCTTCCCCGTTAGTGAAAGCTCATAAATTCGATGCAATAATTGCTACATTCAATGTCACGCCTATGGGTATGTAGTTAGGGGTTTTCCTACGGATATGTTGATGGAGGAGTTTGTCGACGAAACTGACCTTCCTAAAGGCCGCTGCCAGATTTTAAAGGCAAGACGTCTCAACAGTGAGGGTATCTCTGAATGGCTTCCTACTGGCTCTGTGGTCATCACTTTTAGCGGGTAAATGCTTCCTAAAAAATTTTTTTGTTTGTACACTTCGCTCCCTGTACAATTATACCAAATTCCTACAATGCAGTGTTACAACTGTTGCCGCTTCAGTCATGTTGTTGAAAAATGCCTTTCTGAACCGCGATGTTTCAAGTGTAGTAAGGATCACTGCGGTAGAAGTTGTTGTACCAGTGCACCTGACTCTGATGATAAAATACGAGGTTGCGGATGGTAAACTGCTGAAATTTCATACTGAACTGTATCATTATACGAAGCTGCAAATTCCAAGCTGAATAAAACATGTAATAGTCTTTTGGATCCACATCTTCTATGAAGAAATACAAAAAGCTCTAATAGTAGCTGTGATGAAAATGATCGCTCTCGCATCGAAGCCATTATGGCATGACTTATCGATAGGCATTTCGTAGTTTTTTCAGCATTTCAGCAGTTCAAATTTCAGCAGTTTACCATCCGCAACCTCGTATTTTATCATCAGAGTCAGGTGCACTGGTACAATATGTTGGAGACAATGCTGATATAAATGTCCAAACTCTTGAGGGTAGCAATACTCTCCATGTTAAGGGAATGATTAAGATTGTAACTCCAAAAGAAGCCGTTCTTTACGATGGACGCATACAAAAATGTACAACTAGACCAAGTGCTAAAGAGTTGTAAATATACTTGTAAATGTATATATGGGTTTGATATTCACATCCCCATAAATGGTGACCTACAAAATTAGGACGTGCAAAGAAGACTATCGAGATCGACGTTTTTTGTACTCGTTTTCTTGGCGTGTAAGCGCAACAAGGGGAGCTCTCTGGAGCTGCTACAGCGTGATCTGGTCATCATCTCCAGCACTGCGACGTGCTACCTGGTGCCGCGTGCTGAGTGAGAGGAACCCCAACTTCGTCGCGACCATTTTCGTCCCTGCTTCGAGAGTGAGGCATTTTTTCTCGACTCCTACGTGACGACTACGTCTTCGTGAGGAAGTGACAAGGACGGTGACCGTCCGCGTACGTCTCAGCTTCGTGCTCACCGCCTGCGTTTACTCGCCGTAAACAACGCTCGCCCGCATACTTTTATTTTGTATAGTGTTGTTTTTTGTAAGGGAGATTTGTACATACTTTTTTTATTAAATGTTTATTTTATAGCGTTTCGGCTGAGGTTAGACTTATGTATCTTTAGGTTAGGCTGTACGACTGAGCGCTGCGGGCTCTTCGCCCTCTTATCACAAAAACGATTGGGCGTATAAAAAAAAATTAAACAAAATTTGTCGCAAATTTTATGGTCTACAATTCTTACATAAATGTCAACATCATTGGAGCTATAGAAACCGAGATAATCACGAAAAACAGATTTTTGTGAAATGACATTTCAACTGCCGTTTATGATTTTTCTATTGATCAACTTACTAGGAATTTGATCAACTTACGATTCTTATAGTTTTCCGGTGACATGTATAAAATATTTCTCGTTTAATATGTCGTATAGGATAAGCGCAAGTGCACTATTGATTTTTCTGGTTAAAATATCTGTTAGATCTCTGATCTGTCACCGTTCATGTCTGCCTTAAGAAGGGTGGTACCTACAGGAACTACTTCTTGTACCAACTATTAAAAACCAATAGTTTTTTTCAGCCCATCCAATTCTATTCATAAAAACCTGAGGCCAACATTTAAAAGTTTTACTTTTGTGACTGCCAAGTTTCCGTACACGTATCTTGAGAAATACTTAATAATGTAGGTAAGAGTAATTTATATTCACAGTTTATATAGCAACTTATACTTTATAAAAAAACAAACTCCTTAATAGTCTACCGAGATATTTTAGTTCCCGCCTACAACAGCTGTTCAATATCCCACACTTGTGTTAACTCAATACACTTTTACGGTAGAAACTTGGCATAAAAACGCCGATGAACGTCAGAATTTTATTCTTTTTATGGCTGCACTAGGTGCAAGATTTTGTAAGCAAACTGGCTGTTCTAGGCAAGTTTCAGAATTAATATAAGTTAGTTAAACAAGGTTTCCCGTGGCGTCTAGGGAACCGTAGTTTTCGTTTAGTGCAAAAGTTGCGTCAAAATTAATTTTCTTCCACATTTTCTTTCTGAAACACCAGTGGAATGTAATAAAATGATAAAACGTTGGAAGGTCTTTATTATAATAGAGATTAAATTAATTTGTTCCCGGAATTGAGGAGACAGTGAATAATTTTACTTCAAGTGCAGGTGCTATTATGACAGTACTATTGTCGTAATAACGTAGAATTTAGTTTTCTAAGGGAAAATGCTATTTAACTACTCTGCACAGATAAAAGTAGTAAAGAAAAACTGAAAATTTTTGCAATCAGTTGATTGTCATGTAACATTCTGAATGCTGACATGGTTTGGTCATGTATAGACGATGAATGAATGAATTTACTAAAGAGATCTACCAGGCGAGAGTGAATGGAGACGTCGAAAGGGGAAGGCCTCGCGAACGTTTCATGACCAAATTCAGGACGTTCTAAATAAAGGCCGTGTTAAAAGTACCCTAAACGAAAGGGTTAATGAAAGTAGAGGAAGCGAGGAAAGTATGTCAAGATCGTAGCAGGTGGAGGGCTGTGGTCTCTGCCTACCCCGACGGGAAAGAGGCGTGATGTTATCATATGTGTTTATGTATACTTTCGCATGTAATAGGCAATATATTTTTCTTTGTTATTGTTTATGTGTTCTTAAATCAGTACGTACGCAAGTAATAAGGAAGACGAATTGGAGTTCCAACACACAAGTGCTTATAATCGCGTCAGAGAAAAATACAGGGATTTAAGAAATTCGTTTTATACCTTTTAAGGGCTTTTTCCAAGGGCTCAATGCAACAATTTTTGTTCTACGATATTTCGAAGAACACAAAAAAACGACTTTTCATAACTTTGTAGGGTAAAAAGCAATTGTTAGTACGAATTTACAATGTTAAGTTAACGTGAAAAAAAAGAGGTGGGAAAAATCTATGTATGTAAGTAGTAGATTATATGTAAATCGATGACATTAGGTAAATTACTTCTTGGTTGATAAATCTACGGATTAGAAAATAATACTTATAATAGGTCTTTACCTATGAAATTGCCGAATTTTTTTTACAGATTAATGAGATCATAATTCCTATAATACTAATGCAATTTTTTTCATTTGTCTTATATTTGAAAGTTGACTTCAAGGTTATTAATATACGCATAAAATAAAGTTTTCATTTTTAGTTTGATATACAAAATTTAAGGTTCGAAAATTGTTCGTCTTAATTGTCGTCCGATTTCATCATTAGATTTGTTATATTTTTTTACAGATAATATTTTTCGAAAATCAAATTAAAGCTTCTGTTAGCTTAATGTCTTCCCAATAATGCTTAAAAAAATAAAAAAGATTGGATTTATAATTCCTAAGAAAAATGCAAAAATGTTAGTACTGAAAATTGAGTTTACCTAAAATTCGCCATACAAAACGGCAATTTCATAGGTAAAGACCTAATATACAAATTGTTAGGCGTCCTGTACATCCGAATTTTCAATTGTATTATATTTACTTTGTTGAAACTAAATGTTGAAATAAAAAAAAAACTATGTATATTATAGCAAAGTTGTCGCATCACTATGTCTTTGTTTCAACTAAATTATTTGTACCTACAAAGTAGAAAATCGCAAAATTTCACAACCACAGGCAGGATTCGAACCTGCGTCTTCTGCGTAAGTACCGCAGACGCTTTACCAACTAGGCTACTGTGGTCCTGCCCGATGTTGTGAAATTTAGCGACCTCTGTACGCATTCCAACGTTGCGTTTGTGCTGCCACCTAGCAAGCATTTTTGCTGTACTAGCTCAACTAGTCCATCATTGCAGACAGATTTCGAGTTGAAAATTGGTAACACTACGTATAATTGATAATGATTTTTATTATATGCTAGGTGGCAGCACAAACGCAACGTTGGAATGCGTATAGAGGTCGCTAAATTTCACAACATCGGGCAGGACCACAGTAGCCTAGTTGGTAAAGCGTCTGCGGTACTTACGCAGAAGACGCAGGGCGAATCCTGCCTGTGGTTGTGAAATTTTGCGATTTTCTACTTTGTAGATTTATCCGAACACAGGAAGTGTTAAAATAAAAATCATTTTCAATTATACGTAGTGTTACCAATTTTCAACTCGAAATCTGTCTGCAATGATGGACTAGTTGAGCTAGTACAGCAAAAATGCTTGCTAGGTGGCAGCACAAACGCAACGTTGGAATGCGTATAGAGGTCGCTAAATTTCACAACATCGGGCAGGACCACAGTAGCCTAGTTGGTAAAGCGTCTGCGGTACTTACGCAGAAGACGCAGGTTCGAATCCTGCCTGTGGTTGTGAAATTTTGCGATTTTCTACTTTGTAGATTTATCCGAACACAGGAAGTGTTAAAATAAAAATCATTTTAAATTATTTGTACTTTAAGGGGCTGATAAGAGCTGCATTACCTCCCTTTCTAACAAAGGGCAGAATGCGCGTGCTAGAACGGAGCGGATTCGCGCTATTTTACGTACCCATAATATTAATTATAAAACAGCTTTATTATTATGCATAATGTATTGAATAATCTGTAAAAGTTTTGGCATCATAGATTAATGGGTACTTAAGAAAAACGGTTTAAAAGCAAAAATCAGGGGTAACTTTGGATTTTTTAATGGCGTACAAAATATATTTAATCGTGTTTCGGAGTCGGCCATATTCTTGGAAAGATATATTCATCGATTTTGGTTAAACACCTGCTCAAGTGAAGCCTATTTAGCTCCAGCCCCTTAACTTAACCGCGGCGTTTTTTATCCGCGTGAATACGATCTTATTCCGTGCTGAGCAAACGCGATCCGTCAGTTCGATGACAGAGCAATCGGCAGAGGATTGCCTTTGCTCACGACAAATTGAACACGTCTGTTTTTACACCATCCATTGTACCTCGTGACAGTAAGGAATTGAATTATCTTTGTATTTAACAAGTCAGTTTTATATGTGTTTATTATACAGTAATAATATTTTTTTTAGTAATAACGCGTTCTATCTAAATCCCCCCCTCCCCACCCATAAAAATGTGTTGTACAGTCAACGACAGGTCAAGCTTGGCACTCGCAGTGCGACTCCAGCCCTTACGTCTATTGAAATAAGAACGGTACAAAGTACAATGTGTCAAGCTTGATTTGCTCTTGACTGTACTTTACCTATACTGAGTATAAGTCGATTATTTTTAAGTAATTTTTTTTAATACGTTATAATGCTCAAAATAAACAGTGTCCGCCACTATCAATAGATAGATTAGATTCATTTCCTGAGCTAGCTATATATTTTTTCTAAAGTTGCTTTTATATAGCAAACTTGAGGTTCAACTTATTTTTATAAATCAAATGCGAAGAGTTTGCAGAAAAATACTGTAAATCCGTTACCATCAGATAAGATTTTTATCACTTTTAAATAGCAACGTATTCAAACTCAAAATATTTTATTCATTGTTGGATAATCTCTTAATGACGTCAGCTAAACTACATCGCTTCACAAACAAAAAATAAGAAGCGACAATAAAAACCCACGCGCTCTTTTAAATATGTTTGAAAGTACATGGTTGATACAATATATACCGGGTGTTAGTGTAAACACTATGATCCTTGAAACTGTGCATTGAGACCATGAAACTGAACAACTTTCCCTAAGTAACATAGGTCGAAATACGAAAAAAAATTTTTGACTTCCCATAAACTGCACCAGCCGATTGCGCATTTTGTATGGGAGACGAAAATAAAAATTTCGTATTTCGACCTATGTTCCTTAGGGAAAGTTGTTCAGTTTCATGGTCTCATTGCACAGTTTCAAGGATCACAGTGTTTACACTAACACCCTGTATAAGTCAATTTGAATTTTGAACTAGCCTTTATAACCCATGGATTTTTCTCTTCGGTAATCTGATATTTGATAATAACTTTTCTTATACAATTTTTTTAGGACCGCAAATCTAAATTTGTTTGTAAAGGTTTTTTGCAGATTTCTAAAAAAACTGTGCAAGTTAGAAAGATCGTTTTATTTTTTATGTATACATAAACTTCTATCGACTGTAATTAATTCAGATTTTTACTTTCACAAACTTCGGAAATAAGTGGGGGAATGGTATTTTTTTGAAATCGTAGTCGTAGAAAGAGACAAAAATATATTATAGAATTTACAAGTAAAGCCCTTTTATATGATACCCCACTCGACCTAGTCACGGGCGATAATCTTCATACATGAAAAACTCGCCATATAGTCTATGGATTTAAACTAGAGGAATAGACAAAAGACCCGTTATTATTGCTTTATTACTCAAATTGATAGTACTCTCCCTCGTTATTTTAAAAAGTAAAAATGTAAGAAGCCTGTGAAAGAATCCTGTAAAGATGAAAAAAATGTGTCCTTTTATCGCTAAGTAAACGTGCATTTGGTTGTGAATTAAAGTAATAAAACGAGTTAAAACCAATCTGTATTTTAAAACACGAAATCTCAATACGACGGTATGCGCGCCAAGTTTTTTGTTGTGAAGAAGCAAGAAGAAGGAATTGTTGGTGAAGCCTAATTTGTGATCAAGAAAAGTCAGAACCTTCAGTCAGTTATAATATAGTGGTGAAATTGTGGATATTTCTGACTAGTTATATAGAGTCTAAAGAGATTACGATGAAAATATTGTTGTTACGCACGTGAACATCATGAGATTGAAGAAACGTCGTATCTAAATGTTTGTTTGGTTTGTTGTAAATGTTTGTTTACTAAGCTTCCCATTTTTCTCATGGATTTTTTAGTTGCATAATATTCCGCATGAACTTTCAGTAAATATTATGCATATAATTTGCTTTGAATAAATAAAACTATATCTACATCTGATGTCTTTTATTGCTGCTCTTCCTTGATTACTAAGAAAAGTATAAGAAGAATAAATGTTACTTAAAAGACTAGTATCATATCCAAAAAATAAATGTTGTCAAATTAGGGAAGTAAGATTCCAAATCAGAACAAATAAAAAAAAAACAGTAGTTAAAATGACTTGATGCGGGCATCAAACCAACTTGGAGGGCATTCTTAAAGCGAGTTTTGACATAAAGGATATTCCCGTCTGATGCGTTAGTATCCCTAAGTAGTTTGTCGACCTAGTGACGACAATTTGAAATTTTGCCCCCACTATTTGGGCCCCCTTTACATTAGTAATCATAATTTGTTTTTATTCTTTCATGTGCAATTAAGTTGGGCAACTAGATTCTCCAACTATTCCAAATTTCAAGTCGATAGATTGCTGAGATATACAGGTGTGACAGACAGACGGACAGACAAAGTGGCACCATAAGGGTTCCTTTTTTTAACATTTTGGTATCGGAACTCAAAAAAATATATCCCTATCTGACAAACTAACAAAAGAGACGAACCTTTAGTTTTTAAAGGTGAAGGAAAGTTTTAAAAATATGTTCAAGCAAACGCCACACTATTACCATAAAAAGGGAGAGTCAAGTATCTAATGAAAATTAACAACCGAATCCTTCCAAGGGTTTCCGGGTAAAAAGCTGTAATTAAAATGATGGTACGGCCATGGGTACGAAATAAGGTTTTGCCTTTGATGGGGAAAGTGTAAAAGGCAGATGTTCCAAAATATTATATTAAACAGACTTTCCAAATTAGTTAGGTTAGGGAGCTATCAACTAAAGCGGTGATAAGTTTAATTTTGTGAATCTATATTATTACTTACCAGAAACGGGGTTAAAATGTTTTTGTCGGTTGCAGAAACTGTTTCTATCTCAACAAAACAATTTAAAGGAGCTTTATTATACCAACCTTAAACAGCGTGAATTTTTATTCGATTTGCTCTCATTCTACTCATGTAAACTTTCGAAGAAAAACATTTTATACAGGAAAAAAGATTATACCGCAAAAAAAATTTCGCCTTCCCATTCAAAATGAGTGGATGACCATGACCACTTTACTATTTATGGAGTCGAATTTTTTTCTTTGGGAAAATTGCTTGTTATTATGAGTAGACTCACTGGCCTTTGGGAGTAAAACCGTTGCAATTTCACACTGTTTACTGTAAATATATTTTTATAAAGAAAACAACCTCCAAACTAATAATAATGCCAAAGTGTAAACGAACGGTTTAAAGAAAATACTTGAGAATAGAATTAAAGTCCAAATACACACACGAGAATATAGAAAACATATGTCACACACAAAGAGTCGTTTCTGAAAAAAATATGAACTTTCAGACAAGTAACACTTCAAACACCGCTACGAGTACTAACAACCAGACATTTCGAAACCTTTAAAATCATTTTTCAAAACTTCCAAAGTGTGAAGGATAAAATTGACTTACTGGAAAGTCTACTCCAGGAAGAAGAATACCAAGCTCTTGCCTCACAGAAACTTGCAACGAAATCTTATAAAGGTAGATGGCTACGACTTTACATCAGCTTTTTGTCGCCGCGAACGAAGAGGAGGAGGAACAGCCATACTTCTTCAGCAAGGAATTAATTTTACAGAAATATTAGACCTAACAAATTTATCTACAGAATATACGGTTGAATGCAGTGCAATCGAAGTAGTAAATAACACAATTTTAATAACAATTTATAGAGCTGATCGCGAAATTGAAGTGTTCTTTGATTTTTTAAATAAGCTTACCGATAAACTAAAGGCCATATTCTGTAAAAAACACATTATTATAGGAGGCGACTTTAATATAAATGCTTTACAAAACTCTAATAACTACAAGAGACTAATAAATACAATGCTCGAAAATAATTTCCACCAATTAATTCATGAACCCACTAGGGTAACAGCTGACTCTAGCACGTGTATTGATTTAATATTTTCAAACAAAAAAAATTTTATAACAGCTGTAAAAGACTGTGGTATATTCAGATATACCACAGATAAATCTCCCTTTTCCCAACCAGTTCAAACATTTAAAAGAAATTTTAAAAACGAAAAAAATACTTGGCTTTTCAAAAATGAGTTAGCTAATATTAATTGGATTACGATATTATCTTCCGACTACGACGTCAACACCAACTACAACCTCTTTGACAAAAAAGTTAGTGATTTACTTAATTACTGTATGCCCTATAAGCGCATAAAATTTACTCAAAACCACAATAAAAACAAATCTTTGTGGCTAACGCACGGTATTAAAAAATCTAGTAAACACAAAAGACTCCTTAAAACACTCGTTAATCAATCAAAAAATAAAATTCTAAGAAGAAACTATAAAACATACTCAAAATTCCTGAAAAAATGTATAAAAACCTCCAAAAGAATTAAGTATATATCAGAGATGAAAATATCAAAAAATAAAACTAGTACAATGTGCAAAGTCATCAACAGGGAAACTAAGAAGTCAATAAATCGGAAAAATCTAAACATAAAATTAAAACCCAAAAATACCACTCTTGAGTCCCCTCATTCTGTTGTAGCTACGTTCAACGAACATTTTGCATCGATAGGCACAAACAGCTTTGCCGTGGATCCACTAAACAGCCACACCACTGTCATAAACCCATCACTAAATTCCATGTATCTAAGACCTGTTACTGAACATGAAGTTTTCAACATAATTCGTAAATTACCCAGCAAGTATAGTTGTGGCATTGATGATCTCCCCCCTGCTTTGATCAAAACCTGTGCGAATGAATTAACTCCCCGATAACCTCGCTAATTAACCAACCGTTTAATGAAAGTACCTTTCCTGTAAAATTAAAAGTAGCAATAATAAAACCAATTATCAAAAAAAATGGCAAATCAGACGATCCAAACAGCTATCGACCCATTGCACTTTTACCGAATGTTTCAAAAATTTTTGAGAAGGCAATGACAAACCGAATCAATAATTTCTTAGAAAAGTTTAAACTACTTGATCAAAATCAATATGGTTTCCGAAAAAACTGTTCCACCACCCTTGCAGTATTTCAATATACAGGGTGTTAATTTAATTGCGTGCCATAGCTTAAGGGGTGCTTCAGTTACGATAAAGGAACACAAAAAAAATATTTAAAAAAATCCTACTGAAAAAAAACTAAAACTCCATTGATACTTTACTAACGCAAAGACCGCGCTATCACCGAGCCAATGCGCAATAATCAGTGGAAAGGTAGGCATATAAATAACTGAAACTCTTTCGCGCGCTTTTGATAGCGCGGTGCTCCGGGTCATTGCTCTCCGCGTTAGTTTAGTTTTGATAGAGTTTTAATTTTTTTTAAGTACGATTTTTTTTATAATTTTTTTGAGTTCCTTTATCGTTACTGAACCACCCCCTAAGCTATGGCACGCAATCAAATTAACACCCTGTATACAACAAGATTTAAACTACATAAGAAATAAACATTACGCTGTTGGACTTTTACTTGACATGTCAAAGGCTTATGACATGGTGTCCCACTCGATATTGTTGACTAAATTACAAGGAATTGGTATAATGGGAAGTGCTCTTGACTGGCTTAAATCTTATCTCACGGGTAGAAAACAATGTGTCCAGATAGACCACTATGATTATTATTCTAGTACTCTGCAAACTATAAAATCCGAAACTGTTACAAAAAACTGTTTGATTCCGCAAGGAAGTGTTATCGGTTGCATCCTTTTCCTCATCTATATTAACGATTTACCCAAAATAACTAATTCACAATGTGTATTATTCGCTGACGATGTCTCTATACTATTTGAATTCCCTAATAATAATCAACATAACATAGAACCTATACTAAAAACTTTCAATGATGTTTCAGAATGGCTAAACAATCACAATCTCAAAATTAATAAAAACAAGACCAAAATAATACAGTTTAAACCCTATCAAAAACAGCCAATAAACCTAAATGAAGTATGAAAAAATTTTGATATTGAGGAAACAAACGAGTTTAAATTACTTGGTATTAAATTGGATACACATTTAAATTGGCAAAAACATGTTGCAACTATACAATCAAAATTATCTCAGTTCATATATGCACTTGTTAGAATTTTAGGGATAGAGACATGTGCAGTTACAAATAAAAGCTTTTTAATAGGAGTTTTCTATTAAAGAAATACTAGGTCTTCAGTTATTTACCTATTGTGCTCTAAAATACGAGGATACAGCCAAGCTGTCTTGTACTACCTACCTAAATTAACCACGCCTTTTCATAGATTATAGCTACATAGGAAGGGAATTTTAGAACAAATGATAAACGAAATAAATGGTAGTTATAAATGTACTTGATTATTCAAAGAAACAGCAGTAAAACAGTTATTAATCCAAGGAGAGTTGAAAATACAGTTATCTACATTTAAAAACGAGAAAATAACACGTTTACAATGAGATTTACTTCTATTACAATATATTTTAAATATTAAAGAAAATTACTTAACTCAGGACTAGGGATACTTCCAGTTTCGCCGACACTAAGATAAGAGAGATTTATCGCTCTGAGGGAGCTTCTTATCATACAATATGAAATGAAGTTTGTACAGGTAGTGAGCAATACAATTATCCAATTAGGAACGAGGTGAGTGATATTAGCCACATATTGACCAATACCAATCATTCTAGTTACATTAGCCAATGAGCTACATTAAACAGCATCAAAATTACTCCTTTTACATACGATTTAATATATTTTACTAGATTAATCGACAACAATATTAATACAATATTTTGAACACATTATAAACCTTGCAACACATGTCATTTTTATGATTTTACTTAATACAATACTTTAGTTAATTACATTCTACAACTTCCGTTAGGAAAGAGATGAAATCAATACTATTACAATAAAATTTATTACTCCTAACTATCTATTATCTCTGAAATACAATTTAGCCATTTAGCAATATTTTAAGACATATTTTCAGGTATTATAATCTATCACGGCCATACTGACAGTACTTCGTCCCCGAAGTACTATCAGGACAAATATCTAGTAGGTACACATATCTATAACTTTAGAAATACTTTACTAAATTAAATAGTGATAATTATACAAAAAACAATTTAACACAGACACAATAAATTAACGGCCAAGTTTTATTTTAAAACTCCTGCTTACATTGAAATAATAATGATGAAACCTTTACAACATTCTTAAAGATTTTGTTTAAAAGCTGATTGCTACATTTTAGCCCCGTCTATTGCTACCATTGAGATATGGGCTTAGTTAAAACGGTTAATGCCAGATACATAGACATGCCAACCATATTCACCAACCGAAATAATTGGCACCAAGTATCTTACCTAGCAGAACTTGCTTTCACAAAATAAATTTCTAGATTTGATGGGTAATGCCAGACACCTAGGCATGCCAGTCACATTTACCCGCTGCTTGTGAGATAACTGACATCAAGTGTTTGGCCGACCAGCGGTTACCCTTTATAAAGAATGAATTACCAGATACATAGACATGTCGGTCACATTCACCCGCTGCCAGTGAGATCGATCGACACCATGTATAAGGCCGACCAGCGTATCTCCAGTACATGAAACAACGTCAACAATTTATAACAAATGCATATAACACAACAACGTTTTTGTCTATTTCATTCGTCACAGTATTTTTCCACTATCCGTTCGGCCAATCTGAATCTTAATCCTAACAAAAAATAAATTGATATTCGCAATAAAAAGAAAAATTATATCGAACAAAATTTTGCAACATGACAAAGATTAAACAATATATTGAAACATTTCCACAAAAGACATTACATTAGATATGATTTCCGCCTTTGTGTGTGTCGTTAAGTTATGATTTTACTGTAAATATTTTGTGCACTAAAGAGTATGAACGAACAATACATTTCTATTGACCTCTAAATGTACACATTATAAACTAACCACCTCAATAGTTTAAAATAGTATCAATTTGTACTTTTTGCTAAAGCGGTCACAATTCATAGTTCATTTATTGTCAGAAACAGGTACATAAGGTGTTTAAATTTATATAAAGTTTCACTGTATCTTACTGTGTCAGCATGCAATATACATACAGCAGTGTTCCAATTAGATTAGGTATGTCACAAAGTTATTAAATATCAAATCTAAGTTACAATGTCCGAACAGAAAGTATTAAATAACATTCACAAAATTGTACTATTAACGTCATCATCAATTAAAAAGGCATTAAAATTATAGTAACATCTATCAGTAAGCAAAGCATGTAAATTTGTTCTGAATTGGTGCAATGGTAGATCCTTTATCGTATTATACAGTCTTCGAGCCATACCATTACCGAGTTACTATAGAATAACAAGTTCGGGTGCTTAGGGTGGTCTTACTTCTGCCTTACGGATGCCTAGTCTTTGCCAGTTCAACAGAGTTTTTTTTTTTATACATAATAAGGTGACAAATATAGTATGTCAACAGAACGATGCAATTCACCACAAGTGGTGTTGTCAGAGCTTATAACTAGCATTTTTTTCTAATTTGGCTTTTTAAAATGGGGAACACAACTTTTTCTTTGTCCTATGCCACACATGGCTCTTACACATTTTTTTGTGTTCTAAATAATAGTAAAATATGAACCTTTGCCACGTTTCCCCAGTGCAATATACCATATCTAAAATTGGAAACCACATACGCATTATATGCACAAAGTACAGTTTTTCGAGATGCTGGTTTTGTGATTGTTTTAACACATATTTACTTATTTTTGTATTTATATTATCAATATGTGATCTCCAACCCAAGTGTTACCCCTAGGAATTTAATTTCATTTACACTTTCCATTATAATTTACCATTATGTTCAGGTCCTGGACACCTAAGTTACAGATGCAGAACCTAGTAAAGGCTCCAGTCTCTTCACAAGCTAAATTTCTTGCTAGCGTAATTAGTGTTTGCTTTTAAAATTGCATGTAAACTAATGTATGTTTATTGATATTTCCGAGAGAAATTAATTAATTTACTATTATTATTATTATTAAAAACTTACTCGTAATTTTAATGTATTTAAAAAGATATATTGCTGAACATGCAATTGATTAAAGTACCCACTAAAATATACGACATCAACACAATCAAAAAGGCTCAAAACGCTTTTTATTCACTACACAATATAATATTCCAATTGGTTATTTCATGTCCATGTCAAAAAAAAAACACCTGTTAAGCCTCTTAATATTCTCTTAATAGGAGTAATAACATCTTCCGGCAAATAATGTATGTTTTCATTATAATGTCATTATTTTGTAAATCCTCCATAACACTGTATTTATATACTTAGGTCAGTTTGCCTCTTACTATAATGTTAGCATTTTCTTACTTCATATACTGTACCTAACACATTTCAGTGTTCATCACAATGAGAGTTTTACCTTTGCAATCGAAATAGTTTTCCATACTTGTAAAATACTAGATAAACGTTACTTGGTTTAAGGATCTTGATGTAGGTATATTGAAGGCAGAATTATAAATATATTTGAACAATTTGACGTTAAAACGTATTCTTGTTGTTTGTAATATCAATCATTAGCCAGGATTGTTTAGTATAAATTAATTGGCATGATCATAAGTCCTTTAGATGAGCAGTATCATCAAAACTACAAATAATTTATTATTTTCGAGTTGGGTAGGTATTTGCAAAAATCGGCACCAGTTCGCTGTTTATCGTAACAACGAAATAAAAGGAAAAAAAAAATTCTCAAAAGTAGGTAGTACTTAAAAAAAAAGTTTAACAAAAACAGTGGTTATATTTTAGGGTTCCTAATTCAAAAGGAAAATAAACTGAACCCATAAAGGATCTCTTTGTCCTCAGTCTGTCAATCATTGTTTTCACGGATATAGAGATGTGATTTTTTTTTAGTTTCACGTCGTCAACACAATCAAAAGGTACGGCCACAAATTATGTACCCATCTTCATACATTTATGAACTAAACTAAAACCTATGGGGTATTTTCCATTGATCCAAAATCATGAAAGGCAAGAAAAACTAGCAGCATAAAAATCAAATATTCATCAAATATTGCAAGTATTCTCACAACCAAATTTAACCAATTTCAAGTAGGCTATCATTTATTTAAAGTAAATTTACATTAGAGACGGGACAGCCTTACTACAGCTGCTGTAGTGGTCCTGGACAGGTATGGAACCCTTAGTACGCGAGTCAGACTCACACTTTTAAGGCCGCACGGTTGTTTAGATTTATTGAACGACGGTATGTATATTTTTAAGTATTCCTCAATAAAGAAGTAAACTTCAAAATTTTTTTGGATGCACAAAGTTAATATAAAAAAAATTTATTTAAATTCATAAGTCGGTCAAACTGAGCAAAATACAGTGCTGCAATTGCTAAGCCTTTAGGCTTATTGTGAAAAGACAAATATAGTTGTCGCAAAATGACTAGAAGGTAGTGCGAGGAAATATTGTGTGAACTTTTAGTGTCGAACACATTCATTATTGAATATATGTGTATTTATTGCATAAATTGACCAAGTTTTATTCGTTTCTTACGTTACTTTTAAACAAAAATGAAATTTAATACAGGGCATGCCACTGTGACCGATGTCTTGTAGCCCAAATTTTGAATGTTGGAGAGAGAATTTAGTTATCTACAAAACCATATCTGAGTTAAGGAACCAGACAAACAACATTTAAAGAAACGTAAGTAGACATGTATAGTCCAGCTTTTCTAGAAGTTAGGTCATTGTTCTTACATTACAACATCCACGATAAGATGATGAAAGATAGAAAATAAAGATTTTATGTAGGTACACTAAATTAACCGAATAGAATTCGGTTTCTTCACAAGTTTTTAACTAGATCAAACAGGTTACATGTAGGTCGTAAAAAAAGGGTGACTAGTAAACCGTCACAATCGTCACAGTCAAAATTTTGTTTTATTTAATTTACTTTTAAATGACGGTTTAAATACATTTGATATTTTAAAGACCACTTTTAGCTATTTGAGCTTCCAAAAATGTTAGGTAGGAACGCTGAATATTGTTTTGAATCAGACATTTTAGGTACACGAAGTATTTCTTACTTCTAGATATAAATTCAGTTTTAAATTTTCAGGTTTTTTAAAAGTTAAGCAGGCCCTGTTGGGGCCTTACCTGTCTTAACAACAATAACGATGCTGCTCCAAATGATTTTCTGATGTGCCTCGATGTTGGTGGACCAGTAGTTACTCGGCGCAGCAGTTGCTTGTAGTTGGATCATCTTTCCCCTGGCCGGACATCAGGCGCAGCATCGTTGATCGCTTTGAAGAGTTCGCTAGGCAGCCGCATCCATCCTGGAATTGTTTACAGAAAAATATTTTAACTGCAGTGCTGGGTAGGATCCCACTTCTGATGTTAGAATTTTAGGGATAGAGACATGTGCAGTTACAAATAAAAGCTTTTTAATAGGAGTTTTCTATTAAAGAAATACTAGGTCTTCAGTTATTTACCTATTGTGCTCTAAAATACGAGGATACAGCCAAGCTGTCTTGTACTACCTACCTAAATTAACCACGCCTTTTCATGGATTATAGCTACATAGGAAGGGAATTTTAGAACAAATGATAAACGAAATAAATGGTAGTTATAAATGTACTTGATTATTCAAAGAAACAGCAGTAAAACAGTTATTAATCCAAGGAGAGTTGAAAATACAGTTATCTACATTTAAAAACGAGAAAATAACACGTTTACAATGAGATTTACTTCTATTACAATATATTTTAAATATTAAAGAAAATTACTTAACTCAGGACTAGGGATACTTCCAGTTTCGCCGACACTAAGATAAGAGAGATTTATCGCTCTGAGGGAGCTTCTTATCATACAATATGAAATGAAGTTTGTACAGGTAGTGAGCAATACAATTATCCAATTAGGAACGAGGTGAGTGATATTAGCCACATATTGACCAATACCAATCATTCTAGTTACATTAGCCAATGAGCTACATTAAACAGCGTCAAAATTACTCCTTTTACATACGATTTAATATATTTTACTAGATTAATCGACAACAATATTAATACAATATTTTGAACACATTATAAACCTTGCAACACATGTCATTTTTATGATTTTACTTAATACAATACTTTAGTTAATTACATTCTACAACTTCCGTTAGGAAAGAGATGAAATCAATACTATTACAATAAAATTTATTACTCCTAACTATCTATTATCTCTGAAATACAATTTAGCCATTTAGCAATATTTTAAGACATATTTTCAGGTATTATAATCTATCACACTCGGAATCCTAAAAAGAAACACCCACTCTGACTGTGCCAAATCGGCATACTACGCGTACGCTTTTGCCTGGTTACGCTACGGTGTAATACTCTGGGGTCACAGCCCTGATGCTCGTGATTTATTCATCATACAAAAGAAGTGTTTACGTATTATTTTTAATTTAAAACGTAAAGATAGCTGTGGGCCTTTCTTTATTAAAGAAAAAATTTTAACTCTGCGATGCATATACATATTTGAAACTGCAAAATTTGTCCGTAAACACATACACCTCTATCAACATGTGAAAAGCGATCGAAGAAAAAACAAATTGATTCCCCCTGAACCTAAATTAGAAATTTTCCGCAATAGCCCTTATTGCCGGTCAATCCAAATTTACAATAAACTTCCCACGGTCAAAGATTGAAGTTCTTTCTTATCCAAAAGTGTTACTACAACCTTGAAGAATTTACATCTTGAAGTGTTGTAACACGACGTACAGTAAACACCTATGTTTCACCTATCTTTATTGTATCTCTATTGTGCTTCTAATTATTAATATACTGTTTTATTTTATTTATATATAAGTACTAAAACTACTATAGGGAATTACTTAAGTATAAGTACTAAAATTACTGTAATAAAAACTTACGATTATTCTGCTACACCCTAACAGGGTACATGTTCTAGCTAATAAGACACCTTGTTATATTATACTGTTCATGTAAGCAAATGAATAAATAATAGTAGTTTATGCAACTGTCATATAAAACAGGTTATTAAAACACGAGTTTGTGTTTATCACACGAGGCGTAGCCGAGTGTGATAATAGCATCAAACGAGTGTTTTAATACCATATTATATGCAGTTGCGTATACTACTTTATCTTCACTCATGCAATAGGTAGGTACTTACTTATAAAAATTAAACAAAAGCAAGTAAACAACAAAGGTAACTTATATTATGTATATTACAGTTCTGATATGAGTCTGAAGAAGCCGCCTTAATATATCCGCTAGGTTCTTTGAAATATACAAGCAGAACATTTTCTTAACAAACATGGTTTTCTTTTCGATTTTCATTCTTTCCCAATTCATTGAAGGTTATGTCATAAAATGTCTTAGACTAATATGGGAGATGATCATAAGTTATTGAGTATCTTCTGGTGTAACTGCAATATCCTGACTGCACCACTTTATCCACTTTTTCAATAAACTTTCACATTACTTTCACGGGCACAAAATACTTGAAAAAGGTAAATATTTGAAAATGGCGGCAAATCTAATATCTATTTCCAAGTCCTTCTAATTTCAGGCTGCGCGCGCATATTTTCCACTACAGATAAAATAATTGTAACTATAGTAACTGTTACTGTAACTGCTCCAAAATAATAGGTTGTTTATAAGGAACACTTTTCAAATATGCTACTGATATTTGACAGCTACTAAGAAAAACTGTTACATTTATAACCGGCTCTCTAAAAGACCTTATATTCAGTCTTCTTTAAAAATGTTTAGGTTCAAGAAGAATTTTATCCAAGTGTTATGTTATGATTAAAAAGTTAAATTACGTAACACCTTTGCAAAATTTTCATACAAAAATCGTTACGTAATGGTAACTTTTTAATTTTTTATGCATACTCTGCGTAATATTCAGCCTTATGTACCAACTTTTTGAATCATAATTCAAAGATTACGACATGAGTGTAGATAAATGAATTTATATGTGCTCTCCTAGCACATAAAATAAAATTGCACACAGTCTGCCTTGCTAGACCTAAAATTTAAAGAAAGTAAATACTTAAAGGAATTGCATGGAACCAACCAAACCAAATGGTATTTACAAACCCAGTATTGAGTCACAAGAGATTATAAATAGTAATCATACAGAATAGACACACTCACACAAGAAGGTGTTTTAAAAATAAAACATAATCCAAAAGATCGTACATTAAGCAAATCTAAAACCGTTTCCAACTGCCGCAATCGTATTCAAAGTCACTAGCTATTTGCGGAGAGCGCAGCTGCATTTCAGCCTGCATTCTGCTAAGTAAAATTAGCAAGCTATTTAAAATGCTGAACAACGGGACGAGACATGAAAGAGACGGACAAAAAACACAAAGAAGTGAAAAAGAAACTACTTACCAGGAATTAAAAACCCTGAAACGGTCGACCAATAAATGTCAAAAATAAAAATCTTCTTATTGCTTTTCACTTGGTTTTGCAGTGTGTGACTTTCGACGAATTGTCATCATATCGTATGGGTTGCAAGGTCGGTGACCACACAAACCGAATAAAAAAACCGGTCAAGTGCGAGTCGGACTCGCGCGCCGAGGGTTCCGATATACCTATAGTATTTTTGGAAGCAATAAAGTCCATTTTCAGGACCGCAAAACTAAATTTGTTTGTAAAGGTTTTTTGCAGATTTCTGAAAAACTGTGCAACTTAGAAAGATCGTTTTATTTTTGCTGTAAAGTTTATATAAACTTCTGTCAACTGTAATTAATTCAGATTTTTCCTTACTCAAACTTCGGAGATAAGGGGGGGGGAATGGTATTTTTCTTGACATTTTTCATCATAACTTTAAAACTAAGAAATTTAAAAAAATACAAAAATATATTTTAAAATGTACAAGTAAAGCCCTTTCATATGATACCCCACTCGACCTAGTAGCGACAATTTGAAATTTGGCCCCCCCTATTTTGGCCCCCTTTATATTAATAATGTTGTCATGACAGATATTCTGATCTCCAATATTATAATATTTAAGTCACCAGTGTTTACTAACTTTTCATAGCTTTACGATATTGTTCATAAATGGTTGTTGAATTGACTCCTTTGTACAAACTGTCAGAGCGCGGCGGCTTTTCGACCAATCCCAGCGTTTTATGGAAAGGGTAATATTGTGGTGGGAGAGGTCTCTTGAACGTTCGAGCCAGCCTCGCTCAGGCAGTCGTATTTTGTTCTTCAAACTGGGAGATGCTACCTTTAAAGGAGTAATCACGTATGGTGTAAAATTATGAAGACTCTTCTTCATATGTATGGTATTGTGTTAATGTACCCATTTTAACACTGTCTAAAGTGAATAACTTATTACAAAACGTAAGTAGACTTCGAGTGTTTTATTTAACATATTTCTCAACTCCCTCTCATTTGTTAACATGTCAGAAGCGGGATACGAGCCCTCACTTCCCACAAAGTGGACTGATAAAGTTCAAAAATACATCTGCTGTATCTCAAAAACTGACTTGTTTGAAATGAGTGGAAAAACTGGAAAATCAACTACTTGTTTTTTTTTCTCATGTGGTATTTTTTCACCTTTTTTTTAACGTTGTGTTAAGGACGAGTGATTATTAAAAGTAAATAGTTATGATTGTATACTACCTACATGCTACCTACATTTTAAATCATTTTTGCACAAAATCGTTAGACGTTGGTAAGGAATAAGTGTACACAGTTCACTTTAACCATTTATTATCAAGCCTGAGTTTAAAACAAACAACATTTCGTGCTTTCATTCAGACAAATTAATCTTTTAGTTGTGTTTTACATATGGTTGTAATAATTTTTGGTGTAGGTACGTATTCAAAATAATAGTCTGAAGGTCTATTGGTTCGTATTCCCATGCATAGTTCACTGTTTCAATTAATTATGTTCTTTATTTTGTTTGTAATTTACTGCTGCAAAAAAAACACGTAATATCTAACTACGAGTAAAAGCTACTTAAAAGTGTCCACTATTACGTTTATAGATTTCATTCAATTTAAAGCCTTAAAAGCGTTTCAAACATTGATCGCTTCTATACAATAGATACTCGCGCTGGAATTTTTACATTTCAGTACGTCATAATGGACAAAATCCGTAACCGTGGCAAGAGTCTAGCTTCGATTCGAGCGTTGCCTAGCTGTGCAGCGCAGCAGACTGCGCCGGGCGAGCAGCAGGCCGAACAGCAGCCAGCCCACAGCAGTCGGGGCCTCGTGGACAGCAGGCCATGCAGCCAGACCACAGCAGTCGGTGCTTGGTGGACAGCAGGCCATGCCGTCAACCCACAGCAGTCGGTGCCTGGTGGACAGCAGGCCATGCAGCCAGCCCACAGCAGTCGGGGCCTCGTGGTCAGCAGGCCATGCAGTCAACCCACAGCAGTCGGAGCCTGGTAGACAGCAGGCCATGCAGCCAGCCCACAGCAGTCAGGGCCTCGTGGACAGCAGGCCATGCAGCCAGCCCTCAAAAGTCGGTGCCTGGTGGACAGCAGCCTATGCAGCCAGCCCACAGCAGTCGTCACCTGGTGGACCGCAGCCCATGCAGCCAGAACCACAGCTGGCAGTCGGCGCCTGGTGGACAACAGGCCATGCAATCAGCACCACGGTCATCCGCGCCTGATGAACAGCAGGCCGTGCAGCCAGCGCCACAACACAAGGCGACTGGTAAGCGGCAGGCTGTGCGTGCAACCAGCTGCCACTCGCACAATCAGCCCAGTGAGTAGTCAACTCCGGGCATATGGAGGTAACACCAATGACTTGGTTTTTGGTTCTTTTTATAGAGTCTCGGTAGTTAGGCTTTGTAGTTAACCTTCCTTGACCCTGATGTGGCAGACACCCATAACAATGCGGTGACTGATTTCGACATTACAAAAATAAAAATTGTAAACGATGTCGTTAAGTTTAAACAAATTTTAACAATCTTCTGTTGGACTAGGAAACAATGTCCTAAAATAGCATGAAGGATGTACCCATGGTACTATTTTGTTAGAATGTTTCAAGCCAATTTAGTCCTATACTATTAAACGAGCCATAATATATTTGTAAAATGTTTGTCGATAACGACTCTAACGATTTCAATGAAATTTACCACACGGTGGTATTATTTTTTTCCTCGTGCTGATTTGCAGCGCCATCCAGTGAACATTTCAAAATGTGGTCGAAAACACTCTATTCATCGTGCTTTCTTGTATCTCTGGGTGGATGCTCGCAATAAATTTACACTCGATTCTATATACATAAAAATAATACGAACTAAGTGGTTTTTCTATGCCGCATAGATCTGTGTTTTATTCAGTTTTATTGGTATCTTTTGTTAGGTAGTTTTATGGCAAAGTCCCCTTTTTATGGTGTGACAAAATGACATTATAAGTAGTTGGGTAAAACAAAAAAAAAACAAAAATTATATATATGTATATATTGGAAGTTCTCTTTAACCTTTCTTCAACATGCTTATTGAATTAAAAAAAAAAAAAACATACTAAACTTGGATCAATTATATCAATAGTTTAGACTTGACACTTTTGAAAATAGACCGAAATGACAGCCTGGTCGATAGGAATCACAATTTTATTTATTATTAATTTAAGCCCTTAAGCAGAATAATCACGAACACTAAATATCGTTAGTATTATCTGCGCTATGTCGGTAATTAAAACATCGTCATATCAGCCGAAAGACGTCCGCTGTTGGACATAGGTCTTCCCTAGAGATCTTCTTGATGCCCGGTCCAGCGCTGCTTGCATCCAGCGGCTTCCCGCGACCTTGACCGGACCGTCGGTCCACCTTCTGAGAGGCCCGCCTACGCTTCATCTACTGGTACGGGAGTCGCCACTCTAGTGCCTTTACGCCTCTTCGGCGATCGGTTCGTCTTGCGATATGCCCTGCCCATATGGTGAGCCCTGCCAGTAAAACATAATTAAAATCTTCAATAAAACAATATTCGTCAGAATGTGATTTTGGCCGACTTAAAGTATGTGAGATGATCGGCGGCATAAGCATAATCGACGAAGTATTGTTGCACTTACAAAAGAGACTGCTGATATATACCGTGGTAAACTGACGATTGAAGTATACTTATTTTGGCTAGTCGGTGAACACTCCACTTCACTATTTTTCGTTGCTGTTGGTCACAATTCACACTAATTGTATTCCCAACTCTTTTAGTAAGCGAGGTTTAAATTACTTTAAAATAACAAATTTGATGATTTTGACAAATACCTTCTTTTCAAAATTCGTTGATTAACCAATCACGTTATACAATCGCTCGTCTCTTGAAATCTTATCAAAACAACGAAGACGGTCACTTTTATCGATTAATTATAATTATAATATCACTTTTATCGACCGAAGTGATGTACACAGAAGAGAGAAAATGAAAATTGTTCGGTTGATAGCACACTAATTAATAGTTAAGACTTGATAAAGCCCAACTCATTACATTAGATCAACTTTCTGATACTTTTATATATTAAAAAAAATATATATATATTGGCGTATAGATAAACATGTATCACGATTTCACGTCACCAATTTTGATTTGACAATGTGTGCGTTAATTTGAGTAAAACCAAAAAAAAAAAAAATTGGTTTAGAAAAATACTGTATTTAAAATACATATGATTATTCCATACATTGAACGATAAATATCAGTTATATTAAGCAGAAATAAAAGCGAGAATATCTTTAACTGCCTATTACCCGCGACTTCGTCTGCGATGATCTAGCGAAAGAGTAAAGAAAACACATTTTCCAAAGGAAATACTAAAACTTTTCCCTATGTTTATCTGAATCTTTTCAAAGCTAGAGTGAACAAGCATTAGCGAGGCTTACCTCCTTTCATGCTTGCATGCTACATCAAAATAATAATAAAACAAAAATATGGTGTAGTTATTGTAATTAATTAATAAGAAAGAAAGGAAAGAATCATAAGAAATATGACACTTCAAACGAGTGTGAACATCCTCTAGAGTTCTTAATACTCGATTGGACACGGGAAAATATTGATTATAATCCCTAAGTACTAATTATAATCCCTTTGTAAATTTTTCATAGAGTTCCCTGAGAATTTATGGAAAATGTATTACACTTTATGTAGAATTGCCTTAAGGCGTAAAGAGCTACATTTGCTTCATCTATTGTCTTATCTTCAGAGGTTTTGTGATTTTGTAGGGTGGCTCTTTATTGCACTTCAATTTATTGAGACGTATTACTTAAGATCCATTACAACACATGAAAATGCGGACTTACCTCGAAATGGAACTTCTTCCAGTCAATTATTGAGGCTAAAGGTGATATACATTGCAAAATAGATGTGCAAGTTACCTAGCACTGTGCAAATCCCTAACTAACAATACAGTTAAAGAAGCTTAATAAATTTGGCTAACTAAATATTACTTTAGTTTAAGTGTCAACATTTTAATACCTCTACTGTTCCCAAATTGTAATTTTGAAACTCTATTACCATGCCATAAAGTCCAGAGTGTTCCTACTGACGGGCAGTTGGGTGTACCTATGCACATAACACCTTTCATTAAGGAAAAGGCCCTTATTCACATATTATGAGTATGCATGTTTTGTATAAACAATGATACTACGTTTCAATAAATTTTTCGCATCTATCTTCGGCCACTGAGATTAAAATTTGAATGAATAAATCTTAAATATGCGACTATTATTAATAATTTGCTAATTATTTATAATCACACCTAAACTCTTTACTTTGTAGTATTTTTACTACACTGGGCATAACCTTAAGGCCTTTGGTGACGATAAATAAAGCTTTCATGAAAATTGGAACCTTTAACCTTGCACTTAGGAACTTACCTATTGCCTTGTTGCGTAACTTATGCGGCCTTGTAGCCGAACTCATTGATATACGGCCGTGTAGCCCAATTCATTGACATATTATGGTCTTATAGCCCAACTCATTTACATATAAATAACAATCTTTTATTTCATATTTCAACTCATTGTCATATAAATAATAATCTTTTATTTCAGATTAAAAATAATGGCCTTGATGCCAAACCATGGCCTTGATGCCAAACCCTGGTCTTGATGCCAAACCATGGCCTTGATGCCGAACCATGGCCTTGATGCCAAACCATGGCCTTGATGCCGAACCATGGCCTTGATGCCAAACCAAACCATGTAACAATCTTTTATTTCATATTTCAACTCATTGTCATATAAATAATAATCTTTTATTTCAGATTAGAAATAATGGCCTTGATGCCAAACCATGGCCTTGATGCCAAACCCTGGTCTTGATGCCAAACCATGGCCTTGATGCCGAACCATGGCCTTGATGCCAAACCAAACCATGTAAAAATCTTTTATTTCATATTTCAACTCATTGTCATATAAATAATAATCTTTTATTTCAGATTAGAAATAATGGCCTTGATGCCAAACCATGTCTTTGTTGCCAAATCCTGGCCTTGTTGCCAAATCCTGGCCTTGTTGCCAAATCCTGGCCTTGTTGCCAAACCGTGTCCTAGTGCCAAATTTTGGTTTTGTTATCTACAGTTCTACATAATTTTTGTTGCCTTGTTGCCATGTTGCCTTGTATTAAACTTAATATTATCATAATTTTATTGTAAGTAGTAATGTTATGTAGGCATTGTTGCCCTATGTAATAACTAAAATCTTTTTGAATCTATTGTACTTAATTCGTACTTTACGTGATAACAACTGATGTAAACAAACTATATTTCAAAGAACTACGAGTTCCCAACCTTTTTGTTATTTAGATTTTGTATGAGACGTCTTGTAATATTCAACGTCAATATTTCTTGACAATCTTTATTAATTCTGTCAGATTACTTCATAATCATAATTAAATCTTGTGTTTGATCAATTTCACATAATGTAAAAGCACTGTTAAATAATATTGTGCCATATTATAGCAAACATTCGGATCTCTATAACTTATAAAGAAAAGTGTTGTACATGTATTCGTTTTTGAGAGACGGTACGAGGACGTACCTATCACAATCGGATGGCCGACTGTTGTCATGACAGATATTCTGATCTCCAATATTATAATATTTAAGTCACCAGTGTTTACTAACTTTTCATAGCTTTACGATATTGTTCATAAATGGTTGTTGAATTGACTCCTTTGTACAAACTGTCAGAGCGCGGCGGCTTTTCGACCAATCCCAGCGTTTTATGGAAAGGGTAATATTGTGGTGGGAGAGGTCTCTTGAACGTTCGAGCCAGCCTCGCTCAGGCAGTCGTATTTTGTTCTTCAAACTGGGAGATGCTACCTTTAAAGGAGTAATCACGTATGGTGTAAAATTATGAAGACTCTTCTTCATATGTATGGTATTGTGTTAATGTACCCATTTTAACACTGTCTAAAGTGAATAACTTATTACAAAACGTAAGTAGACTTCGAGTGTTTTATTTAACATATTTCTCAACTCCCTCTCATTTGTTAACAATAATCATACTTTTTTCAAAATTTTTTCTTGTGCAATTAAGTTGGGCAACTATATTCTAAAACTATTCCAAATTTCAGGTTGATAGCATAAGTGGTTGCTGAGATATAGAGGTGTGACAGACAGACGGACAGACAGACAGACAGACAGACAGAGCGGCACCATAAGGGTTCCTTTTTTTTACCATTTTGGTATCGGAACCCTAAAAAGAAGAGGTTAATCGATTATAGAAATGTAGCAGAAAGATAAATGTGCCTCTAACTATACACCAACAAATTCTTCAATCATCCCGTGATTAACTGATAAAAAAAAAACGGCCAAGTGCGAGTCGGACTCGCGCCCTAAGGGTTCCGTACCTATCTACCATATGATATACTAAAAGCTTTTGCTCTTTGATTTTAAAAACTCCGCGACCATCCAACTTGATCCCTCTTTTATAGAAAAGTTCTTGAAACGGGAGCTCACCTTACTTGGTTACTATTAGTTGTGAGAAAAATTGAAATATTTAATGATTTTAGACTTTTCCCTTTATTTGTACTGTGAGACCTAGCTTCTTGCCAAATTTCATAATTTTAGGTCAACGGGAAGTACTCTGTAGGTTTTGATTTTTTGCATAAATGTATGGAGATGAGGACATAAAAAGCCATATCTTTTGATTGCGTCGTTGTAAAAAATTGAAATTTTCAGATCTTATGTGGTTTATGGACCTTAATATTCGTTATCAAGTTCAACCTGATACCTCTTCTCGTTCGTGAGAAAAAGGGTCTTGACAGACAGACAGACAGACGGACAACAAAGTGATCTTATAAGGGTTCCGATTTTTTATTTCGAGGTACGGAACCCTAAAAAGGAACCAAAATGTAAAAAGGTACCCTTATACTGCGACTTCGTCTGTCTGTCTGTCACATCTGTTTATTGCAGCAACTAAATACTGAAGCTATCGACTTGAAATTTGGAATGCTTTTAAACATTCTTGCCCAAGTTAAGATGAAGAATGTCTGTAAAAATACCCGTATCTCCGAAGTTTGCTAGGACCGCAACATCTAATATTGCAGAAAAAAATGTAACGATATCTCTAAGCAACACAGTTCTTTTGAAATCTGCACAAACAAACTTAGTCTTGCAGTCCTAAAAAGGAACTTGGTTATTTTTTAAATTACTATAGGTATATCGGAATCATCGGGGAGTGAGTCCGACTGGCACTTGACAGTTTTTCTTAAATAATGTAATAATTGGTAACATCATATTGTAACTTAAGTTATATCATGGAGAAAGTTTTATTGGATAAAGAATTTTATACTTTAAGTGTATTTAATACAGTTCAATTGATCTGACTTTATGATGTAGGTACATTTTATTTAATTTTGACATTGTATTATTGTAATTTTAAGTTTGACATTTATCCTACTGACGATCACCGATCACCCTATCCTCTGACAAGTTATATTTTAATGTCATAATCAATGTAATTATGAAATTTATAAGGTGAAATAATTAAATATGAATCTAATTAAAATCATAATTTCATTAATACGTTGGTCTTTCGGTTTGAGTTGGTTGCTTGATGGTCTTTCGAGCCAGATACATACCACCGCCATTTTATATATAGTTCCTAACCAACATCTAGTAGAACTAACTCCATGAACCGCAGTAGTTAAAGTTCCAAGAGGCTGCTTGAGAATTCTCAACGCCGGAGTACACATTGTTAACAATTGCAATTCGGCCTTTGGGGATTAAGCAGAATTTTTAAATGGGAAAAATTAAACTAGAAACTAGGGAGCTTTTGTAAAATATTTGCTTTAGAATAGGATTGGGCAAAAAATATTTTTTTTTAAATATCGATAATTTTTTCTTAAAAAAAATCGATATTTATCGTCGATATTTTTTTTTTCGGTATATCGATCGGTACTAGGAATTTTTTTTTGGAGTATCAATTTTTGTATCAAATTCGATAAATTTTTTGGTGGAATATAACGCAGCTCAATATAAAATATATATCTACTCTTCTGAACGCATCTTTAAAAAAAAGTGAAGTGAACTGGTGCCCGCACATGCTCAATCTTGATGAATGATCACGATCCGACCTCAATGCGAGAGAGATGCAGATTGAACATGTGCAGGCACCCAATTCGTTTCACTATATTTACGCTCTTAGAAATTGTTGCAAAAATATCGATATATCGAAATATCGATATTTTTCCTTCAATATATATCGATACATTTTAAAAATGTCGATATGTTTTTCTCATTTGCCCATCCCTATTTTAGAAGTTTGCCGATATCGATATCTTATGCATTTTCTTTGCGCTAGTTCTTAGCTCGTACTTTCATGGATAACTCGGCTTTGGTAACTTTAAATTATGGTTGGATTATGGGCAAAGTATTTGTGGCTAGAAAATACAACGATATTTTTCGATCACCCCTGAAATTTTAACTTTTCCCAAGGAACATAGGTCAAAATACGAAAAAAAATGTCGACCTCCCATACAAAATTTTCTGTCAGCTGATGTAGTTTGTTAAGTCGAAATATTTTTTTCGCATATCGACCTATGTTCTTTGGAAAAAGTTGTTCAGTTTCATAGACAGAACTACCACTTAAATTATCCGTGGTGATAAAAATAAGGGTATACAGGGTTTAGGAACAGATAGGTACATAGGGGAGAAACATTTTAGGAAATGAAAAAAAAAAAGATCTTTCCATACAATGTGTTATATTTTCTCGAAAACGGCTTTAACGATTTCGATGAAATTTACCGTAAGGGGGTTTTCGGGGGTTAAAAATCGATCGAAATAGGTCTCATGTCTAGAAAAATTCGTTTTACCCGTGTTTTTAAGCATTTAAAAAAAATACTGCGCTTTAGACAGAAACCTACAGCGCCATCTGCTGGCGGGTAGCATAGCTTGCTCACCCGATGATATTTTAATGTTGAGGTAGCTATTATACAGCGTGATTTTTGATTCACCAGAAAAAAATTAAGGGTTGATTCTGCCCATGAAAATGAACAACTTTTCCCAAGGAACATAGTTCGGAATACGAAAAACCAAATTTGACCTCCCATACAAAATGCGCTATCAGCTGATGCAGTTTCTATGGGAGGTCAAAAATTGATTTTCTTATTTCGACCTATGTTCCTTGGGAAAAGTTGTTCAGTTTCATGGGCAGAATCAGCCCTTAATTTTTTTCTGGTGAATCAAAAATCACGCTGTAGAGCGAAGCTTGGTCCACCAGGTACTATTGAATATGTAACCGAGCCATAAATCAAACCTGGAATATATTTCAATCATCATCATAGCATCCCATGAAACTTTCAATGCAGGTAGGACAGGAACTCACTCCAGAAATCTAGCAAGAACGCTTCAAACTTTGGAGGGGATCTACCATAGTCACCACGCTTGTAAGCGTTGCGGCTGGCGACCGCTGATATTTTATTTTATTTATTTTTATTTTATTTATTATTAAAATATACCTTACACTAACAGCTTAAGCTAATCATGTAAGTCTAGACAAGAGTAAAAAAACATATATTTATTATTAATAGGTTGCACAGTTCTTTGGCATTGTAATAATAGAGCTCTTATTATACATCGACTCTAAGTAGCGCCCAGCAGATGCTAAGAAGGCATTCTCTGCATCTCTGAATATATCTACATCAGATTGCCCCAAGACATTCAGGATTTTTAGTGCTTCCATAAGGGGAGTGTGTGTATAAGAAATGGTACGGTCACAGGGTATAGCGAAAAGAGTCCGTTGACGGGGGCGCAGGTTGTATTTATCAGGTGGAGGTACATGAAATGGTATTTGGGCAAGTAAGAACGGGTTGCAGGTAAAGCCACGCAAAAGTCTATAGAAGTATTTCAACAGTGACAACTTGCGTCTTATTTCCAACGTGACATATTCAACCATACCTAGAATAAACGGCGTAGGGTACATATATGGATAATAACCGTATATTTTGGTATATAGATATCTCAGAAAAGATTTTTGCACTTTCTCAACTAGAAGATTATAAAAATTTTCATGAGGGGCCCAGACAACAGAATTGGTTTCGAGTACACTTCGAACGTACGCGTTATAAATTGAGCATATTGCTTCTTTGTTGTCAAAATATTTGGTTTGACGCATTATGAAACCTAAACATTTCCTGGCTCTGGCACAAGCTTGTATTATATGCTCGTTGAACTTTAGCTGAGTGTCGAACGATGTGCCGAGATCACGTAAGTACTTTGGTTTCGCGGGATATAGTCTCGTTACGGATTACATAAAAACAACTTATAAGTGATTTAGATCGCGTGTATGTAACAATAGTGCATTTTGATACGTTGATATTAGTGAAGTACATAGAAAGATGCTGCTGCGCATCCTGCAGTTCATAATCCCTTAGTCACCTCTTACGACACCCACGGGTAGAGACGGGCTGGTACTGTTCTTTGCCCACACACATAAAATTCAACACTTGATGTTGAATATGTTAAAAGTTACCAAGATGTTAAGAATTCAGGACGTTCTGAATAAAGGCCAGGTTAAAAGTACCCTAAACCGACGAGCATGTATGAAAGGATTGATGAAAGTACAGGAAGCAAGGGAAGTATGTCAAGATCGTAGCAGGTGGAGGACTGTGGTCTCTGCCTACCCCGACGGGAAAGAGGCGTGATGTTATGTATGTATGTATGCATGTATGTATGTATGTATGTATGTATGTATGTATGTATGTATGTATGTATGTATGTATGTATGTATGTATGTATGTATGTATGTATGTATGTATGTATGTATGTATGTATGTATGTATGTATGTATGTTAACAGAAAATCCCAAATGCGTCTTAAATTCTAGGACATTCTATTCAAAAACATCCAAAGGAATAAAATACTCATTTGATTACGTCCGGAATACAATAAGTCTTACAAATCACTTTAATTTGTGACCGTAGTGGTACAATTCGAGTCGGCGAACAAAAGCGACAAAACGCGGCCATTTTGATTGAAGCTTCGGGTTTCAATCAATGGACAACGCTAAGACAAATTAGATCCGTAAGTACAGATGTTTTAGAATTTTTTAATAAAGTTTTAATGTCGATAAGCTCGCTTCCTTATTATACAGTTCAGTCGTTCGTCGCTCGTTGGTGATGAGATGCTGGTGAAAACCAATTTTCACAGTCTGGCCCACCGTCGCAAAGTTGAATGTCTGTCGGTCTTCTACAGATTGTACTTCGGAGAGTGTGCTCTAGAGCTCCACGAGCTTATTCCACCATCTCCCTTCTACCATCGGGAGTCCAGGCGCACCGCAGGATATCACCCATACTTGGTTGATATTCCGCACATTCGCACAAAGCGCTTTGAAACATCTTTTATAATGCGCACGGCTAAAGAGTGGAATTCTCTGCCTGCGTCTGTGTTCCCGAGTTCATATAACCCGAATCTATTCAAGTCGCGAGTGAATAGGCTTCTTCTTCTTCAAGACTAGATGGAGGTCAAGAGTAAGCCCATTTTCAATAAAAAAAAAAGTCACACCCTGTACACTAACGAACGCGAATTTGATATTTGAAATTGGAAGGTCGCGTAGGCCTGCATATTCAGTACAAAAGACCCTCAGACCATGAGAATCGCGTGGGCGGGTTGGCGTGGGGGTGCGGGGAGGATTGCAAGGGAGGCGGAGAGTGGCCGTTCTGTATGATTGTACTATCGTTTTATTCTGTGGTACAGTACCCAAAAACGAAACCATTCGAAAAAGAGTGACGATCTAAACACCTTCTGCAAAACTGGTGCACTAGACCACGATTCGTAGAAGAAGGAAAAGTAGGTCTTGTCCGGCATTCTGGCAGTATAATCATCATAACATCCCATGAAATTTCCACTGTTGGACAGAAAAAACCGGCCAAGTGCGTGTCGGGCCACGCACAATATAGGATTCCGTAGTTTATTTTTACAATTTTTATCGCAAAGCAGGTGTTGACTAAGTATTTCATAACATTCGTAACATAAAATGTTTACATCCTAGTACTATGCGAGGTCGTAACGCCTGATTGCTACTGCTATTTACATTATTTCCAGTTTTTCAACTATAGCTCATTAACCTGTGAAGCCTACTTAGCTGTGATAGTTTTCCTTTTAATTTCATCACATATACTACTATTATGATTTTTTTCACATTTCCATTAACTACCGTTTTGCTAGCAGTGGGGGGGGAGGGGGGACACTCGGCTCCAACAAAAAATTGCGCTTTCAAGTTGAATATTTCGCAAACGGATCCCTAAATCGAACAAACTCACATTATTAAGACCTATCCAACGATACCCCACACGATGGGGTGGACAATAAAAATAAAGTTCACCCCCTCTTTACTTGTAGGGGAGGTACCCAAAAAAAAAATATTTTCTTAGATTTTATTTTACCACTTTTTTGGCGTGAATGAAATACTCGTACATATCCATACTAAATTTCAGCTTTCTTGTACGAAGGGTCTCTAAGCCGCAGACAGACACACAGACATAGACAGACGGACAAAGCGAAATTATTATAAGAGTTCCTTGTTGACTACGGAACCCTAAAAAACGCATATGGTACTTTAGAGGGGTTACCACGCTTGTAAGCGTTGCGGCTGACAACCGCTGTTGCTGATGTCCTTTTGTACATCGTACATGTACAGAAGGACGCTACTGCCCATGCTTTGGTTCATAAACCCTTAGTTGCCTCTTACGACACCCTAGAGATGGGTTGATACTATTCTTTGCCGGCGCCACACGGGCACCATAAACCCTTAGTCGCCTCATACGACACCCATGGGTAGAGATGGGCTATGTAATAAAGGTAAGATAATATAATAAAAAATATCTACCTATTGTAAGACTACTACTCGTAACTGTGCTACACCGTAGCACTTTACTACGTCGTAGCTGTTAATCTTGTCGTAGCCTTTTCGTTTTCTTAATCTCGCGTTCATAAAATGGCCGCCTAGTTAAAAACAAATTCAAAACAAACATCGGAAGTAAGAGATATCTCGAGACGGTGCGGTGTGGGGCTAAAAAAATGAAAAATGCACAAGTAATTTATGCCGCCCAGGCGCCTCGTACAGAGCAAACTCCTTAGAGAATGGTGATACTCAATTTTATATTATGATTGTAATACATTTATAAAAGCTTTTTGTCATATCTTTAAACTAGACCACGTGACACGAAGCGAGGAAGACCTCAACTAGCTTGGATGAGTACAGTTGAGAAGGACTTAAACAACGCAAAAATTCCACCTGAGATGACCCGGGACCGAGTGTGCTGGCGAAGAATAGCTAGGAGAGCCGACCGCAAATAATGGGATTAAGGTAAGGAGAATAGAGAGAGAGAGAGTCATATCTTTAAACTAATATTAGAATAACATAACAGATAATTTAAACTGCCTCAACCTCACCTTCTGACTTTGGTCCTAGCACTCACTTACATATAAACTGCGATAACATGGCCCTTCACTTGCTTTTGGGGAGTCTCGTGTTGTCGTAGTTTATCTATACTTCATTCTCGAAGAATGGAAAATAATTGAAAATCATTTTCAAACTAAACAAGATCTTTGTCTGCGCTGTAAACGGATCACACTGACAGTTAGGCGCTGCTTTCCAAAAGTGTTGTCATGACTCGCATCCGACTTCCCCATTGCGCCAGAGACGTTATATAAAAAAAATCAAAGCCTGTATATTCTATTCGCCTTAGAAACTATTATGTAAGAATGGTCATGATGAGCAGATCCGCAGAAGAACTAAAGTAACTGAAATAGCCCTGAGAATCGCTAAACTAAAGTGGCAGTGGGCAGGGCACATCGCAAGAAGAACCAATGGCCGATGGGGCGTAAGGGTTCTAGAGTGGCGACCACGTACCGCAAGACAAAGCGTTGGTAGGCCCCGAACAAGGTGGACCGACGATCTCGTCAAGGTCGCTGGATGTGAGCAGTGCAGGACCGGTCGTCATGGAGATCTTTAGGGGAGGCCTATGTCCAGCAGTGGACGTCTTTCGGCTGATATAATGATGATGATGATGGTCATCATGAGCCCATAATAACATCTCATAAAGAAGCCTCCTGTTAACGAGGACCTAAGTTGGTTTCGTACTAAAAGATTTGTTTGATTTCATTTATTTGAGACGGTCGGTAGACACCCTGGCATCCGCGTAGTGAGTCATTCATTAAAAAAAAAACTCAAAATAGTTTGTTCATTGTTGTATATTAAAATCTCTTAATGAAAATAAAACTACATCGCTCAACAAACAAATTGGCGCAATGGTGGGAAAAAAAGAAGCGACAAAAAATACCCACGCGCTCTTTTAAATATGTTTGAATGTACGGGGTTGATACAATAAACATAAGTCAATTTGAATTTTGAATTAGCCTTTTAGAACCGCAGCCTGATCCCGTGGATTTTTCCCTTCTAGAGGAATGAAATTCTGTACTTCTGCATACCCAATGGGTATATTGAATAAATTATGAACAGTTTAGTGAATTACGAGTAGTTTCTAAAAAAACTTCCAAAAATATGAGCATCGCCCACTCTTTCGCAATGCAGTCGCATATTTTCCTGATGTAAATGCAATTGTGGCAGTTGCTGTCTACCGAAAGTAGTTCAAAGTCTACCCTCAAAAATTGCATTTTAAGAAAATTTCACAGTTTAAATCTTAACTTTTGAAAATAGATTCTGAATTGCAAAGAGAAAGTTTTTAGAGACATACTCTCCAAGGATGTTTGTGTATACCTAGTTATAGGACCTGTTTTCTAATTTTTTGTGTTGCTCTACAAAATACTATCATCATCATATTAACCGAAAGACGTCCAAGTTTACTTAATTATAAATTGTGATCAACGATGACATGTAGGTTTTGTAATACCTGCCTTATAATTAACAAATGAATAAAGAAAATGCTTCTCGAAAAAAACCGGTCAAGCGCGAATTGGACTCGCGCGCCGATGGGTTCGATATACCTATAGTATTTTTAGAAGCAATAAGGTGTATTTTTAGGACTGCAAAACTAAGTTTGTTTGTAAAAAAATTTGCAGATTTCTAAAAAAACTGTGCTACTTAGATATATCGTTTTATTTTTGTTGTAATGTTTACATAAAACGCTATAGTCTGTAATTAATTCTGATTTTTCGCATTATAAACTTCGGAGATAAATGGTATTTCTTTGTTATTTTTTATCATAATTTAAAAACAAGAAGTTGTAAAAAAAATACTAACATACATTTTGAATTGTAAAAATGAAGCCCTTTCATATGATATCCCACTCGACCTAGAAACAACAATTTGAAATTTTGCCCCCCCCCCCCTATTTGGGTCCCATTTCCCCTAATAATATTTTTTTTTCTTTGAAATATGATTGGACAAATATATTATGAAACTGTTCCAAATTATAAATCGGTAGCTTCAGTAGTTGCTGAGATAAACAGCTGAGATGACGGACAGACGAAGTCGCACGATAAGGGTTATTACTGTTTTGGTTCGTAACCCTAAAAACAAAACAATATACTTTTAGTACAATACCGAATTAACATTTACAAAGATCATTGCATTTTCTTACACAAGTCTAGTCGAATCTGCTTATGAAACTGGACAACTTTGTCTAAGAAACATTTATTAATTCAACAGAACAAATAATTTCTTTCATTTGAAAGAAATGGGGAGATTAAAAAGAAAATATCATACCCCAATCTTTTTTCCATGGAAAAAAAAATTGTTTCATGGGTGGACTGTAATCTATGTAAACTATGAAATATATCCTTAAGGTGATCTGTGACGGCCAGCTTAGCCCTGAACGCAACTAGATGGAGCCACTGCTGCAAATATAAGGTTTTATTTTTTAATGCCATGAGTACCAACTATATATGTGCAAAAAGTTGATTCGCGTAAATTTCATCGTGCAACTTCAACGCCTAACAACAATTTCGATAAGAAAAATATCTCCTTATGTCCACTAAAGTCAATTACTCTTGTCAGTCCGTGTTTACATGAGTACGATCACTCACACATGCACACAAAGCACAACCGTACAGTTTTGACCGCACGCCCACAATCGTAATATTGAACCAAAAACTGCTAAAAAAATAGTACTTTCAGTACATTAACTGTATTTTTGTATTAATTAGCGAAAAATTTAACTAAAAATCGCAGTATTCGTTCGTTTTTCAACAAAATTTTATGTCCCGCGTAAGAATGCAAGTCATTTGAATTTTTGTATGGAAAACGGATCACCTTAAGGACATTAATCACTATCATTACGACAAAGACAACGGTTTCGATTTAGTTATACTCGTAGTTTAGCGAGTCTGAGCAATTTACGCGAACACGTTACATGTTATTCCGAGCACGTGCGTTTAACAGGCAGTTTGTACCAGATGCATATGTTATATTATAGTGCTTAGTTATGCGAGATTTGTGTTGACATATACGATGGAGATGTTACATTGTACTTCTATCTACGTACTTCTATCTATAGTAAACCTGGATGAAGTAAATCTTTGCATTTTCCTGTTTGGCGTTACCACCTCTTGTTATAAGTGACGGTCTACCGAAAACTAGAAGGGCGTGCCCAGTCAACGAAACTGAACAACTTTCCCAAAGAAACATTTTTGAGAAATGGAAAACAAATTTCTGATCTCCATAGAAATTGCTCACTCTGATCGAATAGTTTGTACGGAAATCATAATTTTTTTTCATTTCCCAAAAAGTTTACTTTGTAAAAGTTGTTCAGTTTCGTTGACGGAGCACGCCCGTTTAGTTTTCGGTACAAAGTCACTTACATCCTGTATTTACACAAAAGGATGATCTGTTTAAAATTCCATCGCAGTACGGGACAATCACCTAACTAGGCAAACTCAAACTAGACACATTTGCGAAAACTTGCAACATTCGCCCAAAATATTATACGGGCTACTTCCTACAACTTAGGCCAATTTATTAGTGAGAGGGGCGAAAATCGGTAATTTTACTACCGATCTTCCTCTTGTTGATACAATACAAATACAAAAATCTTTATTAAAAAGTCCACATTTCTCTTAAATATAAAACTTACATAACCACACTAGGCAAAGCCTGTGACGTGGCCATTATAAGATATTAGTTTCACACAAGGACTTATTACCGGGATACTTAGTTTAACTATGATGTTAAATTAATTTGCATGGAATATTCAGAATGTATTAAGTTTATTCTCCAAATTAGCTTTCAAAAATAATACTTGGAATTCTAAATAATGCCCACTGTTAGAGTGTTATTTACTCTAGTGAAGTAAGAGCCATAGAGAGCAAATTTATAATAGCTACGGTTTGCCATCTCGATTGGCCAAATTTGGTAGTATACATCAATAAGTAAAAATTTACCCTTCGGAGTACTTATATGTTATTCTATGCCTTGGATTTGTCAAGAGAATAAAATGAATTTGACGTTGAAAATCAAAAACGTACTGTTCGGTTGCAAAGTTTCGGTAAAAATACCGGTAAACGTTTCCATCACTATATTCGTGTCTAAACTTACAAAATGAACGTGGAAACTATAAAGCGGTGTAGTTTGGCGTTTGGTACGGTTTGCGTCGAGATGAAAATACAAAATGGTGTCCAAGTTTGGACAGGAATTGCAGGCGTTGGTTATTTGCGACTCTATATTATTATAGTTACTGAGACTGGTCATTCTTATTAAATAATCATGTAATACATACATACATACATAACATCACGCCTTGTTTCCGTCGGGGTAGGCAGAGACCACAGTTCTCCACCTGCTACGATCTTGACATACTTCCCTTGCTTCCTGAACTTTCATCAATCCTTTCATACATGCTCGTCGGATTAGGGTACTTTTAACCTGGCCTTTATTCAGAACGTCCTGAATTTGGTCCTGGTACGTTCGCCGAGGCCTTATAATAATTGGTTATGCTGTTATCTGACTGCATATCTGTTATCTTGCTGATGGAGTTCCAAATAAAAACAACAGATATACATAATCTGTGAAAATTTCAACGAAGTACCTACCTATTACGGTTTGTGGCGCCTAGGTGGCTTCGTGAACGTGGTGCCTTGAACGGAGCATTCTTCGTAAATGCGAGCGACCGCGGTCATGCCACCTAGCGGCCAAAAACAAGAGCATTTGGGTTCGTTGTACCCAGGTAAACGTTTGATCTGCTGAATAAATTCCACATCCTTTAAGCCAGAGCATTTTATTCTCAAATTGGTGACCCGACGTGATTTCTCCGCGCAGCCCAAAGAGACAGGAATTTAGAAGACCAAGTCATGTTTCCCGATTTTTCGCCAACTTCGCAGAAGAACGGACGAGCGGACGGTTTGGTCCGACTCATCTTCCATTCGACCCGTGTGCGGAGGCCTGTGCCAGCACACGCACCAGAAGCCAGTGTTTTGTGTGAAATCTTAATTTTATTTTGACTGAACTGTCAAAAAAATGTATTTACGTGCGCCATAATTTCCCGTGTTTTAAGTCATCTTACATTAACTTACTAATCTGGGGTCATCTTGCAAGCTATCTGACGTACAGATGACTTTGTGTACCGCCATATTGATTGCTCTCTGACACTCCGTCAAGCAATGTGTCAGCTTCCTGGATTTTTCGTACCATCACATCTGCGTGCGCCGATAACATATTATATGGACTAGGCTACTGCATATCGCCAGTCCACCTTGCCAAGTTACATATCCGGAACTCCTCCATATGTGAATGCGGCCTGGAGGAAAGTTCCGTGGATCATATTTTCTTCATTTGTCCTCTTTTCTCTCACTCAGATTTTTATGAAACATTATATTCCTTAAAGGTACCTCTTCCAACTTGTTCTGCTTGCCTACTTTCTTCCAGAGATAGTCATATCTTTCGGGCTCTGGCCTTGTTGTTGCCATTCATCTTATAATATATTGGGTTTTATAAAAGTATTTCTGATCATTTTTAGGGTTCCGATACCAAAATGGTAAAAAAAAGGAACCCTTATGGTGCCGCTCTGTCTGTCTGTCCGTCTGTCTGTCACACCTCTATATCTCAGCAACCACTTATGCTATCAACCTGAAATTTGGAATAGTTTTAGAATATAGTTGCCCAACTTAATTGCACAAGAAAAAATTTTGAAAAAAGTATGATTATTAATATAAAGGGGGCCAAAATAGGGGGGGCCAAATTTCAAATTGTCGCTACTAGGTCGAGTGGGGTATCATATGAAAGGGCTTTACTTGTACATTTTAAAATATATTTTTGTATTTTTTTAAATTTCTTAGTTTTAAAGTTATGATGAAAAATGTCAAGAAAAATACCATTCCCCCCCCTTATCTCCGAAGTTTGAGTAAGGAAAAATCTGAATTAATTACAGTTGACAGAAGTTTATATAAACTTTACAGCAAAAATAAAACGATCTTTCTAAGTTGCACAGTTTTTCAGAAATCTGCAAAAAACCTTTACAAACAAATTTAGTTTTGCGGTCCTGAAAATGGACTTTATTGCTTCCAAAAATACTATAGGTATATCGGAACCCTCGGCGCGCGAGTCCGACTCGCACTTGACCGGTTTTTTTTTATTTTATGTATATATTTTCATTTGGATACTTTTTTGTTACCTTGACCTTGGCACAAATACCCTAGTAGGGTGATTGCCATAAAAAAAACATTAAACTGACTTTGTCATTTTTGTAAAAATTTGTAAAAACGTTTTTCGGTGTTGAGGGCAATGAATGGGCCGATACTTGGGCTAAGGCTGCAGTTCAGTCTGGAATCGAAATTGATCAAAAACATTTTTCCATCGATCTTTTGTCTATTGCTCGAGCTGACATGGAAAAATCTTGGCAACAACATTGGGATTCTTCCAGATTAATTAAGGCTCGTTACTATGGAAGCATTCAACCACTTATTCCGCACAAGCCTTGGTTTTTTCGTGTCAGATCGGGCAATAAACCAGCCACTTCAACTATTTGTCGCATCCGTCTCGGTCATGCTTGTACACCTGTCTTTCTCAGTAAAATTAGGGTACGAGATCATTCCCTTTGTGAATGTGGTTTAGACGACGGCACTCCTGATCACATTTTTTTTCAATTGCCAATTGAACTCTTTTTCTTTATATGATATTATTCCTAGTTGTATTCCGCGTTTTCAATCTTTACTTTCATATGTATTCACTCCCTTCGTCAAAACTCTTTTAAAATATATCGATCATCATGACATAAAATTGTAATTTACAACATTCTTAGTAGTTTTTGCCTTTTCTTTTTTTCATCTTCTTTTTTCCACTCACTTTGTCTGCTCTGAACATCAAAATTACTATACCATTACATTACTATACTAACGTGTGTCGAGTCTATATTTTGTTTACCTTATTATGAATTTGGCCAAATACGTCTTAATAAAAGATGTAAAAGCCATATTGGAAAAAAAAAGGTTTTTGCTCCATTCTATATTTCTCACAAATATTGTACTTTTTAAATAATATTATTTTTACTCGCACACTTGACTATGGCCACCGTTTCTGGTAATAGTGGCGATGTCCCTCCTCAAAAAGAGGGTGGGGAAGATGACTCCGGTGGAACTGAAGGATTCTTCAATGCCAACTCGGATTTTTACGTTGATCTTCAGAAGCAGGTCGCTGAACTGACGCGTGTAGTTGCCTCCCTCTCTCCACCATCACCTACGACTGTAGCCGTAAAAAGTAAACTCAGCAGCATGTGTAGTATTAGGATTTACAAATGTTTCCCCTTACGTGCGGTTGATTGAACGAATAATTGTTCTCAGTGGACTCTGACTGAAGTATGTGTTTAAAATGAGCGCGCGGACTATGTAGTACGTGATGTAAATATAACTACCCTTAATTTAATTTTGACAAACAGAACAGAAGATTAAAAAAACCTAGAGGCTGTGTACAAGTCTAACTAAATTGTTATAATAAATCGCAGAAGATCAGATTTTTAACTTTATTTATTTATAATTATGTTTACAGCCAAAAACAGTTAAACACTGCAAAATAGAAAAACGTGAGCGTAAAATAATGTAAACCCATTAGCAAACAGTTAAAACATACTTTACCCTGTACAAACCATAAACTACCCTAAAACATCAAAATACAGGTAAAATTTCCTTATAACGGTCAAGCGTTCACGTTTCCTTCGCCAATAAATTTTGCGGTGAAATAGATTATTCGTTGAGGTTTAAAGTATTAGCTTGTGGAGTACTATGTATTTTATACGATACCACGAGAATGCTTTTATCGGGAAGCATGACCAGCTTGAGCTACGAAAAAAGCGGCGCCTTTTAATAAAGCCTTTTCAAGTTTAAAGTACATACGCATTTGAAACGTTACATATGAAATGAAAAGAAAACATTAGCGATAAATTTGGTCTGACATTGACTGAGGGATTTATTTATTCTATGTCTGTCAAATAAGTATATGTGGTTATTTCTCTCTTTCTTAGGGTTCCGTACCTCAAAAGAAAAAAACGGAACCCTTATAGGATCACTTTGTTGTCCGTCTGTCTGTCTGTCTGTCAAGACCCTTTATCTCACGAACGGGTAAAGGTATCAGGTTGAAATTAATACCATATATTAGGAACCATGAACCACACAAGATCTGAAAATTTAAATTTTTTACAACGACGCAATCAAAACATATGGCATTTTATGTCCTAATCTCCATACATTTATTCAAAAATGCAAAACCTACATGGTACTTCCCGTTGACCTAAAATTATGAAATTTGGCAAGAAGCTAGGTCTCATAGTACAAATAATGGGAAAAGTCTGAAATCATTAAATATTACAACTTTTCTCACAACTAATGGTAACCAATTATGGTGAGCTACCGTTTCAAGAACATTCATATAAGATAGGGGTCAAGTTGGATGGTCGCTGAGGCGATTTTTGTTTTAGTTCTATTTAAAAACGGGAACACTTACAAACTTGAAAATTGGTATGTTTATAGTGCATAAGCTATAAAATAACAACAAATAATAAAATTTGGTCAAGCGCGTGTCGGACTCAAAAAATGTAGCACATTAACTTACTGAAATTTCAACTAATACAATTATGATTATGTGGTGGTACGGAACCCTCAGTGCGCGAGTCCGACTCGCACTTGGCCGGTTTTTTTTTGTTATTTGGTAATAGTCAACCCACATTTGGGGACATTTCTGTCAGTGTCGTGTTCTAGAATATTCTTAAATTTTTGGAATTTCACTTTTTAGAAGTTAATAATATGGCGAACCGCCAGTGTTATTGGGGAAATTGTTCATTGCTCCCCCCGTAAAGCGATGGTGGACTTTACGAAGGAAACCTCCATGGCTTTTTGAGACAACACAAACGGGGTTCAAACACGAGTTCACCTGAAATCTTCATCAGCTGCGCATTCCGTAGTTAATTCACTGCATAAAACACTATCTTTACACTAAATCACTACATACACAAAAAACAAGAATTTCAACCGAGCAGGCAAGACCCCACGATGAAACGTATTTTATGTAGTGTAAAAAGATCACACGAAGTTATTGTTTCAGCCAACGAATTATCTACTTATAGTATTTCTCTTCTTGTCTTACAAGGCCCCTGACACCGTAATTATTTGCACAGCCAATAACACGAATGATCTCAGAAAATGGGTCACCACAAGCCTGTGTTGACTTTTCTTCCCGCTAATGGGTGGGTAAATATGCCAGCTTTCACTGGGTAGGGTTTTAGGCACCCTTCTAATTTGGTTGATGGAGTGGACTTTCTGGAGTACATACAAAATAATAAAAACCGGCCAAGTGCGAGTCAGACTCGCGCTCTAAGTGTTCCGTACCTATCTACCGTATGATATACTAAAAGCTTTTGCTCTATGACTTTAAAAACTCCGCAACCATCCAACTTGACCTCTCTTTTATAGAAAAGTTCTTGAAACGGGAGCTCAGCTTAATTGGTTACTATTAGTTGTGAGAAAAATTGTTATATTTAATTATTTTAAACTTTTCCCTTTATTCGTACTATGAGACCTAGCTTCTTGCCAAATTCCATAATTTTAGGTCAACTTGAAGTACCCTCTAGGTTTTGCTTTAGTGCATAAATGTATGGAGATGAGGACATAAAAAGATATATCTTTTGATTGCGTCGTTGAAAAAAATTAAAATTTTCAGATCTTGTGTGGTTTATGGACCTTAATATTCGTTATCAATTTCAACCTGATACCTTTACCTGTTCGTGAGAAAAAGGGTCTTGACAGACAGACAGACGGACAACAAAGTGATCCTATAAGGGTTCCGTTTTTTTATTTTGAGGTACAGAACCCTAAAAACAATATAATGAAAGTAATATACAACTATACAACGTGTAACGGACAGGTGTGATAATACTGAAGGGTGTGAATCTGCCCATGAAACTGAACAACTTTTCCCAAGGAACGTAGGTCGAAATACGAAAAACCAAATTTGACCTCCCATGCAAAATGCGCTATCAGCTGATGCAGTTTCCTCCAAAGTGCCACTCGTTTCTGCTGGAGTTTTGGAGGGAGCTTCCTGTCCTGCAGTGGACGTTTCATGGGATATTATGATGTGCAAGGAGGGTGTCATTGGTGTGACGGCATTGGACGAACATAACCCTCATTTAAGGACAGTCGGGTAAAACAAATCAGATGTATAGCATTTTACTGTCAATGGATTAGCCTAGTTTGGTATTAGATGACCTAAAATCCCATGTGGTGCCGGCAAAGAATAGTACCATCCTATACATACCCGCGGGTGTCGTAAGAGGCGACTAAGGGTTATAAACTGGAGGATGGGCAGCAGCATCCTCCTGTGTATCATACCATCTTACTTACTGCGGTCACCTTCAACCGCGGTCCATGGCGCCACCTGTAACGCTGACAAGCGAGGTGACTATGGTACTTCCCCTCCACATTGTTCCAGCAAAAGATAGAATTATGGAGGGAGCTCCTTGTCCTATAGTGGACTTTTCATGGGATATTATGATGACCTAAAATTATCGTCATATATTTTTATTGTTATTTATTTTATTGACTATTCGCTTTTCTCGTTGCCTCAATTGAAAAATGAACGATAAATATTTGCATATATCTTTTCCATTTTGCCCCCAAAGTGACAGGACGCCCGGATTTCAAGAGGATATTAAAAAGTCCCAAAAAATGACGTGTATTTTATAAAACCTTTATAAGACCTTTATACGGCTACAAGCTGCTAACTACAATAAGGGGGGTGATCGTGGTAATTTCAACGACATTTCCAAAACAAAAACGTTTGCCTCAAAAGTCATGTTAAGTCTTAACTAAGTGTTTTAGGCAAACGTTTTTGTTTTGGTAATATCGTTGAAATTACCACGATCACCCCCGAAATGTGCAATAATAACATATATCAAATTTAGTTGCTATAGAATAATCGCCATGCTGAGTCACTTTAACCGTATAATTTTAATATACGGTCGCGTGAAAAGTATTTACTAGACGCTTAAATTTTGTCGCTGACAAAAACAATTAAAGTTAAAGGAAACCCAATGCGTGATGTCTTCTGCGCAAGTTTCGCGAATTTATATGTGCCGGGTGATAAAATATCACTCAAAAAATTCAAAATCACATATGTTTCTTTTCAAAAGTTAAGATTAATCTTCGTAAAATACACAGCAGTCCTTGATTGTTAATTTTCATGTATTCTGATTTACCTTTTAACAGTTAATCAGGGTAGGCAAATGTGAATTTTTAAAGTTTCAAAAGTGATATTTTATGACTCGGTGATTTTCAAGAATCGAGTCCCTGAACTTGCTTAAATTCATCCTGACGTACCTATTTAACTACTTCATAGAACGCAGGGTAGCGTCATAATTTTAAGTATCTAATATTTTAATTTTTAATTTATGTGGGAGTGGGACTGGGCAGGCCATGTAAGCCGCATGCACCCTGAACGGTGGGCGAGGACTGTCACTCAGAAGGTTTGCAAACAATGAGTGGTCATTAATCTCGGTTATTTGACAGGCCGTCAGCATTTCCTTTTGGAGATTATTAATGGTTTAAAACGCGGTTTTTTGTTGTTATTCTTTGGTCAAGATTAGGATTCTTGAAAGATATTTTGATATGGTAGATGGAAGGTGTGAAAAATTTTGACACGAAATATTTATTAGTAGACAAAGTGCTATAGACTTAAATGTCAGAATACCATTTTACCAACCTACACCGTTTAAATTTTAATGCTTGGTCATATCCATTTCACATCCAAAAGTTGTCCCGAACACAATGGAGACCATTCTTGTCGATTGATTCTTCCGATGAAGATATTATAAATGGTATACAAGGTGTAACAAAAAGGGTATATCAACCCTAAAGGGTGTGATTCTGCCCATGAAACTGAACAACTTTCCCTAAGGAACATAGGTCGAAATACAAAAAAAAAATTTGACCTGCCATAGAAACTGAATCAGCTGATCGCGCATTTTGTATGGGAGGTAAAATTTTTTTTTCGTATTTCGACCTATGTTCCTTAGGGAAAGTTGTTCAGTTTCATAGGCAGAATCACGTCCTTCAGGGTTGATATACCCTTTCTGTTACACCTTGTATATGTCGCAGATCGATAATATTTTAAAATTTCCCGCGGTATTTTCAAAGACAAACGTTCGTGCCAGAGCGACACCCAAGTAGTGGCCCAAGAGCGGCGAAGATACTAAGGTCTTCCCCATCTTCCACATATTATAAGAATTTATTTATTATTCTGAGTAGACGTATTAGTTTCATGTAAATTGGAGCAAAGTGAAATAACTCCATAAACAAAAACAAAATATCTATTTATTTTCTGATAGTACACACGGCCGCACATCGGTAGAAACACTTTTGGACCTTATGGCGTGGTAATAGAGTTGAAAAAGTTTCTACGGACAAGCGGTTGACAGTACCATACGTACTTTGCGGCTACTGCTTCGTTAAATAAAATAATTGCGGACATCATGTCATCATGCGGATGTCCTGTCACCTCAAGAAAAAATATAATTATAGGCATCATTGAAAGAAAAAAAAGATTGATTAAAAGATGTTTTAACAACAATGTTCTAAGGACTTCAGCATGGATACAAGTACTCTTGTGAAACTGAGACTAAGTTCACAACTGTACAACTGTATAACTTACCCATCCCTAATAGCCACAGGGCCTGAATGGACTCGAACTCTGTACCGAGTTTAACAAAGTTCCTAACTTAATGGCCATCTAGACTCGCCCAGCAGTAAAAACTAGAACTAAGGCCGTATAGGAGCTAAGTTAAAATCAGTTTCCGTACTAAATGCGCTCTCGCAGTGCCCCAAACGCTAGGGTGACCAGTTTACTGGGCGTTTTAAATACTTTTGACTTTTGAACGTCATGATTCAAATTCAACAAATCAGTCGTCCTATGATAGAATAAAATAAGAGGCACCTGCGAAGCACGGTCCATTTTAAAAGGCGTTAAAAATCGGCTTTATAAAATGAGGCTTAGTACGTTGCAATGAAATTTCGGTTTAGGTAAGTTTAGTTAGTAGTAGTAGTAGTAGTAGTAGTAGTTAGTTTAGGTAGAATGTTTACAGAAGACTCAAGATTACATATGTATCAGCGAGCATTTTCTGAATTGCGACTCAACAGCTCTTTTTAGACTAACTAACTACCAGGTTTTTACTTCTTATGCCAGAACCAATAAAGTTAGAGGAGGTACCCTAATTCTTGGGCTCAACAATAAACATTATGAAGAAATAAATTGCACAAAATTTGCGTCGGCTGAGAGCTTCGAGTTGTGCGGTATAAAAGATCTAAATACTGATGTAAATATCTTTTGCTGCTATCAAAATAATAAAAAATACGAATTATTTTTGGTCAAGTTAGAGTTGTTGCTTCAAAGATATTTTGATAAGAAAGTCGTGATAATGGGCGATTTCAATGTAAACTTACTTAATGATGATCGTAAGACTGATGAATTTCTCAACCTTTTAAAATGTTATAACTTTAGGGCTCTTATAAATACTAGTACCTTTATAAGGAATAACTCTCAGTCTTGCATAGATAACATATTGACAAATATTCATATGGAATCTATTGAAAATGCTATAGTTGATCACAATGGACTTGCAGATGGGCATGCAGCTGTAATGGCAAGCCTAGTGGTAGAATGCGTTAGGCGCGAAAAATGGAAGGAACAGGTATTATTTGTTGAAAGAAGGAAATTTAATAGCACATGTAATACAATATTTAGACAAAATGTTAATGACATAAATTGGAAAAATTTAGGTATTAATGGATTTTTGAATAAAATAACAGCAACATTTAAAAAAAGTTTTAGAAAGACAAGAAGAAAAATCAAATTGAAGAAATTAGGCCAGATAACATGGATCACAAAAGGCGTTAAGGTTTCCAGCATGATGAAACGCGTTTTGTGTAATATAGATAGTACGCACAATGACATTAGTTTGATTAATTATAAAAAAACATATTTAAGTGTTTATAGGAGAGTTCTTAGAAGGGCTAGAAGTTTAACGGTGCAGAATAAAATTTCCAAAGAAAAGTATAGGGCAAAAGGGGTTTGGAAAATAGTGAACGGTGAGAGAGGAAAAAATAGCAAAGCTACTGGAAGTAAAAATATTATGTTAAAGATAAATGAAAGAATTATAACTGACCCTTCTAACATTGCTCAGATTTTTTCAAGTCAGTTTAACCATAGTTTACTGCCATCCACTGGCAATCGTACTCAAGCCCTGCACTTACTAATCGAAAATATTGCAAGGGTTGAGAATGATATGGTTTTCAGGCCTGTGTCTGCTAGAGAAATTTGTAGTATTGTTAGAAATATGGAAAACAAGAACTCATGTGGATATGACGAAATGCCAATCTCTATCATTAAAGATAACATTGATCTATTGGATCACAGTCTTGCTCTGTTTTTTAATAAATGCGTGGAAGAGTGTAATTTTCCCGACCAACTTAAGATAGCCAGGATATTGCCAGTTTTTAAGAAGAAATGTAAGCTTGACCCAAAAAATTACAGGCCAATCTCGCTGTTGCCAATATTGTCAAAGATCTTTGAAAAAAATATTAAATCCAGACTACTCACTCATTTGATACAGAATCGAGTTTTAAATCCTAGGCAGTTTGGCTATCAAAAAGGGACGGGTACTGCTGATGCCGTGGATTCTTTAATGAAAGATGTAGTAACTAATTTAAATAACAAGTTAAAAGTAGCGGGGCTGTTTTTAGATTTAAGCTCGGCGTTCGATATGGTTAATCACAAGATCCTACTGGACAAACTCGAATATTACGGTATAAGGAAGAACGTTCTAAAACTGGTAGAATCCTATTTCAATAATAGAAAGCAGTTTGTAGAGGTAATGTCCATATCAAATGATAGTACAGAAAGAACTACAACATCTAATCTTATAAACATCACTCGAGGTGTTCCACAAGGATCCATTTTGGGCCCTATATTCTTCTTAATTTTTGTCAATGACTTGGTAAACTACGTCGTCTCCAAAGTTCCCAGTGCTAACCTAGTCCTATTTGCTGACGATTCAAACGCAATACTCTCGGGATCAAACATACGAGAATTGAATGATAGGGCAAATGCTACTTTAATAGCTTTTGACTTGTGGTTTGTGGCAAACGACCTTCAGCTGAATGCACACAAAACAAGTGCAATTCTTTTTCAGCCTACTTCGAGAAATCAAGAGTCCCTGAGGTTATCTTTAAATAATCAAAATATAGAGTTGGTTAATACAGTAAAGTTCTTAGGAATACATATAGACCCTCTTCTTAACTGGAAGGGCGAACTAAGTACGATGGAAAGTTCAATCAGCTCTGCATGTTACGCATTGAGAAGCCTTAGAGACTTACTGACATTGGACCAGTTAAAATCTGTCTATTGTGCCTTGATAGAATCTAAGTTACGTTACAGCATCAAGCATTGGGGAAATAGTTATAATTATAACCTGAAAAAGGCTTTTGTTGCCCAAAAAAGAGCAATAAGAACAATTGCTCGAATTTCTCCATGGGAATCCTGCAGAAATTATTTTAAAGATTATAAAATACTAACTGTACCTAGTCTGTATATTCTGATACTGCTAGTAGATTTCATGAAGCGAAGATCGGTTTTCGAAACGGAAGATGAAATGAAGTTGCGTCTTGCCACTAGGCGAAAGGACCTAAAGACAATAATTGAACCAAGGTTAAATATAGTGAAGCACAGCCCTCTATACCAGACCGTAGCATTTTTCAATGGACTTCCGATTGAATTAAAAATAATATGTAGTGTAGAAGTGTTTAAGGACCGACTGAAAATGTTTCTGTTAGAAAAAAATTGTTATAATTTTGATGACTTTTATAATTAATGACATAAATATTATGATAATAATATTAATAGAAATTTTGTTAACATTATGATAAACTTATTAGATAGGATATATTAGCTTTAATTTATTAACTTTATGTATTAAAACTTTTATTTGAGTATTGGTAAAATGATTAATGTAACTTGTTATTATAAATGATTATGTATGTTATTTCACACACAGAATTTCTGTTTTAGAATAAAATGAATTGAAATTGAATTGTTTATAATGATCTTTTTTGTATAGGGTTTGTAATAGGTCTTTACCTATGAAATTGCCGAAATTTTCTTTAATGAGATCATAATTCCTATAATTCTAATGCTATTTTTTCATTTGATTTATATTTGAAAGTTGACTTCAAGGTTATCAATTTACGCATAAAATAAAGTTTTTATTTTTAGTTTGATATATAAAATTAAAGGTTTGAAAATTGTTCGTCTTAAATGTCGTCCGATTTCATCATTAGATTTTTTATATTTTTTTACAGATAATATTTTACGAAAATTAAATTTAAGCTTCTGTTAGCTTAATGTCTTCCCAATAATGCTTAAAAAAAAATAGGATTTATAATTCCTAAGAAAAATGCAAAAATATTAGTACTGAAAATTGAGTTTACCTAAAATTCGCCAGTTTTCAAAACATTTTTGCTGGCAATTTTTTGATGCAGTAGTTGGTAAGACTTGTAAAACGTACCTAGGGAAACAATAAGTGCGATTTGTTTGCAAGTACTAAAATTCTTAATATTTTTTTCTACCCTTGTTCTACCTTTTTGTAGTTAAGTTTTGAATCTCGTTTTTTTCCACGATAATACTTCTTAAATCACAAATTATTCATCAAGTGCTCCCAAAGCGAAATGAACCGGTTATAAGCGTTAAAAATCTGGCAACTCTACCGGGCTCTAGGGATGAACCTAATTAAGTTTTAAATTAAAAAGGCCGTGAATAATACATTTTACATCACAGCCGAGCCCTGCCTATGTCATTAAAATTATGCGCTGTTGACGGAAGCGGGGGACACCGTAAGTATGTTAGTTAATGGAAACTGAGGTTTTGTGGGGCATTAATATTATTAAATTATAAGTTAAGTCACATCCATCAATTATAAGGTAACATCCTTTATAATGCGCACGGTTAAGGAGTGGAATTCTTTGCCTGCGTCTGTGTTCTCGAGCTCTTATAACCCGAATCTATTTGAGTCGCGAGTGAATAGGCTTCTTCTGGGCAAACTCGTTCCATCGTCGACCTCATCTCTGTCCTCAAGGCTAGATCGAGGTCAAGAGTAAGCCCATAAATAGTAAATAAAAAGTATGTTTGTAAGTACTCGTACACCCAACAGCACGTGGGTAGAAACACTTTGGACTTTATGGCATCGTAATAGAGTCGCAAATGTTTCCACTGACGTGCGGTTGACCGTGAAAATTATTTTTCAACACATTTTCTCATAAAACGGCTCTAATTGCACTGTATTTATGTCCATAATCCATCTTGTAAACACGATTGCCATTTTCAGCATATTACCGCACTATTGTTTTATTTTAATTTTTTTTATCTAAAAACGGAGCAAATAGGTTTAATTTCTGATAGTGTAACATATTTTAGTGAATAAATAAACTTTGCTCGATAAAATATGATACATAATCATACCTTTCATGGATTGTATGCATCAATCAACTAATTAACAATTAATTTGTCTTTTAAGCATTATAAAAAATAAAAAAATAATGTTCTTTATTCATTATATTAAAAAATATATTAAAAATCTCTTAATGACGTCAGTTACGTTTACGTCGCTTCACAGAGTGGCGCCATGTAGGAAAAAAAAGAAGCGATAATAAAAAAAACCCACAAAATTAAAGTAACAAAATGTCCCATTTAAACAAAATCATTGTAAAAACAAAAATAAGATGCTGCCTTGCTCGAAATTATGGCCTCATTTAATGCTACCTAGAACGTAAGGTACAAAAAAATTTGTCAAGTTAGCCCTAAAAAAAACACAAATTATGACTAAATATTTATCTACACACATCCTAAGCAAAATATGACGTCAAAGAATTGTTTACAAGTAAAATATTACACTCGGTTGTTGGACCTCACCAGTATTAAAGTTACCCGCAGAAGTTTGTTGTGTGGCCTCAGTAACACAAAAATTAAGATATGTGACGTGACCTTGGACGTGACCACCAAAATAAGTATTCCAGAGTTCACGAAAAGCGTTGAGGTTGTGTAAACAAAATAATAACCTCAGATTCATGTAAAAAGTGTGAACATATGGGTCTAGTCGTTTTATTTTTTCCACAAACCTTGTGAAGCGACGTTTTTTAAGTGACGACAAAAAGTGATCTTTAGATACTTTTATAAATTTTTCGTCTGATTATGTTCGAAGACTATATTGTTTGATTCACTAAAAAAAATAACATATCCAACTTTTTAAGTAATGTCTTGTCCGTCGCATATCCAAAGTTTTCCAAAACTCGGTGCAACTTATGTAGTCTGAACTATCTCGGTTATTCAAACTTTAACTGTAAGCAAAGTAATCACAGCAACTTCTTTTAAACTTGTCATATTTAAAGTTGGCGTACCGCCATTTTGCTAGTAGCCACTGGCAGTACGTGATACGGGGTGTTTGGTTAGTGTCAAAACTTATTCATATCCAAGCAAGCGAAGGATTTAAATCTTTCGCCCCTCATGAATTGTAATAAGAAAATAAATCACGTAAACTGACGTAAAGTAATAATTGATGTTAGGTACCTACACTTATGTTATCAGCGTAACCACAATGCATAATTTGTATATGCTTTGTATTTACGTTATTATTATACTCTTATGTGCTACATTTACGATGAATATAACATAATTGGTCATCAAAAAACAGATTACGAAGAAAAGACCAAAATATAATGATAATCATGATTTCCTTTTGAAATAAGTTTGTCAAGAAATTTCCTTTTAAAATATAATGTAACATCGGGTATTGAGCCTATTTGCAATGTAGTCTAACTTAGTCTTAGTTTATACATTAGTTATCTGTCTTCGTAAATATTAATAGCGCTATACCTTTAGTACCTAAAACGTCCGAGAGTGCGGGAGGCCAAGAGTTTTGAGCCACAGGATTACCTAGTTTAGTCCTGTCTCTCACTACTTTGAGCAGTCTTAAGTCAATTGTCAAAGAAAATAAAATTACATTAATAAAAAAAAAATGTGCAAACAATATTTCACCTGGACCACACAATATTCTGGATAATAAATTGACGTTGGAAATTCATAGGAAAGATTATCTGGATACCACGAAATAAAAAACTGGAACCAGAAAATCAGAAAATGGAGCGGTTTTTAGGGTTCCGATACCAAAATGGTAAAAAAATTGAACCCCTAATGGTGCCGCTCTGTCTGTCTGTCTGTCCGTCTGTCTGTCACACCTCTATATCTCTGCAACCACTTATGCTATCGACCTGAAATTTGGAATAGTTTTAGAATATAGTTGCCCAACTTAATTGCATATGAAAAATTTATGAAAGAAGTATGATTATTAATGTAAAGGGGGCCAAAATAGGGGGGGCCAAATTTCAAATTGTCGCTACTAGGTCGAGTGGGGTAATAATAGGTATATCGGAAAACACTATAGGTATACTGGAACCCTCGGCGCGCGACTCCGACTCGCACTTGACCGGTTTTTTTCATAAATCGTAACAGTAAACGTTTAAATAAGTTTGTCAAGAAATTTCCTTTTGAAATAGTACTTGTTCTTAAGAGTATTAAGTAAAAATCATCACGTTAAACTTAAGCTCGTCAGTAGTTTTTTGTATTAAAAATAAAACAACTAATGCTTTTAAGGAAACATTTAAATAATTTTATAACAAATCAAGAAACGCCATAATATTTTACACCACTTCCATCACCTATCCTCTTCATTCCCACACATGACCTTCCACGCCCTAATGAACTTTTTAAATTAAAAAAGGTCCAGAATAACATATTATTCTACTCCACGCATATTTTAACCCCCGGAGACAGTAATTTAATTACAAGTTCCTGCCGCAGTGGGTTAGAGCCCTTTTATGGCGTTTTTCGGGCTTATTCCGTTGTTGTTGAGGGAAGTGTGACGTTATCTTTAATGGAATCAGTGTTTACTCGAAAATTATTTATCTGTTGATACGAAAGACCGTTCTAGTTGTAAAAAAATCATTTTTTTCTAGTCTTTCATGTAGCACTAAACTAGCTTTGAAAGTCTAGTCTAGTCTTTGGTCTTATTACAGTCCGGATAATTTAAATACTTTTCTTAAGTTCTTTTGAAGGTGGTAGGGCTTTTTTAGAAAGTCCGTCTGGGGAAGTACCACCCCCTTGATTTTTCTGCCGTGTAGCAGCAGTGTTTGCACGGTTTGAGGGCAAGGGAGCCAGTGAAATTACCGGCACATGAGACATACCATCTTAGTTCCCAAAGTGAGCATTCTTTGCTATCTTATTAAAGTCAAAATATGCCATTAATGAGACAGTGGGTGCTATGGGCGGTGGTGACCACTTTCCATCAGATGGCCCACCAGCTCGTTTGCTCACTTGTAACATAAAAAAAGTGGATGCCACGATTTCTTACTAAAATGATGCCTTACAATAATTGTTTCTATGGGTACAGGGTTTAAGGGAAATGACGAAACGTTATGTCACCGACTAAAGAACCTTTTGTTGCTTTAAAAACTATATTTTGCGAATGATTTTTTTTAATTTGACGTTTAAGTGTATTAAATTTTTATCATTTCATTACGGTATTTAATTTTACTACACTACATATTTGTACACTCAATACTGTAATTGTAATAATTTTATTTATTTTTTAATGAAAAGACAACAATCAAATTTTGACGACGTAAATAGTACAATCTCTAATGTAGTTGAGTGGTTCACCGTAAATAATCTTTTACTTAACGAAAAGAAAACTAAGTGTGTTAAATTTGTTTTGCCTAATGTAAAGCCAACTGCTACAAGCCTATTAGTGAAAAACGATAAATTGAGTCTTGTGGAATCAGCTGTGTTCCTAGGTATTACCTTAGACAACAAATTACAATGGGGACCGCATATTAATAAATTGTCGAACAGACTTAGTTCTGCAGCATACGCAGTGAAAAGAATAAGAGCTCTGACGGATGTAGACACCGCGAGGTTAGTCTACTTCAGTTATTTCCATAGTCTCATGTCATATGGCCTTTTGTTATGGGGTCATGCTGCGGATGCAAACAGCATTTTTTTACTACAAAAGCGAGCTGTTCGTGCAATTTATAAAATGAAGCCTAGAGAATCTCTTCGAAATAAATTTAAAGAAATCAACATTTTGACTTTTGTGTCGCAATACATTTATGAGAATTTAATATATGCTAAACGGAATATACATATTTTTGATAAAAATTGTGACAGGCACAGTGTCAACATAAGAAACAAGAATCAACTTGCTTCTCATGTCAGCCGTATTCACAAAATTAGTAAAACATATAAAGGTCAATGTATACGCTTCTATAATAAGGTACCCACTGATATTGAAAGTTTACCGTTAGATAAATTCAAAACTGTAATCAAGCAGAAATTATGTAAGAAGGGTTATTATAAAATATCAGATTATCTAGAAGAGAAAAATCCATGGGATTAGACTACGGTTCTAACAGGCTAATTCAAAATTAAAACTGACCTATGTATGTTGTATATCAACCTTGTACATTCAAACATATTTAAAAGAGCGCGTGGGTTTTTTATTGTCGCTTCTTTTTTTTCCCACAATGGCGCCACATTGTTTGTGAAGCGATGTAGTTTAGCTGACGTCATTAAGAGATTTTAATATCCAACAATGAATAAACGATTTTGATTTGATTTGATTTGATTTGAATGACGATCACTTTTTAATGTAGTCTTATACCTATACTGACATCAAATTACATTTAAGCTATATATGTTAAAGTGAAATGATATATCTTAACTAATCCATATCAATGTCATTATCTTCTTAACTAAAGTGCGGACCAGTCGCGTTGATATTTTTATAGAAGGTGATAAAGAAAATGACATAGAAGATTGCATAACTCTAAGATATTTAGAACCTTGCAAAGCGACGGGGCGTATTTTAAAAATTGATACATTTTGCCGCTTAACAAATAGGGTGGCCAAAAAGTCGTGGATCAAACGAAACAGGGAGATAAAGGAGGTAATTTCCAACAAAAAATCTTTCCCCAGCATGGCCATAACTTCATTGCACGAAAAGATATGAATTATTTTAGTTTTTTCAATGAAACTACCGAGTTTTTTTACAATTTAATCAGTAAAAAATTAAATTGATTAAAAACAATAAAACAAAAGGTGTTGTATTATGAGTCGATAATGTATCAATACTACAAAAATTGTATTGCAGCTCTTGGTATCAAACTTAACGAGCAATGATTTTTTTTCCGTAAATTATAAAGCGTTACAAAAAATTACTTCTCACTTTAAGAGCACTTATTTGAAAAAAAAAAATGTATTACGGAAAAGTGACCTTGTATTAAAAAAACTTGCTGGTTTAATGCTGATTCAAATGAGGTACAACACTTTACTCTTTGATCTTTAGTTTTGGATTTATGGTCGTTTTTTCGTATCAAGGGGCAAATTTAACAAAATGGTAAATTTGAAGAAAAAAAGATTTTTTCTCATACATACTAGGTAGTAATTTCAGAAGCCATCATGAAATAAAAGAACGATTATGACTTAGTAATTTTTTATTAAAATACAAAATTTTACATTAAATGTTCAAAGTTCCCACCTCTGACCATAACGTACAATCTGCACCGCCTAATAAAATTCGCACGTAATCGGCGGAATGCACGTCTGTTATTTGCACCTTGATACGAAAAAACGACCATAAATCCAAAACTAAAGATCAAAGAGTAAAGTGTTGTACCTCATTTGAATCAGCATTAAACCAGCAAGTTTTTTTAATACAAAGTCACTTTTCCGTAATACATTTTTTTTCAAATAAGTGCTCTTAAAGTGAGAAGTAATTTTTTGTAACGCTTTAAAATTTACGGAAAAAAAATCATTGCTCGTTAAGTTTGATACCAAGAGCTGCAATACAATTTTTGTAGTATTGATACATTATCGACTCATAATACAACACCTTTTGTTTTATTGTTTTAATCAATTTAATTTTTTACTGATTAAATTGTAAAAAAACTCGGTAGTTTCATTGAAAAAACTAAAATAATTCATATCTTTTCGTGCAATGAAGTTATGGCCATGCTTGGGAAAGATTTTTTGTTGGAAATTACCTCCTTTATCTCCCTGTTTCGTTTGATCCACGACTTTTTGGCCACCCTGTATATTACGTCTAGTCCATCTCTCTAATTTTAGTAATAAAAAAATCGCTCGTCTAAATTTTGCAAATATCTACTATAATGTGTACCATACAGTATTAGTAAACGTTTTCGTTTTTTTGCTATCAAAACATTTTCTTAAATCTCAACGGTGTAATTCAGCCTCAAGATCACATTACGAAGTCAATTAAATTATTTAGCCAAAGTCTGTACCATTGCCCCAGATTAAGATCTGTATCCCTAATACGTAATCTCAATACCCGCAACGCAATCGGAAGCAAATGAAAGACGCGTGATGGATGTGTGTCCCTAATTGTATATCTCTTGATGAATGGCTACCTGCATTAGCTAGCTAACTTCCGTTCGTGTATTTAATGTTGCTAGAATTTCTTGTGGAGAGATATCCTACATGGCGCCACTTTGTTTGTGAAGCGACGTAAATGTAACTGACGTCATTAAGAGATTTTTAATATCGATAATGAATAAAGAACATTTCGATTTTGCGTTTGCGGTGGAGACGGCGGGACGTTGGGGAGCGGAAGCAAAAAAATTCATTTCTGAACTCGGGCGGTGGCTTAGGGAGAAGACGAGCCATCCCCGCGTTGGGTCATTCCTGGTGCAGAGTTTAGCCAGCGGGGCAACGCCGCAAGTGTTATGGCACGTTTGCGCCCGGAATGGCACAGAGTGGTGTGATTGATTTTTTAATTTAGTTCTTGTTTTTATTATTTTGACGTGTAATTTTTGTACAAATGTATCTGACAAAAATAAAATATTTAATATTTTTGGTTTTGGTCTTTGATTTAATTCTGTAACGAAAAGCACTTTCAGTCCCTTCAACAACTTGCAAATGAAACCACGTTGAATCGTCGCTCAGGTTGAAGCTTGTGTTGGAAATTATTACCCCTCGTTTTTTATGTCAGTTAAATTTCAAATTTAATGTTTCGTTAAGATAAAATCGATTGTCAAGAATTAAATTGCATACCGTTAGTGGTTGTGGTTACTTTCCGTGTGATTTTTAGGGTTCCGTACCTCGAAATAAAAAAATGGAACCCTAATAGGATCACTTTGTTGTCCGTCTGTCTGTCTGTCTGTCAAGACCCTTTTTCTCACAAACGAGAAGAAGTATCAGCTTGAAATTTGTTAATAATATTAATGTCCATAAACCACACAAGATATGAAAATTCAATTTTTTACAACGACGCAGTCAAAAGATATAGCTTTTTATGTCCTCATCTCCATACGTTTATGCACTAAAGCAAAACCTACAGGGTACTTCCCGTTGACCTAAAATTATGAAATTTGGCAAGAAGATAGGTCTCACAGTACAAATAAAGGGAAAAAGTCTCAAATCATTTAATATTACAATTTTTCTAACAACTAAAAGTAACCAATTAAGGTGAGCTCCCGTGTCAAGAACTTTTCTATAAAAGAGGGGTCAAGTTGGATAGTCGCGGAATTTTTAAAGTCAAAGAGCAAAAGCTTTTAGTATATCATATGGTAGATAGGCACGGAACCGAGGCCGACTCGCACTTGGCCGTTTTTATATAGCAGATATAATAAAGAGACAGGCCATTTCCAGACAGAACCATTTCAACTTGTAACTTTGTAAGAATGTCACACAGAAACAGTAAAAGCACAGTGTGTTTAAAATTAATAGTCGGAATTTAAAGTAAAGAAGACCTTTTTTTGCTAAGTATATAATAGCATAGTAGCCATAAACGAATTGCTTTAGTCCTCCATCTTGGGAGCAAGAACTTGCTGAAAAAACATATAGGGCTGACCATCTGCCCCCAACAGGTGGCGGGGAAAAAGATATTGAACTAGGGATCGCACAGATTCGTATTTGGAACAAAGGTGCCTTTTTGAAATTCTATTTTTTTAAGTAATATGTTCTGACAGTTTCATGGCAGGTGCATAGATCGCTTCATGATTTTTATAGTCTTGATAGTTTAAAAAACAAAATCTCTGAAAGCACTCGAAAAAGTTAAGTGCAAAAGTATTTTACGTCGCTGGAAACTTAAATCAACAGTGTATTATCAATGGTTGTCCTTTCTTTGGACTCACATCGAGAATCAAAGATAATAAATATAGGTATGGTGATCGCAAGACCCTCGCAACGAAATAACAGCTTGATGTGCAGAAATAAATATAGGAATTGGTAAAAAATGTCGTAACTTAAAAGGACGTCAGCGATAGATCGAGTTCCGAAGTCCAAACATTATGGGGCGCGCGCGTAAATCTTTTCTTGTCGCTTTTTACTTTTCTTCTTGGTAGAAACATCCAAACACTGGAGGTGTGAAAAAAAGTTAATGAAGATAACTGGCGTAAAAAAGGGGAGGTCTTTGTTCAGCAGTGGGATACATTAGAGACTACATAATAATGATAAAATGCAAATTGATTGTGAAAAACGCGCTTCACGCTCAAAACACACAAGTCTACATTATTGTCTAACAGTTATCAGAATCTCTTAAACCAACGTGTTTTCAAAATTACTGGTCATTCAGTTAACACATCGTTTGCCCAAAGACAGTTCAGTTTTCTTGCTATAATAACATTATTTCTATTCTTAATATAAAAAACAGTAACATTCGCGGAGCAAAATTTAACCTACGAAAATTACTGCTATGTTGGACCTATGAAGATTCAGAGAATTTTATTAGAGTAATACAATAAATTATTTCGTAAATGTAGCAATAAATAAAACGTAATATAGAAATATGATTTCATGTCACCTTTTGTATTGTTTTTAAATTGTATTGTTTATAAACTAGTGTAAATAATTAGTGTTATGCATGTCCGTTTTGCTACAGTGTGTAAGTACTTTCTGTTATTAGTAATCGTACGATCGCACCCGCGTGACAGGCATTGCCTAGTGCGAGGTTCATGAAGTAATAACTACCTACATTTTTTGTTTAAATGTTCTAAAATGCTTTTGAACAATGTAATTCCTAAGTTTATTTGGTACGCTGCGATTGTATACTTTCTTTGATTTCCATTGTTAACAATAAATAATTTTGAATTTGAATTGAAAAAACGACATAAAATCATCTTTTAATTCACTTATGAATACAATACAAAAAAAAAGATATTTAATAATAACTTATTTTATGGAGTCGCTCGTCAACAAAATTTTGCGGGATGACGAAAGACTCTTTTTATAAAAAAGAAATGTAATTCGTTTAAATAACTTCATTTCCTCGATCCGTCACTGCAAACGGAATAAAGGTTTCAGCGGTTAAGATGACATTTGAAAACGACCGAACAAAAAAGGGTCATGAATGAAGATATTGGTGTATTCAGCAGTACTCATAGTGGGAGTGGAAGTGAAGGAGGATGCTACGGATTCACAACGTTCTTTAGAAACAAACCGTTTTTCATTCTTTCGCCAGGAATGAATCTTAGATACCATTAAACTAGCAATATCCATACTAATATTATAAATGCGAAAGTAACTCTGTCTGTCTGTCTGTCTGTTTGTTTGTTGCTCTTTCACGCCTAAACGGCTGAACGGATTTTGATGAAATTTGGTATGGTGATAGATGGTAACTTGGAGACGGACATAGGCTACTTTTTACCCCGGGAAAATATCTCATTCCCGTGGGAATCTACACATACAATAATACTCTAGCGGGGTTGTATCTGCTACAGCACACCGAAACTACTTAACCTATTTTGATGGGACTTTTTTTATTCAACTAAGTATCGCTGATTACGAAAACTACTACAATTTTGAAATCCAACGTGGTAGACGTAAACTACCATTATCCCCTGGGGATAAGGTTGGGGTGCGATAGAGTTGATATGTCTAAAAATCAATATGGGTGTCGTTCGTATGGTTTATCGGGTCGCTGATTACGAAAACTACAATGATTTTGAAATCCAACGTGGTGGACGTGAAATACCACCACCCCTGGGATGGGGTTGATAGGTTTGAAATGTCTAAAAATCAATATGAGTGTCAGTTGTATGTTTATATAAGAATAGGGATAGCGGTTAAGATGGCGTTAGGGGTAGAAGCAGGGATAGGGGTAGGGTCAGGGATAGGGAGAGGGAGAGGGGGAGGGATAGGGAGAGAGTGTAGGGGAGGGGAAAATGAGGGGAGAGAAAGGGGGAGGGAGGGGTAGAGGGCGTGGGAGGGGGTAGAGGGAGGGGGGTAGAGGGAGGGAGAGGGGGAAGGGGAGGATGAGTGAGGGGAAGGGGGAAAGGGAGGGGAATGGGAGGAGGGCGAGGGGGGAAAGGGAGGGTGATGGGGAGAGGGGAAGGGGGGAAATGGAGGGGGAAGGAAGGGTGAGGGGGGGAAGAGGGAGGGGCGAGGGAGAGGAAGAGAGAGTGGGAGAGGGTGAGGGAGGGGGAGTGGGAATGTAGGGGGGGGGGATACAAAAGGATAGATAGGGAGGAATAGGGACCTTTTTTACTTTTATGAATACCTCCTCGCTACCCATTCACTTCACTCCCTTTATTGCCTTCTTTTTTAAGTTCGCCTGTAACGGTTGACAATGAAAATTCCGCACTACCTACCAGTTAAATAAAATCAAAAGATAATTAAGTTTGTAGTAAGATGCATTTATTCAACTTGGATAAGTACAAATGCATCTTTTAACGTAGGGATCAAGAAGGATAAGCGCTCCGTAAAATATGTTTCAATTAAGTTCGAGTTCTGTTTTTTTATAAAATCTACGCGGACGAAGTCGCGGGTAACAGCTAGTTTGTATATATATTTGTAAACGGTTTCTCGAAAACGGCTCTAACAATTTCGATGAAATATACTAAACAGGAGTTTTCGGGGTTGAAAAATGGATCTACCTAGGTCTCATGTTTGGGAAAATTCGTTTTCACCGTTTTTAGGGTTCCGTACCTCAAAAGGAAAAAACGGAACCTTTATAGAAGCACTTTGTTGTCCGTCTGTCTATTTATCTGTCTGTCTGTCACGACCCTTTTTCTCAGGAACGCGTGGAGGTATCAAGCTGAAATACATATCATAAAGTCTTCTGTCCCTCAGAGCTGTGAAAAAATCAAACTTCTAAGCCAACGCAATCAAAAGATACAGCTGTTTATGCCGCAAATTTTTGAGTTTTTCGACATTCGCAAGGGAATCATAACCTACAGGGAACTTCCCGTGAACTAAGAATCTTGAAATTTGGTACGAAGCAACGTCTTATAGCACAGATAAAGGAAAAAATTGCGGAAAGCATAAATTTTTGTTACATCATAAATTAAAATATTTTTAATAATTTTATACTTACTACCCTTTCCCTCATAGGCCTATGAAATTGCCGAAATTTTCTTACAGATTAATGAGATCATAATTCCTATAATTCTAATGCTATTTTTTTCATTTGTCTTATATGTAAAAGTTGACTTCAAGGTTATCAATTTACGCATAAAATAAAGTTTTTATTTTTAGTTTGATAAATAAAATTAAAGATTCGAAAATTGTTCGTCTTAAATGTCGTCCGATTACATCATTACATTTGTTATATTTTTTTATAGATAATATTTTTCGAAAATTAAATTTAAGCTTCTGTTAGCTTAATGTCTTCCCAATAATGCTCAAAAAAATAAAAAAATTGGATATATAATTCCTAAGAAAAATGCAAAAATGTTAGTACTGAAAATTGAGTTTACCTAAAATTCGCGTTTTTGTAGTGCGTCTGGGATGTTTGCGGAGGCTAGAACACATGATTTTCATGCTGTTCTAAGGAAAAGAACCGCATCACTACTACAAAGAACACGTAGCAGTTCCAACAGTATCCTAAAAATGTTGAGTGCAAAATTGGCTGAGCCTATTTTTAGGCACTTTGTTAGTCTCCTGGTCAGACAGGGGCGACTTAGTAAGTAAGTAGTAGGTTAAGTAGTGTGATTATTTGTTACTAACGTAGTTTAAGTTGTGTGCATTTACTAACAATGTGGACTGTGATTGTCTGAATAAATAAACTTTATTATTATTATTAAAACGGCAATTTCATAGGTAAAGACCTATTATTAAATTGAAATTGATATCAAATACTCAAGTCAAACTTAAAGAAACAGCAATTTAAGTCGCATAATTTAAAACTCGCAATGGAATCAAAACCTAAAGGATACTTCCAGTCGACCTAGAATCTTGAAATTTGGCATGAAGCAACATTTTAAAGCACACATACTTCTAGAAATATGCGTTTGTGCCCTAAGCACAGCAATATAGACTTTCAACACACTGCGCTGTGAAAACGAGGAGTCGTTAGTGGCACCAGTAAAGAAACTTTCGAAAATATTGTGTTGCGACACAAATAACTACGACTGCGTGTACAATATATGTCGGCAATGCAAAGAGAAAAGGGTGCAATAAAATCTGGCTACAGAGGAGCAATCAAAACAGGAAGTACAATAGTTGCAATGGGAAAGAAAAGAACATATATACGAAAAGAAACCATCCCAGCATGGCGCCGCTTTGTTTGTTAAGCGATGTAGTTTAGCTGACGTCATTAAGACAATTTAATATCCAGCAATGAATAAACTATACTTAATTTGATTTGAAAGACGAATCAACTAAGAAAGAAATTAAGACTATGAGAACAAAAAAACCAGCCAAGTGCAAGTCGGACTCGCGCCCTAAGGGTTCCGTACCTATCTACCATATGATATACTAAAAGCTTTTGCTTTGTTTTTAAAAACTCCACGACCATCCAACTTGACCCCTCTTTTATAGAAAAGTTCTTGAAGCGGGAGCTCACCTTAATTGGTTACTATTAGTTGTGAGAAAACTTTAAATATTTAATGATTTTAGACTTTTCCCTTTATTTGTACTGTGAGTGCCAAATTTCATAATTTTAGGTCAACGGGAAGTACCCTGTAGGTTTTGCTTTTTTGCATAAATGTATGGAGATGATGACATAAAAAGCCATATCATTTGATTGCGTCGTTGTAAAAAATTGAAATTTTTATATCTTGTGTGGTTTATGAACCTTAATATTCGCTATCAATTTCAACCTGATACCTCTTCTCGTTCGTGAGAAAAAGGGTCTTGACAGACAGACAGGCGGACAACAAAGTGATCCTATAAGGGTTCCGTTTTTTTATTTTGAGGTACGGAACCCTAAAAAGTAAGAAACTAGGGAAGTATCAATGATTTGAAACTACCACCTGGACATAAACTTTTCTGCCCAACCTGGAAGACCCTAAATAGACTGCGCACCCAGGTTGGGAGATGCAAAGACAACCTGAGCCAGTGGGCCTACATAGAAGCAATCAAAAACATCTGCGACTGCGGTGTGATGCCACAAACCATGTCCCACCTCACAGCATGCGCATCAAGCCCTACATTATGCTCTCTAAAGACAAAAACAAAGAATGCCTGATTGTGTGCAACTTTTCGGAATCTGTAGAGCTTTGAAGGTTTTTGTGCCAAGAGCGTCTGGGGAAGTACCACCCCCTTGCTTTTTCTGCCGTGAAGCAGCAATGTTTGCACTGCTGTGTTTCGGTTTAAAGGGCAAGTGAGCCAGAAAAAATACTGGCACATGAGGCACACCATCTTAGTGCTTATGGTGAGTAACAATTTGCTGTCTTGTTCGTGTCAATTATGCTACTAATAAGACAGTGGGCGCTATGGGCGGTGGTACTCGTAACCACTTATCATCAGGTGGCCCACAAGCTCGCTTTCTTGTTGGTTACATAAAAATATCTAACGAAGCAAGACTGGCAGTTGAAGTTCAAAGCATGCATTTCATTGCCTCAAACGCCAGATATCTTTGCACACAGGTATAGTTTTTTGAAAAGATGAAGCGCAGTCTTTTTGCACGTTGTCAGACGAAATTATGCACAAGCCATCCGCAATTTGCACACACCTTGCTCCTGTAATAGAAATGAGAAAAGAAGAACACCAAATGTTGAGATACTTAATTTTTTAATGACTGCCCATCTTCACAGTACCCCAAAAAAAAAATCATACTTGCTGGCTCACTTCACAAAGACCTACGGCTTCAGGTACTCGACTTGGTCCTGTTATGAATGCCTAATCCACCTTTATTTTTTACTGTGTATGGGCTTACTCTTGACCTCGATCTAGCCTTGAGGATAGGGATGAGGTCGACGATGTAACGGGCTTGCCCAGAAGAAGCCTATTCACTCGCGACTTGAATATATTCGGGTTATAAGAGCTCGGGAATACAGACGCAGGCACAGAATTCCACTCCTTAGCCGTGCGCATTATAAAGGATGTTTCAAAGCGCTTTGTGCGGATGTGTGGAATACAAACCAAGTATGGGTGATATCATGCAGTGCGTCTGGATTCCCAAAGGTAGAAGGGGGATGGCGGAATAAGCTCATGGAGCTCTTGGGCACACTCTCCAAAGTACAATCTGTAAAAGACCGACAGACATGCAACTTTCATGCAACCTTCATGAACAATTCTCAATTCAATTTCGTTGCAAATTACGAATCCACGTTCGTTACCAATTTTATAACCATCTCCGTAATAAAATCTGAATACAATTCTTTGACAAATACACCCAAAATAACTGGGCTGCGTTTAAAAAGACTTGAAGCTACAGCTCGTCACTGCATGCCGTAGGGACGCTACGGTTGTCGAAAAGTAGAAATAGAGGGAAATAAGGGTTTCTTATTAAAGAGGGAAAGAGGTCAACCAGCCTAACTACTCCTGCCTAAACCTGATCTGTCTTGTCTGTATGTCTTAACTTATTGTTCAATTTCTATTGAGCTCAAGTCCCTTGAAAGAAACGGACACGCTTTAAAAAATAATAATCCCTTTATAGCATAAAGTGCTGCTATGCTTTTCCATTGCGCTACTTCAGCATCCGTAGTCAGGTTTGCCAGCATACTGATTTAAACATTATCTTCCCATTTTCCTTGCATACACTTTACAAGTAGCTTAACGCTCACACTGAAGGGATTATCACCATCGTATGTGTCTCGATACTAAACTGATCGAAAACAAAGCAAGTATAAAGTTCTTTACGGCGTTAAGTTTCCTCCGAAGTTTGAGGTTTTTAAAGTTGTTCTAGTGCATCAGTCTTTCGAGTTTATATCGAATTCAACAATTCTCTACTGGAACAAGAATACCTAGAAATTGTATTATGGAAAGAACTATTAATTGAAAATTATCAAACAAATACGTTTGCTTACGTAATTATGTAATTTTATAATGAGGCATAATTTCTGTCACATAATCTGAATCAAAAGCCTTTTATTACGCCTGTTATTAAAGTTCGCGTATCTACAGATGCATTGTTCAAAATATTAAAATATGATAGTGTAGGTGTTGGGACCAAGAACGTACAGGACTCAGGAGTTCAGGACGTTGTGAACAAAAGCCAAGTCAAAAGTAGCCAAATACAAAGAGCTTGTATGAAAGGTTGATGAGGGTAGAAGAAGCGAGAGAAGGCTGTCAAGATTTACGATGGAAAAGAGGCGTGATATCAATTTATAACATCCCATGAAACTTCCACTGCAAGACAGGGAGCTCCCTCCATAACTCCAACAAAAACGAATAGTTCTTTGTAACATTACCATAGTCACCACGGTTGTAAGCTTTGCGGCTGACGACCGCTGTTGTTAGTGACCGCAGTATTTAAGATGATACGAATACGATACACAGAAAGACGCTGCTGCTCAACCTCCGGTTCATAAGCCTTTAGTCGCCTCTTTCAACACCCACGGGTAGAGATGGGTTGGTACTATTCTATGCCGGCACGACACGGACGATTATTCCAAATGAAATGAAATGAAAAACAGTTTTATTTGATATTTTAGCAATTACATATACATAATTACATTTTGCCAAACTTTTTTAAAGTTTGTCGGCAAAAGTGTAAGCTCCTTTAAATCAAAATAAAATAATAATAATTAAAATTTAAACAAATTAATCCAAAACAAATAAATTCAAAATTTTAAATCTTACTAACTAATCACATAAGCCTTAATTTACTAACATTTTTTTTTATTTATCGTTTCCATTAGGTATTTTAAGGATTTATTTTTAAATAAACCTTTTGTTTCACAGTCTTTAACATCTTTAGGTATATCATTAATTAGTTTAGGTATAACATATTTTCTGCACCTTTGAACAAAATAGTTATTAAATTTAGGGATCACTAAAGTTTTATTTTTCACTCTTCTTTGGGGTCTAGCTTTATACACTTTAAAATCTTCATAATAAAACTGATCCACTAAAATGAAGTGTACAAACTTGTCATGTATGGGTAGCATTTTACATACCAAAAATAGTTCTTCGTAATCACTAGCTTTACACTTGTCTTTAATTCTTTTGTTTACTAAAAGTTTCATAAATCGTATTTGGAGGGATTTGATTTTATCCAAGTAGGTTTTAAAAGTTCTTCCATAACTTCCCATCCCATAGCAAATAAGTGAATCAACCAATGCATAGTAGACAACATACATAGTGGCCCTATCCAGTATGTAGCTAAGGTGGCGCCACTTTACAAGTACTGTCCTTAATTTGTCACATAGAATATTTATATGCTTTTGCCATGAGAATTTGTTTTCTATTACCATACCTAAATATTTATATTGTGGCACCACCTCCAGCTCGTCACATTGACATGCCGCTCCATTATTATGTTAACATTAATAGCTGTGCCCTATTATACGCGGTGCTTGGATGGCAGATTTAAGATATGGGGACCGAATGAGCATGCATTTAGTTTTGCTGATGTTTATCACGATACCATTATCGTGTGCCCATTTAATAATGCTGGTGAAATCTTCTTGGATATTACTTTCAATAACGTTCAAGTCCTTATCCGCATATAGCAGGCACGTATCGTCCGCGTACATATATATACGGCAGTTGTGAACCACATTGCACATACTGTTCACATGCATAATGTACCCGACAGGGCCGTAAATAGAACCTGTCGGCACGCCACAGCTGACTTGCGCGGGATTTCCGCTCGTTCCGTTCACTACAGTTTGTAAGGTTCTGTCCGTGAGGTATGCACGGATCCAGTTATTAAGTGGACCTGCTATCCCACACTCTTCCATGGCCTTGAGCAGCTGGTTATGTTCTAGAGTGTCGAAAGCTTTTTTAAAATCTATATACACTACTACCACCTGCTTCTGTTCATCCAGGGCTTCGTTAACATCGTCAGTAAACTGTGCCAATGCCGAATGAAGAAACGTTTTGTCACCGGCTTTAAAACCTTTTGTTGGATAAAGAAATATATTCCGTTAACGAATTTTTAAATTTGAAATTTTAGTATATTGTGTTATTTAATTTTACATAATTATTGACTTTACAAACATGTAACTGTAATTGTTAAAATTTTATTTTATTTTTTAATGACGATCACTTTACCATGTAATCTTATATTGACATCAAATGACATTTAATTTATGTCTGTTGAAGTGAAATAAATGAATCTAATCTAATTAAGGTCTTTTATTTAGTAGAAAAGACCTAAGACAATGTCTTTTGTAGTTTGAGTCCTTTCTACTGAACTACGTTTAGCAAATCTACACGAAACCTATGTTAAACATAAATCCTTCATTAACGCTTAGAAATCTTTCAAAATCAAGTTTCAAGCGCTCTTGTGGCCTTCATTTCAGCCACCAAATGGGTGAAAAAATGAAATTTACACGAGAAATGAAGTGCGCTGGGAAAGCAATTTTCCTCTAAGGGTGCAGTAATGGCTACTCCACATGAGAGTAAGAAAATTGTAGTATGGATGAGGCAAATGCAGTTTGGATGGAGTTCATTACTTTTTATCCAGAATTAAATAAAGGTAGTCTAGCTATAACAAAATTTAGTCTGAATTGGTCTGAATCTTGCTGAAGAATCGTAACGATGCAGAGATTTGATTGATCAATACTAAAAGTACTAAGAACTTGGTATAGTCGTAATAAATAACATTGCTATTCCCCAGATATTATATAAAATTCTAAGTTGTTAAATTTTTATAGATAAGGCGTCTAAGAAGCCCGCATTACAGAAAAGTCACATGACTCGCAGCTTGAGCATATTCATGATAATTCTAGATTTAGCGAATATTTAATCAATGACGCTAATAACAGATGTGAGTGGAAAATTAAATGTTCTGAACGAAGCACATCACCCGAACTAACAACCGATGTTATTTAGGCGTAAATATTCGCTGTGCGAGTAAGGTTTTAAAGTGACAGAAAAGACAAGCGTGAGAAAATATTATATGTTGTTTATGAGTTCCGCTGTCAAGTGACAGCGGAATACAATTATGAAAACAGTAAACTTAACGGAAATAGACCTACGTCCAGCTGTGGATATTTCGGCTAATATGTCGATACTTAACGTATTCTAGCTCCTGATATTTTGGCGCTGTTGCAAGCACCATGATCACGAACGTACTGGAGCGCAACGCCAAATTATCAGGAGCTCATTAAAACCAATACCGTGTTAAAAACCTGTTATAATGAATTTGTGAGAAAATGTCTATATCATCACTGCATTCTTATTAAGTCGCAAAAAATTGCAAAAGTTGTCATTTATTTTTAAAAGCTTCGGATCTACTTCACTCATTCAAAGCTCACTGGAAGATTCATTCAAAATGAAAGACTTGAACCTTAGGTTATAGTTTTTAAAGAGATTTAAAATCGCTGCGTATGAGGAAAAAACATATTACCACATCCTTGTCAAGTCCAATGTAAACGTTTCACTTTAGCGCCCGTGGGCTGCTCTTGCTCGACAACGCTTTGAAAATTTTGCTTAAATTTCTAACTAACACCAGTCACCACAATCTGTGTGAGACATTTTGACAAATTACGTAATAAAATATTTTAATTGATTTTAGATTTTAATATTTGGAGTGTCAGATAGGTACCCAAATTATTTGGCAGGAGACGGGGCTGGTCGAGAAGATGGCCGCTAGACCAAGACATTGATAGATTGGTGGCTGAGGTGGAAGCTGCAGTGTTTTTTTTTCTTCTTTGCTTATAGACTAAATATTTATTATGGTTTGTTTCGTACTCTGGTATGATATTTTAGTGTTATGTTTCATTACACCTAGGTTTGGATACTTAATACACGGTTTAAAAGTACGATGATAGTTTTAAAGGGGATTCTGCATCATCAATGTATCATAAAAATATTTCTTTCAAATATAGCTGGCTAGATATTTTTTACTCTCAAATATAGCTGGCTAGATACATATTGTCATCTAGTATTACGAACTTTGACTATGTCACTAAAAAGATCGTCTTGAACTTATGATTTACAAGCTTGGTATTTGTATGCATGGTGAAGTTTGGTGAAAATAAAAAAGTTCCAGTAAAAAGTATACAAATAAGTATATGGAAAGTTGAAGCACGGAAGAACAATGTCCCATGCACACCGTGATTTTATTAATCGGAATCTACCCTTACTGAACGACTTTTATAATGCAAAAATGTGCTATATAGCCCTTAGATAAAGGATTTCTAATATGCTAAAAGTGCTTACAAATCCTAAACTGACAGTATGATCTATTATATTTTTTTGGGGTTCCGTACCTCTTTAGCAAAAACGGAACATTTATTAGATCACATTGTTGTCCATCTGCCTGTGGGTTTGTCTGTCTATCAATAAATTTACATTGACCCTTGAAGGTGTGACCATTTTAAACTTCTAATACAACACAGTCGGCTACTTATGTCTCCATCTCCATACAGTATGGTGATTCTAGGTCATGTAAAGTTTCATCATGATTGTTTGAGCCATTTTTGCGCAAACTATAATTTTTTTGTTTCGTTCTATGACAGCAAACCTCAAAATTAGAGCAAGCAAGAAACCACTCAGAATCTTCGATGGATTTTCACAAAGTCTTAAATTTATGACCATACGTTTAGCCGCTAGGCCAAAGCGTGCCGGATAGACCGACCGGATATTTTTGCTTTTTATGATAAGTAATATGATACCTATACGTTTTCGAGAAAATTAGAAGAACTTGTGCGTGAGTCCAACTCGAACTTGGCTGATTTACAGATGCTGCTATACAGATGTACCCCATAGCCTGCCTTCATCTCGCGCTTTCCGTAGTCCAAAGAGAAAGAATAGTAGTGTATTAATTTTTCTATGCCCTAGTCCAACAAGTAACTTTCCGTCGCCATTGTCAACTGTCAAATACCATGCGCCTAATTTGTAATGCTTGGCTACAATTATCATACTCTCTTCTTGATGCAAACAGCATTTTTATACTACAAAAGCGAGCTGTTCGTGCAATTTATAAAATGAAGCCTAGAGAATCTCTTCGAAATAAATTTAAAGAAATCAACATTTTGACTTTTGTGTCGCAACACATTTATGAGAATTTAATATATATGTTAAACGGAATATACATATTTTTAAGAAAAATTGTGACAGGCACAGTGTCAACATAAGAAACAAGAATCAACTTGCTTCTCATGTCAGCCGTATTCACAAAATTAGTAAAACATATAAAGGTCAATGTATACGCTTCTATAATAAGGTACGAGTACCCACTGATATTGAAAGTTTACCGTTAGATAAATTCAAAACTGTTATCAAGCAGAAATTGTATAAGAAGGGTTATTATAAAATATCAGATTATCTAGAAGATTAATCCATAGGATTAGGCTACGGTTCTAACAGGCTAATTCAAAATTAAAACTGACTTATGTTTGTTGAATATCAAAACATATTTAAAAGAGCGCGTGGGTTTTTATTGTCGCTTCTTTTTTTCCCACTATGGCGCCACATTGTTTGTGAAGCGACGTAGTTTAGCTGACGTCATAAAGAGATTTTAATATCCAACAATGGATAAACGATTTTGACTTTGACTTCTGGATGTAGTTATATAAAAATATTTGAAAATAAACTAATTCAAAAACAATCAACTCATACCCGTGGCTCTTAGCGAAAATGTGGTCTAGCGACAGCGAGGAAGAAGATGTAAGAAGACCTAGAACTTTTAAAGAAAGGATAAATTATAGTGGCATTGAGGCTTCATTCGAATATAATGGAAAGTTTAGATTAACATCGTCGAAATTACAAGTTAATACTACAACAAACAATTACAAGTTAATACAACAACAATACTACAAGTTAATACGTAAAATACTAGGGCCTTACTTGGCGAAGACGACCAAAACGAACCATCCTATTAGTGTCGAGGTTCAATTGCAAATCGCTCTCCGTTGGTGGGGAACTGGCGTTCAATACCACACTATAGTACATAGCCAAGGCGTTAGTAAAACCAGTGTTTGTAGGGTTGTACATAGATTCGCAGCTGCAATAAACGACTCGCTATACCCACAAGTCGTCAAATGGCCTGAAAATCTGGCATCAGTAGTAGAAATTTTTTTTGCGGAAGGCGGAATGCCATTGGTCTGCGGTGTATTGATACATTAATACAAATTGATGCAACTTCAGATTACGAAGCATGGCAATGGGAAGACCGGCATGGTAATCACTCCATAAACTGCCTAGCCCTATGTGGTCCAGATTTGATGTTTTGTTACTCTTGCGCAAACTGGCCGGGCAATGTCCACGACGCCAGAGTCTTGAGAAACAGTAGCCTGTATCACCAAATGGAAAATGGGTGGAGGTCTTTTCCTGATGGAATCATTCTTGGTGACTCAGCTTATCCAGCAAAAGAATGGTTAATCCCACCTACGGTCACAAATGTGAATGATGCTGGGAATAGCCGATTTTTAAGGGCTCATAAATCAACACGACACTATTTCGAAAATGCCTTCGGAATCCTCAAAGAAAAATTCCCGTGCCTTAACTATCTTAGAATGAAACCCATTAAGGCATGCAAAATATTCCAATGCTCTGTAGCGTTATGCAATTTTATTCCAGACACAGATGTTGATGAAGATTTTGATTACTCTTCTAATGACACTCCAGCTGATGAAGATCCGAATCTGGTAGAGGATGATAAGGAAGAGAGTCATAATAGTTTCCAAAGCCTTTTAAACTTTCTCAGAAAATAATTTATAACACACTAATTGGCGGTAAAAGTGTGTTGTTCATGTTTAAACATTGATCGTTTTTGGAAAATTTTCGATAGACTTTGAGTAAATTGTCAGAAAAGACAGTTACAGTAAAAGATTGGTGTCATAGGATTTATATCACTCCACCATTTAAATCAAGAAAACACGTGCTGTTGGCGTTCACCAAGTGAAGTTGCAGCCGCCATTAATTAAAACTTCGATTTAATTAATTGAAATAGACATACATAGATCGCAGGGCCAAGAAGCTCGTTGGCGATGAGATGCTGGTAAAACCGAGTTTCACAGTCTGGCCCACCGTCGCAAGGTTGCATGTCTGTAAAGTGTGCTCAAGAGCTCCATGAGCTTATTCCACCATCCCCCTTTTACCATCGGGAGGCCAGACGCACTGCAGGATATCACACATACTTGCTTGATATTTCACACATTCGCACAAAGCGCTTTGAAACCTCTTTTATAATGCGCACGGCCAAAGAGTGGAATTTTCTGCCTGCGTCTGTGTTCCCGAGTTCATATAACCCGAATCTATTCAAGTCGCGAGTAAATAGGCTTCTTCTGAGCAAGCTCGTCCCATCGTCGACTTCATTTCTCTCTCTTCTCTCTCTGTCCTCAAGACTAGATCGAGGTCAAGAGTAAGCCCAATTTAAAAAATAAAACCAATCAGTTATCCGTTCTTGCATAATTGATCTGTTTTTGCATCTTTCTCTAGTACCTATGTAACATTGTTTACTAAAAAAACCAGTCAAGTGCGACTCGGACTCGCGCGCCGATCGTTTCCTTATAACAATAGTATTTTTAGAAGTAATTTTAAGACCGCAAAACTAAATTTGATTGTTAAGGTTTTTTGCAGATTAATATTTTGGTTTTTTGAAAAAAACTGTGTTACTTAGAGAGATTATTTTATTTTCTTCTAATACCTATTTCTAAGGCATTTTTCATCATAACTTGAAAACTACAAGCTGTAAAAAAATTATGATAAAATATACTAAGCAAAAAAAATCTAAATGAAAAACGTTTTGAACGTAATGAAATGTCCGCGTGTATTGACGCGTTCATTGTCATGCAAACTGGTAGAAATGTATGCAAACTGGTATAACACGTGTTAGCACATAGCTCCGCAGATTGATGATATTTTGACACGTTGAATACGTGTTGTCACAGAGTAAAGAAAGAACAGATAGAAACACAACTATTTACACAAGATGTCATCATGATCATCATAACTTCCCATGAAATATCCACTACAGGACAGGGAGCTCCCTCAAGAATTCTACCTTTTGCTGGAAAAATGTAGAGCGGAAGTACCATAGTCACCTCGCTTGTTAGCGTTAGGACCGCGGTTGTAGGTGACCACAGTAAGTAAGATACAAAGGAGGATGCTGCTGCCCATCCTCCAGTCTATAACCCTTAGTCGCCTCTTACGACACCCACGGGTATGTATGGGCTGGTACTATTCTTTGCCGGCACCACACGGATATAAACACATAATGTGCAAAAAAAAGCGTTTTGCACATAATGAAATGTGCGCGTGTATTGACGTGTTCATTGTCATGCAAACTGGTAGTAATGTATGCAAACTGGTATAACATGTGTTAGCACATAGCTCCGCGGATTGATGATATTTTGACACGTTGAATACGTGTTGTCACAGAGTAGAAAAAAACAGGTAGAAACACAACTATTTACACAAGATGTAAAAAGTCATATACCGGTAACTGAATTTATACGTCAATCCAATACACACACATACGACCCTGGAAATTTTAAGAGGTGGTTCTGCCCATGAAACTGAACCACTTTTTAACAACACTTTCAACAACATAGCGAAGAACAAACTACATCAGCTGACAGCACATTTTGTATGAGAGGTCAAAATTAGACATAGGTCGAAATACTAACATAGGTCGAAGAACTAACTACATCACCCGAAAGCACATTTGGTATGAGAGATCAAAAAGATTTTTATATTTCGACCTATGTTTTTGGAAAAAGTTGTTCAGTTTCATGGGAATGGCAAAAGATCTCTTAAAATTCCCAAGGTGATAAAAAAACAACGCTGTATTAATGTGGATTCAGCTCATGAAACTGAACATTTTTCTCCAAAGAACTAGTCAAAATACGATTTTATTTTTATGATAATTCAATATATATATAAAAAGACGGAGGCCTCTGACCAGCAGTGGGCCACATCAAACGGCTAACTTTTCGACACATTTTAAGCTCACCATCAAAAAAGAAGAGTCTGTTACATATCGATGCTTCTTCAGTCGTTATTCTATGCCTTTATTCTTCTGCGCTTATTTTAGTATACTGCGTCTATTTTTAACCGCAAACCAACAAATCCAGATTAATTTGTTACGCGAAGTGTGATAAAACTGTCACATATCGTTAGTGAGTTTAAAAAAATGTGTTGTGCTATCAATTGTGAATGGACAAGAACTATGTTGTAACTTTTAATGTCCGCGTTTTTATTGTGTGGAAAATATTATTTGTAGTTATACCGGCAGTTTAAAGCGTTTTCTAAATTAAATCTCATTCAAATTTATTGCTTACTATTTTTGTTTGTTTATATTGCAAGGCTGGTTTACTTTAGCTACTTCCATAGCATTATGTCTTATGAAATACTGCTTTGGGGCAGGGCAGCTAATATCCATTCTTTCTTGCCGTTTATTTTACGCTGCCAAAGCACGATCCGAACATAGAGTAATATAAATCCGAAACAGTGTAGACTCGCTCTATTTGCATTGTATTCTGCTTGACATTCAATAAGTATTCTGTAAAAAGTCTACATTGAATAAAATTATCTGAATGTGTTAGTAAAGAAAGAGACAACAATAGATTTAAAAGAGCTTTAAGAGGCCGCGTTAGTTTAAGGTCTTTTCTGTGATGATTTGTACTAATAGACCAGAGGCCGAAAAGTTTCCTTGCTCTTCCATCTTCAATCACTTTTGATTTTCACGCTGGTCAGCTTGAAAATCTGTAAAAGGCTTCCTGAATTTGGGATCCGGTGTAGAACTCCTCACATGGTTTTTCATCACCCTTTCATAATCCCATTATCACGTGAAAAATACCTTCTCACAATGCTGATATAACCACAGATAATATAATACTATACTAGTACAGATGCCTCACGTCATAGAACAAATTTGTGCCGAAAATCGTTCGGGCTATTTTTTCCATAAGGTATTTTCTTAGAATAAATTGATATCTGGATGTTAAAATTGAATTAATGTCATAGTTTACACCTTTACCTACCAACCTGGTAGTAAGATTTAGTTTAATTATTAGAAACAAAAGGGCCAAATGAATTCGGGCTATTTACTCCGTCGAAAAAACCGTAGTACGGAATGGAACCCCATGATATAACTAAGCATGTAGACACCTAATTAGCTTGGTTTTTGGTATCTGACTCCCTGCTTAACTTACTCACTGATACTTAGCTCTTAATATCTTTTGGTGGAAACTTGTCGGCTCATGTATGTAATATCTGTATGGATTATTTTTATGGTATTAACTGAAAGTTTTTTATTTCTTAAAAGAAAATATTTTAAAGAAGTTTTCAGCAAGTAGCCGTTAAACTGTCATTGTGACTGTTTTAGTCTTAGACTATATAATACTAACGTATAAGTTTTAGTGTTATACGTTAGTATTATAATAATCTAAGGTTTTAGTCGTTTGTTTGACAGAGACTTTCAAAAAGAGTGTTTCTGTACTGCAAGACAAATTCAATGATTCGATATAAATAGTAGATTAGTAGCCAAGAGCTGTAAGGCATCAATTGCAGCCCGAGATATTTAGGCGCACGAGCTTTACATCTCGATTGTGAGGTAAGTAGGTCCTTATTACCACCAAATTGTAGGTGACCAATTAGCGCTATAGGGTAATAATGTAGCTAGAAAAGCCCTAGGGCGGTAAGTAATTAAAACGCCCGCCGCCCCGCTGCTGGAGGCGGCCATCAAGGTGGAGCCGCGCGTGGAGGTGGAGGTGCTTACAATTACTTACCGCCCTCGGGCTTTTACTGCTACATTATTACCCTAGAGCGCTAGGTGACTACAAGCCCCATTTGGGAGTAATAAGGACATACTTACCGAATATGAGAGATGTAAAGGTATTTTAATAAGAATTTGAATACTTTATGGTACGGTCAAGAGCGAGCCAAGGTAGAGTCAAGCTTGATACATTGGATTTTCCGCCGCCGCTTTCTTTACTTCTGTATTCTTTATTGTACACGAAAATTTTTACATTATAAGTAAAAAGTTATTACAATGGCGACCTTAACTCACTACCTGAGTTCTTTTCCAAATTAACAAAATAGGTTTCTTGTACGGCGACTATTTTTTACATTTTGTTAGTTTTTATTATTAGGTGATATATTTGTCTAAAAAACACATATTCTGTGAAATTTTCAACCGGCTAACTATGTCGGTTCAAAAGATACAACTATTAAATTAAAATTTTTGTAATATGGCTTCTGTCAACAGGGACAATTTTGCCAGTGTCAAAGTTGGAGAATACACGGCACTACAATTAACAGTCATATGGACGGTCAATTAGCGAACGGGACAGTACAACATAATCTAGATATTATTCCGGCTGTAAACTCGAGTACACCTTCAGTTTGGTGTTTTTAAGGTTGTCTCAAAAGTCTCATAAAATGTCGTGTCCGCGTCGTGAGTTATTCAAGGTCAAATGTCAAAAAAATCAGTTTTTAGCGATTATCTCGGTTTCCATAGCTCCAATGACGTTGACATTAATGTATCAATTGTAGAACATAAAATTTGCAACAAATTGGTAAAAATTAATTTTTATACGCTCAACCGTTTTTGAGATAAAATTACAATAAATTTATTGATTTAATTTTTACTTAAAGCCTACTTTAGACAAATTAATTAATATAGATTTAAAATATACAAAAATTATTTCATAATTAGAGTTTATAATTACAAAAGTAGGTAAAAAGTTTAAGATTTGTGCAAAATGATATAAAACACAAATTATTTATTGTTTATAATATTTCATCAATTTATTAAGATTCACGGTTGACATTGCATTACAGTGAGTATGGCTGAGCGCTACGGGCTTTCCGCCCTCTATCTCAAAAACGGGTGGGCGTATAAAAAAAACTCTTTAAAACTTTGTCGCAAATTTTATGTTCTACAATTCATACCTAGATGTTAACGTCATTGGAGCTATGGAAAACGAGATAATCGCTAAAATAATATATTATGCAATTAGTGAATAAAAGACGGATTTAAAGCGAGGGCCAGAGATGAATCACGACCAAGTGAAGGATTCTAACGACTGAATCACGACCGCAGGGAGTGATTCAAGTGTTAGAATCCTGAGCGAGTCGAGTGATTCATGGCCCTAGATTTAAATCCGTAGAAAGATTTAAGCGAAAATATACATTTAAGGAGGTTGTATAGCATTGAGATGGAGGTCGAATATATATTTATGTAACAAATATTTGTTAATAAGGCGCGCATCGCTTTTTCGCTTTTTAGCGGGCACAGACTATACGCGTATTTGAGAGGTACAGACTAAACTACCAAACAGCCATCAAAAAATTATATCTCTTTACCTAAATGACAAATTTATTGTTGATTGGTTAATTAAATATCATAAAATTAATATACATTCATCATATTTTCTCGAATACAGCTTAATTTCCTGACCACCCCGTTTGCTGACCACCTCTTTTATATTTATGCTCTCCTGGTAGGTACTTTTTATTTTATGCCCGTCCTCTTGAAAATTCATGTTCTCCTGGTACTTCGTATTGAGTCGCTCTGCTCTTAAGGTTCTGAGATGGAGGTCGAATATATTGATGTGTTCTAAATTCAAACACCAAAATCGTGATTAAAAGGGCTTTTTAATCACTGTTTTCAGTGAATAAAATAATATTTTTAGAGGGGGAATGGTATTAACTATTTTTTGGGACATTTGACCTTGAATAACTTAAGACGCGGACACGAGATTTTATGAGACTTTTGAGACAACTTTTAGAACATCAAAATGAAGGTGTACACGAGTTTACAGCTGGTTTGCTCAAATTCCGAGGTTGACCCCTTTTTTTTCCTTACGTTTCTGGATAAATAATAGTAGTTTATGCAACTGTCATATAAAACAGGTTATTAAAACACGAGTTTGGGTTTATCACACGAGGCGTAGCCGAGTGTGATAATAGCATCAAACGAGTGTTTTAATACCATTTTATATGCAGTTGCGTATACTACTTTATCTTCACTCATACAATAGGTAGGTACTTACTTATAAAAATGAAACAAAAGTAAGTAAACAACAAATGCAACTTATATTATGTATACTACAGTTCTGATATAAGTATAAAGAAGCCGCCTTAATATATCCGCAAGGTCTTCTTTGAAATATACAAGCAGAACATTTTCTTAACATGGTTTTCTTTTAGATTTTCATTCTTTCCCAATTCGTTGTAGGTTATGTCGTAAAATGTCCTAGACTAATATGAGAGAAGATCATAAGTTATTGAGTATCATCTGGTGTGAGTGCAGTATCCTGACGGCACCACTTCATCTACTTTTTAATAAACTTTCACATTACTTTCACGGGCACAAAATTCTTGAAAAAGGTAAATGTTTGAAAATAGCGGCAAATCTAATATCTATTTCCAAGTCCTTTCTAATTTCAGGCTGCGCGCGCATATTTTCAGCCACAGATGAAATAATTTTAACTATAGTAACTGTAACTCTAACTGCTCCAAAATAATAGGTTGTTTATATGGTACACTTTGTAATATGCTACTGATATTTGACAGCTACTAAGAAAAACTGATACATTACTAACGGGCTCTCTAAAAGACCTTCTATTCAGTCTTCTTAAAAAAGTTTAGATTCAAGGAGAATTGTATCCAAGTGTTATGTAATGATTAAAAAATTAAATTACGTAACACCTTTGCAAAATTTTCATACAAAAATCGTTACGTAATGGTAACTTTTTAATTTTTTATATATACTCTGCGTAATATACAGCCTAACGTATCAACTTTGTGAATCGTATTTAAAAGTTTACGACATGAGTGTAGATAAACATATTTAAATAACTATCAACCTAGTAAAACACGACATGTTTTCGACATTATGACATGGTCCATCAAGGCCGCTGTGGTTTTGGTGATGTATGTTGCGCATACCTTGGACAGCTTTCCGCACCAATGTCTCCATACTTAAAGAACTAAGCCTAGAACGTGCTCCGAGACTGTCAACCACTTGCGTGTCTAGAATTCTGCGGTACTTTGGCCATATCACTAGAAGAGGCCTAGATAATCTAGAAAATCTTATGGTTACTCCAGTAAAAATACGGTTTTGCAAAACATTAAATGTTAATAGCTACTTTTTTTGTATATCGTATTTAAATATGATGTTATGACACTATATTTACGAATCCACCTAAAATTTAAATCGGAATATTTTTTTCGAATTACAGGTTAGGCAAAAATAGTAATTGACAATTATTTACGTTATATCATAGATAAACGTATACTTCATGTATAGGCATGAAAATCCACAATAAATATATTTAAAAATATCAATTTTTATCAAAATATAAAATCTACACTTATTTTCATCTAAAAGGCCCAATAAAAACGAGGTAAAATAATAGAAATAAACTGAGCTAAACTTAACCTTTTTAAATGTAAGTGATCCTTATATATATTCACAAAAATCCCATACGAAATAAAAAAAAAGTTTTTTGTAATCGGTAGTTTACAAAGATTTTGTTAATATTTACGTTGGATTTGCCAAAAAATAAGAGTACTTAGCACTGTTTAAATTATTAGAAAGCAAACCGGCTCTATTACTATTTTTGGTTGCGAAGATAAACTTTATTTAAATTTCGTGATATAAAAGTTCAATAATACAAAAAGGGTAATATTTTTAGGTGGATTTATGTATAATATGAAATTATAAATATGTAGCAAGCCGTAAATAAAAAAAATAATCTATTAACATTTTTTTCCGAAATTCCATATTTTTTTTATCGTTGGACGACAAAATGAATAAATAAATGGGGCAAATTTAGGTGGATTCCATTAAAAAGCTTTACACAGAAATATAATCTATCGATCTGAATAAGAAACACGGCTATTACAAATTATTTCCGTTTCTCCATACAATCTCTCGTAATTTTACTGGAGTAGGTGTTGGGGAAGATCGTAGGCAAACGGCCAAGACGGTGATGCGCGAAACGATGGTCTGACCAGGTCTCCGAAGAGCTGGAGATGCCTGTCATCACTGCTCTCCACCAGGCAGAAGATCGAAGCCAGTGGAAGCAATTAATAAGACAAAGCATAAATTGGGGTCACGATCCTCTGCAGTGGCCAGTGAGGGACCGACTGGATGGGAGAGAGAGATCTCTTCCAACTAACCTCAAGGTTGACAGCAAGAGCTAACAAGACACGGCTACATTCAAGAGCGCGTAAACCTTCACACATTGGACTTTGCACCATTTGTAGGTATTTTAATCGCCGCAGGAGCAAAAATCGCACCACAAGTGTCAAGGTGTACTAAAAAACTTTTCACGGATATGAATCGCAGAACAAATCCTGTTCACATTCATAAACTGCGTTCTCGGTAAGTAGGTACATTTATTCAGGATTGGGTTGTTAAATTCCACGAGTGGAGACAGGTGCGAGCGACAGGGGTCGCTTCGGGCCTTCAACCGCGTAATTGATATGTAAATCTCAAGTACTTCGGCCGGGAAGACAAAGGGGATATCTGGAGAAATCACGGAATTTAAAGCTCAGAAGGTGGACCGAATGTGTTATCCTATTATATTAAACGAGCAATATTTTCAAAAACGGCTCTAAATTACGATTAAATTTACTATACGGGGGTTTGTGGGTGTCCAACTCGGTCTGGTGTCAGAAAAAATTGTTTTCTCATTGTTTTTTTCAAAAACTATAGCGCGGTTAAGAAAGATTACGGTGCCACCTGTTGATTTGCTACTCGCATGAGATTCGCTGTTGTTTTGCTATTTCACACCAGATGGTACAAATAAACGTTTCTCATGCTAGAAATAGCTAGAAGAGCGATAAAAAAAGGAAAAGCACTACTACACTACTGACGATACCTCTACAATACTGATTCATTTTGTGAAACAAAATTATAAGGAAAGATTTTAATCCTTTGGGTTTTGTTATAAGCGACGAAAAAAACCAAAAAAAAAGTTTCTGATTACTATACTCGTAGGACCCCGGCCCCGGCAATATTTTTGTGCAGGTCTTAGTTGCCTCTAAATAAATTGCTTAGAACATCACAACACACAATTGTCGGAGAATGTTATTTGATGTATTTTTTGTCTATCAGAAGGCCGACAAGGACATTTTCACGATGTTGTCTTTTGGACAACTGAGACATGAGCATTGCCGCGTCATATTGGACAAATGATAGTATTATGTGGCATTGAAATTATTTTTCGCAGTTGAAGCATAACAACCGAAAATTTAACCCAGTATGGGTTAAATTTAAGTAAATTCTTGTCATTATTTTTAGCGAGTGTACTTATAATCTCTTTGTGTAAATCAGAAGAGGACCAGTAGACTAACACCAGTAGCGTCTTTTTACGTAGGTATCGAGATTGAGATACTTTTCACGTCTCAGAATGTGGTAGATTCTAGATTCAGATTCAAATAATAATATTCAATGTAGATTCTTTGCAGAATATTTATTGAATGTCATGCAGAATACAATGCAAATAGAGCGAGTCTACACCGTTTCGGATCATGCTATGGCAGCGTAAAAGAAACGGCAAGAAAACACTGCAGCACGGCCTACTTTTAAGAGTCGGCTTTTTACAATGTGTTTCTTGTGTTTCGCTGGAATATCAGAGCACCATACCTCTTTGTCATTGATATAGTTATCTAATCTATTGTAAGCTTTTTTACATAACGTTTGCTTTACACACTGTTTAAACTTTCTTTCAGGTATCGTATACACAGACCAACGAAAGATGTAGAATAGAATGTCTCTAAAAATATTTTCAATTTGCAAAGTAATTATTTGTAGTGTGTAGCTGGCGTTCATTCGCACATAATACCCAAGCACATTATGTATAAATCTTTATCTGTATCTACCAAAGCTATAAATAGCAGGTGGAGAACTGTGGCCTACCCCGACGGAAACAAGTCGTGATATTATGTATGTATGTATGTATAAATATTTATGGTCCTAGATGAAGACAACTTTTCATGGAGAAAATAAATTGGAATTTTTAAAATAAATACAATCTAGACTCAGCTTTCATTTCAAGAGTAGGGTAAACATTAATTCACTACTTTCAGGAAAACGCTCCAAGAATATTTTTCTTTGAGATACCATCTTTTGCTTCTTCGCCATTAACTGTGAATCTTAGAAGAGATCTTCAAACCACTTGGAGTTTAATCAGAAAGGATGAGGGCTCATTTTGCAAAGCGCCAGTTTTCTAATTCAAATACTGCAATGAAAATGTTGACATGGGTTCCGTACAACGATTAATGTAAAGGAGGAAGGTGTTTATCATTTTGTTTTGTCATTTCATTACGGTGTAATATGAATTTCACATCCTTCACATAGGTTAATATCCAAAAAGAAACTTCTATTACTTACTTACTTTCGCTGGCTCAGGGACCCAAAGAGGATCTTGGCCTCCAACACCAAAAGCCACCAGTCGTCCCTTTTCTGCACTTCCTCACGCCAATTGGGTCTTTGGAGGCCGCTTAGGTCCTTCTGCACTTCGTCACTCCAGCGGTACCTGGGACGTGCGACCGGCCGTTTTCCTGTCGGTCTTCCAAGGTGCGCTCTTTTAAATGCACGATCTTCCTCCATTTTAGTCTCTCCAATTATATTCTTATCCAATAAAGAAAGTTCTTGGAGTATATTTTTTCCAAGGGGGTGATGTGGCGTTTAGCTGCCTTCGTTAACGCGATCTCTAAGATACAATACAATATTTCTTTATTTAAAAAGTCCATTACAATCTAAATACGCAGATCTGTGACTCCTGCACTAAGCTCCAGGCTTGTATCGCAGGGGCCGCATTACAAAACAAAGTTGCACAGAGGACGACGGGTGATAGATTTACATAGATCTCTTCGTTCACACCACCTTGCAACTAGCAACTACACAGATGTTCTTCAGATTTAGCTTCAGATTTGTTATTGCTTTTCCTCTTTACCTACTTAGAGTAAAAATAACTATTTGGAGATCGTTTAGTAAGTCAGCCCGCAAGCCAGAGAACCAAATGCTGGTGGTGTCAAAAATACTACCAAGGCGGCAGAACTTGCGGTTTTGCGCAATTCACAATATCGTGGAACGAGCATAACTCTGGAGACATTTTAATATTTTGTAACACGCCGAATTGTACAGAGCCGCAATTAGGAGATGTGAACAATTGTATTTAAATATCATCATCGTAATTTTTAATTCATTCTTAAATTTAAAAGTCTGTGCAGCGGATTGATCTCCTGCTGTAATTTTTTTGTTCTTCTTCCTAAATATTTTACAAAATTCATTCAGGATGTTTTGAATGTATAGTATTCAACTGTTAAAAGGTGTTAAGTGTAAAGTTTAGTTCATTTTAAAATAATCTTAAATAGTCAAAAATCTAATTATGAATTCAAGAATATCGTGCATTTCTTCTGACCTTATAATATGGCTAAGCGTTATTTCAATTAGCGTCACTTATTTGCAAAGCACGCGACGATATTATTCAATTGTCAAACCTATGATTCCTCTCCTTAAAAAATTAAACTTTTCACAATAAACATAGGTCGAAATTACAAAAAAAATATTTATTTTCCCATACAAACTGCACCAGCTAATTTCGATTTCGTTTAATGGGAGCTAAAATGTTTTCGTATTTCTGCCTATGTTTCTAAGGGAAAGTTGTTCAGTTTCATCGTCTGAGTAACAGGCTAAAATAGTGCTTACAATTTTTTTTACTTCCTGTATTAAGAAAAAAATCACTAGCACGAGCTTATACTCAGTAATAATCGCTCTCAGTCCGTCCCTGTAGTCGTTTCAGTAAAGTAAAGGATATTAAAAATTCCAGCCCCTATTTCAATTCGGCAAGTTCTGCGGCAAATTCATGCGCGTATGAAACGTGTGTTATACCACAAGTATAACTTAAGCCATTTAGCTTACAGGGAACCTGGCTTGACAGCTTTACGCCGCTGTAACGTGGCGTCGAAATGTTGGTTCTTAATAAAAGTCACGCTTTGTTAGAATAAATTAGATTTATGAACAATACCATTTTATTATTTTCAGAATTTGTAGATGAAGATTGTGAGATCTTTTCTAGTCTAACTTACGTAAGAAGGGTTAAATATTATACCTCATCATAATATCCCATGAAAAGTCCGTTGCAGGACAGGGAATTCAGAAAAAAAGGGAATTACTATAGTCACCAGTGTCACCACGCTTGACAGCGTTGCGGCTGGCGCCATGGTTACTAATTACCCGGTAGATGAAAATTTATTAAAACTAATAAGGCAGGACAAAAAAAAAGCTATATTCAATGTTTTTTAGGGTTCCGTACCTCAAAAGAAAAAAACGGAACCCTTATAGGATCACTTTGTTGTCCGTCTGTCTGTCTGTCTGTCAAGACCCTTTATCTCACGAACGGGTAAAGGTATTAGGTTGAAATTAATACCATGTATTAGGATCCATGAACCACACAAGATCTGAAAATTTCAATTTTTTACAACGACGCAATCAAAAGATATGGCATTTTATGTCCTCATCTCCATACATTTATTCAAAAATGCAAAACCTACAGGGTACTTCCCGTTGAACATTCATATAAGAGAGGGGTCAAGTTGGATGGTCGGTGAGGCGATTTTTGTTTGGGAACACTTACAAACCTGAAAATTGGTATGTTTATAGTGCATAAGCTATAAAATAATAACAAATAATAAAATTTGGTCATGCGCGTGTTGGACTCAAAAAATCTAGCACATTAACTTACTGAAATTTCAACTAATACAATTATGTTTATGTGGTGGTACGGAACCCTCAGTGCGTCCGACTCGCACTTGGTCGGTTTTTTCGTACTTCCCATTGCTCAAGTCATCATTTAATACGGTTCGGAAACTGTACATCCTAAAAGCTGCAGCTTCATATCATAAAAATATATCTGCTTTTACACGTGACATGGCCTCACAGGACTCACGACGTTTAAAAATTCCATCAATAAGAACCAAAATTACCTCTGCACAACGATTCAGCTCCTTTGTTTTTCCCTTTATCTATAGGAAAATTATCAAGCACTGAGATATTGCAAACTGTTCGCTCAATGAAGCAAAGCGTGTAATAACCATATGGCTTTTTGGACATGATTATCGCAAGACTGAAGATGTTCTCGCTATTCAAAAGTGATGCCTCCTTTAGTTTTTGGTGTTTTAAATGCAATTTCCTTAATTATAATAATTTAATTTTATGAATTAATAAATTTTTAAACTTTTTGATGTAATTCTCTTAAACATATATTTATTGTAATGCTCATATTCCAATTATTAGTTTAGAACTTTTGCTTTATTAAACGAGCATTGTGATGCAATGGTTACCCGCGACACTGTAGACGATATCGAAAGAAAATTACTTCATCATATCAGCCGAAAGACGTCCACTGCTAGAAAAATAGAAAATAAATAATATTAGAAAATTACTTGTTCAGCATTAATCCTTACAATTTGTTTTAATAACCACAAGAGAAATGAAACGCCCAATTAATTTGTATGATGCTCCTAAAAGTCACTTGTGACACACTAAGGAATAAAAAAAGCAAAGATTCATCAATATCATTTGTATAAAGATTTGGTTTGCAAATCCTATACTATTAAACGAACAATATTTGTATATATTTGTAATCGGTTTCTCGAAAACGGCTCTAACGATTTTGATGAAATTTAGTATCCGGGGGTTTTTGAGGACGAAAAATAGATCTAGCTAGGTCTCATGTCTGGGAAAATTCGTTTTCCCTGTGTTTTTGAGCATTTTGTAAAGTCCGCGTTTTAGACAGAAACTTACAGCGCCATCTGTTGGCGAGTAGCAATAATAGTAATTAGGTTCCTTAGCCTTTGGTTCTCCGAATGCTCGTTTGATGGCGCTGATGTTGGCAAACATCCAGCGTGCAACGGAAAGGTGTGATAATATTTAAGGGTGTGAAACTGAACAACTTTCCTAAGTAATTAACTTTATACAGTTTGAATTTGTATTGGTGTCGCACCCGAAGCCCAGTGATTCTACTCATGTTTACAAGCAATTTTCCCGAAGAAAAAAAAAATTTTTCGCTTCTCCATAGTAAAGTGGTCACGTGATCGACTCATTTTGTATGAGGAGGCGAAAAAAATTTTTCTTCGGGAAAATTGCTTGTTTTCATGAACAGAATCATTTAATTGGGCTTCGGGTGCAAAACCAATACAAAATTACGCTGTTGTTTTTTCCCTTCAAAAATATGAAGTGTAACCTTGTTGTTCCAGTCAGTAATCGTAAAATGTAGAAAGGAAATTGTGTGCGGTCCGCATCTGCAGTGTATGTTATCAAATATTTAACTTCATTTTCTCTGTGCCAAACGAAACACCCCTCTTAGTCTCGTATTCATATTCGTCTACGTCTATGCGGTTTAATATACTCTCGGTTAATAGACTTGGGTATAACAGGTATCCTGAGTACTTTTAAGGCTAGTTTACACGGTACGAGCTAGCGTTCGAGTCGTCCTACCGAAGAGCGGCAGTGCGGCAATTCGCAGCTAGTGGACTGTGGATATATCATACCAGGACCTAGAGACAAGTGCTTTTCTACGGGTATTGACATTAGCTAACGAAATGTTCCGTGATAGCTCAAACTCAAAATCGTTTATTCACTGTCAGATATGAAAATCTCTCATGACGTCAGCTAAACTACATCGCAAAGTAACAAACCAAGTGGCACTGTTCGGTTTTTGTACAGCTCTATTAATTGTACGATTTTACCACAACTCGTAATTTTTTTTTTTTGGCTGGCAACCCCTTTACTTGACAGTTTTGGAGGTTCGGACATCCCTTGTTCAAACTGGATTTGCCAGTCGCGTCTTAGTTTCGCATTCGGAAGTTTTTATTCTACCCTCATTTTTGAGCACATTTCTCCGGCATAACATCTGCCACCCTCCTGCCCCCGGCCGCCCGGGGGTAGGATTACTTCGTGCGGACGCGACTCCCAGCCACGCCGCCACACCCAAATAGGGAGCCATGGCTCCCACGCTGCCGCGCTCTATAGGACGAGGAAGAGTGCAGAAGCACAAGGCGGAACCCAACCCCGCCCATGAAGCCTTAGCCCGTCTAGATACCGCCGCGGAGCTCGCGGCCGCAAGTGGGCACTCCCCCCCGACGCTCATCGTATCGCCGAGAAGAAGCCGCGCCGCCCAGGCGACTATTTGGAAGCCTCCAGACTGCCTGCCGCATTGGATGCCCAGCTCGCAGAATTTTGTGAACACCCCGTTCTCGACGCGTGACCCGCGTCTCCAGAGGAGGGCTAAATCAAACAACCCTCCCCCTGCATCCAGCATGGTTCCCCAACCGGCACCCCGTCGAATTACCCCACCGCCCCAACCGACGATGGATACGACTACGCCGCCGCCGTCCACTTCGGCAACCCCGATCCCGCCTCCCGTCTCTTACGCGAGGAAGGTCGCCACCCCCTCGCCACCCCCTTCGTCGAGGAAGTCGCCGGCCACCACTACCGAGCAGCCAGCCGCCAGCAACACCCAGTCGGTGCGGAAGCTACCACCCATTGTGGTGGACCACTTCCCCGACTGGGCATACCACCTGCGCGTGCTCAAGGGGCAACTAGGTCACGCACCGAACGTGCGTCCCTTTGGCAAAGGGATGCGCTTCTTGGCGCGCTCCGAGGGAGAGTTCCGGGCCTACCAACGTTACCTCACCGCGCTGGAAAGGCAGACCAGACTCTCCTGGCACACCTACGCGCCCAAGCAAGAGAAGCCGCTCAAGGTCGCCATCCGCGGCCTCCCAGCTGACGCCAACCCCGACACGATCGCCGCCGAACTTCGTGCCTTGGGCTACAAACCGGAGTTTGTACGCCCCATACGAGCCCGCCAAGATCGCCCAGGCTGCGTGCACTTCGCGCAGCTCACCCGCACGCCTAACCTCACCCCGGGTATATACGCAGTCACAGAGCTCCTGTGTATTCCCGGCGTGAAGATTGAGGGATGGCGTGCCAAACAAGGAGTCCCGCAGTGCCACCGGTGTCAGTCGTTTCGCCACAGCTCCCACAACTGCCACCGGAGGCTAGCCTGCGTGTGCTGCGGGGGTGAACACACCGCGAAGGAGTGCCCACGACCTCGCACCGAAGCCGCCACCTGCGCCAACTGCAGGAAGGACCATCCCGCCAACAGCCTCACGTGTGCGGTCCTGCGCCGTGAGACCAGAAGCGGGAAAGCTAACCCTACTTCGAAGACTCCCGCGCAGCCAGTCGCACCGGCGCGCGTGATAGCGGTGCCCTCGGGAGAGTCAAACGCGCCGGGGTCACTTATGGCCTCCGCGAATGAGCCCGGGGGGACCACGAAGAAGAGGAAGGGGAGGGGGAGGAGGAGAAAGGGGACCTCCGCCACCATCCCATCTCAGCCTGCAGCTCCGATTGCGGTCGTCGCCCCGCCCACAGCGGGGAAGAGCACGAAGCAATCGGAGGCGCCAACTACAGCCGCTGCCCTCCAGTTATCGCTTCCGAAGCCTTCGGAAGCGGTCGCCGCCCCACAAGCCGTGGGTACGAAGGCGGAGCACCCGAAGGAGGCGATCGACTTCGCCATTGGACTCCTGCTCGATCTACTGCAAGCAGTACGGGCGGGCAGGGACCCAACGCGGATCGTCATGGAGGGTGTCTCCATTCTGATCAACATGCGATCAGGGTGTTGAGGCCCCTCCACTCCTCACCAGGCAGCCCACGTCCACTACTCCTCGGCGAGTAGTTAGGACTGTGGGCCCCTCCACCGTCAACAAAGTCGCCGCCTGGCTTGTAGGCGCTCACTAGGCCTCCCCCAACGGGGAATCACCTGGTGGGCTGCCTCGCCGGCGGCGTGAAAATTCATCTTCAGGGCATTGCCCACTATCACCGCCGGGTCTAATACCCGGTGAGAAACTGCTCGGGCACGAGGTTCGCCTCATATACCCGCACCCGGACCCGCACAAGGGTCGAGGAAGACACTTCAGTCAGTCATCCCTTGTTTTTGTTGTAAAATTATGTAAATTTCTTGATTTTGATGGCCGAATTGGACTTAACTGCCACCTAAAAGTGGCCCAGCTCAATTTTGAGTGCAGTGACTATGAAATGTGAACTTTTTTGTTATAACTGTCAAGGGTCCCAATCATTATTTAGTTGAATAATCTATTTTTGCACTTTGTTGTAATTTAAGCCAGTGTTTGTACCCGGGCATCTTCATTTGTTGGCCCTCTTGGATTTGTAGCCAAAGTGCTGTTTAAAAACATTATTTTCTGTGAAACATTCTCTTACCCTCCCCTTCCCTGTTCCTTCTATCAGCAAGAAGACGACCTCAGAACCAGTCTTCGTCTATGGTACAGAAATTTGTATGTGTTTGATATAATTATTATAATATAACCTGCGTACCGCAGGTTTGTGCAAGGTCATTAGGTCTAGGCGCAGAAAAGCAGAACTTTTGACTGTATTGAAGATTATTTGCGGACTAATTGATAGTAACGAGCTCCATAATCTGCTGTGTCGGCTTTTTGTTCCCAACAATTGCATAAAAAGACGCGCTACACGTAAACTTTGCTTACTTGCCGTTCCTCACTGTGAGACTGTCTCTCACCAGCAGTCTCCAATCTGCCAGATGCTAGAGGGCATCAACTCACTCCTTATTCATGCCCCTGAATCTGATATTTTTGCTTCAACATGGAATCAAGTATTGAAAGCATGCTCTTCTTATAGTGATTTGACGTAATTTTTGACATATTTTAATTAATTTATTGGCATTTTTTAGTATCACATTCATGTGTTTTAGTGTATATTAATTTGTTTTGTTTTTATACAATTAATTAATTACTGTAATTGGGTATACCGTTGTGAATAATAATAAAAAAATAATAAATAAATTAACCCAAGTCTACTTGAACGCTTCCCATAAATCTTTCTCAAGTAGGCTTGTGGTATCTTGTGCAGGCGCTATGTGGAAAAAAAAGAAGCGGAAGTAAAAACACACGCGCTCTTTTAAATATTTTTGAATGTTTGAATTACCCTGATAGATCCCTAGCCTAATCCCATGGACTTTTCTCTTCTAGATAATCTGATATTTTATGAGATGGACGTATCATATCAGGACCTGAAGAAAAATGCATCTCTACTGGGATTGACATTAGCTAACGAAATATTCCGTGATAGCTAAAATATAGTACATACATTTTAATTCCATTCTACTAGCGTTAACGATAGAAGAAAGCCGCTTATCTACGGCCCCAATGACTCCAACAACTGTTGTTTTCACTCATCCGCCCACCTTCCCCCACCACTATCTAGTCAGCAGCTAGCACTGTGTAAACCTCCCTTTAGTTCGACGAAAATTCTTTATTTGAAAATTTTGATCACGAGATAGTTGGATCTATTTACTGATACAAATTTCTAACATAAGAGTTTTCTGCAGAATGTTTTTTTCATAGATCATAAAACATAGATCGCGATCGATTTTGGTCATGATTATCATTCCCGAAAACAGCTAAGTACAAAATTAAGAAATGTTACTGGTTGTAATAAGAATTATTTTGTTATTAAAGAATATAGTGACCACTTACCACCAAGTGACCCACGCTCACATTTACCATAAAAATTATCATTACAAAAATCTAAAATACGTCACAGACGTTTATTTTAAAGCACATAAATAGTATACTTTACAAAACTAAATCACATCCATCATATTATTTTATACGAATCTGGATAGATATATTGACTTTTCAGCATAATATAATGCTGTAGAGTCAATATTATATATAAACTGTACTGTATGTGTACTTCTATCACAAAGTTATAAAAATACAATCATTATCATAAGAATAGTGTTTGGAATAGCAAGCAACTTTAATATGGGTCCTTGTTGTTTTCTAATTACTTGCAATATTTCTTGGAACAGGTTTAATAATAATAAATCCCGAAAGTTCTTGGAGAAGTATATTTGCTGCAAATGTACAAACAAAAACTTTCCTGGCGAATCTCTTAAAAAAAACCTTATTTACCCTCCGAAAAACTACACTGCATTAGTAAACAGGAACATTTTGTTTAATTGTTAAACTGTGAGTAATGCTGGCAATTGTCTTGTTAACGTAATTTTTGAATCATTACAAGATCTTTCATGTAAACCCTATTTATATTCCTGGCATCGCTACCTTTGAACATACACTTTCATGTTCTTTGAGCACCGCAATAGCCCCGGACTGCCTCTCTAGGAAGCCAGCAAATAAGTATTAATCTAGATATTAGATAATGATATCGTCGCCATTGTAGCATTCTACCTGCTCATATATTTTTCATTCGATGCTACAAAACAAAATAATTGAGTAAGTAAGAGTTTTTTTGAAAAAATATTACGGCTAAAGTAATTTCTAATCATACTGAATATTCTAAACTACAACGTGAGTGTAGTATAATCTGTGGGAACGTTTAGACACATTGAACCGTGAATTGCTGCAACCCGCTTACCAGATGTTGCCACCGTGGGCAATACACACCCAGATGTGTATACGTGCAAATACACTCAGCGGTAGCTTCAAAGGCACAGTTGCAGGCCGAGATGGGGGGGGGGGGGTTGTGAATGCTATACATGATACGTTTATAAGATTGCGGAAATCTCGTTAGCAGGGAATTTTGTAAGCAGCTTATAAATTTGGGCATCGCATGTCTTGTGATTAGGTAAGGTTATTCACTTTTAGGAGTAAATATCGATTAAATTTCAGGATAACTTATTAAATCTTTAATTATGTTAATATGAAATTTAATCTAGACCAATATAAATTCATTTATTGAAGTGCCTGAAGAAGAATGTGACATGAGCAATAACGAATTTAAGAATGAGCTACTTACTCAATAAGCTTTTAATTACGGCCACTTAGTTTATCTAAACAAAAAAAAATTGAAAGGCCTTGTCAATAACAATGACCAATTGGAAGAGTAGTTACTCTTTGCTGATTTTCAAATTACTACACTTCCAATTCAAGGTGTTTGCAATTTTTCACACAATAGTAATTAAAAGTAATTTTGAACACAATACACCTAGTCTAAATATTACGGAAAGAAGATGACGAAAAATATCGTTAACCAATAAAATATACCAATAAAATAACTAAATGTATATACCAATAAAATAACTAAATGTAAAAATAATTTTGTTTCAATTGGTATTAGATGGCACGTAATCAAAAATGCCCGGTTACTCAGAAAGTTTAGAGACTAATATTTCTCAAATTCTTAATTAAATTTATCCTAGTACCAAAGTAGCACTGTCTTTTATATTAAGTTTTGAATAAAATTTAATTTTGACTCTAACTTACGCTTAAAAACAGTTTAAGTTGTTATTGTGTCTACGTTGAATTATGCCTTTTCATGATGATGATGATGAAAAGGCGAAAACTAAGTAAGAAATTTGTATCTACTAAAAATAAACATTAACTTACGCTCATGTTCCTTTCATTTTGCCGCCGAGTTTACACTTTACACGCAACTAGGCAGCTACATGTTTCGCCTGAATGTATGCCCGTTCGTTACATGAGTTCCGCGGTGTTAGCAATGTGTTGTAAGCGGTACCACTTTATAATACTGTTTTGGTACTATAAAGATTTGTTTACGTGGGTTTAAAAAGCAGAAAATTATCTGCCCTTTCTTAGAAAAATACATTTTTTTTGAATCTATAACAATAATATCAGCAAAATTACATTGTTTGCTGAACGGAGGCCTCTTCTAAAGATTCTGCGCAGCCCGCGTCCAGACCTTGACCAGATCGTCGGTTCACTTTGTGGGGGGTCTGGCCAATCCCACGCTATGTCACCTGGTTCGTAAATTACGTAATCGCTGCTCTAGGACCGGCAAATCTTTAAACGTACAAGTTTTAGAATTTGGCTAAATTGCGAATGATTTAAAAGAAATGCTATTTAATATTTAGAGAGAGGAAAGAAATGGAAGAAGAACAACAAACTATAAAAACATAACACAATGTAAAAATAAGTCAAAACATTATTTTTAAATAAGTGAAATTCATTTTAAGGAGTAATTTAAGGCGAAAGAATATCTCAAACTGCAAAAAAGAGCTAACTTTGAAGGCTTACTACTCCTAAAACGATGGTCCAATCGTTACAAAAAATATACATGAGATAATAAATATAATGAACAATATTTTTAGGTTAATTATTTTCATCATAACTAGTTGACAAAAAAATAAACTACTTTCACCCCTTATTTTACGCAAACATTTCCTTACTGCTTCCAAATGCCTGAAGCGATTTTAATGATTCTTTCACCAAATTATAGAAAATTTAATGGTTTTTAAAATTTAAGTTATAAATTTGGAAAATAATAAACTACGAGTACGTGGCATTAATTTAATAAAATCGTATTTATTACCACTGAGGGCTGCACGTGAGTACTGTAGCCAGTTTTGCCCTAGCGTTTGCACGGGGAGGCTGTGTCGCATATCATGTGTATTAAGGTCCATAATCCAGCTTATTAAATATGGGTGCTTTTTTCATGATAATAGGTCTTTACCTATGAAATTGCCGTTTTGTATGGCGAATTTTAGGTAAACTCAATTTTCAGTACTAACATTTTTGCATTTTTCTTAGGAATTATAAATCCAATTTTTTTTAAGCATTATTGGGAAGACATTAAGCTAACAGAAGCTTAAATTTAATTTTCGTAAAATATTATCCGTAAAAAAATATAACAAATCTAATGATGAAATCGGACGACATTTAAGACGAACAATTTTCGAACCTTTTATTTTATATATCAAACTAAAAATAAAAACTTTATTTTATGAGTAAATTGATAACCTTGAAGTCAACTTTCAAATATAAGACAAATGAAAAAAATAGCATTAGAATTATAGGAATTATGATCTCATTAATCTGTAAGAAAATTTCGGCAATTTCATAGGTAAAGACCTAATATTACCGCACTGATATTTAATTTTCGTAGTTTTTTTTTAAATCTCGGCCAGGAGCAAGGAGTTTTTATGCTTATTACGTAAGTAACATTTTCATAAAATTTTTACACTCACTTTGTCTGCTCTGAACATCAAAATTACTATACCATTCCTCTAACGTGTATAAAGTCTATATTTTGTTAACCTTACTATGAATTTGGCCAAATACGTCTTGACAAAAGATGTGAAAGCCATATTGAAAAAAAAAAGAATTTGCATTTGAGAAAATATGATAAATAAATATTAATTTAATAAAATTATTATTAACTAATAAATTAATTAACTAATCAACAATAAATGTGTCATTTACGTAACAAGATATTCAATTTTTTATAATTCATTTCAAACTTCAAAAATAGGCTGTTTGGCAGTTTAGTCTGTGCCTCTCCAAGCATAGAAAGCAAAAGTAAGTATATTACTTTTCTGAATTTAAGGTAAATAAAAGCTATCAGAAGTAATGAAATACATTAGATATCTCTCATTAACACTTTCGATGTTCACGGATTGCGACGATATTTACCATCTGATTACCGAGAAAGAAGCATATGCCTTGTGCATAAATATATCGTCTACAAAACACAAATACCGATGCCACATGGATTTTCGGCTTTTAGACTGCCTAGGATAGACTATTTTTCAACATATTTGCTCATAAAACAGCACTTATGCACTGTACTAAGTTCCATAATCGAGCTTATTAAACACACCAGTGTTTTACTATTTTTTTTAAGTCTCGGCAAGGAGCAAGGAGTTTGTATGCTTATTACATTTTTTTTTTTATCGTCAATAGGCTAACTCTTGACCTCGATCTAGTCTTGAAGACAGAGATGAGGCGGACGATGGAACGAGCTTCCCAGAAGAAGCCTATTCACTCTAGCTGTATTCGAAGAAATATAATAAACGAATTTTTTTTGCGAAATTATTTATATTACGAAAAAAATATTCATTTATTTATGTTGTTTTAAAAAAGCAATCCTTGAAAATGTTTCTTAATTAGTTAGTATAATAGTTAGTATACCTTGAGAAGTTGTATTTTTGGAAACTAAATACTTAGGTTGATAAGAATATAGGGAACTGTAGGTTTAGTAGTATTCATGTTTGTATATAAGAAAAATCTGTCAATGACTATTTGTTTCCTTAATAAATAAAATAATAATATTAATTAACTAGTTAACAATGAATTTGAAATTTAAGTAAGAGGATATTACATTTTTGGTAATCTATTTTAAGGTTTATGGAATAGGCTGTTTTGCAGTTTAGTCTGTGCCTCTCAATAACGCGTATAATCTGTGCCCGCTGAAAATTTAATAATGCGCGCCATCTTTACAAATATTTGTGATTTTATTATTGTAATTACTTCTAACAGTGTCGACTCCTACCCTCCTGAGACCCCAGGTATCATCTATGATACCTATGGTACTTAGGCAAATAAGTCCTATTGTGTGATCATAAGGTACATTATGTAACTGCCACTGACAGTTGGCCGGGTCTCAGGAGGCTATAAATAAAAAAAACTGGTTTTGATGTAGATCCTGAACCGTCTAAAATACTTAGACACGAAATACAAGTTCGGAGGTTGCAAAAAACCAAAGGAAAATACCAACATCAGCCTACAAAATATTTCGGTGGACGGGCCTTATGTCCAATAAGGATAGCAAAAAGTATTGTTACTCGCAAATATGTTGGCTTTTCCAATACTTTGGAGACAATACAAAGCTTAGAGATGGGTCTGTAATTGGTTACGTCAGTCTTCGGCCCTTTTTTTGGAATGGAAGTGAAAAATGCCCTCTTCCACAGTGAAGGAACAGTACCAGTTTGCAGTGATTTCTGGAATAAAAGGGACAAAGGCAAACAAATGGATTTGGCGCAACCAATTATAAACCAGACTGGCAAATAATCAGGTCCACATGAATTATTAGGATCAAGTCTCGAGAGAAGACGTGAAACAGTCTCTTTGTCAACGGTGACAAACATGTCCTTGCTTGAGTTGGTCACTTCACTTCTTTATTATTTTCTAAAGTTTCTAAAGTTGCTTTACTAAAGTCAAAACAGTAATCATTGTGAATAGTTGACGCGTTTAAGAAGGTAGATTTGAAGTAGTCTGAAAAAGTTGCAGCAATTGAGGTGCCTGACGGTACTATAAGTTCTATCATTGAAGTGAGACTGTTGGCAAAACCGTTGGACTTAGACTTGGAGTTCATAGTTGATACATTTACGCTTTCCATAAAGGGGAATTTGAATTTTATGAAAGTGAACAACTTTTTGAAAAACAGTCTAAAATTATTATTATGCTCACAAAGTTAGCTTGCAAGTGTTCTTGAGCTGGCTGCATTGTTGGGTGGGTCATAATTTTGTGTAAGCCAATTGTAGACAGATAACTATAATTTGCCGCGCGCAGTACCGCAACTGCGTGCGCTTTGATACTCTTTGGCAATTGGCAGGTGCGCGGGGAGTGCGGAGTGAGGCGCGTCGCTCGCCTTTGCTCCGCCCAGATGCTGAAGGTCATTCGAAACTATTATCCCCTTCAATTTAAGTTTAAGTTTGTGGCGTGACGACCTACGCATAAACCCGAGAAGGGATTACAGTAGGTCAAGATAGATAAAGAAATGAGATGTAATTTGCATGTTGGAAAAAAAGAAATGAAATAGGAGACAACGAAATTAAATAAGTACGTACCGTAAAAGCCTCCGAAGGAAAACAGGAAATGGAATTCTTTTTTGCAAAAATAATATTTAAATTCTGGTCGTGTTTGTTTTCGCTGCAGCTCGAAATTATTATGCAGCACGAACGAAGTTGTTTTCTTAAGACTAACAGTAATTACACTCTACTTTAAACTAAGGAGTTTCTCATTGGAACGTTTTTAGAATTTCTTTCAGTTCTTAAGAACATATTACAGGATTATTTTTACATTGCCGCAAAAATTTTTGCAAGGTAACTTTTAGGCTATAAATGTGAACCCTAAGAAACATAAGTATATTTCTTTCGAAAGTTGTTTAGTTTTATGGTCCGAGAAACCCATACAAATTTTGGAGTGATAATAAAATAACACTGTACATTAAGTACTTGCGCTCTGTTTTGCGGCTTCCCGTATATCAATAATAACTTACGCAGTATTGTACCTTTATAAGTATTCGTTGAAGAACTTTGGAGATTGGAGATACTTATTAAACAACGAACTTATACATTTTTGAGTACTGGTAATTTGTTCGAACCTATACAGTCAGTAACTTTTTTTAAAACTTATATTCAGATTAACAGAGAATGTCTTTACATTACAAACATAAAAGGAGAATAAACAGATCATTTAAAAACATCTAATCTAACAGAAAACAGACCTAAGAAACAGTTTTAGTCATCAAAAGATTGTCAATCATTGAAGATAATGTGCAATACGAGTAGAACTGACAAATATGGTGTTGAAAAGTTAGTAAACAACCTTATTCACTTCCCTTACTGCTATTACGAGTACTCCATGAAACAAGTATTTCGCATTACAGCTGCAGTATGAAGTAAAAGCATACCGCAACTGTCTTTTCTCGTCTCAACAATGTGTTTCATTGTGCCAATAAATAGTATACGAAGCTTCATAAAAGTGAGTGCGTTACTTCTGGGGAACCGCAGCGAGAATAATATGGAGAGAAGTGTGTAGTGTTACGTTTGAAAACTCAGGGGCGAACGCTTTGACTATAATTTTACTTGCTTTGGTTCACAAATCCTACAAACTAAAATAACCACATGAAGTGAAGATAATAAATAGCTTGAGAAAAACAGGTACTTTGTCTGAGATGGTTAAAACTCAAACATTTGACTTATTTTTGCATCATACCATCGAAAATTTGCTCATAGAAATACTAGGAAATGCGTTACGAAATTAGTTTTAACATTTTCCGACTTACTACAAAAAAGTTAGACATCTGCTGAACAATTGATTAAAAAAATCGTACCAAATAACTCTGTCTATGTCATTGATGCGCAGAAGTCAAAAATGACTATGACTTGATTTCTGCGCATCAACTGGCATAGCCAGTTATTTTGTGCGCATTTTTTTAATCAAGTGTTCAACAGATGTCTAATTTTTTTGTAGTAAGACCCTTCATGTTTGAGGCCCAGCGTAAAGACGGTGGCAAAGCCAATAGGTTGTAGGTAAGAAGAAACCGAAAAGTAAAGAAAAATTTAGGGAATCTACCTGACCTGAGGCAAAATTTGGCCATCATAGACGCCCGTTTCCGTTCCTGGATCTTTGACTACTTCGGTCCGCTGGGAGTCGCTGGTGAAAGCCGACTGTCGACCTAATGTTGAGCGCCATGTCGCATGTTAGCGACAGAACCTATAGTTACCTACGTTTTACCATAGACGAATTACATTGAACTTTTAAACGCTTGACAGTCCGATAAAAATATTTGTCTGCAGGTCTTCTCCTTTTTGTAGCACAAAGGAGACGTTTTATCTCCGGCCATCTGTATGTACACCAGCTAGAAAAAAAGACAAAAATATACTTAGTTCTACCCAGTAACTCTTTTCGTTTATAATCCTGTAGATTTACATGAAAAATAATTTTCCTATAAATAAATTACACCCATTTGTGTGATGTGGCATGGCAACCTGTCTCAGTGGTCCAACTGAGCAAAATAAAAATGAAAACATCTTAGAAATGTACTGTCGGCCTTTTGACACACAAACGTCAAGTCAAGTGGCATTTCCCACCATATTTTATGTTGCCGGTATGGCCGATCAAAGAAAAAATATCAGAATATTGTGAGAGAACTACACCAAATTAAACAAAAATAATAAACTAAAAGTGTTCTATGATGTCATTAAAGTCAACTAACAACTGTACAATGACATGGCCGGGGTCCCATAGTAATCTGAAACGTCTCCCTTAGTGTTTTCTATAAAGGCAATGGCAATAAAAGGTCCCCTGTTGAGACCAGGGGACAGAAACCACATCATCATTCAGCCATAGAAATATTTTAACTTCAAACTTGGTTAGTAATATAAGAAAGATAATAACCAGAACATGGTCCCGTGTGTTTACACAAAATTATAAATAAACTATCTGGACGTAAAACACATTCGCCGACAATAAACTAGCCGGAGCGCTGCAAAGTGGACTCCCAGGGCCCTCCATATTGCAATATCATAATATTACAACGAATAACATTTATTTTATAACAAACGTGTTATTTATGCTGCTATTACGGCAAAAGTTATGCCGTCGGGATGCTAGTGCTACTTTAATTTGTTTAGTATGGTAATACAGGGTGTAAGAGACGGTGTATCGAAAACTGAAAGGGCGTGCTCAGTCAACGAAACTGAACAACTTTCCCAATGAAACAATTTTGGGAAATAAAAAAAATTTTGACCTCTCCATACAAATTGCCCACTCTGGTCGAACAGTTTGTAAGGAGAGGTCAATTTTTTTTTCATTTCCCAACATATGTTTCTTTGGGAAAGTTGTTCAGTTTCGTTGACTGAGCACGCCCTTTCAGTTTTCGGTACACCGTCCCTTACACTCTTTATATTGTATTCTTTAATATATTTCTTGCAATGTGTTTTGACAACATTACTATTATTTGAAATGTATACTTTTTAGCCATAGATTATAGGTGGCGTGGGTAGTCACACTTCAGTCAGCTTAAACACGGTGCCTATGGAATTTGGAATTGCTTTCGTACTTTAAGTCGACCTATAAACTGGAGAGAATCAGGAAACATCTCTTTTCCGAACTAAAGAACTATAGCCTTCCCTCCAAATCAACGAGGAAAATTTCTATCGCTAAACCACTCGTGAGTGTGACACATAATTATGTATTTAAACGGTTATACTCACGTCGTAAACTTGTCGGTCCTATGCCGTCATATTTATCCGTATAAATGCATAATAATGAGGAAAAATTCCTTTAAATTGGACTGTCGAGCATTCACTCAATGGCGCAAGAGTTTTTCAAGGAATTGAAGACAAAGTCCGACAAAATTGGTCTTACATTATAAAAATCACTTGGCTCTAATACGAAATTTGAAGACCATCCAACCGACAACAATACTTCCTTTTATCCCTGATATTATCATTAGTGAGACATTAATGTGTTAATTTCCTACAATCGGCTTATTAGCTATCAATAAAAAGTTGCGACAGTCAATTGTATGTAAAGGGTGGGTTGCATTTTTTAACTTAACCATAACCGAATATGTGCCTCGTGTTCTCTTAACGGTGGAGAGGAGAAAACAAGAGGCATGTATTCGGTTATGGTAAGACGGTGTAACCCACCCTTTATGTGAAAATTAAGTATCACAATTTTCTATTGATGGTTAAGCTGAGAGTTAAGAATTTGACACAACACGTAACTAAATGGTAATAATAATAATAACTTCTTCAATGAATATTACATTACTAGATGGTTAAGTTAGATACCCTTGTTAAATTCGCCCACTGTTTTCTTTTTATCGTAAAGTATCTGAATGTAACATCCAACATTTCCACAAACTCATAAACGGGCAGCCATTAATCAGAGAAGCCATACAATTTGTCGTTAATTTTTAATTAAAACCGCATTCCCGAGAACAGCACGATAAAGGAAAATGGCTGGAGCAATAAATTTGCACGTAAAAGCTTTAGGTTAATATTTGAGAGGAGCCGAGGCTGAAAATAGCTTGCAAGGAAATTAAGCTAATAACCGATGATCACAACAAGATATACAAAGCCCGTTTGGGGAAGTGCCAACCTCTTACCAGTTTCTGCCGAAAAGCAGCAGTATTTGCACTGCTGTGTTTTGGTTTGAAGGGTAAGAAAGCCAGTGAAATTACTGGCACAAGAGTAATACCATCTTAAGCTCGAAACCCAATAGCAATGAACTTATAGCACCTATATAAATCAACATCCACACACACACACGCACACACACACGTACAACAACCACATTCATACCACACCCATATACACACTTTTAATTGTTTTTATCATCTTGTGTTCTTTTTAACTGGCAGTTTATTTAGTTTTAATGTGGTTTGTTATTTTACTTGGAGCATCTTCTCAAAATCTAATAATTGTTTTGTACTTCTCGTTCGTGTTAAAATTATGTAACGTATATGTGACAAATTTTTAGTTAAGTAATTCTTTTTAATTTTCAATGTTATTTGGAAACTTTTAACTTAGTTACGCTTGCTCTGTAGATAGCAATACTAAATTATGTTTTGTTGACTTAGGGAAACCTGGCTCATGTACCATTAATATATAAGCAAGATATTCTTTTTTTGTAAACAGCTGTTGGTTTTCTAAATGAAAAAAAAAACAGTTTTCAGAGTGGGCAACGCGCGTCGCTGGTGTGGGCGGTGGTGACAACTTACCATCAAGTAGCCCACCTGCTCATTTGCACACTTGTGGCATAAAAAATACATATAATTAAAGTAATCATAGAATGTATAAGGGACAGGTTGGAGAAAACTGAATAGGCATGACCAGGAGTGCTATTCCGTAAAACTGCCAACTTCACCTCGAAGCTTCCTCTCAAGATGAAGTTGGCCACAAAAATAAATCCAGTTTCATTTATTTAACTTCATGCACAAAGGTACATAGGCGGGCTTACTGGTTGGACAAAAGAGTACTATCAAAAATGGCAGTAGCAGAGGAGGTTCCAGAATTGTCAGAGATAGAGGAAAAAGTCTTAACCATAATGGGTGATATTTAAAGGATTTGCAATGGGTGATACCCATCTGCAATTTTCGCTGCTTTAATGTAGGTCTTTTGACATTAGTGAGAAACTAACGTTGAAATATTTCAAACATTTATATTGTTTGATATTTTTACAATATTGTTTGATATTTTTACTTTGTTTGTTGTTTTAGCTACCCAAAAAACTATTCTCCATATCACAAGAATAAATTTTATTGGTGAGAACCTACCCATATAGGTACAGTGCTAATAAAAACCCCGATGTAAAAAAAGTTGTTAAAGACTAACAGCGTGCACTCACTGGCAACTTTTGTCTCTGTACTGTTGCTTCGTCGCCGGCAACTTTCACATTACCACGACATAAATAATTCGTGAAAATTTAAGGCTAGGTCCAATTTAGGACATCTAACAGGTGGATAAGAAGGTCCCGGAATTGTCAGAGATACTTACAAGAATACCTATAAGAGTAATGGGTGTAGAAGGATTTGCGACGGGTGATACCCATCTACAAGTTTCGCTGCCTAATTTGAATTGCTTTAGTCATAAACAAATGTTAAAATATTTGTTGTTAGTGGTAGGGCTTTTGTGTAAAATCCGTATGTGGCAGTTCCGGCCCCTTGCCTATTTGTGCCGTAAAGCAACAGCACTGCTGTGTTTCGGTTTCAAAGGTAAGATAATTGTTATTGAAGTACAGGATGTCACACAATCACAAATAATTTGAGCTACATTCAAAGATTTTTTAAGTCTTCTGCCTGAATGATGGCAATCTTAGCTTTTACTTCTAAGAGGTAATTCCTCGCCTGTAAGTACCTTATTTTATTTGTAGATATAGTTGTGTTTTTAACCTATTATATTCTGTTAGTTATAGTATTATGATCAAATAAAGACCTTTGAAAACAAAACTTCTAACTAAGAGAACCCACGCGGATTTTTGTGACAAAAAGAAGAAATAATAAGACGAGATATACTTTTTAAAAGTGCGAAGAAAGAATCATAGTAATTAAGCCTAGAATCTTACAACCTACTTTAAAAGAATCATTTATCGTCGTCTGTCACAAATGATCCAGTGATTTCCAAAAAAAACCTTACAAATACATGCTCTAGAATTTCAGTAAACATTCTGCCATTTCTTCACAAGAGCGATGATCATTACCCTCCATCTATAAAGCGGGTAATGTTCAAACACTATAAAAATCCATTTGCGAATGGCCTCGTAACTATTAATCTTAGCACGTACAAAAACTACCTTCTGGTAAATGGCTTTGTAAACTTAACTATCGTCCACTGCCTCTTATGCCTAAGCTGGGGTTCAATCGATGAGAGGTAGACTAAAAATAAATTACGTCATATTGAGCTCTTTCAGAAAAATCATTGGCATTAGAGGCTCTTACGACGTTCTTGGTTCGGTGACGTTTACAATTACTCTTGATGTAAAAGCTCGATAATATTACGCTAGGGTTCAATCGATAAGAGGTAGACGAAAAAAAATTTACATCTAATGAAGTTTAAAGTTTCTTACGACGTACTTGGTTCGATATTGTTTTCAACAAATTGCTGTAAAAACTCGATACATTACCAGCTAGTCACTAGTTGTTGAAAAACTTTCTTTTGATACATTTCTTTTAAAAGTACACGTACGGTCAACCGCTTGTCGGTAGAAACTTTTTCAACTCTATTACTACGCGATAAGGTCCAAAAGTGTTTCTACTGATGTGCGGCCGTGCTTTCTTTGTCAACAAATACAGAAAGTGTCAGCAATAGTAAATTTTTTAGTCATTGTAAATTCTGAATGTCAAGTTTAAAGTTGATCTTTTCTCTACATCAATAACAATGATGAAAGATGAAATAACAATGAATGCACCACAAAACTGCATTCGCTCGTGGCTTAGTAAGGGTCGTTAGCCACTAGCACGGCACAAGCCCTCCACATCTTGTCGAGAGCGCTCTGCCGACGTGTCCGCTTTGAGAGATTACCTCGCGAGGATTTTTAACGAGGGCGTCTTGCTATGTTGGCTACTTTCTTGTTACTGGGTCAGTTTAAATATGTATACAGGATGTAAGGAACACAATCTATCTAGTGGCTGAACCCAATATAATTGGAGAGACCAAATCAGCTCAAATTCGCTAGCTCGGCCACGTAGAGAGGATGGAGAAAGATCGTGCAGTCAAAAGTGCTTATCTGGGGCATGGGGTCCCATTCCGTACTACGGTTTTTTCGACGGAGTGAATAGCCCGAATTCATTTGGCCCTTTTGTTTCTAATAATTAAACTAAATGCTACTACTAGGTTGGTAGGTAAAGGTGTAAACTATGACATTAATTCAATTTTAACATCCAGATATCAACTTATTCTAAGAAAATACTTTATGGAAAAAATAGCCCGAACAATGTTCAGCACAAATTCGTTCTATGACGTGAGGCATCTGTACTAGTATAGTATTATATTATCTGTGTCTGGGGTGACCGACGGGAAAACGGCCGGTCGGACGTCCCAGGTACCGCTGGAGTGACGAAGTGCAGAAGGACCTGAGCGCCTTCCAAAGACTCGATTGGCATGAGGAGGTGCAGAAAAAGGGACGACTGGCGGCTTTTGGTTTTGGAGGCCAAGATCCTCTTTAGGTCCCTGAGCGAGCGAAAGTATGTAAGTGTGAGGGACAGGTTGGCATATACTGAAAGAGCATGATCAGTCGACGGAACTGAATAACTTTCAGTGAATACAACTTTCAGGAAATGAAAGAAGTAATCGGCCTTTGCATACAAACTGCTCCAATCAAGTAAGGAGAGGCCGATGCTTTTTATGTCCTGAACGTTTTATTCACTGAAAGTTCTCACTGTAAACCTGTGCCTAACACCGTTTATAGGGTTTTAGCTATTATCATCTATTATAATATGTAAGACTAACTGTTGCGTCTGCGGTTCATAGGTTCATAAAGAAGTTGAATTTCACATAATCCTTTCTAACGCTCGCCTAAATTATGTAAGAATCTCTGAGAAAATTTTCAAGTTTTTGTACCAAAGAGTTATGGCTGTGCGTTGATAGATCAGTCAGTCACGGTTTCCGTTTCCTAATGAAATAGTGATCATAATTTGAGCATCTTAGTTAGACCAAGATTAAAATAATCAGGAGATTGGTTAGGTAAGGTTATCTATCGGTCAAATGTTTGGGCTAATCATGTATAACTAAGCTAACTTTAATAGGTCAACATAGCATAAATGGAAAATTGTATACAAAAAATCTAAGGTATTTTACTTATAGCAAGCTAAGAAAAAAACAAGACAAAGACCAAAAAGAATTCTAAAAACGTGCTTCAAACCACAATCCATCTTCACAATGTAAATTAAAAGACGAAAAAATATGTCAAGTGGTGACATGAAAACATCGAGCCCTCTTTGGCACGAAGGCCCGAAGAGAGCGGGCCCTCCGAGCGCGCCGATAAAACCTCTTTAGGGCCTCTCTACGCCTCTTGAACCGATTGAGAGCACGCCGTCATTATTATGAGAATTATTCACGTTCATGTCTATCGCAGGGACGCTGACGTTTACAAGTATTGTTCGGGAATAAATGTGGGTTATCGACCTTATAGGAGAACTGTTGAGTCAAGCGCAAACCAGAAACCTGATCGAATTGAAGTCAATCTTGGGGATCGAAAAAAATAAAATAATCAATAGAAATTATTATTTGTTTCTATGAAACAAAAGCTATTAAAACGACCACAACATCGACCGAAATGAAATTTTCATATTGAAAGTAACTTATTCTGGTGCCTCGCAATCTGTTTACTTAAACAGGAGATATGCAACTACAAAGTACAAACCATGAAACGACTTAGTCGATTCTAGTGCGACATTTTGTGTAAAAGCTAAAGTTCTACGAAACGTACGTACGCGAAATAAGTCTTGGGCATACATAACATCCCATCAAACCTCCACTGCAGGACAGGGAGCTCCCTCCAGAATTCCAGCAAAACGCGTGGTACTTGGAGGGCAGGGCTTGCCTAGTGTGGAGACCATGATTAAATCTGTTACTTCTTTCGTAGAGTAGATTATTATTATTATTTCTAGTGGGGACGCCGCGGCCCGCGCAGATGGGTGATCAGATCACGTGTATGGAGCTATTTCATCCATTCGTAGAGTAGATAGCCCTCAAAAATCCATGCACATTTAAATAAATATTTTGTATCTATATTTTTTGCATTACCATAGTCACTACGCTTGTTAGCGTTCCGGCTGGCGACCGCTGATGTTGGTGACCTAAGAATGATAGGATACACAGAAAGATGCTGACTGCACATCCCCGATTCACAAACCTTTAATCGCCTCTTACGACACCCACGGTTAGAGATAGGTTGGTACTATTCTTTGCCGGCACCACACGGCTGAATAAATAATTACTTGTTCGTGAATTTTCTACGCAGCGGTTCCATTGGTTCCGCCTAAAAAAGCTTTCTTATGAATTATAGAAGCTACTTAAAACTGCACGGGCACGTACAAGCCTTTTTTGTACAGAAAATTAATTAGCTAAGGAAAACCTCATCTTCAAGATTTATTATCCGACCAAAGATGAAAGTGAATCCGAAATTCTTCACAAAGGGCTAATTATCGCGCTTTGTACTGACTTCGGTAAAGTTGAGGGCTAATTTAAACTGGCTTCATTATCTCAGCCCTTCTTAGGTCAGTTGGTTCCGATTTCTCTCAAAAGAAAGTTTTGATACGGAAATTAATGACGGAAAATATGCTGCGGTGTTGTTGTTAGGGAAACTTTACTCTAAGGGTTAGAATTTCAATTAAAGAAAGTAATAAGAGATATTTTATGCATTCTTGGCCGAGTGGCAGTTGCTCTTTCTTCCCGATCACGAAAGTTAAGCAACGTTGGCGGTCGTCAGAACCCGGATGGGTGACCGCTAGCAGCACAAGCACTAGAGCGTTTCCGTGCTTCGGAAGGCACGTTAACACTGTTGGTCCCGGCAACTGACAATGATAGTAGTCGTTAAGCCAAGTCAGAGGCCATTTGGCGGCTTGAAAGCTCTGACAGCCTGGCAAAGCCTGATATAGGATTGGGTCTGGTTTGCCCTCTGGGTTGCGGAGGTCAGATGACAGTCACTCTGTGTAAATACCAGTGCTCGCGTCAAATCTCCTAGGTCAGATAGACGACTCCGGAAAAACCATTTGGCAAGAACGGAATAAGGCGAGATATTTCATGCAGAGTAGTTATTTAGAGTTCCGATACCAAAATGTTAAAAAAAGGAACCCTTATGGTGCCGCTTTGTCTGTCTGTCTGTCACACCTCTGTATCTCAGCAACCACTCATGCCATCAACTTGAAATTTGGAATTGTTTTAGAATATAGTTGCCCAACTTAAATGCACAAGTAAGAATAGTGAAAAAATTATGATTATTAATGTAAATGGGGCCCAAATAGGGGGGGCCAAATTTCAAATTGTCGCTACTAGGTCGAGTCGGGTATCATATGAAAGAGCTTTACTTGTACATTCTAAAATATATTTTTGTATTTTTTTTCAATTCTTAGTTTTCAAGTTATGATGAAAAATGTCAAAAAAAATACCATTCCCCCGCCCTTATCTTCGAAGTTTTCGTAAGGAAAAATCTGAATTAATTACAGTTGACAGAAGTTTATGTAAACTTAACAGCAAAAATAAAACGATCTTTCTAAGTTGCACAGTTTTTAGGAAATATGCAAAAAAACCTTCACAAACAAATTTAGTTTTGCGGTCCTGAAAATGACCTTTATTGCTTCCAAAAATACTAAAGGTATATCGGAACCCTCGGCGCGCGAGTCCGACTCGCACTTGACCGTTTTTTTTTTACTGTGTATAGGCTTTCTCTTGACCTCGATCTAGCCCTGAGGACAGACATGAGGTCGACGATGAGACGAGCTTGCCCAGAAGAAGTCTATATAAGAGTTCGGGAACACAAGTATTTTATGACACATACAAAAGGCATTGTAAAGAATTTTTCTTAAGTATTCTTGGTTTCTTTCGAATGCGGCGAGGTTTCCTCTTTGGTTTGTTTTGGCTCTACGGACGAGAAAAATAATGTAATACGTAAAAATAAATTATCCATCAACGAACACTGACAAAACGGCCTAATCGAGAAATAACTTTCCTCCGTCTTGGATCATTCAAGACTTTCCGCGGAGAAAATCTATCATAATGATGAAAAACCTTCATAAGTATCCGCTAAGAAATTTATAAGAAAGACGCCACTTTTGTATTCATTGATTGATGTGCTTCAAGATATGTCTTCAAGAAAAAGCTTGAAGAAAGTTGGATTTTCAGATCATATTTTCGTTCATGTTTTGGAAAGTTGAAAAGACATTTAAATCATGTTACGTGGGCTCGACAAATGAGCAAACTTCTTATGTAGGCGTAATAAGAAAATATTCACACCTTTATGTACTTTTATTTTAATAATTTGACATGCCTTCTCATATAAAATGAGTCGATCACGTGACGACTTGACTATGGAGAGTTGTTTTTTTTTTCGTGTAATTTTTGTATCTTCATTGCTTGTTATCACTGGGCTTCAGGAGCAAAACCATTCAAAATTCACGCTGGGATGGGCAATAGGATATTAGGATAGAAATTAGGATATTAGGTACGGAGCTCTTACCTCACAGGACTAGATCGAGTTCAAGAGCAAGCAAAAAAGATATGAAAATGATATAAAATTGATGGCCATGAGGATGTGATTGATCAGCAATTTTCTCGATTATTAAGTCATTTTAACTAGAAATAAGCGTATCAAATTAGTTGTTCAATTTTCTGACTGCATGAATTAAATGCATCGCATCATAAAAACTGCTAGAAATATGCTTAAAAAATAGTAGATCGAAAGGTTTACTGGAGTATCTTTTCCTCCTTAATTCAAATACGATCGATGTATTGCAATTACCTGGGAGAAAGTTTAAATAATGTGTAAAGCAAACTGAACGAAATGTGGAAAGTAAAATAGACTAGATGACTATATCAATGACACAGACAAAGAGTATGGTGCTCTGTTATTCCAGCGAAACACAAGAAACACATAAAAAGTAGACTCTTAAAGTAGGCCGAGCTGCAGTGGTTTCTTGTCGTTTCTTTTACGCTGCCATAGCACGATCCGAAACGGTGTAGACTCGCTTTATTTCCATTGTGCATGTCATTCAATAAGTATTCTGTAAAGAATCTACATTGAATAAAATTATCTATATCTGAATCTACGGTTTAGAGAAAATTTCATTAAAATCCCTAGAACCTCATAGTCTAGCTTGGAACCAGTTGTAATCCCACGTACTAACTAGCCAAGCCTGTTCATAAATCGTATAGGATGCTTCATATAATCTTCAGTGGGTACATAGGCTGCAGGAAGCCAGAGAGCCTTAATTAAGGGCGGGCTCACAGCGTCCTGCGGCGTTGCAGCTTGTTTATATGCGCTGATGTAGCTTTTGTTAAGGCGATGCTCTTTTTTAAAGTTGCGAATTTAAAATTTCCAGCGAGCATAGTTGAGAAGTACGGCCAAACAAGTATAAATGGTAAAAACATGACAAAGTAAGTCGAAATGTGTCGATCACCAAAACAACATGGAACAATTTAATTTGCGGCAATAATCACTATGACGTCCGCACGTCACCGGAGTAAGTAAGAGGTTAGAATAGATAATAATTAGACACCGTCGGGCCTCGTGTGAACTGGTATATATTTTCAGTGTTAAGACACAACAAGTATAAGGTCAAATAGACTAACAAATCAATGCTACAATATTAATAACTCGTATCTTATTTAGACGTGTGTCCTGTACCACGGCCCGATAGAGACTGGCTGCATCGGCCAGCGCAGTGGCGGTAGTTGGTGATTGACAGCCATTATCCAAGCTGGCCCACCAGCATGGCCTGCTGTACACCACAATCATACAGCAGGATGGACAGTCATGTTTACAAAAAAATCTTTAATTTTAGCATACAAATGTTTACCGAAAGAATTTATGGAAACTGACATATTCGGTAAAGTTATTGCTCGCTTAAAAAGGTTACTCTTCACTAAAGCCTTTTAATACTATTGAGGGGTTTCTTCAAAATCCGTGGAAATGGGTCAGCAGGCTGTTATTTTTCGTAAATTCTTCCGCACTTTGTTACTGTACCTAATTGTGAAACGATGGCTTAGATTACCTATGAGTATGGTAAACAATTATTAGAATAGAATAAAGTACCTTGACTAGTCTTAATATAATTGTGTGAATTATAATTTATTATTATTGCCTTAGTATAATTGTACGAGTAACTTTATACTGAATTACTTATTATTGTAAAATTATAAATAAATAAATGAAAAATTAAATGAAATAACGGTATCATTATAAAAATAATTATAATTTAGTAACATAATATTAAGCTTTAATGTTACTAACACATAATGGACATTTTCTGATTTAAAATAAATTGAATTGAATTGTACAATTAAGTACATAGACGAAACTACTTTGAGATTTTTTTCTGATTCCCTAATTGTGTCGGATTGTAGAGTATGTGTATCTGTTTCGTATCACCCATTTATGCTGTAAGGTCAACGACCGTCCCTACGACTCTCGAGGTCGTTTCTTGCCGAGTTCAGATTTACTTCCCCTTAACGCAGTGACTGGGATGCGGCAATTAAGCGTCTAAATGCACCCGGGGACACAAATTAATTTCTTCTTTTGATTATACGCGCCATTTACACGATATACAGGGTATTAATTTGTATATGAAGAATTATGGTGACAAGAAGGAAAATATTAAACAAGGCATTTGTTAAATATATTAAATTAGGTATTGTATAACTTCCAAGGAACATACGTCGAAATTGTAAAATATTTTTTTAATGCATTTGACCCACAGACTGGCATGTGATAGCGCATTTTTAGGGTTCCGTAGTCAACAAGGAACCCTTATAGATTCGTCATACCTGTCTGTCTGTTTGTCCGCTGCATAGCTCAGCGACCCTTGGTACTAGAAAGCTGTTATTTGGTACAACAATACATATTAGTCACGCCTAAAAAGTGGTATAATAAAACAATAAAAAAAAATTACGATACCTCCCCTACACGTAAAGTGGGAATATTTTTTTTTCTCGTAGACCCCATAGCGTGGGGTGTCGTTAGATAGGTCTATAAAATAGCAAACAAAAAAGACTACTTTTCGATTTAGGGATCAGTTTGCGAAATATTTAGCTTAGAAACGCAAATTTTTGTTGGAGTCATGTGTCATACCCCTGCCAGCTAAACGGTTGTTACTGGAAATGTGGAAATATTCATAATAGTAGTATAAAAGGGAGAAATTAAAATGAAAACTATCATAGCTAGGGGCTCTACAGGTTAAGGAATGATAGTGGAAAACTGAAAATAATAGAAATATAAATACCAATCAGGCGCTGGGCTTTGCTGGTCGTTAGGACGGAAAAATTTATGAGAAAATCAAAACCTGCTTATAAATAATTCCTAAATCAACTTCACTACGAATGCCTACATAGCGCGTGGCCCGACCTGCACTTGGCCAGTTATTAAGGTTCCGTACCCATGGGGTGAAAAACGGGACCCTATTAATAGATTAGATTAGATTAGATTAGATTTTATTATCTCACATTATCAATTTCAAATTTACAAAAATTGTCTATATGTCCGAGCATAACGTGATCGTCAAAAATACATTACACAATGAAAAAGGCAAATTCAAAAAATGTCAAAGATAGAAAATAATGTAAAAATATACGAATTTTACAAATGTCAAAAATAAACTAAAATGTCTAATAAAAATATAACAACAATACTTAAAAGTATTGAAAATATCTAGTACAATAATAAAAATCGAATTTTAAAAACATGTCAAGGTATTGAATATTTGAGTATTTAATGCCTCCGATGTCTGTCTGTCTGTCAGCGGGCTGTATCTCAATAACCGTAATAGGTAGAAAAATGAAATTTACACAGATTATGTATTTCTGTTGCCGCTGTAACAACAAGTACTAAAAAAATCTATGAATTTAAGCGGTCTTCCATACTAAAAACCTGTTTTTAGGCGATTTTTGCACGAGTTTTGTTTTAGGTACACTTCTGCGTGACTGCGCGTCCATACGTAAGACGAAACTCTTTCCTTAGTGGTACGGAACCCTCGGTGCGCGAGTCCGGCTCGCACTTAGCCGGTTTTTTTTATAATTTCATATGTTATGTTATATAGAAAGTATTTAAGTTTCGTATTTCGCCTTTTGTTACTAGTATCTACATCCACGTTTCTGTTTTCGAAAGATCTATCTTTACTTGTAAATGTCTTTTAACCTCTACAAAAGAAGCACCCTGTATCTGCTAGTTAGTATGCGCTTTGAGTTACGACTGTTCGCCTGTTTTCGTCCAACTTCAGTTTCATTTTATAGTTTTAGTAGTAAACTTGTCAAGTAGTTACTCCAAGAAATGGCGCAGTGTTTAATTTCAACAAAGATGCTGGAACTAGATAGACTATTAGACTGAAATAACATTGGTTTAGTTCAGGCAACAAAGTTACTCCATTCATTTTAGAACTTTTAGTGTAGTATTGATAAAACCCTCTCAAGTCTGAGACTGCACTCAAGATACATAATTTTTACGTGTATAATACATCTTTAGAGAGCAGCCTTAACTTCAAATTTATTAAAATATCAGATTATCTAGAAGAGAAAAATCCATGGGATTAGGCTGCGGTTTAACAGGCTAATTCAAAATTCAAATTTACTTATGTTTATTGTATCAACCCTGTACATTCAAACATATTTAAAAGAGCGCGTGGGTTTTTATTGTCGCTTCTTTTTTTTCCACCATGGCGCATATTTGTTTGTAAAGCGATGTAGTTTAGCTGACGTCATTAAGAGATTTTAATATCCAACAATGAATAAACTATTTTGAGTTTGAGTTGAGTTTGAGTTTAAAACGATCCTTAGTTAGCCAGCTGGCCATAAAAGTATAGGAAGTTGATTTATTGATTTTCGAATAGCTCCATATCGTACAAAACCGATCTAAAACAAGGCTGTCAACAAGAAGAAACAGAAAATTTGTAGAATGTACAAGAATATGAAAAGAACATCAATTGAGAAGCTTTATACCAGGCAATTTTTTGTACCTGACATCTTATTAGTGAGGTCAAAAGCAGCAATTTCTGTTTTACGATTTTGCTAACAACACATTTTCTGCTTCCCATGCAAAGTAACGTAAGTGACCAACACATTTTGTATTGAAAAATAGACATGAAAGCAGACGGTGCAGTGGACATTAGTGTTTTCACTAATAATAATAGTGAAATTAAAAAAATCGCAATGACTGCTTCAACGACAGACGCCTCTCACAGTAAATTAAATTATCCTTGTATTTGATACATGCGGAGAACATTTTTTTAGAAAAGCTAACTGGGAATAAAAGAACGCAAGAAAAAGTAATTTAGTAAATTAAAAACCCGTGTTAATTTTAAAAAATTGGCTATAATTTGAAATTGAGTTGCAAATTATTTTATGAGTAAATATCAGTATTTCATTCATGAAAACAGACTTGACTTTCCGAATTTTAGAAATTTATTTTTACACAAATCCTATTTCTTTGATAGCAAACGGTACTCGTAACAGTTTTTCTTATTCGTCATACAGAATCACTTTATAAATTTACACTTTTCATATTGTCAACTAAACTCTTAAATTTCGATACTCTTGATTATCAAAACAAAAATAATCAAAATATCAATAATTGAAGTAAAAAAAAGAAAGGAAGACAACCTTGAATGTGGAATCTGATCTTAGAATACATAAAGCTGCTCCAAGATAAACAACAAAACTTGAATACATAAGTCAAAAGTTTTCGTCTTCGTAAATTCCACACTTTAGATAAAACTTACGATGCCATCGATAATATTGACAGACGGAAAAATTGGCTGAAGTCTAGACAGACGGTCTTAAATTGCAAGCATCTTACATATTTTGATACAATATAAAATTTTGATGTGTAGAATTTGAATTTCTGTAGAGAAACGTAGTAACAGATAAACTAGTTGTAAAGATCCACAAAGTAGAAAATCGCAAAATTCCACAACCACAGGCAGGATTCGAACTTACGTCTTCTCCGTCAGTACCGGAGACGCTTTACCAACTAGACTAACGTGGTCCTGTCTGATGTTGTGAAATTTGCGACCTCTACACGCATTTCATGGTTGCGTTTTTGTTGCGTTTAGTTTTAAAAATGAGGTTGATTAGGTTGTCCTACTTTTTTTCTTTCTTCAGTTTAGGTAAAGAAGTTTTCTGCCATATATTTTATACAGTAATGAGGTCAAAGAAAACGTCTATATGTTTCCCTGAATCATTTCAGGCTATTTAGTGGGGTCGGCATTGAGAGATTTTAATATCCAACAATGAATAAACGATTTTGAGTTTGAGTATGTATACCCATCTCTGATCTGCCTAGTTTGGGATCAGATGACCTTGTGTGAAATGTCCCTCAATATTTATTACTTGATTTTTATTCATTTTATTATGTATCATAACACGAAACATGGAAGTTAAATGCACAAACGTAACTCTTAACTGCTTTGCGAGTCACCTTAATTGTAACAAAACAAATATCTTTGTGGAAATTTGGTTTATTCTTGCAGGAAAACCCTGTTTTTTTTTTTGGATAACGAAGGGTAGTAAAGTTGTTATACAGCAAAAACCACATTATTCTAAAACTTCTGCGTCAAATTCTTACCACAAACACTCTAGTATGAAAACAGAATTTTCTATTTCCATAAAAGCGACAAAGTAGCCATAATCTCATTTCTAAAGACTTACATTGTAGTAGTACATTGTACATGAAGTGCAAGCAACGCGCTCGGCCCTCTAACAACGCCACCAATGGACAATTCATAACCTCTGCACGTGCTGGCAATACCGGGGTAGATTTATAGGGCTCTCGTGACAACTTTGTAGAAGAATAAGTAAATAAATAAAGGAAGAAGAAGACCCGTCGACGCGAGCACAATTTAAACCCACATTCTAATGGTCTAGCATACCCCTGTGTTCCGTTTCGAAGAGTATAGGAGCCGGTGAAATTATCGGCGCATGAGACATATCATCTTTGGTTTTCATACGCCGCCCCAGTGTTTCTTTGTCTTAACGATCATTTTACTGTAGAAGTTCGTTTTGATTTCAAGAAATAGCAAGCATCGGATGAAGTTTTTTCACGTTTATGCATTTTAACTCTGTACAAGAACTGACCCATATTAGTGAAGCGTTAGCTTTTATATAGTGTTTCCCTTAAAGAACTTTTGTAAAAAAAATGTACCTACTTAACAAATGACATTTATAAAAATAACCACGACCAAGCCGACTGATTAAGTCACTGCGGCAGGAAAGAGGCTACTTTTTGGCCGCTGATGCGCGGACTTAGAATCACACTATGACCAGAAGTAAAATTTCTTTAGATCGTCTGTTGATCATCCTAAGTGAAGTCTCTGAGGCTCCCTTTACTATTCACTACGGTCTATCCTGTGCTGTAAATTTTATACGTGTCTAGAGCCTCAGTATATCAGTAATCACATGTGATGTGTCACGAGTCCTCACGTTGACCTTGAGTTTCCCTTTTTAGCAAAAAAGAAGAATTCCAAAGATTTTCGGGTGCTTTAGGGATTGCGGTATTTGTTTCAGATCTAGCCATAAAATTTCAATGTCTTGCAAGTTAGTGTATACAACTGTCAATGACAAGACCTAGCTAGCATTCCAGGTCCATATTCGACCCAAAAACTCTTCCAACAGAATTACAAAGCGCTAGTAAATTTTTAATACCGAATCGATACACAACGGAAATTCGCCCTGACACCGTTGCACAACCTCATAAATACGAGGCCTGCAAATGACAGCCAGTTGGATTTCATTCACGTGCCCATTAAAAGAACATTAAGACCCACACCGTTATTATTTAAGAGGTAAAACGGCTTTTTGCCTGTATAAATGTTTGCCTGTATTTTGTACTTCAGGGAGATGAAAAATGTGTTTTTACTTTGCGTTTTCAATTATTGAGGTTCGGATTTGGGGATTTTGTGTGAATTGGAATGGGTGAAAAGATGAAATGGACTTTTTTGTATCGAATCGGCGAATTGGTGTAGTTTTTAGTTGAGTGGAAACAGCATGCAGCATCAGACAAGCTAAATGAAAGTAGTATCATTTTTCTGAGAGCAGGGTAATTTTTTTATCCCAAACGTGACACGACATGTAAGGATTTAGTTGAGTAGGGCTAGTTTGTTTGGTTAATTAGCGTCGTTATAAAAGTTTATAATTGTACCCGCCGTCCACTAGCGCATCAGTTTAAAAAATATTACTCGCTAACAAAACTTATCAAAAATCTAGAAAGACAGATTGAAGTAAAGGTACCCTAGTTTATTTAGAACCGAACGATTCTGTAAAATATAGTTTAGTGTAGCTAAGACAACAACGCGTTTTTCGTGTGTGCGAAAAACGGCCACGGTATTTGTAACTACAGAGAACTTTATTTTACAGAGTTAAAAGATTCTTATTAATCTTGATTTTTTGTTTTTTTAACTGATGGGGGCGCTAGTGGACGGATGGTAGCCACTTAATTGAATTTAAAATTCAGCAATTCAATGCAATTTCAATTTAATTGAATTTCATAATTTTTTTCATATTCATCAACACCTTTCTACTGAAATTATACCTACCACTATCGAGACAAGATATAAATTTATAATTTTACGTTTGAATCCAGCTCCGTTTACAAACTCCGCAGAACACCTACGACCTGAGCCTACTCTCAAAGCTACAGAGAGTAGACAATAGAATTCAAGCACAAAATTACACGGCCTTGGATCATAAATGGTTGTTTAATTCGTCTATAATAAACGGACAAGGCCTGGATAAAATATTGTAGTTAAAAAGGTGAATTTTACATCCTTAATGGTATTCCTTTGTGTTACTCGCCGATAATTAAAAAAACTACGGGAAGGAAAAATTTAAAACCTTTAAGTTAATTGACTTACAACATGTTTTATGATCTTAGGAAAAGTAGACAAGTCTATAGGTAGCTTCAATCATTAATACAAACTCAAAGTGAAAAAATCACAAAGGTTCATTAAATGGGCAGATCAAAGGAATTTCCTGTCATGTCTGCTAGTAATTCTACAGGGAATTCAAACAAACATTCCTGAGTTGATCCAAATGACAATATGTATAAAAAAGGACAATGTTTTTTTCAGTAAATACAAAAAAGAAAGCTTTTTTGTTCTGCAAGTGTTCGTCCGCAGAAGTTTTGAAGAGAGATATTTCTTTTTATCCTAATATCAATAGTTCTCTATACACCATTATTTTTTTATCAACACGGATATTTTAATAGGTTGGTTCTGAAATGAAAAAAGAAAATTCGTCTTCCTATACAAACTGCATTACCTAACAGCAGGTCGAAATTCGTGTGGGTCGTCGTGGGAGGTCGAAATTATTTTTAATCCTTTAAAAATATCAGGGCTGCTAAAAATATATCGCTGTATAGTATCTCTGAAAATGAGGTAGGTTTAAAATAACTTAAAAAGTAAGTCTAAAAAGCTAAGAAATTAGCGGTTTTGAGGTTGTTGGAAATTATAAACAAAGGTAAGGCGAATACAGTTAATTGTAGGAAATTATAAGTCAACATCCAGGCTACGCAACCAGTCAATAGCCTGAGGTGTCAAGTTGTTATAGAAGTACCAATTATTAAATAATAATCTAAGGTTCCTAATAATTTATTGTGGAAAGTTTTTGATAAACTTCCAGTAGTATCCAATAGGTAAAGAAATTCTCATATTGATTTTATCTTTAGAAACTAGTAACTACATAGTTACCGATTTCGATAGTACATCCAACTTAAGCCGACCTCTTTCGCTTGAGCAGTTTTTTTATTGCAATAAATTTTATTGGGCCCTGGCCCGCAGCCAGCTAGGAACAGCTTACGTGTGTGATACAGTGCGGCCGATCGAGTGCGACGGCTTAAATCGCTGATTGATATTGCTAGGCGAATATTCATAAATGGGTACAGTTCTATTTCAAAGATTGCCAATATGCCTTGAGAATGCCTGAGACATAAATTTAAAGAAATTAACATTTTGACAGTTGTGTCACAATACATTTATGAGAATTTAATATGTGTCAAACGAAATATACTCGTACATATTTTTGAATAAAATAGTGACAGGCGCAGAACAAGTGTCAACTTGGTGCTCATGTTAGCTGTGTTGACAAAATGCAAACATGCAACATGCCGCCACTTTGTTTGTGAAGTCACGTAGCTTTTAGTTTAATTGACGTCATAAAGTGATCAAAGAATCCTAATATGAATAAAGTATACTTTGACTTTGACAAATTAAGTAAGGGAGCGGGGGACACAGTGAACCACTTTTTTATTTGTGCTCTCTACTGCATTTATCTTTAACGCTGGTTCTTATATTTTACTTACAAGGGGTAACTTGGTGTTAAAGGTATACAAAAAAACATAAAAATAAAAAATAAACGCAACAGTTTCTGAGAAATTGAATATTTTTCTTAAAGTGGATAATGGTCCACTGTGCCCCAGCTATGGGGCACTATGGACTTAGGCTTGGGGTACTGTGAATCTCCATGGGGCACAGTGAATATTTACCTTAATTTTACTTCAAAATTGATATGGGGTACATTGAACTTAATTGATGTGTTATTAAAATAAAACACAATTTGCTTGGTAATCACATATTAAAGTTTTTTAGTGCTTAATTGGCATAAATTAGTCTCTTTTGTTGCATTTGAGTCATTATGTACTTACATTTAGTAGGTATCATAATTCATAATAAATTTTTTTTTTAAGAAAAACATAAAGTAGCATTTTTTTATTTTTTTCCGTATGCACCAATACCTAACATTGGTGCATACGATTGTGTACCTATCATTTTTACCTGAATCAATTAAACAGAAAGGTTAAGTTAAATAATACATTTATGGGGCACTATGGATCACAGTCCACAGTGCCCCACTTGAAATTAGTTCATTGTACCCCTTATGGTCAAATTAAAAACAATAACTGAATCTACTATTAAAATTAATCGTGATGCAATAGAATAACCACGACTTACGTAGCTCATTAAATGGTTATTAGTAAAAAAACAAACAAATATACAATTTGAATGGCTAAGTTTGTCAAAAAGATTCACAAAATAACATCGAGAAAAAAAAAAGTGGTGGCTTACGTTTCGCGGAGCGGCTGCAGCGTGACCTCTGGCAGTGAGAACGTGACGGTGACCGGTGGGAGGGAGGGGTATTGGATAGATCATGCAATCGTTCGAAGTGAGTGTGTGTTTTTAATGAATAGCGAGCGAGATATTAATGAATAACCACTGTGCCCCCTGATTCACTCTGCCCCCTGCTCCCCTAACATTAATATAAACGGTTTGCTTTATTCCATGTCCTTACATGTTCAAGGATATCACGTTGCTTGTGAAATCGCTATTTCCAAATGATGTATCAATTTACACCCACACATCATATACTCGTACACGCCAATATTTTCACACTCGTATTCTAACAAACAATAGTGCCGCGTAAAAAGTTACGGCGCTATACGGTTTCTATTTGCTCACGAGGTTTTTTTATTATTCTTTTTTTTATATTGGGATCGAATACGTGACAAAGATTGATAGGGTACCGACAATTGGGAACGGGAAAATTGAAATTTCATCCAATGGAAAGATTGTTCGGTACTCGTAAAGTCGGTACGAACGTAAAATGTTCAGTAACCTAGCTGGGTTCGTATTCTACTGATTCGGCTAAAAGCATTTACAATCTAATTTATTTTTTCAAGTAGGATTACTTGCATGATTTTTTTACTCAAATACGAAATATATTTTTATCACAACAACCGGTCGGCCAGTGCAAGGAAAACCGACATAGGTCAGGGTTCACTGTAGAGACGAACATTTCATGCGAGTGCGGTTATTCCCCGCAGAGTATGGCCCACCTTACATCCTGCCCCGCGTGCCCTAACACCTACACGTGGGATGAACTGATGCAAGCCACACAAAATGCCGTTCTCGTGCTGAGTACTAGGCAAAATTTATTTAATTTTATTGGATTTGCGTCGACATGAAAAGTAGAAAAGACAACATAATAAATAAAGTGCATTGTGTGTGTTTGAATTAATAGATGAGCGATACTCTACGTGATTTAATAGAAAAGTTTGTGAGCCTATACATAATTTATTAGGGTAAATACCCTTTGGACACCAAAAGTAAAACTTGGAAAACTAAAACATTTTTTTACAAACACGGAAGCAAGTACAAAAAATAACATTCTGGAGTTAGTAGAATTGATTTTATCTCACGTTTGTAGCGGAATGGTTTCTAAAATATTGCTGAATCGTTCAATGGATAGCGTTCGAAAGAGTACAATAGCGCAAACGGAATTCAGTCTGCACCTGCAGTTTTGGATGTCTGCATGTGCGGTTGCAAAGTACCTATTCGGATTTTTGAGAAATATTCAACCGATATAAAATTCGAAAACAGCTATAGAAGTGGAAAGTATAAAATAAATATAACATTTTTAGAAGGGAAAATACTTTTAAAGGATGTGTATTTTTTATGGAAACTGAATACTTTTCCCCCGAGGTACATTCTCCATACAAACTGTTTGATCAAATGAGCAATTTGTATGGAGAGGTCAACAATTTTTTTTAATTATCCAAAAATGTTTCGTTAGGAAAGTTGTTCAGTATTGTTGACTGAGCACGCCCTTTCAGTTTTCGGCACAATACTCTTTATTGCTCACAGAAATACAAAATTTACAAAAAAAAAAAACAACCTTCCTTACACCTTGTATTTTACAGGTTGTTGGGGTAAACACTGTGATCCATTCGGGTTATGAAACTGAACGACTTTACAGAAAAAAAAAAATTGATGGCCATAGAACCTGCACCAGCTGATTGTGCATTTTGTATGGGAGATGAAAAATACTTTTTTTCGTACTTCCGAATATATTCCTTAGAGAAAGTTGTTCACTTTCACGGCTCGAATGCACAGTTTCAAGGATCACAGTGTTTAACCTAACACCCGGTATTGAAATAAAAAAAAAAAATTATGTCAACATACTTTTCCCCTCTCTATAAGGTGTAACAGAAAGGGTATATCGACCCTGAAGGATACGATTCTGCCCATGAAACTGAACAACTTTTTCTAAGGAACAAAGGTCGAAACACGAAAAAAAATGTTGACCCATCCAAAACACGCTATCAGCTGATTTAGTTTGTATGGGAGGTAATTTTTTTTGTTTCGTATTTCGACCTTTGTTCCTTAGGGAAAGTTGTTCAGATTCATGGGCAGATTCACATCCTTCAATGTTGGTATACCCTATAATTCAGAAATTGTGACGAAAGGAAAGATACTCCCATAGTTAGCTTCAATTCTATTAAAGATCCAATTATGAAAGGCAAAACCAAACATCCATGGCCTGAAAATGAAACAATAACAGACCCGTTCAGCCAAAAGCGCCTTGAAATCAGATTACGCACAGCCCAAAACCATGTCCGGAAAATTCCTAAAGTGACGAAAAAATCCAACTCCCGGTTGCACTTCCAAAAACGGCTCTCGGTCCTAGGAAAACCGGATTATACCAGATAATACCGGATTTCGGCGGATTCTGCTATGGACCCCGGACTACCCGGGGTGTCTATAAAGTGCTAAATGTGCTAAAATAAAACGAAATAAAAAAGAATGTTTAGACACAAAGAGGCATTAGCAAATGCAGCAATTTTAGCTTAGTCCTAAAGCAACACAAAATTCAGAAGATAAGCTTTTAGGCGATTTTTGAACTGAGACTTGTGGCCAGTAAAAGAAATTTTGAGCGAATAAGATGTAAAACTTAGATTATTGAAGGTCTCTATCTACTTTATTTTCTGCGTAGAGTTTGGTGAGAAATGATCTATCACGAAATATTATAATGCAATGTATTTTCTTGCATTATTATTTCCCAATTTTCCCAGGTTTGCGTTGTAAATTCCAATTTTACTCACGATTTTCTTTATTGGTTTGTTGTTTTTCTTCCCGTGTGTCAGTCTCTGTCAAATACTTATAAATTCTCCATAAATAGGTATAGGAGAAGACGTATTATTGTCGTAACCACATGTATATGTCGGTGAAAACTCTGCTTTTTGAGTTTTCATGCGGTATTTGAAAAGAAGAGCGTTTGCGCCAACTTCGATGCAGAGGCCCAGGCTATGCCAAACGTCAAATTAGTACTGAATTTCTACACCACGGACGTTGCAGTTGGCAGTGATGGCTTCATTTAGGGTCGTATTAACAAATCCCTCTTAAGTCTAGGATTGCACTCAAAATGTATAATTTGTATATGAAAGGTTCATCTTGAGAGCAATCTCACACGCGATAGAGATTTATCAATACGGCACTTAGATCGTTGGATTGGTTTAGGTGACCACTTACCACCAGCTGGCCTACCTGCCCGTGTGCTCAGTAAACTTACTTACATCTTCCCGTGCAAAGCCGGGGCGGGCTGCTTGTTGTTTATACAAGGTTACTTGCAACTCAACCAATTCCCGCTAAGGGCTTATCGTGAAATTAAGGGTTAATGTGACAATATATGGAAATTCTTAAAAAAATAATTTTCTTCCCATGCATATTAGATGAATTTTTTTTTGCTGAAATTCCTAATGTCGTAGAACAAAAGTTGTTGCATTTAGCCTTTACGATAAGCCCATAACGGGAATAGTGCGAATTACAAGTAAACCTATTTAAACTAGTCCGTCCGTCCGTATTTGCCTCCAACGTTAGTTTAAGTATGAATTTGTTAATTTTCCCACAGTTCTCTTTACTTTTACAACAACGATCAACTAAAACGTGAAAAAAGCATCCGAACTGACATTTTAATAATCTCGGAGTTTGCAACATTCTGCAGAACAACTTTCGAACGCTGCACTTTTTCCGTGAATTTTTAAACAAAATCCCTCTGTGATAATTCCCCGTTCCAACTAAATGCTGAGTTAAATTGGGTAGAAATCTTTTATACACATGGCCGCACGTCTATGGTAAAGCTATGATTTTGAGCGGGTCTGTCATCTTTTTTCGCACATTATCCATATTTTATTGCGATTTGAACGCATTTCCTAAAGACCCTCAAATGATCTTATAGTTTTCGTAACATCACCTCAACGCCATCGCTTCCACGCGAGTACGGTCAGCAAATGGGGCGTAAAAGCCGACCGCCCCGAAAGCTGTAACAAATGTCTCTTCGCTGACCTTACTGCTCGTGATAGATTTATTTGCTTGATAATTTACACTAAGTGTTTGGACTCTTGTAACTGCAGACTGTATTTAGTTAATTGTAAAGTGTAGCTAAAACGGCGTTAGGGTTGACTGTTTTTTTTAAATGTCATATCATGTCTGCCTGGTTTTTTTAGGGAGGCAAAGCCTATACTATGGGTACCAGAGACTGATATACATAAATAAATAGATAAATAACACCCAGGCACAGCACAAACACTCGTGTTCATTACACAAATGTTTGCCCTGGGCGGGAATCGCACAAGCAGCCCACGGGGTAGAAGATAGTCCACTACCAACCACGCCACGTCTAAATTCCTTTTTCGTATGACCACTTGATGACTCCAAAATGGAGCTTAGCAAGAAATAACAAGAAAGAACTAAAAATTCTGCGCTCATACCATCGGAATATAGCCCTTAAAAACGTTTTGTTGGTAGTTGAGAATGAACAAGGCATAAAAAGGTCATTCTGCAAGCTCATTCCAGCTAATTTCACCGTCCCACTAACGGCGCGGGGATTATGAGCGGGAAAACAGCGAGATTTTTTATGCTTAAAACAAATCCACTCTTGCTTTGAATCCTGAGGGGCAGCGAAGTGGCTAAAATGAACAAGTGCGATGTTGCAAAACTTAGCTATTAAAACCATAACTTTAAGGGATGGTAGGTTCTGTTTTAATCTATTATTAATCTTGAAGTAGGACCCTAAAGTAGGACCCTGAAGTAGGACCTTGAAGTAGGACCCTGAAGTAGCACCAGACTATAAAGGCGGTCGCTGCTATCAAAGCTGACTATCAGAATTTTTAACATTCTCCCTAAAGGGTCTACGGGGACCCAGTATTATTAAGATGTTTTAAAATTAAATAACAAAAAAAGCAATAACAAAAGCATAATTAGGTATTTTATTTTATTTCTAAAACTTAAAAAAAAATACAAATTAAAATAGGAAAAAAAGGAACTTTAACTGGCCGTCTGGTAAGAATTTCCGCAATGGCCACGGCAATAAAATGTTTTTGTGCCAGATGTGTTATGTATCTTGGTTACTCGAGTTAAAGTGCTATTAGTAGCGCTCGAGAATTTTCGGGTATCATACAAATTGAGGAAATATATTTGACCCGTGTGGAGTCGGCAAAGAATAGTACCAACCCATACATACCCGTGGGTGTCGTAAGAGGCGACTAAGGGTTAACTGGAGGATGGGCAGCAGCAACCTCCTTTATATTTTACATCTTACTTACTGCGTTCACCTACAACCGCGGTCCATGGTGGTGCCAGCCGTAACGCTAACAAGCGAGGTGACTATGTTACTTTCCCTCCACATTTTTCCAGCAAAAGCTAGAATTCTGGAGGGAGCTCCCTGTGCTGTAGTGGGCGTTTCATGGGATGTTATGATTTGAAACCCGAAGATTAGCGCTATTAAAAAAGTGATTGCATGCATGGATATGGAGGTATATCGTTGCAGCAATTACCTTACTTAAGGTAATTGCTATCTAGGTCCACTTTTTGGGCTGTCGGTGATGATGTCTGGTATTATCTGAAATATTGTCTCCCTAAATCCTAAATGTCTCATCCTAAATGTCTCCAAATGGCAGGTAAAAGCCAGAATGGCCAGAATAGCCAAGTATAAATATGAAATAAGGCATATATTTTATATCCGCAGCACATGCTACCTCCGAGGCAAAGCAAAGGACGCAAGCGGGCCTGGCGAAATCGCTTTGAGAACGATTTCGAATGACGTTTGGTTTTGAAACCGTGTAAAGCATGAGCTTAAGCGGCGAAATATCTGTAGTTATTTTTTCTTAAAAAAAAAGACAATGTCAAACAAAAATGTATACAAAATACATATTAAAGACAGACGGCGTCAAGGCCGACCACGGCGAGGATTGTGCTGAAATCGACGCCTTCTGTAAAGACTGGCAACTAGAGGCTCAGAGACCAGTGGAGGGAAAGGTGGGAAGCCTTTGTCATCCAGCTGGACAACCATGGTTAGGAATCATCAATATATATTATAAAAGAAAGTGTACAATGTGCGTGCCGCTAAAACTCAGAAACGAATCCCAGTACGATCAAGGGAATTGCATGGTGTGGTAGCCCTCTTTTCACCATCCATGAAGAAGGTTCCCGTTTTTACCAGAAGAGAGTACTTTTAAAAGATAGGGGCTAGAAGTTTCGTCGTCTAGAAATTACTTAAACTTTCGAGAGCATTTTACAACATTCTAGAACAACTCGAAACATTTTAAATAGTCTCGGATTCGGAATAGTCTAGGATGTTCGGAAACACCTCGGATTATATAAGGGCCGGAAGTTCTAGCTAGAACAATCCAGTACATTCCAGAGAATTCCACAACATTCCAGAATATCCCGGAATGTTGTGGAATTTTCAAGTACATTCCAGATCATTGTGGAATATTAGAGAACACTCTCGAATGTTGTGGAATGTTCTGGAACATTGTGGACCATTCGACCGATTCGATTATTCTTACTACAACACAATCTCATAGCAACTCCCTGAGCGAAGCCGGGTAACCCTAGCTAGTATGAGATAAGACATGCTTACATAATTTCTTCAAAGTTAGAATTAATATCAAAAACAAATTCATACTTCCTGTAAACACCGTAACCGTAGACACGTAACCGTTAACAAGCATAGAAACTATGATAGTCCTCTACAAATATTACACTTTCCATTTGGCCCTTTGGGGTAGTCTTATGTTCAGTGCTTATAGTTATGTATTTATACTAGAGGTTTCATTATGTGATTTCGCTTCTGAATCGAACCAAGAGGTTATGCATTCAAATACTTAAATTGAAGTCGACGTAACTCTAAGTGGATATATTGTTTCTTCGGAAAATATTCGAACTTTGATGCTTTTGTAACTTAAACATGTAAATGTGGTCGCAGGTTGCACAAATAATCTCTTGTAACGAAATTAAATGTAAAATATAAAAATAAGTAATAAATTAAAGGCAGAAACAGTATTTTTTATTAATAATCTTCACAGATAATTTGGGTTTTCCAATCTGAAATTAAAATTATAAAGTGCCTGTAAATGATTTATCGAGTTTATTACGAGTATGATGATAGAATTAATAAAGCTATTCGTTTCCAAATTTCAATCTTATGATTATAAAGCCCAAAAAGAGAGACGCGGAGTTTGCAAAAAACGATAAGAATTACTTGCTTTTATTCACTATTGTATTTTCTTGCACCATTGTGTTATTTTATCAACCACTAGCTGTTGCCCGCGACTTCGTCTGCGCAGGTTTACAAATTGTAGCCTGTGTGTTATTCTGATGTATAAGCTATATTATTGTAAAGTTTCATTAAAATCCATTCAGTAGTTTTTACGTGAAAGAGTAACAAACATCCATCCATACATACAAACTTTCGCATTTATAATATTAGAAGGATAGGATAGTAGGATAGGAAGTAGGATAGGATAGTAGGAAGTAGGATAGGATAGTGGATGTGAGTAACAAGAAGTTCGTGTTAAAAAGAAGTCTACAAAACAACCAACTTTATTAAAAACTTCATTAACTTCTTTATAAAAAATAATTCCCTCCCTAAGGGCATTAAAAGACTTCTAATCCCTCAAGCCCAGGCTATAATTTTCAAGAAATTTTTTAAGTGTCGAGGAGGCACGTAAGTATTCGCTTTATTAAGGGTGTGTTGCAGATATAACGCTGTTTTTACAACGTCTGTTCTTAATTGGCCCATCTCCGGAATAAGTCTCTTTGACTTTGTTAAGCTGGTTTTAGGGATCCGTGTGTTAAAGATTTTTTATCAATTTCAAGTTGCTTAAAAGGAAAGAAGGTTGCTTTTTTTTAAAAAGATTATAATATCATAGCTTTGTGAAAACTCTACTATGTAGTTTGACCTGAAAGACTTTTGTCACGTGATCGACTCATTTTGTATGAGAAGGTTAACGTTGATTGTTTTTATGAGTAGAATCACTGGACTTTGGCAGCAAAATCAATGAAAATTCATGCTATTTTTTTCATAAAAATATATTTTTATTTTTTCTCGCAATTCAGAGGTAATTTAAAGTAACGATACAGATGGTGCAGTAATGAGAGACAGGAACTTTAACTAATAAAAAGCTTACAATTAGACAAAATCTGAAACGTATAAAAGGAAAACATCAAACAACAAAGATTCTCTATTTCTACGGTAGAAAAATGCTAATGAATAATTGGATTTCGTTGCTGACGCTACATCATTATCCTTCGTCTGGTTGTACATTCCGACTAACATTGACATATTTCTTTTGTAAGTTGGCTGTAGATGTCTTTATAGTTAATATGGGGCGCTATTTTAGTTCCTAGACACGTTTTGTACATAATTTATGTTATACGATGATTTTTACTGAAACATTTTTTTATTATGTGTGTTTTAGATTTTTGTGGAAGATGATGAGAAGGTGATAAAATATGTACTGTTTTTTGGGAATACAAGAGAACAAATTGAATAAAAGGCAAAGATCGACAGGTCAATAATGCGTGGAAGAGCATTTTGCCAATAAAACTGTTAAACGCAGTGGAACGCAGCTGAAGAAACTGAATGCACAGTTTGTAATTTAATTAGTAATTTGGGTGTTACACTTAATGATGAATGCTTTATTATTATTATTAAAAAAACTTTCTTGGTATGCGCTTGCTTGGCATACGCAGAAAGAGCAATTTATCGTAGCATTCTTGGTATCAAATGGATGGACTGAGTACAGAACGTATAGACGTGGGTCGGAAGACAGCCAGGCTCAAGTGGGACTGGGCTGGACACGTCAGCTGCATGCATCCGCAACGGTGGGAGAAAGTCGTAACACAATGGATACCCTGTGATGGCGCGACGACTTAAGGTGGGGCTACCTATATTGAATATATTGAATATTGGGGGACATTTCACACAAGATCATCTGACCCTAAACTAGGCAAAGCCTGTACTATGGGTACCAGAGACTGATATACATACATAAATAGATAAATAACACCCAGACACAGAACAAACACTTGTGTTCATCACACAAATGTTTGCCCTGGGCGGGGATCGAACCCGCGACCCGCGGCGTGAAAGGCAGACTCACTACCAACCACACCAACGGGCTTAGACTCGTACCGCGGCTGGTGGGAATTTGTTCAGGACCGCGATTGTTGGAGGAACGAGAGGGAAGGCCTTTGCCCAGCAGTGGGACAGTACAGGCTAGGAAAAAAAGGCTTTATAGAAAAACTCATCGAATTTTGTATTCTACGACACCCCAACCTAATTTTTATTCAATTCTTAACTCAAGTTACGTACAAAGCGATGACAGTAATATGGTGACCAAATAAAAATAAATTAATATTTCTTTTTTATCATTATGACGATATTTATCATCACTTTTCAACGACAGTTAAATTAAATCGGTTTACAAATAAAGTGGTATAGTGTAAGAAAAAATACGGGTCAAGTGCGAGTCGGACTCGCGCGCTTTCGATTCCGATATACCTACCTTAAGTGTTTTAGGGAGCAATCAAGTTTATTTTTATGATCGCAAATCTAAGTTTGTTTGTTTGTTAAGGTTTTTGCAGATTTCTAACAAAGTGTGCTATTTAGAGAGAGCGTTAAATTTTTGCTTTGATGTTTACATAAACTTCTATCGCCTATAATAAATTTAAATCCCCCCCGCTCAATTTTAATTTAATTTAATTTATTAGGCTCACAAAACAAGTTAAAGTCATGAAAAGACAAAGTAACAAGATAATTCTTAAAAACTAGACAATAACTCTTAGTATGTGTGCACAGACAGTTAGAATTTAAGTTAAGGAGAGGGTTAGTTTAGTGTTAATAGTCTTAATCTATAAAAATTATATAAGCTAGAAATAATATCACTGTGAAAGCCCGAATAGCAGCGAGTAAGAGACTTAGACTTAGAGAGAGAAATAAGACCATTGTGTATTTTAGTACCTAATGTGAGAATTAAGTATGTGTACTATGTAAACATACACAGCGCTTCGGGCATTTACTGTAACAGTTACAAAAAGATTGAATATGATAGCTAGTACACTATATTGTTTACTGCAAAATATTTTTTACATCGTTTTTGAATTTTGATAACTTAGGGTTAAAAATATCTAAAGAGGAGTTAACAGCCACTGTATCTTTTGTTTGTTTGTTTTTGTAGAGGCGACACATTCTGTTTATTGGGTTATAATACGAGGTATTGTTCGCAAAAACCTTAAGTGAAAACAGTTTAGGCGATGGCTTACAAGATCTGTAACTTGTGGAAAAGTCAAGCAACGAGAGCAGATAGGGCGAGTCAATCTGTGAGTTAACAATTTTATTTGGGCCCCCTTTACAATTAATAATATAAATACTTTTGCGGAGCCTCCAAACACAGGCAACTTCTGCTTAAATGGAGGCTCCAATCTATGTTATAGTTAAGGAAAAAATGTGTACAGAAATATTTTTTTTTTTTAATGTATTTACGTGGGACACTCAGAAATATTTGCGACACTAAAAAAAATTGTTCTACAGGTACATATATTTTTATTAAATCTTTTCAAAGTACTCTCCACCAGCCTCTATACAAAGATTCATGCGTCTGAACCAGTTTTCAAAACACTTTTTCCAGTCCGCCGTAGACACCTCGTTTACAGCCTGCTCGAACGCAGCCAGCGCATCTTCCGGCGACGAAAATTGTATCCCCTTGAGCTGATTTTTTATTTTTGGAAATAAAAAGAAGTCACACGGTGCTAGATCAGGGCTGTAAGGAGGGTGACCCAGGAGTTTGACTGGTGTGCTGTCCAGGAAGTCCCTCGTTTTGAGCGCGGTGTGTGCAGGCGCATTGTCGTGGTGGAGCAGTAGTCCGCGGAGCCCTGTGTTTGGTCGCTTGTTGCTCACAACAGAAAAAACTTCTGGTAAACATTTGGTAGTATACCATTCGGCGTTGATGCTTCTTTGATCTCGTAAGGGAATTGAGGCCAAGTGGCCAGTCAAATTAAAAAAGCTGGCGATCAAAATCTTCCCCCCGCTTCGAGATCGCTTCACTTTGGTAGGCGTTGGTTCATTTTGAAACACCCAAACTGTCGACTGGCGCTTGGTTTCTGGATCGTATTGATAAATCCAGGACTCATCACCTGTTACGATGTCGTAAACACGCCGAGACGAGCCTGCTTCAAATTTGTTCAGCATATCACGGCACCATTCCACCCGGGCCTGCTTCTGAGCGTCGGTGAGGTAGTGCGGCACCCAGCGCGATACTATCCTCCTCACGCGAAGATGCCCGTGTAGAATCTCGTGAACGCTTCCCGACCCAATCTTTAATATGTGCTGAATCTCCTGATATGTAATTCGCCTATTATCTTGGATTAAATTTTTCACTGCTAGCACGTTTTCTTCCGTAATAGCCGTCAAAGGGCGACCGCTTCTTTCTTCATCCCCCAAGGTTGGTCGACCGCGCCTAAATTCGTTATACCAACGATACACGGTTGCCTTGGAGGGGCCTTCATCCATAAATGCCATTTGAAGTCTATCGAACGATTCATCCGGTTTCAGGCGACACTTGAAATCGTAAAAAATCATAGCTCTAAAATGTTCCCGGCGCAGATCCATTTTTCAGTAAGACACGATACTTTGAATTGGCTCGCAAAAAATGTGGAGGGAAATTTTGAAAATGGAACACACATATTTTTACTTACAAGTAATCATATTTTCGAAAAAGATTCTGACCGGCCAGTCTCCCACATATAAAAACTATTTTTCGCAATACTTTCTGAGTGGCCTGGTATTTTATTTTTAAATTCTTTCGTTTGCAATATAGTTGGGTAAGCATATCCTAAAATTAATCCAAATGTCAAGTCGATAGCATGAGTGGTTGCTGAGATACACAGGTGTGACAGACAGACAGACAGACAAAATCCCACATTTGGAACCATGGTTTAAAAGATACTCCAACCACCACAATGTACCGTTTTTGGAGTGCTAATAAAAACCGTATAAATTTTGTTTTTGTCTGTTGCAGGAGGAGGCCTTCGAATAATTACTTGTGTAATTTCTGTAATAACAGCCTTAACATCCGTTATAACATCTACGTGAGGGATTTTTAGGTTTATTCCCACTTTGCATCTACCGAATATCTGAATATTTGTGAATATAATTTGTCCTATACAAAACTTTAGTGGGCCCCAAATTATTTATCATTAATTCAAATATCAAACTGAGATAACGATTTCCGTAAATAGTATCTACGGATTAGATTAATAAAATCAAAACCTCTTTTTCTTTTTTATTGCAAAACTTTTTTGTTCAATAGTACAGCCGATACTAAGGTAAAATAGTATAGCCGATACTAATAGCTGATAGTTTGTCTTAAACACTGGTATATATTTTATTTTATAAGCGGACAAATTTGCGGGAAAATGCTGGTTATTTTTTCTATAAGTACTATTAAACGAGCAATATTTGTATATATATTTTGTAATTGGTTTCTCGAAAACGGCTTTAACGATTTCGATGAAATTTACCCTACAGGGGTTTTCGGGGGCGAAAAATCCCTTTAGTTGCAGTAGTTCGGTTGCTAGTCCGGTTAATCGAACTAATGCAACTTTTTAGTAGCAGTAATCCGGTTTCTTTAAATCGCCGAACTGTTGCTACTATAAAGTGTAGCAGTAGTTCGGTTAGGGTAAGAAATGAAAAGAAAATGAAAAATAAAGATAAGAGTAAAAGTAAAAGATAAGTAAGATAAGAGTAAAAGATAAGTAGTTATTTAAAAAAAAAACAATTTAGGCTGTAAGTTGCCCGTAAAGAATAGTACCAACCCATCCGTACCCGTGGGTGTCGTAAGACGCGACTAAGGGTTATAAACTGGAGGATGGGCAGCAGCATCCTCCTGTGTGTCATATACCACCTTACTCACTGCGGTCACCTACAACCGCGGTCCATGGTGCCAGCCGTAACGTTAACAAGCGAGGTGACTATGGTACTTCCCCTCCACATTTTTCCAGCAAAAGCTAGAATTCTGGAGTAAACTCCCTGTCCTGTAGTGGACTTTTTCATGGGATATTATGATGATGACCTAAATAACATTTTACTAGCGGATTATTACGATGGCGACATAAGAATAATTGTATTTTGCAGCAATGATGCACGGGCTTATATGAAAAGTATACTTCATGGATGGTACCTTCAAAGCCAGCCCTATTTCATTCGCTCAGTTATTTAGCATTCATGTAGATATGGGAGCTCAATTGAGACAACAAAATATGTGATACCGCTGGCGTTTGTCTTTATGTCTCACAAAAGCGAAAAAGCGTACAGAAATGTTTTTCAACTGATTAAATCAAACATTATGAAAAAGCCACCATGATTGCGATTAAATCAGAATTTGAAAATGCATCACTAATTGGCTGTTATTTTCACTACCGGAACTGTTTGAAGCGTAAAGCGGCGGAATTTTCATTTAATTTTTATTTTCTTTTCTTCGGGAAGCTAACAGCTAAATCAGTCTAGGTTACAAAATATTGTTACATACATACATACATACATAACATCACGCCTCTTTCCCGTTGGGGTAGGCAGAGACCACAGTCCTCCACCTGCTACGATCTTGACATACTTCCCTTGCTTCCTGTACTTTCATCAATCCTTTCATACATGCTCGTCGGTTTAGGGTACTTTTAACCTGGCCTTTATTCAGAACGTCCTGAATTTGGTCCTGAATTTAGTTTTTTTAGTTTTTTTCTTAGTTACTTAGATATATTACTGTGTTTTGTCATAGACATATGTTTTTAATTTGCATTCTTTTTTACATGTGGAAGCTTATAATTGGCTCTTGTAACAATATTTTGTTACAAGAGCCAATTATAAGCTTCCACATGTAAAAAAGAATGCAAATTAAAAACATATGTCTATGACAAAACACAGTAATATATCTAAGTTACTAAGAAAGAATAATAAATAACTAACAAAGTCTGGATGACTGCCTGCAATAACGAAAACTACATTAGCGTGATTCTATATTGAACTTATTAAAATATTCGTTAGAAAGAGTTTTTTTAATATTATTATTACTGCTGCAAAACAAATCGATGCCACTGCTGCCACTTAGATCATTGTAATGGGACAAGCCTGCCGCTAATAAAAATAACATCCCAACCATATTTTTAAAGAGCGCGGTAAACGTTCGGATTGACTTTGGATTGCAAATATAATAAAAAAGGCGTAAGTGCCACTATCTTGTTTAGCAAAGCAGAGCCTTAGGTCTAAGACTTAAAGCGCATCCGTTTGCTACTGTATAGGAACATATAAACACACACTCTAACAGTTTCAGGTCAGGCAGTTTTGGCGCGTAAATGCAGCGCATTTGGGTTTTCAACCAATAAAGGAAGCGCGTGTCTTGGCATGGAGGGCCAATGACGTTACGAAGGGAAAGGCGTCGCTCGCGCCAGCGGCGTTGGCGAAGTATAGAGGGCCAGCGGGTCATTCGGTGTGCATCCTCTCACGAGAGGGGTAGTGAGTGAAGTGCTTGTGATTGATGTGCAAAAAGGCACGATATAGAGCCAGTGTAATATAGGAAAATAAGTCCCCATCGTACAAATGTGGATTCGACTAGTTCACAGATAAGCATACCAACATGTTATTTTGTTAATTATAGATATAATTTACCGTTTGCCATTTGAGATTAGATTGACTAGTATATTTTGCGCCATTTGATATAAATTGCAATGTCGAACCTAGTGTCAACCGTAATCTGAGAGGGCAAACTTAAGGTGTTATTGTGGCCACAATAAGAGTAAGCGAAAATTGTAATGATTTAATTGTACCTATATTTAATGTCACTGCCTATTGTCAATACCTACGCCAAAGTGGTTTTACTTTCTTGTTCCTTTCCACTTCCTGCAATTTGGGCTTAATTTTGCGAACAAGATCCAACGAATATCGATATTATATTAAATTCAATTACTTGTAATTTTCCCGCCTTACTTTATCTATTCCTTAATACAATGATATATTGTATCGGATTCGTTGGTTTTGAGTAAATATAAACATGCAGGCGCTTTATGTGGTAAATAAAATACTTATCGTTTGTTACCACAAAACTCATTGTTTCCTTTCAACATATTACCTACTCCCTAACTCGTAATAATTCGAGACCCTTCAGGTCCAAAAGTAAGCATCTACTCTTGCCATTAACTTAATAAGCCGAGCTATTCTAAAACTTTGCCATTTACAAATAAACTTGCCATTTTATTAGTAATGCACAGCACAGTGTTTGGCTAGACAAAACTGTGAAGTATTATTTTATCAATCGGTCCAATAAAAGACGATCAACAAAATTTAAGACTAACAAATCGAGATAAAACATTTCGATTTATACATGGGTTCGACTCCCATCACAGGGTCATAAGGCCGTGACCCTAACATCTGGTCGCCGTGAAGCCAAGATCTAGAATTCGTGTCTACGCAGTAGTACACAGCTAGAAAGAACTTAAAATTAATAACACAACGTAAACTTTTATAGATAAAATATTAAAGGTGCTTGTTTAGTCCAAAGATCTGGGAGAGGCAGTTTGAGAGATAAACTATTGTAAATCTCAACTCAAAGAAAGGCATTTAAAATAATAATAAAGTAGGTGAAATATAAAATACAAAAGAAGCTTATTTAATTAAAATATCTGGGAGAGGTAATTTGTTGAGAAAATACTGGTATAGCAAATGAAATTTCCAGAACAGTTATTATTATGGCCATCTTAAACACCTTTACTTATACTGTTGCATGAGATATTACTGTGTGCTATTTTCAGGTTTTAAATTGCAATCCAACGTCCAATCCGAAATCATAAAAATGCGCTGAACAAATATTTGATTCAAATTAATTTGTTTAATGTAGATTATTTACAGAATACTCATTTACCGTAATAACATGCAGAATATAATGAAAATAGAGCAAGCCTTGGTTCGGAATGAATTTATTACAAGAAAAATAAATACATAAATAAGCATTCTTAAGTTGATCCAAGATTTGGTTACAATGTTGCATATTACTCATCAAACAAAAGGGTGCCTCGCCATTCTTAAAGCGAGCAGGTAGGGCGATAAAGAATATTCCGTTAGTTCTCTTTTGTTGTAAAATGCTAAATGAAGCACACATTCGAGCTAAGAGCGGACAATAGCTGATTGCAAGTAATTTTAATAATATTGACACTTTCATGTTAGTTGTTTTATTAATGAATAATAGATTTTATTTACTCTGACATATTTGTCTAAGTCGTAGCGATATGTCATATTAAAATTAAATTAGAAATAGGCCAATTTATAAAGAAAAATGGGTTATCAAATAACGACCAAATGAACTGAATACATCTCATGACTACATAACCAAGTTAGTAAATATAATAAATAGATAAATAAATAATTATCTGCAATCTTGGTAAAGGAAATCAATACTAATTTAATAAAGGGCTACCTCCTATTAGATTTAGAAATCAGGTCGGCTTAAAAACATCGAAAGCTCAAAGAAATTATTCATCATCATATCAGACGAAACGCATATTGCATTTTGATAGCTTTAGGTTAGATTCATCATCCATTATCATATCAGATACAAAGCACCTGTCAGTATTTATAAAAAAATATTTACATTTATGACGAAGAGTTCAAGCGGTTATAAAGTTTACATAATTTAAATTCTGGGTTATATGATAGCAATTTAGAGTAGAGAAAAAAAAAAATACAGAGCTAAAGTTATTAACAGTAAGGTTAGTAGTTAGGTAGGTAATATCGTTAAGGTTAGGTTAGTTTCGATAGAACCGAAAGGGTAAATAGGTATAAATAGCCAGAGCTTCCTTAAGGTATTGTTTCAGGCTTTATTAAAAAGGATATTAGACCATGAGGTACGGTCCGGTACTAGACTTAGGATAGCATAAAAAGCTTGCAGTATGGTAGCGCTAGTAAGTGTGTAAGCACTGTCCACATATCTAAATGCGTTCATATCCATAATTTTATTGGTTTAAACATAGAGGGTTCGATTCTCTCATGATCTCAAAGTTGTACAACCTTAAATCAAAAACTACTTGAATCGATTATTCTGAAAGCTTTTGATCTACTATGGTATGGTCATTGCTGAAGTGAAAAAACAAACTAAGGGATTACTACTGCGTTAAGTTCAGATGACTTAACAATAGATAAGGACTATAAAAAGGGCATTATCAAAATAGTACCAAAGATAAACTTACAGTTGTTTTGCACAAGCGATAAATAACAACGAGTACTCACTCAGGTCTTCAAGTTAGGCTAGATTTTATTGATAAGGTGTTGCTAGTGTTTGTTATAAAGTAGGTAGGTAAAGGGGTGTAAAGCGTATTTTGAACAACGATACGAGCTTATAACAAGCTAAGAATATTCTTAAAGCGTATATATTAGGTATTAAGGTGGTAGGTCAGTTATCACTTAGGTTAATAAAGGCCGATAGTGGCTTATTAAGGTTTAGCTGAAATGACTTAGATGTTATGAGTTTTCAAGCCAAGACTAAAGTCTGAGATCGTTGATTTAGGTAACGTGCTTTCCGAAACACGAAAAGGAAAGTATTCGTCTATAGGCTAAGAATGCTTGGAATAGTGAGCGAGGTAATACTTAATAAGTTTAAGAATAATTTTAAAACTGCGATAAGAAATGCAGTTTTGTTTCTAAGAACGGTCGAAACAAAAGAGAGTTTTTTTTACATTCAGTTCCGCCTGGGTAGAAGATAACTCAAGAAAGGCCACGGTTTAACAAAGAGACACATGTACCGAATGGGACCTTTGAATATTGTAAGCTTTAATTTTTTATTGCTTGTTCTTGAAACTGGCAAGAATAATGGTATTCCCAGTGTATTGAGTTATTTAGAAAGCCGACGCTCTTTAGACAATAGCTACAAAGCATGCAGCCGGACGTTAGTAATAAACTTTACCGAAAGATAAAAAAAGGGAACTTTATGATTCTTTGTAAAAATTCTAGAGGCAACAGATACAATTAACTAGCGATTTGTTATGACTTCGCTTACGGTTCGAGTCCGAAGCTTGAGTCCTTTACAAAGGTTAAGAACGAGTCGCATTTCAGAGGAGGTTGCATATCATTAAATGTTTATAATGATAAGTCAGTAAAGGTTAAATTAACTGATAAATGAGATTTTAAAAACGAAGCTTGATTTAAAAGCCACAACTTTCATGGCAGTGTGGCAATAATATTATATTAACTAGTATTTAGGCATAAGTAGCGAATAAGTAACGAGTTAGGTCATGAGGGTGATAGGTAATATATTTTTTCTCTTTAGTATAAGTAGATATATCTTAGTACAAGTTTAAAGCTAAAAGATTAGCTATTGGCAGATAAGTATCAAGTTATCCTGTATTTCGTGGAGAACTGTGGTCTCTGGCTACCCTGACGGGAACAAGGCGTGATGTTATGTATGTATGTATGTATGTCGTTTATAATGCGATACGGAACCCTAAAAAGGCACCCAAGAGAATGGCTAGATGTTGGCAATCCGGGCTGTACTAATGGCAGACAATGGCAGTAGTTAACCGCTAGATAAGGCAGGTAGCTACGAGAGTAGATTTTATGGTTGTATGTTACTGAAATCAAAATCGAGGTCTTATAAACAAGAACTTCGTGGTTCAAAGAATTACTGAACTGATATAATTTTATTAGAAAATTAGATAATGTCGAGCTTGTAGAAGCGAGTGGAATATCGATAGGTATATACTTTAGCTCAGGAGTGGACTACTATAATTGAGTCTGGTTATGAAATGACCGATCGTAATATTCCATGAAACGCCCACTTCAGTACAAGGAGCTACCTTCAGAACCCCAGCAAAAACAAGAGGTACTTAGGAGGAGATTTACCATGGTCACCACACTTGTAAGCGTTGATGCAGGTGACCGCTGTTATTGATGACCGCAGTATGTAAGATGGTACGATACAAAGGAAAAAAAAATTAAGCTGATGCCCATCCTTCTGTTCGTAAGCCCTTAGTCGTCTTTTGCGACACCCATGGCAAGATATGGGTTGTTACTACTCGTTGCGGAACCACACGGGTCCGTTATTTTCCGCAGATGAGCAATAAGATTATTGAATAAAATCAATTCCGATGATAGTGAAAGGAAGTGCGATACGATTTAGGTAGATTTGTCCAGCAGTAAAATGTGAAAGGAAAACGATAGAGATAAGGTTGAGAGAAAAAAAAAATCAGGTTTGATTACATTTTCGTATAAAATAAAATATATGGTGATTTACTTTACCTTGCGAAGGCAAAGACAAAATCGGAGATTGTTATTGTCATAGGTCCGCAATCAATTATTACGTGAGATCAAGATCTATTCGGAATATGCTAGATAGAAAGAACTATAAGTAGCTCTAAGTTTTACTGCCAGTCATGATATATAAAGCGTCTTAAAACAATGCTATACAGAGCCCAGTTAAGTAAAATCATTAGAAAATATGTCATGATACGAATAGTTGACATTACAATTAAGCGATAATATAAACTTCATTGACATCGCATATCACCTACCTTATTTCAATATAGGCCGTTCGTCTAAACAAAAGGTGTTTCCGATCTCGAGAAACAAATACAAGATATACAAAAGGTCTAACACCTCATTGTACTATAAATCCTACTTATATTATAAACGCGAAAGTTTGTAAGTATGGATTGATGGATGTATGTTTGTTACTTTATCGCGTAAAAACTACTAAATGGATTTTAATAAAACTTTTCAATAATATAGCTTATACGTCAGAATAACACATAGGCTACAATTTATAAAACTGCGCAGACGAAGTCGCGGGCACCAGCTAATAAATAAATAAAATTACCCACGGTCAGGCTGAAACTCTTATACAGGTTTATATAATATATAGATAAATACATAGCTGAACCCATACTCTGGTTAAAAGGGAACGACTCAAGAGCTGCTATGACCAATGAGAGTAGCCATTTACCCAAGTAACAGGAAAGGGCACTCAGCTGTACTATTTCATATAAAACAGGCTTTTGGCATATTATTACACTATAGACACTCTGTCTCAAAGATTTCACTTTTAAATAGCCAATCTATTGAAAGGAATAATAATGCCACATGCAATAAAATATTTTAATTTGGAAAGACAGGAAAACCGAAAAGCGAGTTTCGAGAACTTTAATTGTGAGGAGATCGTATCCATATCAAGTGCCAATTGATTTTGTTAAATCGATCAGAATGAGCATTTTAATTAATTTTATTTATTCTGACAACAAACCTTCAATACCAATACAGTCAAGTAGTAACAGAATTATATAATCCTATTAGAGCTGGAGTGTCAACAAAGAGATTTTATGTTGGAATATAAACTGAAGACGCTTGTATATGATTGACCCTTTGGGGCATTAAGTTCATGCTTACATTATAAACTGTCCTGACATTTAATTACCTGACATTATGAAGTTAATGCTGACCGAGCCAGGCCAGACTAAGTTCGACCATACAAACGTTTATGTCGTATGAATGTAAGAAAAGGGGCCCCGCAACTCACATACAACGAGAAGACACTTCTATGCATATAGAGTGAAAAAGAACAATGAATCCGCATTTACTTCGTATCTCCCTGCAACCTGGCTTCGTACGGAGGAGGTAGTGTGGAAATCGTTGCAAACATCATCGACAAACAACATCAAGCCGTTACGGTCGTCTTGGCTGGACTTGCTCTAGTTGGGGGATAGTAATCGGCTTCGTACACAAATTGACTCTTTGGTCGGCTGCCACCGTCCGCCGGTGAGTGGGGATCTGGATCGATGTTGTGTAAAGATCTGACCTGGACTTGGCGCATGACTGGAATACTGTCTTAATAATTCTTGCATAAATTAATATTTAAAAAGAAAACAAGCGATTCCTAAAATAATTTAATTGATACAGAGGCACTCGAAGTTACGGATACATCTCTTACCAATTATTGTTTAACTTATCTTTAGAAAAATGGCAGATGGAGTTGAAACCCGTAGAGGGCGTAAACGAGTAGATTATTAGATGCTAGTAACAGGTTAGGTACCATTTACTCTGTGTAAGATTACATGAGAAGGGGGCGTCAATACACAAAGGTAACGCCCACATTTATGACAGTGCTAAGGAAGCTAGTTACATAGTACATGAGCAGGTAGGTTTTGAGACGGATAGAGGATTTATATACGAGCCCTTAGTTTATGTAACGGCTATGTACATAACTAGGCATTGTATGCACATAGTTGGCTGTGTAGTATTGGGAGGATTTATGTTCGTTGAGTTAGGTAAATAGGTTAGCTAGGTAGATATATTTGCAGATATGGTTATATTATGTAGGCGAGTATATTTAAAGTAAATAAATAAGGTTATATACCTAAACGAACTTGCACTGTTACCACTGAGGAATGCCGATATAATATGTTATGCCGATGATACTGCAGTCATTTTTAAGGAAAACACCTGGACAAACTGTCTCACGACAACCAAACAGGGCATGTCGAAAATCGCTGAATGGCTCAGACAAAATCTCCTATCACTGAACAGCAGTAAAACAAAGTTTCTATGTTTTCATAAAACTGCTGCTTCGGCCCCCGGAATAAATACTTCTCAGATTGTCGTGCATTCTTGTCTGAAGAGAAGTGATGATTGCGCATGTATCGAAATTACAAGATCACGCTCCATTAGATACCTTGGCGTAATTATTGACGATAAACTCTCCTTCAGAGAACACATTCAATCTCTATCTGCTAGAATTCGACGCCTGATACACGTATTTAGAGCACTTAGAGATGTGGCTGACTGGAATCTCTTAAAATCTGTTTACATCTCCTTGGGTCAATCAATTATAACTTATGGCATCCAGGCGTGGGGCGGTGCAACCGCTTCAAACCTTATTCTGGCAGAGAGGGCACAGCGAGCTCTTTTAAAGGTGATGATGCGTAAGCCTTATAGATATCCGACATCCCAATTATATGAAGATGCCCAGCTGCTTAGCATCAGACGCTTATATATTTTAAAAGCAACGCTTATCACTCATAAGGAAATATTGTGCTCTCCGAATTATGCAAATATGCTAAACCAGAGAACTTACAAGGCACCTTTTAGGACCACAAATACTGCTTTCGGTAGACGTTTTTCGCCATTTGCATTTCCTTACATATATAATAAGGTTGTTAGGACGATAGAAATAAAAAAACTCTCCTTGCGTGAAGCTAAGCACAAAGTAACCAATGAGATTCTGAAGTGGACCTACGACGATACTGAGTCTATTCTCAAAGCACAAAGATAAATTATAACTAGCTTCAGTTCACTGATGGGTATATTGCACTTACACATACACACACACACGCACGCACTCACACACACACATTTACGAATAATCTCGCTCACTCTGCATGTAAATTAGATTTATTTTTAATGTTTTATTCTTCGCTAATATAATTATTAATTCTATTCATAATTTAAGCTCTAATCTTACGCTACTATGCCACATGTACAAGTTAGAATAATTGCTACCTACTATTAAGAATCAGTTTGTGTCCTGCTGTGAATGATATAATGTAGCGATAATCACGATACAGGCTTTGCCTAGTGTGGTTATCGCAGTTAAGCAAAATGTGAATTTTACTGAATAAAAAATTATTTATTTATTTATTTATTATTTATGTGTACGCAGGTAGGTTTGTGTAAAAGAAAGGTAGGAGATTGTAATAAATAGATAGGTCTTAGGGTAAAGTAGGTGATTTGATTAGGGTTATAGGCTGTTAGAGGAGTTAGAAGAATAAATTAGCTGAGGATTTAGTTAGGCGGAGTTGTTGCATTTGTTGATGATTAGGTAAGATTGAAGCAAGTATTATGAAATTATTATTTGTGTAGAGAGCTAGAAGAACAGGTTCTCTAACTATCTACAGGGAGAGGGATGTAATGGGACAAGCCTGCCGCTAATAAAAATAACATCCCAACCATATTTTTAAAGAGCGCGGTAAACGTTCGGATTGACTTTGGATTGCAAATATAATAAAAAAGGCGTAAGTGCCACTATCTTGTTTAGCAAAGCAGAGCCTTAGGTCTAAGACTTAAAGCGCATCCGTTTGCTACTGTATAGGAACATATAAACACACACTCTAACAGTTTCAGGTCAGGCAGTTTTGGCGCGTAAATGCAGCGCATTTGGGTTTTCAACCAATAAAGGAAGCGCGTGTCTTGGCATGGAGGGCCAATGACGTTACGAAGGGAAAGGCGTCGCTCGCGCCAGCGGCGTTGGCGAAGTATAGAGGGCCAGCGGGTCATTCGGTGTGCATCCTCTCACGAGAGGGGTAGTGAGTGAAGTGCTTGTGATTGATGTGCAAAAAGGCACGATATAGAGCCAGTGTAATATAGGAAAATAAGTCCCCATCGTACAAATGTGGATTCGACTAGTTCACAGATAAGCATACCAACATGTTATTTTGTTAATTATAGATATAATTTACCGTTTGCCATTTGAGATTAGATTGACTAGTATATTTTGCGCCATTTGATATAAATTGCAATGTCGAACCTAGTGTCAACCGTAATCTGAGAGGGCAAACTTAAGGTGTTATTGTGGCCACAATAAGAGTAAGCGAAAATTGTAATGATTTAATTGTACCTATATTTAATGTCACTGCCTATTGTCAATACCTACGCCAAAGTGGTTTTACTTTCTTGTTCCTTTCCACTTCCTGCAATTTGGGCTTAATTTTGCGAACAAGATCCAACGAATATCGATATTATATTAAATTCAATTACTTGTAATTTTCCCGCCTTACTTTATCTATTCCTTAATACAATGATATATTGTATCGGATTCGTTGGTTTTGAGTAAATATAAACATGCAGGCGCTTTATGTGGTAAATAAAATACTTATCGTTTGTTACCACAAAACTCATTGTTTCCTTTCAACATATTACCTACTCCCTAACTCGTAATAATTCGAGACCCTTCAGGTCCAAAAGTAAGCATCTACTCTTGCCATTAACTTAATAAGCCGAGCTATTCTAAAACTTTGCCATTTACAAATAAACTTGCCATTTTATTAGTAATGCACAGCACAGTGTTTGGCTAGACAAAACTGTGAAGTATTATTTTATCAATCGGTCCAATAAAAGACGATCAACAAAATTTAAGACTAACAAATCGAGATAAAACATTTCGATTTATACATGGGTTCGACTCCCATCACAGGGTCATAAGGCCGTGACCCTAACATCATTAAACAGTCTTGATGATCTAACTAGAAAACTATTGTTCCTATAATTTATTTGGAGGAGGGAACATCAAGCAGTTTGTTCAAGCGTAGATTTCTGGAAGGGACTCTCAAATTTATCTTACTTAAAAGATAGGAATATAAACGTATCACACAAAAACAATAATATATTTGTCGTGTATATTTCCGGGTCATGAGTACGGTTCTTGTAATGACGAGCAATTATTTGAATAGCGACTGATTTCTGAGTGGTGTAACTGGGAGTGCGCGCCCCCACAGTGCGCCCCTCCCCTGCTTCCATTTTTGGATCAGTCGTGCGGCAGCCAAGCAAGGCACTTGGGTCCTGACTGCGGTGCTTGTGCTGGACATTAAACCATAGTCCGGGGGTCTAATATGAGCCATCAGGAGAAATACGCAAGTCTGACTACAGTGAGACGCGATGTGGCTAAGATAATGAGTGATTGTGATCGAAGAGTAAGCCTTTACAGCCATCCTTTACAGCGATCTAGGACTATCGCCCATGTCTAATCACGACATATTTATGCTCAGTGTTAGCTTTGTTGCCTGTGCAAGATATTGATTCGAGTTGGCAATATATTAAATTAAATACCCTCTGACGATGTGAAACTAATTATTTCGAAAAGTTTTGGCTAAGGCCGGACTTTATTAACGTATGGTCTGTCTTTTCAAATCGCCATCGTACAACAAATATTGTGGAAGGTTGGAACTTCAAAATAAACGGCATCATTAAAAAAAATCCAACTATGATACAAATTTTACAAGTATTAAAAGATGATAGTACTCTTGCCAGTTTAAAAGTCGATCAGTTCAGGCGATTTGGAAAGAAAACATTACCCAAACGCAATAAAACATCTATTGAAAAGGATGAATTCATAAGAGACGCACGCAATCACAGTTAATAAAAGGAGATATTTCGTCTGTATTATTTGTATACAAATTCGCACTCTATACATGTTCACATAAAAAAATAGTGAAATAAGTAATACATACTGTTTTCATTTTCTCGCTCTCTTATTTACTAAAATAAGTAATACATACTGTAACCCTTTTCATTTTCTTTTAATTTTCAACCCTAACCGAACTACTGCTACACTTTATAGTAGGAACAGTTCGGCGATTTAAAGAAACCGGACTACTGCTACTAAAAAGTTGCACAGCAACCAAACTACTGCAACTAAAGGGAAAAATCGATCGAGTTAGATCTCAAGTCTAGGAAAATTCGTTTTCATCGTGTTTTTAAGCATTTTTTTTAAATACCGTGTTTTAGACAGAATCCTACAGCGCAATCTGTTGGCGAGTAACATAGCTTGCTTGCCTGATGATATTTTAATTTTGAGGCGGCTATTATAGAGTGAAGCTCGATCGCCCATGTTTTACTAGAATAAAAATACGTCACTAAGAGCCAGTCCTTTTTCACTCCGCACTGTAGGTATGACCCGCGGCGCGCCAGTTAATGCGTCTTCTATTGCAGTTGAATGTCATGCATATCACGCGCTACACTGACGGCACGGCTTGAGAGAAAAATCATTGAAATAGTTTTCAAAAACTTTTTACGATGGACAAAAAGAAAAAGATAAGAAAATATTGTAGAGTGTATGCGTGCTATTAAAATAGCGAAAAACAAAAGATATCGAGATTTTTTATATTACAAAAAGTAGTTATGTAATTATTGTAAATGCACCCAGTCGCACGCCAATAGATCGGTTGGTAAGCATTTGCACTTTTGGTTGAACAATATTACATACCTACCTACTTGCGTCTCACTCATTATCTTATAAGATGACAATCCGACCCGGTCTTGATGTATTCAAAAACGAGTTCTAAACGGTAAATTGCAATTATGGACTTTATGCTCTTTTTGTAAGCTTTAATTTTGTCGGCACCCCGCCTGGGAGTGACGGATCTGTACACGTCAGTTTACTGTTATCTAATCTGTGTCAAAGCGATGAGAAGAAGTCCATTTAAATAATAAATAATGGTACCTTGTGGAAGAATCTCTGAACTAAGCCCAGGTTTGATTTTTCTTTTCAGTTTGTGATAAATATTGCGCTCAAAAACAGTAAAGGCATAATTAAGTCTGATATTAGATTCTGATGAAAGAGACTTCAGTTTTTAAATAAAAATATTTGAGAATTAATATCTAGTACGAATCAAATTATTAAAACTTTTAATAAGAAACATTCAGGCAATTTGAGTTGCTTTTAAGTCTTAAGCGAATGATGTGTTAATTTGTTTCACAATTTTTTTTTATAACAACGTGTTTATTTTGTGTTTTTTTTTAAATGTTCTTCTTCTTCTTTCGAGTCGATTCTGGCATGATTTATATTGTATTAGACCAAAACTCCGCCACACCGACAGCATTACCGGTGTCATTGTAAAGGTCTTCGCGCGAGCAGGTAGAGGGGCATGCATAGGGCAGGTCAAAAGGTGTGCCATCGTTTGCGGAGAGAAGCCACTACAATGTTGACGTCACTATACACGACAATACTTGCGTATGGTGCTTAGGACATGAAACTGAACAACTTTTCCCACACAACATAGGTCGAAAAATTGCAAGGTTTGTATGGGGAAGTAAAAAAGAATTTTCATTATTCAACCTATGTTTATTGGGAAAGATGTCCTAAGCAGGTACCTACCATACTCAGACATTTGATTATCACGCTATGTATTTAATGGTACATTTTATAGATTTTTTTTATGTGTACCACTTTCACGACCAAATATTGGTGTTTTATTCAATGTTTTTCAACTTATTGTAAACATTATTTTCTTAATCCAATGCATAAAAATAAATCAAATATTTCTATAGCCCCTGAAGTGGCCACTATTGCGAATATTTTGATATGAAGACAGCGATGGTATAAGGGTCAGCGCACATCCGTACCGGACACGAAATGTAAATTCGCCCCGACGTAAATTATGGCCGGAACCCTGGGTCGGATCTAGGGTAGGGGTAGGGCATTGTGATTATAATTGTCATAATGCAATATTATGTAATTACACCAAAATTATAAAAAAAATATATGTAAATGCAAACATAATTTATAAATTCTAACAAGAAACTAATTAATCTATAAAAAATATATACCGCAAGTATTGTATTATAAACCTAGAATTTAAAACGTTTCAATTGGACATAATGGGTTCGAAACGGCACTACAAAAAATGTGGTGTTATACTAACAGTGTGAATTGAAAAAATTATCTAAAAGGCTTTTTATGTCTTATAGATAGTAGGCAAAGAATTCGGACTCTTTGCTCCGCTCGGAATAGAAGGAATAGTTATTTATTTTACAATGGGAAGACATCTGCCATTGGGTCCCAAGTTGAAATATCAAATCATCAAACGTGATTTGACATCCTCATACAAAACTTAAAGAATGTCGCCTATGCCGCATTTACAATGCCTGAATGAATGTCAGAATACCTTGTGACACATAATTTCATTAATCTTCCTTCTATTACCCTTATATTTCTATGGTAGTAGGTATTGACAATATTTGTCCAAAACATAAACCATGCACCACCAGGTGGCCCAGCCCACCTGCTCGTTTTCCCAATTGTGAAAAAAAAACGCGCTGCTTAAATTTGAGGGCATCAAACCGAACCTAAATGCGGCCCTGACCGGAAAACTTCCCCTTAACAAGACGTCCACTGAGTTACGCGGATAGTTATAAATCTCTTCGTTTGTTCTGCTGGAAAAAAGCGGGAAAATGTACTGAAGTAAATTACAAGAGCTGTGATATGAATAACCTCTTCAGTTTCTGTCGTACTCTGTATAAATGTTCGTTATTATTATGACCGTGTTGTTGAAAATTGTCGATTAAATACTCCTTTTTATGTCTGTAATATTAATATTATTTAAATGTTTTATAGCTAGTTTCAATTTATCGATGATGTTATCGATATCATGTTTTTTTGACAAAATGTTTGGATTTGTTTTCTATGTTATCATCATCATAACATCCCATGAAACGTCCACTGCAGGACAGGGAGCTCCCTCCAGAACTCCAGCAAAAACGCGTGGTACTTATCAGTACTATAGTCACCACGCTTGTAAGCGTTGCGGCTGGCGACCGCTGTTGCTGGTGACCGCAGTATGCAACATGGTTCGATATACAGAAAGATGCTGCTGCCCATCCTCCGGTTCATTAGCCCTTAGTCGCTTCTTACGACACCCACCGGTAGAGATGGGTCGGTACTATTATTTGCATGCACCACACGGGCCATGGACGGACAGTGCTTTATAACGTCTAGGGCCTGGGTTATTTGCCTTTCTTTGTCACTTTCAAACAAGTTTATATTTTTCATTAAGTCTGTTAAAATCAATAGGTAGCGTATAATACTGAATAAAGGAAAGTTACTTTGCAAACGGGTCGGCGACTCAAAATTTTTGATATGTTGTCTAGGTTGGTTAGTTAGTGTTTAAAATACAAAGTTATGCACAATTAAAGGCTAGTACGGTCAAGATTTTTAATTTCATAAAGTATTCTTTGTAGGACTCCCAGGGGGGAATATCTACTATCGCTCGTAAAGTTCTTATCTACTATCGCTCGTAAAGCTCTCTTTTGGACAGTAAACGCCTTATTTATGTTATATTTGTAACTATTTCATATTAAACTGACAAAAGTTGATCAACGGTCATTCTTACGTAGGGTACAACAAACCAAACTCATTATTTATATTACTACTACTGACTACTGAATGTAACGAAACGCACTTTTAAATAAAGAAAACTGCTTGAAACAACAACAATTTTGTTGCGAAGTTATCCATAAATTTTTTTAAATCCTCATTTTCCTGTGACTGCCACATTTAGCGACCGTTTGAATACAGTGACGAATGTACCTTAAAAAGTTTGTTGCTTTCAAAAAAGCAAATTTAGGTACACTGTCAAAAGCAGGAGGTAAAAATAAAAGTAGGTTATTTAAATGCTTTTGACCTTTTATCTTTTCTTTCCAAAAAAGAACAACCCGTAAATTATAGGGAAATGTCAAGCACTGCCTGTTTTTAGGGTTCCGTACCTCAAAAAGAAAACCAAGCTTCTACACCTTCCAAATGATACGGCCATATATATGTCACAATGTGTCTGTTGACCAAGAATCCAAGACGTGAAGAATCATGAAATTTGACAAGAAGCTAGATGTTAAAGCACAACCAAAGGAAAAAGTCTAAAATCGATATATTACAACTTTTCTCACAACCACTTATAACCAACGGACGCTCACCTTACGTTTCAAATAGGTACGAAACCCTAGCACGCGATTTGGATTCGCACTTGCCCTGTTTTTTTAGAAGTTTTATATAGCAAAACGAGCTTGTCGATTTCAGCACTACATCTGTAAGAAATGAATAAACCTATTTTTAGTCATATTATGAATGAATAGGGTATTGTAAATAGCAGCCATAAATATCTACGATGTGAAGGTCTAGTTTTTTTTGGAAACAATCTAAAACTAGATTCAGCTATTTATTTTTGACGATTTATGGAATTCTCTAAAATACTGAAGACAAATCATAGATAGTGGTTTAGACTGCCTGATGCACGATATTACTTGAATTCAAATTGAAATTTTATTGCAATCTTAAGTTTCACTACTCTTTTTCTCTTTGATGTAATAAATAAACAATGAGAAGAAAATGATGTGCTCAGTCAATAAATAAATTTGTGCAGCAGTATAATTCTCAAGCCCATTTCTATGGCAGAGCTTGATGGCACAATGAGAAAAGGCGATAAAGCCTCCATTGTAAAAAAAAATCACAGATTTCGTGTCTTACACGACTATCGGAAGCACATTGGAAATGGATCTAAGCAATTTGAAAAAAAAAACATAAAATATTTAAAAAATCTTTTTTGAAAACAAGCTTGTATTGTGTGAAGGTGTGAAGTTTTTATAGTTATGATTCCTCCTTTTTTATTTGCGCTTTGTAAGCTTTCAAGTCGTTTGATGCCATTGAATATTATTAAGTTGTATGCATGATTTCGATCGATCTATTTCATTATATTTATCTAAATAACTAACATTTATCAGCACGACTCTTGCATAAAATTATTTTCTCCTATTTGCTCTTAAACAGTGCTCTTATTTCAAAAAAAGTGGCGTTTAATCACCTCGTTCCGGTTCTCAATTCAACTACACAACAGAAATGTAAAACACTACAACAATATATATTACAGTACCTGTTGTGTCGTTTTTCTTAATCTATGTTTTGTGTGTTCTTTTCATGTGTACAATAAATAATTAAATAAATGAATAAATAAATTGTTGAAGTGTTATGGCTGTTTGAATTTTTGCTTTAGGTCAACTACGCGACAGTAGTGTAAAACTGTACAACAATGTACATTGTTGTAGTGTTATAGCCGTTTGAATTTTGCTTTAATCTTAAGTAAAAGTATACAACAAGGACAGCTACCTGGAAAAAGTGGTCAAGTGTCATTAACAAATTGCAATTGCTTGTTTTTAATATGAATTAATAAAGACTTGATTTATTCCTATAACTTTGTTTTCTGTTTCCTCACAAATAGGAGAAAAGCATTATACAAGTTGCGCCCGAATCGAAATTATCGTCCTTGTTGACTTGGAAGGCCTCGGCGTCGCCTCAGCCATCCAATATCATCACTTGGCCGATGATTGCCTTATTTTCAGCCTTAACAGTAATGCATTATTTTGAAATTTTAGTACAACAGATTTTTTTTAAAAAAGCTTGTTTTCAAAAAAGTTTTTTTATTTATATTTTTTGTTGAACTTTTTATTTTTTTCTTAATTGGTGAAATTATGTGAATACCGTCACTGCTAAATTCTACCTTGATTGATAGTAAAGCTGTGCTCACCGACAGCAGGGTCAAATTCTTTTGGTCACGTATCCAATGGCACTGTTCACTAAAGTTTTGTTAAATAACAAATCACAAACGAGCTGAAACTGTATAGGATGGAAACGTTTATAACAAAGTTGCTTTGTCTAACTTCAAGTTCCACCTTTAAACCCTGGAAAGTTTAGAGTATTTGCTAACCCAAATCAGACGAGCCCAAACACAACGAGTCTATCTTGCTTAGTTTAGACGTTCCTATGGCCATCTTACGACTCCATCATCTGTACCCTGATCATCATCTCTGACCAAAATGCTTGGGGATACAAGTCTAACGAACCCAAACACGACGGGTCTTTCTTGGTTTTTTATGAGTTTCAGACCACCGTCCAACTCCATCATTTGGATCCTGATCCTCATTTGATACCAACGTACTTAGGACTACAAATATAACGAACCCTTACACGACGGGTCTATCTTGTTCAGTTTAAGAGTTCCTATGGTCACCTTACAACTTCATCATCTGGACCCTGACCATAATCTAGGACCAAAGTGCTTGTATAACGTACCCAAACTCGACGGGTCTATCTCGTTTAGTTTTTTAGTTCCTATGTGTCGAAACTCCTTCGTAACAATGAGAAAATGTGTCACCGAAAACTACTCAGCGGCAGACAGAAGTTGAGACTCTTCAGGGTGGGGGATCCAAAATGCCAACATAAAGTTAAGAGTTTATTATGAAAAAGTAGGTAAATACAAGGCGGTGGTCGTGCTGCGCGCGGGCACGTCCGAGCACGACCAGAATCAAAGGTAAACTGACTGTTTTTGACACGAATGACATCGAAAGACAGAGATAGAAGACATTTGAAATAGGAATTTGGAATTTTGGGCCAGGACAATAGAGCCAGGATCACGAAAGGAGGCAGCATGCGAGGCATGCAGCCCCGCTCCGTGACAGTACCCCGGGGCTCCGGTGAAAAATTCGAGGAGTACCTACTGGAATATCCGTAGAATTTTACAAAGACAACTAAAGCTAAGTAAGGACTTAAAATAATAAAACTAATAGTTACTAGGTATAACGGAACTGCCCAAACACGAACAAAGTATAACAAACTTAACCTAACAAAATCAACAGACACACGTCGTCTAGCAAAGCAATATTATGAATCCAAACATACATCATCAACCAGTCAAGTCTTAGCAGCTCGAACCTACATAAGACACAGGTCTATACAGTAAAAGTAGCCCTAATAACTAAAATCATAGGGAACTCAAAGGGCAGTCCGTAAAGAACGCATTATAAATAACAAACATGATAAACTTGAATAAGTTAATGCAATAAACATTACACAGGCAAATGTCTAAAACCTTAGAGGTACATAAAAGTTCAATGAGCATACCTAAACTAAAGTAGATATGGACAGGTATAGCATAAATATCGCGATATCGCGCAAAAAGCAATGTAAAACAAAACAATGTTCACACAAGTAAGTGAATGCAAAAGAACATATTAAAAGTAAGAAAAACAAATTGTAACATAAGCTAATATTACAAATTCAATTATTGATTAAAGTGATATGAAGGATCAATAAATTATTTAATTAATTAAAACAATAAATCAATTAAAGCTAGCTTTGTAACGGGCCGATGGTCCGATACGGAATTACACGAAGAATATAATAGAGTAAATTCTATTTTAGGAGTTTTAAAATGAGTAATAATACAATAGGAATCTTAATATAAATGATCATAGATTTTGTTCGACTCGTAATGAAAATAAAGGCCTGATTATGCATTATTACTTAAAATAATTGCTTGAAAATACTCGTCTAGCGCCGCGAATCGGCGCATATTAAAACCTCCTTGGTTAAAAATCTACTTGTCAAACAGGAAATAGAAATGTGTGAGGGAAGTAGGTAGGATTGGCGACGTTAGCCGTAGCTGCTGGTTTGTAGCTCTCTGATTGGCTGGTTTGGGCGGTCTTATCTCTAAATTCGAAAGGAGTGGAGCATGGAAGCTACATCGCCCTTTTTTTGCTGCGACCGCACGAGAACAAGATGGACTCCAAAAAAATGTGAGAAAATTCTTCAAAAAAAAGGTGACCGAACGTCGAGTTTCACCGCTACAACTGACAAAAGCTAAGTATCTAGGGCATTTCGTCACCCAATTAGTAAATTAAGTTCAATTCGACATTACGATTAAATGACGCTTTCCTAAGTTACCCGCCGATGGCGATCTTTGTCAAGAAAATTATTATTTTATTAAAAATTTTTGTGTTATAGCGACCTTTGGAGCTCTAAACGTCAAAACGCGTGTTGAGTAAGAATAAAAACCAATACTTATAGAGTAGTTTTACCCGAAGGGGGACTAAATGTCCTGGTGCTTAGTTCATCGTCTTTTCAAATTTACAGGAGGTCTATGGACCATGTGAAATAGGAACCAAAAACTACAAACCATTTGCTGCACCTAGGCAGAACTCAGAGGAGCTGAGCGTCCAATTCCAAGCCAGCAGCAGCCCAGACGACTCAGTCTTCATTGCAGTAAGCCAGTCGCAGATGGGTAAGAAGATTTAATCTAAAATGGAATTCGAGCAGAAGATTTAGGGTCAAATCCACATTCAAATGGGGAAGATTACTCCTCAAATCTGCCAATCTACTTTGAACAACTTATGCCAGTCAATTATTTGAGCATATCTATCCTTCTCTGGGATTCTATACAATCAATTTTACTAACTTTAAAAGATATAGCTACAACTGAAAGCTACTACCCACTTCAATATAAAATTCAATTCTAAGTCTGTTATAAAGAAGGTCTTTTTGGCTCAAATGCTGCAAATGAAAAACGCATTTGATTCATCTAATAAACTCACTCTTTTCTATGCCACAAGCTAAGATACAAGGCTGATGATATATAAATTCGACTTTGGGAAAGACAAAACCCAGTATATTGCAATACATCCATATCGGGGTTGCAAATACAACAGGAGTCAGTTTGTAAGTCATCTCGCACATAGAAAGTAATAAAACACCTTTATCTATATGGAAAGATTGAGCTGAAAGGACTCGATATATTTCAGGCCTTTACATTGTTAAAAATAAACTAAATTTCCTTGAAGAAAGTCAAATATCAATCTTGGAGAAGTTTAGATGTACTATTTTGATGTTCTCATGTATCATTTACAGCCTTCGGATCTACCTACTTCCTTTCACACAAATTATTTACAGTGCCTATAAGCTCATACTAATCAATACATTTATTCTAGGAAATTAATTGTATAGGAATTCAACTTATTCATGGTCCGCACTCAAACGAATTAGGGTTACTCGTTGATCACCTCGTCGGGTCCAAAAAGCGGTATAGACATCTCATCGGCCAATTTACAACTAGGACAATCCCAATACATAGGCTTCAAGAACTACAGGACTTTCCTTAGATTTCCCTTAGGTTCAGCTAGGATAGTTAGAAATTTAGACTCTACCACATTCAATTATTCCTTACAGGTTCATAAACCTTTAAACTACATATTCACACCTTCATCTTATTAGGATAGCTCTAGGGGTTAGGAGACGTTAAAATCTGATGCTTGGGTTCGTGCCCAGGATAGGAAACTAGTAAGTAAAGTTTAAGTAAGCCATTAGGATACAGGCATCTAGACGTTACAAACTGGTGGCTGTGCCCATGATCTAGAAATAGGTTAGGGTTTCTATTTTAATAGCCTTTACCAGGCATCTAGCAGGCCTAGAGTGTTACAATCTGGAGCCGTGCCCAGTATGTCTTAGAATTTATGTTACTACAGTTATTATTTTAGAAGCAGGCAGCCCGTTACAATCTGGTTAGCCGTGACCAGGCTTAGACCCCATCTAGAGCCATTACAAGCTGAAGATGCCGTGACCAGTATAAAAACCTTATGTTACTACGGCCTGTTAGTAAAGTTATATTATATTATTTAGTAGGGAATATTTAGGCTCTGTTTTAATATGGTTGCTAGGTTAGAATTTAATTATTAACTTATTAGGGAGAATTCTATATATTCTATTAGCAAAAATTGGATTTAGACTTTAGGGTACAACTAAATATGTTACTAAGGATATATGCAAATTGCCTAGGTTAGATTATATCACTAAATGTAAGAGTTTAGACTAAATTTTAGAATTTTTATTTTACTGCCGTTGTGTTATCATAAAGTTTATTAAAGTTCAGTCAATATCTGTGCCAAAGAATGATAATAGATAGGTATTCTAAAAGCTGAAATAAATATTGAATATTTTGCAATTGATTTCACCTAGTTTTGACTAAATGAGATAAGCTTAGCATACCTAGACTTGCTACTTATCAGGTACCTAGTTACTTACTTATTGAATGATAAATGATAATAATTACACCTCAGAACACAATTCACTTTTATTTTCTTGCACAGAAAGACACTTGAAATATTTAGTTTCACAAACAATTCTTATCACTTTTGCACTAAATATTTTAGCTTCAGAGCTTCAGGAATTAGGGGTTGAGATATATCTGATGGGTCCATTGTGCTGTCGTTATATCTTGCTGTTGATAAGGTCCGGGGCTGCATCTTGTCGAATTTCTTGAGTTTACACTTCACTGAAAAATAGAAATTAATAGGTTACTTTACTATCAGGATACATTAGTTGTAAAAGTAGAATTTTATGTTCTTTTACAGTAAACAATATGTAAAGAATAAATAATGAAAATTATTTGCTTGAGAGGGAATTAGGCAGGGAAAAATCTATTTGTTATAATACGGTTATAGACTTACCTACGCATGAGTAAACAATCTTTGTTTCTAAATTGAAAATGTGGACCATTGTAATTCTGAGAGGCGGCGAGCCGCGAAATTTTCAGTTTTCTTATTTGACCTGAAAAAATCAAAACGAGAAAGTAAATTTTAGCTAAAAGTAAACAAGTAGAATTAAAATCGGCATTTACTAAACAAATCTTACCTTGAATTTGAGCGCCATTTTATAATTTAGTTCACAAGCTTCCTTCCTCAGGGCACGGAATTAATAATAGTAGGTACTACATACTCAGGGTTATTGCGATGGGAAATCTGAAAAAAAAACGAACAATATAATTAGGTTTTGCAATGATTGAGGAAGTAATTTCAACACATTTTAGCATCTAAAAGTGATTTTTCTTACCGAAACAATCTAAATTGTAATATTTTTTTCGCATGTCACGGGTTGTCATGAAAACTAGTGTTGCCAAATAGTGTATTTTAAAAACGGTAGAACAATTTAAGAAAGTAGTATTAGCAAATAGAATTGTGTGAAAATTCCAATTGATGTACTTGATATTAATTTTATGACATAGAACTTGCGCCGCGAATAGGAACTAATTTTATTTTCTATCTTTTCTTAGGGGAGCAATGCGTCTTGCTGTATTACGGTAATAAATAACAAGTCGTGTCATGATTATAATTACATAATTGGTAGAATAGCTCACACATTTTCTTACTTATTTCAATTTAAAATTTTGTGCGCTTTTGAAAATATAATCCTTAATTATCGATGATTCATTAGCGATTTGAAGTAACAAGCGATAGGAAAATTTAAAATGTCATACTTAATATTTTACATAAATCTCTTTCAGCTAATCTCAGGAAATTTATTACTGTAGGAATTTAATAAAAGTGCTTCAAGCATAGTTAGAAAAATGATAATAGTATGCAGAATTTTAATATGTCTGGCAATTCCGATTGTGATTAATGAATTCGAATACACGTTCTGATTTTTGTTAAAATTTCGGATACACACATGACACTATCATAAGAAAAAAAAGGGGAAAAGATTTGTCTATTGTAGTGTAGGAATAGTTGCGAATAAATAGTGTAGCATTTTATCGATAAATTATGCTGTAGATTAATGTAGGGTTTATTTTGACTTTTGGGATTGTCTTAGTCTGTAAGAGTGGCTACTATCGTGGCCACAATCTGTTGCTGTGGAATGGAAGGTGCGGACCATGATAAGTTATGTTATTAGGGTTAGTGATTTAATAGGAATAGTTATATTAGGAATAGAAATGAACAAAAGTTAATCACGTAGCTTAAAATCTTAGAATATGTTATAGGGATAGTTTAAAACTTAAAAAAAAAAAAAAATACATTACTGTAGTCTACGTTCGACGAAATTTCAATAGGTTGAGACTTGGGGGGGTGAGAAAAAAATCTATATATATAGGTAATTCGCATTTGGATTAGCTAAATGACAGGAAAAATTAAAGGGTTGTAGTAGTTATACTCGTAGAAAAAAATAATTGAAATTTAAATGCGTGGATACTTTCAAGTTACGTTTCAAATAAAATCTTACTAGATAATACATAAATACCTATAATGAAAATTTAATATTAGCTTGACTAGAATTTTAAGATATAATAATTTTTCGTTGCTTTACCTAATCTATGTCTTATCTGCGGGTTGTAGTCGGATCGTTTTGTAGGGGGGGTGAGACCTTAAAATTAAAAAACGAGACCTAATATTTTAGTCGACAACTGAATTGACAGCCCTAGCGTAAAAAAAATTTGAAGTAAAGGAATATACATCCGACCGTGGGGGCACGTTTCAGATCGGGCGAAGATTGTACTGATAGAAGGGTAGCTTAATATGACGTTCATACGTGTGGTCGAGACGGACTGCTGTCAAAAAGTAGTTATTATTCGAAACGGAACAACCATGTGACTAATTTCTGAACGCGATGGACAGCTGACTGTCAGAATATACTCTTTGTTTATCGATTATTTTAAGTTATGATAGTTAAATTACCTGAAAAACTGTACTAAATAGTGATAAAAGAAACTCAACCGTACTACATTGGTTAGAAAATGTGTATTTGGTGCAAATTTTAAAGGTTAACAGTGAGATTCAAAGAAAAATAGTTGAAGGCTCGAATCAGATGAGTTAGGCAAAGTGAATCTGGTTAATAGTTTTAAATCTTATTGAATACTTAGTTGTTTAGTAGTAATTTGTTCAAAACATTAGGATACAAAATGCTAAAAGATTTAGTCTATAAAATTCAAAGCTTTTTAAATCCTTATCCTATCCTACTAATATTATAAACGCGAAAGTTGTAAGTATGAATGGATGTTTGTTACTCCTTCACGTAAGAACTACTGAATGGATTTTAGTGAAACTTTACAATGATATAGCTGATACATCAAAGTAACACATAGGGTACAATTGTCCTGCGCGGACGAGGTCGCGGGCACCAGCTATGCTAATATAAATTTCAGGTTGGAATTTGTTGCAATTTGGAATATTTACAGTAGAATAATATCAGAACAATAATTGATACCTGCTTATTCGAAAAAAAAAATGAAAACCTTTAGCTAATTCATTTATAAAATTAAATTATACTAAATACTTATTTTAGATTATTTACACAAGTAAGTCATGACTAAATTCTATACTATTTAGCGAGTAATCTTTATAAATATGCTTGCAATTTGATTCTAGGAGACGGCTATAGCGGTTTAAATGAAGTTTTGTCTTGCGGGGTTTTCAGTGCGAAGGTTAGACTAGGTTTTAAGTTAGGTCAGGATAGGTAGGTATCGCGTTTTAGTCATAAACCAACAGCGCCATCTGTTGACGGGTAGCAGAGCTTGCTCAATTGATAGTAACACCTTATTTGTTAGGGAGGCTGTTATGGGGCGAGTGCGGTCGACTGGGGCCTTTGCGGAATGTCATGGCATAATCATTATGGAAATATTTATATAACAGACTCTTGGGTCATGGACCAACCTATTAAACCTGGGGTAGGAGTTTTCAATGTTTTTCTAGTAATTATTCGTTCGGTCGGTTACTTGACAGAGTAGATTTCATAACAGGATGGGGGGTGAGACAGGCCGACGGTAAATCATGTGTTAGGGTTGAATACTTATTACAACCGTTGTGCGGTACCGGCAAGGAACAGTACCAACTAGATGGGTGTTATAAGAGGCGACTAATGGCTCGTGAACTGGAGGTTGGGCAGTAGCACCTTCCTTTGAATTTACACACTGTATTCACCAACAACAGCAGTTATATTTGTTAGCGTTTAGGGAGAGGCTCTCTGGTAGCATGGGACGTTGTATGGAATGTTATGATAATGATGACTTGCTGTTAAATAATAAAGCATATCTATTCAGTTGTGATACGCATAGGGTCAGGATTTGTTTTAGAAGGTTTGAGTGAGTCAACGAAGAATAATTTGTTTATACAAAATAATTTACAGGATTAAATAATTGCATACCAATATGGAGAATATAATGATATGCCAAACAATAAAGTAATGATAAAAAAAAACTTACCTTTAGTTATTTTGAATTCATAATTATATACTTTGATACTCTTAAAGTGAAGACATACAGGGGGGTTTTTTTTTTAGTAACCTTTAGGAAATAGTTAGAAATGTATATTGAGGAAATTGGATCTATGAGTAGATAAGAAAAGAATTGGGGCAATTAGGGTAGTAGGCGTATAGATATGAAAATATTAATTTAAGGGGTCTTCGTTTTAACTTAATTTAATAAATTTAATTCAAGTAAGGTTGAGATTGACATATGGAGTGGGGTCGAGAATGTTAAGTTGTATTTCATATCTTATTATCCTATATGGGTGTTTGTCAATTCGGTTCCGGCTAAAGTAAAAATTTTATTGGGAAGGTTTGATTGGAAACCTAGTAAGGTTAATAAAATTAAATAAAATGTAATATAATAAAATGTAATCAAATCAATTCAAATCAAACCAAACTAAACTAAACCAAATCAAATAAAAAGGGGGTCTATATTTATGAAGAATACCATTTAACATACGTTATAATATTAGTAAATTCACTTGTCGTAGGTAAGCTTAAGCGTAGTCTTTTGGAAGAATAGAATAAAAAATATTTACATTTAAATTTCTTAGGCACTGATTCAGTTTTGCGTAAGACTTTCTTGTGCTTATTGGGCGTAAGGCACGTATGCGTACAGCAAGAGTTTTTATATTATTATATACATGAGGCGTAAAGCGTAGTGTTTAAGGCGTAAGGCATGTATGCGTACAGAGAGAAATTTCATATTATTAAGTGCATAATGCGTAAGAAATGAGTTATTTGTGTGTGTAAGACTATCATAGATGCGTAAGCTGCAATACGTAAGACACATTGGCATGTATGCGTAATTATAAATTTTATTAGTACCGTAGCTGAAGTTCTAATGTCACCGGACATTCTTAGGTAACTTTAGGCGTACTTTTTCTTAAATGGGGCGAGGCATTTTGTATACCTTTCGAGATTCGAGAAACATCTGCCGTGTATTTTAATTTTCTTTACCTTAGGGTATTTTAGGTTAAATTCGAGGTTGAGGTTTTAGCTGAAAATTTACTTAAATTGGGTAGTTAAATTACGACATAGAGATATACCTCCTTAAGATAGATACTCCTCGGGGTTAAGTGATACGATTATTCGCAGGTAAAATTCTTATTATGTATTTTAAATATTTTTGTGATAAATTCCTTGGTTGTGTAGAAACTTTTGAAATTTATTTGAATTTTGCTGGTTAGGTACGAGTAAGCTCGGCGGTGAGCAGGTAATGATGGCTCGGGTAAACAGTGAATTTCAATTGAATAGTAAAAAGTTTCGTAATTCACGGTTAAATTTCCGGTCAGTTATATAATTTAACAATGTAGACACCTAGATTGTGTTGGAGAATCAGTTGCCCAGTGTGAAAAATGAGAAGATCCATCACTTTTGAAGTGTCGTAAAACAATTTTGATCGCGAAAATAGAGCTCGATAGGAAAGTTTTGAGAAAGAGAGTTCGATGATTCACCTTTAAAGTATTGTGCTAGACGACTTGTTTACACGTGAGTAATCCGTTGCGACAAGCTGTCGAGGAGTTTTATTTGAAAGGATCTTTGGGGGACCGACTCGTAGGTCCTTGGAAAGAAAGATGTTTTCTTAGGAATCATTTTGATTTGTGGACGGACTTATAGCCGCATTCCCAACCTTCCTGGCAAAATACTTCTTCCATTTCAAATAAATTTGTATGGTGTAAATCGAGGGTTGATGGGGTAAATTTACAATTGGTGTTATATTTCTCTTGTGAATTATTGCATCAGTTGCGCTTAGGAGTTAGTAAGTTAGGCATTGTAAGTGATTAGGCTGATGGAGTTAACTAAAGGGTTTGGGGAATTAAAATTATTAATCTAATTTTGCGCAGCGCCGGTACGTTTGCCTGAGCAGGCTCCACCTAATAGCATAACCTATTGTTTATCGAACGTTTCATTGGGGAGACCAGTGGTTCGTAGTAACAGCGTAAAAGAGGGAAGAGAGTATGAAACGTAAGGTTTTATGAACCATAAGGAAGAAATAAAAGGGTCGATTGATCTTGTTGAGAGGGAATGTTAGTAATAGGGAATAGACTAACAATAAATGTTGATGATTGAATGGGTATGACAGAGGTTATAAGAATGGAGGGTTGCAATGAACCAATGGATTCTCAACCGATGGAAAAATTTATTAACTGTTGACCCTGTACATTACACTTACAACGAAGTATTTATGGGATCATAGGTGCTAGGTTAATTTTAAGAGACATTGGGTACGAAAATCACTCTGATGTCTGATGTGAGTGTTGATGTACTCCCTGTAAATAACTTCTACTCTACAAGAAGCTGACAGCTTATGCAAAAACTACACTGCACAAGCTCCAAAACAGAAATGGAAGCAATATTGAGTCAAGTATTGGACATTGACTGTTGGTTATATAACAGTTAATTAGGGGACAGGACTGACCTTGTTCATTACGGGGGGTTTATGTGTCTATCCCGGGGTAACGTTGAAAGACAAAACAACCTGCCTTAGATTGGATGTGTTCATGAGCTGTCCTTCTGACGGGCTGAGTTTGAGACCTCAGTGTTCCTGTGTGGATATTGTTTGTTCGAAATTCTCGACATTTCTGGGGTATAACCAATATGTTCATCGTTTAACTCTTGAACTCTTATTGAAGACATTTTTCTTTTGGTTTAAAACTTACACTACTACAGGATCTACGTGTGTCCACTTTATGGGTTAAAGGTTAATAAATGTTAGATTATCTTCGTGAAATTCAAATGGTGGAAAATTTGCTCCGGGGACGCGTATGCTCTGCGCAAATTTGGGGGGTGGATGTAACGGGCCGATGGTCCGATACGGAATTACACGAAGAATATAATAGAGTAAATTCTATTTTAGGAGTTTTAAAATGAGTAATAATACAATAGGAATCTTAATATAAATGATCATAGATTTTGTTCGACTCGTAATGAAAATAAAGGCCTGATTATGCATTATTACTTAAAATAATTGCTTGAAAATACTCGTCTAGCGCCGCGAATCGGCGCATATTAAAACCTCCTTGGTTAAAAATCTACTTGTCAAACAGGAAATAGAAATGTGTGAGGGAAGTAGGTAGGATTGGCGACGTTAGCCGTAGCTGCTGGTTTGTAGCTCTCTGATTGGCTGGTTTGGGCGGTCTTATCTCTAAATTCGAAAGGAGTGGAGCATGGAAGCTACATCGCCCTTTTTTTGCTGCGACCGCACGAGAACAAGATGGACTCCAAAAAAATGTGAGAAAATTCTTCAAAAAAAAGGTGACCGAACGTCGAGTTTCACCGCTACAACTGACAAAAGCTAAGTATCTAGGGCATTTCGTCACCCAATTAGTAAATTAAGTTCAATTCGACATTACGATTAAATGACGCTTTCCTAAGTTACCCGCCGATGGCGATCTTTGTCAAGAAAATTATTATTTTATTAAAAATTTTTGTGTTATAGCGACCTTTGGAGCTCTAAACGTCAAAACGCGTGTTGAGTAAGAATAAAAACCAATACTTATAGAGTAGTTTTACCCGAAGGGGGACTAAATGTCCTGGTGCTTAGTTCATCGTCTTTTCAAATTTACAGGAGGTCTATGGACCATGTGAAATAGGAACCAAAAACTACAAACCATTTGCTGCACCTAGGCAGAACTCAGAGGAGCTGAGCGTCCAATTCCAAGCCAGCAGCAGCCCAGACGACTCAGTCTTCATTGCAGTAAGCCAGTCGCAGATGGGTAAGAAGATTTAATCTAAAATGGAATTCGAGCAGAAGATTTAGGGTCAAATCCACATTCAAATGGGGAAGATTACTCCTCAAATCTGCCAATCTACTTTGAACAACTTATGCCAGTCAATTATTTGAGCATATCTATCCTTCTCTGGGATTCTATACAATCAATTTTACTAACTTTAAAAGATATAGCTACAACTGAAAGCTACTACCCACTTCAATATAAAATTCAATTCTAAGTCTGTTATAAAGAAGGTCTTTTTGGCTCAAATGCTGCAAATGAAAAACGCATTTGATTCATCTAATAAACTCACTCTTTTCTATGCCACAAGCTAAGATACAAGGCTGATGATATATAAATTCGACTTTGGGAAAGACAAAACCCAGTATATTGCAATACATCCATATCGGGGTTGCAAATACAACAGGAGTCAGTTTGTAAGTCATCTCGCACATAGAAAGTAATAAAACACCTTTATCTATATGGAAAGATTGAGCTGAAAGGACTCGATATATTTCAGGCCTTTACATTGTTAAAAATAAACTAAATTTCCTTGAAGAAAGTCAAATATCAATCTTGGAGAAGTTTAGATGTACTATTTTGATGTTCTCATGTATCATTTACAGCCTTCGGATCTACCTACTTCCTTTCACACAAATTATTTACAGTGCCTATAAGCTCATACTAATCAATACATTTATTCTAGGAAATTAATTGTATAGGAATTCAACTTATTCATGGTCCGCACTCAAACGAATTAGGGTTACTCGTTGATCACCTCGTCGGGTCCAAAAAGCGGTATAGACATCTCATCGGCCAATTTACAACTAGGACAATCCCAATACATAGGCTTCAAGAACTACAGGACTTTCCTTAGATTTCCCTTAGGTTCAGCTAGGATAGTTAGAAATTTAGACTCTACCACATTCAATTATTCCTTACAGGTTCATAAACCTTTAAACTACATATTCACACCTTCATCTTATTAGGATAGCTCTAGGGGTTAGGAGACGTTAAAATCTGATGCTTGGGTTCGTGCCCAGGATAGGAAACTAGTAAGTAAAGTTTAAGTAAGCCATTAGGATACAGGCATCTAGACGTTACAAACTGGTGGCTGTGCCCATGATCTAGAAATAGGTTAGGGTTTCTATTTTAATAGCCTTTACCAGGCATCTAGCAGGCCTAGAGTGTTACAATCTGGAGCCGTGCCCAGTATGTCTTAGAATTTATGTTACTACAGTTATTATTTTAGAAGCAGGCAGCCCGTTACAATCTGGTTAGCCGTGACCAGGCTTAGACCCAGTTCAGCGTATTACAGCTTTAGGCTTAATATCCTTGACGTGCCATCGTCCAAGAGGATGACCCGTCATATCCGCTAACTCGTATACTAATGGAGATATTTTATTTGTCACCTTGCATTTTATAAATTTAGGTGCAAGTTTTGAAGAATAATATTTGCCAGCAGCACTTAATGTGTAATTACGTTTCCAAACCACGTCATCTATGTTGAATTCCAACCTTTGACGATGCTGATCGTAACGGGAAGCATTAGCTTGATGAGACAACCAAAGTCTCGTTTGAACCTCAGAAAATAGTGGTGAAGTAGACCTACATTGTCCGCAAATATACTACGTGGAGCAAAAATTAAGTCGTCACATAATTCTGTGTTCTGATAAATAGAGCCGCATGGTACCAGTTCACGCCCAAAAACTAGAAAGGCGGGTGTGAACTTAGTTACCTCATTAACCGAAGAGTTAATCGCGAATTGAATTTTGTATAAATTCAAGTCCCAAGACCTATGATCTTGATTAACAAAGGAAGCAATAGCGGTTATAATTGTTTTGTTATAGCGTTCTACAGGATTAACTTGGGGACAGTAAAGAGGGGAATAGTGAATTTCTGGAATGTTGTATTGCCTAAAAAGATCGAAAAGTTCATTGCTAGCAAATTGAGGTCCGTTATCCAGTAAAACCGTTTGTGGGTTTTTTTTTTTTTTTTACAAAATAACTTTATTTTCTCTCACACAGACACAGGCATTTGGGCGCCAGTGTCACCGAAAACTACTCAGCGGCAGACAGAAGTTAAGACTCTTCAGGGTGGGGGATCCAAAATGCCAACATAAAGTTAAGAGTTTATTATGAAAAAGTAGGTAAATACAAGGCGGTGGTCGTGCTGCGCGCGGGCACGTCCGAGCACGACCAGAATCAAAGGTAAACTGACTGTTTTTGACACGAATGACATCGAAAGACAGAGATAGAAGACATTTGAAATAGGAATTTGGAATTTTGGGCCAGGACAATAGAGCCCGCTCCGTGACAAATCCTGGCCGTATTTTGACAGTTATTTAAATATTATTTTTAGATGAGTATTCTTTGTCCATCAGTCTGTCACAAACTGCACTCTGTGTAAAAGACAAATATAATCTACTGTGTACAAACTCTGCTTTTACCTTTAGTACTAATAGGTCATGGACTCCTAAAACGTTTAAAAATCGCGCAAATTAAAAAACCAGTGCTATGGAGGGCGAAGTAGCAAAAACTTTATCCCCCCATCGGTGTCACCTGCGCCGGCACAAGCTTCAAATTCATCGGTTGCTTCGTGAAGCAGCAGCGGTGTCAGCATCAATGACCTGAACGGCTGAAATTTCAGCACGTGGGTGTTCGCGTTGGAGAGCTGGCAAACAGACCTTGACCTTTGAGACGTGGTTACGGTAGAAGCCAAACTTAAGGACCCTATCGCCAAACGCAAGGACGCAAAAGCGCGTGCCAACATCTGCCTCGCTTGCGAAGAGTCAATCTATCCTGACATAAGGTTTGATCATTACCAAGACTATTCAACTAAAAGAGATACAAGACAACACCGAGAAGGCCGGCATGTAAATTGGCTGAAATTTATTTCTTTGCCAGAAAATAAACCCGACTTAACACACTTTTTATCATGAAAGTTGAAAAACCTTCTTATGGCAGCTTTCATTATTGCCGGCAGATTTCAAGAATACACTAAAGTTGTGTCTTAAAAAAATAAGATGTTTCTTATCTGAAATCTAATCATGAAGAAGCAGACACAAGAGTTGTTTTTCATGCCCTTTGCAGTGGTTATGATTCACTCGTTGTTGATGCAAGAGACACATATAATCCTTCTCTTAATCTACCTTTTTAGTCGTTTGTCATGCAAAGAACTGTGGGTAAAGACAAAGACTATAAGTTAGCCTAAATATATCCAAATTCACTAAATATGTCACACGCTTTCTGATCAAGAGAAATATAATATTCTAGCGTTCCACGCTCTTACTGGCTGAGATGTCACATCGAAAAGATCGGCTTGGGAAGTCTAAACAATTTGGAAGTCCAGCCTTTAACTGAGAACTAGGAAAACAATGTCGAAGCTTTCATTGCAAACAGTACAAGATCAAGGGAAGTGATGTGCGTGATTGCAATACAGCCCGTTACCGTCTTTTTGGCGTAAATAAGAAACCAGAAGCAATACCTCCCTCACATGAATGAACTTATTAATTTATATTTTGTAACATCTTTATACCGTGTTTTGAGCGAATAAAGATTTATCTTATCTTATCTAGTGATGCTGCACATCTGCATATCCACAGAGCTCATTTGCAGACGGTTATTTGGATAAATGCTTACCTAGCACAATTTGATGCTCCTCATCCAACTCAATTCTGATGGGAAAAAGATGGGACAAATAACTTAAAACCCATGTGGACTACGATGGGCCCAGTACCAGCGGCTTGCTTAGAGCTGATCTGTTGCAAGTGCAAACTAAAAAAGTACCAACAAACCGATGCAAGTGTCGTGCTTCTGAAATGGATTGCACAAGGTACTGTCAATATGTGACTGTGACTATGGTATTTCCTCTCCACATTTTTCCAGCAAAGGCTAGAATTCTGCAGGGAGCTCCCTGTCCTGTAGTGGACATTTCATGGGATGTTATGATGACTGTCAATAATATTGTTAGTACAAATGAGTTATTACTATTACTACCATTATAGAATGTTACGATAGCTTCTAGTGCAAGTCTACTTTTCTTACTTTTTTTACACTCAATTACATGCTGATTATAACATACTGTCGTTGAACTATTTATGCAATAGATGTACAAAACTCAATGTTTATATCAAACATTGACGTTATATATGCCGTGTAAGAAGTCAAAATAGTTGCCCAAGAAGAGGTAGGGAAGGGGAAATGGAAATTTGTACATCGCACAATAAAAAAATTAGTGTTGTTAATTCGTTATCCTACTCATTTGGACTACTATTGGCTGAAGTCTGCGTTCGGGCGCTGTTTGTTCAGAAATGTTTGTTGCCGTTTAAGTTCTGAGAAAATTTTATAATCACATCTCCTAATCTAATGTAGAAAAGTGCATTATTTTATAAATAATCATTTATTTTCTGGGTCATTCACACTACTTATTGAATCCCTTACAAAATTGCCTAAATAAGAATCATTGTAACAACATTTTCTTTACGAGAATGGTATTACAATAAAAGCTTAACAAATAAGAAACTCTGATTTCGTCGTCGTCCTTCATTACGTTAAAACAGGAACACAGAAACGACAAATGTTATAGAATACTTATTTTGATGGCAACAGAAATCTACATTGTCTTGATTTTACTGTTTTATCGGAGAAGATACGTAAATTTTTATGCTTTTTTCAGGGCTCCGTAGCTCAAAATAAAAAAACAGAAGCCTAATAGGATCACTTTGTTGTCCGTCTGTCTGTCTGTCAAGACCCTTTTTCTCACGAACGAGAAGAGGTATCAGGTTAAAATTGATAATGAATATTAAGGTCCAAAAACCACACAAGATCTGAAAATTTAAATTTTTTACAACGACGCAATAAAAGATATGGTTTTTTATGTCCTCATCTCTATACATTTATGAAAAAAATCAAAACCTACAGGGTACTTCCCGTTGCCCTAAAATTATGAAATTTGGCAAGAAGCTATGTCTCACAGTACAAATAAAGGGAAAAGTTATAAATCATTAAATATTTCAATTTTTCTCACAACTAATAGTAACCAGTTAAGGTGAGCTCCCGTTTCAAGAACTTTTCTATAAAAGAGGGGTCAAGTTGGATGGTTGAGTTTTTAAAATCAAAGAGCAAAAGCTTTTAGTATATCATATGGTAGATAGGTACGGAACCACAGATATGCGTTAGCTTATATATAGTTCTGTGTACGGAACCCTTAGGGAGCGAGTTCGACTCGCACTTGGCCGGTTTTTTAAGTATCGTGTCAATTTTCCTTTTTGTCGTTAGTTCGCAACAGCCGCTGATAGGCTAATTACTAGTTAGAATAGGAATTTTTCGGGAAAAGAGGTACAATATAAAAATGTTTTTTTTTCTCATTTTGAAGTGGTCGTTTTGTTACCTCTATGTATTATTTAAACGAAAGAAACTTTTTGCAAATAAAGTCATCTGATCCCAAACTAGACAAAACCTGTACAGTTAGTTTAAGAGACTGACTGCTACTTGCCTGAAAGTAGCAAAGTTATCGTTGCGGTTGGCACCATGGACTGCGATTGTTGGTGACCGCAGTATGTAAGATGGTACGATACACAGAAGGACGCTGTTGCCCACTGCCTATCCTCCTGTTGATAGTCACCTCTTACGACACCTACGATAATTATAGAACAATTGCAAGTTTTCCATGCCACACTCTTTATTCTGTGGACAGAAATAAACATGCCAAGTGCAATAGGGCGCGACAAGCGAGCACGTCAATAAAAACTGAACGCGACATAAATCCGGGCGAGTAATATCAGAGATCAATCTGTCAGAAACATTCATCCTATGTCACTGTGACTGTTATGGAATACGGATAGGAAAAAGGGCACTGCTCCGTGGAAAAGGAACAGATTATACGTATTTATAACGAAGATATTCGATTATATTTGTTTATATAAAGTCCTATATGTTACTCATGGAGATCTTTAGGCCTATGCCCAGCAGTGGACATCTTCGGCTGAAATGATAATGATGTTACTCAGTCACACCATGAAACTATCGTCGGTCAAAATACCAAAAAAAAAGAAAAACTACTCTCATAGAAACTGCATCAGCTAATAACGCATTTTATGTGGGAGGTCATATTTTTTTTGTATTTATGTTCCTAAGGGAAAGTTGTTCCGTTTCATGGTCTACGCAACAAGCTCACCTTTGTAAACAAATTTAGAGTTACAATTTTATGTTATTTGTGCACAATAATAGTAGATTAGTAGCCAAGGGCTGTAAGGCATCAATTGCAGCCTGAGATATTTAGGCGCACGAGCGCAGCGAGTTCGAGGGTGCAATTGATGCTTACACCCTATAGTTCGAGGGTGCAATTGATGCTTACACCCGAGCTAACTACTCTGCTTTACATCTCGATTGTGAGGTAAGTAGGTCCTTGTTACCACCAAATTGTAGGTGACCAATTAGCGCTATAGGGTAATAATGAAGATAGAAAAGCCCTAGGGCGGTAAGTAATTAGAACGCCCGCATCAAGGCGGACGTTTTAATTACTTACCGCCCTAGGGCCTTGATGACTGCCTCCAGCAGCGGGGCGGCGGGCGTTTTAATTACTTACCGCCCTAGGGCTTTTCTAGCTACAATATTACTCTAGAGCGCAAATTGGTCACCTACAAGCCCCATTTGGGGGTAATAAGGACCTACTTACCGAATATGAGAGATGTAAAGAATATATATTAAATTACGTTATGTACTTTATCATTAAGACCTTATACAGGGTGTTAGGGACAGCCTTCCGAATACTGAAGGGGCATGATCAGTCGACGACACGACATAACTGAATAACTTTCAGTGAACAAAACTTGCAGGAAACGAAAAAAAAAAAACCGCGTCTCCATACAAAATTGTAAACTTAATCGGGCAGTTTGTGTGGAAAAGCCGATTTTTTTTTTCGAATAATATTATACAGGGATTATATTTTTATAACTACAATATTTCTTTAATGTTACTCCATACATGAAACTAAACAATTTTTTTCAGAAACATAGGTCTAATTTGACATTTTTTTAGAAATCCATACCAATCTAGCGCCGTTTTATGGGTTGTAGTTACTACAATTCTTCGAATAAGTTGTTAATTGTTATGGTTTTTATAAAATACCCTGTAAGGGCACTTTGACCCTAATGATACACATGTAGATAAAATTTGAAAAGTAACTGATTTGATATGTGGCTCCTAAATTAAATGCATATTAAACAGTCCTGAGAGTATGTAAGCTTAGCCCACATTTGTATATTATTCATGCTTCTTCACACAGGCTCAGGTTGAAAGCCACTTGAAGAGCTTCAAGATTTTATTAATACTATAGACCCATATAAAAATTAATTATGTTGATAATAACAAAACGACAATCTCTCTTTTGAGACCAACGAAAAGAATTTGAAAGGAACAAGGAAAAGACAAATCTGAGCATTTCGTTTCGTAAATTATATTTCTCTCCTGTTGATTTCAAACGAAGAAAATTATTTTGTTAGAAATATACCGCTGTCGGCTCTTTATTAGCCGCAACCAGAAAGTACCCAATGCTCGTCTTAACTGGTGCGCATCACTTCGTATAAATATTTTTCGTATATCAACGTTTCAATAACATTCAATTGAAATAATAAACGTTTCATATAACAACTATTAGCATGATTTTGTCTGACATGACGTACCTTTACTATAATGAACGTTTTCTATACTAACATTTGGCATAACTATCATTTCACCTAAATATCTTTCATCATCATCATCATCATCATATCAGCCGAAAGACGTCCACTGCTGGACATAGGCCTCCCCTAAAGATCCCCATGACGACCGGTCCTGCGCTGCTCGCATCCAGCGGCTTCCCGCAACCTTGACAAGATCGTCGGTCCACCTTGTGGGGGGCCTGCCACGTACCGGAAGACGTTCCGGTACGTGGTCGCCACTCTAGAACCCTTACGCCCCATCGGCCATCAGTTCTTCTTGCGATGTGCCCTGCCCACTGCCACTTTAATTTAGCGACTCTCAGAGCTATGTCAGTTACTTTTGTTCTTCTGCGGATCTCCTCATTTCTGATTCGATCTCGCAGAGAGACTCCGAGCATAGCCCTTTCCATAGCTCTTTGGGTGACCTTGAGCTTCCTGATAAGGCCCATCGTGAGCGGCCACGTCTCGGTTCCATATGTCATCACTGGCAACACACACTGGTCAAAGACTTTCGTCTTGAGACACTGCGGTATTTTGGACGTGAAGATGTTGCGGAGCTTCCCGAACGCTGCCCATCCGAGTCGGATTCGACGAGTAACCTCTTTCTCTAAGTTGGATTTACCCAGCTGGACTGTTTGTCCCAGGTATACGTATTCATCGACAACTTCGAGCGTAGAGTCTCCAACTTTGAGTGGAGTGGGTACAACAAGGGCGTTAGACATAATTTTCGTCTTATCCATGTTAATTTTAAGACCCACTTGTTGTGAAACTCTACTGAGGTTATTGAGCATCGTGCCGAGATCTTCCAGGGTCTCAGCCATTACGACAATATCGTCGGCAAATCGAAGGTGGGTCATGTACTCGCCATTGATGTTGATGCCAAGTCCTTTCCAGTCCAGGAGTTTGAAGACGTCTTCCAATGCAGCGGTGAACAGTTTAGGAGATATGACGTCTCCCTGTCTCACTCCTCGATGCAATTGGATAGGTTTCGAGTCCTGGTCCTGAAGACGGACTGACATAGTGGCGTTTTTGTACAGATCCTTTAACACTTCAATGTACCGATAGTCGACTTGGCACCTCTGGAGAGATCGTAGCACAGCCCACGTCTCGATCGAATCGAAGGCCTTCTCATAGTCCACAAACGCTAGGCAAAGTGGCTGGTTATACTCTTCGGTCTTCTGTACAACTTGCCGTAGCGTATGTATGTGGTCTATGGTACTGAAGCCTTTACGGAAACCGGCTTGTTCGGGAGGCTGGAAGTCGTCGAGCCTGCGTGCGAGACGATTCGTAATGACTCTCGAGAACAGCTTATAGACATGACTCAGAAGTGAGATGGGTCTGTAATTCTTCAGCAGGGTCTTATCACCCTTTTTAAAGAAGAGCACCACCACACTTCCGTGCCATGCCTGTGGCGTTTTCCCTTCGAGTATGACAGAATTAAACAGCTTCTGAAGAGCTTTTAGCACTGGCCTTCCGCCTGCTTTCAGAAGCTCAGCCGTAATTCCATCGTGCCCGGGTGCCTTGTTGTTTCTAAGCTGTCTGAGAGCCATTCTAATCTCGTACAAGCTGACGTCCGGGATATCTTCGGTATGGTGTCGGGTAAGTCTAGCTCTTGGATCGTTGGCCAGACTGCTAACGGGTGGGCCGGTTGACGTGTATAACTGTCCATAGAACTTCTCGACCTCCCTCAGTAGCTCAGGCTTGGACGATACGGTTCTGCCATCCTCGGTCTTCAGCTTCGTCAACTGGCTCTGCCCAATAGACAGATCTCTTGCGAACACTTTGGAGCCCTTGTTCCGCTCAATCGCTTCTTTAATATGATTAGTATTAAATAGCCGAATGTCGCGAGTCAGAGACTTAGAGATCTGTTTATTGAGCCGCCGATATTGAGAAGCATCTCCCGAAGACTGCAGAACCATTTCGCGTCTTTCTTCCATTAGCTTGAGGGTATGATCTGAGATCTTTTTGGTTCTTTTAGTACGATGGGGTCTGAAATACTTTGACCCAATTGTATGGACAGTTTCCACGAACCCGTTATTGTAGTCGTCCACATCTATGCATTCACCGAGGCATTCGAAGCGATTTTGCAGTTCGAGCTGAAAGCCGTCGGGATTTTGGATATTGGTGGGTGCGGGTCGGAGCGTAGACTTCATCAGTCGAGTTCTTTCCAGCTTTACGTTGATATTCAATGTGCCTCTTACCAACCGGTGATCGCTTCCGGTTTTAACCGCATTGATCACAGAGACATCATTGAATATTTGCTTCTTCGTCGACATGATAAAGTCAATCTCATTTTTTGTAACACCATCGGGACTGATCCAGGTCCATTTTCGGTTTTCCGACTTTTTGAAGAAGGAATTCATCATAAAGAGTTCTTCTTTCTCCAAAAAGTCGGCTAACATGTGGCCCCTGGAATTCCGATATCCAACACCAAATTGCCCCACCCTCAGCTCACCATCGCCTCGCTTGCCCAGTTTCGCGTTGAAGTCCCCCATGACAACGGTATAGTGGGTCTTAGGCGTATGTATGGCTTTAGAGATATCCTCATACATAGCCTCGACTTCATCATCAGAGTGTGTCGATGTGGGGGCGTATACCTGTATGACCTTCAGCGAATACCGTTTGGTGATTCTGAGTATAAGGTACGCTACCCGCGACGACACACTCTCGATCATGACGACGTTGTTCACGAGAGACTTGTGGACCATAAACCCGACACCTCCCTGGGACAGTTGGTCGCCCTCCCGGAAATAGAGCAAGTTACCTGATTTTAGGGTTATCAAGTCCTCCCCCTCTCTTCGGACTTCAGATAGACCCAAGATGTCCCAGTGTAACCTGCTCAATTCTTCCTCGAGTTCAGCAACCTTCTCGTCGGTTCGCAGTGTGCGCGTGTTGTACGTTGCCAGGGCCAGAGGTCGTCGTTGTTGGTAGCCTGGCATCTGCCGGGGATTCTTCGCACCCCCTGCCCCACCGTTACCATGACCGCTACCAGAGCCAGGAATAGCGGGGCCGCCGGGGACTAGGGGCCGGTGCTTATTGACGTGATTCATAGGATTTTTAGGGGGTTTTACCATAGTCGCCACGCTTGGCAGACGGGTTGGCGTCCGCAGTGTGATGGGATAATACACAGAAGGACGCTGCTGCCCATCCTCTGGATTTCATTCCTTTAGTCGCCTCTTACGACACCCATTGGAAGAGATGGGTCGGTACTATTCTATTCTGGGCCGGCACCGCACGGCAAATATCTTTCATATAAAATTTAATTCATATAAAATTCATTTGATACATAATTTTTTTATTAATTTACTTATTATTTATTTAATTTAGAATAATAAAACAAAAAAAATAAAATAATCAATTCGATTATAATAATTTTGTATAGTTATATGCTTATTTAATTAAAATTGTTGTAAAAACGAAACGATAAGGCTCAATTAAATTGATCATAGTAGTTAAAGATAGTACCTTGGTGATTGTGCGCTGCTTGTAAAAAACATAAATCTTCTACCAGTGGATAGGGTGCCAATAGACGATCATTTAACGATTGGGAGGGAAATCAGATTCGTCCCATGTGCGCGGGGGGAGGGGATAGAAGGGGGCGAATTACGCACCATTATGATTATTTTTTTAAAGATCAGTTAATGCTACTAGGGCTTGTGTGGTATTGTTTTCAGGGAAAACAAACACAAGGAATTCATTTTTGATGCTTAAAATGTATAATTCCATAGAATAAATAATATTTTTAACGAAAAGTAATAAGAGTTACATACATATATTTTTTATAAACAGCCATATTTTTTGAAGACCTTATTTATTGCGACCACAAAAAATATTTATTTAAAGCTTATTTAATCCAATTTAAAAATATATATAATTATAGTATACTTCTCATACAAGGACTGTAAGAAAAAAAATAAAGAATGCGCCAAGAAAAATAAGCGCGCTGTAATACGCTGAGGTACTTATCCGATCATATTATTTAATTTCAAGATTTATGCTTGGGCTTATGTGGTATATATTTTATATAAAAATGCATATGAAGAGTTAATTCAAAATGATAAATAAAAAATAAAAAAATAAAAAAATAAATCGTTTATTGCACATAAAAAACAGTTTAAATTTTACATACAAGTTCCGCCAAACTATAAAATAGTTTGTTGGCAGACAAGGCTCCCCTTATTTAACAAAACCGTTTATACATGTTTAACTGCACGCTTATATTAGCTACAAGATAACAGACTACAATTATAAGTAACTAAGTAATACAGACAGATTCAAGTTTATCCTCAAACATTTTTAAAACATGCCTTTTTAATTTATTTTTGAAAATATATTTTGTGGTGCTTTTTCTAGTCTCCAGCGGTATATTGTTATAGATTTTGGGAACAAGATACAATCTGGTTCGCTCACCATAATAGTTAACAGTACTAGGAACAATTAGTGCCTCGTTATTCACCTTCCTAGCTAGACGTGAACACGTTACAGGGTTTTTATAATTAGGGCCCTGAGTCAAGTGGCTTTCTACAATCGCAAACGCCAGTAGAATAGAATAAAACTCTATGGATTTGACATTAGCTGTCACGTGACATTTCGTTAGCTAATGTCAATCCCATACATTTCCATTCTATTCTACTGGCGTTTGCGATTGTAGAAAACCACTTGACTCAGGGCCCAGTACATCCAAATTCCTCCAACGCTATCTGAAACGATACCCTCTCATGGACTGGCAATATTTTACACTTCAAAAACAGTGCATTATAATCTTTACTACACAGTTGTTTTGTTTTTTCATCTACCAAGACTTTCATAAACCTGATCTGTATATTTTTTATTTTATCAAGGTAGGTTTTGATAAATTAAAACCTACCTTAGATAAATTTTTATTTGTTTTTAAATTTATTCGTTACAAATATGCATACATACAAAAATACAAATCTTTCATCTTTGTTATATTATAATATATATTAAGTGAGAAAGTAACATTTCATGTCTATAAAAACGTAATTAATTTTAAGTACCTACTTATATTAGTAGCAGAATGAAGAATTATTTGATACCTAGTAATAAAATGACATTATTTATAATTATTAAAGATGTATTTAAAATAAAAATTCAATTCGGGCGAACTTTTAACAAAATTAACCTACACCAACTAGTTACTAAAATGACACGTAAAAGAAATGACCACATGACCAGGAATCTATTTTAGATCTAATATTGTGCAACGATGAAAATTATGCTAATATAGAAAACAGTGATCATGAAATACTGATAGCAACTCTTCAAGTTCAGATAAATACTCGTACTACGCAGGCTCGTCGCCCAACTCATTTTTAAGGCCGACTATCAGCTGATATCTCAAGCACTAAATGAACCCATCAATCTCCAAACCAACGATGTACTTAATGCGTGGTGTACCTTTAAGAATAAAATAGACAGTGCTGTTCTTCAACATGTACCTATAAAAAATGTAAGAAATCACAAAATTTAAACAAACCATGGATTGGACAGCAAATTATAAAAAAATACCCAAGAAAAAAAGAAACTGATAAGAGTGATGCCTCATATCGAGAATACCGGTCAGTTAATAACAAAATAGTGAGCCTGGCCAGATCGACAAGGATAAGTTTTGTGAAAAATATTTTTTAAAAGGCTCCTAAGGAATTTTACAACTCCATCCGCCAGGAGATAACTTCAAAAATTTCTATACCACCGTCACTTAGAAACGAATACACTCATCTATCATTACTCTTAATTTGTGTGCAATAAAGAGTTTCTATCTATCTATCTATCTATCTAATTAGTAACGATAAGAAAAATTTGCCAATCATTTTGCCAAACAATTTGAAAAATCGTATGTTCGGGAACCAGAAAATGTAACCATTCCTACACCAAGTGTTCCTCGAGTCTAAAATGTAATAGATAACATAGAATTTACATCAGACAATTAAAAAGCGAAAACGATTAGCACATTCAAAGATGATACTGCTATGGGCCCTGATGAATTACCAGCTGAACAACTCAAGAGATGTTGCCCTACCATTTCTGCAACCTTGGCTCAAATTATGCAACTATCCTTCGAACAAAATGCACTCCTAGATGACTGGAAAGAAGCTATTATCACACCCAACTATCAAAAAGGTGACAAACTTGCTGCCGCTAACTATCGTCCAATCAGCCTTACCTGTGTAGTATGCAAAGTGATGGAGAAGATTATAGCTAAAGAAATCGCTGTTTACCCGTGGTCCCGCTGGGTTGACCCATTACCGGGTCCACGGGTAATTTTAATTACCCGTGGTTCCATAGCACTAGGGGTTACAACTTGATGAATATCACGACTTCTGATTATATCGATATAACGAACCTACTTTGGATTATATTAGGAAATTTTTGGAGATGGAGAATGTTATAATCGAGGAACAACACGGATTTGTGCCAAAGAGATCCACAGTAACCAACATGCTTTGCTGCCTTGACAGATGGACTCAGAGCTAGAACAATTATGAACCTACAGATGGTATCCACTTGGATTATGAGAAGGTATTTGATCGAGTCCCTATAAAAAGATTAATTTGTAAACTTGAACATTTTGGGATTCGTGGTGATCTCCTCAAATGGATAGAGAACTTCTTAACAGGAAAAACATTCGTGTTAGAATTGGAGAATGTTTTTCTGAACCACACAATGTCCTTAGCGGTGTACCACAAGGATCAGTGTTAGGACCTACTCTTTTTGTTATCTTCCTGATAGACCTTAAGCAAGTTATACAGTCAGAAGTCTCCCTGATCGCTGACGACACAAAAATTATGGGCAACCCATTAATTAAACATAACATCTTGCAAGACAATATTGACCGCATTATTGAATAGACTAAAGACTGGCTTGTAATACTCAAAGCTGATAAGTGTACTGTTTTACACATTGGCAATAAAAGCCCCAAGAATCTTTATACCATATAGGGCAAAGTAGTGGCTAGCGTGTCCTGTCAGAAGGATTTAGGCATTATTGTTACGCAGAACTTGAAATGGGAAGAACACATTATTGGTGTTAACAAATGAGAGGGAGTTGAGAAATATGTTAAATAAAACACTCGAAGTCTACTTACGTTTTGTAATAAGTTATTCACTTTACACAGTGTTAAAATGGGTACATTAACACAATACCATACATATGAAGAAGAGTCTTCATAATTTTACACAATACGTGATTACTCCTTTAAAGGTAGAATCTCCCAGTTTGAAGAACAAAATACGACAGCCTGAGCGAGGCTGGCTCGAACGTTCAAGAGACCTCTCCCACCACAATATTACCCTTTCCATAAAACGCTGGGATTGGTCGAAAAGCCGCCGCGCTCTGACAGTTCGAACAAAGGAGTCAATAAAACAACCATTTATGAACAATATCGTAAAGCTATGAAAAGTTAGTAAACACTGGTGACTTAAATATTATAATATTGAAGATCAGAATATCTGTCATGACAACAGTCGGCCATCCGATTGTGATAGGTACGTCCTCGTACCGTCTCTCAAAAACGAATACATGTACAACACTTTTCTTTATAAGTTATAGAGATCCGAATGTTTGCTATAATATGGCACAATATTATTTAACAGTGCTTTTAAATAATGTGAAATTTATCAAACACAAGATTATGAAGTAATCTGACAGAATTAATAAAGATTGTCAAGAAATATTGACATTGAATATTACAAGACGTCTCATACAAAATCTAAATAACAAAAAGGTTGGGAACTCGTAGTTCTTTGAAATATAGTTTGTTTACATCAGTTGTTATCACGTAAAGTACGAATTAAGTACAATAGATTCAAAAAGATTTTAGTTATTACATAGGGCAACAATGCCTATATAACATTACTACTTACAATAAAATTATGATAATATTAAGTTTAATACAAGGCAACATGGCATCAAACAAACAATGATAGTAATAAAAATTATGTAGAACTGTAGATAACAAAACCAAAATTTGGCACTAGGACACGGTTTGGCAACAAGGCCAGGATTTGGCAACAAAGACATGGTTTGGCATCAAGGCCATTATTTCTAATCTGAAATAAAAGATTATTATTTATATGACAATGAGTTGAAATATGAAATAAAAGATTGTTACATCGTTTGGTTTGGCATCAAGGCCATGGTTCGGCATCAAGGCCATGGTTTGGCATCAAGGCCATGGTTCGGCATCAAGGCCATGGTTCGGCATCAAGGCCATGGTTCGGCATCAAGACCAGGGTTTGGCATCAAGACCAGGGTTTGGCATCAAGGCCATGGTTTGGCATCAAGGCCATTATTTCTAATCTGAAATAAAAGATTATTATTTATATGACAATGAGTTGAAATATGAAATAAAAGATTGTTACATGGTTTGGTTTGGCATCAAGGCCATGGTTCGGCATCAAGGCCATGGTTTGGCATCAAGGCCATGGTTCGGCATCAAGTCCATGGTTTGGCATCAAGACCAGGGTTTGGCATCAAGGCCATGGTTTGGCATCAAGGCCATTATTTCTAATCTGAAATAAAAGATTATTATTTATATGACAATAAGTTGAAATATGAAATAAAAGATTGTTATGTATATGTAAATGAGTTGGGCTATAAGACCATAATATGTCAATGAATTGGGCTACACGGCCGTATATCAATGAGTTCGGCTACAAGGCCGCATAAGTTACGCAACAAGGCATTAGGTAAGTTTTTAAGTGCAAGGTTAAAGGTTCCAATTTTCATGAAAACTTTATTTATCGTCACCAAAGGCCTTAAGGTTATGCCCAGTGTAGTAAAAATACTACAAAGTAAAGAGTTTAGGTGTGATTATAAATAATTAGCAAATTATTAATAATAGTCGCATATTTAAGATTTATTCATTCAAATTTTAATCTCAGTGGCCGAAGATAGATGCGAAAAATTTATTGAAACGTAGTATCATTGTTTATACAAAACATGCATACTAATAATATGTGAATAAGGGCCTTTTCCTTAATGAAAGGTGTTATGTGCATAGGTACACCCAACTGCACGTCAGTAGGAACACTCTAGACTTTATGGCATGGTAATAGAGTTTCAAAATTACAATTTGGGAACAGTAGAGGTATTAAAATGTTGACACTTAAACTAAAGTAATATTTAGTTAGCCAAATTTATTAAGCTTCTTTAACTGTATTGTTAGTTAGGGATTTGCACAGTGCTAGGTAACTTGCACATCTATTTTGCAATGTATATCACCTTTAGCCTCAATAATTGACTGGAAGAAGTTCCATTTCAAGGTAAGTCCGCATTTTCATGTGTTGTAATGGATCTTAAGTAATACGTCTCAATAAATTGAAGTGCAATAAAGAGCCACCCTACAAAATCACAAAACCTCTGAAGATAAGACAATAGATGAAGCAAATGTAGCTCTTTACGCCTTAAGGCAATTCTACATAAAGTGCAATACATTTTCCATAAATTCTCAGGGAACTCTATGAAAATTTTACAAAGGGATTATAATTAGTACTTAGGGATTATAATCAATATTTTCCCGTGTCCAATCGAGTATTAAGAACTCTAGAGGATGTTCACACTCGTTTGAAGTGTCATATTTCTTATGATTCTTTCCTTTCTTTCTTATTAATTAATTACAATAACTACACCATCTTTTTGTTTTATTATTATTTTGATGTAGCATGCAAGCATGAAAGGAGGTAAGCCTCGCTAATGCTTGTTCACTCTAGCTTTGAAAAGATTCAGATAAACATAGGGAAAAGTTTTAGTATTTCCTTTGGAAAATGTGTTTTCTTTACTCTTTCGCTAGATCATCGCAGACGAAGTCGCGGGTAATAGGTAGTTAAAGATATTCTCGCTTTTATTTCTGCTTAATATAACTGATATTTATCGTTCAATGTATGGAATAATCATATGTATTTTAAATACAGTATTTTTCTAAACCAATTTATTTTTTATTTTTTGGTTTGACTCAAATAACGCACACATTGTCAAATCAAAATTGGTGACGTGAAATCGTGATACATGTTTATCTATACGCCAATATATATATATATATATATATTTTTTTTATTTATAGTCAAGTTACGTGTAATTTGGGAAAGTTTAACTACATTATAGGTATGGTAATATATAAAAGTATCAGAAAGTTGATCTAATGTAATGAGTTGGGCTTTATCAAGTCTTAACTATTAATTAGTGTGCTATCAACCGAACAATTTTCATTTTCTCTCTTCTGTGTACATCACTTTGGTCGATAAAAGTGATATTATAATTATAATTAATCGATAAAAGTGACCGTCTTCGTTGTTTTGATAAGATTTCAAGAGACGAGCGATTGTATAACGTGATTGGTTAATCAACGAATTTTGAAAAGAAGGTATTTGTCAAAATCATCAATTTTTTTATTTTAAAGTAATTTAAACCTCGCTTACTAAAAGAGTTAGTTAAGTAAGGAATACAATTAGTGTGAATTGTGACCAACAGCAACGAAAAATAGTGAAGTGCAGTGTTCACCGACTAGCCAAAATAAATATACTTCAATCGTCAGTTTACCACGGTATATTGTAACGGGCCGATGGTCCGATACGGAATTACACGAAGAATATAATAGAGTAAATTCTATTTTAGGAGTTTTAAAATGAGTAATAATACAATAGGAATCTTAATATAAATGATCATAGATTTTGTTCGACTCGTAATGAAAATAAAGGCCTGATTATGCATTATTACTTATAATAATAGCTTGAAAATACTCGTCTAGCGCCGCGAATCGGCGCATATTAAAACCTCCTTGGTTAAAAATCTACTTGTCAAACAGGAAATAGAAATGTGTGAGGGAAGTAGGTAGGATTGGCGACGTTAGCCGGTAGCTGCTGGTTTGTAGCTCTCTGATTGGCTGGTTTGGGCGGTCTTATCTCTAAATTCGAAACGTGTGGAATATGGAAGCTACATCGCCCTTTCTTGCTGCGACCGCACGAGTACAAGATGGACTCCAAAAAAATGTGAGAAAATTCTTCAAAAAAAGGTGACCGAACGTCGAGTTTCACCGCTGCGATTGACAAAAGCTAAGTATCTAGGGCATTTCGTCACCCAATTAGTAAATTAAGTTCAATTCGACATTACGATTAAATGACGCTTTCCTAAGTTACCCACCGATGGCGATCTTTGTCAAGAAAATTATTATTTTACTAAATATTTTTGTGTTATAGCGACCTTTGGAGCTCTAAACGTCAAAACGCGTGTTGAGTAAGAATAAAAACCAATACTTATAGAGTAGTTTTACCCGAAGGGGGACTAAATGTCCTAGTGCTTAGTTCATCGTCTTTTCAAATTTACAGGAGGTCTATGGACCATGTGAAATAGGAACCAAAAACTACAAACCATTTGCTGCACCTAGGCAGAACTCAGAGGAGCTGAGCGTCCAATTCCAAGCCAGCAGCAGTCCAGACGACTCAGTCTTCATTGCAGTAAGCCAGTCGCAGATGGGTAAGAAGATTTAATATTTACTCCTCAAATCTGCCAATCTTCTTTGAACGATTTATGCCAGTCAATTATTTGAGCATATCTATCCTTCTCTGGGATTCTATACAATCAATTTTACTAACTTTAAAAGGTATAGCTACAACTGAAAGCTACTACCCACTTCAATATAAAATTCAATTCTAAGTCTGTTATAAAGAAGGTCTTTTTGGCTCAAGTGCTGCAAATGAAAAACGCATTTGATTCATCTAATAAACTCATTCTTTTCTATGCCACAAGCTAAGATACAAAGCTGATGATATATAAATTCGACTTTGGGAAAGACAAAACCCAGTATATTGCAATACATCCATATCGGGGTTGCAAATACAACAGGGGTCAGTTTGTAAGTCATCTCGCACATAGAAAGTAATAAAACACCTTTATCTATATGGAAAGATTGAGCTGAAAGGACTGGATATATTTCAGGCCTTTACATTGTTAAAAATAAACTAAATTTCCTTGAAGGAAGTCAAATATCAATCTTGGAGAAGTTTAGATGTACTATTCTGATGTTCTCATGTACCATTTACAGCCTTCGGATCTGCCTGCTTCCTTCCACACAAATTATTTACAGTACCTATAGGCTCATACTAATCAATACATTTATTCTAAGAAATTAATTGTATAGGAATTCAACTTATTCATGGTCCGCACTCAAAAGAATTAGGGTTACTCGTTGATCACCTCGTCGGGTCCAAGAAGCGGTATAGACATCTCATCGGCCGATTTTGTAACTAGGACAATCCCAATACATAGGCTTCAAGAACTACAGGACAAGCATTAGGTAACATTAGGACTTTCCTTAGATTTCCCTTTAGGTTCAGCAAGGATAGTTAGAAACTTAGACATTACCACATTCAATTATTCCTTACATGTTCATAAACTTTAAACTACATATACACACCTACATCTTATTAGGATAGCTCTAGGGGTTAGGAGACATTACAAGCTGGTGCCGTGAGTCATGATGTAAAGTTAGGGTTAGGCAGCCCATTACAATCTGATGCTTGGGTTCGTGCCCAGGATAGGAAACTAGTAAGTAAGTTTAAGTTAGCCATTAGGATACCTGACCAGGCTTAGAACTAGACCCGAGCCACTACAAGCTGGTTAACCGTGACCATGATATGAACCAGGCTTAGTTCCAGTTCTACCATTACAATCTGGTGGCCGTGCCCATGATCTAGAAATAGGTTAGGGTTTCTATTTTAATAGCCTCTAGCAGACCTAGAGTATTACAATCTGAAGATACCGTGACCAGTATAAAAAACCTTATTTTACTGTTAGTTATACTATATTATTTAGTATGGAATATTTTAGGCTTTGTTTTAATATGGTTGCTAGGTTAGAATTTAATTATTAACTTATTAGGGAGAATTCTATATATTCTATTAGCAAAACTTGGATTTAGACTTTAGGTTACAACTAGATATGTTACTAAGGATATATGCAAATTGCCTAGGTTAGATTATATCACTAAATGTAAGAGTTTAGACTAAATTTTAGAATTTTTATTTTACTGCCGTTGTGTTATCATAAAGTTTATTAAAGTTCAGTCAATATCTGTGCCAAAGAATGATAATAGATAGGTATTCTAAAAGCTGAAATAAATATTGAATATTTTGCAATTGATTTGACCTAGGTTTGACTAAATGAGATAAGCTTAGCATACCTAGACTTGCTACTTATCAGGTACCTAGTTACTTACTTATTGAATGATAAATGATAATAATTACACCTCAGAACACAATTCACTTTTATTTTCTTGCACAGAAAGACACTTGAAATATTTAGTTTCACAAACAATTCTTATCACTTTTGCACTAAATATTTTAGCTTCAGAGCTTCAGGAATTAGGGGTTGAGATACCTATATCTGATGAGTCCATTGTGCTGTCGTTATATCTTGCTGTTGATAAGGTCCGGGGCTGCATCTTGTCGAATTTCTTGAGTTTACACTTCACTGAAAAATAGAAATTAATGGGTTACTTTACTATCAGGATACATTAGTTGTAAAAGTAGAATTTTATGTTCTTTTACAGTAAACAATATGTAAAGAATAAATAATGAAAATTATTTGCTTGAGAGGGAATTAGGCAGGGAAAAATCTATTTGTTATAATACGGTTATAGACTTACCTACGCATGAGTAAACAATCTTTGTTTCTAAATTGAAATTGTGGACCATTGTAATTCTGAGAGGCGGCGGGCCGCGAAATTTTCAGTTTTCTTATTTGACCTGAAAAAATCAAAACGAGAAAGTAAATTTTAGCTAAAAGTAAACAAGTAGAATTAAAAACGGCATTTACTAAACAAATCTTACCTTGAAATTGAGCGCCATTTTATAATTTAGTTCACAAAATTCCTCCCTTAGGGTTATTGCGATGGGAAATCTGAAAAAAACGAACAATATAATTAGGTTTTGCAATGATTGAGGAAGTAATTTCAACACATTTTAGCATCTAAAAATGATTTTCTTACCAAAACAATCTAAATTGTAATATTTTTTCGCATGTCACGGGTTGCCAAATAGTGTATTTTAAAAAAAAAGAACAATTTAAGAAAGTAATATTAGCAGATAGAATTGTGTGAAAATTCCAATTGATGTACTAGATATTAATTTTATGACATAGAACTTGCGCCGCGAATAGGAACTAATTTTATTTTCTATCTTTTCTTAGGGGAGCAATGCGTCTTGCTGTATTACGGTAATAAATAACAAATCGTGTCATGATTATAATTAAGTACATATTTGGTAGAATAGCTCACACATTTTCTTACTTATTTCAATTAAAATTTTGTGCGCTTTTGAAAATATAATCCTTAATTATCGCTGATTCATTAGCGATTTGAAGTAACAAGCGATAGGAAAATTTAAAATGTCATACTTAATATTTTACATAAATCTCTTTCAGCTAATCTCAGGAAATTTATTACTGTAGGAATTTAATAAAAGTGCTTCAAGCATAGTTAGAAAAATTATAATAGTATGCAGAATTTTAATATGTCTGGCAATTCCGATTGTGATTAATGAATTCGAATACACGTTCTGATTTTTGTTAAAATTTCGGATACACACATGACACTATCATAAGAAAAAAAGGGGAAAAGATTTGTCTATTGTAGTGTAGGAATAGTTGCGTAGCATTTTATCGATAAATTATGCTGTAGATTAATGTAGGGCTTATTTTGACTTTTGGGATTGTCTTGGTCTGTAAGAGTGGCTACTATCGTGGCCACAATCTGTTGCTGTGGAATGGAAGGTGCGGACCATGATAAGTTATGTTATTAGGGTTAGTGATTTAATAGGAATAGTTATATTAGGAATAGAAATGAACAAAAGTTAATCACGTAGCTTAAAATCTTAGAATATGTTATAGGGATAGTACTGTAGTCTAAGTTCAACGAAATTTCAATAGTTTGAGACTTGGGGGGGGGGTGAGAAAAAAAAAGGATATATAGATTCGCATTTGGATTAGCTAAATGACAGGAAAAATTAAAGGGTTGTAGTAGTTATACTCGTAGAGAAAAAAAATTGCAATTTAAATGCGTGGATACTTTCAAGTTACGTTTCAAATAAAATCTTACTAGATAATACATAAATACCTATAATGAAAATTTAATATTAGCTTGACTAGAATTTTAAGATATAATAATTTTTCGTTGCTTTACCTTATCTATATCTTGTCTGCGAGTTGTAGTCGGATCGTTTTGTAGGGGGGGTGAGACCTTAAAATAAAAAATCGAGACCTAATATTTTAGTCGACAACTGAATTGACAGCCCTAGCGTTAAAAATTTGAAGTAAAGGAATATACATCCGACCGTGGGGCACGTTCCAGATCGGGCGAAGATTGTGCTGATAGAGGGTAGCAAATGTGACGTTCATACGTGTGGTCGAGACAGACTGCTGTCAAAAGGTAGTTATTATTCGAAACGGAACAACTATGTGACTAATTTCTGAACGCGATGGACAGCTGACTGTCAGAATATACTTTTTGTTTATCGCTTATTTTTAAGTTATGATAGTTAAATTACCTGAAAAACTGTACTAAATAGTGATAAAAGGAACTCAACCGTACTACATTGGTTAGGAAATGTGTATTTGGTGCAAAATTTAAAGTTTAACAGTGAAATTCAAAGAAAAATAGTTGAAGGCTCGAATCAGATGAGTTAGGAGAAGTATGAATCTGGTTAGTAGTTTTAAATCTTATTGAATACTTAGTTGTTTAGTAGTAATTTGTTCAGAACATCAGGATACAAAATGCTAAAAGATTTAGTCTATAAAATTCAAAGCTTTTTAAATCCTTATCCTATCCTACTAATATTATAAACGCGAAAGTTTGTAAGTATGAATGGATGCTTGTTACTCCTTCACGTAAGAACTACTGAATGGATTTTAATTAAACTTTACAATTATACAGGGTGTCCCAGGAAATACTGTCAAGCGGTGGTCCAGAGGTGGACCACCCCTTGGGCTACCCGAATCACCCCCATGTATGTTCCGCGGTTATTTGTAGTTTTCGAGTTATAAATTATTTTATTAATTTTTAAAATTTTCTGCCGAAGGAAATTTAAAAATTCATATCTTTTTTTTTACTTAACATTTTTCCCATTTTCTTTTTGTGTCATGATTGCCTTGAATGTTACTTTCATACATAAAATAATAAACCTCCTAACATTCCTACTTGTTACTCAAAAAGTATGGTAAATAAAATTTTCAAACAATTTAATGGGCCGATTAAAATTTTGATCATCAATTTAAAAATACAAAAAGGATGTTCCATAGATTGTGGCTGGTTTCAAAAACTTTTCAAGTCTCTAGGCTACCCAAAACATAAAAAAAATTTGGTGCTTAATGGGGTATTTTTCGCTGAAATTGGCGTTTAAAAGTTGAGAGGGAAAAAACTCTAAATGTTAATTTAGGCTCCAAATAAATAATTTGCCTATTTTGGTGATTCCTATTGCAAATTATGACGGTGGTAGGGATTCTGTACAAAGTCCGTCTGGAAAAGTACCGCCTTTTGCCTGTTACTATCGTAAAACAGCAGTATTTGCACTATTGTGTTTCGGTAGAAGTTTAAGACAGCTGTTAAAATTTCAGGCACATGAGCGATTCTATTTTATTTCTTAGGGTGGGCCTTTAGGATTTGGTTGTTTTTTCCGTAAGAATGACTAATTGATGGGGTATTTTGAAAGTATTTTAGTACTTAAAATGGTATTTTTCGATGAAATTGGCGTTCAAAAGATGCTAGGGAAAAACCTGAATCTTAATTTAGGTTTAAAATAATAAATTTTACATTTTTCGTTATTCTTGTGGCAACTTTGAAGGTGGTGGGGCTATTCTGTAAAGTCTCTCTCACAATTATCAAAATTTGCCAAAAGAATACTTAGGTAACTAAAGTTAATAATATTTTTTTTTTACCTAAATAATTAAGATTCATATTTTTTTCTAACATGTTTTGAACGCTAATTTTAGCGAAAAATACCATTAAAGGTAATAAAATACCATTTTAAGTACTAAAATACTTTCAAAATACCCCATCAATTAGTCATTCTTACGGAAAAAACAACCAAATCCTAAAGGCCCACCCTAAGAAATAAAATAGAATCGCTCATGTGCCTGAAATTTTAACAGCTGTCTTAAACTTCTACCGAAACACAATAGTGCAAATACTGCTGTTTTACGATAGTAACAGGCAAAAGGCGGTACTTTTCCAGACGGACTTTGTACAGAATCCCTACCACCGTCATAATTTGCAATAGGAATCACCAAAATAGGCAAATTATTTATTTGGAGCCTAAATTAACATTTAGAGTTTTTTCCCTCTCAACTTTTAAACGCCAATTTCAGCGAAAAATACCCCATTAAGCACCAAATTTTTTTTTATGTTTTGGGTAGCCTAGAGACTTGAAAAGTTTTTGAAACCAGCCACAATCTATGGAACATCCTTTTTGTATTTTTAAATTGATGATCAAAATTTTAATCGGCCCATTAAATTGTTTGAAAATTTTATTTACCATACTTTTTGAGTAACAAGTAGGAATGTTAGGAGGTTTATTATTTTATGTATGAAAGTAACATTCAAGGCAATCATGACACAAAAAGAAAATGGGAAAAATGTTAAGTAAAAAAAAAGATATGAATTTTTAAATTTCCTTCGGCAGAAAATTTTAAAAATTAATAAAATAATTTATAACTTGAAAACTACAAATAACCGCGGAACATACATGGGGGTGATTCGGGTAGCCCAAGGGGTGGTCCACCTCTGGACCACCGCTTGACAGTATTTCCTGGGACACCCTGTATAGCTGATACATCAAAGTAACACATAGGGTACAATTGTCCTGCGCGGACGAGGTCGCGGGCACCAGCTATGCTAATATAAATTTCAGGTTGGAATTTGTTGCAATTTGGAATATTTACAGTAGAATAATATTGGAACAATAATTGATACCTGATTATTCGAAAAAAAAAATATAAAAACCTTTAGCCAATTCATTTATAAGATTAAATTATACTAAATACTTATTTTAGATTATTTACACAAGTAAGTCATGACTAAATTCTATACTATTGAGTGAGTAATCTTTATAAATATGCTTGCAATTTGATTCTAGGAGACGGCTATAGCGGTTTAAATGAAGTTTTGTCTTGCGGGGTTTTCAGTGCGAAGGTTAGACTAGGTCTTAAGTTAGGTCAGGATAGGTAGATATCGCGTTTTAGTCATAAACCAACAGCGCCATCTGTTGACGGGTAGCAGAGCTTGCTCAACTGATAGTAACACCTTATTTGTTAGGGAGGCTGTTATGGGGCGAGTGCGGTCGACTGGGGCCTTTGCGGAATGTCATGGCATAATCATTATGGAAATATTTATATAACAGACTCTTGGGTCATGGACCAACCTATTAAACCTGGGGTAGGAGTTTTCAAGGTTTTTTTAGAAATTATTCGTTCGGTCGATTACTTGACAGAGATACATAACAGGATGGGGGGTGAGACAGGTCGACGGTAAATCATGTGTTAGGGTTGAATACTTACTACAGCTGTTGTGCGGTACCGGCAAGGAATAGTACCAACTAGATGGGTGTTATAAGAGGCGACTAATGGCTCGTGAACTGGAGGTTGGGCAGTAGCACCTTCCTTTGAATTTACACACTGTATTCACCAACAACAGCAGTCATATTTGTTAGCGTTTAGGAAGAGGCTCTCTGGTAGCACGGGACGTTGTATGGAATGTTATGATAATGATGACTTGCTGTTAAATAATAAAGCATATCTATTCAGTTGTGATACGCATAGGGTCAGGATTTGTTTTGGAAGGTTTGAGTGAGTCAACGAAGAATAATTTGTTTATACAAAATAATTTACAGGATTAAATAATTGCATACCAATATGGAGATTATAATAATATGCCAAACAATAAAGTAATGAAAAAAAAAAAACTTACCTTTAGTTATTTTGAATTCATAATTATATACTTTGATACTCTTAAAGTGAGGACATACAGGGGGGTTTTCCTAAGTAACCTTTAGGAAATAGTTAAGAAATGTATATTGAGGAAATTGGATCTATGCGTAGATAAGAAAAGAATTGGGGCAATTAGGGTAGTAAGCGTGTAGATATGAAAATATTATTTTAAGGGGTCTACGTTTTAACTTGATTTAATAAATTTAGTTCAAGTAAGGTTGAGATTGACATATGGAGTGGGGTCGAGAATGTTAAGTTGTATTTCATATCCTATTCCTGTATATGGGTGTTTGTCAATTCGGTTCCGGCTAAAGTAAAAATTTTATTGGGAAGGTTTGATTGGAAACCTAGCGAGGTTAATAAAATAAAATATAATAAATACAATATAATATAATAAAATTAAATAAAATGTAATATAATAAAATGTAATCAAATCAATTCAAATCAAACCAAACTAAACTAAACCAAATCAAATAAAAAGGGGGTCTATATTTATGAAGAATACCATTTAACATACGTTATAATATTAGTAAACTCACTTGTCGTAGGTAAGCTTAAGCGTAGTCTAGTAGTAGTAAGAATAGAATAAAAATACTTTACATTTAAATTTCTTAGGCACTGATTCAGTTTTGCGTAAGACTTTCATGTGCTTATTGGGCGTAAGGCACGTATGCGTACAGCAAGAGTTTTTATATTATTATATACATAAGGCGTAAAGCGTAGAGTGTTTAAGGCGTAAGGCATGTATGCGTACAGCGAGAAATTTCATATTATTAAATGCATAATGCGTAAGAAATGTGTTATTTGTGTGTGTAAGACTATCATAGATGCGTAAGCTGCAATACGTAAAACACATTGGCATGTATGCGTAATTATAAATTTTATTAGTACCGTAGCTGAAGTTCTAATGTCACCGGACATTCTTAGGTAATCTTAGGCGTACTTTTTCTTAAACGGGGCGAGGCATTTTGTATACCTTCCGAGATTCGGGAAACATCTGCCGTGTATTTTAATTTTCTTTACTTTAGGATATTTTAAGTGAAATTCGAGGTTGAGGTTTTAGCTGAAAATTTACTTAAATTGGGTAGTTAAATTACGACATAGAGATATACCTCCTTAAGATAGATACTCCTCGGGGTTAAGTGATACGATTATTCGCAGGTAAAATTCTTATTATGTATTTTAAATATTTTTGTGATAAATTCTTGGTGTAGAAACAATTGAAATTTATTTGAATTTTGCTGGTTAGGTACGAGTAAGCTCGGCGGTGAGCAGGTAATGATGGCTCGGGTAAACAGTGAATTTCAATTGAATAGTAAAAAGTTTCGTAATTCACGGTAAAATTTCCGGTCAGTTATATGATTTAACAATGTAGACACCTAGATTGTGTTGGAGAATCAGTTGCCCAGTGTGAAAAATGAGAAGATCCATCACTTTTGAAGTGTCGTAAAACAATTTTGATCGCGAAAATAGAGCTCGATAGGAAGGTTTTGAGAGAGAGTTCGATGATTCACCTTTAAAGTATTGTGCTAGACGACTTGTTTACACGTGAGTAATCCGTTGCGACAAGCTGTCGAGGAGTTTTATTTGAAAGGATCTTTGGGGGACCGACTCGTAGGTCCTTGGAAAGAAAGATGTTTTCTTAGGAATCATTTTGATTTGTGGACGGACTTATAGCCGCATTCCCAACCTTCCTGGCAAAATACTTCTTCCATTTCAAATAAATTTTTATGGTGTAAATCGAGGGTTGATGGGGTAAATTTACAATTGGTGTTATATTTCTCTTGTGAATTATTGCATCAGTTGCGCTTAGGAGTTAGTAAGTTAGGCATTGTAAGTGATTAGGCCAATAGAATCAACTAAGGGTTTTGGGAAATGTAAATTATTCACCTAATTTTGCGCAGCGCCGGTGCGTTTGCCTGAGCGGGTTTCACCTAGTAGCATAATCGATTGTTTTAATCTCAAAAGTTCCATTGGGGAGACCAGTGGTTCGTAGTAACAGCGTAAACGTGGAAGGAAGAAAAAGAGAAAGGTTATATGAATATTGAAAGGAAGAAATGGCCGATTGATTTTGCCGAGAGGGAATGTTAGTCATAGGAAACTAACAATAAATGTTGATTATTGAATGGGTATGAAAGAGGTTATAAGAATGGAGGGTTGCAATGAACTAATGGATTCTCAACCGATGGAGAAATTTATTAACTGTTGACCCTGTACATTACACTTACAACGAAGTATTTATGGGATCATAGGTGCTAGGTTAATTTTAAGAGACTTCGGGTACGAAAATTACTCTGATGTCTGATGTGAGTGTTGATGTACTCCCTGTAAATGACTTCTACTCTACAAGAAGCTGACAGCTTATGCAAAAACTACACTGCACATGCTCCAAAACAGAAATGGAAGCGATATTGAGTCAAGTATTGGACTTCGACTGTTGGTTATATAACAGTTAATTAGGGGACAGGGCTGACTTTGTTCATTACGGGGGGTTTATGTGTCTATCCCGGGGTAACGTTGAAAGACAAAACAACCTGCCTTAGATTGGATGTGTTCATGAGCTGTCCTTCTGACGGGCTGAGTTTGAGACCTCAGTGTTCCTGTGTGGATATTGTTTGTTCGAAATTCTCGACATTTCTGGGGTATAACCAATATGTTCGACGTTTAACTCTTGAACTCTTATTGAAGACATTTTTCTTTTGGTTTAAAACTTACACTACAACAGGATCTACGTGTGTCCACTTTATGGGTTAAAGGTTAATAAATGTTAGATTATCTTCGTGAAATTCAAATGGTGGAAAATTTGCTCCGGGAACGCGTATGCTCTGCGCAAATTTGGGGGGTGGATGTAAGGGGCCGATGGTCCGATACGGAATTACACGAAGAATATAATAGAGTAAATTCTATTTTAGGAGTTTTAAAATGAGTAATAATACAATAGGAATCTTAATATAAATGATCATAGATTTTGTTCGACTCGTAATGAAAATAAAGGCCTGATTATGCATTATTACTTATAATAATAGCTTGAAAATACTCGTCTAGCGCCGCGAATCGGCGCATATTAAAACCTCCTTGGTTAAAAATCTACTTGTCAAACAGGAAATAGAAATGTGTGAGGGAAGTAGGTAGGATTGGCGACGTTAGCCGTAGCTGCTGGTTTGTAGCTCTCTGATTGGCTGGTTTGGGCGGTCTTATCTCTAAATTCGAAACGTGTGGAATATGGAAGCTACATCGTACTTTCTTGCTGCGACCGCACGAGTACAAGATGGACTCCAAAAAAATGTGAGAAAATTCTTCAAAAAAAGGTGACCGAACGTCGAGTTTCACCGCTGCGATTGACAAAAGCTAAGTATCTAGGGCATTTCGTCACCCAATTAGTAAATTAAGTTCAATTCGACATTACGATTAAATGACGCTTTCCTAAGTTACCCACCGATGGCGATCTTTGTCAAGAAAATTATTATTTTACTAAATATTTTTGTGTTATAGCGACCTTTGGAGCTCTAAACGTCAAAACGCGTGTTGAGTAAGAATAAAAACCAATACTTATAGAGTAGTTTTACCCGAAGGGGGACTAAATGTCCTAGTGCTTAGTTCATCGTCTTTTCAAATTTACAGGAGGTCTATGGACCATGTGAAATAGGAACCAAAAACTACAAACCATTTGCTGCACCTAGGCAGAACTCAGAGGAGCTGAGCGTCCAATTCCAAGCCAGCAGCAGTCCAGACGACTCAGTCTTCATTGCAGTAAGCCAGTCGCAGATGGGTAAGAAGATTTAATATTTACTCCTCAAATCTGCCAATCTTCTTTGAACGATTTATGCCAGTCAATTATTTGAGCATATCTATCCTTCTCTGGGATTCTATACAATCAATTTTACTAACTTTAAAAGGTATAGCTACAACTGAAAGCTACTACCCACTTCAATATAAAATTCAATTCTAAGTCTGTTATAAAGAAGGTCTTTTTGGCTCAAGTGCTGCAAATGAAAAACGCATTTGATTCATCTAATAAACTCATTCTTTTCTATGCCACAAGCTAAGATACAAAGCTGATGATATATAAATTCGACTTTGGGAAAGACAAAACCCAGTATATTGCAATACATCCATATCGGGGTTGCAAATACAACAGGGGTCAGTTTGTAAGTCATCTCGCACATAGAAAGTAATAAAACACCTTTATCTATATGGAAAGATTGAGCTGAAAGGACTGGATATATTTCAGGCCTTTACATTGTTAAAAATAAACTAAATTTCCTTGAAGGAAGTCAAATATCAATCTTGGAGAAGTTTAGATGTACTATTCTGATGTTCTCATGTACCATTTACAGCCTTCGAATCTGCCTGCTTCCTTCCACACAAATTATTTACAGTACCTATAGGCTCATACTAATCAATACATTTATTCTAAGAAATTAATTGTATAGGAATTCAACTTATTCATGGTCCGCACTCAAAAGAATTAGGGTTACTCGTTGATCACCTCGTCGGGTCCAAGAAGCGGTATAGACATCTCATCGGCCGATTTTGTAACTAGGACAATCCCAATACATAGGCTTCAAGAACTACAGGACAAGCATTAGGTAACATTAGGACTTTCCTTAGATTTCCCTTTAGGTTCAGCAAGGATAGTTAGAAACTTAGACATTACCACATTCAATTATTCCTTACATGTTCATAAACTTTAAACTACATATACACACCTACATCTTATTAGGATAGCTCTAGGGGTTAGGAGACATTACAAGCTGGTGCCGTGAGTCATGATGTAAAGTTAGGGTTAGGCAGCCCATTACAATCTGATGCTTGGGTTCGTGCCCAGGATAGGAAACTAGTAAGTAAGTTTAAGTTAGCCATTAGGATACCTGACCAGGCTTAGAACTAGACCCGAGCCACTACAAGCTGGTTAACCGTGACCATGATATGAACCAGGCTTAGTTCCAGTTCTACCATTACAATCTGGTGGCCGTGCCCATGATCTAGAAATAGGTTAGGGTTTCTTTTTTAATAGCCTCTAGCAGGCTTAGATCCCACTCGGCCGACGGGCGTTACAATGTGGTGCTGCGAGCCATGCCCAGTATGTCTTAGAATTGATGTTACTACAGTTATTATTTTAGTACTAGACCCAGTTCAGCTGTTACAATATATCAGCACTTTCTTGTGTAAGTGCAACAATACTTCGTCGATTATGCTTATGCCGCCGATCATCTCACATACTTTAAGTCGGCCAAAATCACATTCTGACGAATATTGTTTTATTGAAGATTTTAATTAATTATGTTTTACTGGCAGGGCTCACCATATGGGCAGGGCATATCGCAAGATGAACCGATCGCCGAAGAGGCGTAAAGGCACTAGAGTGGCGACTCCCGTACCAGTAGATGAAGCGTAGGCGGGCCTCTCAGAAGGTGGACCGACGGTCCGGTCAAGGTCGCGGGAAGCCGCTGGATGCAAGCAGCGCTGGACCGGGCATCAAGAAGATCTCTAGGGAAGACCTATGTCCAACAGCGGACGTCTTTCGGCTGATATGACGATGTTTTAATTACCGACATAGCGCAGATAATACTAACGATATTTAGTGTTCGTGATTATTCTGCTTAAGGGCTTAAATTAACAATATATAAAATTGTGATTCCTATCGACCAGGCTGTCATTTCGGTCTATTTTCAAAAGTGTCAAGTCTAAACTATTGATATAATTGATCTAAGTATATATATTTTTTTTTTTTTGTAATTCAATAAGCATGTTGAAGAAAGGTTAAAGAGAACTTCCAATATATATATAATTATTTTTTTTTTACCCAACTACTTATAACGTCATTTTGTCACACCATAAGAAGGGGACTTTGCCATAAAATTACCTAACAAAAGGTACCAATAAAACTGAATAAAACACAGATCTATGCGGCATAGAAAAACCACTTAGTTCGTATTATTTTTATGTATATAGAATCGAGTGTAAATTTATTGCGAGCATCCACCCAGAGATACAAGAAAGCATACTTGAATAGAGTGTTTTCGACCACATTTTGAAATGTTCACTGGATGGCGCTGCAAATCAGCACGAGGAAAAAAATAATGCCACCGTGTAATCGGTATGAAATTAATTAAAATTTTATATATTTTACTATGATTATAAAGATTAACTACCAACAGATACAGATACCACCCATCGACACTGAAAAAACGCAGTGACAGACGTCAGGCAAAGCTGCTTATTTGATTGATTCGGCAAAACGGTTGGGCGAATGGGGTCTATTCTCAACAATCATAATAGAGAAACGACCGGAAATCCACTCGTAAAAATATTTAAAACCAAAGCAAGGAACTATTCGACCGAGTTACAAGCTGTCAAAACTTTCAAACGAATTGAAACTATGTAAAATTCAGCGTAATAACTAAAAAGATTTGAGTGGTTAGAGTGTCCCTCGCTGGAAATAAGATTGTTCACTAATCTACGCTACAATAATATTACAGATAAAATGTCACTGGGTTAATCAATTACTACAGAACAGATTTAACTGTTCATATTTCAAAAAAATACAACACTATCCCTAACATAAGCTACGATTTTTTTTTTTTATAGAAATTGGTATGTTTTGAGATGAGTAGGTTTTCAGTTTTAAATTGTGACTAGTCTCATATGTGCCTTGAACTAATTTAACGGTATTAGTCACTGTTATATAAACCTTTAAATATTAAATTGTAAAGCTACTGATTAATAAATTCTTCTACCCTATTCTGAAGAGAAGTGCAGCTTAGTTCAGACATTTATTATGAAACTTATTTTATTTGCTTTAGCAGTTCTTTTTTTCTTCGTTTTTAATATTTTAATTTGGACAGTTTGTTTGATTTGGAATAGATATGTAGTTTTATTTCTTTAAGATTTAGTACCTAGTCGACCGAGCTTCGCTCTTAGCCGCCTCAGGTGAGCAAGCTGTGGTACCCGCCAACAGTTGGCGCTCTAGGTTTCTGTCTAAAACGCGATGTTTTAAAAAAATGCTTAGAAACACGGGGAAAAACAGACATGAGACCTAGCAAGATCGATTTTGCCCCCGGAAACCCCCGTATGGTAAATTTCATTGAAATCGTTAGAGCCGTTATCGACAAACATTTTACAAATATATTATGGCTCGTTTAATAGTATAGGACTAAATTGGCTTGAAACATTCTAACAAAATAGTACCATGGGTATATCCTTCATGCTATTTTAGGACATTGTTTCCTAGTCCAACAGAAGATTGTTAAAATTTGTTTAAACTTAACGACATCGTTTACAATTTTTATTTTTGTACTGTCGAAATCAGTCACCGCATTGTTATGGGTGTCTGCCGCATCAGGGTCAAGGAAGGTTAACTACAAAGCCTAACTACTGAGACTCTATAAAAAGAACCAAAAACCAAGTCATTGGTGTTACCTCCATATGCCCGGAGTTGACTACTCACTGGGCTGATTGTGAGAGTGGCAGCTGGTTGCACGCACAGCCTGCCGCTTACCAGTCGCCTTGTGTTGTGGCGCTGTGTGAGGGTCACGGCCTTACGACCCTGTGATGGGAGTCGAACCCATGTATAAATCGAAATGTATTATCTCGATTTGTTAGTCTTAATTTTTGTTGATCGTCTTTTATTGGACCGATTGATAAAATAATACTTCACAGTTTTGTCTAGCCAAACTCTGTGCTGTGCAATACTAATAAAATGGCAAGTTTATTTGTTAATGGCAAAGTTTTAGAATAGCTCGGCTTATTAAGTTAATGGCAAGAGTAGATGCTTACTTTTGGACCTGAAGGGTCTCGAATTATTACGAGTTAGGGAGTAGGTAATATGTTGAAAGAAACAATGAGTTTTGTGGTAACAAACGATAAGTATTTTATTTACCACATAAAGCGCCTGCATGTTTATATTTACTCAAAACCAACGAATTCGATACGATATATCATTGTATTAAGGAATAGATAAAGTAAGGCGGGAAAATTACAGGTAATCGAATTTTATATAATATCGATATTCGTTGGATCTTGTTCGCAAAATTAAGCCCAAATTGCAGGAAGTGGAAAGGAACAAGGAACGAAAACCACTTTGGCGTATTGACAATAGGCAGTGACATGAAATATAGGTACAAGTAAATCATTACAATTATCGCTTACTTTTATTGTGGCCACAATAACACCTTAAGTTTGCCCTCTCAGATTACGGTTGACACTAGGTTCGACGTTGCAATTTATATCAATTGGTGCAAAATATACTAGTCAATCTAATCTCAAATGGCAAACGGTAAATTATATCTATAATTAACAAAAAGGACATGTTGGTATGCTTATCTGGTAATTAGGCGTTTCCACAATTCGCCTTTAGTATTCCACTGACTCTACATTGCGGCTTTTGTATACCGAACCAAAAAACACACTTCACTCACTACACCTCTCGTGAGAGGTCCCACACCGAATCCCTCGCTCGAAGTTCCACCCTTCGTCAAAGCCAGCGCGCGCGCCACCGTTCCATTCGTAACGTCATTGGCCCTCCATGCCAAGACCCGCGCTTTCTTATTCGTCGAAAACCAATGCGCTACATTTACGCGCCAAAACTCCCTGACCTGAAACTATTAGTGTGTGTGTTTAAATGTTCCTTACAGTAGCAACAGATGCGCTTTAAGTCCCAGACTTAAGGCTCTGCTTTGCTAAACAAAATAGTGGCACTTACGCCTTTTTTATTATATTTGCAATCCAAAGTCAATCCAAACGTTTACCGCGCTCCTTAAAAAATATGGTTGGGATGTTATTTTTATTAGAGGCAGGCTTGTCCCATTACATCCCTCTCCCTGTAGATAGTTAGAGAACCTGTTCTTCTAGCTCTCTACACAAATAATAATTTCATAATACTTGCTTCAATCTTACCTTATCACCAACAAACGCAACAACCCTACGTTACTTAACCTTCAGCTAATTTATTCTCCTAACTTCTCTAACAACCTATAACCCTAATCATATCACCTACTTCACCCTAAGACCTATCTATGTATTACAATCTCCTACCTTTCTTGTATACAAATCTACCTTCGTGCACATAACCTTATCTTTTTACTATAAATATACACGCCTACATAATATAACCATATCTGCAAATAAATCTACTTAGCGAACCTATTTACCTAACTCAACGAACATAAATCTTCCTAACACTACACAGCTATCCATATGCATACAATTCCTATTTATGTACATAGCCGGTACATAATCTAAGGGTTCGTATATAAATCCTCTATCTGTCTCAAACCCTACCTGCTCATGTACTATGTAACTAGTTTCTCTAGCACTGTCATAAATGTGGGCGTTACCTTTTTGTATTGACGCCCCCTTCTCATTCAAACTTACACAGAGTAAATGGTAACTAACCTGTAACCTGATCAAATGGCTACTCTCATTGGTCATAACGACTTTTGAGTCCTTCCCTTTTCACCAGAGTATGAGTGCAGCTATGTATTTATCTGTATATTATATAATAAACTGTATGTGAGTTTCAGCCCGACTATGAGCAGTCATAACAATGAGCTGCTAGCCCTTTTAACTACCTTTTATTTGTTAAAGATTTCGGCAGCACATCTCGTCTTTGTTAGACAAAATGGCCTACATTGAAATAAGGTAGGCGATATGCGATGTCAACAAAGTTCATTTTATCGCTTAATCGTTATGACAGCTACTTGTGACATGATCTGTTTTTTTTTATTATTTAATATTCATGTAAATTATATTCATTGTTATTGCCAAGTTCTATTTCTGATAATTAATTTCTGATTTAATTAAAATTAAAATTATAATAATATAGTTATTAGTAACTTAGTAATAATAATTGTTGTGCCCTTCTGGGTCTACATGTGTAACTATGTATATATGATAACACCTTGAATGACCATGTGGAAAGCAATAAATCATCTTATCTTAATTTAGCAGGGCTTTGCTTGGCATTATTTTGAGACGCTTTATGTTCTCATGACTTGAACATGAACTATTGTTCTATCTATCCAAAATATGTCAAAATAATCTAGATCCCACTAAATTTTTTTTTGGTTGCGGACCTATGACAATCACAATCTTTGATCTTGTCTTTGTCTTCTCAAGGTAAAGTAAATCACCATATATTTAATTTTATACGAAAATGTAATCAAACCAGATTTTTTTTCTCAACCTTAGTATCTCTATCGTTTTCCTTTCACATTTTAATGCTGGCCAAATCCTGGATAAGCCGCACTATCTCCTTACATTATCCACTGCTGGTCAAATCTACCTAAATCGTATCGCACTAACTTCCTTTTACCTACTTTCACCGGAACTCATTGTATTAAATAATCTTATCGAACATTTGCCGAAGGACGGCCCCGTTAGGATCCGACAAAGCATAGTACCAACCCATATCTTTCCATGGTGTCACAAAAGGTGACTAAGGGCTTATGAACAGAAGGATGGGCAGCAGTTTTTTTTTCTGTCTCTGTGCATCGTACCATCTTACATACTGCGGTCGTCAATAACAGCGGTCACCCGCCGCAACGCTTACAAGTGTGGTGACCATGGTTAATCTCCTCCTAAGTACCACTTGTTTTTGCTGGAGTTCTGGAGGTAGCTCCTTGTACTGAAATGGGCGTTTCATTGAATATAACGATCGATCATTTCATCACCAAACTCAATTATAGTAGTCCACTCCTGAGCTAAAGTATGTACCTATCGATATTCCACTCGCTTCTACAAGCTCGACATTATCTAATTTTCTAATAAAACTATATCAGTTCAGTAATTTTTGAACCACGAAGTTCTTGTTTTTAAGACTTCTTTTTTTTTATTTCAATAACATACAACCATAAAATCTACTCTTGTAGCTACTTGCCTTACCTAACGGTTATCAACCGCCATTGTTTGAAATTCTTACCCAGCCAGATAGACAATTTCTAGCAATCCTTTTGTGTGCCTTTAGGGTTCCGCGTCACATTACAAATGAAATACAGGATAACTTTATACGTTTTTTCCAATAGCTAATCTTTTAGATTAAAACTTGTATTAGGATATACCTACTTATACTTAAGAGAAAACTATATTACCTATCTCATACCATGACCTTACTCATTACTTTTTCGCTCCTAATACCTATATATTAGTTATTATGAATTATTACCATACTGCTATAAAAGTTGAGGATTTTAAATCAAGCTTCGTTTTTAAAACCTCATCTGTCGATTAGTCTTACACTTACTGAATTATCAATTATAAATGATTTAGCTTGGGCTCGAACCGATAGCAAAATCATCCGCTAGTTAACGTTATTAGTCTCTAGAATTTTAACAAAGAACCATAAAGTTCCCTTTTTTTTATCCTTCGCTCAAGTTTATTACTAACGTCCGGCTGCATGCTCTGTAGCTATTGTTTAGAGACCGTCGGCTTTCTAAATAACTATGACGCTGGGAATGCCATTATTATTGCAAGCTTCAAAAGCAAGCAACAAAAAATTAAAACTTACGATATTCAAAGCTCTATTCAGCACATCTGTTTTTAGTTTTAAACCGTGGCCTTTCCTGGGTCATCTGCTACCTACTCGGACCCTTGCCGTCAAAAAACTTTCTTTTGTTTCGACCGTTCTTAGAAACAAAACTGCATTTCTTATCGCAGTTTTAAAATTATTCTTAAACTTACTAAGTATTACCTCGCTCACTATTCCAAGCATTCTTAGCCTATAGATGAAAACTTTCCCTTTCGTGTTTCGGAAGGCACGTTACCTAAATCAACGATCTCAGACTTTAGTCTTGGCTTGAAAACTCATAACATCTAAGTCATTTCAGCTAAACCTTAATAAGCCACTATCGACCTTTATTAACCTAAGTGATAACTGCCCTATCACCTAAATACCTAATAAATATGCTTTGAGAAATTTCTTAACTTTTTATAAGCTCGTTTCGTTGTTCAAAATACGCTTTACACCCCTTACCTACCTACTTTATAACATACACTTACAATACCTTATCTATAAAATCTAGCTTAACTTGAAGACCTGAGTGAGTAATCGTTGTTATCACTGTGCAAAACAACCGTAGGTTTATCTTTTTACTCTTATAATTTATGCCCCTCTATAGTCCTTATCTATTGTTAAGTCATCTGAACTTAACGCAGTAGTAATCCCTTAGTTTGTTTTTTTTTTCCACAATTACCAAACCATATCAGATCAAAAGCTTTCAGAATAATTGATTTAAGTAGTTTTTGATTAAAGTTTACACAACTTTAAGATCATGAGAGAATCGAACCCTCTATGTTTAAACCAATAAAATTATGAATATGAACGCATTTAGATGTGTGGACAGTGCTTACACACTTACTAGCACTACCATACTGCAAGCTTTTTATGCTATTCTAAGTCTAGTAATATAGTACTTCATGGTCTAATAGGATAGCCTTTTTAATAAAGCTTGAAACAATACCTGAATTTGGAGGCTCTGGCTATTTATACCTATTTACCCTTTTCGGTTCTATCGAAACTAACCTAACCTTAACGATGTTACCTACCTAACTACTAACCTAACTGTATATAACTTAAGCTGTGTTTTTTTTTGTCTCTCTTCTCTAACTTGCTATCATATAACCCAGAATTTAAATTATGTAAACTTTATACCCGCTGTAGCTCTTTTAAAACCTTAATGTCTTTACCTATCGTTATACTGACACTAATTTATTTTTATAAATACTGACTGCTGTTTTGTATCTCTATGTATGTGACCAAATAAAGCGATTCGATTAATACTACATTATTTTGGGGTGAATCGACTGTAGCTCGTCTCGTTTAGGTATAAGTTTTTGTATTAATGATTGGATTCTATTGTCTTCTTGAGACTAGGTCAAATCTGACTTCCACCCAGATGATTCAATTGGTATCTCTAACACACCAGCGGCTCCTAGCACTAGTGGTGGCAGACTGCGATTGCCAATCAAATGTTGGTTTGTTTACCGCGAAACTTCCTCCCATGGGGAGCTGCGAAGTAATCGTGGTCATATTCGAATGGAGTCCCCAACACACACGCAAGTGGCTCGTGGCACTGGTGGTGGCGGGCTGCGACTTTCAATCGAACGTGGATGTAATTTTTATTGTGCAACCAGCGTCCCGGTGCATTTGATTGTTTGTATATTTGTACAATACCATATAGGCATATTTTCAAGTCAGATCTGACATTGTCTTTATTTACTTTTCAATATTATGAAATAATTGATAAGCGTGATCTAAAAGATTCAACGCTTCTCATACCAAAATTTAACTGCATACAGTCGTTCACTTAAAAGCCTTTCAGTAATTAAGACTTTTGTCATTAATTTAATGATATTAACACCTCAAGACTACAAATACTTCTTTCAACGCTTTAACTTCTCATGAACTATTTCAGGCAATGCCTAAACCATAGTTACCTCGATTCATCTATCGGCAATCTCTAGAGAAATCTACTAAAATGCAATGTGCCTTTTGTCTGATATGATGATGAATGATGAATCTAGACTAAAGCTATCAAAATGCAATATGCGTCTTGTCTGATATGATGATGAATAATTTCTTTAAGCTTTCGATTTTTTTTAATCCAATCTGATTTCTAAGTCTAACAGGATATGACCCTGTATTAAATGAGTTTTGATTTCCTTTACTAAGATTGTATATAATTATTTATTCATCTATTTATTATATTTGCTAATTTATTTAAGGGTTCATAAGATGTGTTCAGTTCATTTGATCGTTATTTGGTAACCCATTTTATTTTAATACGACATGTTGTAATGACTTAGACAGATATGTCAGAGTAAATAAAATCTATTATTCATTAATAAAACAACTAACATGAAAGTGTCAGTACTTTTAAAATTAGTCGCAATCAGCTATTGTTCATTCTTAGCTCGAATGTGCGCTTCATTTATTTAGCATTTTACAACAAAAGCGAAGTAACGGATTATTCTTTCGCCCGTACCCAAGCCCTGTTAGTAACGGCCTACCTGCTCGCTTTATAGGCCGAGTCCTGAAGCTGTAATTTTTAATTGGCTGGACATAAATCGAAACCGTCGATTTACTATAAAGTTGCTATGTATTATAATAGGTGGTGGAACACTTATGTAAAAAATATTTTTTAATGAATTGGCTGGCTTTTAGATTCTCCAGAAAATGTATTTTTTTGTTTGTTTATGCATGTGAAGTCAAGCCAAAAATTGTAACTAATATCTGATGGGGTAAACTTTTGATGTGGGTTCCAAGGTACCTACTTCAATTAAAACTAAGCAAAAAATATTTGCGCATATTTTTTTATTAGCAAATTTGTATGCAAGTTACATAAAAGTCCAGGCAAAAATGGCAACCAAATTATTTTAAATTTGATAGACTTTCCAGGACAGTTTTTGAGCAAATTACCTAAAATTAAGCATATTAATCTAAAGTTAAATATTTTCGTATTTAATGTTGAAGCAAAAATACCAACTGAAAAACTTTTGTTTAATTACAGGTTTCTTCGTGTGTTCTTTCCTTTATTTATAAAATTAAGCATAATTGTAAAAAGATAAAAAAGTTGATTTTTAATTCAATAGATCGCGTCAAGCGAGCGAGAACCGGCGTAATATTATATGTTCTTTGGAACCGGTATGGCGTGCCGTGCGCTCCGAGACTTTTTTCTTCTACGTAATGTCAAGAGTACGTCAAGCCTGACATAATATTAGATTTTTAGTGTTCTTATTTCAACAGTCCAAGTAGCTAGAGTGTGCTGCAAGTGTCTGGCTGCCTGCTTGTACAAACAACTACACTTCAAACAGTCCATTGAAAGGATAAAATATCATTGTGGGATACAGTGTTACAAAAACCGGGCAAGTGCGAGTCGGACTAGCGTGCTAAGCTTTTGCTCTTGACCCCCGATCTTGACTCCTCTATAATAAGAATTTACTTGAAGTGGAAGCTAGCTAGCGTTAATTGGTTGTGAGAAAGGTTGTAAACTTTAATTATTTCAGACTTTATGGTTCCGTAGTTCCGTACCCATAGGGTGAAAAACGGGATCATACTAATATGCCTCCGATGTCTGTCTGACTGTCTGTCAGTGGGCTGTATCTCATGCTGCATAAGCTATAAAATATAAAAACTGATCAAGTGCGAGTCGGACTCAAAAAAGGACGAGTTGCACTCCGAGAGTGCCAGCAGAAGTGAAAACTTGAATTTTTGAATATGATGTTTTTGTAAGGGTCAATCGCGTCATTGCTCGTGTACTTCTTCATCGAGACCTAAAATTTGTCTCAGTACAAGAGTAGTCTAGGGTCAGTAGTTTTCAAGCTATAGCGATTTTTACTTTGACAGCTGTCATCCGAAATGTAGATCTCATCAAGACCTATCATTTGACTCAGCACACGAGTATACTAGAGTCAGTAGTTTCCAAGTTATGGGGTTTTTTAGTTTGACAGCTGTCATCCGAAATGTAGATCTCATCGAGACCCATCATTTGTCTCAGCACGTGAGTATTGTAGAGTCAGTAGTTTCCAAGTTATGGGGTTTTTTAGTTTGACAGCTGTCATCCGAAATGTAGATCTCATCGAGACCTATCATTTGTCTCAGCACATGAGTAGTCTAGGGTCAGTAGCTTTCAAGCTATAGCGATTTTTACTTTGACAGCTGTCATTCAAAATGTAGATCTCATCGAGACCTATCATTTGTCTCAGCACACGAGTAGTCTAGGGTCAGTAGTTTTCGAGTTATAGCGATTTTTAGTTGGACAGCTGTCATCCGAAATGTAGATATCATACATTTACGATTCGCTATTAAATAACGATCAAAACCAGTACGTCAAGTCTGTCGTGCACATATCACGTTGTGCACAACAAAAAAAGCCGAGACTATGACCACAGAATATATAATAGTAAACAAGTTTACAGGAGTCGCACTCCTTTGATCTTGGAAAAAGCTGCCTATTTCACAGACAGGCCTGCTATGACAAAGACAAAAAAGATGTGTTGGTCTTTATCACACTTTAGAAGTTTTGTATATATTGAGCCTGCTCTAACTTGGTATGATTATTTGCAAATAAATTTCTATACTTCATCCGAGATCTGACGATACAAAGATAAAAAAGATGTTTTGGTCTTTATCACACTTTAGAAGTTTTGTATATATTGAGCCTGCTCTAACTTGGTATGCTTATTTTCAAATCCATTTCTATACTTCATCCGAGATCTGACGCGACTTCTGATGCGAGTTAATAATTTTTTCCCCATCTGAAAAAGTGCCAAGCGCCGCTGAAGAAGTTTTCACTTCAAAAATCGACCACAGTAAGTTACTGACTTTTCAACTAATACAATTTATATCATGTGGTAGTACGGAACCCTCGGTGCGTGAGTCCGACTCGCACTTGGCCGGTTTTTCCCTTTCATTAGATCAAATCCACAATTATTTTGAGTCTCATGTCAAACCTGTAGAATATTCATACAAACTTCCACCCCATTTTTCAACCCCTCAGGGGATGAATTTCAGAAAATCCTTTCTTAATGTGTAGTCTTGACGTACAAAAAAACTACTTACAAAATTTCACATCTGTAGCTTTATCGGTTACGGCTCGGCGTTGATGAATCAGTCAGTCAGTCAGTCAGTCGGTCAGGGCATGCTGTTTTTATATATTTAGATTTAGATCAGAAGATCAAAAGTATTTTCAGCTTACCACAACCGATGTAAATTTTCATCTTTTATGTTTAACTTTAAATTCCGAAACGCGTACCGAAAAAAACAGCGAAGCAATGCGACGTTGCCGTACCGTGCAATCACGAGCCATGTACTATGTTAATGTCAATTATGAACTTTATTTCAACTTCTTTAGGGTCGATATAAAGCGCTACATAATGTAATTTTTATATAAAAAGATACGCTATTGCCTGAAATGTTTAATTTTCAAAGTAATCAACGTAAGTACAGTTTTAGAGTATAATCAAACACTTTTCATTCAGTTAACTATTTTGGCCAAAGAGAAATCCCTCAATAATTATACCACTGTAAAGCTTTAACATATTGTGTTCACTTTTATGACTGTTTGATCAAGTACAACAAAATTTTGAAGTACAAAAAGTCACGAGATAGTTATGTATTTTGCCCGAGCAGACAAAAAGAAATAAAACTTTTAGTGGGATTTTTTTGATTTTAGGCTTTACCTAAGAACTTAGGTGCTTAATTAGTTTGTAAAATACTAAAAGTGTATCATTGAACGAGCCCAGAAAACATTTCGTTTAGTTGGCATTTTTGCCACAGTAACTATTTATATAATAGGGTTTTTTTAATCTGCCGCCTTGTCCCATTTGGTGATATGCTTAATTTTAAGCAATTATGTAATTACTTCCAAGACTTCATAAACCACAAAAAGAAAATCTTGGTTCCGATTTTTGTCTAGGCCAAAATCTAATTATCTTGGGGTATTAAGGTTGGCAAGGCATCCTTTTGTTTGATGAGTAATATGCAACATTTTTACCAAATCATGGATCAAATTTAGAATGTTTATTTATGTATTAATTTTTCTTGTAATAAATTCATTCCGAACCAAGGCTTGCTCTACTTTCATTATATTCTGCATGTTATTACGGTAAATGAGTATTCTGTAAATAATCTACTTTAAACAAATTGATTTGAATCTAAATTATGTTATGCATTTTTTTATGCAATTAGCAATATTAGGATTGGACGTTGGATTGCAATTAAGAACCTGAAAATAGCACACAGTAATATCTCATGCAACAGTATAAGTAAAAGGTGTTTAAAATGGCCATAATAATAACTGTTCTGGAAATTTCATTTGCTATACCAGTATTTCCTCAACAAACTACCTCTCCCAGACATTTTAATTAAATAAGCATCTTTTTATTATTATTTTAAATGCCTTTCTTTGAGTTGAGATTTGTTTTTACAATAGTTTATATTTTAAGCTTCCTCTCCCAGATGTTTTGGACTAAACAAGCACCTTAAATATTTCATCTATAAAAGTTTACGTTGTGTTATAAATTTTAAGTTCTTTCTAGCCGTGTACTACTGCGTAGACACGAATTCTAGATCCTGGTCACGGCACCAGATGTGAGGGTCACGGCCTTACGACCCTGTGATGGGAGTCGAACCCATGTATAAATCGAAATGTATTATCTCGATTTGTTAGTCTTAATTTTTGTTGATCGTCTTTTATTGGACCGATTGATAAAATAATACTTCACAGTTTTGTCTAGCCAAACTCTGTGCTGTGCAATACTAATAAAATGGCAAGTTTATTTGTTAATGGCAAAGTTTTAGAATAGCTCGGCTTATTAAGTTAATGGCAAGAGTAGATGCTTACTTTTGGACCTGAAGGGTCTCGAATTATTACGAGTTAGGGAGTAGGTAATATGTTGAAAGAAACAATGAGTTTTGTGGTAACAAACGATAAGTATTTTATTTACCACATAAAGCGCCTGCATGTTTATATTTACTCAAAACCAACGAATTCGATACGATATATCATTGTATTAAGGAATAGATAAAGTAAGGCGGGAAAATTACAGGTAATCGAATTTTATATAATATCGATATTCGTTGGATCTTGTTCGCAAAATTAAGCCCAAATTGCAGGAAGTGGAAAGGAACAAGGAACGAAAACCACTTTGGCGTATTGACAATAGGCAGTGACATGAAATATAGGTACAAGTAAATCATTACAATTATCGCTTACTTTTATTGTGGCCACAATAACACCTTAAGTTTGCCCTCTCAGATTACGGTTGACACTAGGTTCGACGTTGCAATTTATATCAATTGGTGCAAAATATACTAGTCAATCTAATCTCAAATGGCAAACGGTAAATTATATCTATAATTAACAAAAAGGACATGTTGGTATGCTTATCTGGTAATTAGGCGTTTCCACAATTCGCCTTTAGTATTCCACTGACTCTACATTGCGGCTTTTGTATACCGAACCAAAAAACACACTTCACTCACTACACCTCTCGTGAGAGGTCCCACACCGAATCCCTCGCTCGAAGTTCCACCCTTCGTCAAAGCCAGCGCGCGCGCCACCGTTCCATTCGTAACGTCATTGGCCCTCCATGCCAAGACCCGCGCTTTCTTATTCGTCGAAAACCAATGCGCTACATTTACGCGCCAAAACTCCCTGACCTGAAACTATTAGTGTGTGTGTTTAAATGTTCCTTACAGTAGCAACAGATGCGCTTTAAGTCCCAGACTTAAGGCTCTGCTTTGCTAAACAAAATAGTGGCACTTACGCCTTTTTTATTATATTTGCAATCCAAAGTCAATCCAAACGTTTACCGCGCTCCTTAAAAAATATGGTTGGGATGTTATTTTTATTAGAGGCAGGCTTGTCCCATTACAGCTGGCGGCACGGCCTGCTGTCCATGAGGCCCCGACTGCTGTGGGCTGGCTGCTTGGCCTGCTGCTCGCCCGGCGCAGTCTGCTGCGCTGCACAGCTAGGCAACGCTCGAATCGAAGCTAGACTCTTGCCACGGTTACGGATTTTGTCCATTATGACGTGCTGAAATGTAAAAATTCCAGCGCGAGTATCTATTGTATAGAAGCGATCAATGTTTGAAACGCTTTTAAGGCTTTAAATAGAATGAAATCTATAAAAGTAATAGTGGACACTTTTAAGTAGCTTTTACTCGTAGTTAGATATTACGTGTTTTTTGCAGCAGTAAATTTCAAACAAAATAAAGAACATAATTAATTGAAACAGTGAACTACGCATAGGAATACGAACCAATAGACCTTCAGACTATTATTTTGAATACGTACCTACACCAAAAATTATTACAACCATATGTAAAACACAACTAAAAGATTAATTTGTCTGAATGAAAGCACGAAATGTTGTTTGTTTTAAACTCAGGCCTGATAATAAATGGTTAAAGTGAACTGTGTACACTTATTCCTTAGCAACGTCTAACGATTTTGTGCAAAAATGATTTAAAATGTAGGTAGCATGTAGGTAGTATACAATCATAACTATTTACTTTAAATAATCACTCGTCCTTAACACAACGTTAAAAAAAAAGGTGAAAAAAATACCACATGAGAAAAAAAAAACAAGTAGTTGATTTTCCAGTTTTTCCACTCATTTCAAACAAGTCAGTTTTTGAGATACAGCAGATGTATTTTTGAACATTATCAGTCCACTTTGTGGGAAGTGAGGGCTCGTATCCCACTTCTGACATGTTAACAAATGAGAGGGAGTTGAGAAATATGTTAAATAAAACACCCGAAGTCTACTTACGTTTTGTAATAAGTTATTCACTTTACACAGTGTTAAAATGGGTACATTAACACAATACCATACATATGAAGAAGAGTCTTCATAATTTTACACAATACGTGATTACTCCTTTAAAGGTAGAATCTCCCAGTTTGAAGAACAAAATACGACTGCCTGAGCGAGGCTGGCTCGAACGTTCAAGAGACCTCTCCCACCACAATATTACCCTTTCCATAAAACGCTGGGATTGGTCGAAAAGCCGCCGCGCTCTGACAGTTCGAACAAAGGAGTCAATACAACAACCATTTATGAACAATATCGTAAAGCTATGAAAAGTTAGTAAACACTGGTGACTTAAATATTATAATATTGGAGATCAGAATATCTGTCATGACAACAGTGGTATCACAAAAAGAGCAAATTCTTTACTATACATTATAAGGAAGGCGTTTTTCCACATTAATAAAGAACTTTTCCTAAAGGTCTACAAAATTTATGTTCGTCCCTTGCTAGAGTACGGATTTCAAATATGGAGTCCATATTTTTTTAAAAAGGACATCAACCTTCTTGAAAAAGTACAGAGAAGAGCTACAAAACTGGTAACCTGCCTTCGAAACCTGGCTACGAGCAATGCTTAGCATCGCTAGGCCTAACCACATTAGAAGAGAGAAGTAAACGTGGAGATCTTATTGAAACATACCGGGTGTTAGGAACAACCTTCCGAATACTAAAGGGGCATGATCAGTCAACAACATGGAACAACTTTCAGTGAACAAATCTTTCAGGAAAGAAAAGAAAATTCCGCGTCTTCATACAAAATTGTAAACTTGAGCCGTCAGTTTGTATGTAGACGCGGATTTTTTTTTGTTGACTGATCACGCTCCTGCAGTATTCAGATGGCTGTCCCTAGCACCCGGTATAAGATACTAACTGGTTGCAACAATGTGCCAAAGCTTGAAAAAAACTTTGTCATGAATGAAAACAAAAACCTGAGTGGACACACTATGAAACTTTGACACTACTCGAGTGCAAGAAATCCTCGGTACAATTTACGCATTCTTTTTTTTTCTTATAGTTCTTGTATGAGAAGTATACTACAATTATATATTATTGTAAACTAGGTTAAATGAACTGTACATAAATGTTTTTTGTGGTCGCAATATATAAGGTCTTCAAAAAATATGGCAGTTTATAAAAAAATTATGTATGTGACTTTTATTACTTTTCGTTAAAAATATTATTTCTTCAATGAAATTATACATTTTAAGCATCGAAAATTAATTCCTTGTGTTTGTTTTCCCTGAAAACAATACCACACAAGCCCTAGTAGCATTAACTAATCCGTAAAAAAATTATTATAATGGTGCGTAATTCGCCCCCTTCTATCCCCTCCCCCCGCGTACATGGGATGAATCTGATTTCCCTCCCAATCGTTAAATGATCGTCTATTGGCACCCTATCCATTGGTAGAAGACTTATGTTTTTTACAAGCAGCGCACAATAATGCCCTTATATCGACCTACGATCTTTAACTATAGGCGAGCGAAGCGAGCAAAAGAGTTCGGGGCACCCCGACACAGGGGGTTAGGTTCGAAGGGTATGGCGGAATTGAGCGGAGGCGAGCGAAGCGAGCTCCGCTCCATTCCGCCATACCCTTTAGGTTAGGTTGACATGAATGCATGCGTATACCTGCTTGCCTGCATGCTTGCTTGTATGCATGCTTGCTGTATGCATGCTTGCTGTATGCATGCTTGCTGTATGCATGCTTGAATGCTTGCTTACTTGTCTGTTAATGGCAAGGGCTTAGTAGAATGGATAATAGGCGATGGAAGCGAGCAAAAGAGTTCGGGGCACCCCGACACAGTTGGCTAGGTCCGAAGGGTATGGCGGAATTAAGCGCAGGCGAGCGGAGCGAGCTCCGCTTCATTCCGCCATACCCTTCAGGTTAGGTTGACATGAATGTATGCGCATGTCTGCTTGCCTGCATGCATGCATGCTTGCTTGCTTGTTTCTTGCTTGCTTGCATGCATTCCTGCTTGCCTTTGCTTGCTATTTTTGCATAATGCAATGCCTTTGCTTGCTTTTTTTTGCATAATGAACTGATATTATATGAAATGGGTATTATACGAAATGATGATTATATGAAACATTTTTATAGGAAATGTTTATTATACGTTTTGAAATTATATGAAATGAAAATATGTGAAATGTCGATTATACGAAATAATTATTATATTAAACAAAATTATGTGAAACGTTGTTATATCAATTGAATGTTATATTAAAAGTTGTTAATCACCTATTACACACCCCGTCTTAACTGATCGATGCGGACTTTCCTTTTGTGGGCTCGATATTAGTATAATATATGCATGAATTTCTAATTATTCTAGTTTACATTTACTTCAATCTGTCTTTCCAGATTTTCGATAAGTTTTGTGTTTAGCGAGTAATTTTTTTTTACCTGATGGGGGTGCTAGTGGACTGCAGGTAGCCTTCCAACCAAGGGTTCCTTGTTGTTTACTGAACCCTATAAAATATTAATTAAATTTATTTTAAATTGTGCTTTCTTAGATGTAGACAAGCCATTTTGATTCTTGCCAAATACCACCTGGGGAATAAAATCTCATATCGCACTCAGCGACCCAGGAGTAATAAAAATAGATTATCAAGATCTCCTCCCTGAGCCCGAGCGTTAACTTTTACGCTGCCTGTTAAGAAGATAATTGTCAGCGTAATGAACTTCTTTGTAAGAGTCCGCAGAACAGGAGAAACAGATGGTAGAGTTGCTTAACTTTACTACTCGTATGTTAGTCTTGTCAATCATTTTTCCTTTAAAATTCAAAGCTGATACTTTTTTGCAAATAGAAAAAGATTAAAAAAACCTAAGGTTATTAAATTTATGACTTTTCTGCAACTAACAGATGTAACAAACGTTTCAATTCAAGTAAAAAAATATATGTTTAATAATTAACAGTTTTGTTTAATTGCATAAAAAATACAATTCAACAAAACGCAATGCATCAATAAACTCAGTTTTCTGGTAAGAACATATTTATAAAAAAATTGCGCTTTCTATAGATAAAAAGTATAAAATGTTGTACTACTTGTACGACGAATAATAAGGGCTAATAATAAATGCATAAATTGTTCCTTAAGGCGTGTCACCAAATTAAGAACATGTGTGTTATAGTTTTAAGTGAGAGAACTGCTACAGCTGTATTTTAGACATTAGTTGCAGCTCCTTTTTTATGTATGGGTATAAGTTTGGTTTTGTAATTTTTATCCGTACGTTTCTAATCATTTCCTTTTCGTGATTTTCAGTGCACTAAACCTGGTTCTTGTGCTCAATATTTTATTAAAATTAATTTAAATCAACAGAGGCCTACTTGTTACAAACAGCAATGGCACATCATCGAATGCGTCAGGAGGATTGTGAATGCGATGATAGTAATACAAATGTAAATTTTTAGTTTCGTGGGAAAAAAAAAACATTTGTAAATACACAGAAGTCTATAAAGTTTTGATAACAAATCCAAAATAAAAGTGCAACAGGAAATATACTACAGCTTCTGTATCACACATTGAACCTACTTAAAAAATCTGCTGCTGCATTTTCTACTCTGTGGTCCAAATTTGCAGGTGAGGGGGAAGCAAAGGGTAAGTAAGTTATGGTAGTAATTCGTCTTGATGCTCTTTTTCTGTCTTTGCGCCAAATCTTATACTTTTCATAAGTTATAGCCTACTTCAGCATTCTACGTAGCCTTGAGAAGTAAAAGGCCTACTCAAACTTTCAAAGTGCTGATTACTTCGATTTGTGTAATAGTTGAAAAAAAATGTTGGCACAATTGTTGAAAACTTTCAACATTTTGGAAAAGAAGTAAAGTTATTTAAAACCTGTTTTAATACTTTCTCAACTAGTTAACAAGTGCGTAAGAAACTATTAAATGTATTTTTAGACTGATTGCATCATTTATCAGATTACGTCTCTTAGAAATTGGCACATTGTTTATTCTCCATTCAATATGATCTGCTAAGCAGAAAAACTATTATTTTTGAGATATTTAAAAAGTAAACTTTAATAGATAAGTTGTCACGCTTGGCATCCATTAGCTACTTACCGTGCTCTTATTATTGTGACATATATAGTTATAGCTTCTGCCTGTGTAGTTTAGGTTCCTTTTAGCGACTCCAACTGAAATTCATTAGAAATTGTACTTTTTCCTACCGTCTGATTGACTGTCGAGTCTCTTTTGGTATTTTCAAGGTCTATCCTTTTAGAAGCCATTTCAATAACCTTTTTTTGTGTGAGTTTAACCATTCAAAGATGAACTATTGGCCGAGCCGAACATCATCGGAGAAATAAAATCTTCCCGACTTCTCTGGCTAGGACATGACGTGGAGAGGATGGGAGAGGATCGAGCCGCAAAGAAAGCGTATCTTGGTCAACCTTCTGGGCGTCGTCCAAGATACCGCTGGAAGAATGAAGTCGCCAAAGACCTGAAAGAGCTGGAAGTGTCCGTCTGGTCAGATTTGGCACAGAATAGAGAAGAATGGCGTACTCAAGATCCACTTCGGGTCGCTGAGCCAGCGAAGTAAGTAAGTTAACCATTCAAGCCATTGCAATGCCAGATTAGTATTCACTACCCACAAGTTATAAATAAAATTATCCAATGTGAATAGTAAATGCAGAAACCATGTCACATTATAGTTCAGCGTGCAACTAAGCGAGCGATATGAATCCATCAATTACGTGAGCTAGAGTGTTATTAAAATATCGCAACTAGACTCAATAGTGAAGCTATGGGTTAAAAATATCGATAACTTCATTTATTTAAAAATGATCCAAAATTTTGTAGCTTGTAGCATACCTGTGGTGGCCTACCTAGAGCTCGCTGTTTTTCTTTTCATCATATGTTTTTATCAAAATTTATTATTTATATTGAATTCCTCACATTACACTTTCACTTACAACACGCATATGAAAAGTCGATCACTCTTCACAAACTTATCTACTCTTTCTTTACTTACACTACTTTAGTATTTAAACTACTAAACTCACTACTTATCTCCTGAGACACTCTACTCTAAGTAGCTCAATAGAGGAGGCCTCACTAGAGCACAGCATCGAGCCTAATCTACGAAGGTGGATCAATGGCATGCTCAAAGGAAGAATAATAACCTCGACACTCATGGGAGACACAATCCATGCCAGGACAACCAAAGGTTGCCCACAAGGGGGGGTTTTGTCTCCAATGCTGTGGTGCCTGGTTATATACTCTCTTATAAAGGAACTCAGCAAAGGACCATGCTGCACCGTTGGATACGCGGATGACCTGGTCATATTGGTGAGGGGCAAAGTAGTGAGAACTGTTTCGGAACTCATGCAAGAGGCCCTCAAAAAGGTGGAAAGGTGGTGCATACGACATCACTTGGCCATCAATCCTGAGAAAGCTGTTGTGATACCATTTACAAAGAAGAGGAAACTGGAGACCTTAGGTCAGCTCTCTCTATACGGGACGCAACTAAAATGGGCCACGGAAGTTAAATATCTAGGAGTTACACTAGACAAGGAACTAACGTGGAAAACACATGTAGACAACACTGTAAGAAAAGCTCAAAGAGTCTTTGGAATGTGTAGATCTACCTATGGCAAAACCTGGGGGCTTAAGCCCAAAATATTACATTGGCTGTATACCATGGTGATCCGACCGATTATCACATATGGTAGTATAGCCTGGTGGTCCAGAACAAAGCAAGTTGGGTGCAGACAGGAGTTGGCTATATTCCAAAGAACTGTCTGCATAGCCATATCTGGAGCTTTTAGGACCACCCCCACGGCAGCGCTGGAAAATATTCTTGGTTTGACACCGCTGCATAAAGTCGTAGAATTGGAGGCAAGAAGTGCGCTCCATAGGCTAAAAACCCAAGGACTGTGGGATAACTCCTTGCCAAAAACACGACACACTAAATTCGACACAGACAGAGAACTTGACACTATTACATCCATGGGCTGTGATAAAACACAGCCTAGGTTCATGTTCACGAGACTCTATGAGATCCACATACCCTCGAGAGAGGATTGGAATAAAGGATTGAATCCCTCGAGAAAGGACAATCTGACATGGTACACTGACGGATAAAAAATGAAGTCGGGTACAGGGGCGGGTGTTTATACCAAAGGGTATGAACACAGTCAAAGCATGGGTATATATGCAACAGTCTTTCAGGCTGAAACATATGCAATCTAGATAGAGGCACTACGGGCCAAACTATATACATTCTCAGTGACAGCCAAGCGGCACTAAAGGCTCTCATATCCTACAAGGTAGACTCCAACATAGTCCTAGATGCCATCCCAACCCTTAATAGATTAGGTAGGCACAACACAATACGACTAGTTTGGGTCCCAGGACATGTAGGAGTAGAGCCGCTTCATTGCCGGCTGACAGACTAGCCAAGGAGGGATCAGAAAAACACTTCTGCGAACCTGAACCTTTTATTGAATTATCAGGGAGTACCATCAGAAGCGCACTCAAGGACTATGCCCAGAAAAGGCACTGCACTGAGTGGGCAAACACTGTTGGACTTACTCATTCGAAGAAATTTCTGGGGACCACGAAGGTAGGTTACTTCAAATATCTACGAAACCTAAGCAGGCACCAGACCCGTAATATTGTAGGTGCTTTCACCGGCCATTTCGGCACTAGAGAGCACCTGCACAAGATGGGTCTGTCGGATACAACTACCTGCACAGCATGTGGTGAAGAAAGCGAACGCATGGAGCATCTTATATGCTCATGCAACGCTTTGGCTAGCAAGCGTATGACGATTCTGGGTCAGGCTTATCCGACACCAGAAGACTACAGGCTCCTTCCGCTGAAATCTATATCGAAGCTCATAACGAGCATATTCGGAGACAGCGGAAGATCACAGGAGCAATAAGGCAGGGGAAGCACAAAAGATCCCATAGGGTCGAAGTGCTCTGAGGTCCATCGAGGAACTCAGCCCCACGTAATAAGATAAGATAAGCTCCACTACATTCACTCCTCCTGTACACTCACTCTACTACAGTCACTCGACTTTACTTTATACTCTTTATGACTTATTTGACTAATTTAACCCTCACCTCATTTAACCTTTCTACAGTCCTCCTGTCTGCTCCTAACCCCTTTATCTCAGTACTAGAGCTATCTATCTCAGTACTCTTAGTTAACCCTTTCTAGACTATTCTTTGAGCCTTTTATTTTTATAGCAGGCTCTCAACCTATTTACCTTTTTTAATCGTCAGGCTATATCTAATGCCTTTGCATATAAAACGATCTCAGTTCTTCTTCACTACATCACAGGTTCGATTTATTTAAACCAGTCCCTTTACGTCTAACGCTTATCTTAATTTTTAAAGGCATTACGTGACAAGCTGCGGCAATTTTATTTTTCATTAGTTTTCTCGAGACACTCTACAACAATTACAAAATTGATGATATTTTTTTTATATTTTGGTAACCTTACCTACCCTTTATGATGCATTTGATATATATACAGGGTGTTAATTTAATTGCGTGCCATAGCTTAAGGGGTGTTTCAGTTACGATAAAGGAACACAAAAAAAATATTTAAAAAATCCTACTGAAAAAAAAAACTATAACTGCATTGAAACTTAACTAACGCGGAGCAACGTCGCTAGCGTGCGAGTATAAGTGAATAAGGTAGGCACATCATCATCATATCAGCCGAATGACGTCCACTGCTGGACATAGGCCTCCCCTAAAGATCTCCATCATGACGACTACATAACTGAAACTCTTTCGCGCGTATTTATTAGCGCGCCCATTCGCGCGGTCATTGCCCTCCGCGTTAGTTTAGTTTGAATGGAGTTAAAATTTTTTTTGAGTAGGATTTTTTTAAATATTTTTTTCGAGTTTCTTTATCGTTACTGAACCACCCCTTAAGCTATGGCACGCAATCAAATTAACACCCTGTATAAGCAAAGTTCAATAAATAAATATTCGATAATTTTCTACAAGTTTCGTCGCATCACTAGAGAGAAACTAAGTAGTGTTGCAATAAAGCTTGGAAACACCTTACTCAAAATGCAGTTTGCGCATAAACTAAATAATTTAACTGGAAGAACTTATCTCTACTTAGTTTTAAAACACGTAGTAAAATTGCTTTACTGCCACTAAACATAGTGCAAAGTGCATTTTCAACTGTTTAACTATGCAGGCGTATCGTTAAATGTTGACAAACTGTCCAAATGTATTACATTGGATCATATAACTTGAACTTATTTAAATAAACAGTGAAATTTAATGTAACCAGATAAATTCTGCGCGGTAGGTCGCACATGGCAAACAACCTTAGGTGTACCGAAAACTGAAATGACGTGCTCAGTCAACGAAACTGAACAACTTTCCCAAACAAACTTTTTGGAAAAAAAATACCTATCCATACAAATTGCTCACTCATTGTGGTCAAAAATTTTTTCATTTCCCAAAAATGTTTCATTGACCGAGCACGACTTTTCAGTTTTCGGTACAACGTCCCTTACAGCCTATATATTGAGTGACTTTTAATTAGTTCTTGATAGAAAAAGGTATGATTGTACTCATCATACTGAACAACCCAAAGAACATAGGTCCAAATACGAAAATCAAGTTTTGACCTCCCATAGAAACTGTATCAGCTGATAGCGCATTTTGTATGGGAAATCAAATTTGGTTTTTCGTTTTTCGACCTATGTTACTTGGGAAAAGTTGTTCAGTATCATGAGTACATACATATCTTTTGCTATCAAGAACTAATTAAAAGTCATCCTATATGTGATTAATGTAAGTGTTTGCTCTACGTCTAAATCTTATTTATGTATTTACTAGCTGTTGCCCGCGGCTTCGCTCGCGTGGATTTCATATTTATGTTGTTACCGGTTTTCCGAAGCAATGAGATATTTTCCCATAATTTCGGGGTAATTTTAAACTGAGGAAAAACAGGACTAACCCTGCGCAAATCAATGAGTATAATTCAAGATCCAGCTGAATTTTATATAATAGACGTTACTCATAAATTACTCAGAACAGGAACTTAGCAGCAGTATCCTAACAAATGTAAAGAGAGATATGAGAGACACCTTTATGTAATATTTCAAAACAGAGCCAATTCGCAGAAGTAATTGTGAAAAACTAAAACCCTCTCCCTCTCTCTCCCTCTCCCCCCTTCCTCTCCCCCTCCCTCTGTCTCTCCCCCTCCTCCCTCTCCCCCTGCCCCTCACTCTCCCCCTGCCCCTCCCTCTCCCCCTCCCTTTGCATCACCCTCTTCCCCTCCCTCACTCCCTCCCTTTCCCCCTTCCCCTCCTTCTCCCTCTCCTTCTACCTCTATCTGTACCCCTCTACTTCTCTACCTCTTTACCTCTCTATCTCTCTACCTATCTACCTCTCTACGTCTCTACCTCTCTACCTCTCTACCTCTCTACCTCTCTACCTCTCTACCTCTCTACCTCTCTACGTCTCTACGTCTCTATGTACCTCTCTACGTCTCATATTTCATATTTCATATTTTATTTAATGCTAAAATTATAAAATAAGTACAGGTGACACCCTGCAAGGGCACAGCAAACATGAGAGGACTAGTTGCCACAATCAAAATAAAATTTATGTAAGTTAGTATTTATTAGTATATGTTAAGTACCTATATTATATTAGTGAATGTTAGTACGCAATAATTTAACTTCATAAAAAAAATATTAAAATAATTTAACAATACAATCATAAAATTATCTACGTCATTATTTCTATGTATTTATTTTATAGTATTATTACCCATTCATAGTTATTATCATAATTTATTCATTTGTTATTAAATTATTTATTTTAAAATATTAGAATATTTATTTATAAGATTGTGTATTTATTTACTTAATTTTATTATACTTTATTCTAATTTGTCAGTAAAAAATTCAGTTATGCTGTAGTAACTTTTTTTGACTAGAAATTCTTTTAGTTGGTTTTCAAACGTTGCGGTTTTAGTTATGTTTTTAATATAGTTCGGAATGTGATTCCATATTTTAATCATCATAGAGTGGGGAGCGGATGTGTATAATTCTAATTTGGAGAAGGGTCGTTGAAGTTTATTTAGGTGGCGATTGTTGCGCTTTATCGTTTTTCCAGGAGAATACAATTGTGGGTGTTTTTGTACGAATTTACAAGCTTCAAAAATATAAATACCTGTTATAGTCAGTATGCTCAGTTTGATAAAGTAGGGTTTGCAGGAGTCAATTTGATCGATGTTCACCAGTATTCTAACGCATTTTTTTTGGAGTACAAATATTTCTTGTATATTGCAACAGTTTCCCCATAGAATGATGCCATAAGACAGCCTTGAATGAGCGTATGCGTCTCTACCTCTCTACGTCTCTACCTCTCTACCTCTCCACCTCTCCACCTCTCCACCTCTCCACCTCTCCACCTCTCCACCTCTCCACCTCTCCACCTCTCCACCTCTCCACCTCTCCACCTCTCCACCTCTCCACCTCTCCACCTCTCCACCTCTCCACCTCTCCACCTCTCCACCTCTCCACCTCTCCACCTCTCCACCTCTCCACCTCTCCACCTCTCCACCTCTCCACCTCTCCACCTCTCCACCTCTCCACCTCTTCACCTCTCTACATCTCTACCTCTCTACCTCTACCTGTCCCCCTCTCCACCTCTCCACCTCTCCACCTCTCTACCTCTCTACCTCTCTACCTCTCTACCTCTCTACCTCTCTACCTCTCTACCTCTCTACCTCTCTACCTCTCTACCTCTCTACCTCTCTACCTCTCTACCTCTCTACCTCTCTACCTCTCTACCTCTCTACATCTCTACCTCTCTACCTCTCTACCTCTACCTTTCCCTATCCCTGCCCCTATCCCTACCCCTTCCGCCAATTTAACCGCTATCCCTAACATAGAAATGACACCCATATTTATTTTTAGACATTTCAAACCTATCGCACCCCAACCCCATCCCCAGGGGACGATGGTATTTCACGTCCATCACGTTGGATTTCAAAGTTGTTGTAGCTTTCGTAATCAGCGACCCGATAAACCATACAAACGACACCCATATTGATTTTAAGACATTTCAAACCTATCGCACCCCAACTCCATCCCCAGGGGGATGATGGTATTTCACGTCCACCACGTTGGATTTCAAAATTGTTGTAGTTTTCGTAATCAGCGACCCGATAAACCATACAAACGACACCCATATTCATTTTTAGACATTTCAAACCTATCGCACCCCAACTCCATCCCCAGGGGGATGATGGTATTTCACGTCCACCAGGTTGGATTTCAAAATTGTTGTAGTTTTCGTAATCAGCGACCCGATAAACCATACAAACGATACCCATATTGGTTTTTAGACTTTTTCACCCCATTTCCCTTTTTTAGGGGTTGAATTTGGGGTGATATTTCAATAACAGTGATGAACGTTGCATAGAATTACATCATTAATGCCTAAATAATAAATTATGTGGATTTTACTTTAGAAATAAAGAATTTTCAACTTCATCCCCCTTTTCACCCTTAAGGGTGTCGAATTTTCAAAAACCCTGAGACACGTACTTATTAATTTATAGTCGTCAGCCTAAATACAAATTTTGAAGATCCTAACTTCAAAACTGACGGACTTTCATACAAACTTTCATCCCCTATTTTACCCCCTTAGGGGTGGAATTTTGTAAAACCCTTTCTTAGTGCACCCCTAGGCCTCATAAGGAACCTACATGCCAAATTTGGAATCTCTAGACCCAGTGGTTTGGGCTGTGCGTTGATATGTCAGTCAGTCAGTCAGTCAGTCAGTCAGTCAGTCAGTCAGTCAGTCAGTCAGTCAGTCAGTCAGTCACCTTCTTCTTTTATATATATAGATATCAGTCATTGAATCCCATGATAAAAGCCTTTGGGTGTGGTTGGTAGTGATCCTGCCTATCGCGCCATGAGCCACGGGTGCGATCCCCGACCAGGACAAACATTTCTGTAATGAACACAAATTTTAGTTCTGTGTCTGTCTGGGTGTTATTTATCTATTTATGTGTGTATATCACTCCCTGATACCCTTAGTACAGACTTTGCCTAGTTTGGGATCGTATGACTTCGTGTGCGTTTATTTCAAAAATATTTTCAGATAAAGCCAGACTTGATTTATTGATTTTATAGTATAAAATAAACGCCTTAATTTAAAATAATAAAACAACATAAAAAATGAAAATTATCATTCAAATAGCTTGTGAAATTGTTTCAGACAACAAATAATAGTGTCTGTTCTATATCTTTTTTTTAAGTTTTTGAAACTTTAACAGCCAGTTGCACAAAGCGTCTTTAAAGTTAAAGCTCCTTTAAATCTATTGCTGTCACTTTCTTTGTCAGCAAAACAGAAAGAGTGAGAAATAGACAATGGCGTTGGCTTTTAAACAATAAAGCGCTGGATTAGTACGCGTAGGCATTTCGTAGCTCTGTTGTAGACAATTGCTACAAACTCGTAGGCTGTTTATAAATTGCGGAATCAGTAAGGTTGTATTCAGATAAATAATTTGATTTTGTTACTTTTAATTATTTTTTCGATAAAATTCTTGTCTTGTCTTTTCAGCCTGTTCTTAACCTACTCTATTTCAAAGAATTTTCGATACGCCAAGACCACAGTTATTACTAAAATCGCTCTGACATGAACGTATAGAGAAAAGACTTCTGCTTGCTTTTCAAGTTTTTATTTCTAACAATCACAACTATTAGCCTAAAAGAAGGACTATCAAATAGGAATTATAAATGCGCAGAATAAGGAAAGCTTTGGAAAATCCTACATTACTCCCAAACTCAGCTGCAAGTTTACAGATAAAAGCATGAAAAGGTATTGCCAAAAACAAATCCATCATTCAAAATGTCAGTCTAAAACCGTCTATTGTCCAATCCCTGAAATTCTTTCCCAAAGAGCTTCCATTCAATTTCTTTTTATTTTCGATAGATTTTAATTAATTACTCTTCAAGTCATTTGTCAAAATTTGTGTCTGGGTTTGTTACTTTGGGATTTGAACTTTCGACTCGAACAACAATGAATTGTTATTTTCTTCACGAGAACAATCTAATTTAATTTTTGGAAAAGTGTCTATCAAAAACAAAGTAAAGTATTAATAACGCTTAGACATCTTCGGGCCGAGCTGTTAAATAATATTTCACTAGTGAAATTTAGTTACATTATAATTTAAGGATAAAATATACTCATAATTTAACAGTGTTATAAAATGTGATAGATGTGAAGATATGGGGGTTTAAAAAATAATAGCAATTCTTGCAACATTTCTAAATAAAAAGCTAGGTCGAACGGCTTGGCGATTGCGAGTCTTCTATCAAGAACGATGACTTTTTGTAAAAAGGCTTATAAAAGATGTCTATCTTATAATCTAAGTTGCTTTTTCTAGGGAATTTGAAACATCGTAGTATTTTCTGCCAATGACAAGGTTAGCATGAACCCGGGCACCTAGCCTATATCATATATCAGATTTACGCATACATTCAGCCCATACCGCTGCTCCTCGCGCTGCAGGATATAATTCCCTAAAAACTTCCGCAGCAGGATTGAGAGAAGTGTGTTTTCAAATACTGCCCTAGCGCTCACTTCGCTTCTGACCACCAGCAATGGCAGATGTTTAAATAATTAAATTAATTAATTGCCTCCTCCGGGCACTCGGTGAGAACTGAATGACGGAGCAGGATGTAAACACACACTGACGCTCGCGCTGCCCGTCCTTTGACTTCCGCACAAAATACCACTCTTTTGGGGAACTCCGGGCAACGTGAGTGGCAATGCAGTGGCATGAGAAGTATCGTGTTCATACACTCGTCCTGCCCACTTCCCTGCTCAATTCGGCTGAAAATGTAATAATACCAATCTTACCAAATTCTTTAATGCCTAACTTCACTGATCGAATAGATAGAGAAGTAGCAACGAATGTTTCCAACCCCGTACAATTGAATTGGAACAGAATTGTAACAGCATTATTTTACAATCAGCTGCCTGCATCCCGGGCGACGCTCTAAATGTGGTATTGCGGATTCTGCTTGCTACACAGGGTGTAAAAGACAGCCTTCCAAACACTGAAAGGGCATGTCAGTCAACGCAACTGAACAACTTCCAGCGAATAAAACTATCAGAGAATGAAAAAAAAAAAAATGTCCGATCAAGTTTGCAATTTTGTATTGAGAGGCTTATTTTTTTTTTCATTTCTTGAAAGTTTTATTCGCTGCAAGTTGTTCAGATAAGTTATTGCCCATAGAAACTGCATCGAAGTTTTGTTTTATATATATATTCTTTATTTGTATAAATTAATAGTTGTTACATGGAAGTAGTTCACAAAGGCGAGCATACCTCATAAGAGATATCTTCCAGCCAACCTATCTGGTGTGATAGCATGAGACTAAAACGACTATAAGAGTGTGCATTTATAAGTGTAAATAGAAATAATAGAAATCAAATAAAAAAACCGGCCAAGTGCGAGTCGGACTCGCGCACTGAGGGTTCCGTACCACCACATAATCATAATTGTATTAGTTGAAATTTCAGGAAGCTAATGTGCTAGATTTTTTGAGTCCGACACGCGCTTGACCAAATTTTATTATTTGTTGTTATTTTATACCTTATGCACTATAAACATACCAATGTTCAAGTTTTCCCGTTTTTAAAATAGAACTAAAACAAAAATCGCCTCCGCGACCATTCAACTTGATCCCTCTCTTATATGAATGTTCTTGAAACGGGAGCTCACCACAATTGGTTACCATTAGTTGTGAGAAAAATTGTAATATTTGATGAATTCAGACTTTTCCCTTTATTTGTACTGTGAGACCTAGCTTCTTGCCAAATTTAATAATTTTAAGTCAACGGGAAGTACCCTATAGGTTTTGCTTTAGTTCATAAATGTATGGAGATGAGGACATAAAATGCCATATCTTTTGATTGCGTCATTGTAAAAAATTGAAATTTTCAGATCTTGTGTGGTTCATGGACCCTAATATATGTTATCAATTTCAACTTGTTACCTGTACCCGTTCGTGAGATAAAGGGTCTTGACAGACAGACAGACAAACAGACAGACAGACAGACGGACAACAAAGTGATCCTATAAGGGTTCCGTTTTTTTCTTTTGAGGTACAGAACCCTAAAAACAGACAAGCATAGAATACTCAGACTACAGAATTTATAATAAAAATTGATAAATCTACATATGAAATACATATAATAAATAAACTAAATACAACACAATGATTGCGATAAGTAGTGCTCTCTTAACCGCATCTTAAACGAAGTTATTGAGCAATTGCTCTGTATAGCTTTGGGAAGTTTATTCCATAGCTGTACAGCTTGGAAAAAAAAGTAGTTGAATTTGGAAAAAGAGACGAAGTTACCAGGCATTGCCCGTGGTACACCCGTGTGGTTCACCTGGGTGTACCACGGGAGATTTTTTTCTCCCGTGGAACACCTAAGTTCACCAAGGTGTTCCACGGGAGATTTTTATTTCCCGTCGTCCACCTGGCTGTACTTAGGATTATAATCATAGACTCGTGCCAAGACACCATGCCTCACTACCAATACCTACTTTGATAACTTTTATTTCAAACTGACGATGTCATCTTTCTTCTGTCATGTCAGATGTAGTGGACTCATCGCATTTCGGCCCCACATCGGTTTATACAATAGGGAGTATTCATCTATTTTTTTTATTTGTTTAATTTACTTCTTACATCGTTATACCATGGTTAAATATATAAATACTGTTAGAAATGTTCAAATATTTTCATAAAGTAATATTTGAAAAATCGATTAAATTTGACATGGATAAACGCCGCCATTTTTCGCGCGTTTTGGATGACGTCACATGCCGCGTTCTGTATTGTTCACTATAGGCTTGTAAAGGTAAAACCTGAAGATCTTCAGTTTTAATCGCTATTAGATGATGGAAAATGCTAAAAATACATTTTATAGGGTATTGTCTTATGCCAAAGTGCCCAAATACTATTAGAAGTTTACAGATAATGTGGTTTTTGCGGATCCGAGAGATGTGAAAACACGAAAAAAATGGTATAAGGTGATGAGAAGAACTGAAGTATTTTCAATATCCTATTAAAATTGTTGTGAAGATCACTTTAATGTAAGTTTATCATGTTTGTATAGTTAACATGCGTGTCGAGCCACGCGCATAGGGTTCCATAGTTATCTTAGTAATGATTATTGTTAAGCAGGTTCCTAATGAACAGCGAGATTCAGCGTCTGATTGCAATTTCCATTGTTTTCAGTATTTTGACTATTTCTCGTTAACCTGTAAAGCTAACTTAGTTGTTTTTCTTTTAAATTCTTCATATTCATAGATAGATAGATAGATAGATAGAAACTCTTTATTGCACACAAATTAAGAGTAATTGCGTAAGAAACCTTATATCTAATTGCGCGCAAAGGCGGCCTTATTGCTTAGAGCAATCTCTTCCAGGCAACCTTAGGACTGGGAATCGCTGAGATGGACACGAGTAGTGCAGAGTTTGCTTAACTAAGTTAGACTAATTTGAAAATAAATTAGGTACATAAAATCAAACAATAAACTTAAGTATTTACCAAAATACTTAAATACAGACATAGAATAAATAAATACACATATATACTTACATAAAATAATACACATATACACAGATGTAATATACATAAATAAACATAAAAATATATACCTTTATATATATACATATACATACATTATATAAATAATATAACAACAAAATGCAAATAAGTGTCCTATTTTCCTACAGACAACTTTCCTCTTTCTTTAGGTAGAATTCGATCAATTTAGATTTGAAAGCATTACTGGTTTTTGCTTGACGAATGTCACGTGGCAGTTCATTCCACAATCGGGCTGACATTTTTGTAAACGAATTATAATAGAAATTAGATTTTGCGAATGTTGTGGTTAGCAAATTATCGTTTTTAGACCTGGAAGCTAAGAGATGATTTGACCCTAAATAATCAAAATTTTCACCGAGGTATGGAGGAGAAACCGGAGAGTTGAGGATGTTGAATAGTAAAGAGAGGGCATGTACGTAACGTCGCTGACGAATCGGTAATAGTTTTAGTTTATTCCTATACTCAGATACATGATCGTATTTCCTAAGACCGAAAATGAAACGTATACACATGTTTTGCAGCCGATCGAGTTTGTTCAAAAGGAGCTGGGATAAATCCAAGTAACTGATATCTGCATAATCTAGGATCGGAAGGACTAAGGAATTAACGAGCTCAGTTTTAGTTTTTACGGGAAGAAGATTTTTCCATCTTTTCATCGACCCAAACACAGCAAAAGTTTTACGACAAACGGTTTCCACTTGAGGAAGCCAGGAAAGATTTTTGTCAATTAGCAAACCCAGGTTCTTGACAACATCCACAAACGGCAATTGGCAGTTATTCAGTATTACAGGGGTAAGGTTTGTAAATGATATCCGATCTAGTTGCTTTGTCCCACCGACGATAATGACCTGAGACTTAGCTGGATTAACAGTTAGACCAAAGGATTTGCTCCAGTTGTGAATTTTTGCAAGATCACTATTTATAGAGAAAATGACGTCTGAGACCTTATCAGCCGGACCTTGGCAGTATAACTGAAGATCATCAGCGTAGAGGTGAAAGGAGGAAGATATGTGGGAAGTAATAGAATTTATAAAAATCGAGAAAAGGAGGGGAGAAAGCACTCCACCCTGCGGCACACCAGTAGTAATGGGACAGAAGGTAGATGATTTATTGTCTAACCGAACGCACTGCTGGCGGCCACTAAGGTAGCTGCGGAACCATTTAACGGTGATTGGAGAAATATTTAGTGAGGATAATATACTAAGAAGAATATCGAAATCTATAGAATTAAAAGCATTGCTAAAATCAAGAAGTACGAGGACAGTAACTAACTGCTTTTCCATACCGAATCGGATGTCGTCAGTGACCTTAATCAAAGCGCTGACTGTGCTGTGTCCAAGTCGAAAGCCTGATTGGAAGGGACTGAGAAGCTGATTACGTTGTAGAAAGATACAGAGTTGTTGGTGTACCAGGCGCTCAAAGACTTTCGATAGAAACGGCAGGATAGAAATTGGGCGATAGTGGGAAGGATGTGAAGGATTGTAAATTTTTTGGAGAGGTATTACATAAGCTTGACGCCAGACATTAGGAAAGGAAGCAGTATCTAGTGAGGTATTAAAGATATGACATAGAATAGGAGACACTGTTTCTAGAGTCAACACTATCATCTTTCGACCAATACCATCCAAGCCCTCGGCGTCCGATTTTATGGCGTTGATAGATTTCTCTACCTCTTTTACTGTAATAGCTCTAAAGGCGAACTGATCATAATATGGGGTAGGAATATTTTTCAGATGCAGTAATGTCTTAGATTTTTCAACGGCAGTCACAGAAGATGCAGAAGAGAAATGGCTATTTAAAGAGTTGAGATCTATTTTAGTGGCTTGTAAATTCAGCTGCTTAGATTTACCTATTCCAAGAGATCGCATAAACCTCCACACTTTTGCCTGGTCACAATTTTTTACCGATTCATGTATATAGGATCGTTGTGCGTCCCTACACAGCTTATTACAACGATTTCTTAGGTATCTATATTTGTCACGATTATCATCAGTAGGTTTTTTACGATATTTTACCTTAGCTCTATCCCTTCTAATCATATAAGCTTTAATTTCTGGAGTAAGCCAAGGAGCTGGTAAGTGTTTTAGCTTAATAGGTCTTAGAGGAGCATGTATATCAAAGAGCTGAGTGAGAATTGAATTGAAGATTTCAACTTTTCCATCAATCGTAGGCGCACTAAACACAGCATCCCAATTGATTTCCTTCAGGTCACTCATAAACTTTTCATTATTAAATTTTTTGAAGCTACGCATCATTACTATACGCCGCTTGGGTTTTGGGTATTTAATTTTGTAAGACACATATATAAGATCATGATATGAAAATGCGGGAGCCGAAAATTGTCCATGAGCAGCGACGTGTTCAGTCGAAGAAACGATACTCAGGTCAAGTAATGAGGGTTGACAGTGTGGAAAATTATGAGTAGCTTGTGAAGGTAGAAGGTGTAAGTTAGAGGAATTTATTAGAGAAATGAGTTTTTTCGAACGATGATCATTCTTAATAAGACAGGTATTAAAATCTCCCATAACTATTGAATGGTCGCAATACGGCACAAATTGCTCAAGCAAATTTTCCAGCTCTGAAAAATAATTTATTTTAAGATGAGGACTGTAGAAAACACCTAGTAATAGTTTCTTGTAACCAAACAGTACTTCCAAAAATAAATATTCACAAGATTCGCTATATAAAGAGGGAGATTGACAAAGTATAGTAAATGGTAAATTACTACGTAAATAGATGGCAACACCTCCACCGCCTTTCCCCTCTCGGTCATTCCGAATCAGGTGAAAGCCAGGAATAGAGTACGAAGTGGAGGGTAGGCACGGTTTCAAGAAAGTTTCTGACACCAGAATCGCATGAATGTTTTTATTGTCAAATGATGTTAACATGTCCGGATAATGTTGAGGAATACTTTGAGCATTTATGTGGATAACATTAAAGTGTTTGGGATAAGCAGAAAAAATGGAGTCTAAGGCAGAATCCAAGGCTAGGGGAGGGGGAGAACTGCTATGAAAGCTGTCCTGGGATGTGTCAGATGTTGAGGAAAGAGAGAAAAATTGTAGTTCTTCATCACTAGATACACTATTATTCATCTTGTTGTATATTATAAATTTATATATTATACAAATTATATATATAAATAAATATCAAGTATAAGTAAATAAATAAAATATTTAATAATTTACACACAAACTGCACTAATAACAGCAGCAGCGTTCCCCTGTAAGCAGCGTAAAAGAGAGAGCTTATTACACAATTTTATAATAAAAAGTACATCATAAGAAACCTTTTACAAAAAAAAAAAATAAACATTACTTTATATTCAGTGTAGTGATTAAACAAAGACACGTATAACGTATTTTATATCTAATCTTAGAAGTAATTAAACCAAGAGACGAACAACACATAATATTTTATCTCTGTTTTAAAACAAAACGTGAACATAACCGGCTCGTGCCAAGTCGGAAGGTTATCCAAGCCAAAAAATATTTAAAAAGTAAAAAAAAAAAAGAAAGAAAAAGTCTGACATCTGTCAACTTACGTGCGTCACGTCACACATACGTCACATCAGTTAACATAAAACTTGTGGGTGTTATAAAAACTAATATTTCTGTAAAAGGAGTTAAAAATAACTACTAGTTGTGACACACAGACAAGAGAATAGTATTTTCCTTGAACAGACATAAGAACGGCATGTGTATGACACTCAAGACGGGTAAGACTTTGAAAATGTCGAACTTAATGGCCCTAAAACCAGCACTCGTTAACCAACAATTATGTCGAAAAACATGCAATTAAACCACAGGAATGTCCTTTAAATCAGCCATAGTCTCAACAGTGCGGCGGCTATCATCGGGCATTTTGACAAAGATAACTCCATCACGCGTCCAACATCTACTGACCCCAAAAGCATCACGCGCAGCTGTGAAGATTTCATGTCTCATCCGTGTCAAAAACTCTGACAATGTAGTCCCACTGCTCTTGAGGGCCTTCTTGTTAGACCAAATCTTATCACGTAGCCTGACATCCGAGAACTTCACGAGAATTGGCCTGGGCTTATCGCTTATCTTGCCCATTCGGTGACACACTTTGAGATCCTTCACCGTGCATTCAGAAACACCGACTTTAGTAGTGACAATGTTAACAACAATTTCAGGTAACTTTTCGGTTTTTTCCTCTTTGACTCCATGGAATAGTAACATCTTTCTTCGTGTGCGCATTTCAAGCCGGTCCTGTCCCTTGATCAACAGCTCCAATTGGGATTTTAAGAGTGTCATGGTGGAGCAAACAAAAGCCTTGAAATTTTGAAAGTCTGCATACAATGAAGCAACTGTTGTGGATTTACCTTTGACCTGATTAAGATCCAACTGAAATTCAGACATCTTTGTGGTGAAAAGATCCATCATCTCAGCCATGTTATGCTTGATAGCAGTGTAATCCATTTTTAGGTTATGTTACACTACACTTTTTAAATTTATCACTAAGGTTGTAGGATAGTTAATTTAAGGAAAATTAACTGCTGACAGGTTGGAGCACTTCCTAAAGCATCACTGAGTAGTGTTTTTGTTTGATTTAGTGCAATAAAATAATTTAGTTAATTTAAAACTTGCAGAGTAATAAATTTTGATGTTCACTCCACAACTACCCACGCAGTTATATTATAGTTATGTTATATTATAGTTCATGTGGTGGTAAGCACTGTATATTTTTCCACGTTTCCATATTAACCGTTTAGCTGGCAGGGGGACACGACCCTGACAACAAATTGCCCTTTTGAGCAAATTTTTTCGCAAACGAATCCCTAAATCATAAAACCGGCCAAGTGCGTATCGGGCCACGCGCAGTATAGGGTTTCGTAGTTTTTTTTTACGATTTTTTATCGCAGAGCAGGTTTTGCTTAAATATTTCATAACGTTTATAACATAAACTTTTTACCTCCTAATATGCTCAGCAAGGTCCTAGCGCCTGACTGATATTACAATTTTTATTATTTCCGCTATAGCTACCTTCTTTACCTGTAAAGCCTACTTAGCTGCCTGTGATATTTGTCCTTTCAATTTCATCATTTATACTACTACTGTGAATTTTTATACAATTCCAATAACAACAGTTTATCTGGCAGGAAAGGCGGGGTGATTCCAACAAACAATTTCGCTTTCAAGCTAAATATTACGCAAATGGATCCCTAAACCGAAAAATTATCTTTGCAAACTCACATTATTTTTAAATGACCTATCTAACGACACTCCACACAATGGGGTGAACAAAAAAAATTCACCCCCACTTTACTTGTAGGGGAGGTACCCTAAAAAAAAATATTTTGTTAGATTTTATTTTACCACTTTCTCGGCGTGAATAAAATACGTATTCATACAAAATTTCAGCTTTCTTGTACGAAGGGTCTCTGAGCTAAGTCGAATTTTTCTTCAATATACAACAGCACAGTATGAAAACCGACACTACGACATGGCGCGTGACGTCACGTTTCGATTCGACCAATGGCGAGGCTTTTTGCAAATTCGAACTTCCCTCGCTTATTTATCACTTTTTAATTAATATTTTGTGCATTTATATCCACACTAAACAAGAAAATATTGGTTTAAGTGTAATGTCAGGGCAATAAAGTATCGGAAATAAAAAAATCAAGTTAATTTATATGACATGCATACTCCCTATTGTAATAAGTATCATTGGCCCCAGATAATTTACGGAGAAGATATAATGAACGAAAAAGTATATTTCATTGAAAGAAAAGAAGGCACTGTCCTTCTTTTTAAAGAGTATCAGTTTTATAAACTTAAATGTTTTAAAAACAAATCCTCCATGTGGCGGTGTTCTTCATATAAAAAACTAAAGTATAGAGGAAACATTCTGATCGATAAGGTATTTATACAATAGGTACCAACTTTGATCGCGACTTCGTCCACTTTGAACATTATCCAACATTTTTTTTTAGTATAGAGCAAAGCTCGGTCGCCCAGGTACTATAATAGTAAACAAGTTCAGCGTAGCGCTGGTTTGGCTGACTTCAGGTTACACTGGTTTTGTCTCTACGTGTACGCTGCCGTGCGTTCCATGGCATGGCATGTCTAAGATGTTCAATTTCCTGTGTATAGCTTTCACCTTAGAGATTACGCGTTGTTTTTGAAACAGTTTGACCGTTGCTTTCGATTTCCCTGGGATCTCATAATGAGATCCTGACTTGATGACCATGGGACAACTTCAGAAGTATGTTTGGTCGGATAAAAAAAGAATTTTGAAAATATTTCTATTATTTGACAGAACGCTTTAATTGTTGTGCCATTAGCGGTCAACCATCGAGGTGCCGACTACACCACGGCTAACGTTATTTAATTTTCGAGATCGCAAAGAAAGACCAACTTCCACTTGGCCACGAGCGCTTCAAACTTTCGATCAATACGTGACAAAAATTTTAAAGAATTATCCACCGACTCCTAACCGTTAAGAAGTTGGACCTTCCATCATCAGACCATCAACACGAGATGATGAATACCAGACGCAAATACTTGTGTAACTTTGAAAAATATATGAAAATCGTTATACGTGCCTATAAAATTTGAGGGTTGCCCTCGATTTCCCTAGGATCCCATCATCAAATCCTGACTTGGTGACAATGGGACCACCTCAGGAGTGATAAAAAAAGAATTTTGCAAATTGGTTCACAACTGACAGAGTGATAGGCGGACACTCATTAAAAAAGTACATACAGTGGAACATAGAACCTCCTCCATTTTGAAGGTGGTTAAAAATAAAAATAGACCCCATTTTCAACAAACATCAATAAATTAACCTTTTACATTTTAGAACAAACAAGAAATCACTTAGTCCGGCCCTGTGTCAAAGATTTTTGCCATAGGCAATAGGTGGACCACGGGCGATAGTTTTGAATTAGTTTTATTTCAAAAGTGATCAGGTGTTCCACGGGAGAAAAAAACCTCCCTTGGAACACCTAAGTGAACCCCGCGGGTGTACCACGGGCAATAACCGGAAATTACAATGGTTTACCCATTGAACTAGACGCATCACTATAGGAAGCAGCAGCACTTGTATACAATTTCAAATTTACGTTTTGAAAAACACTTCTTGATAACCACACTTCAAGATAAGATAAGATAATTATTTATTGTTGTACTGTTTTAATAGATGTTCCATTTCAATGTAGTACCAACAGTTTGCACAATTTCGGACGTACATAATTCGTTAACCTACATGTTATTGTTACCTATTGTTGGAATACCAATCGCTACTGCTTAAGCGTCCGCTCCCGCTCCATTTACCACACTACCCTAACTTAGTTTCTCAATTAAGCAGCGGTTTCTAATTACGGCGGACGCTTGTCACATTATTAACGTCGGCCATGACTATTGTACTCTAATTAACAGTTATTTACTTTACTAACGGTATCGTTACCCGGTTCATGGGTTGAATGGGTTAACGTTATTTCCCTTTAGTTGCAGAAAAGATGATTAATACGAATAGGTTAAATCGGGGTCAGATGGTAACTTATCTATTCTTTACATACATATAGGGTGACTTTTAATTAGTTCTTGATAGAAAAAGCTATGAATGTACTCATGATACTGAATAATAATGTAAGTCTGACGGACACTGTCCAGGATAACGGTTTAACGTGCCTTCTGAGACGCGATAAGCTTTAGTTGGCGAAACAATTTTTTTTTATATATTGTTACGGATGGAAACTGCCCTTTTTGATGCAAACAATTTGGTAAGAGGAAGTTGTTGACATTTTATTACTTGATATAGTTTTTATGTTGAAAGATCCAATAATAAAGATCAGCCTCTCCTTTTATTGTGTTACTTTCCATTCAAAAGTACGTACTTAAGTATTACTAAAGAAAGTGGCGCAAACACCACTTAAACGTACATGCACTTTCAAATAGTACAGTGAGTAAGTTCTCATACTGTTAAGGACGGTTGAAAACAGACGAGCTGCATATTCTTGTAATTTGACTGCATTTAAATAAAAAATTTGTTGGTTTTGACTTTGAATCCATTTACACACAATCATTAAGGTTTCAATGTGGTTTTGCAGTTTTGTTAAGACTTTGCAGGTTTATCAATCATGGTTTTCATAAAATTTGTAAGACCTGGCCGGCCCCCATAGTAATGCAATAAATTTTATAAAACAAATTTCATGTAACTTACTCTGAAGCGATCTACCGAAGAAATAACTAATGCGCATATACAAAATGTTATAAAAGCACCCATTGGTTTATAATTTAAAGATTGTGCCATGCTTCGGAAGGCAAATTAAATAATAAAATATATTCAAGAATTCTTTGACAGGTACCTAAGTTATTGACATGGTGTAACCAGTATTGACTGCAGTTATCGAAACTACTGCTCGTTTATACCTTCTTAAGACAAAGTTCAGAAAATGAGACGAAATCACTACATTCTCAAATGCAACGTGAAGCCACCTAGATCCAGTTTTAACTAACTTTTATACCTTTTAATCCGGAACAAAATAGGGTGCCGTCGACGTTCTAGGACACTGGTAAGACGATCCTATATTTCTTGCGGAACCCTCGGGGTAGAAATTAATTAGAACTACCGCCAGCAAGCAAACGGTTATTGGGGTTTACACAAAAATTTATTGGACAACTATTATCGGGGCCAAGTTAAGAGAGAAGTGCGATTTCAAGGTTATTAAGAAAATATAACACAAACATATTGAGGCAAACTTTTCCTGGGAATTTAATTTTATGAATGAATTCTAGTTGATTTGGATTTTCGCACTCGCAAAATTTTATATTCTGTTTGACGACACAGAGTGATATTCATTTGCCTCACTCAAAAACCTCATTTATTAAAAAAAAAACATAAAAATAATCAATGTGATTTGTATACCCTATTATAATCCTGAACTACTTTTCTTCATTAGTGTAGCTGGCCACTGCTTTTTGGTTTTTCTAATTGTCATCTTATTACGTAATTATTTAATTAAATTATTAGTTTTTCCATGCTAAGTCAAATTGGTTTGTTTTTATAAAATTTTTGTTTTTTACTAGAAATATCCAACGAACTAGTAAGATCTGGTGATCCCGTTATGTATTTAAAAGTGTTTTTTTTTTTGCTATAATATATCAAAGTTTTTAAATAAAGTGAGGAAAATGCCAGACCCAGCACCTAATGAGGAAAAGCACATTCACCATGTTGTATCAGTATCCAGTCAGAACCTACAACCAATGGACATGCAATCCCTAGTTAGATCGCAAACCTTTCTGCAGAGGTCGTACTTCTGAAAAAGGAAGTTGCTAGGCAACCAAGGAAAACTGACCCAAGTCGTCCAAGGTCAAGGTCACGCACCAGGTCTTGCAACAACCATGATATATGATGGTATCACTATAAATTCGGCGACAAAGCCCGGAAATGATTATCACTGTGCAATTTTAAGAATTCTTCAAACACGAAAAACTAACTCCGCTGCAGGCGGAAAGATACGTCTGCAGCGTATCTCCTGCCCATCGCCTGCGACTTACTACGGGACAATTTTTTGTAATTGACACCGGCGCGAGCATATCCGTTCTACCCAAGAATTTTTTGAGATCTCGTGTAGGTACACAAAACCGCACCCTATACACTTTATGCGGCCAACGGAAAACGGATTGATACTTTTGGTGAACACGTTTCACATATTAATTTTAAATTGCGAAGAATTTTTAAATGAACTTTTGTTATAGCCAATGTTACATAATCAATAATAATATTGGAAGCCTTAAATGATGCCGATGCGGAGGATGCAGAATCCATGGAGGTGGCAGAGGCCGATGAGGTAGAGGCCAATGAGGCTAGGGTCATGGATAACAGAGAAGCGGAGGCTGAGGACGAGATGGCTGTATGGTAAGATTCTAGATATTACCTGTTGTTTATGTGCTTAGTTAATTTTCTAATATGCTAATAATGTGCAATTTATTTTAGTAACCTTAAAGACGCGAGAGTATTAGTAGTATCGTGCCGTAAGTTTATTTTGATAATTTTTGAATAGATTTTGATTTGATTGCGCTGTCAAAATGATAATTAAAAAGCGAAATTAAACAATATTCTAATAATATGTTATTTATTTTTAGCGGCCAACCTGATGTCACGATCGCCATGTTCGATAAACATAGCGTTCAAATTCTTAGCGACAGCCCGGTGCAGTAAGTTTATTTTGATAAATTCTGAATAAAATATTTACGTACAGTTTATATAAGATGCGAAGTAATTAGGTATGTTTAAGAAAACCATGGCTTTGTGGAGGGTCATTGACCACAAATATGGTAAAAATAGCAAAACTTTCCATATGATTTTTAGAAATTAACTTTCCTAACAAAATTTTATTATTAAATCCGCACGAGATTTTAACATCCCGTAGACACCATGCTAGAACAGGTGATAGCGTGTACTCATACGGCACACACACAAACGTAAATGCGAGAAGGTCTCTGAGATCACCTGACAAAGACGCTTAACTGCGTAAGGACGTAAGCCAGAGCGAGCAAGTTCAGACTTGCTTTTTGGCGCCAGTTTGCTTTTTAGCGCCATGGGAAATGAATGAATGAATGACTACTGCAGAAGTGTGAGTAAATAAATGATAAAGGGTGGTATTTAAATGTTTATGTTAAGAAACTGTTTTCTTGATTATCTCAAAAAATCATACAGAAATCTTTGAAATTTTTACCATAGTTGTGTTCAGTTTTAAAGCCCGTATATCATACTAGAAGGAACGCACTTAATTAGGTAGCACCTTATATAGGACAGGTATTTACACAGCCATTTGTTTGTTAATAGGTCTTTCAACCGTCGTTCAGCAGTGTTCGAGATCCCAACCTCCCTTCCTGAGGATGTTCGGAAACACTTAACCCATATGTATTTCTTTTATTATTTCAATTTTTTGTTGCAATATATCCATATGTCCGAAATATAAATAAATCCCTATAAATATATTTTTTAAGAATGCCATCAACGTCGTCATGCCCTAGAGACCTGCCGCGATCCAGGGCCCAGTCACCTCGCCAGTAAGTTTCTATTATTATTTTGTAAATGGTTTCGTCATATTCAGTGAATATTTACATAGGTGTTTATTTACAGCATCGTCATTATGGAAGCTCCTATAGTAGGTGGCCAACTAAGCGCACAAAGAGGTGGACGCGGTCGAGGCGGACGCGGTCGAGGAGGCGGACGCGGTCGAGGAGGCGGACGAGGTAGAGGCGGAGGCCGCGCTGGTCGACGTGCTCCTCGGGAGGGTCCTGAGCCAGTTTGGCAACAAGGAGACCCCCTTACAAAGGATTTTTTGACAGAAGATGACATTGATGATAATTTGCGTGCGAGACTGAATCAGTTGTTGGATACGAGGAGACAAGAACGAGAGAGGGTGCCTGCAAGGAAAAGGCGCGTAAGAAACGAAGAGGTGGATGACGAAGAATATTTCGATGCGGATGGTGGAGACGCGGCTCTATTTCCTGGGGATGAAGACGCCCTTAACTTTGATTGGCGTCCTATGGATTCCTTTCAAAACGTAGTGTTTCAGATTCTTACTCCTACGACCCCATCTACAAGTGCGTTTGAGGTGTTTCGGCAATATTAGGACGCCTTTATCTTGGACCATGTCGTTTCAGAAACGAACCGGTATGCATCCGGTAAAGGCTGGACGGGCTGGTACGATACCAACGCTCACGGGATCCTGATCCTTTTTGCTTTTTGGATAATGCTTGGCATCATTCGGATGCCGTCCACCAATTCCTGCTTCTCGGAGCATCCCCTCCTGAAGACTTCCTGTTTCCGCCTAATGTTTCCCCGTCGTAGATATGAACTTTTGTGTTTGTGTTTACATTTCTATGACAGTTCCCTTCCGACCGAACCCCGAACCTCCGCAATTTTCCCCATTCTACAACACCTGAATGCCCGCTTCATGGCTGCCTATGTCCCCAAGCAGGAAATTTGCATAGACGAAAGTTTGACGCTTTGGAAAGACAATCTTTCGTTTAAGCAATATAAAAAGACCAAAGCTGCCCGATTCGGTATTAAAACTTTTGAGCTCTTAGAATCCGCAACCGGAATCTTTGGTCTTGCTTTGTGTATGCTGCCAAAAACTCTACTCCCGATCCGAATATCCAACCGTCGTTGCTGAAAAGCACGATCTCTGTGCTAAAACTTACAGGTCCTCTTCTTAACAAAGGGTATACTTTTTTTTATGGACAACTGCTTAGGAACTGAAAAGGAACAAAACCGAAGTTGTGGGTTCCGTGCGGGTAAACCATCAGAATATGCCGCCATTCATCACGGAATGCAAATTGAGTCCTTGTCAATTTACAGCACGATATTCCTGAGACATGACGGTCATGGCTTATCATGACAAGAAGAAAGTCTTCCTTATTTCTACTTATCATGGACGCTGAGGTTGTCCAATTTCCTGCAAAACCACACAAGCCCCTGCATGGAAACTACAACTATTGATTATAACAAGAGCTTGGGGGGTATCGACCTTAAAGACGGCATACTCGAAGCCCACCTTTTAGAGAGAAAAAGGTGTGCTAAATGGAATCTCAAGCTCTTCAAGCGCCTCCTTAACTGCTCCATTTTAAATTCACGAATTTGCTTCTAGGCATCGACTGGCACACGCGTCCCACACTCCTGGACTAAGTCGACCAGATCCTCAAAAATAGTTTGAGTGCTAGTGACTTGATCCTCAAAAATAGTTTAGTTAGAGTTATTACTCTACCTACGTACGTGTTCTATTGAACGGACTATCCCACGGCATTTACTGGGTTGTGTGTGTTATCTGTTCATTTTTGAGACGTAATTTTTAAAATTTTTGACATTATCTTATTTTATTTTATATTTTTTGTTTGTTTGACATATGTATTTAATTGTTAATTAAAATTTTGTAATTTAATTATGGAGAAATCTGGAATAAGTCATTTATTATTATTATTACTAACCCTCGTCCCGAGACCTCGTCGCCCGGTACCGCAGCCAGTACCAGCATTGCTGCTAGAGGACAGATGTGTCGTCAATACTCATTGCCCTCATTGGCCGTCTGAAAACCGAAAGCGGAACGAAAAGCAAACCAACTGCCACCGATGCGTGCATTGTGGTAACAGACAGACATTTTTTGAGTTTAGAGTATGCGACGTAGCACTCTGCATTGATCCATGTTTCGGACAATATCATACGCGTCCCTAAATTGTCTTTCTCTCTCTCTCTTTTCTCCTTTCGATCACTTTTTTTTCTCCAGTGCACACCACAGCAATAATATTACAACATGCACCACTCGAACAAACACATGGTTGTGTTTATTTCCACTTTACACATGCACATTCATTACATACCACGCACTCAACATAAACACACTCTGCAAAACTAACACCCATAAAAGAGACCCTTTGTTAATACTTTCCAAGTTTCTATGGTATCTGTCTGTACTAATATTGTTGAAACGTAGTAGGAATGGTGTATATGTGGAAATGATGGATAAGTGGACAGTTTTTAATGTTAGTTACAGATGTATTGTATGTACATCATAATACTTTTGAATCGTGTAAAAACTTTGAAGTTATAAAAGTCATCAAGCGAATTGAATAAAAACCGCGTTGGTAGCAATTTTTACACGATCGACTTTGCAAGGACAGAGTCATTGTTCAAGCTGTTAGCTTAGATGTTTACCGTATAATTATGAATGTGGAGGTGGTGGAGACTTTTAATTAGCTTTTAGCTACTTATTATGTTATTGTTAGTAGGGTTTTAGCCGTAAGTCTACCACAAAAAAATACGTTTACATACAAGATTTGAAAGGGATGGATGTTTTAGTTTCATTATTATTATCTCAACTTTATTGTGTTCATGTATACTGTGTTAAATTTTATAACAAATTGTAGATATAAATGCACTTGTTGCAAATTAAGTTGTGTAATTATAAGCTTACTTGTGTTTTCGATTTTCTGTAAATAAGTAAGTTGAATGAATAAATGAAATGAAATGAAATTACCGGGTCCACGGGTAATTTTAATAACCCGTGGTTCCACAGCACTAGGGATTACAACTTGATGAATATTACGACTTCTGATTATATCGATATAACGAACCTACTTTGGATTATACAAATCCATAATAACAGCATATTAGATATGCCAAAAGAGATCACATATTACAAGTAGAGTAACCTTTTTTCTATATTAGTCATGTTGTCATAATTAGTAGGATCTTTATTCATTTCACGGAATTATAAATTCATTTGTTCTCTTTTGTCATTTTGACATAATTATGTATAAGTAACTTTGCACTGAAATTTAACGCTCTTTTGCGGAAACTATATTTAATTAATTTACTAACATGGAAAATGAGGTAAAAATAACTAAAAGAAAAAAAGGTAACGTTTTGCTGTTCAAAAATCATCAGTACTACAAGCATACTGTTTATAAAAATGAATCATCTCTTTGGAACTGTTCATTGAAACGGAAATATCTGTGCAAAGGGTCTATAACTATTAATAAAGTAAGTACCTACTGTTTTTTTTTACATACATACATAATATCACGCCTCTTTCCCGTTGAGGTATTCAGAGACCACAGTCCTCCACCTGCTACGATCTTGACATACTTTCCTTGCTTCCAGGCATTGCCTGAGGTACACCCGCGTGGTTCACCTGGGTGTACTACGGGAGATTTTTTTCTCCCGTGGAACACCTGAACACAAGATTCAACTATGTAATTCAAAACTATCGCCCGTGGTCCACCTAATGTCTATGGCAAAAAATCTTTGACACAGGGCCGGACTAAGTGATATCTTGTTTGTTCTAAAATGTCTGTGTTATCTAACAAATATTACAGTCCTTATGGGGTTTTACTGAACTGAAATTGTAATTATAACGCAAAACCTCTCTGGTGGAAGTTAATAAAATATTTGATTCTTTATACAATATAAGAAAACCAGATTGAAGGAAAATCGATTTCTTTTATTTTCCAAGATATCGAAAAAAAGTTTCTCAGTAAAAACTTCCACCTGAGAGATTTTTCATTATATTACGTGTTGTATAGATGTAGTAATGAACCGTAATTACAGCAAATAGCAATTGAATCGTCCAACCACGTGGCAGGACTGAAATTACCCTAGAAGGTGGATCATACTGATATTATACAGGGTTTAAAAAGAGTATGATAATTCTTTTGATGGGTGATTCCACATCAATAATAGGTTTAATAAAAAAAAACAATTTTTTTTTAAAGATAGTCTCAAATAAAAGTGAAGGTCATAACTTTGAGATACCTACCTAATTCTGATAATACGGAAGGCTTAGTGGGGGAATCGAGCGCTCAGAAAAGTACATTCATTTAATTTTTTATGGCTTTTAAATTACAATCCTAAATACAGCCAGGGGACCAATTCTTGAATATCACCGGGTGATAAACTATCACTTAAAAAAATCAAAATCACAGATTTTTCTTTTCAAAAGTTAAGATTGATCTTCGTAAAATATAAAGCTGTCCTTGATTGTTAATTTTCATGTAATCTGATTTACCTTTCAACAGTTTATCACGGTAAATGTGAATTTTTAAAGTCTCAAAAGTAATATTTTATCACCCGGTGATTTTCAAGAATTGAGTCCCAGGTGGACCACGGAAAAAAAAATCTCCCGTGGAACACCTAGGTGAACCAAGCGGGTGTACCACAGGCAATACCCAGTGGCTTTCTGTACTTTCATCAAGCCTTTCATACATGCTCGTCGGTTAAGGGTACATTTAATATGGACATTATTCAGAACGTCCTGTTTCTTTTTCTGATATTTTGATACTGGCTGTCATGTAAAATTTGTATAATTAAAATTTATCATTTGCTTTAACATTTGTACTCCTATTCTTACAGGAACAGATTGTATTAAAAAATATATTTCATACATGTCCGGATATTACATCAAATGAACTAAGCGAATCTCTAGACAGTTTGAAATCGAATGCGCGAACAACTGATCGACCTATTACACAATTGTATGCAGAGGCTAAAGAGGGCTGGCTGGATTCAGGGAACAATATATTGACTCCTTTTCCGGAATTCAACAGTGTCAAGCATTGTCTTTATACCGCGCGGAATGAATATGCTGGGGTTTGTAAAATGAATTTTAAAACATTTCATGAAGTACAGGTTCCATTGCAACACCAAAATTTAGTGTTAGCTAAATATTATTATGAGGACACTACAATTTTGATTTTCTGTATGGAAGAAGATAGAGCTGAAATCGAACAAGTAAAGGAAATATTTGGAGACGCAACATTCAGTTGTTGCCCCCCTCCATTTGTTGAACTGTTTACTATTCACGCTGAATTAGGCAGTACTGCTAGTACTACTAAAACAAAACCAATAATTTACGCTTTACTAAGTGATAAGAAAACCGAAACATATACAGCCCTTTTCAGTATACTAAAATCGCAGTTATAAACTGGGAACCATTAAAGTATCACTGTGATTTTGAACTTGCAGCTTTAAATTCCATACTTAATGTTTTTCCCGATATTGAGATAAAAGGGTGCTATTATCACTGGCAGCAAGCAATCTGGAGGATGAGCAAAAAGATATTCGGCATTCAAAAAAGTAAACCTCAACCTAGAGTAGTGTCACTGTGTTCAGTATTGCCATTACTACCAAGTGAACGATTTTTGGAAGGGTGGGAATATGTTAGATCCCGGTGCAACACCAAAAATATTAAAATCCAGATATTTTTTAATTACTTGCAACGTTTTTGGCTGAAGAATGATATTGTTAAAACTCTCAGTGTAACCAATAACGTGTCAGTCTTGGCATAGCAAAATAAAGTTAAAAAAAATGGCACAAACATAATGCGTCTTCTGAACGTTTTGGTCAAATTATCAAAAACAAAAAAAAATCATTCAGTTAGGACCAGATCAAAAATAGCAATTGAAAATGATGAATTCATAACCGATACATTAATGGAATTAATTACTGGCGAAATATCAGTTGGATATGCATTAGAAATGTTAAGATAGTTTACGAGTATATACATCGGTTATGAATTCATCATTTTCAGTATTATGAGTATGTTTTGTGTGCGTCTGGATGGCGGGTGTACCATCGCGAATTTTAATTTAATTGGCATGAGTGATTAGTACCTAACCACAACCGGGACTACGGGTAAACAGTGTATCATCAGCCGAAAGACGTCCACTGCTGGACATAGGCCTCCCCTAAAGAACTCCATGACGACCGGTCCTGCGCTGCTCGCATCCAGCGTATAAATGTTCTATAAAACGTAAATATATTTGATGCTCATCTATCCCTTTATATGTGAAAGGGATAGATGTTTTTAGTTTAATAACTATTACCTCAACTTTATTGTGTTTATGTATACTGTGTTAAAATTTGTAACAAATTGTTGTTAAAATGCTAAAAATCACATTGGAAACAAGATAATGATAAGTGTTGATATGTGTTTTTCAAGGTACTTGCGGCAAGAATTTTCTAGGCAACCCTAGGGCGTTGTATGATCATGCGATCACCTTCCATATAGACCACATTTCGTTCAAATAACAAATAAGTGCATAATCTTGTTGTGGGATCTTATACTATTACGTCATTTTGTAAATAAATCATTAGTTTTTTCCATGCTAAGTCAAATCGGTTTGCTTTTATTATTATTTTATATTTCACTAGAAATATCCCATGAAATAGTAAAAGCAGGCTGAGCCAGAATTTATAGTCTTTGTAAATTGCAGAAGTATGCATATTTTTTTTATTTGATTTATAGCGCCATGTCGCTCTTGCTAAAACCTACCCATGCTAAAACTACCAGATTCCAATTACGTCCTGTTTTTACCACGGGTGGTCAGCGAGCCACAAAGATTTCGGACCTCCTTGCTTCGCTCGGAATAGATACCTTGCTAATTTATTTTAGTAGGAGATGACATCTGCCAACATGTCCCAATCCCATCATCGATGATCACTAGAAAATATTCAAAATAACCTGTCAAATCCAAAGAACGACGCCTTAACTACCTTGTGACGCATTATTTCTTTATTCCTCCTTCTAATTACCTTTATTTTTCTGTGGAAGACCAAGTAAGATTCAAGAGATCGCCGCGGAACTGAGTGACAGTCTTTAAAATATTGCAGCGGTTAAGATTTGGCCTGTAAGCTTGACATACGTCAGGTAGAAGCTGCACCTATCATGTTACGACTATAGGTGAGATGAGATCGGGGTCAAATGCTCACCTTTTACGCATAAAAACACTCAATAGTCGGGATTTTAGAACATTAAATTTTCTTAATCAAAACAATATGCTCTTTTTTTAGGGTTCCGTACCTCAAAAGAAAAAAACGGAACCCTTATAGGATCACTTTGTTGTCCGTCTGTCTGTCTGTCTGTCTGTCAAGACCCTTTATCTCACGAACGGGTAAAGGTATCAAGTTGAAATTAATACCATATATTAGGATCCATGAACCACACAAGATCTGAAAATTTAAATTTTTTACAATGACGCAATCAAAAGATATGGCATTTTATGTCCTCATCTCCATACATTTATTCAAAAATGCAAAACCTACAGGGTACTTCCCGTTGACCTAAAATTATGAAAATTGGCAAGAAGCTAGGTCTCACAGTACAAATAATGGGAAAAGTCTGAAATCATTAAATATTACAACTTTTCTCACAACTAACGGTAACCAATTGTGGTGAGCTCCCGTTTCAAGAACATTCATATAAGAGAGGGGTCAAGTTGGATGGTCGCGGAGGCGATTTTTGTTTTAGTTCTATTTTAAAAGCGGGAACACTTACAAACTTGAAAATTGGTATGTTTATAGTGCATCAGCTATAAAATAACAACAAATAATAAAATTTGGTCAAGCGTGTGTCGGACTCAAAAAATCTAGCACATTAACTTACTGAAATTTCAACTAATACAATTATGAATATGTTGTGGTACGGAACCCTTGGTGCGCGAGTCCGACTCGCACTTAGCCGGTTTTTTTAGAGCTTACATCACCTGAGAATGTTATATTTGCTATCTAGGATCAGTACTTTTGACTGCGTGTTTGTGTATTATCAACAGTTTCCCTGTGACTTGTACCAAACAAGCTCGACGCTACGTCTCAGACAGCGCGATAGTGAGGATGGCAGTAATTGTTTTGAAGAGCGCCATGCTCTAACTAAAAGAGAATTTCCGTGTTTTTTCCGGTAGGGAATCCATTTTGTAACGTGAACGACCTGTTACGAGTTGTTAAGAAATGAGAAAATTGGGCAACTTACAATTTTATCAGAACAGAGTCGTGTTAGATACAATATGGGATGAACCTAATTTATAAGAATTGTTCTTGTTTGACGAAAAAAATTAGAAAGTAGACCTTTTCATACAAAGTTTAACTTTTTTTTAATATTTGGTATCATCATCCTTCATCTTATAATTTTAGCCTTTATTAGGAGGACTTAAGCATGTAAGGAGTGGACGTTTCTTTTTACAGACATCGTTATTTTGTAAAATACTTAAACATGACCAGCTTTCAGTGGGCTATGTATTCTATGTAAATAGAATAATAGATCATTAGCACCGGACCCTGAAAAATGCTTTATGTGCACGTCTTGGTTTGGAGCGATGGATGGAAGGGTAACACTCTGTCATGCTCGGTCTTCGCATCTACCCTCGCAGCGACAGTGGACTTATGTGCGACTGTTTATGGAACCAATATTCGTCTTCCCGCTGATTTTGTTATACCGGAAGCGTGAACTGAATACAACTCAGATTTTGATTTAATCATGGAAACCTTAAATGAGACCGATGCGGAGGACGCAGAAGCCTTGGAGGTGGCAGAGGCCGATGAGGTAGAGGCCAATGAGGTATAAGCCAATGGCTGGGACCATGGAGGAGGCGGCAGAGGCCAAAGAGGCTTGGGCCATGGATAACAAAATAAATAAAGATAAGATAAATAAAAAAATAAATAAAATAAAATTTTCTATCCTGTCTAGTTCCTTCCTAGTATATTTTGCTGTTTTCTACTCCAGATGTAAACGAACTTAAATTCCTGCTAAAAATTCTCTTCAACAAGGAATTTAAAATTGTGCTCACAAAAAACTATTTTGAGCGTGGTTATGGCTTAATTTGCCATCTCATTCCATAATCTCGGCCACGTCCCATTATAAACACCCACAGGGCTCAATCTCTACCGAAAGTATTCGGACCACACCACTGGCTTAAAACAAACTATACATATGTTAGACAGACAATCCATTTTTCATTATTACAGAACTTACTATAGGGGGTTTAGCGAGAGAACTGGTTTTTACATTTCACATGTACTCCGTAACATTATTTATTTAGTTATAAATTTTTCGGAAAACCTTCAGTTTCTAAACCCATAATGACAATTATGTAGTAACAACTGATAACTAATAATACGTTTTCACAGATAGACAACTAAATAATTGATTTTATAAGCCAAGAATAAAAGCGCATTAACGTTAGGAGCTATTGATAAAAGAAATTCTTAATCTAGGAACGCTAAATCTTATAAATAAAATATTCAAAAGAAAAAAATAAAAAAAAAATGTCTCAAAAAGCGAGACAGAAAAAAGGTTAAGTTTTTTTATACAGAGATTGAATAATTGACAAAAGTTTGTTTAGAAGAAAGTCCTGAATGTTGTTTTATTTTCATAAATCATTTTGAAGTCACCTGCAAACTTAATGACAATATAATAAAAGCTTCTTTTCTATGTTTTACGCTTAAACCGCCGAATTTTGTTGGCTTAACTGAATAGGAATACAAACAACTTTTTTCATTGATGCGGAAATTTTAAAGATTTTTGATAATGCTTTGCTTCTGTTGCAAATGATATCTAATACTAGGCATAGTTAAGAACGGTCGACCGCACGTCAGTGGAGACATGTGGAACTCTATTACCATGCCACAAAGTACAAAGTGTTTTTACTGACGTGCTGTTGGGTGTACGTCAGAATTCCTTCATTGTTCGTCAGGTGTACTTAACGTATCTTTTTTAAGTTTTATTAAATTAAAGGGAAAGGACCACAACAATTTGGAGGGTCGGACCCATCAGCGGACAGTGGGACCAACCGGGGCATTTGAAACCATTTGGGACATGCCAACATTACGTCGTAATCACTGCGGGAATGCCCGCGACATTACTGCACAGTCGTTAGGCTTATACGCCATTTGATGGCTTCAAATTCAGGTGGTTTGTAAACGTGGATATTAAGATAACGAAGAGAAATTCTTGCGCATCTGGCTGTAATACCACAGGTACAGCGACTATGTTGTTCATATTGATGTAAGACAACTAATTCGCCACGCATATGCACTAGGTAGACATTTGTCGCATTTAATTTTACAATAGAACAAGACTGAGTCAATAATTTTGTTTAAGAGTTACATACACTCTATATTGAAAAAAAAACCAGCAAAGTGCGTGTTGATGTCGAGCCCAGCGCCCGATTGCTATTTATATTCCTATTATTTTCAGTTTTTTAGACTATTACTCCTTTACCTATAAAGCGTACTTGTACGTTTTTCTTTTAATTTAATCAAATACGCTACTATTATGAGCAGGCAGCAGACAGGGGGGGAGACACATGACTCCTAACAAAATTTGCACTTATAAGCTAAATATTTCGCAAACGGATGTACCTAAATCTAAAAACAGTCTCAGCGAACTCACAATAATTTTAAAAGACCTATCTGACGACACCCCGCACAATGGGGTCGACGAGAAAAAAAAGTTTTCATCCCCACTTTACGTACTGTATTTTTTTTTCTAGGTTTTATTACACCAATTTGTCGGCGTGACTAATATGTATATGGTCGTGATGAAATATTGAACATAGTTTAAGCATGTTACTCAGACCATTAAACTGAACAACTTTCACCTTTGAACGTAGGTCGAAAAACAAAAAAATAATATACATCCATACCAAATTTCAGCTTTCTAGTACTAAGGGTCGCTGAGCTACAGACAGACGGATATGACGAAATTATAAAGGTTCCTTGTTTACTACGGAACCCTAAAAGTGAGCGCCAAGTGGGTTATTTATTTTCAGTTTAATCACAGATTAATACTTGCTAAGCTAAATAAAAAAAGCAGTTACTATCAGTTTCAATCAAAAAGTTTGTAGCATAAACAAAACCACATAAAAATATAAGTACTATCTGTGCCCATGTCTTCGTCTTCAAGGATGATGAACTTTCACAAACAGCAGTAACAACAACTAAACCGATTCGAGCAGAGCTTCTGACAATGTAAAGGTGTCACACGCTTAGTTTATTACTCGTATGTGTATAATACTTGGTACATGACGTTCATACTTCAAATGCTGCATCAAGCAGTAAAAAAATCGGTTCAGTTATTGCTTATTTTTTCCGAATTTTTTTGAATGTTTTAAATATTTTTATGCACAGATTCGACGAGATTACAATTTAATCACACCTATGTACGGACAAAAGGGATGTAAGCTATCTAAAACATTTTTCATGTTGCGGGCAAACTGGCCAAGCTCCAATGTCGCCACTTAATGCACAAGTTCAAGATTGTTTGTTTCTATCATGTGTCCGAAACAAGCAGAGTTCTAGAACTTGAAAATCAATTTACGGGTCATTCGTTTGTTTCATTCAGAAGTGTTTTTTTTTTTATTTTTTGGGTTCCGCACCTCAAGAGGAAAAAAACCGGCTAAGTGCGAGTCAGACTCGGGCACCGAGGGTTCCGCACTACTAAGGTAAAAAAAACCGTCTTAGACACATAGAAGTGTATTAAATAAGCGCGAATCCGTCACGCACTTGACCAAGTTTTTATTATTTATTGTTATTCTAAATACCAATTCTCACGCTTGTAACTTTCCCGTTTTTACGACAGCGCTAAAACAAAAAATCGAGCAAAAATCGCCAGAAAACACATTTTTAGTAGTGAAACCCCCTTTATTTATTTTTTATTTTTCTATCACCCTATTCACACTTTGGATACAGAACTCTAATCACGGAACCTTTATAGGATCACTTTGTTGTTCCCATGTCTGTCTGTCTGTCAAGACCCTTCTTCTCGTGAACTGGTAAAGGTATTAAGTATGAAATTAATATCAAATATTAGGTTCCGTGAACCCCTAAATGAGTGAAATTTTCAAGCTTCTATGACGACACAATCAAAAGATGTAGCTATTTATAAAAAAAAATAACCCAACCAAAACCTATGGAATCATAAAATTTGCCAAGAAGCTGGTCCTCGTAGTACAAACAAAGGAAAAAGCTAAAATCTTCAAATATTACAACTAACCAATTTGTCAAAAAGTGAGCTATTCAACTGTTGCAATATACAAGAAATATTTGTACTCCAAAAAAAAATGCGTTAGAATACTGGTGAACATCGTTCAAATTGACTCCTGCAAACCCTACTTTATCAAACTGAGCATACTGACTATAACAGGTATTTATATTTTTAAAGCTTGTAAATTCGTACAAAAACACCCACAATTATATTCTCCTGAAAAAACGATAAAGCGCAACAATCGCCACCTAAATAAACTTCAACGACCCTTCTCCAAATTATAATTATACACATCCGCTCCCTACTCTATGATGATTAAAATATGGAATCACATTCCGAACTATATTAAAAACATAACTAAAACCGCAACGTTTGAAAACCAACTAAAATAATTTCCAGTCAATAAAAGTTACTACAGCATAACTGAATTTTTTAATGATAAATTAGAATAAAGTATATTAAAATTAAATAAATACACAATCTTATCAATAAATAGTTTAATAACAAATGAATAAATTATGATAATAACTATGAATGAGTAATAATATTATAAAATAAATACATAGTAATAATGACGTAGATAGTTTTATTTTTTTTAACTAGTCCTCATGTTTGCTGTGCCCTTGCAGGGTGTCACCAGTACTTATTTTATAATTTTAACATCTTTTATACCTGTGACTGCATTAAATAAAATATGAAAAATGATGATGATCGACCTAGATATGTCAACGGCGACTCCATGAATTCATCTTCTGTTGTTAGCTCGTGGGTGGCTTGCAAAGCCAATTTTAGTTTTAAAAATAAAAAAAAACATTCATATTAAAGAGGGGTCAGATTTGAGAGGACATGGAGTTTTTAGACAGGTACGAAAACCTTAATGCGCGAGTCCGACTCGCACTTGGCCGGTTTTTTCCCATCAACCCAATGTTGACACGCTTTTGTTTGCTCTATAGTTAATTTCCTAAAACTGACATCTGTGCTCTACCCAGTCCAATTCTCAAGCAAAAATGGCTAAACATTTCTGCAAAAAACTCTATTTGTTAAACTTTATCAGAACACTCCATCTTCCTCGAGACAAATTATGAACTTTCATCAGAGTCCCACCCACCAGAGGATTCCGCCATTCAATTTGTAAAACAGAGTTTGCTAAAGTAAAGTGAGATAGTTTGTCTGAGTTAATTAACAGTACCAAGTGGGACAGAGTCGGATTAATCTCAATTCTGACGAAATGGAGGGTACTTGTACTCTACTAGTCAATGATTGTTGTTGTTTTTTAAAAGCTTTCAAAGCTGTTTTAAAAAGAACCTTCTGAATATAACCATTAGTTTCAAACTTACGAATTTTTGTTTTGTTGACATACTTAGACGCTAGTTAGACAGCAAAGCGCGTTGCTCACCCTGGGAACGAAGATGTTAAGTCACATGTGCCAGTAATTTCACTGGCTCAAATCGAAACACAACAGTGCTTTACAGCAGAAATAGGTAAGAGGGTGGTACTTCCCCAGACGGACTTTGCACAAAAGCCCTACCACCTACCCTTTATCCGGTGTGATTTGACCTGTAAACTGAACAACCAACAAATTCGCAAACAATTCAAACTATATCTCGAGTGAACCAGACTTAGCCGGTTTGCATACACTAAACTAAACAATACGTTGAACGGACAGGAAACCTAATATGCCGTCGTACAAGCAATTTGACCAAGTCGAAACATCCAGGGTATCTGCTTGCCCATACAGTATGCAAAATGTATGCAAAGTCATGCAAGCGACCAAAGATGTTTAGATACGACAGCTATTCGTGAAATTTATTTTATGACAAAATTGGGTGAATTTTGAGACGGTGTTATGTGAAATTTGGGGACGAGCAGACAATGTTGTGTTGTGTGGCAAGAATTTGAAAGTGTAGCGCTGAAACAATGTTGATGTACGTTGCTTGACCAGTTCTTGATTGTACCTATAGAATTAAGTTTTTTTTTAAGCTTAACTTGAGTCTTATCTTAAGTTCCATTTTTTAGGTGAAAACTTCGGCCCAGTTCCTACCTATTGTATAGTGGCTAAATGTATTAAAATTAAGGCTGTAAGTTTTTCAAACAAAATCAAGTAATAGGCTTCTTCTTCTTCTTCTCGCGAGTGAATAGGCTTCTTCTGGGCAAGCTCGTTCCATCGTCGACCTCATCTCTGTCCTCAAGGCTAGATCGAGGTCAAGAGTAAGCAAGCCCATACATAGTAAAAAAAAAAAAAAAATAAATGAATAAAATAAATCATAATGATATGATATTATTCATGGAACGTAAAAACAAATTACAAGCTTAACAATTAAATGTACAAATTACAAGCTTATCATAAAAAATATAAAATTTTACATTTGGGAAACAAATTTACATTTGCTAAACCCCTGAAAACTATTTTCGACTATTATATAGCCACAGTATCCACCTTTTTGCTCTTCCATAATGTTGAGATGACTTTTTCTCCCGCAAAAATAGAAACTTCGCACAATACACACCACGGGTTAAGTTAATGACCTATAAGCCTCTGATTCGTGCCTTAATGGGATTTTAATGGCACACACTTTCCTATTGAGACGTCATTTAATATGGCTAACAGAATTTACGACGTAAAAGCTAATGTTTCCCGCAAAAATTCAACGTCGTGTCTTAAAAAGCCGTTAATTACTAACTGTTATTGGTTTTTGGGCTTTTCATAGTGTTGACAAATCGTTTGGCACGGTGTGCAGCTGTAACAGTTCCTAGGGATAGAAGTTCGATTCCCGACCGTGAGAGATACAAATAATGATGAGTTTGTATGGACCGAGGCATTGGTCACTTCAGCAGTGAGGCACTTTTTCTAAAACCCCTTAATGTCCTCTGGGATATCAGAATATTTAATATACATATTTGATATTGTATCGTATTGCAAAAAAAACTACGTTTTCTTTTACATTTCTTTAATTTTTGCTCGGTGCTTTAGAATTAATGGCTACTAAGAATAGTCTGGATATTTCTCTGAACCTGGGTTTATTGGGTGATAATAGTGTCTATGGTTTACATGATGCAGAATTTCCTTCAGTATGGAGACGTGAGTCTGATTGTTGTTGTTGTATTTATTTTTCCATTTGGGTGATTAACCTTCTATCTAAATATATAAAAGAGCATGTCCTGACTGACTGACTGATTCATCAACGCCGGGCCGTAACCGCTATAGATACAGATCTGAAATTTTGTACACAGGTTTTATGTGCGTCAAAACCACCCACTAAGAAAGGATTTTGGAAAATTCATCTCCCAAGGGGGTAAAATAAGGGATGAAAGTTTGTATGAAAGTCCTTTGTTTCTTGAGCTAAATTCACACAAATTTGAATTTAAGCTTCTGATAAAAAATAAAGAAATACGTGTTTAAGCATTTTTTAAAAATCATCCTTCAAGGGGGTAAAAAAGGGGATGATTTTTTTCCGTATGTTGGTCTATAAGTCTTTCAGTTTTAAAGGTAGAATTATAGAAATTTGTGTTTAAGCTTTTGGTAAAAAATTAAAAAGTACGTGTTTTAGAATTTTCCAAAATTCATCCCCTAAGGGGGTGAAATAGGGGATGAAAGTTTGTATGAAAGTCCGTCAGTTTTGAAGTTAGGATCTTTAAAATTTGTATTTAGGCTGACAACTAAAAACTAAGTTTGACGTGTCTCAGAGTTTATGAAAATCCTACACCCTAAGGGGTGAAAAGGGGGATGAAGTTGAAAATCCTTCATTTTCAAAGTAATATCCACAAAATTTATTGTTTAGGCATAAGGGTTGTAATTCTGTGGAATGTACATCACTGTTATTGAAATTTCACCCCAAATTCAACCCTTAAAAGAGGGAAATGGGGTGAAAAGTCTAAAAACCAATATGGGTATCGTTTGTATGGTTTATCGGGTCGCTAATTACGAAAACTACAACAATTTTGAAATCCAACGTGGTGGACGTGAAATACCATCATCCCCTAGAGATGGGGTTGAAGTGCGAAAGGGTTGAAATGTTTAAAAATCAATATGGGTGTCGTTTGTATGGTTTATCGGGTCGCTGATTACAAAAACTACATCAATTTTGAAATCCATCGTGGTGGACGAGGCATACCATAATCCCTTGGGGATGGGGTTGGTGTGCGATAGAGTTGAAATGTCTAAAAATCAATATGGGTGTCGTTTGTATGGTTTATCGGGTCGCTGATTACGAAAATTACAATAATTTTGAAATCCAACGTGGTGGACGTGAAATACCATAATCCCCTAGGGATGGGGTTGGGGTGCGATAGGTTTGAAATGTCTAAAATCAATCTGAGAGAGTGCGAGAGGGAGAGTTAGAGGGAGGGCGAAGGGGGAGGGAGGTAGAGGGGGGGTGAGGGATGGGGGAGAGAGGGAGGGGGAAAGGGAGGGGGGAGAGGGAGGGTGAGGGGGGAAGAGGGAGGGGCCAAGTAGAGGAAGAGAGAGAGGGAGGGGGAGAGAGAGGTAGGGGTAGAGGCAGAAGAAGCGGTAGAGGTAAAGGTAGAGGTAGAGGAAGAGGTAGAGTAGAGGTAGATGGAGGGGGAGAAGGAGGGGAATGAAAAATGGGGAGAGGGAGGGAAATGGGGAGATGGAGGGGAAAGGAGCGGGAGAAGGAGGGGGAGAAGTGGGAGAGGTAGGAGGGGGAGGGGGATACAGAGTGAGGGGGAGAGGGAGATAGAGGGAGAGAGAGGAACGGGGAGAGGGTTTTAGTTTTTCTCAATTACTTCTGCGAGTTGGCTCGTAAAGGAGTCTCTCATATCTCTCACTACATTTGTTAGGTTAAGTGGCAACTTTAAGGCATAATACTGCTGCTAAGTTCCTCTGTTCTGAGGAATTTATGAGTAACGTCTGTATATTATATAAAATTTAGCTGGATCTTGAATTGTACTCATTGATTTGCGCAGGGTTAGTCCCGTTTTTCCTTAGTTTAAAATTACCCCGAAATGACGGGAAAATATCTCATTACTTCGGAAAACCGGTAACAACATAAATACGAAATCCACGCGAGCGAAGCCGCGGGCAACAGCTAGTTTCATATAAAACTATATTTTTTAGGACTTCATCATCATTCCGATAGCTTTATACGTTTTAACAGAATTGACTACTTTACCTATGGGATTTGATGAGAACCCTATGTTTTACGTAGAGCACTTGTTTCTACACAGAGCTACTGCCATCTGACCTCCACAGCCGAAAAAGTAACCAGACCTTATTGTCATCAGCTTAATACCCAACTGCAGATTTATATAGACTTAAAAAAAAAATAACTCCAATAAATAATATTAAATTCACACACAACACAAGATAATTTAGGCTACCGGGCAGCATGCAGGTGGATCCAGCGGGCCAGCAGGTGAGAATCCCAGTACTTGGAGACCGTAGACAGGATCGTTTTACGCACACGCTCCAGCAGTGACGCACTTAATTGCGCAAAATCGCATAAAAGTCCTCGGTTCGTGAATCGGCGAAAATTGCCGATGCGCTGCAGAACCGTGGAAGCCGCAACATGGTCCTCAATGCGTTGTTGTAAAGTAAGTACTGCATTTATTTTAATCTAAACTTGGCTGAGAATCGGAAAATCTGTACAGCATACTTATGTTCTTGCAATTAATAAAATAAATAAAATAGCCTTTATTCATGAATAACATTAATAACAATTTATGCATGCAATTAGGTACTAATAAATTTATTTCAAACATTTTAAATATAATTTTGATTAGAATGAATTAAATATTATTATATATTATATTAAATTCCCTTATTTATTTTTTTCTTTTCTATTGTCATGATGTCCTTGGACATAGGCCTCCTCTAAATTATGCCACTCGTTTCTGTCTCTTGCAGATCTCCTCCATCCTTTAGGCAGGTCATCTTCCCAGCGCTTGACAGGTCTTCCCGCACTTCTCTTTCCTTCTCTAGGATACCAAGTAGCTATTTCTTTAGTCCACTTGTCTTTGTTGGTTCTCATCATATGCCCTATCCAGCGCCATTTGAGTCTGCGTATTTTGTTTGCTACTACTGTATCTTCTACTGTTCTTGCAATTACTGTATATCTATCCAACCAATTTCGGTCCTGGCGAATGTTTCATCTCCTTTTTAGGTGGCGTTCATGTGCTCGCATGTGGCTTATGTAGTCAATCTTATTGATGAAGGTCCACGCGCATTGCGTGCACGTGAGCACTCCATTTTTATAATTATAACTGATCGCCACAGGTGGACGAGCTTTCAGTTCTTCGCGTCTGGCGTCAACCTCAAAAGACAGCGATTAATTTCAAAGCTTTGTAATCTGTTTCTTACTAATGATCTCTTACCAATAATCTGATTACTTTAATATTAGTTTTGATTTAGGTGAAAAAAACCTGTACACAGAAATGACGGTTTGATCACCTTAAAAATAATCCACAACCCTAATCTAAAAACTTTCTGCTAAAACATAAATATTCAGCACCTTTGACAGATGATAAACTTAAAACGTACTACTGGAAAAAACATAATTACAGAGTTCACGGCACAAAAATAAATGACAAAACTTTTCCCTTCTCGCTCAGTCGTTTATTAAGACATTAGGAGAAATTGGATTTGTTTGGAAAGCTGCTATAAAAATAAGCTACGAGTCATAGGCTGTGTTGTTTCGTTGTTAATCTTCTCAGAACAGACGAATGTATTTGTTTGTTTGGATTAGGGAGGCATACGAGAGATGTGATTTATTGTAGTCGAGTGTTTTTTGGAGATTGGCTAATTTTCTTCATCGTTTTCTTTAATATTTTATACATCATTGGCTTTTATGCGGTCTCATCAACATCATAACATCCCATGAAACGTCTACTGCAGGAGCTCCCTCCAGAACTGGGATTTACAGTAGCTTGTAAGCGTTGCGGCTGGCGACCGCTGTTGTTAGTGACCGCAGTATGTAAGATGGTACGATACACAGAAAGATGCTGCTGCCCATCCTACGGTTCATAGCCCTTAGTTGCCTCTTGCGGCTCCCAAGGGTAGAGATGGGTTGGTGCTATTCTTTGCCGGCGGCGGTCTAATAAATTAAAACTGTTTATAAAGAAGGTAAGTATGTTAAATGTTAATCTAAAAAAAGGCATAATATGTAAAAACTCAGATATGTATTCAACTGATTTTTTCTGTGTGTCGGTCTTTCTGTCTGTCACACCTGTTTATCTCAACATCTACTCACGCTATCGGCTTGACATTTGGAATCGTTTATCAATATGCTTGCCCAACTTTATAGCAGAATAAAAAAAATATTTTATTACTATTTTAAATGGTGCCAAATAGGATTTTTTTAAATTGTCGTTACTAGGTTAAGTGGGCTTAGGTTTTTGTATTTATTTACAACTCTCCGTTTCCAAGTTAAGATAATGAAAAATATCTAAAAAATATCATTCCGCCCCTTATCTCCTAAATTTACAATGTGAAAAATCTGAATTAATTATAGTCCATAGAAGTTCATATAAATATTGCAGCAAAAATAAAAGTAGCACAGTTTTATAAAAATTACAAAAATCCTTTACAAACAAACTTAGCTTAGCGGTCCTAAAAATATACTTAATTGCTTCTAGAAATACTATAGGTAAATCGGAACCCTCGGTGCGCGAGTCCGACTTGCACATGACCGTTTTTTTTAACGTGGGTTTGTTTCTTTGGAAGACCTTTAGTTTTAGAGTAGAGCGTTTTATTTTTTAGTGATATTGTTTTAATTTTTCATTCAATATTTTATTTATATTTTTGTAATATTATTTAAATTTTTAGTTTCAATTTAATTTGTTAATTTTATTGTAATTCGCACACAGTTATATACTGTTTTATGAATAAAGATGATGATGACAAAAAATAACGCTATAGATATACTAAGTCAAAAAAATTTGTGTTGGTTAACCTATTCAGATAAATAGAAACATACAAGCACATAAGAAACTACAAAAACGTGCAGATAAAAAAAGTCAATATACTACAAGCAAAGAGCAATACACGAATAACAACAATATCCTATGATTTTATTATTTTACTGCAGTGCTTGCATAGAATTTTAAAGGAATATAATTATTATTTTCTAAATGTTAGATTTAGATTTAGATTTAGATTTATTTATTTCACTCTATCAATTTCATGATTACATTAATTATTACATTAAAATATAATATGTCAGAGGATAGGGTGATCGTCAGTAGGATAAATGTCAAACTTGTATACAAAATAAATGTCAAACTTAAAATTATAATAATACATGTCAAAATTATAAAAACGATAACTAAATATACAATGTCAAAATTAAATAAAACTTTGCTACATAATGTAGTCAGATCAATTTTACAGCATTAAATTCATTTAAAGTATAAAATTCTTTATCCAATAAAAGATTCTTCAATTGGCGATAGAATGTTACGTCATCTGTTACATCTCTCAGATCGGCTGGAAGTCGCTCGTAATAACTCGGACCAATCACACGCGGGTTTTTTGTGGCAAGTTCGGTCCGGCGCGGAACACTTGCGATCCTGCCCACGTTTCTCAACGACCGCCCTCCGCACGTACGACGTCCAAAGGTTGCAATATTCCGACGCACATATGATATAACCTCGAACAGATACAGACTGGTCATTGTCATTATACCGAGCTTCGCGAACATAGACCTACAAGTCCTCCGGGGCTTTAAACCGGCTACGATCCGGATAGCTCGCTTTTGTAAAATAAAAACACGTTCGGAATCAGTAGAGTTTCCCCAAAGCATTATACCATACGACAAAAGCGATTGAAAGTGCGCGAAATACGTTTGCCTCAGTACAGCATTAGAGACTAAGGGACGCAACTTACGCAGAGCGTAGGCAGCACCACTAAGCCTATCACACAGATGTTGAATATGTATTTTCCAGTTTATCTTACAATCAAGTGTAAAACCAAGGAACTTGCATGATTGACATAGTGGTACCGGGCTGGTAATACAAAATGGTCTTTCAATCGCCTTTGCCGAGAAAAGTATAAGATTTGATTTTACAGAATTTAAAATTAGTCCATTCGCAGAAAACCACGTCTGTATCCGCTCGAAGGTTGTATTTATTTTAATATTGAGGTCTTCAAATGTACGTGCGCATACAATGATCGTGGTATCATCGGCAAACAGCACTACTAAGCCCTCCGTAATATATTGTGGCAAATCATTTATTATGATTAAAAAAAGAGAATTTCCGAGTGAGGAGCCTTGCGGAATGCCGAGTGTGACGTCACCAGCTTGCGATCTGTACCTTCGCCCGTCTGATGTTATTTCCACTGACTGTTTACGGTTCTCTAGGAACGATTGTAGTAATTGGTGGGCGCTGTCTTTTACACCATAAGCTTTTAATTTATTTAAAAGTAAGTCATTTTGAATAACGTCAAAGGCCTTAGTAAGGTCACAAAAAATTCCAGCTGTCTTGTACCTATCATCTATACCAATTAAATTGTGTGGATTCAAGTTACTGTTTTTGGTTCCTAGTCGCAAAGTTTGATGTGTATGAATTCGCAATTCTCATTTCAAATTTTGCTTAAAACTACGATAAATTTAAATTAACACAACACCTACATAATTGGCCAAACTAAATTCAGGCTGTATGAAATGGCATTCGTTGAGAAGGGTAGACAATATTAACATTATAATATCCACGCACAACAAATGATAATTACTGTACAGTTTAGCTCAGTTTGTTAATTTTATGTTTTAACTACATTTTCAACACTAAGCTGACAATGTGAATCATATTTAATGAGATAAATGGCGTTAAATTTCAGTACTATTTTCACAAAAAATCATTTTTTTCAAAGTTTACGAGAGATGGTAAGTATGAAAGTGACACTGAAAGATGAGTGAATGCTGGAAACATTGTTAATGGTGCTCTGCATTACAGAATATGTTACTTCGCGTACTGGTGTGTTGTAATTTCGGTGTTGAAATTTCTCGGCCCTCACTTTGTGAGTCTAAGCATACCCATGTTCTTTCCAGGTTGTTAAGTTGGCTAATGTAAAGCTTCTTGGAGATAAATGCAGTCATAATGAAAATTTCGCAAAAAATTTGTGCATTTGATTAGTTTGCCTCAGTGATTGTCGCATTCAATGCAGGGCCTCATTTTGCATCTACCTTGCACTTTTTTGTAGATTGTGATTTGCTGAATTGAACTTAATTCGGTGTAAAAACTGAAAATATTTACAGTACCTCGATGTAAAAGTGATGGAGCATAGGCTCGTGGGTAATAATATTAGATAGCCCAGACGAGATATCAAAGGTTCTTTTCGTAAATGTCACTTTTTTGTAAGTAATAACTCAATTTTACTCATAACAATTAAAATTTCTTCAACGGGTTAGTGCGGCCGTCACGAAAGTTTCAAAATATTGTCCAATTGTTTATTCATTAATATGGATAAAATTTGGTCACAAGTTAATGTTTGTGCAATACTTATTACAGCGAAGTATGATTAATGCACATTACAATAAAGACCACAAAAAAACTCGTTTTACAAAAAAGATTCCAATTGAACAAGATCCCAATATGATCAGGTGATCTAGGTAAATGAAACTACAGCCTTCGGTGGTTGGCTGGAGAATGCGCAAAATTTATTGGGCAAAGCTTATATACTACGTACAAAACCACATGTTACCACGTTTCAGAAACAAAGTAGTGACATCTATTGACAGAATAAAACTAAAGTAAACATAGGTTTTAAACATTCCGCCCACCAAGAACGGCGTTTCGGTCCGTTCTTATATCTACCGCCCACCATGAACATACATAGTAACAGAAAGGTTTAATTAAAAAAAACATCATGGCAGCGTTAAAGAAATATAAAATACATTTGTACAAAGTTTGTACACATGAGAGTTATAACTCGAGTAATCTTGTTCAAACCTGTTAGTCATTATGTAATTATGCCCTTATGCTAACGAGCTGGAGGCAAACTATTCTTTTTTACTAAAACTACGTTGCCATCGTTTGTTTCAGACGCATAAATTAAATATTAATGTAATCATTAAGGCCATAAATCTGGAACCATTTTCTTAGTTATTTGCCACCGCCTTGAAATGCTGAGAGTGGACTGTATAAATAACTTTTTCCTTTTTTTTTTGGGACAAAAAACTGATGGTTCACCGACTGAGAAATGACCTGATGCAAAGGTATTGAACCTGTGTGTCTGTCAGACAACACTGTCAGTGTTCTACATTTTGGTAAAACTTTATTATTATAATTTATTGGATGCTTGCACAATACATTGTGGTGACACATTTGAAGGTTCGAGTGATTTAAATTTTTACTCAAATGTGAAGGACCCGATAAGGTCCAACCGAAAACCGTATTTTGTGCGATGGAAAATCCTTTAGGACCTCTGATCAGTCCTTCCCTGATAATTTGGCCGTATACATCTGCGCCGAGCAAAATATCAACCTTATTAGGAGTATGAAACTCTGGATCGGCCAAATTAATAGTTGCCAATTCTGGCCAACTATAGTAAGTCAACTTCTCTGAAGGTAGAAGACTTGTGATTGCTCCCATAACATGCGCATTTACTTGGATTTGAAAATATGTATTTTGACGAGATTGAATTTCTATCATTACATTGTCTTTAGAGGCTACAATACTCTTATTCCCGCCTAGACTTGAAATAGTCGTTTTTGTAGGCCTTCTTCTAATTGCACTGCTGATTCCGTAATGAAAGACGCCTGAGATCCTTGATCAATCAAGGCTCTCATCACTAGCGTGCTGTTGTTCCTAGCCTTCACTTTGACCAGGGCGGTAGCTAACAGAACCTGTGGGAGGCTTTCATTTGAAAAATGTGATACACCTTTTGAGGAAGGCTCACCATTTTCCGTCGATTCTCCGACCTGAGGAGGAATCGTTGCGGCAGCATCTCCTACCGCGATCTCCGGTTTGTGTGATACCGGGATGGGCTCTCGAAGTGGATGGAGCAGAGTGGTGCTTACTGTTGCACACTTTGCATCTCGATATGACGCGGCAAGCATTAGCAGTGTGATGTGGGCCAAGACAATTAAAACACAGACCATTGGTTTGAACAACATCACGTCGTATTTCTATTTTTATTTTGGCAAAACCCTTACATAAGCCAACTCTGTGGTTAGTCCCTTCACAAAATAGACACTTTTTAATCGTAGATTTGACACTTAGTCTAGCATGCATGACCTTAGGGTTAAAACTACTAAAACTTGGTTTTTGTTTATTCTTGGTATCATCCAAAAATTCTAGTGACCGGAATCGTGATTCCAAAAAACCTTTCATTTGTTTTAAATTTGGAAGTTCATCAGATGAGCCAATGTTTAGCTCCCATTGTCTACGCGATTCGGAATCTAATTTTGAGGAGATAATATATATGATTATTACATCCCAAGAGTTTACATCCACGCCTAAGTTTTTTAATCCATTTAAGGTATTAACAGTAGTGTCAAGTAATTCCTTAAGACTTGCGCTAGACTCAGTGGTTATATTTGGATGGTCCATAAAACGTTTCAACAAACAATTCACGAGGTATTTTTTGTTGTCGTACCGTTTAAGCAATATCGACCAGGAATCTTCATAATTGGCAAAACTAATTGGTACGTGCCTAAGAAGTTGTTCAGCTTCACCTAAAAGATAGCTTTTCAAATAATGCATCTTTTGCACATCATCCAAATCTTTATTATTATGGACCAGAGACAAATATACTAAATGCAACTAAATCTAATATCATTATTTTCTCTGCTAAAGCTATTGAAAAACCACTTTGTATTAATTGTCCTGTCTCAGTATGTAACACATGTAAATTTCTGTGATTTACACTGGATTCAAACATAAACTGGAAGAACCATATAGACGCGCTTTGCGATAGACTCAGTAGTGCCACATACGCTTTACGCAAATTAAGACCTATCGTCTCTGAAAACGTATTACGACAGATATATTTTGCATATTTCCATTCCATCCTCTCATATGGCATAATGCTATGGGGCAACTCGACAGACTCCAAGAGAGTATTTGTCTTACAGAAGCGTGCACTGCGGATACTAGCAGGGATCAAAACACGGCAAACGTGCAGGTCCTTATTTTATAAAAATGGGATAATGACCATGGTCTCCATGTACCTGTATGAGGTAATCTCTTACGTGCGCCGAAATATAGATTATTATAGCACCCGCACGGGTGGAGGCCATTCGTTAAGAAATGTGGGAAGACTTGCTAGCGTCCCTCGCCGAACTGAGCTGGCGTCAAAAAACCCGCGTGTGATTGGACCTTATTATTACGAGCGACTACCGGCAGACTTGAGGAACTTGACCAACAATAACACCTTCTATCGGCAATTAAAAAACCTTTTGTTGGATGATGAATTTTACACTATAAATGAATTTATCTTAAAATATAAATGAATAAGCTACTGTCGTAGACTTATATTTAAATTCTTTAATAAAATAAATATTTAATGTTTAAAATCAAAATAATTAATTGACATTTTTATCTTGACATTTAATTTTTATTTAATTATTCAATACTTTTCAGTATCGTTTATTTTATTAGTTAATTTGACATTTTATATTTATTTTGACATTGAATATTTTTATTATGACTATAAGATGATTTTGTATTTGCCGCCTTTTGACATGTTTGTATTTCTTTATTGATTATTTTTTGTTTTTATATTATTTGACGATCATATTATTCATTGACATCTGAACAATTTATGTAATTTTGAATTTGATAGTATGAAATAAATAAATCTAATCTAATCTAATCTAATCTATAAATCCTTAAAAGTCGTCCAATCTTCGTATTTTCCGGTGAAAGGACTAATATAAATTTTGGGTAATTTAAGACTACTTGTCTTGTTAACTAATGGACGATTTTCATTTTGGGAGCTTGAACTATCTGAGGGCAAAGCATTTAAAGCTTCGATCAAGTCGGCTTGATAATAATAATACATTTCTTGAACTGTTTCGAATTCTTCGAAATAAACGTCACTTTTGTCCTCAATTAAAGGGCCTAGTTCATTATGATTATTCTTAATTTCAGCCCAGTCATTCTTCACATCTTCTAAGCGAGCTGTAAGATACGAAGCCTTAGCTTTGCGATCTTTAGATGCCTTTTTGAAGTTTTTAAAAGCCTGCGTGATAGTTCTTATCAAGTTTTGTTGTACTTTACGTAAACCTTCCATCTTAATAATATTATAATCAAAAGGCGTGTTTAGTTCGAACTCTCAAAATTCTACTTAGAAAAAACAAAGTCAAAATTCGGAAATATAGTCTCAAAAATTACTAGTGTTTAGGAACAAAAAACAAAAAACGGGCGTAGGTTCCCCGTTTGAACACTTTTCTTGAAATTATTCTAAGTCCTAAACTACTGTCCAAATTTTCGAAGTCCTTAATTAACTCCAAACGTTATCTTCTTGTTAAATTTTGATTTCAATTAAATTTCACTATTAGTTAACACCACAAATGTACTCACAGATTGGCATATCACAAACCACGTTAACTTCCTCCACTTGAACTTCCACTACGTGCCTTGCACGTGCAGTTGCGCGCTCATCCACGATGGCGACGCTGATCGGCTGCCTCCGCGTACCGCTGCTCCTCGACTGGAAGCGGCTCCTCCGCTCCTCAGCCTCCCGTTGGTGACCCTGGTCAGGTCACGGCGGTGCGCACCCTCCTGGTGCGTAGCAGCAACAACGGCGGCAGGCACTTACTCACTGGAGTGTGTACTGGATCCGACTCCGAAGGACCATGAACAAGATCCCAATATGATCAGGTGATCTCGGTAAATGAAACTACAGCCTTCGGTGGTTGGCTGGAGAATGCGCAAAATTTATTGGGCAAAGCTTATATACTACGCACAAAACCACATGTTACCACGTTTCAGAAACAAAGTAGTGACATGTATTGACAGAATAAAACTAAAGTAAACATAGATTTTAAACACCAATAAAGACTCGATAAAAAAAATACTGTAAAATCTTTCCTGTCATGACTAAGTAACGAAAATTTGCAGTATTCTTGATTACTCATTTCAAACATTTGAACACCGTTTTCTTCGCCCTGTATCTTCCCGTTAAGAGAAAAGCGTTTTAGTATTAAATGGGTATGTCATGATTTACAATGAACATGCAAACAATTATCATTATTGGTGTTGTATAAATAAGACTTCACTGCAGAAAAGTACAGCAAGCAGCCGGGCCTTAAATATTTTGGTGAAACTTAACTTAACTATGAAGATAAGATATGTTGAAAGCCCGTGACTTCTTCCGCGCGGAAGAAGTCACGGGCTGGTAAATGAAATAGTATGAACAGTTTTAAGTCCCGTGTGGTGCCGGCAAAGAATAGAACCAACCCAGACATACCCGTGGGTGTCGTAAGAGGCGACTAAGGGTTTGGAGGATGGGCAGCAGCATCCTCCTTTGTAACTTACATCTTACTTACTGCGGTCACCTACAACCGCGGTCCATGGTGCCAGCCGTAACGCTAACAAGCGAGGTGACTATGGTACTTCCCCTCCACATTTTTCCAGCAAAAGCTAGAATTCTGGAGGGAGCTCCCTGTCCTGTAGTGGGCGTTTCATGGGATGTTATGATGAACAGTTTTAAGTTGACTTAAATAAATAAAAAAGAGACTTGGCATTTCTGTTTAATTTCTACAGCTCCGTATAGGCCGTGCTTCGAAATAGTGTCATTCGATTTCGTTAGAATTCGATGCAGCAACTTTTCGCAAGTATAAACCACCTTAAAATTTCTTCGCTTCACTTTGTTTGTGAAGCGACGTGAATGTAAGTGACGTCATTAATAGATTTCTAATATCCGACAATGAAAAAAAAACCAGTTTGTTTTTGCTAAGCGTTAGTAAACGTAGTTCGCAGCTACGTAGTTTATACAAAATTAAATACCTATCAAATAGTGAAAATGGCTTTGAATGGGCTAGCTACAACAAAATTTACCAGCTTACGTAGCTTTGTCCTGCCAACCCGCTTTGGCTTGTAGGCTAGAAGGCACTTTGCCGGACACTGGGGCTTATTTGATTCGCCAACCCACCTGCGCTCCGTCGTACCCACCTCACACCTAATACTAGTGTATTAGTCAGAGTTCTAATTTGCATGTTGAAATCCTTAGTTTAGTTTTGTTGACAGAAATTTTCCACGTCACGGACCAAGGGTAGGCTATGTCACATTAAAAGATACGTACTGAGCAATAACTTAAGTATTTTCAATAAATAAAAAGCGGAATCAGATTTCTTCTTATTTGTTAAACACTTCATACGACGAAAACGCAGCCTTTTTTGTAAAAATGCCTAAAAACTGGTTCATATGGTAAACATAAACTGGAGATTCTGTAGCTCGAGTTTGGAGATACTAGTATTCTGGTCTTTCCGTTATCGTGAAATACCAGGGGGGTGATCGTGGTAATTTAAACAACATTACCTAAACAAAAACGTTTGCCTCAAAAGTTATTTTAAGTCTTAACTAAATGTTTTAGGCAAACGTTTTTGTTTTGGTAATATCGTTGAAATTACCACGATCGCCCCCCTGTGCTTACCAAAAGATGAAGTTGGATGGTTGGAGATGAAGTTGGAGCTCAAACACGAACTAAGTAAATATTCGCCTCCGAAAAATTTACTGCTTCTATGGCGTTATCTGACGCTTCACACAGATCCTCGTTAATAATACAGGTAGAGAAGAGAAAAATGCGCTATGTTTTGGGACGGAGCTCCACCATCAAAGTGCTTTAGCAACTGGTCTATGACGCCACATCTCGCCGTATTTTCTCTGCAGCGTACAACCTGAATTTGAGGACGATATAGCGACTTCCAGGTTGGCGACTTCAGTTTGTGTCCAGGTGGCAGAGTTTCTGCGGATGGAACGTACTCTGGTCACTTTTAATAATCATAGTAGTATGTATGACGTCATTTTATTTTTCTCAAACGTGCTTGGAAGTTCCATCATTTTTTTGAAAACCTTTTTCGAGATTATTCGAAATAGATGTACTGATTAAATACAAGCGACCGCCGGCTCGAAAAAGTAAGTATGGAAATCCATTATTATCGTGTTTTGCGGCCGAATAATCGAGAATCTGTCGAGTTATTTAAAAGTGGAATGTACCAACTAGCATATCAACTAAGGAGGTAACTTATCAAAGCGTAAGAACGAAGGAGGTAACTTATCACATCATAACCATGGAGGTAACTTTATCAAAGATTTTGTTTAAGTTTCAAACTGGCTTGCAAAAAATAAGTTATAAATTGTAAAAAAAATAAACAAACACAGATTAAATAGAATATGGAAATAAAAAACTGCGATTTAAATAAAGGAATATATTGGTAAGTAGGTTGGTTGGTAAGTTTTTGATGTTTGTTTGTATTAAACTTAGTATAATTTTCCTCACATATGAGAAAAGCACTATTAAAGCCTTGGCCTTGTCAAGCTTGACGTACTCTTACCTGTAACTATTCTGTGGCTAAGATCCTCTTAGGATTGCTTAGCCAGCGTAATTTAGTAAGTAGACTGGGGAGCAATCAATACATTTATAAGAAAGTTTTTATGCCACATCGTAAAAGATTTCCGTAGTAAACGCAGTTATTTGACTGACGCCCAATATTTTTAGCTGAGCACTATTATTGGAGAATTAATGTCGGCAATTCGGCGGTCCGTAAAGTCACACTGTCGTTCGGCTGTAAGTCCTCAATGTTAGTTTAAGTTACAAGCTTTGGCTGGGTTCAAAGAAAGATACAGATATCTTTTATCTTCGTCTTTTTACGTTTTATGGGCTGTAAGTGAAGATGTATTAATAACAATTTATGAAGATGTGCTGTCTCTTTAAAAATTTCTCGATTTTTTTTTCTATCAACAAACAGAATTTCAGAAAAAAAAATATCGAGAGCTCTTTTAAAAATTTTGTTTAATGTGTACGAGTACAAACTGAATCAAAAGAAATCTCATAACTCGTCACTATAAACGCCTACGCCAGTTTGTCAAGAATCATCATAGTAACCCACAATACGTCCACTACAGGACAGGCAGCTCCCTCCAGAATTCCAGCTCTTGCTAGAAGAATGTGGAGGGGAAGTACCTTAGTCGCCACGCTTCTTAGCGTTACGGCTGGCACCATGGACCGCGGTTGTTGGTAACCGCAGTATGTAAGATGGTAGGATACACGGAAAGATGCTGCTGCACATCTACCGGTTTATAAACCCTTAGTCGTCTCTTACGACACCCACAGGTAGAGATGGGTCAGTACTATTCTTTGCCGGTACCACACGGAACCGTCAAGAATCACAAAAGGCTACATATAAATCGTAAATAGACATTTATCTCTCCTCTACCACTTTTAACTTGAACAGTGTCCACGTTTCTCACTTTAGCGGCACGGAGTAGAAATTAATTAGAAGAGGCTGGCAAACTTGGCCCGGTCGCTTATTGGGCTTTAGGCAAAAATATGGGACGGCGGCAACGACGGAGGACAGGAATCGGCCGGTGGAACAACACTACTGAAGATGCTCTTAGGAAATTCATGAAGAATAATGAAAGTAGCTGGTAAGAAACGAATCGTTATGACTTCGGTAAGTATAATTTTTTGTTTAGTTTTGAATTTCGTTCAGAATATAGTTTTTACGTTGCCTTTATTTATTATTTTTACAATGATTTTAAGGGTACACAGTTCGTCGAGTTTTTAGTTTTAATGCATAAGATATGTATCAGCTCACTTGGTTGCTTGTTCAGTGATCCTAGCTAGCTCTTCATCACATCGCCTAGCTCCGGGGCACTATGGCAAGAACAAATACCAATCAAGCCCAAGTATTATGCTACTAGTGGGCTTTATGGAAGTTCATCGGGTCCTGGGCTTGGTCAAAAAAATTCAAGTTGACGCGAAAGTGAGATCGTGGCAGCTCTGGCATGAATGCACTGAAATGCTAAACTATCTACCTCTGGGGCCATCACAACCAACAAAAGAACATAGTATCATCGCCTTGCTCCTCCGCATAATGTCGGGAAGATATACCGATCAAGCCCAGGCACTAGTGACCTTTATGGAATCTCATCCCAATGAGCTATCCAACCTAGGCTAAAAAGCGAAATCGCGGCATCTCTGGCATGAATGTACAGAAATAATAAACACTAGAGTCACCGAAAACAATAAAGGACTGAAAAAACATAGGCCTTGCTCCCCGGCAGAACGACCAGAAGAAATACCGATCAAGCCCAGGCATTAGTAAGCTCCATGGAAGCTCATCGGGACCTGGGCTATGGCCGAATAAATCAAGTAGATAGAAAAGCGAAATCGCGGCAGCTCTGGCATAAATGTACAGAAATAATAAACCCTCTAGGGTTGCCGACACTAACAGAGGACTGAATGAAAGTTAGTACCTAACATTGCAATGCTCCGCCACGCAATGGTCAGAGGAAATACTAATCAAGCCCAGGCATTAGTGAGCTTTATGGAAGCTCATCGGGACCTGGACTAGGGCCGAATAAATCAAGTGGATGTAAACGCAAGATCTCGGTAGCTCTTGCATGAATGCTTTTAAATAAATCAACACCTAGGGCTGCAGAAACTAACAAAGGACAGGATCAAAGTTAGTATTATCGCCTTGCTCCGCGCTGTAATGGCCAGACCAAATACCGACAAAACCCAAGTACTAGTAAGCTTTATGGAACCTCATCGGGACCTGGGCATCCAACTGTAATCGGGCACCTAAAACATAAGCCAATCGGAGGAAGATGAAAGGCAAAGTCAGGGGCGATTTCGCCACTCTAACGTGTCTGGTGATCATCATAGCACGCAGTCTGTACGGAATGTCCCCCTTTTAAAAAGGGAAATAGCCCCCAAGAAAATATCAAATTTTGTAGAGCTGCCGAAACTAACAAAGGACTGGAAGAAAGTTAGTATTTGTAGTTTATTTTTGTAATAATTATAATTGATTTGTTTCTTTAAATCTTAAATGCTTACCGCTATCAAGGGTCTAAAAAACAAATTACTAAATGAGTCCCATTCCCATAGAGAAAGTTGTTTAACAACCCTTTTTTCACCTCTTTGATGGATCAATGAGTTGACTAGTTTCTTGTGAAGACGGGCATGCTTTTAATTTAGCCCTGGATATAAAGATATCCGGTTATATTTGCAATTAAGTGTAATATTATGCAGCTAACACGTATATGAATTTCTGTATTGGGCAGAGCAAAAATCAAAAGTAAAAAGGAAACTGATGGCAAATAATTCCAGCCTCATTACATGAGCATGGGCCAAACAAACAAACCCCTCTAACGCCTATGGAGGACAAAATAGGCCGAGACTATAGCTCAATACAAAACTTTCGGATAGATGTTCTTACTTCTTAGGGAAAAGAAAAATGTTATCAGTCATCTACCCACAGTGCCTATAAGGTTTACACCTTACAGGGTACTGTGAGCCGTGGCTCGTACTTGGCGTCAAATGTATCGCAAACGTCCAACCGTAACCGGGCACCTGAAAGAATAAGCCAATCGAAGGAAGATGAGGGGCTTTCGGGAAGTCAAGGACAATCTCGCCACTCCAACGTGTCTGTTGATGACCAAAGCATGCTATATGTAGGAATGAACACCCTTTAAAAAATATATAATTAACTGATCAGATGGGTGGGTTGAAAAGGTAAAACTAATACCGATAAAGCCCAGGCACCGTGAGCTTTATAGAAGCTCATCGGGGCCCGTCGCACATTTACTCTAAATATGCCGAATCTATCACAGAAAATCACATCTTACCAAAAACCTCAACTACGGACACGCCGTGACTTCGCTCAGTAATTTGCCTGGGATAAGAGTCAACGAGAGTTTATCAAAAATAACTGTTCGATGACTGGGGCAGATGCTAGAGCGAGATCGCGGCAGACAAAAATACTAAACACTCAAGGGCGACCGAAACTACTAACCAAGGACTGAAAGAAAGTTTGTAGGTATTGGTGAATTGTTTTTTCAAAAACTTTTTAACGCTTTATTCGTTCGAATTTCAAAAAATTGTTTTTACATGTCTCATATTCGGTAAGTAGGTCCTTATTACCCCCAAATGGGGCTTGTAGGTGACCAATTAGCGCTCTAAGGTAATAATGTAGCTAGAAAAGCCCTAGGGCGGTAAGTAATTGAGTTTTGAAAGAGTGAAGTGTTTTTTTTTAAATAACTTACCGCCCTAGGGCTTTTCTAGCTACATTATTACCCTAAAGCGCTAATTGGTCACCTACAATTTGGTGGTATTAAGGACCTACCTACCTCACAATCGAGATGTAAAGCAGAGTAGTTAGCTCGGGTGTAAGCATCAATTGAACCCTCGAACTATAGGCGCCCTCGCTGCGCTCGTGCGCCTAAATATCTCGGGCTGCAATTGATGCCTTACAGCCCTTGGCTACTAATCTACTATTACTTCCCGTGCTAACCGATCCCGATCAGGGAAATGTAAAAAATAAAAACATTTCTACATGAGTATAATTCCTATAGAAAAAGTTCTTTTATAAGAAACACTCTTCTCACTTCTATGAATGATCGATGAGTTATTCCTAAGTTTCTTGTACAAATGGGCTTGCTCTTGAATAAGCCCTATAGATAAAGATGAGGGCTCTTAGTCAAGTGGTTTTCTATTATCGGAAACGCTATAATAAACCAAAATTTTCCATTAACATCATCTGAACGGTCCAGCCTAGAGTTCACACCTCCCAGGACATTGTGAATCGTGAGTCGTATGTGGCATCAAATGTATCGCAATCTTCCAACAGTAATCAGGCACCTGATAGAATAAGCAAATCTGGGGAAGATAAGGACTTTTGCGAAGTCAAGGGCAATCTCGCTACTCGAACGTGTAAATTGACCACGAAATCTACCACTAAAAATATATTATTATCTGATCAGCTATGATTGCAATGAGTAGGTTTACAAAACAAAGACCGATTTAGCCCAGGCACCAATGAGCTTTATGGAAGCTCATCGGAGCTGGGCTTGGGCATATTAAATATATACGATAAAAGAGCATGTACAGAACGTACAGAAATACTAAACACTCTAAAAAAATACTTCTCATGCAAACCGATGAGTCCCATTCACATAGAGAAAGTTGCTTATTAATAACATTTTTCTCACCTCAAGATCAAAATGGACTTGATCTTGATCTAACCCAGGAGATAAGAATCTGGTCGACTATCTCTATCCGTTATTATTTGCAGCTAATTGTATTATGCACCTACTCGTACCACTTAAATAATACTACAACAAATTTTCAGTATTGGCACTTACAGTATTGGCCTAAACGTAAGGAATTTTTAGTGCACTTGGCCGGTTTTATTCCACGGAAACCAGTCAGTGTAGCAGAATACTGGCCCAGGTGTACTATTTAGTCTTGGCGATATATTTGGCGGGTAGTTTCAAGCGTATTGTCGTTTCCACTACCCCATATTTTCACCTTAAACCCAATAAAGGCTCAGAGCCAAGTGTTACTAATTCACGTACGGATCAGAGAAGTTTGTAACGAATGGTGGTATCATGTTGCCAAATGAGAAGGATGCTTGGAATGTTGTAGATTCGCTTTTGGATAATAGTCAGCTGAAACTTACACAGACCTTTAAGGCGCTAATAGCGGTCAAATGCCTAACTTTACGTTGAAATATTAAAATAAATGGCCATCAAAACCATTGAAAAAAAAAATACAGGGTGATATATCAAGATTTTAAAAAGGTTTTTATTTGAACAGAATTGTATTTTTGCTAACCACGTTTTAGGAAAACAATCCCCAGCAGCACCTGTTTTCGTGATAATTTGCAAAATTTCTCCAAAACCGCAAAAGTTCACTGGTTAGTTTTCACACACAAAAAAGGTATCTATTATATCTATATTTTTACTTAAATATTTTATTTTTATTCCACATAATACTAATGAAAAGTGCAAAAAACCGAGTTTTTGAGCGCGTGCGACCAAAAACTGTAAGCGCGTGACATCTTAGCGTGCACATACGATTAGAGTGCATTTTTAATTTGACCAAGTAACGCTGAGCGCTATTAAGGCCTTGTAATTAGCTCTAGATCTTTTTTTGTATTCTAAGAATGAGGTGCTACTTTATTTTTCATATTGTACATTTAATACGGTGTTATTTTTGTTTATCACCCCGGATATTTTAGGAGGTGGTTCTGCCCATTAATCTCAACAAATTTTACCAAGGAACATAAGTCGAAATAAAAAAAAAGTTGAACTCTCGTACATAATGTAGCTGCTACAATTTTTTTGGGAGAGACAAAAAATTTTTTTCGTATTTCGACTTTTCGACATGTTCCTTGGGAATGTTGTTCAGTTTTATGGGCATGACCACTAAATAAAAAATCCGGGGTGATGATAAAATAAGAGTGTATAATTTCTTCTCTTATATTGGGTCTTTAACTATGAAATTGCCCTTTTGTATGGCCAATTTTAGGTAAACTAAATTTTCAGTACTAACATTTTTGCATTTCTTTTTAGTTTTATATAAAAAAAAAACAAAATTCTAACTTTTCCAGCCATTTATATTTTCGAAACTGCCTTATTCGTCAGAAAGAATATACACCTGTATGAGTTCACAAAAAGTGCACGCCAAAAAGACCGCTTGGCGCTTCCTGCTCCCATGTTAGAAGTATATAAAACAGGCCCCTACAACAAAATTCCTGACAAAATCAATCCATAGAAAATGATGTTTCCTTTAAAAGACAACTTAAAAATTTACTGATAGAAAAATGTGACTATACAGTCAATGATTTCATTAACGATACTGAACCCTAATATTAAACTGACCGGTTGGATCCACTGCACAACAAATTATAAATGTTAAAATCGATTTCTAATGAGTTAGGTAGATTGTGATATTTGTGACATATTTTATTTCTATATTTTTTCTTTATTTTTAGGGAAAAAAACGGAACCCTTATAGGATCACTTTGTTGTCCGTCTGTCTGTCTGTCTGTCAAGACCCTTTATCTCACGAACGGGTAAAGGTATCAAGTTGAAATTAATACCATATATTAGGGTCTATGAACCACACAAGACCTGAAAATTAAAATTTTTTACAACGACGCAATCAAAAGATATGGCATTTATGCAAAAATGCAAACCTACAGGGTACTTCCCGTTGACCTAAAATTATGAAATTTGGCAAGAAGCTAGGTGAGTACAAATAAAGGGAAAAGTCTGAAATCATTAAATATTACAACTTTCCTCACAACTAATGGCTACCAATTGTGGTGAGCTCCCGTTTCAAGAACATTCATATAAGAGAGGGGTCAAGTTGGATGGTCGCGAAGGCGATTTTTGTTTTAGTTCTATTTTAAAAACGGGAACACTTACAAACTTGAAAATTGGTATGTTTATAGTGCATCAGCTATAAAATAAGAACAAATAATAAAATTTGGTCAATCGCGTGTCGGACTCAAAAAAATTAACACATTAACTTACTGAAATTTCAACTAATACAATTATGATTATGTGTTGGTACGGAACCCTCGGTGCGCGAGTCCGACTCGCACTTGGCTGGTTTTTTAAATTTATATTTAACTTTTAGGTAAATGACATAACAATTAGTTTTATAATTTATTCCTTTTTTTTAACGATATTTTGAGGATGGATAATAATTCAACAATTAATGTAATCTGGAGTAATAATACAACAATGTAATCTGGACTAATAATAATAATGAAATAATTAATTTGATGATAATGATATTGTTAACTACAAATGCATGATCATTCTTATTCAACATGACATTAAAGTGATGAACGTTAAAGATATTGTTAGTCTAAATTGCTATACCCTAATTTGACAGGGTTCATGTACTTATCTACTAAGCTATATTTAAGACCTACTTACTTGTACATGACTGCAATAAATGAATATACTAAACTAGTTTTAATGTTTTTAAGCATGATTGGGAAGACATTAAGCTTACAGAAGCTCAAATTTAAATTTCTTCAAAAATCAAAATCATTTATTACTGTGAGATACAAGTTAGTCAGAGATGAAACAGTACAGACAAATAAAGATCTATGTGCTCTGCCTTTTGGCGTACTGATTTTTCATGCATTAAATCTAATTAAAACTACATTAAAATCTTAAAATATTCAAAAATAATTGCTAAAAACAAACATGTCAATAATTTACATCACAAGTCATTCTTTAATTAATTACAGCATTATTATTATTATTCGTAAAATATTATGTGTAGAAAATTATAACATATCTAATGATGAAATTGGACGATATGCGGACTGTCAGAACTAAGTCTGCCGTCTGCTGTGCCTAATATAATACATCTATGAGCAGCACTGATCAAAACTAAAGAAATCAAAAAGTTTAACCGCTTACGTTGATTAACGTTCAAAGTTTTGCAATATAAAACAATAAAGGTCTTTATCGCCAATCACTAAGTGAAGATAAGTGCTGGTTGCGCCGTTAGATACAGTTCGAATAGTTTTATTATACTAATTACTGTTCGTTGATTAAAAAACTTTCTTACGAGTGCGGGTTCAAGGGCAAAAATAATTTCTCAAACAGGGCTTTAGAAGAAACAACACATACTTTTTTTGTCCTTGTAAGGGTTGCTACACACATGTTCGATACGGCATGTTCAGTTCGGCCTTTTTCATAAAACAGACAACTCAAGTTCTAAGAAAAAGCCGAGCCGAACATGCCGAATCGAACATGTGTGTAGCAACCCTAATATCAGATCTAAGTATGCTTTACTTTAAATTGATTTTTCCTAGTTTGGCTTAGACTGGACAATGCCAATTGACTCATTAGATTTTTAGTAGATAAGAAAATTTTAAGCCACAATTTGGAGGGCATATTCAGCTGTTTAAAGCTGTGGAAAAGTTCTATCAACAGGGCTTTATGGAAAAAAAATATCTTAAGCAGGCTATACTTTAATTAAGATTAAGAACAAGTTAATAGGACTCCCCTCCGTTCACCCACCTCAGCTTAGGGAAGTCCCTATAACATACTGCAGGACAGGGTACCCCCAGAATTCCAGCTTCTGCTGGAACATACTAATGAGTACCATAGTCACCACGCTTGTCAGCGTTACGGCTGGCACCATGCAACGCGCGTATCATATGCAAGTTGTAAATTACACACATACAGTTCAAACACATAACCCTTATTTTGGGCTTCGCCGAACTCAGGTACAACTGTCATACTCTACCTAAAACTACGAACATTTACTACAAACTGCGCTTCTATTACATCATAATAACAGAGATGGAAGTAAATTTGACTCTTGTTACCTGTTTGTAGTGCGACGTTACTGCAACAGAGTTTCGGCTCCGAGGTACAATATACGTCCATATTAGTTACCCGGGTTAGACTAGGGAAGTTTATATCTAGTGCTAGGTGTCACAGACGCAGTTAGAACGGGATATGACGTACTCAATTGATATTCTCTTTGTAGAATTTTATGTTTAAAAAGACTGATATTTAAAAGAGCGCGTGGGTTTTTTTCCTGTCACTCATTTGTCATTGTCATTTTTTTCACATAGTGCCACTTTAAAAAAAATTACCTTATCAGCTGATTCAGTTTCTATGGGAGCCATGGGAGGTCGAAATTTTTTTCTTTTCATATTTCGATCTATGTTGCTCAGGGAAAGTTGTTCAGTTTCATAGGCAGAATGACATCCTTCAGGGTGGGTATACCCTTTTTGTTTCTAAGGAAGGTATTTTTTTTTCATATTTCGACCTATGTTGCTTAGAGAAAGTTGTTCAGTTTCATGAGCAGGATCACATCCTTTAAGGTTGGTACACCTTTTTTGTTACACCTGTATATTGGAATTTGGAACCGGATTTACCATGAAGGAAAAAAAATTACGCGTAATTTTTTTTTCCTTCATGGGATTTACATATAATGAAGTCGTCGATTTCTCTTTTGTTTTCTTTCCGAAAACCGTCGGATGATGATGATGACTTTTATCATCATAGCGTGATGGTGATGAGGATAATTTTGTGCCCGCGTGGCACAGTATCTAATTTTCCTCTTAATTTTCACTTTTATCAGATAGATCAATAGCTTTTATAATTAGCAATGCAATTGTACGATCTCCATGTGCCTATTTTATCAAGTTACTAAGAAACAATTGTTATGTCAAATTTAGATAGATAGATAAAACCTTTATTCAATAAACATAACACACAAACCAGATCACAGGAGTTTACAAATAGTAACATACACAACTCAAGATAGGTAGATTAGGTAGTTTACACTTTTGTCGCGCGTTAAATAACAAGAAGACAAAATCTATAATTTCTAACCCAAAAGTCCACTCCCTTGGACCGCGAACGTAGTGGAGATAAGTTATGTTTAGATTTAAGTACATTGTTGCTCATATGAAACTATGCTATCAAACAAGAGGAACTTTCATGAGATACTTACGACGGGCTCGGCTTAGTGCAGTCTGTTATAAGTACGAGTAGCCGTTATCGAGGAGTCAGCGTATCTAGACGATCAGTTAGTTCACGTCAGGAAAACAGCGGACTTAATTTGAAATTCGTTACAAAACTGTAATGATTTCAACTTGGAAAAAAATACACTTTTTACGCTCATTTCCGTCTTTAAAAACATATGACTAGAGCAAGAAGCGTAGGTAAATACATTTTTCAACACATTTGCTCATAAAACAGCTCTATTTGCACTGTATGAAGGTCCATAATCCAGCTTATTAAACACGCGTATTTTTGTCCTAATATTACTTAACTAGTGTTTTATTTGTGTTTTTTTTTAATCGGCCAGGGGCAAGGAGTTTTTATATGTTACTAAAATTTTCAAGCTGACTTCGAGAAAATATAAATGAATGTTGATTTTATTAAATTATTTATAGTAATTAACTAATTAACAATAAATTTGTCATTTACGTAAAAAGATATTCAATTTTTGATAATTTATTTCAAGGTTAATGGAATAGGATGTTTGGGTACCGAGTGACAATTACTTTTTTTTATAGCTTGGTTACTAGATTGGCTAATAATTGATAAAAGATTGATGGTGTAAGATAACACAGTTGGTAATGTTTTGGGTCTCCTCTTATAATCTGTGTCCGCTGAAAAAGAAATAATGCGCGCCATTTTACAAATATTTGTAGTGTTTATTATTGTAATATTTCTAAAAGTGTCGACTTCTACAAATAAAAAACTGATCCTGAACCGTCTAAAATACTCATACACTAAATTCAATTTTGAAAGTTGGTGAAATTAAAGAAAAAAAATATGAACATATGCAGCCGACAAAATGCGGTGGACGTAAGGTTAGCAAAGTTTAGTATTTTTAAAGGTAACCAATTTGATTTGTTTTTATTCGCAAATGTGTTGAAAAACGTCGTAAAAAGCTCGTGTGCGTTGGTAATTACACCCTCGACTCGATTACTGCACTTCTGAGCCTCGGCTGCAATATCCAAAATAGCGCACTTGCATTTTAATGTACTATTGGTGTTACTTCGAATCATTTTAGTTAGAAAATGTGCACAGTGACTAACTTTAACGATCTCATGTTGGCAAAAACAATCCAGAATATAGATTTTTTAAAATTTCATATCTATTTTGATGCCGTTGGCAACACATCTTTTAAGGTGTTTTATTTATTTAGCATGTTTTATTTATTTTATAATTGAATTAACTATAACTGTAACACTGTGAAATAGAGCAGTTCTTTGGTGTCTAGGTTTTGCAGCATAGCATAGTTTCTGCTAATAATTGTTTGTGGCTACTTATCTGCGGCCGTGTGTAACTATAAAATCTCATTATGGCAATAATATGTTGCATACAAAAATAATGTGAAAAACAAAACATTGATGAACGAAAGCCTTTCTCAGAGACCAGTTATTAAATTGTCGAGATATTCCACATCTTCGCCTTCTGTTCGCACTTCCTTCTGCCCTATTTATTACCAAACGCCATAACAAACATGATATCGAGGTCATAAAACTATATTCGTGCAATAAACCCACTCAAGCTCATTTAATGGCCCGCCAGCTCCACAAAACCGGTCAGCGTTTCTCAAAGATGGTCGATTAATGATCCTTCAGTATACCTTAAGAGAGCTATCTGCGCGCTAATATCCTGGTGAAAACTGACACACTGTCAGAACATTCGTCCCAACATACTCGTATATATATATATTTTTCTTTTTTTTTTCTTTTTTCAAAGATCATGTCAACGGCTGTCCTGTCCTGGGCGAGCTTCCGAGTTCCGGCTTCATTTGTGTAAATATGTCGATGGCTCTACCACGCCACATTCAATGTCAAAATGTCAACAATTTGTATTTTTTTTTTATTTTTATATAGAAGAGGGAGGCAGACGAGCAGGCGGGTCACCTGATGGTAAGTGATCACCGACGCCCAAAGACACCCGCAACACCAAGGGGATCACAGGTGCGCTGCCGGCCTTTAAGATATTTGTAGGCTCGTGGGTATTTGTGTTACTATCTAAACTGAACAGTAAATAAAAAAAATATCGAAAGGACACTTAATATAGGAATAAAATGAGCTGTAAGCACAATCGTAAAGGATAGATCGGATTAAACTGTTATAATATTTTTTTTACAAGTCAGCAAACGAGCAGGTAGGCCACCTAATGGTAAGTGGTCACCACCGCCCATAGCGCTCACTGTCTTATTAATGACCAATTTAATTTAATAATTAAACTAATATTAAAATACTAACTTGTCTGAACAGCTAAGTAGACAGTGTGCGCAATGTAACGGTAGAAAATCTTTGCCCATTAAAAATCAACTATCTGACAATTTGAATGTGAAACATACTTAACATAACATCACGCCTCTTTCTCGTCGGGGTAGAGAGACCACAGTCTTCCACCTGCTATGATCTTGACATACTTCCCTCGCTTCCTGTACTTTCATCAATCCTTTCATACACATGCTCGTCGGTTTAGGGTACTTTTAATAATGAATTTGGTCCTGGTACGTTTGTCTAGGCCTTCCCCTTCCAACGTTTCCATTCACTCACTTCCAATGTGAAACAACCGAAACTTTAAATCTATTCCCCACTCAGTGCAGCAGTAGATCTCGCCCGGAAGCTGATGGTTGCAAGCGAAAATTTCCGATAAAATTATCATAATGACGGCGAGCGGCGTTGGCTGCCCGCGACGCACGGAACGAGGGCACTTCATACGGCAATGGCTTCCCTGAGTGGCGTTCCAGTTTGCTGTGATCACATTACTTGTACCTATGTATGCACAGTGGTTGAGAAAATCACGTGCTTAGCCGAAAAGCCATTTCGGCAGTTTGATAATGGAGGACTCGTGATTACATTACTGATTTGATGCTTATACTGAAGCGGTTAAGAAAAATTACGCGTAGCACGTACACGTTTCTATTCCGCCTTTAAATACTTTTTAGGTAAAGTAGCAAATTTAGCAATATACAATGTGTAACAGAAAGGGTATGCCAACCCTGAAAGATGTGATTTTGCCTATTAAACTGAACAACTTTCCCTAAGGACCTCCGATACTAAATGCACTATCAGCTGATTCAGTTTCTATGGGAGACCAAAAAATTTTTCGTATTTTGACCTATGTTCCTTAGGGAAAGTTGTTCAGTTTCGTGGGCAGATTCACGTCCCACAGGGTTGGTATACCCTTTTTGTTACACCCTGTATAATATGCTTAAGTGAGTGTTCTAGACTAGTGATCTAGGATAAAAGTCTTAAAATATTTTTACTAACCATGATGGATCCTTGTTGTTTTACTTATAAAATGAATAATAATGTTATGTATGAATGATTGATTTGTTTTCTTTCAATCACAATAGATTAAATGAAGAAATTATAATTTAATAGCATTAGTTTAGACTTAGCGCAGGACCGGTCGTCATGGAGATCTTTAGGGGAGGCCTATATCCAGCAGTGGACGTCTTTCGGCTGATATATGATGAATGTTTATCTTCAAAATATTTAAAGAAAATTTGTTTCTATCTTTACGTTAAGATACTTCTATTTTACTACATTATCAATTCAAGGGTAGCCTCAGCGTGTAGAAGTTAATCAAGCCATTTAGTATATATACCCCAAAGTAAGTAAAGGTTCTGGCCCAGAGTAATGGGGAGTGCGTCAGCATCATTAGTTCATTGCGTCCGTGGTTACGCCCAATGACAGTAGCTAGATCGAGGTTACGTTACAGAAAATACCGCGGATTAACTGTTTTGGATTGTATTTTACTTGGAAAGCTTTTGCAAAATTATTTTTAACTGGCCGCTTTGTTGGCCGAGTACAATTAAAAAAAATATGTCCATTCTCAAGGTTCACACTATCTGCATACCAAATTTCATCTAAAAACTGATTTAGATGAAATTTGGTATGCAGATTGTGTGAACCATGAGAATGGACATATTTTTTTAAATTCTAGCGGTTCAAGCGTGAAAGCGTAACAGACAGAATTAATTTTGCACACTAACAAAAACCAAGTACCTATACAAAAGTTTATTTTCAAAATTCAATAATTTTTTTTGAAATAATTTTATTATTCGTAAATGTAAATTTACAATTCCAAAATATTTAAAGAAAGGTAATACAATCATTACAAAAAGTCAATATAAGGTCTAATAATCAATAAATTGACAATAAATGATGGTCAATAAATTGATTGAATCAGTTTGAAAAACACTCTAAATCTAATTAAAAACCTTACCTACCCCACTTCAAATATGCCTTCCGGATAGACTGATGTAAGCTTGCACCAGATCAAGATTAGTAGAAGGAGGAGCAAGGTCTTTGCGCAGCAATGGGATTTTACAGGCGAGGAGCTGTTTTCACTTACTTAAACAACCATAGATTTCTGTAATCTGTGTAAACAACAGATAGGATAAAAGAAGTTGACAGTTAAATTTTCCTACGACGACGTTATCTATCAAGAAAAGGAATTTAGATTTTCTTTTAAAAAAAATGGCTCGTAGCGTAGGTACTAGAATTAAATATTTATATAAAATATTGTCTAGGACTTAGACTGGCGGTGCTTCACCGCATCGCTTGTTCCTATATCCTCACCGTAGCTAGTTAATGGGGCCTGTTCGTCTGAGATACGCCGGGCTACGTCACAAAACACCCACTCACTGTGACCGAGCCACTAACCACGCCAATCCGCTTTCAACCGGTTCCAGCTGCCTTTTACTTGATTTTATTACAGTCTTCTATGATATATAAAGAAAAATAACTAAAGAATTTGTGTTGTAAAATATGTATTTTTACGAAGTTAAGAAAATATCGACTTAACAGTAGAGGAGTTATTAATATATTCAAATTATTTTTGTTATTTTTTTATTGTTGAATAGTTTTAGCTATGTTATTCTTACTTTTTGGTGAAGAAATTGTAATTTTCATTCCGTAAACATTTAAGGAATTCTGTCTAAAAAACGATAAAATGTTAACTGCAGGACAGGGAGCTCTCTCCAGAACTCCAGCAAGAACGTGTGTTACTTCGAAGGAGATTTATCATAGTCACCACGCTTGTAAGCGTCGCCCTTAGCGACCGCTGTTGTTGGTGACCGCAGTGTGTAAGATGGTACGATACACAGAAATATTCTGCTTCCCATCCTCCGGTTTATAAGCCCTTAGTTGCCTTTTACGACATTTTTCTGGATTTATGTAAAGATACTCTAAATTTTCATAAAAGTAAATCGAAAATGTAAAAAATCCAGCAGATGGTAGAATTTGTTGAAAAGTTGTATGTATTTGAAATCCGTTCGTTGAAATATTTCAGGGTTTTTAAATGAACATAATATAACCGCCGTAAATAGTCGAAAAATCCCCTGATCCGTCTTGAGAACTACTTAAAGCACTTAACGTTCTTACGCAAAGGACATAAAAATAAAAGTTACTAGGAGCAAGCGACATTGTTCGTTGAATATTCGTCTCATTAGGTATAATTCAGTGCGAGTAGGCATTCCCGAGGAATTTCTCCCATATTTTAGCTCCCTAAGGTCGTCCAGTTTGTGTTTTGGTTTAAGTCAGAATCTAATAGTGATCTTGATAAAGTAATTTCCATTAAAGTACCATAAGTACAATTGAAGTAAGAAAAATTGAAAAAAAGTTCTGAAGAATCATGGGACTGCACATGAAACTGTACAACTTTTCTTAAGGATTATAGGTCAAAATACGAAAAACCAAATTTGACCTCCCAAACAAAATGCGCTATCAGCTGATACACTTTCTATCGGAGGTCAAAAATTTATTTTGTTCTATGACCTATGTTCTTTGGGAAGAGTTGTTCAGTTTCATGGGCAGATTCACACCATTCCGTTACACGCTGTTGACTCAGAGGGCACCGCAAGTTATCCTACAACATCCGACCACATATTTGCGGTCCAACTAGCAAAACTACTAAAGAGGATGTAAGGCAGACCTATTTAGGTACATTATATTACTACGAAAAAGTTTCATTCTTTTTTTATTTATTTTTATTATGTATGGGCTTACTCTTGACCTCGATCTAGCCTTGAGGACAGAGATGAGGTCGACGATGGAACGAGCTTGCCCAGAAGAAGCCTATTCACTCGCGACTTAAATAAATTCGGGTTATAAGAGCTCGGGAACACAGACGCAGGCAGAGAATTCCACTCCTTAGCTGTGCGCATTATAAAGGATGTTTCAAAGCGCTTTGTGCGAATGTGTGGAATATCAACCAGATATGGGTGATATCCTGCGGTGCATCTGGATTCCCGATGGTAGAAGGGGGATGGCGGAATAAGCTCATGGAGCTCTTGGGCACACTCTCCGAAGTACAATCTGTAAAAGACCGACAGACATGCAATTTTGCGCCGGTGGGCTAGGCTGTGAAACTTGGTTTTCACTAGCATCTCATCACCAACGAGCTTCTTGGCTCTGCGATCGATCAAGTCTAGAGCGGCTAGTTGGTATTTGGCTGAGCCATCCCAAAGGTGGCAGCAATTCTCCATGCAAGATCGGACTTGTGCTTTGTATAAAACTAGCAACTGTCCAGGAGAGAAATACCGCTTAACCTTATTGAGGATACCCAACTTTTTGGCCGCAGTTTGAGCTTTTGACTCAATGTTGGCGCCGAAGTTCAGGTTTGCACACAGCTTCATGCCAAGAAGCTCGAGGCTGTCGGTGACCGCTACAGATGCACCTCAAAAAGTAGGAGCCAGATTGAATGGACTCCTTTTTGCAGTGATATTCGTGTAATGTTTGACGTAACCACTTTTCTCTCCCACTGTGTTGAACCTACCAGGTTGCACATTGGTAGATCAACGTAAATTTGATCTACTCGTAAAAGGTCACCACTCTCACTACATAGTTGCAAATTTCTTGGACTCGATAACGTAGTATAATTTGCGGTGCCCTCAGCGTCTATTACCACTGCGTACAACTGACCGATGCATCCGATTGTGTTGTTGGTTGATCCTGATTCGCCGCTACCCAAATGTTTATGTTTTTATCCGAATAAAGTAATTTATGGACAGATTCAGGAAGTCAGTAATCCGCTGAATCATTTGACTTGAACTGAAAATCGTTAAGGCAGCTGCCTGCGTTTGAGAAGATAATTTCCTTCTTAATTAACCCTCTGTTGAATAGCACGTTTGATCAGCCGTAGCGAGTGTGAAATAAGATTATGTAAGGATGTAGGACATTGTTGGATTTTGTTACGTTTAACTACCGAGCACAAAGTTGGCTCGGTTATACGTACCGATTTGATATGCACGTTGAATGTGAGTGTTCTGTCTAGATGGACACCTAGGTATTTAACAGATACTCATATTTCCCATGGAATGGGACGGTCGAGAAGCCTGACGGTACCACCTATTAATGGGTAAGGGAGGTTTTCGTTGAAGATGACCTTGCTGTTAACCTTAGTGGGTATGGTAGATAGTATATCTCGCGTGCTGGTAATTTCACTGGCTCCCTTACCCTTCAAGACGAAACACAGCAGTGCAAACACTGCTATTTTACGGCAGAAATAGGCAAGTTCCCCAGACGGACTTTGCACAAAAGCCCTACTAAATAAATAAATAATAAATAAATAAATAATTCTTTATTTTCAGGCGTACAACCCATAGATAAAATAAAATAAAATACAATGCGACATCGAGTGAAATAACATTTCAAAAATATAATAATAACTAACTCTAAGACAAACCTCTTTATAGAATACTATTATTTAAATTTCAAACCATGTAGAATACAATCCAAAGAGGGCAAATACAAATAGTCTTAAAATAGTAAATACGTACGCTTGTGTGCATCAAAGAGTTTCTATCTATCTTACTTTAAGGTTATTAACAAAAGTAATCGCGCTTAGCGTATGAAACTATTGGTAGTGATCACGATTAATTACATAATATTTAGTTTTCATTACATTAGTTTACATACTTGTTTTATTGCAGGCAGCACCTCCCTTCTACCATCGGGAGTCCAGACGCACCCATACTTGGTTGATATTCCTCACATTCGCACAAAGCGCTTTGAAACATCTTTTATAATGCGCACAGCTAAAGAGTGGGATTCTCTGCCTGCGTCTGCGTTACCGAGTTCATAAAACCCGACTCTATTCAAGTCGCGAGTGAATAGGCTTCTTCTGGGCAAGATCGTTCCATCGTCGACCTCATATCTGTCTTCAAGACAAGATCTAGGTCAAGAGTAAGCCCATTTAGAATAAAAAAAGGCATAAATGCGTGGTTCTGTGTTAGCGATGCCAGAGGCCAATGTGGTTGTACTTAGAGCCAAGAGCACATCAAGGTAATTTTGTGCAAAGTTATTATAGACCCTCTGGCGGCAATAATTGGTACTAAATCGAGCTATGGATGAGTCAGAGGGTGAGGGGAGGGGGGAGTGGACGTGGATGGGAGCTTGACGTGTTTTTGACCTACCTACATAGACGTGTGTCTTCTTTACCGTCTGTACAATGGTGAGTGCTCTGAGGAACTATTCAGTCTGGTGCCAGCGGCTCAGTTCCACCACCGCACCACACGCGTGTTTTTGACCTACCTACATAGACGTATGTGTTCTGTACCGCCTGTACAAAGGTGAATGTTCTAAGAAACTATTCAGTTTGGTGACAGCGGCTCAGTTCCACCACCGCACCACACGCCGTAGGGAGAAGTTCCACCCACATTATTTTGATTCATGGCGTCATTGGCGTCCTACCACAACACGTTATGCGCGCTCATTCCTTTTGCGCACTAGTAAAATGTGGGACGGGCTTCCTTCAGCGGTTTACCCAGTATCCTATAACATGGGGGCTTTTAAAAAGCGGGTAAACCAAGTCCTTGAAGGCCGGCAGCGCACAAGTAACACCCCTGGTGTTGCAGATGTCCAAGGGCGGCAGTAACACTTACCATCAGGTGGGCTGTCTGCTCGTCTGCCAGTACTAACATAAAAAAAACGTAAAACTTACGGTCGTACCAAGGATACAGCAGGGATCTTTTGTAAGTTTAACTCTATGAGTAATTCCTGGTTGGTATTCCTTTTCCGTTTCAGCCCGGGTAACTCAAACATTCCGTGCGCATAATGTGTTATTTATTTTGGGGACACTGGCAGGGTAAATAAACATTATTTTGCTTTTTGTATGTCATGTTTATTTAAGCAAAACATTATTTCCTAAGAGCAAAAAACAAACCTTATCTTATAATTTACTACTAATTGCCTACTTAAATATTTTTGGTACAATGTTGACTTAAAATTTTAAATTACGCTAAAATGATTATTTTTCCCAAACAGGTAAAAACTTACAGACCGTGAAAATCAAATAGTTGTTTAATTAATTTAATAATGTACAGTTTAAATATTTAAAATATTTTTAGTTCTAAGGTACCTGCACAAAAAGGTGACATATCTCAAGGGATGTTCAATAAGTAGTGGCATTAAACAACATTTTGGCTGAAAAGTCTTTTGATGTTTATGAGTATTAATAGATTATTTCAATAAAAATATGGTATCAAAAACTTAGGCCATAATATTCAAAAACGTAATAATAAGGTAAAGTTCAACAGCCTGGCAGCCAATCCAGCAAGCCAACTGAAAATTGAGAAAAACTAAAGTTTTGATAGAGTCAATTTAACAAGCCGCGTTTGAACAGGGTAACCACTCTTTCCACTTATTAGATTTAACTGACAGTCCTCTACTCATAGTAACTTCTATCTGTTTCCTAACACCGAAGGAGAAACAAATAAGAAAGCAAAATCAAAGTAATGGATCTCATACGGAGAGCTTCAGTAGGACCAAAATGAAAGCTTTATTCTGCAAAGGGATCGAAGCATTGGAAAACTGCGGGATTCAGTGTCCAAAGATTTGTTGAAGTATGTAGAAAAGTGCATGATTAGTTTATCTATATTTTTCAGGGTTTACTTTCTGGGTCATTGCCACTACTTATTGAACGCCGCGCCGTTTTAAAATAAGGTCAATTAAAAATAAATTACATATCAAACTTTACATTTCGTTTCCTCAAAAGCACAGCAACAATTACCCAAAGCAAAACAACCCACATATTTTGAAGCAAATAAATTAGATGATTTCTGAAGTGAATACCCCAAGTAAAAGGTAGAGTATTGGAAAACAGCATGTGTCCACAGAGGATGACCAGAGAAGTGATTCCGAGGGAGGAAAGCAGGTAGCTTGTGACCTTCCATACATCTGTCACCAAGTAGACAAGGCCGAAGAGATAAGCAGCAACTGACGACACTACAAGGATGGATGATATCGGCCTGTAAACATGAATTGCTTTTTGTATTTTTTACAACTTATAGTTTCCAAATTATGATGAAAAACACCAAAAAATTAAACGCCCTTATCTCCGAAGTTTGCAAATCAAAAAATCTGAACTAACTGTAATCGATATAGGTTTATATAAACATTATAGCAAAAATAAAACGATGTCTCTAAATAATCACACATTTTCAGAAATCTGCAAAAAACCTTTACAAACATGCTTCCAAAAACATTACAGGTATATCGGAACCTTCGGCGCGCGAGTCCGACTTGCACTTGACCGGTTTTTTTCTACTAAAATCCAACTTATATTAAAAGTTACTTCCACTAATATACATTCATATTTGTGTTTTTGATATGGAATTTTTTCAGAGACTTATTTCTGAACTGTTCTATTTTGTTGAAAAAGAAAAAGTCAAAAGCTTATTCAAACAAGCTTTAAATTTAAAAAAGCTTTTTGCAAGTGGCTAACAAATTCGAAATATTTTTAACTATAAAGGGGTCATATGAGTTTATGAATTTTTTAAACTATATGTGTGTAAATGAATATAATATTCCATTGTTAAATACTGTATTTGTAAAACTTGTATTGTATGAAAACATCGACCAGAAACTGAATACAAAATGTTAGTTAGAAAGTAAATTATTAAACGGACTACAAAACGCCCTAAAAATCTTAAGCATCAACTAAATGTCAATGATCAATGATAAATGTCAATGATCAATGTTATATGTTCATAATACAGGGACAAATGTATATGCCATCTTTTATGCTTTGTCGGCAAAATTATGGCATATCCTATACTATTCAACGAGCAATATTTGTATATATATATATATTTAATCGGTTTCTTGAAAACGGCTCTAACGATTTCAATAGCATTTATCATACCAGGTATTTTCGGGGCGAAAAATCGATCTAGCTAGGTCTTATGTCTGGGAAAAATCGTTTTCCCCGTTTTTTTCAATTTTTTTTTTTTGCGCGTTTTAGTGCGTTTAAGAAACTGACAGCGCCATCTGTTGTTGAGTAGCATAACTTGCTCAATTAATGATATTTTAATTCAGAGCATAGCTCGGTCGCCCAGGTACTAATTACTTTAATGACGTAAGTTGGTTTAATTATGTTAACCCAATGGTGTTTTGTTAACGGATTCACTTAAACAAAACTAAATATCTGAGCTGTGTACTTGGTTGATGTTGTTTGATAGCTATTTGGGGTAAGCAAATAATGAATCACTAATTATAAGCAAATACGAATATTGATGGTAAAATACAAACTACACCGAAATATTAAATTAATTATGCTTTTATCTAAACTAACTTAAAGATTTATAAGATATAATGGTTACAAAGAATAATTTATTCTTGGATATTGAACAAAACAGCGAGATTTACAGTCCTCCAATTAGAAAACTCTGTATCGTAGTGCCGTAAAAGTACGGTCAACCGCTCATCAGAGGATACATTTTCAACTCTATTACCATGCCATAAGTCCAAAGTGTGTATACTGACATACAATAATACAAATAAAAAGAAATATAGTTCTAAAAACAGATATCCGAACTGCGTTCGTGTTCCTGTGTATAAGTTTATTATCTCAGCCAAGTACCAGCCCCTTTACAAAAATACTATTCAAGTTGTAATCGAAGCTGGGACGTTTTGAAACGTTGCTAACTTCATTACCAGTAAATTAAAATTTATGAATTAAGTTCTTATTAATGTAATTTTCTGCGCTTATTTTTTCTCCAAAGCAGCAATTTAACAATTACTGACATAAAGCGATCCTTTACATATAATTCAGAATACTTATCATATTTTTTTTGGAATAAGACGAATACTTACCAAAGATTAAAGTTCAGTGGGTAAGACACGACAGCAAAACAAATTCCACCTATGCCAAAAAGAGTCGCCCAGAAGGTCCAAAGCTTCAACCTGTCAGCATGAGTTTGATAGTTGAGATAAACCACACCTGCCTTCAGACCTATCATCATGTGGATTACTGCTGACATCACACCTAAAAAGGCAGAATATTTTGAAACAGTCAATTTAAAGTTAGTAACTTTTTACTAGACTAACAATCAAACCTTGTAAACAAATTTCAACTTATTTTTCGTAACCAAATCAAGCTATCAGATGTGATAATAACTTTCAAGATGGTAAATTTTTTCCCTTACAATAAAATCAACCTTCGAGAAATTGAATTTCGTTTGATGGGATAATATTCATTTCGTTTTCTTCCCCGTACATAAAAAGAATCATAATTGGAGGTAGTTATCAAGGAAACCTCCAAACCATATTTTTTAACAAAATCATATTTCTTATTTTGCCATTTGCTTTATACGAGACAAATTTATAGGTACAATCAGCATCAAATTAATATGAGCGCCTAACGTAGTCAAAATGATCTGTAGTAAACAAGTTCAATTTCATATACGCTATTAGAATTGTCATATAGTTGTAAGCACCCAAAGTGTTCAAAATATCTTGGCAAAAATGCTCCCAATATTATGTTCGTGGTCGTCAGCGTCAAATTGAAATTACTGTCTATAGTAATCAAAATGATTTGAAGTAAACAAGATCTAGATTACTTCAGATCATTTTGACTACTAATAGTCGCTCACTTCAATTTGACGCTGACGACCGTGAACATTATATTGGAAACTATGTCGCCAAGATATTTTGAACACTTTGGGTGCTTACTCAATTCTAATAGCGTATATGAAATTGAATTTGTTAACTACAGATTATTTTGGCTACGATAGACGCTCATATAAATTTGACGATGACTGTATAAACATCCATTCAGGAAAATTACCTTTGTAGATAAGAAAAAGTACCAAGCCTTCCTATGTTCGCTTTTCTTCTATTCTCAGACATGGCGAACAAAAATTATTTCATACTTACATTCTGTTTACACCCTGTACATTCAAACATTTTGTGAAGCGATGTAGTTTAGCTGACGTCATTAAGAGATTTAATATCCAACAATGAATAAACTATTTTGACTTTGAGTTTTGAAATTTAAAGAATATTGTAAATTGTTGTAAAATTGCTGTATTTTTAATAAAGAGTATTGCATTGTTTTGTATTTACCAACAATTGTGGTCCATGGTGACAGCCGCAACGCAAACAAGCGTGACGACTATGGTACTTCCTCTCCACAATGTTCCAGAAAAACCTGGAATTTCGGAGAGAGCTCCTTGTCCTATAGTGGACGTTCCAAGGGATGTTATGATGACATTCAATTTTAAACATGTACCTAACACAGGCTGACGTCATATAATCCTTGTTATAGTGATTAAGAGTTAAGTGATAATTTTCTTTAATGTGGACATTAATAGTCCACGAGAATATAAAATCCGCCATCTTACCCAAAACACCACGACTAAACCCTAGATAAAGATTGGCGTTGATAATTTTCTGTGATTCGCCGATGAAAATGGCGTTGGCGTATTCCGTAGCGTGGTTGTTGCAGTTCTGCGATTGGTCCTCTTCTATGATGTTTAAGTCGTCTGCTCTGCTGTCTTGAATTCTTAAATGCCTTAACAAAACAAGTATATCGTAGATATAAAAAAAGTTTGCAAGTTCATTCATCACTAAGCATTTTTACCCAGATACATCTGTGTAAATAAAAAAATCAACTCTACGTGGCTATGAACTGACCACTGATTATTTTGAATTTTGTTAAAGCTATAAAAGAAAAAAGAATTTGTAGGAGATTTAGAATGTTTATTTCCTTTTCCAGACATGTTTGCTTATGGCCTTTACAAGGAATTATTAATTAGTCCCCTACACCCCTAATCAATTTTCTTTACTCTTAGGAATTTCAAATTACGTTCATGTCAAATGCTCACAAAGAAAATTTATAAAAATAGTTTCATAAACTTAAAGCTGTAAATAGCATTTAAATTCACAATTTAATGGAAGTTTAGATAACCTACATATACTAGTGCAGTCAAAAAGTACTCACGATAGACAGTTGAACGAAATAAAGGTGGAAATCAAGATGCTAAAGAGCGATAACAAAAATCCAGCAATGATCCAGCACCACAACAGATTTACCACATTCGATATGGCTTTACAAATAATCATCTGAAAACAGATAAAAGTAGAGTTGCTTAGATTGCACTAATAATAATAAATAATAAATTGTGCAAAGAAAAAATTATGGACTGCATTTTGAATACTTAGTCTGCATGATGAAAAAATACCTTAGATTTCATTTCAAATTTCTGCACGGTAAGCAGATAAGCTACAGCCACAACGAAATAAGCAATGCCAATCTTCTGAAGTGGGCACCAAAGGCGTAGTTTAGAGTGCTGGTCCTCAACAGTTGAATCTATCGCAGTCCCCAGTAAGGTAAGGAAGAATGACCTCTAGAAAACAAAACACATAATTGAAGACAAGAAGAAGAAGAATTCTAAATCGAAGACAAGAAGAAGAAGAATTCTAAATCGAAGACAAGAAGAAGAAGAATTCTAAAATTGTTTTACTAAGTCTGGAAATAGACTTAGGCTAGATACAATGTGTAGCTAAATAGATTTCAATTTTGACAGATTTGTTTGTTGATATAAGATCTTCATGACGCCATAAATTTTTTTACGAACTGTTTCCGAATTCCGAAAAAATACTTACAATGAAGATATTTCGAACAATAACCCATTTCGTGTGATTTTTAAGGTCATTCTGCAGGACAGTAGGTATTTTGACTCCTATACTCCAAACGTAGGCAAAGAACAAGCATTCGGCTACAGTAAGGCCACCCCAGTCGTTGGTGAAGATTGGATAGCCTCCACCTCCAGTAGTGAGTAAAATTATTAAAGACAGAAGAACTCTGGAATTACAACAAAAATTTTCAGTTGGAATCAACCACATGCCAATCAAACATGCAAATTTTACACATTTACTCCTCGATGTTAACTTATCAAGATACAAATACAATAAACTTATTGAAATAACAAAACAAAAAGTATGACCTCCAATTATCGGCATCATTTAATGATTTCTATACAAATAACCATTTAGCAATTGTTCCGTTTAAAATTTTAATATCTGTAATATAATTTTTGATTACTTAATAACAATAATTTTAATGATTCAAAGTTCAGTCAAGCTGAACAAGTTATGTAAAAAGATTGTAACGAAAGGTTCAGAAGTATAGTAAAAAAGTTATCCTTAGCAACCACGTAGATACTCACTTCCTCACCCTCCTTCAACTTTCAACCTTTGACACAATAACATATTAACACAATTTCGCTATAAAGAAGTTTTTGTGTCACCTACATACTTAAATGCTGGCAAAGTTCATGATGTCATGATGCAGATAGTATCATAAAATTATATATATTTTTAACTATGCGACCCCAACTATGTTTGCATTCAAGTCCGGCCAGAGTATACATGGTGTAGGAATGAATGGTCTACAGAAAAGGGATGCTTCGTCAATGAAAACGAACAAGTGAATCAAAAATATTATTAGATAAAGCAAGACCCATTCGACCTCATCACAGAAAATCACTTTGATCAGGAAGGTTGTGTGGAATGACAGTGGAAGAACTTAAAAAAGTAACTTATTTTAATCATGGATTGGATACCACTATGCTTTCTTTTGGGAGGTCATTTCGTACTATAGTCCGTTTCCCGAGTCAATGTCTAAGCTTACCTACACATTTTGCAGCTATATTAAGGCTATTGTACTCCATGATCAGTAGTAATCAGCTAAAGCGGTCAGAAAAAACAAGTTTGTAAAACAATGTTATTTTTTCCGTCAAATATACTCTGGCTCGTCTGGTTCGTGGTGGATTGTCTGGTTCTATAGATGCAAAATGTGTTGGTAAGCTTTGGCATTGACTCGTGAAACGGATTATAAGAGGATATAGGCCCTCTGGCGGCAATAATTGTTACTACATCGAGTTTTGGATGAGTCAGATGGTGAGGGGAAAGGGGTGAGGGAAAGGGGAGAGTGGATGTTAGGGTCGAGGGGTGAAGGGGCTGAAGGAGAGGGGAGAGGAGATTGTAAGTGAAAGTCGTGGGTAAGAGCTTTACGTGATCTTTAATGTATCTACCTACATAGACGTATCCCTCCCGGCGCATAATGTCACGTTTGCAAAATGTCACGTTCGCAAAATACGGCCCTATTATGGATAAAGCCAACCAAAGATTTTTGTGTATTGAGTGATTTAGAGGATGATAAAGATAGTGTATTAAGCAGTAAATTGACAACGGAGTGCGCAGCTAACGAAAGTTTCAAGTGATCTTGTGTATACGCCCCGTTTGTGTTGTCTCGGACATTTTCTTACTGAACTGACGAACGGACTTAGGAGCATTATGTGTGTAATTCTCTCACTCGACTCTAGCGGTTCGCCATATTTTTTGGAAAGTTTAGTATTGTTCACTTTGCATCCCTTAAGTTCTTTTTAGGCCGAGACTTTCACAATTCTAGAAGCAGAAAATTCTATAACGACTACAACATACCCCCTATAGACATCAATAATAGTCGAAGGCGTTTCTTCTTCCTCATCGTCCGCTTGTGCTATTTTCTCCTTGTTCACATCGACTACCTCTTTTTCTTTCTGTTTGCGACTCCACATAAAGTTTATTCCGGTATAAACTCCACAAATACTCAAAAAAACAAGGCTAAACAGAAGCAAAGCTGAAAATTGTAAGGTCACTGGTCACATGGTAGGTTAGTGATTAGCAGATTAGCTTTCAAAATTTTTTCTACATACAACTTAGCAATATACTTAGATAGTAGTCGAAAAATTAAGTGGCTACACTTAAAGGGCGTGTTCAGTCAAAGAAACTGAACAACTTTTCCTAAGAAATCATTTTTTATACATACATAACATCACGCCTCTTTCCCGTCGGGGTAGGCAGAGACCACAGTCCTCCACCTGCTACGATCTTGACATACTTCCCTTGCTTCCTGTACTTTCATCAATCCTTTCATACATGCTCGTCCGTTTAGGGTACTTTCAACCTGGCCTTTATTCAGAACGTCCTGAATTTGGTCCTGGTACGTTCGCCTAGGCCTTCCCCTTCCAACGTTACCATTCACTCTCGCCTTGTAGATCTCTTTCGTCAGTCTTCGTTCATTCATCCTCTCTACATGACCAAACCATCTCAGCATCCCTTTCTCGATTTTGGTCACTACGTCTTCTTTTACGCCACACCGTTCTCTTATCACACTATTTCAAATAATTTTTTATCCTCTTTATTAATCCCCGTATAAATTGCTTACTTTGATCGCACAGTTCATAAGGAGAGGCCAATATATTATTTCCTAGAAATATATCTTTGAGAAAGTTGACTAAGCACAAACTTTCATTATTCGGTACACCGTCCCTAACACCATGACTGTCTATCTCATTTTTAAACTTTTATGGTATTTTAATGGCATATTGGTAAATTGCAGAGAGCTGTATCAAAATTAATTTAATTTCTGCTGAAACTATATTCTTTATAAGTTTTATTGTTTGAACTGCGCAAAACTTAATTTGACATTAAACAGTCACAAGCGTTTAACATTGGTAAATCTTTATGATAGATAAAGAAAATAAAATTGTAGTATTATATGATCTGTGGTAATAGTAAGTTTCGTGATTTTTGGTAAGGCACTTTTATCCCTCTTAAATGCGATCAACTTACAGTAGTAAGTATGAATAGGTTGAACCTCCGGTCTGACTTGACAAGTTCCGATATCCAAACGGTATACTCCATATTCTTTGGAAATTGGCCTCATCTGACATAGCCAGCCTCTGAAATAAATCAAAATGTGCGACAGAGATAATTAACACTAATTATTAATTTGCTTTCGAGATTACTTCTTAAGCAAGATTTATGTCGTAACAAACAAATAAGTCTCATTATGTAAGGATATGTTCATTAAAAAAACCGGCCAAGTGCGAGTCGGACTCGCGCACTGAGGGTTCCGTACCACCACATAAACATAATTGTATTAGTTGAAATTTCAGTATTCAGTTATTTCAGTTATTTTATACCTTATGCAATATAAACATACCAATTTTCAAGTTTGTATGTGTTCCCGTTTTTAAATAGAACTAAAACAAAAATCGCCTCAGCGACCATCCAACTTGACCCCTCTCTTATATGAATGTTCTTGAAACGGGAGCTCACCACAATTGGTTACCATTAGTTGTGAGAAAAATTGTGATATTTAATTATTTCAGACTTTTCCCATTATTTGTACTGTGAGACCTAGCTTCTTGCCAAATTTCATAATTTTAGGTCAACGGGAAGTACCCTGTAGGTTTTGCATTTTTGAATAAAGGTATGGAGATGAGGACATAAAATGCCATATCTTTTGATTGCGTAGTTGTAAAAAATTGAGATTTTTAGATATTGTGTGGTTCATAGATCCTAATATGTGGTATTAATTTCAACCTGATACCTTTACCCGTTCGTGAGATAAAGGGTCTTGACAGACAGACAGACAGACAGAAGGGTTCCGTTTTTTTCTTTTGAGGTACGGAACCTTAAAAAGGTCTTAAAGGTACAATAATAAAGGTCTTAAACTATGAAATTACCGAAATTTTCTAACAGATTAATAAGATCATAATTCCTATATTCTAAAGCTATTCTTTCATTTGTCTTATATTTGAAAGTTGACTTCAAGGTTATCATTTTAGGCATAAAATAAAGTTTTTATTTTCGAAAATTGTTCGACTTAAATGTCGTCCGAACTAGATTTGTTATATTTTTTAACAGATAATATTTTCCTAAAATTAAATTTAAGCTTCTGTAAGCTTAATGTCTTCCCAATCATGCTTAAAATAAAATATATTTGGATTTTTGATTCCTAAAAAAAATGCAAAAACGTTACTACTGAAAATTGAGTTTACCAAGCCCATTAATAATAATCATCGTCATATCATGTGGGTTGTAATATCGGTGACAGATCTCACAATTTCTGGTCGCCGCCAAAGGCTCTTGAAATCACTCAATCATATGTAATAAAAACACTGGGATTTGAGAACACAATGAAAATATAATCACGTCGCTTATTCTTGAGCATCATTTACCAATGTCATTTTATTTGTTAGTACCTTTTGTTACTCAGTTTAAATGAATCGACAGCTGGGTCAGTGGTTTTAATCCTCCATGATGTTTGATGGCCAACGTCTACCTGCCATGCCTCTAGCTGATTTGGTGTAAGATGTTTCTCCAATTTATATGGACACTGTCAAAATTTACAAGATAATTAAGAAAAAAAACAGTAGCGTTGCAAACACGAATTTGAACCTTCTTAAAACGGATTTAATCAAATTTATACCCATATATTTTTTGTGCATTAGAAACTGCTATGAGCAAGGCTGTCAAAATATAATAATTCGATATAAAATTCAACGTAGCCAATGGTTTTTAGGATTTTTAATCAATGGCTTTATCATTATTTTTTGCAATTGAAACTGTGAAATTGCTTTCAAAACATTAGAATAATGATCGATCAATGATTTAGCAGATTTTCAGCTGGGATCATTAATGAACAGGTTTAATTAAAGGAATTCTAAATATGTACGCTCTACAAAATCGTAGTTCAGTTATTTTACAACTAGAGAAATAAGGTAGATGAAAATTTGCATTTCAAATGGAATACTATGATTCTTACTCAGCTATCACGTGCTGCGTATTTATGTTTTTAGCAGTAAGTGCTCTTACAGCAGTCATATTGACTTTTATCTAAGGGTTATCATAGTTTTTATTAGGTTGCGCGCAAACTACAAGCGAATGACATGTGATATAAAGTTTAATGACAAAAAGATAGATTGTTCAGTGAATGAGAAATATAAACTTCAAATGAAAAACATTTTATACGAAACACCCGAAATGGTTAAAAAACAAACATTATTTAAACCGACTCCTGAGTTTCACACTGTCTATCAAAACTGTCCACAGACTAAATAAATATGTGTACGGATCGATATCATACAAAATATATTTATAAGACTAAAAAAAAACTATTGGATTCCTTAAAATAAGCAATAATTCTATAGAAATACTTACATTGAAACAATCGTCTCTGACCGAAAATACGCCCACATCATTTAAGGTGGTGTTGACAATCACCCAAGCATGGTTTAATGGTAACGCTGATATATCCAAGTCCTTGTAGTATTTTGAAGCTGGGTAACCCAGCCACTCCATTTTGGGTTGACCTGATAAACAGATAGTGAATCGATGGAGCTTGTTTGACTCACAATTTTGATAAAGAAGTCAGTAATTCTCTGCTGCAATCGAACATATAACTTATATTTAAATTTTTATTTATACTATATCTTTAAAATTTGAACACCCAATTCAAGCACAATCACATATTGACATGATAACACTTAAAAAATCACAAAGCTTATGTTTTTAGCAATAAATATTATGCAAATATTGGTACTTCTCTAAAAAATGGAAAGTACTAGTACGTACGAGTCACTACAATCTCGCTAAACACAATTCTACCACAGTCAAAGTTCGTGAATCGACTAAGTGGCTGTCTTACGCTTATTTATCACTCGAACCTGACCTTTTGTCTTCACCAATTCTACTCTTTGCACATTAGTACTTATCTTTATTTTCAAGACATTAAGGTTTATGACTCAGAGTAAAAACTAAGTAGAGTCCATCATATTCTATACATACGAGTAGTCTGTATGAGGTAGTGAAGTGTAAAGCGTCTCCTAGTCGACTATGACAAGTCGGTCAAAAAACTCGGTTACGTTTTATAAATATAAAAAAAATATAATGCGAAAGTGAAAATATATCTTATTTACTTATGAATTGATCATTAATAAGAAAATAAGAAAGGAAGATCCGTAATAGTCATTTTTTGAATGGTAAGTATTTTTACCAGAAAAACTGTAGTACAAGTACAAGTTTGGACTACTTCCTCAGTAGAGGGGACATTGGGAGTTTCCGTGCTCGAAACCTTCTCAATCATCACAGAACTGGGCAGAGGCAAGTTGCCCTAGATTTCAAGGATGGCTGCTCAGGAACAGCTTGACGGGTTCCACTATGTAACAACATTAAATAGTCCTATGTCGTATAGTATATTTCTTAATGAGAAAGATAAAAGTTTTACGTTTTTGGGATTTGATAAAAAATCATACATTTTAGTATGGAGGAAAGAAGTGGATACGCTTATGGCTCCCTGCTTAGCAGAAAGTGCTGCTACTTAACCCTCCTTGGTTTATCGTTACATTAAAATAATTTTTTCGTCGACAGTTGAGTGGGACATTCTTTCACACGTTATTTTTATAAGAAAGATAAAGTTCCTTCATTTGGCTGCCGGATGACCTACATTTCTGACTAACACCCTTCTTGTATCTTTGACCTGTATTTTTGTAAATTGAGCTAACTTTTGAAACGTTATTTTTTTCGTACTATTTTTTACATTATATTTATTGCTTTCATCAATCATAAATTTTCTTGTGTTGTAAATTTCACAAAAATTATTTGTGATAAAAACACAAGTCAACATAGTAAAAAATACAAATTAGTATAAAAAAATAAAGCATACTAATAGGCTTTTTTCATGTTTGTTTGAGACGTAAATATTAGCTACATTACTAACTAACAACATTTTTTTTCTATTGTTGTCTGCTTATACCTATTAAGTACCTATTCACTGTTTGTATTTTTAATTAGTCAAAATACTTTATACGAACGAAAGATTGAATAATGACTGTTTGAATAATTAATAAATATGTCTTCTTAATGGATTAAATTGAGAATTTTGATAATTATTATGTGAGTACAAGAAATGTTATTTTTAAAAGTAAGTAGTGTGTGTGTAGTAAGTAGTGTAAGTTTAATGTCTAAGTTGATCTTAATATATTTGTAGAAACTTTTTGTGGGAGAAAATAAACAAATTTATTTATTTATTTAATTTTAAAAATTCAAGTGTATATTTCTCTCATAGTATTAATATTATAATTAAGGTGGGCAAAAAGTCACCCATTGCATGTTCAATAATGCTCATGTCGGGTCCAGACGCCGAGTTAGACCAAGAAAGCGATGACGTGTCGACCTTTTATATGAGTGGGTTTGAAGTAAATATAAATGTGATTTTTTTATTATTATTGACAAAATTTAGTTTAAATACATATATGTAAAATAGTATTAAAAAATTTAATTTTGTATAAAATGTATTTAAAATAATATTGAAGAAGTAAAACGTTAAACTTACTTCCATTACATTTTGTCCTTTAAGTGCAATTTCGAGTTAACTTATTACCTTACTGAAACTCCGAATTTCAGCAATTCCAATGGGAAAACATTTTAATTTTTAGGTAAACTACCTATGATTATAGTTCTATTAACAATGCTAATCGATTGATTACATTAGCATTTTAGTATAAATAAAAAATAACAATATATGTTCCCGAGGTCATACGATTTTAATAATTGTACATTTATAGGAGAGATTAGTTGTTTAACAAGAATCCGAGAAAAAACAGCCATACTTAATTACTTCCAGGTCAAATAATAATTTCCCTGGACTACTTGTCTTCATAAAGAATTGGGAAGAGGTTACAAAAGATTGTGACCAATCTTCAACATCATATGGGTTAGGTCAATGACCGATCTCACAATTACACAATTTATTAAAATAATTTAAGCATGTTACTCAGACCATGATACTGAACAACTTTTTCCAAGAAATCAGGTCGAACGAAATACGAAAAAATAATACGAACTTCCCACAGAGACTATCAGCGCATTTTGTATGGGATTTCAAAAATTATTTTGCGTGTTTCGACCTATGTTTCTTGGGAAAAGTTTTTTTAGTTTCATGGTCTAAGAAATAATTATTTTCCCTATATCATTAGGACCTTATATATAAGTTAAGTATCAACAGAACTATTCAGCACACTGGTTAGTGCGCTGACCGATAATAATGTGTGTGACCCATTTCCTGCTCTCTATTATTAACTCAGTGTGACGTACTTCACAGTTTTAATTCAAATTAGCTCTCTTGGGAATTGTAGGATTCTAAAACAGGATCAGAGCAAATATCAGGGTAAAGCAGGATTCCACGAAATTCCCTATCTAAGGTTGCATGGCGTTGAAATTATGAGCAAGTTGGGTTAATCCTCGTTAGAGGCCGAGTCTGAGGGTATTGTGGCTGAGGAGTGAGCCAACTTGTGGAATGCGGAAGCTTCTTGACTTAAACGCTTACGTGCAACACAAGTTTTACTATGTACCCTAAAGGAACTATTTGCTTGTGAAGATGAAGTCAGGGTGAGAAATTTGAGTCTCTTAAAGAAAAGCTCAAGTTTTATATATAGAATAAATGAAAATATTCTTGGTTTTAATAATTACAATAAGAAACAAAACCTATACACACACATAAACTTAACATAAACTAATTATATTTCTTAATATTTAAAACCTATCACACAGCTACACAAATGTATCAAATTGACTATGTCTAAATGAAGCTGCATAATGCGCCCATTATGTTACTGATAATTAATGACATAAACAGACTAATGGTGAATGTTTAGTGTAAATTTCTGTTTTTTTAAATTACCCAGAAATATGATTTCGTAGTACTAACCTATGTAGGTGTAAATTCAATTATATTAACGTAAATAAACTGTGCTACAGTTTAGCGCACAACCGTGGCCACTAACGCATAACCACCACTAACGTGCACGGAAAAATAAAGAAGATCTAAAGGTCCACCTTGGTGAACTTGGAAATATATCAAGTCAGTTTTTTTACGCAACTTGGCTATTTATTTATGATGAAATGCAGACTTTTTTAACACTAACTTCTTTAGAGTTTTTACTTAATTATAAAATTATATTGGTTATTAACTACATATTTACCAGTAAGTATTAATGAATTCTTTGCTGGCACCACACGTGACAACGTAGCACGACAACAATAGTACCAACCCATACATACCCGAGGGTGTCGTAAGAGGCGACTAAGGGTTAACTGGAGGATGGGCAGCAGCATCCTCCTTTATATGTTACATCTTACTTACTGCGGTCACCTACAACCGCGGTCCATGGTGCTAGCCGTAACGCTAACAAGCGATGTGGCTATAGTACTTCCCCTCCACATTTTTCCAGCAAAAGCTAGAATTCTGGAGGGAGCTAATTGTCCTGTAGTGGACGTTTCATGTATGTTATGATGATTAATGAATTAGTCAGTATGCGTTATGTTCACGTCTGATCATAAGGCTACTGGCAATAAATTATCTGCACGGCTGTCCCCTCCGTAGCGGTCGTATACATAAACATTGACTCTGGTCAATTACGTTTGGTGCGCTCCGATGCACGTGCCGTTCGACGAGATGTAGAGCAGATTTTTCATAAGGTTCAGTTTAATTTTAATACTGTTATGTAGTTCTACGTTTTATATCATTTTGACAGTGTATGTTATGTTTGACATTTACTTTGTATACATGTTTGAAATTTCTGACGATCACTCTGTCCTTTGAAATATTAAGGACAAACTCTCAAATCAAGTTTGCAATTTTGTATGGAGAGGCTGATTATATTTTTCATTTGCTCAAACTGCCTACCCCGACGGGAGAAAGGCGTACTATTATGTATGTATGTATGTTGCTGAATCTTTTATTCACTGAAAGTTGTTCAGTTACGTTTACTGTTCATGTCCCTTCAGTTCGGAAACCTCTTATAAGGTTTGTAAAGAATTTTTGTGTTTAATCAACAGGTATAGTTATCCTAAATGTCAAAACGTCAACAAAATCGTAACTAAACAGCTTCACATTACAAAACTGCTAGTACGTATTCAAGATTTTTATTATTTTCAACAACGTCATTTGCTTTTCATTTATGCTTATACTGTGGCAACCCAGTAAAGCTTATTCAAGTTGCTGGTTCTACTGGTTCTCAAATGAATTAAGTATGGCAGCGCGAAATGGGTGAAATTAGGAAGTCAAATACAAAATTACTGTGCAATATTGGTCAGTACGTCGCTTTTATAGCTTTATACGTAAGTATAAAGTGGCTTAAGTATGATTGTCTGGCCTTTTGGTGCTGTTTGTTGAAGGTCGGTTTCTCACCCATGGCAAACATTTGAGTGATGAACACAAGTTTTTCATCTGTAAAGAAGAAAATCCCAAGTTCAATCACAAATCAAAATTTCACAACCACAGGCAGAATTCGAACCATTCTTCTCCGTCAGTACCGTAGTCGCCTTAAACAAATAATATATAATATTACGCTATCGCGTACTTTAACCAACTAGGAAACCATGGTGGTGCCTGATGTAATGAACTTTGAATTTGTTTATTTTTAAGTGTCTTATTTTTATCTCTGTCTATCTGGGTATATTCAATCTTGTTTGTGGTCTGACGCCGTTGTGTGAAATGTACTCAATGTTTATTATTTGACTCTTGCTATTTAAATTACTAATGAAGAAAAATTTGGAAACCTGTCAACCTGTTATAACTCTTTTAAAACTACTAATGAGAATCCGGTATAATTGACATTGCATTCATTCAACACTTTGAAATGTTTTAAATTCAACGTTTTCTTTCCTTCTACATTCATTACAGCCCGCACTAAAGTGAGAATCCAAATTATTCTGTGAAAAGACTCAAAGTGATAAGGAACGTTTTTAAATTAACTAAGGGCTGAAAAATTGTCCTTTTTCTTTTAAAAAAACAAGTGCCTTCCCATAATTCAAGTCGTAAATCAGCAGGAGGTAACGAAGAGAAATTCTTAATTACTAAGCTTAAAAGGGCACTTAAAGAGGCATCGCGATATTTAATTTTTGCTCCCATGCTCCGGCTTTTATTAAAAACCGTATAAAGAGAACGGATACTGCAAATGTGTTCTTTCAGAATTTATTCGTGTTTTTAGAAAACCAAATACTTAAGCTGAATTTTTTCTTCAAAAGAGGTAATTATTTATTGCATGCTGATACTGATAAACTACAGTGACAGAACGTACCTAACTATAAATAAGTAGCAATAATATTATTTTTGTTTATTGCTGAATTATAAAGGAATAATTCAATTACTAATCGCTCATTTTATAGTAAGACTTTTTATTCATACTTCAAGTCTTAGTTTTCAGGTTCTATTTATATCCTGTGCAAAAATGGCGTATTATCGACGTATTAGGTTTCTTACCATAAAATTACAGGTTTTTTGTTGTTGGTACAATAAATCTAGCGTTAACGAGCCAAGCTAATTTCTAAGAAACTGAATAAGTAAAACATTATCTCTCTTTCATTTGTTTTAAACTCCACCAAAAAGCGCATTGAAACAGAACATTAATTTGTACGCGAAAGAAAGTGATGGATATAAAAGTTTTTTGTATTGAAACTTAAATAGGCCTAAGATTGATAAAATTTACCGTCGGAGAACATTGAATTAAATGTTTTATTTTTAATATTATGATTGAGAACTGATCAATAGTTCGAAATGGCACAACACGTTTTCACATTTAAAAGCATTACCGATCAAAGCAGTAAGAAACATCACTTAGCAGATATCATCGGACAAGTCTAACGAAAAAGTTGGTTTCTGAACATATGTCACAGAGGCGATAATTCACACCGAGGCATCTTTTACAAATATATCAGGCACAAGTCCAAGCAAGTATGGAGTACTGCTGCCGCCTCTTGGATGGGTCTGCTAAATAACAACTGGTCAATCTTACTGCAATTAACAAGTGTGCCAGGAAACTCATTGGTAACGAGAATCTAGTTGAGGCAAAGCTGCAGAGCCTTGAACACCGTCGCAAAGTAGTCTGCTACAACAGGATACATTTCGGTGAGTGTGCGTTCGATTTGCACATCCTTATCCCGCCGTCCCCCATTTATCTTCGTGGAACTATACGTCGGTTGGTATTCTATCCCTATGTTGTTGACTATCTGTCCGCACGAAGCACTTTGCTTCTTCATTCTTAGTGTTCACAGCCAAGGAGTGGAAGGGTGGAAAAAAATTACATTTTCGGGATTCAAGACATGAGTGTAGATAAATTAGGACAGGCAAGGCCTTAATTAAGTAATAAAAACACTCGTGTGATGTTAATATGGCACTCGCCTTTGCTTCGCTTGGCTGCGTCTCAGAAATTCACACTCGAGTCTTAATACTCCTCAATATGTACATTTGTTCGTCAAACAAAGACAGAGGCAATTAGAGGCTGAAAAATTGGTAATGGTGAGCAAATTGAAGTTTAAAAATCATTCACATTAAAAAGCATTCTCATTAAGAAGCATTCACGATTTGCCACCTGGTATAATTAAGTATAAAAACACTCGTGTGATATTAATATGGAACTCGACTTTGCTTCGCTTGGCTGTGTCCCAGAAATTCACACTCGAGTCTTTGTACTCCTCATGACGTACAATTGGTCGTCAGACAAAGACAGAGGCAATAAGAGGATGAAAAATTGGTAAAGGTTCTAGTCAGTGCACAAATTATAATGAATTTGATTAATTACAGCATAAATTTGATGTTAACATTAATAACTGAAATACAAAAGTGAAAAGGCAAATAGAAACGAAATTTAAATTAACTGTCTAGACAAATCACAATAAATTTCAATATTTTATCAACTACAAAATTGTTTTAGATTATTCCAAACTATCGCTGAAATCATAACAAATGATACCAATTTGTTCTGATATTACCATATTTTCATGGTAATGTCTGAACCCAAAATTTACATTAATTTACATAAAATATTATCAATAACACCAACATGATGATTTTCAAACTCTTTTGAACGTACAAAAAACTTTATTTTACTATACATCCGTATGTTAACGACTATTTTAGAAATTACACATTTTTAATTATGTACTCCATGCGCCATATTGATATTGGCAATGTGAATTTAATAATTACTTAAAAAAATATATGTTTAAACGTCATTTTTTTTTATAAACTGATGGCTTGAAGTTGCTTTGCCGTCATATTATTTTAATGTAAGATATTAAATATGTTAGTTAGATATTAGATATGTTAGAGTTACCAAATAATTACTCTCAATGTGCCGAACAAAATGAAGCTAAATAGCATCCATTTCCCGACACAGATAGCATCCCGCGCTACCGCAGCACCCGTATTTACATAAACTCAATATCATACCCGATTCAAACTGTCCAAAACGGATATGAACCTTGACCCATTGTCTACCTGCCGACAGCTGACCTCAGACCCAAAAAACTAGTTAATCTAAAGGGTGCAACTCACAGACATTAGACACTAAAGGAAATAGTTTTACAGGCAATATTTGTTTTCGAGCCACGATGTCGCCACTATCATGATATTGTGTGGAGTTCCCATATTTTATAGCATTTCTAATAGGTATTATGAAATTGCCGTTTTGTATGGAGAATTTTAGGTAAACTCAATTTTCAGTACTAACATTTTTGCATTTTTCTTAGGAATTATAAATCCCAATTTTTTAAAGCATTATTTGGAAATCATTAAGGTAACAGAAGCTTAAATTTACTTATATAACCTTGAAGTCAACTTTCAAATATAGGACAAATGAAAAAAATAGCATTAGAATTATAGGAATTATGATCTCATTAATATGTAAGAAAATTTCGACAATTATATAGGTGAAGACCTATTATTACGCAGCCGTCAAGAGTAGCCTACCACAAGAGCAAAACTTAAAAGGAGAAGTACGACTCAATGGTTCGATTCTATGAAAGATTTCATGTGCTAAAACGTTTTTTCCGCGCTTTGTCAGACAGATTATGTCACTATTGGGAGTTAAAATGTCTCAAAGTTAGTTGACCAGGCAGGTTGCTTTTTGAAGTACTGAGTATGATAATCAAGTCAATGCATCTTCAACCACTATAGAGTCAATTTCCTACTTCTGTGGCGCACCTACATCAAAACGACAGTAAACGACGCAGTTGTAATCACTGGACAGACAAGGGTCCAGTAAGTAAGATTTACATCAGAATTGGTGTGGCCCTCTTTAAATATTAACTAGCCCCTGACAGGGGTAGTGGACTGCTGTACGTGATAGTGTAGGTTCGGGTTATTGTTCCGCGGTAGTTTTGAATGTGATGGGTCTCATTGGCGGCCATGATCTTAGTTGCTTGTCATTCGTTCTGATCTTTCCTGTTTTGTTGATAGAAAGAAACTGAACAATTAAACTAATAAAAAATCGGCCAAGTGCGAGTCGGACTCGCGCCCTAAGGGTTCCGTACCTATCTACCATATGATATACTAAAAACTTTTGCTCTTTGATTTTAAAAACTCCGCGACCATCCAACTTGACCCCTCTTTTATAGAAAAGTTCTTGAAACGGGAGCTCACCTTAATTGGTTACTATTGGTTGTGAGAAAAATTGAAATATTTAATTATTTTAGACTTTTCCCTTTATTTGTACTGTGAGACCTAGCTTCTTGCCAAATTTCATAATTTTAGGTCAACGGGAAGTACCCTGAGGGTTTTGCTTTTTTGCATAAATTTATGGAGATGAGGACATAAAACGCCATATCTTTTGATTGCGTCGTTGAAAAAAATTTAAATTTTCAGATCTTGTGTGATTTATGGACCTTAATATTCGATATCAATTTCAACCTGATACCTCTTCTCGTTCGTGAGAAAAAGGGTCTTGACAGACAGACAGACGGACAACAAAGTGATCCTATAAGGGTTCCCTTTTTTATTTTGAGGTACCCTAAAAACTAAGCTATTTTGAACTAACAAGTTATACACAGATATTATCAAACGACACCGCGGTTTTTGTAATTACAACGGGTAAAAAACTCGTAGACATTCTTAAGGAATACAATACGAGAAGTATACAAGAACTTGCCTAATGATTAATGAAACGAGTTGAAATTCGTAAGATAACATCCAAACAGTGCGACGCCCTTCTTTCGTATAACACCTTCCTTAATCCTGAAACTAATTTGGCATACATTGCTCTTCGAAGAAAGGATACTGGAATTGACAGAACCAAGCCTCCCAGCAATGTATGCCAAATTAGTCTTTGAATTTTTGAAGGTGTGATTGCGGCGTTAGCTAAATCACATTACAGAATTTACAAATGTACCGTCACCATGCCTAACCAACTACCAGTTAGCAGCAGCTCTTGATACTTTATGAACATCAACACAAGCTAGCTAGATAAGAGTGTCTGTTTTAATGTGTTTAAATTTTTTCAACGTCTTTATTATGTTACTTAGAAGCCTGTTTTGTGACATTCTGAGAACAATACGCACAGAATAACGGCCAGATATTTGATATGCGTACGAATTCAACTTTATAGCAAGAAAAAAAAGTAAATAAACTTTAAATTGAGTATGATATCGCGGGCACAGCTAGTGCCATAAAAAAAATCGTTTATTTCAAACAATAATTGGCTCATAGGTTACAAATAAGCACAAAAGTCTAAAATATCTAAAATTTATATACAAATTTGGAGTAGAATCACTATCGATAATTAGTCAGTAAAATTATAACAAAAATTTTAAATGTTTTTCGATAGTCTGAATAATAAGGTTTTATGAACAACAAGTAACGAATTTTTATACGTTCCAATTTAAAAAAAAACCGGTCAAGTGCGAGTCGGACTCGCGCGCCGAGGGTTCCGATATACCTATAGTATTTTTGGAAGCAATAAAGTCCATTTTCAGGACCGCAAAACTAAATTTGTTTGTAAAGGTTTTTTGCAGATTTCTGAAAAACTGTGCAACTTAGAAAGATCGTTTTATTTTTGCTGTAAAGTTTACATAAACCTCTGTCAACTGTAATTAATTCAGATTTTCCCTTACTCAAACTTCGGAGATAAGGGGGGGGGAATGGTATTTTTTTTGACATTTTTCATCATAACTTGAAAACTAAGAAACTTAAAAAAATACAAAAATATATTTTAAAATGTACAAGTAAAGCCCTTTCATATGATACCCCACTCGACCTAGTAGTGACAATTTGAAATTTGGCCCCCCCTATTTTGGCCCCCTTTACATTAATAATCATACTTTTTTCAAAAAATTTTCATGTGCAATTAAGTTGGGCAACTATATTCTAAAACTATTCCAAATTTCAGCTCGATAGCGTAAGTGGTTGCTGAGATATAGAGGTGTGACAGACAGACGGACAGACAGACAGACAGACAGACAGAGCGGCACCATAAGGGTTCCTTTTTTTTACCATTTTGGTATCGGAACCCTAAAAAGGCAGGGAAACTGCAAGTGTTGAGATTCATGAAATTTAATGGACGGCGTCACACAAAAAGCGAGAAGCAATGGAAAATTTATAATCTGGGCTATAACAAACTCGACAAAAAAGATACAGAGAAATTATTTTTTGAAACATATTTTATTTTGCGTGGCGAAGTTGAGCTAATAATTCTTAACAATAAGCATAAAGCGAAAAAATTGAAATAAGGTATCTGAATAGGGAAAATGCATAAATCTTCACATTATTTAACAAAATTTGAAAATACCTTAGTAGAGACGACAAAAATAAACTCCGTGTTTAATTTCGTTTTGCTAGAAAGAGACAGAAACAAATCTTCGCTGGCTTATATCTTTTTTAATTTCATAGTTATTGGAAAAAATGTTCTACTTAACTTTTTATTACGTGAATGAGGATAATTTTTTTACAATATAAAAAGTCATGCATGTTTCCTATCATTTGTGAGGCGATAGTAGACAGTTTTTGTCGGCCATGGAGTAAGAGAATGTTACAGTTAATAACCACATTTTAGTAGGTATTGCAGTGCGACCTTGAAAATATTATGTAGCTTAACTTGTTGACAGGAACGGTCTCGCAAAGGGCTTATGCGTGCCTCTAAAACGAGAAATTTCAAGTTCTCTGCGGTTTCCTAAATGTGTCTCTCGTTCATAAATTTTTGTGAACCCTGTTGCAAATTTTATTTTCAAGCGAAAATTCGTCTGTAAAAAGTATTTCTCAGAAGGCTGGAAAATGGACTATGCACAATCATATTGATCACAATTGATCATATTGTTATGGCCCTTATAAATTATGACGTCCACTACTTCCCTGGGTTTCTATGTACCAAATAATAGGTATTTGAAGTTGACAATTTCCATTTTAATAGTTTTATTATTAGAGTAAGTTATATTATGTGCCTTTTGCAGTACACAGTAAAATTTTCAGAGATAAAACATTTTCTCTTGCGCAGATATAATTAAGTTTCAAGGTCTTCTAGGACAAAATTATGCCCAGACGCCTACTCCGGTAGACTATTAAGGGCGACTGTAGGTCTCATGCCTCAGGCCTTGAGTGACGGACTTTTATTAATTGTTAGAGTACAAGTTCAGAAAGAATATTAAGCAAGTCAAAGTTATATTTTAACTACGAGAAAGGTAATTACTGTTTTGACCATTAAAGTAATGCTTTAAGTTAAGGTCAGTTATGATTGTTTAAGATTTTCCTAGAATCACAAACGATACATTTTTAATCTACAGTTTCCAATACCAACTGTATTTTTTTTGGGTTTGAAGCTCAAAGCATATAGTGGTCTTACTCATCATGATAATAAACAACGATATCAATTACGTCACTTACGACTAGTTGTTCTGACCTTCATTAAGTTAAAGCTCTGCTAAATCTATTGCGTCCGCTTTCTTTGTCATCAAGCAGAAAGTGACAGCAATATACAAAGTGTTAATGGAATAAGCGAAACCTTCATACACCCCAACAGATTTTTTTTTTTTTTTTATTTAGATATTGTTATTTTAAAGTTTCATTTCTAGTTTCATCAAAAGTCAAAAAAGTCAAAAGTCAAAAGAAGCGGCAAAAATTTAATAATAAAAAAAATTACCCCTATCAAAAACCCGTGAAATTGATTCTACCTACTCTCGATTCTGAACAAACTATTTTCTCAGTTTCGCTTATTCCGTTAACACGTTGTGTATAATAGAGCTTTGACTTTGTAATACCTACGAATAACCATTTGCTCTACTTTAAAAGGGCGATTAGTTTAATTAATTTAGTTTAGATCGATCGAATTGTTTTTGAACTGTTCTATTTTCTAAGAACTTATTATAACATGCCTCAGTTTTCAGAGCACTGACATTATGTAAAGGAAAAGAAGTCCGGGCATTACTTTCAAAATTGATCATCCAAACGACGTAAAAACTTGGCTACAGGAATATAATTTGTTGTCAATGACAGCCATTCCATCAAAGATCTCCCATAAGGTTCAATCTACGGACTCATCACTCAAGATCCATGGCTGGTCCGTGGCCAGATCTTGCCTCGGCACAGGCACACTAAGTCTATGGGCATCAATCAAAGTCACGAGCAGAGGTCGAAAGGACGCGAGACATACGGTTGTAGAGATCTTCCAACATAATCATCAAGACTGTATGTCTACAATCTTTCACTACAAAAACTCGCCCAATACTACTCACGCAAATCACTCATAATTTGATTTGTAAAATGTTGCCAAGTAATAAAATTATGCATAATTCACTCATTTACTCTTTGACAAAAGACACAATCAGCACCTTTTCGATGTGACACGCAAAATTTAATCTATTTATTTTGTTTTATATTCTACCTATAGTTTATTTTATTATAGATATGACGTAACTCTTTATTTTAAGTCGTAATTTGGTTTCCCAAGATACAGGCATGGCCTAGTTTGGGGACCTCTGTTCAATTATTGTACTTAGTCCTTAAATCTGTAGATTAAATTAAATGATATTATGTATTTTATAATAAGTTCTAAATTGTGGTTATTGAATATTTTTTAATATTTTTTGTATTTGTTTGTCGACCAAAGACAATTATTGTCGATTGTCGATCCAATTGTATAAAAAAACGAGTTTACTACTACATATTTTACCTACAGTCGAAATCATGTAGCTTGATTAGAATGACAGAAGCGTGAGAGCAAGACGGAGCGATGTGTTACACATTGGAGCGACAGTGACAAGTATCGATCCGAACTGCTCTCACGTATAGTCTTTCCTGCTACATTTCGACTGTAGGTATAAAACAAGGCTTTTCACCCTCTTGATACTGACACAGCCGAAATACACGCCGGTAGATCGAACTAAATGCTACCATAAAGCAAATATGCCTCAAAACAATGGTGTCGGGATATCTAGCAATACTATACTATATCTTTACTTAGATGCAAAGTACAACCTCAACGTAAGTATACAGATTAAGAATATTATTTTCACGTTGCACACATTGTCAAGACAAAAAGCCATGGGTAGAGCAAATACCAGCATCATGAAGAAATCTAACGAAACTGATTTCACGATCACTTACGGGGGAAATAAGATCGATTACCTTATCCAGAGAAATGTTGATGACTGTATGGGAGAACACTGTCACTACCAACGGGCTTTAGTACAAGTTATACACAAAGGACCAAGAGGGTAACTGGTATGGAACATTTGGCCCATATATCGATTTTTTCTGTGCTTTTGGACTTAGGTACACATTTTTATTTTTATTTATTATTTACACACACTTAACACTATTATAACAGGTACAGACCAATCCTGCAATCTATTTACTATTATCATTGCAATAAGGGATGCAATTGTTGTAGAATTTTCAGTAAAAAAGTATGGTCTGAATGGAGCCCACCATACACTTCTTGAGGGATGCACGTTTCCTGCCGAATAGCGTTTATTTTATGGCACAAAGTGTGGGGCCAGGTCAGAGGCCGCTGCAGTAAAGCGAGTATATAATCATATACCCGTAATTGATGATACAATAGAAGTCACAAAATCTCAGAAAAAGACATCAGATCTTAGTAAAAGCATTGGTCTGCTGGCTGAGATAAGTCTTAGAACCACGCTCTGCTGCCAAAAATTCAAAAAACACCCGAACAAGAGACTTTAGAGAAGCTCTTATGAAGAAAAAGGCTTTCAAAAAGCTCCTTGAAATCCATGACTGTCACTTTTTAGTTAACGACAAAGGAAATGAGCTGAAAAGATCTAACTGCTTTATACGCTTTGTGAAACTGGCGGTTATTATATTGTAAATAAGATAAAAGTACTGGTCAGATAAAAAATGTACCGAAAAAAAAAATCTGCGGCCACGATAATATGTCTATTGCAAAAAAGGGATGCAATTGTTGCAGAATTATCAGAAAAATAGTATGGTCTCAATGGAGCCCACCATACACTTCTTGAGGAATGCACGTTTCCTCCCGAAAAGCGTTTATTTTATGGCACAAAGCGTGGGACCAGGTCAGAGGCTGCTGCAGTAAAGCGAGCATATAATCATATACCCGTAATTGATGATACAATAGAAGTCACAAAATCTCAGAAAAAGACATCAGAGCTTAGTACAAGCATTGGTCGGCTGGCTGAGATAAGTCTTATAACCACGCTCTGCTACCAAAAATTAAAAAAATAAAACCCGAATAAGAGACTTTAGAGAAGCTCTGAAAAAGAAGAAGGCTTTCAAGAAACTACTTGAAATCCATTGCTGTCACTTTTTAGTTATGGACAAAGGAAATGAGCTGAAAAGATCTAACGGCTTTACTGGCGGTTATTCCATTGAAAATAAGATAAAAGTACTGGTCAGATAAAAAATGTACCGTAAAAAGAACCTGCGGCCACAAATTTAAAACAAATTGGTTAGTAGTGTCGACGATAGTCTAAACAATTTATCTACCAGCCATACGAGTAGTACCTTTCATTCCGAGCTAAAATCAAAATTCACATCTAAGGTCCTACAGAACTAGTGATCATAATTTTAGCACGTTACTTGGACCATGAAATTGAACCACTTTTCCAAAGGAACACGGGTCTAAATAAAAAAAAAAATTGACCTACCATACTAAATGCGCTATCAACTGGTGCAGTTTCTATGGGAGGTCAAAAATTGATTTTCGTACTTCGACCTACGTTTCTTGGAAAAAGTTGTTCAGTTTCATGGTCCAAGTAATATGATAAAATAATGTTCTCTGTTTCTGTAGGTCCCTACATTTGACTGTCTGATATTCAAAGAGAATTTATTCGCTCTTCTCTCTGATCGTGTGTATGATATGCTGGTCGCGGCATTTGTGGCTTTGCGCGTGATGTATCTAGGCAAATGTACGTCGCTCTCTTAGCCTGCGGGTGGATTTGTTGTCATCCGCCATATTAAACAATATGTCTTTATTTCATTCCTTTTAGGCCACTCGTTCACAACGCTTAAAAGAAACCATTTACTAATAATAGGTCTTTAGCTATGAAATTGCAGAAATTCTTACGGATTATTAAGATCATATCCTAAAATTCTAAAGCAATTTTTTTCATTTGTCCTATTTTTTAAAGTTGACTTCAAGGATAATAATTTACGCATAATATAAAGTTTTATTTTTAGTTTGATTAATAAAATTAAAGGTTCGAAAATTGTTTGTCTTAAATGTCGTCCGATTTCATCATTAGATTTGTTAATTTTTTTTACAGATAATATTTTACGAAAATTAAACTTAATGTCTTCCCAATCATGCTTAAAGAAATATTAAAAATTTGGATTTTTAATTCCTAAAACAATGCAAAAATGTTAGTAGGTACTGAAAATTTGAGTTTGCCTAAAATTCGCCATACAAAACGGCAATTTCATAGTTGAAGATTCAATACCAATATTTTGGCTAAGGTGTTGGATCAAAATAATTTATTTTCCAATGTTTTTTTTTTTATTACACAAGGTCATCTGATCCTAAACTAGGCAAAGCCTGTACTATGGGTATCAGAGACCGATATACATACATAAATAGATAAATAACACCCAGACACAGGACAAACACTCGCGTTCATCACACAAATGTTTGCCCTGGGCGGGGATCGAACCCGCGGCCCACGGCGTGAAAGGCAGGCTCACTGCCAACCACACCAAGAGGCTTGTCAATGTCAATGTGAGTAAATTGATTCCTGACGCGCTCGAAGTGCTCTTGACTGTATTTGGTACGCAATGATGTTAGGGGTTTAGAAAGGACCATACATTTGAATGAAATTTCGTGCACACGTACGATTATACCTATAAAACGAAAAGAGACCGGCCAAAAAACCGCCAACATTGCTCCCAGTGAGCTAGTATTTTATCACAGCTCAAAAATTGTCAAACAATTTATCACTTCATGCCCAATACTTCACTATACTGCCCTGTATTCAGGGATGGCCTTATATTAAAAAAAAATCTTTATGGACCACGAAATACTGTTATGTACTAATGGCTCTACTGTTTGTTTCTACTAGTGGGGTCAACAGGACTTTCATTGAACTGATGTGTCTATTATGGATATGAGGACATAGCAAAATTGTAGTATTATCATTCAACGCTGTCGATGTAAACTCCAGACAAATCTTTTGAGGGGAATCTCATTTCATAACATCCAAATTCTGGAGTTTTCTTACTAGTTGCCTAAAATCAGGAGCCATCAGCCCAATTTTTTTTATTTGAAACTCTTCAACAAATTGCAGAGTTCACAAGCCTGATGAAATATTGGCAGTCAGTGAATTCAGTCTCACATGAAAATATCATTAACAAAAGTGCGACCCGAATTTTTGAAAGGAGGAACTACACCAACATTTAAAGCTTTAGTTTTTAAGTAAAACGTAAATTTTAAATATACATTATACAATATGTAGAATAAATAATATTCAGAACTGAAAATTATGAACTTGTGAAGGTCCAAGAGGTAGTTGCGTAGGTATTGTATGTACGATAGGGACAGAAACTGATGTATACATTTCAATTGAAAGTAGCGTATTTTGTGGCTGTAAAAAAGAGAGAAGAAAAAGAATGGTGCCGCAGGACATCTGGACACAACAAAGTTCCTTTTTCGCTGAATTATCATAATACCATTAAAATCTTTGGCCAACAACTGAACGAAGATATCACCAAAACTTGCATTTACTCATGATTTAAGGTTAAACATAAAATTTTAACACAAACACACGCAAATACAGTTCATGCATTTGTAAAAGATATGTAAAATATTTCCTACTTTGTTTGTTCTTGTCTCAAAAACTCGTTTCCTGGTTACCCTTTAAATACTTTGAACTTATTAATATGTAGCTGGTGGTGTATGAAACTTAAGCTTTGATTGTAGGTTTTGTTTCACAAGATCGTTTATTTTTTATAATTATTTAACATATCTATCTCTATCCAGTCTTTATCCGATGCAAGTGGTAATAAGGTTAATTTCAGATTCAGATTTCAGACAAATTAATTCAGTGTACATTCCTAGCTATTTGCAAACAATCTGCACTGCATAAATGAGTCTGAACTCTGAATCTGAAATTGACCCTTCTTGGTAATAAGATAGATTATGCAAAATAATTCAAACGTTTAATTTCAACGTAGGTTGTACAGTAATAGACATGTCGCAAGAAACCTCTTCAGCACGGCTAACTTTAAATGGGTCATCCACCACTACGATCCAACGGTGGAGCCAAAACCTTTTTTTTCTCCTTTTGAATACACTAGTAAAAGAAAGGAAGTAAAAGACCTTTGATGAGGATGGTTAATTTTATTTTACAGGAGTTAAAATAAAGTTATCATTAACATTTTGAAGCATGTTTGTATGGGACGTCTGGGACTGGGTTTTGTGTAATATTATGTTTCTTGTAAAAAAAAAACAAGCTAAGCCATAAGCATTAAGCAAGAATCAACTTCTTCAAGTAGCCCATCAGGTTTTGCTCTTATAAAAAGTTATAACGAGTCCTGTCAACCCTATGTCAGTGTTGTATGCAGATTAGTATTTGAAATAGGAGCTCTAGGCGTGGAACGAGCTACATCGTATATTTTGTTGATAGACGACGCGACGGCGTAGAATGGCTCTGCCTCCGACATGCATGAATTTGTTTAAACTCTCCTGGATGGATTCGCTCGAGTTTGGATCTTAATATGACGTCGACCACTTATCATGTTAAATCCAATTTTATTTTCATTTTCGAGTCAGTATCAATATTTTTTGTTGCAGGTAATGCATTATATTTTTTTATAGCGAATTCTGTATAGCAGCTAAAAAGGAATTCTGTGGTGCCGGCAAAGAATAGTTCCTACCTATCTCTACCCGTGGCTAGAGATAGGTAGGAACTATTAAGCTAGTAAGGGACAGCTGAGGGTTTATGTACGGGAGAATGGGAAGCAGCATCTTTCTGCATATCGTACGGTCTGTACGGTCAACCGCACGTCGGCAGAAACTATTTCAACTTAATTACCGCGCCATAAGGTCCAAAAGTGTTTCGGCTGACGAGCTGTTGAGTGTACCATCTTACATACTGCGGTTACCAACAACAGCGGTCGCCAGCCGCAACGCTTAAAAGCGTGGCGACTATGTACTGCCCCTCTAAAGTACCATTCGTTTTAGCTGGAATTATGGAGGGAGCTCCTTGTCCTGTAGTGGACGTTTCATGGGATATTATGTAGTTTTTTACACTGTTACTTAAATTATATTGTAAATCTAATTAACGTCGGCTAGTGTTATGTAAAGTAGTTTAAATAGGTGTTAATAGTAAAGTTAGTAGTGTTTATACTTCGAACTTTGAGGACGTTATTTTCACTAAAAATATATATATTTTTTTATAATACGAATACAGTAATGGTTATGAATTTAGATACTTTCATAAAAAAAAATTCGTTAGTTTCGTATGTTTTTGCTTTGATGTTAGGTGAATATTTTATTGCGTTTTTGACAACAATAATAAAAAATTATGTTTATAAATCTTTTAACAATCATCTTTATCCCGCTATGAAAGATTAAGAAACACTTCATTAGCAAAGCTAATGACTAATTCTGTTAATTACAAAAACAAATCTGTTGAAATAATTAAGTCCCAAAGTAAATATTTACGACACACCATCAACTTGAAAGCCGTTAATGAAGACGAATTTTATCTTCACGATATTAATTCGCTTTAAATACGTGTACTGATTTAATTTTGATCAAAAAAAATTCAAATCGGACTATGAAACTAGATATTTTCTTATAGACACATATCTCGTAAAACGGGAACAAAATTTAGCCTTCTCAAACAAATCCCTAAATAATCGCTTCAACTTTTAATGAAAAGCCATACAAATTATTCGATTCTCTATTTACCTATTTAAGTATATTGTTGAAGGCTGTGTCTGTATATACTAAAAACAATTCTAAAATTTATTCTACATAAATGTTTTAGGATTCGTCGTAAATACGACGAGGAAATTTTAAAACAAGGCTTGCGCAAATTACAACCTTAGAAATTGAATGGGTCGATTTGGAAGAGTGGACTTCTCTGCCTGCGTCTGTGTTTCTGAGTTCATATTACCTGAATCTATTCTAGTCGCGAGTGAATAGGCTTTTTCTGGGCAAACTCGTCCCATCATCGACTTCATCTCTGTTCTCAAGACTAGATCAAGGTCTAAGCCCATTGAGAATTAAAAAAATATGGGTAGCAGAAAAATATTATTGAGATTTCGGCATAGGTCTTCTAATCGGTTTAAAGTTCAGTCGCTCATAGTGAAGTAAATTTTGTCAGTTTAGTCGCAAATTATAGCACATCTATAGAGTGTTCTTTGTAGAAACGCGCTATTTACCCTAACCTAGACCTAACCTACTTTGGAAATACATTTATATTTTGAATCTGTGTTGAAATACATCTGTATGACAAATAATATTTTTACTTATTATCTTGTGTACACTTTCAAATTAGATATTGTGCTGTAATTTGTAATTTTACTTAGCAGTTAGTATTGTAACTTTGACCTGTAATTATTTAATTATCAATAAATTGTATTGTATTGTATTGTATTGTATTGTATTGTATTGTATTGTATTGTATTGTATTGTATTGTATTGTATTGTATTGTATTGTATTGTATTGTATTGTATTGTATTGTATTGTGTTGTGTTGTGTTGTGTTGTATTGTATTGTATTGCATTGCATTGCATTGTATTGTATTGCATTGCATTGCATTGCATTGCATTGCATTGCATTGCATTGCATTGCATTGCATTGCATTGCATTGCATTGCATTGCAGTTTCCATTCCGTCTTCGCCATTAATTCGTTTTCGCTGACGACGGTTTGCAACCATCTCGTGATTTAATTCGACCTTGCTAAGGTCCCTGTCCATATTACATGAACATTTTTTTACTTTTTCAGCATAATCATAACAGCGTATAAAAACGTCTAATAATACGATTTTATTAAATAAAAATCAAAAACCTTTTATGACCAATCCGCTAGGTCCGAACTGATAAAAACTAATAGAAATAAAGATACTGCTTTTGGTGTCGGTGACATCTGAGGGTTTTTAAAGACAAACTAAGAAATGATAAATGAATTTACTGTTGATTGCTACTCAAAATGGACAAGCTCTATAAAAAGAAATTGAGGCATAGTTTAAATTTATGTAAGCACTATTTTTTACGATATGTAGCATCATTTAATTTTTTACAATATTTTATTCAAACAGATTTCTGATCTGTATGATGGATCTGTGTGGCGTAAAAGAAGACGTAGTGACCAAAATCGAGAAAGGGATGCTGAGATGGTTTGGTCATGTAGAGAGGATGAATGAACGAAGATTGACGAAAGAGATCTACTAGGCGAGAGTGAATGGAAACGTTGGAAGGGGAAGGCCTAGGCAAACGTACCAGGACCAAACTCAGGACGTTCTGAATAAAGGCCAGGTTAAAAGTACCCTAAACCGACGAGCATGTATGAAAGGATTGATGAAAGTACAGGAAGCAAGGGAAGTATGTCAAGATCGTAGCAGGTGGAGGACTGTGGTCTCTGCCTACCCCAACGAGAAAGAGGCGTGATGTTATGTATGTATGTATGTATGATGGATTTCTTTGTTAGCATTTTTGTCACCACACATGAATTAGTAGCGAATAAAAACGAACAGAAATAATGTCTAGAATATAACATCTTATAAACGATTGAAATTCTCGTGAAAAAACAGAGTAGAGCAGTATGTAAGCTCCTTAACTTCTGACTCTGACGTCTTCACCCCATCTCTACACAATTCTCTACTTAAAAAGGTGAACGGGCGACTTCTACTATGAATTCATGAACTGTATAATTAGACATGATGACCAACTTTTTAATGCATGCGAAAATAAGTTAAGCAGTACTTTGTTAATTGGAGAACTGAATCTCGGGGGAAATTGCTTATTTCAAAGTTAATTAAGTGGTAATTAGATGCGAAAAGTTTCGCCCGGCGATAACCTAAAGTACCTTCTACGAGCTTTAATTTAGGTTTTTTTACAAGAGTACTTATCTCTGAAGTGAGATAACTAATTTCAATGGTAATACAACTACAGATTTTTGAAATAATGAAATATCTCAGAAACATGAGATATTTGAATAATAACAAGAGACTTTTGGCCATGGCTGTTTTCTTATTTCATTACAAGTCAAGCTGTGTCTTTGAATATTCATTAATTGGTCTAGATGCGTTCTCAAGGCAACAGAAAAATAAAAAAAGCTATTTAAGACAAGGGAGTATCTAGATTATTAAGTGACCTCCCAAAATCTCAAAAAAAAATTGTAAAAATAAATTAAATACGAGTAATACTTTCACAGCACTATGTACCTACATGACTGAGTGTCATATCATACAGGTTGTAAGGGACGGTGTACCGAAAACTGAAAGGGCGTGCTCAGTCAACGAAACTGAACAACTTTCCCAAAGAAATATTTTAGGAAAATGAAAATAAAATTTTACCTCTCTATACAAACTGTACGACTAGAATGAGCAATTTATATGGAGAGGTCAAAAATATTTTTTATTTCCCGAAATTGTTTCTTTGGGAAAGTTGTTCAGTTTCGTTGACTGAGCACGCCCTTTCAGTTTTCGGTACACCGTCCCTTACACTCTGTATATCTGCATATCAACCATCCATATAGTCTTCAGATTCCTTAGTATTCAAAATAATTCCTACATCAAACATAGTGCGGGCTATTTAGGCTTATGTGATTCCACACAAGACTTTACATAAGTATGTTACGTTTTACTTATGTAAGTACACATACGTATGTTACGAGTACGTCTGTCAGAATACATCGGTTTTTGTGGCACGCTTCGTCCACTCACTGAACTTTCCAAATGGTGGGTGGACAGGGAATTTGCGTTTACCCATCTACCCACTGCCACTAGCGTTCGAAAGAAAATAGTTTTTACATGTGTCGATATTTTTTTCTACTAAGTAGGTAGTACAAGCACAGATTAAATAATTGTAAACTAACGTTGTACAAGTTAAAATATACTTATTTTTCACAGAAACTCTCTTTAGAAGAAACTACTGTTACCTTTGCGTGCTCTGCGTGGAACCCTACCTACTGTGCACCATCCCAAAGAATTGAGACAATTCAGCGGGCTTTTACAAGGCATCTAGTCTTTATCGCACGACATCTCCTACAAACTTCCATATGATCAAAGGTTAAAAGTATTCAAACTACCTAGTTTAAAAAATCGACAAACAAGAGCCGATCTTATGTTTCTGTACCTGCAAGATTTTGAACTATAGAGTTAACTGTACCGACTTATTAGGTTCTATTAACTTCACTATCCCCCTACGAAAATCCACGACGACCACAAACAAAACTTTTTTTCCATACCACGTTACCGAACCAATCTGGGCTTACACCATCCCCTTGCCAGAATGTGTGCGACTTACAATAACTTAAACGCTATAGAATTAAAGTTAGCCATATTTTCTGATTCGCAAAAAGTTTTCATCAATACTCTCATTGATCATAATAAATTTATTTATGCGTTATTCTTTGAAAAGAATGAAAGTAACAACTGGGTTAATAACTGCTTTTAACAGACTTGACTTTTATTAAAGTTTAGTACTTCAACTTTTTGGTGAAAGTCTCGACATCTATTTCTCCTCGTGTAACTTATCGATTATCAATAGATGAAAGCATGTACACATCCCTACTTGTGACGAATTATTTCTTAAATATTTCTTCTATTACCCTTATAATTCTGTGTGTTATGTATGTATGTGTGTATAGAAGTAAAAATGATACCAACCTATTCGCTCGCCATTTCTTTTCAAGTTTTTTTCCTCAATTCTAGTTGACGTTGTAGAAGTTCTGTTCTCCAGCATTCACAAACTTCCGAGAAGACATACGAAGTTCGTGACTGAAGACTGTGACACGCCAAGAAGTCTACTACCATATGTAAGCGTTTGAATCTCGGGCTTTAAAGCTTCAAGATTGTAGCGTATTTTCCAGCCTTTCATCTTTTTGTTTAGTCCCGTAATGTAAAACTTTCGTTGAAAAGGTCCTAATAAAATAGTGGACATAATTTTAGCATGTTACTCAGACCATGAAACTGAACAACTTTCTCTAATGAACGAAAAAATATCAATTTTCCATAGAGACTGCATCAGTTAATAGCGCATTTTGTACGAGAGGTTAAAGAATTTGTATCGTATTTCAACCTAGGTTCCTTGGTAATAGTTTTTCAATGGAACCTTATACTATATAAATAGTAGTTCATCGTGGTCTCTAATGTTGCAAGCCGCCGAACGCAAGCACACGGCTCCTGTTAGAAAGCATTTCTATCCCCTCGAAAGGGCATATAAAACTAGTAGGTAGCATAACTAGCGCCGAACTGAAAATAAAACTGAACTGAATTGTGACTGAAATAAGATTTATAATCCGTTTCACGAGTCAATGTCAAAGCTTACCATCACATTTTGCAGCCATAAAACCAGACAATCCACCACAAACCAAACGAACCAGAGTATCTTTGACGGAAAAAATTACATTGTCTTACAAACTTGTTTTTTCTGACAGCTTTAACTGATTACTATTGATCATGGAGCACAATAGCCTTGATATAGCTGCAAAATGTGTTGGTAAGCTTTGGCATTGACTCGTGGAACGGACTGTACCTTGCAGATGAACATATATATTTTAATACAAAAGTCAATTGCTGCCCACAAAAAGCCAACGCACGCAATGACTCCCTACAGGTTGCTGTTTAAATATTTACCAGTTAATCTCTTCCAAGTGGATAGCTCACGAGAACCGTCGCGACGTTGACTTATTACCTCCGCTCAGTAAAATTGAACACCCCGTATATTTAATTCTGGATTGCAGAAATATGGCGTGAATAAATTTAAATTAAAGCAAGACGAAATTAATATGGATGAATCGTAAAATAATATGAACTCGTCTGGATAAAGAGCTTTTTATGATATGTCGAAAGAGGAAATTAATTATTTTGCACATATGTGAAATGACTGTGGAGTGAAAGTAGACTCTATAGGTACATTTGCAACTCTATTACCATGCCGTAAAGTCCAAAGTTACGTGCCGTTGGGTGTAATTTTACAGCCTTCGATATTACAACGGAACAATAAGAGGCGCTTTCTGTTAATGTAAATAGACCTTAATGTACAGATTGTACTTCGGAGAGTGTGCCCAAGAGCTCCATGAGCTTATTCCGCCATCCCCCTTCTACCAGCGGGAATCCAGACGCACCGCAGGATATCACCCATATTTGGTTGATATTCCACACATCCGCACAAAGCGCTTTGAAACATCCTTTATAATGCGCACGGCTAAGGAGTGGAATTCTCTGCCTGCGTCTGTGTTCCCGAGCTCTTATGACCCGAATCTATTTCAGTCGCGAGTGAATAGGCTTTTTCGGGGCAAGCTCGTTCCATCGTCGTCATCTCTGTCCTCAAGGCTAGATCGAGGTCAAGAGTAAGCCCATACATAGTAAAAAAAAACCATTGTCCTAGCCTTATTCAGTTTTTTCCATATGGTTTTTACGGATTTGGCTACCTAACCTAGGGGATTTGACGAGGGCACTGGTTTTTACACAGAGCGACTGCCATCTGACCTCCGCAACCCAGAGGGAAAACTGGACCCAATCCTAGATTATTAGGCTTTGCCAGATTAGTGGCCACCCTGACTGTTAAAGTTTTCAAGTCGCCAAATGGCCTCAGACTAGGCTTAACGACTACTATCATTAACAGTAGCCGGGCCTTCCGAAGCACGGAAACGCTCTATTTCTATAGTAGTACCGCCTAAATGAGTCCTCGTCCGCGGGGTAAAAGGGCAGGTGCGGGGGGCGGATGCTCATAGAAAATGAGAATGCCCCGCCGCCCGCACCTTCCCCCTTCCCGCACGTTCCCCCTTTGTCGTCTTACCCCCGCGCCCCTGTACCCCGCGGGCGAGGTCTCATTTAGGCGGTTTATCTAATAGTGCCACTAGCGGTCACCCATCCGGGTGCCACTAGCGGTCACCCATCCGGGTTCTGACCACGGCCAAGTTGCTTAACTTTCGTAATTGGAAAGAAAGATAAAGAAAGAGCAACTACCACTCTAGCGGTCACCCATCCGGGTTCTGACCACGGCCAAGTTGCTTAACTTTCGTGATTGGAAAGAAAGATAAAGATAAAGAAAGAGCAACGACCACTCGGCCACGAACGCTTCTCTTCTTTCTTTGTAAACAGACCTGAATGGCAGTTCGAAAAATAGGGTGGAACCCTAAGCCTTCTTTCACTTATAGACAATTTTGGTCAGCTCTACTGCTCAAGACAATAACTGGTTTTGTATGCCGTTTAGGGCACATATAAGAAGGTCGCTGTTGTCTAAAAGGATATACTATACACAGGATGCACAATTGTACACTATGTTTTTAGGGTTCCGATACCAAAATGGTAAAAAAAAGGAACCCTTATGGTGCGACTTTGTCTGTCGGTCTGTCCGTCTGTCTGTCACACCTCTATATCTCAGCAACCACTCATGCTATCGACTTGAAATTTGGAATAGTTTTAGAATATAGTTGCCCAACTTAATTGCACATAAAATAATTTTGAAAAAAAATATGATTATTAATGTAAAGGGGACCAAATTTCAAATTATCGCTACTAGGTCGAATGGGGTATCATATGAAAGGGCTTTACTTGTACATTCTTAAATATATTTTTTGTTTTTTTACGTCTCTTAGTTTTCAAGTTATGGTGAAAAATTACAAAAAAAAAAACCATTCCCTCTCCTTTTCTCCGAAGTTTATGAAAGGAAAAAATCTGAATTAATTACAGTTGAAAGAAGTTTATGTAAACATTACAGCAAAAATAAAACGTACTTTCTAAGTTGCACAGTTTTTTTGAAATCTGCAAATAACCTTTACAAAAAAATTTAGTTTTGCGGTCCTAAAAATGGACTTTTTTCATCCAAAGATACAAAAAGTATATCGGAACCCTCGGCGCGCGAGTCCTACTCGCACTTGACCGGTTTTTTTTTTATCCAACAGGAACAAAAAAAGATTAAAACTTATTTGTGGGAGCGTTATTTTGCACAAGAACCATATTAAGACCGATCATAACTGTTGCGGTCTCCTTTGTATGTTTTTGAGTATAGTTTTTCTATTATGTGTATGTCTTTTTGATTTGTGCCGAGAATTTATGCTTCGTGAATAAATAAAGAGTACTATGCGTTTTAAATGAGATAAGTACTGAGCCTAATAGATTTGCGTTCGCAATCATATAAACTAGTAGCTGTCAAACTTCATTCTGTTTCAATTTAGTTTTGCACATAACCACTGGGGAGCACTGTGAAGTTAGCTATAAATCACTGATTCTTCTCTGATTTTGATTCTTCACTGTGATTCTTAAGCAAGGAAAACTGAATTCTGGTTTTTCATCACCATTCTATCAGGATTTTTAGGAGGGACATTACCTAGAACAATTTTTCTTTATTTAAAATATTTCATTAAATTTTTTACTAGCAAATACATATAAAATCCAAAATACGAAACGACTCTCGCGAATGTTCGCCGAGTTCAATAGAAGATCGAAAAAGGCCAGAAAATGGAGCAACATTTTGTAGCTAATGAAGCGAAAGGAAGTAATCCCGAAATCTCAACTCCAAAAGGCTTTCTAAACATCAAACATAAAGGAACGGAAGGTAATAGCGTGAGCCCCACGTGTTGAATGTTATACGCTATTTAAAAGACTTGATTCTACTAAATCCAAACTAAATCATGAGCGTGAGAGACCTGTGCATTGCTCGCAAAACACGACAGCATTCAAATAATAAGAGCTGGTGTTACTACATTCTTGGTACATAGTAGGTATCAATGGGAAAACATTAAGATTACACATCTACCAAAAGCATAAAAATCGATTTTAAAAACTTTAATTTTAAATATCAAACTAAAAATAAAAACATTATTTAATGCGTCAAAATATAACCTTGAAATCATGTTTCAAATATAAAACAAATAATGATAATAGCTTTAGAATTATATGAATAATATTTACTCTTTTTAATTTCTCTCAAATAAATTGCACTGTTTGTTGAATAACAGTTATTCTGTTATTGCAGTTTAAGAAACAGTGCAATGTATCTGAGAGAAAGCATTTATTTTATATTACAAATTTAATAAAAAGCGTATTTATTTTATATTATTATAATTACAAATATATCTCTGTCATTCCTTAAATCCCGTTCATTTGGAAGATTGTCTTCATGACCAAAACTGTTTTTCCTTTTGTCCACTCTTGATATAAATTTTAGTGGAATTGGTAAAAGAGATGCAAAATCCGCGATTCTTATTGTGCCTAACATTAAAAGGGCCCTGCAAATATCGATATTGCCCTATTAAATCCGAACACGATTGGTATACGCTCCATAATTGTCATTGAAATCGGAAAAGGTCCCGATATACAGGGATGGCAAGTTATAACTTTTTTGATATGGAAATATTTGCTAGAAAATATTCATGAAACACGAGTGGCTTTTAAGTGTAAGCTACATTATAGAAGGACAAAAAAAGCGATACCTAATGGGAAAATGTATATTTATAAATATTTAGATTAAATCAAATCAGTCTACATTCGCAGCCAAAACGAGATAGGCAATATATTTTGTCTGTTTCATAAGCAATGTGGCCATCGGCACCTGTCATGAAAATTCGGAAAAAAGTGTCACTCAGGCTTTCTTCTACACAGAAAAAGCCTGAGTGACACTTTTTATCATAATCATGCTTTTTTGTCAGTTTAAAGAAAAACGTCGTCATAACAATAGCCTTATTTAGTTTTTTCCCAATGTTTTTGTCGGGATCCGCTACCTAACCTACGGGATTTGATGAGGGCACTGGTTTTTACACAGAGTGACTATCATCTGACCGCCTCTATCAAGAGGACAAACCAGACATAATCCTAGATTAGGCTATGCCAGGTTGGCCAACCTGGCTGTCAGATTTTTCAAGCCGCCAAAGATTTTTCAAGCCGCCAAATAGGCTCTGAGTTGACTTAACAACTACTATCATTGGCAGTAGCCTGGGAAGTATGTGTGGCGAACTCGCCACTGTCTATGTTAGATTTAAGCTTATTATGATAGCTATAATTGTATTGATAAATAAATATGTTGTTTTAATGTAATACATAAAATAAATATTGTAGATAAATATACATACTTTGTAATTAACATACTATGTATGTATATGTGTATACTATTACATAATAACAACATATTTATTTATCAATACAATTATAGCTATCATAATAGACTTAAATCTAACATAGACAGTGGCGAGTCCGCCACTTAAGGAAACGCTCTAGTTCTTGTGCCACAAGCGGTCACCCATCCCGATTCTGACCACGGCCAACGTTGCTTAACTTTCGTGATCGTGAAGAAAGAGTAACTAACACTAAGACCACTTTTGTCCACCCTATTTCTAAGAGTCTCCTGTGTGTTGTTTTTGTGTGACAATAAAGAATTTATCTATCTATCATTCTGCCACGAGTGCTAGTTTAATAATAATAATAATAATAATAGAGATACACCCAATGACATACATCCTCCTCCAAAAAGCTGTTGTTTTGAATACTTGCCGCATCGTTCGAAAGTTCCTTTCAGCCTCCACCTAAAACACCAATTAATTCTTCTATCCTTCTTCTTCTCCTTTTCATTTCTTCATTTTCGTTTTGGCCAAAAGCCCGCGAAAGTGTCGTATTTCCCCACAAAAGGGTGAATAAAAACAAAAAAAAACAAAATAATAATAAATTTGTTTATTTTCTCCCACAAAAAGTTTCTACAAATATATTAAGATCAACTTAGACATTAAACTTACACTACTGTAAAGAACTTGTATTATGTGGGAGACAGGAGCTCAAACTAGGAAAACCCTGTGCTAAGAGAGAGTTTGAAGGAAGAGGTATTTTTTTAAAATACCATTCTCTTTGGCAATGTTTTCATCGACTCTTATGTTTTGTAAGTGTTATAGTATATTTGTTCTGCAGTCATACGAGTAATGTGTGTATGATTTTCCAAGTGAAATTATGTTGATGAAAACTGAATTTTAATGGTCTTCATCATCATTTGATCAGAATTTCCAGGCGGAGAATTTTAACTTAGACCAGTTTTCCCGTTGCTTGCAAGAATGTTATTTTATTAAAAGCCATTTAAAACTCCATGCCAACCCTATCATTATCCATATTATCCACACACGACTGTTATTTGCGTAGAATTGTGTAATAGCCTATTTTTCCGTTGTTAAGGAAATCTCTATGGCCGGGGAAATAGTATTATCGGGTTTGTAATGTGTGTTGGATCCGATTGGCCTGTATACCGCTTTTTATTACAGAATTAAGGTATAATAAAGCTTTATAGGATAAAATACTGGAGACCACAAATGTTTCTCATAATTTTTTTCCTTGTAGTTTTTTTTCTTCATTAACATCGGTAAGACAAGATTATCGTTATTTTTTTTAAGGATTTGCTACGCTGAAGGCTACTTTGTTCTTAGTCTTTTAGAAATAGGTAAGTGTGCCGTGCTGACCATCTTGGTCCAGATGCCGCGCGCCATCTTGGTCCAGACGCCGCGCGCCATCTTTGTCTGCTAAGAAAAGCAAAACTTGATATTCTATGGTTTTCCTGATATTTATTATTCTCTTTAAATATTAAATACATTTATTCATTGTTACAAAATTAAATACAAATTACAGTCAATCCATGTCAATAAAAAAAAAAATATCCCCCTATGGTTCGTCAAAAAGACCTCCCCGAATCGCACCTGGTGGAAAAGTGCCCATAACACTGGCGGCGTTGCCGCGCTGAATCGCCAGTGAAATGTGCTGCACCAGGTACGATTCGGCGCGGGGATCAGCTCCGCTTTGCCTGAGCCGTCGCCCTAGCTCTTTAAATTGGTAGCAAAATGTTAACGAACACTATATATTGACGTGTAAATAGTGTGAATAAATCTTATTAATACTAAGATATGGCTGTTATCTCTTATCAACATCCATAGCAGACCCAAAAATATTTGTATAGGTATTATTTTTTGAGCGAGCAAATCTCGTTTGTAGTTCTTAATTTATCTAGAAAATTTACGTTTAATTTTTCCAAAAAAGCTGGAGTTAGCTACACAAATCAACCTAGAAACGTATAAGCTCTAACAGCATACCCTTTTTAGACACTAACTCAGGAAAATCAACAAAGTAAATCTTTTCTTCATTTAGTGACAATAATTTTCCTGTGCTCTTGTAAGCAGGCCTCGCGGGTATTTGCCAAAACTTTCATATGAAATGAATTATTTTGTAAATAAATTTAAAATAAAATATTATTTAATAGGTTTCATACAAAAACAACAACCTATAAACAACTTAAAACCTCAGAAAGTCAAACAAAAGTCTGAAGTCCTTACAAAAACAGTATTAGCTGAAACCGTTGTTGGTAAGCTTACCGTGGTTCTTAAACTTTCTCAATCCTTGTACTATCAACGGGATATTTATAAAGCAAAATAAACTTAACTATCTCGTAGCCGACAAGCGGAGGATGTCTTGTGCTTGCTCTATAGCTAAGGGATTAGTGATGTACAACTTCTGAATTTCTAAGTAACTTTTAAATAAAAATAAATAAATAAAATACATATGGAAGATATTTAACACAAGATCATCTTAAGTAGATAAATAGTACCCAGACACAAAATAAACGTCTATATTCATCGTATCGGGGATCGATCCTGCGTCCTACGGAGCAGAACTACTATGCAGAAGAACTACTAGTAGCTCTAGCACCGCGTCAGCAGGCGAGTCAGGGTCTTACTACAAAAAAGTTAGACATCTGTTGAACACTTGATTAAAAAAAATCACACAAAATAAGTATCTATGTCAGTTGATGCGCAAAAGTCGAAAACTAGTCATTTTTGACTTCTGGGCATCAATGACATAGCCAGAGTTATTTTGTACGATTTTTTTAATCAAGTGTTTAACAGATGTCTTACTTTTTTGTAGTAAGACGGTCAATGTTTTTTTATATTGATAAGGCTTGCTCTTGATCTCGATCTAGTCTTGAGGACAAAAATGAGGTCGAAGTTGGAAGGAGTTTTCCCAGAAGACGCCTTCACTCGCCACTTGAATAAATTCGGTTTATGTGAACTCGGGAACACAGACGCAGGCAGTGAATTCCACTCCTTAGCTGTGCACATCCCAAAAACTGTGTATTGAATAACTTAAACAACAAAAATAATGAAATTAAGTGTTAAGTTAAGTTCTAAGTGTGTAGTTTCTGCACAGTCCTTATTCTGGACGCTAACTGGCAGTTTCAGTATTTTTGTTGATGGCAGTATTACTCCATTAAATACAGGGTGGCCCATTGATAGACGTCCAAAAGAAAAATTTGGAAAGAAGGAAATTAATAAATTCATATCTTTTTTTTTACTGAACATTTTTTCGATTTTCTTTCTGTGGGTGCCTACTCAGACATGAGAAATATATGAATGTATCTATGTTGATAAAAACTATTTGTGCAACTACCTTCGAATAAATTAATTCAAATTTTATATTTTTCAAAGAATACACATTAATAATATTTCTGAAATCCTTACAAACGAGGATTTAGAACGTGGATCTGGACAGTAAACAACCTTCCCCTAACCCGTAACCTAACTTAACCTTCCCGGAAAAATATGAGGCCGAAAAAGGAATTTATTCTATGTGTTTTAATATCCTTATTGTTTTTCCTTCAATCGACTCAAATTTAACTCACTCGCATCACTAGCGTAAACTTTCGGCTCTTCAGCGTGGAAATAAACCACAAAGTTGAGGTACTGCCTCCATTGTTCAGCAATAGGACGCTTTACGAAGTTATAACACGAGAAACACGCGTACTACATACAGAGAGCTTGAGCTTAAGTTCCTCTTACAACAAAGAGATGGATAACACTTTGTTTACGATGTGAGAACTGCATACCTATTCGGTTGCTACAGCTTTATAGGTTTTAATTAAAATAGTTTTTCTTTATTCTTTATTGTACACATACATAAATATACATAGTTACAGAAGAAGTTGTTAAGTTGCGGTTATTTTGGGCGTCGTATACTCACTAGCTGATCTTATCGTATATGTGCTTCTTTTGGTTTTCAATATTTATGTACATTATATAGTAATAATTTAGATTATACACACTTTCGTCCGTGCCTCACTCAGCAGGGTTCACCGAAAACCAGCGTCGTGGCCTGTGTCGCGACATTTGCTGAGTGAGGCCCTTTTATTTACTGTGGTTGTCACAGCACTGGGTGTAAATGTCATGTTCCTTTTTTTTTTTATTGTTATTGTTATCCTACTACCTGTTTTATATGTCTTGTGTTGTGACGTCTCAGTAATAATAAATATTTCTAATTTCTGAAGTTCACAGTAGCAAACTTATCCCTTTGAAGAGATCTCTTCCAGCCAACCACATGTTGGTAAGACAGAGGATATAGACGGTTTTTAGCAATACAAAGCTTCGCGAAACTATAAAAAACAATCGTATCTACTTGGCGATGAATTACATGCACACACAAGGAGCTTAAGTTCGTTTTCGCGTAATCCAAATTGAGCTGTCTACAACAAAGAGATCGATATGATTTTATCTACGACGTAAATTATTGTATCTTTTGTCTACTTAATGCCAGCGAGGTGAGTTGTGTATAAACTTTATTGCAGTAAGCACAAGTCTAATATTTTAATAATTTATGAATAAAAGACGTAAAAATTAGATTTATTGTTACACAGTTTATCCAGTCAGAAAATTTAATGTTTTATGAAATATTTATATATATTTTAAAAATATGCTTTTTAATATTAGTACTACTCTCTGTACGCTTTATAATGAAATTAAAAAGTTTAATAATATAGTTTCACAACTGGAAAATTAACTTTAAAAAGCTTTGGGTCAAACTTTAATCTGACTCTCTTATCACCAATTTCATTGAATTTATGGCCCACCACGAGCAATCCGGCGTCATTTTAACGGGTTAAAATACTATAGGAATTAACCGATAATTAAAGTTAATCTTAAGCATTCGGACCTGAATTTATGAATATTGTTTATGATGGTATTTTGCATTTTATTTTCTGTGCTTTTAGTAAACAATTTAAAAAAGATGAACGGCCGAGCGTAGATCATTGACAACCCAGAGATCATAAGAAAGATAAGTGTAAAAAGATAGAACAGAAAAAGATAAAAGAGGAACCAAAAAAAGATTCGCACAGAATACCCTAGAGAAGAGGAAGAACAGGGAGTGGACCTCGAACCATTAATTATATATGACGATTGTGGTCATAAAGTGTTATGACTAAACCAACTCAAACTAGGTAAACAAGCTATTAACAAATAGAAAATTTTGAGATGAGATTACATCACCCGAATATTATCATCATCATAATTCATTTATTCGTATAAGTAAAGTAATCAGGTAGGTGCATAAGATTTAAACATATTAATTTATAGTATCACTGAAAACTGCCTTCGTATGCATGTACACGAAATTTTTGAAATTTTACAAGAAAAAAAAAAGAAAAGCAAAATGTCAAATGACAAGGCGTATGTCAAATTAAATTCAAAATCAGAAAGTAATGTCAACTTTAATAAGATAAGATAAAATTAATTTTGTTTCACTTAGGCTAAAACATACAAATTATTACACAATTGGATATCTGTCTCAAACAGCATTTGTAATGCCTAAACTAAGTAAATATAATGAAATTTATGATTATGTCAAATTTATACAAAATAAAAAAGGCTATGTCAAGGTTAATAATAAAATTTAGTATACTGAAAAATGTCACAACCGATGAAAAATATTACCAAAATAATCTATGAAAAATACTAATTAATAAGCGAATTAATTAATTGTTTTCGATAGGGAGGAGTGGAAACGTAGGGGGGAGGCCTTTGCCCAGCAGTGGGACAGCACAGGTTAAATAAAAAAGCGAATTAAATTATTTAATTTAAAGCAGTCATCCGCAATCCAAACCATAACATACCGTTAAAGTCAGCTGTTGGATAGGGGAGCATCTTACAAAATTTTACATTTTATATTTTGTAGAGGAAGTGCCATTGTCAGTACGCTTGTTAACATTGCGGCGGGCACCATGTACTGCCAGAGTATGTAAAATTTTATTATTATTTATTTATTAAATTATTACACTTAAATAATAAAAATATAATAAAACAATGCCCCGCAAAACTGTTTCAACAGTTTGACTGCGCGAAACAAAAATATGCGTTAGAAAAAAAAGTTAATGATATAACTGATAGTTTACGTAACTAGTTACTGTAAGTATTATACAGGGAGTGTATCTAACAGATCGGCTCTAAATTTTTTTCTTACATGGCTCGAGGCGGATGTCCTCGGGCAAACTGTTTAAAAAATATGGTATACGTTTTTAGGGTTCCGTACCTCAAAAGAAAAAACGGAACCCTTATAGGATCACTTTGTTGTCCATCTGTCTGTCTGTCAAGACCCTTTATCTCACGAACGGATAAAGGTATCAGGTTGAAATTAATACCATATATTAGGATCCATGAACCACACAAGAGCTGAAAATTAAAATTTTTTACAACTACGCAATCAAAAGATTTGGCTTTTTATGTCCTCATCTCCATACATTTATGCAAAAAAGCAAAACCTACGGGGTACTTCCCGTTGACCTAAAATTATGAAATTTGTCAAGAAGCTAGGTTTCACAGTACAAATAATGGGAAAAGTCTGAAATCATTAAATATTACAACTTTTCTCACAACTAATGGGTGAGCTCCCGTTTCAAGAACATTCATATAAGAGAGGGGTCAAGTTGGATGGTCGCGGAGGCGAATTTTGTTTTAGTTCTATTTTAAAAACGGGAACACTTACAAACTTGAAAGTTGGTATGTTTATAGTGCATAAGCTATAAAATAACAACAAATAATAAAATATGTGACCATATTTTATTATTTGTTTTCAAAAAATCTAGCACATTAACTTACTGAAATTTCAACTAATACAATTATGATTATGTGGTGGTACGGAACCCTCGGTGCGCGAGTCCGACTCGCACTTGGTCGGGTTTTTTCAGGGTTCTGTCATTATAGTAATTATGAACTCTGGGCACCTCAAATTTTCCCGTGGACATCGATCTCGTTCCATGGCTATGACATAACTGTTTTAACTGCTGTAGGTTACGCTCTAAATGATATGATACGTAGAAGAACGCTGCTGCAAATCCTCCAGTTCAAAAAACCTTATTCGCCCCTTACGACACCCACGGATAGTAATGGAGCGGTACTATTCCAAACCGGGACCACACACGATTTTACTAGCTTTTTTTTTCAAATGGTTCCAATAGATTTGTCCTAAAAGTATGTATATTTTCCTTATTTTCTTTTGAAACTGGCTTTGATATTTCCACGTGTAAGTATTTAGTATTCATCCCTAGCGGTTCGCTTGACTAGGTCGTATGATTTTGTTACGTACGAGAACGGAATATAAAGTACAGGACAAAGTGAAAAATGTGACAAATGTAAAGTTATGATCTTCGAAAAGTAATGGAAGTCTTTTGAAATATTAAAGGCTCATGTGTAAGCTAAGTGCGATGGTTCGAAAATGTATTGGTTGGAACAATTATAAGGAGAAAAAGACCTTTAAAAACCTAGTTTGTCAGAGACAAAATCCCGAGGTTAAGTATCTGTTAATAGGAGAATAGGCAGTGTAGTATTAAATTTTTATTTAATTAAAACACAAATGAAAACGAAAAGTCTTGGAATAAAATAAACAATAAAAACCGATCTCAAACATATTTTGTTTCAAAGCTTTTTTGCTGCAGATGTGATCTCGTACCTGATCTCATTTCAAAATACGCATTATAATTAACAAGTATCAACTGTTCAATTTAATGTTTTCAATATAAATTTGCATTAAATTTCACGCTTGAACCGTTAATCAAAGTATAATGAAGTAAGCGCTCTCATTTATAACGAATTCACCACAAAATCAATTAAGTGTATCAATTTATTCCAATTAAGAAGTAAAAATCGACTGATTCAAGCACTGAAATCTCTCTATGAGGATTCCAGTGCTTGCGTCAGAATAAAGCATCGAAAAAGGTGTTAGGCAGGGATGTGTAGCGTCACCTTGGCTGTTTAACCTATTCATGGATAATTGTTTGACTGATCTGAAAGACAGTATGTGTGGACTGAGAATGAATGAATTACTCATCAAATGTCTTCTCTACGCTGATGACCAAGTTATACTTGCGTCATCTGCTGACGAGTTACAGGAGATGGTAACAATGATGAATGTGGCTTTTGATAGGAAAGGAATGAAAGTTAATGTAAGCAAGACGAAAGTAATGGTACTTGAAAGAGAAGAGTGTATGACAGAGTGTACTATATTAATAGGTGGTGAACAAGTCGAACAAGTAAAGGAGTTTGTGTATCTGGGTTCTAAGTTTACGAGAGATGGAAAGTGTGAAAGTGATATCGAAAGAAGAGTGAATGCTGGAAACATGGTGAATGGTGCTCTGCATGCTTTTATGAAGAGTCAGAAGGTGTCTCACAAGGCTCGTTTGGCTGTTCATGGAGGCGTTTTAGTACCAACACTGATGTACGGCAGTGAAAGCTGTGTATGGCAGAAAAAGCATGAAAGTAGAATTAATGAAGTAGAAATGAGAGCGTTGAGGAGTATGATTGGTGTGAAATTGAGTGACAGGATTAGAAATAGTGTGATAAGAGAACGTTGTGGCGTAAAAGAAGACGTAGTGACTAAAATTGAGAAAGGGATGCTGAGATGGTTTGGTCATGTAGAGAGGATGAATGAAGAAAGATTGACGAAAGAGATCCACAAGGCGAGAGTGAATGGAAACGTTGGAAGGGGAAGGCCTCGGCGAACGTACCAGGACCAAATTCAGGATGTTCTGAATAAAGGCCAGGTTAAAAGTACCCTAAACCGACGAGCATGTATGAAAGGATTGATGAAGGTTCAGGAAGCAAGGGAAGTATGTCAAGATCGTAGCAGGTGGAGAACTGTGGTCTCTGCCTACCCCGACGGGAACAAGGCGTGATGTTATGTATGTATGTGTATGTATGTAAATCGACCTATATCTGTGTGAATATAAACTATTTAATTTTTTACAAAACAGAATAAGGCCTTTTTAGGGTTCCATAGTCAATAAGTAAACCCTATAGTTTCGCCATGTCTGTTGTTAGCAAAGTCGTAGAACAAAAGTTGTTGCTTTTGACCCAACTTCCCATACAAAATGGGTCGGTCACGTGTCCACTTTAGTATTGGGAGTCGAATTTTTTTTGTGCTTTGTTAGCAAAGTCGTAGAACAAAAGTTGTTGCTTTTGACCTCTGTAATACTCGTACGGTGGGCATACGCATATCAGGTCAAAAAAAATAACCTTGTATCGTCATTGATATATAGTCATTGAGACTCGTAGAAAAGAGTTTGGCATCCTCTCGGAACAACAAGCGAACGAAGCATGGACATTGGACATACGTCATCTTCTAATAAAAAAATACTGAGATAAACGTCATACAAATTTCTCTTGATCGTGATTTTGACCAGGGTCTGAAAGAATTTTTTTAGTCAAAAATGAAAATTGATACCGAAAATAATTATTGAAGTAGTTACCACTATAAAAAAATATTTTTTTATAAAATCACGGAACTCAAATTAATTATAGTCCTTCAATTTTATGAAGATAAGGATTTGTATTTTTATCTGTCTTGTGAGACAAATGTAAAGATATTAATTTTCGAGGTTCATTTACTACTCGTCTTTTGGGACAAATGTAACGATTTGTACAAAAACCGTGAAGCAAAGTGCGCAGCATGGTTAAAAATTTCGAGAGAACTAGTTCCTGATTTTGAAATTTTAAGTAAAACAGAACAAAAAGGTATTGGTAAAGGTAATATCAGTTATTATTAATATTATTACGTAGCCTTTTATGTGTCCCACTGCTGGGCATATCAGTTAGTAATACAAATTTATTTCTTTTAAATATTTCACTCGGACCCGGAGAGAAATCCGGATGAAAGGAAAAGCGCCCTTACGATGGAAATGTTTGTGAGAAAAGCAAAATCTGCTTAACAATAATGATTCCTAAGACAACTACGGAACCCTACATTTGCCCGACACGCACTTGGCTGGTTTTTTCTAAAATCGTTATTGTAAGTGGTAAACTTGTTAAATAAGTAAAACACAAGTTAAAGTCTAAGTTCTTGATTAAAACTAACTTAGTTCAATGTGTTGAACTCATTAGAACTATGCCGTCTAGAAAATTGCTTCGAGTTTTTGCGCTCTTGGTGACTTGTAAACAGCTTTTTAACTATTTGTAGCAGTCACTACATTATTCTTCCTTTCGATTTTATTGCCTTAACCGTTTTTTAGGGTTCCGATACCAAAATGGTAAAAAAAAGGAACCCTTATGGTGCCGCTCTGTCTGTCTGTCTGTCTGTCCGTCTGTCTGTCACACCTCTATATCTCAGCAACCACTTACGCTATCGAGCTGAAATTTGGAATAGTTTTAGAATATAGTTGCCCAACTTAATTGCACATGAAATTTTTTTGAAAAAAGTATGATTATTAATGTAAAGGGGGCCAAAATAGGGGGGGCCAAATTTCAAATTGTCGCTACTAGGTCGAGTGGGGTATCATATGAAAGGGCTTTACTTGTACATTTTAAAATATATTTTTGTATTTTTTTAAAATTCTTAGTTTTCAAGTTATGATGAAAAATGTCAAAAAAAATACCATTCCCCCCCCCCCCTTATCTCCGAAGTTTGAGTAAGGGAAAATCTGAATTAATTACAGTTGACAGAGGTTTATGTATGTAAACTTTACAGCCAAAATAAAACGATCTTTCTAAGTTGCACAGTTTTTCAGAAATCTGCAAAAAACCTTTACAAACAAATTTAGTTTTGCGGTCCTGAAAATGGACTTTATTGCTTCCAAAAATACTATAGGTATATCGGAACCCTCGGCGCGCGAGTCCGACTCGCACTTGACCGGTTTTTTTTTCACTTTCGAGCCCACTTTAAGTTTTTTTTTGACATTCTAATACACTTAGGCCGGTATTTCACTGGGACGCCATGGTGGCGCGACTGGTAGCGCCACTGGTGTCAGTAATTAGACACCACCAGAAATATTAGCCCTTAATACTGTGACCGCAGGGTGTAGCGACTCTGGTGTCTAGTTACGGACACCAGTAGCGCAACCAGTCGAGCCACCAGTCGAGCCACCAGTCGCGCCACCATGGTGTCCCAGTGAAATTCCGGCCTTAGGGCCAGTATTTCAATAATAGCTTATCTTGAATTGATCCCGGATTGTAGATAAATACGACTTATGTGTATTCCACTGTAGGATGGGAGCACCTAGTCTACCCTAACTAGCCCTAATCTAAGCGAAGGATGTCTGTCGCTTAAGTTTTAATCTGAAATTGGTGTGTGGCTCAACATAATAGTTACTAAATGGTAATATAGTTTTGACCACAAAAAGCAGCACGCTATGATAGGTAATAAAATAATGGCTATTTGCTTGTTTGCTAATATTTTACGTAGGTACGTAAGCACCTATGTGAATTAATGGAGGCTAAGCCTAAAGAGTGTGTACGTTTTACCTATTACTGTAATGTGCCAATTTGTTTTTTCTATCGCGTTAAGAATAGCAACATTTTAGGAATGGCCTAAGTGTAAAATTTTCTTTAAACCAAAGAGGATGTTATAAAACTAACGTTCAAAATAATTTCAAAATTGAAGTTGTTTTGTGGAAATGGTCATCGCATGTAATATATTTGTAGTGATTTGTTTGTGCTTTTAAGTAAATATTATTTCTTGTTCAGAATCGGTAAAAAATGAATTCAGAATGGATAGAAAACGATGCACCAACTTCAGTGCAATGGACATAAATCTGCTGAAAGATATTGTTTTGAGTAAAGCACATAGTAAAAAAAATCAAAAGTGATGCTACTACGTGGAAGGCGAAAAAAGAAACTACTGGGAAGTAATAGGCATTGAATTTAACAGCACATCTTTAAATCCAAAATCTGCTAAAACACTTCGTAAAAAATGGGACAGTGGGATAAGGTGTCAGGCCAAAGAAAATATGCTCTTGGTACGGGTGTTGGTCCTGCAATGCCACCTCTGAACCTCACAAGTGAAGAGGAAGGGATATAAGCTTGATCAGTGTTCAAGCTACTGGTACCGAGTCTATTTGTGATAGTGACCAACCTGGTCAATCTGGTACTCCTGTTCTAACTCCAAGCCAGACCTCCATAAAATTAACTGATACTACTATGGATTTGATAATGACGAAGATAATTCGAATATCTATGAGGTAGCCCTACAAGAAGTTTGTACTCGTACAATGTCACTCAATGTCACTCAAATGACAACAAAAATCATAGACAAAATTAAATATTCCTTTCATCAATAATTGAATATTTATGGCGTGGTAGATCCGGATTGAAATACGCTTGTGTCTTTCAAGACTGACACTTCGCTTGTATGTAGGACTTAACTTAAGGAGTCAGATGAGATTACATTGAAATATCGACCCTTTCTGACAGACACTTAAGAACGGGTTATTAAAGAAAATTTCAGTGTCTTCTAATTACACCTATATTGTTTACTACTCTAGAAAGTTTAATACTCTACTCTCTTTCAAGACAACATAGTTTTTTTGTTTCAACAAGTAAAAATACTTTGTTCTCTCATCAAAGTATTAATGTCCAGTTCTATTTATGTTGTCTCCAGTTAGTATAAATATCCAATAGATGAGACACCTAATTGACATTAGTGTTTATTTATACCGAGAGGAACTTTGATATGTATAAACAAAGCAATGGTGAAATTTCGACGCTGTTTTCTTTTAGATCTATATATAAGCTGATAAAATGTGGTTAGTTTTAAATATTACAACCACCATTCATTCGAGAAATTTTCTCACTGGCACCGAAATGTCCAAAAATGCACAGTAAGGCAGCTTAGTATTAAAAGCGTTCATACTGCAATAAAATATAGGTATTTTAGATCTCATTAGAGAAATCCCGACAATAGTACCACAGGATTACGACATTTGATGCTGTGATCAACGATCGTCACTGTAGGCCGCACATCGATACATTTTGTTACTTCAGCATTTTTAGGCTGCATAGTAACTTCACCTTCAGTATATGATCACCACTCATTCCGCGTGCACACATTGTATAATTTTTTACGTCCAATATACGTCAATTATCAACCATTGTTCGTGGTTTACTTAAAACAACACTCCAGCATAGCATCAAGGTGTATGTGGATCACTCAACAAATACAGTCACATCAAGTGTCCTGTTACCACGTTGCGAATTCGATAAGTCCCAAATAAAAGTGAAAGTGAGTCGAAACGCAGTTTTTTTAATTAGTTATAAAAATATTTTTAAACGCACAAATTTTAGTGTGTTACTCATACTCAGACCATGAATCTGACACTGCTTAAGTATTTCCTTTAATTTTATTTGTTGCACTCGTATAGGTATTGAAAAGTAAAAGTATATATATCTTTTGTGAATAGAAAAGGCTTTCACACTTTAAATGTGCAGATTTATTAAAATAAACGTCTTTTTTACATTCAACTACATACGAAATAGGATAAAACTTTATTAATTTAACAGGTATGGGATCATTTCACTAACGTAGACTCCTTCCCGAAGTCAATCTGTTAAAACAGTTTTGCGGGGCATTGTTTAAACTTATTTTTTTTTTATTACTGGGTAATAATAATTTTGTAAAATTAAAATCTACACAGATTAACAATTCATTGCTATTTCAGAAGTATTAGCAAAAATAGTCGAAAAATTAATGTAAAATTCCAAAATTAAACGTCTACCCGACTTTATTATGAAATTCTGTTTATTGTGTTATAAATAAAAAAAAGCAATTTATTGAAGCTCTAACACACCAATCTACTTTAAACGTCACCACATTTTGACAAGTGAATAATAAACATCTTTCTTTGAAAGTTGGCAGGAGCGTTAGGCTTGATAATAGTTGACTTACGTATTTAATCTAGTTAGAGGTGTGTAGTATAAAAGGTACTTTTCTTTAGTAGGTATCCGTACTTTGTCAGAAGGTGTTTGCTTGTTGTGTGCTACATACACAATATGGCATTAAAAGCTCGCTTACCGCAGCCAAGAAATATATTTGTGGCGCTCCAAATCAAAAGGAGAAAAAGGTCCGTTTTGATTTAGACGATTACATTATTTGCCGTGGGTAACGATTCCTTTGAATTTTTTGCCATATTATCTCACTTCCAATAATGAGAACCTAGCTGACACGAGACAGAGCAATGCTTAATTTTCGAAAAATGTATATTTAAGGTGATTACCACGTAAATATTCGTCTTTTGTTTCGTGATTAAGTAAAATAAAAAGTGTTTTCGTACGATTTCTATGATGGCTCGTTCTATGGCGTTGCTCTCTTTACTAAGAGAAGCACAAGCCATGGAGATTGATGAAAGCCGCCGGCAAGTCCGAAGTATACGCCAATAACATTTTTCGTGCGTGCTGACAATTACGTCAAATGTATACAGGGTGTTAATTTGATTGCGTGCCATAGCTTAGGGGGTGGTTCAGTAACGATAAAGGAACACAAAAAAAATATAAAATAAAATCCTACTTAAAAAAAAAAATTTACTTCATTGAAACTAAACTAACGCGGAGGGCAATGACCTTGAGCATCGCGCTATCAAAAATCGCGCGAAAGAGTTTCAGTTATGTATGTGCCTACCTTATCCACTGATACTGCGTACCACTGGTGCTCCGTTCGGGTCATTGCCCTCCGCGTTAGTTAAGTTTCAATGGAGTTTTAGTTTTTTTTTAAGGAGGATTTTTTTTTTTGTGTTCCTTTATCGTTACTGAAACGCCCCCTAAGCTATGGCACGCAATCAAATTAACACCCTGTATATCGCTTATCAAAAGAACTTATAGAGGAAGCTGGAGTCTGAATTGATTCATCACCTTCGAAATCCTAATAGAACAGGAAACAGAGAAGGCCTGAGCAGCAGAATAAAATTTGAAACTCCTTCTACAATACAAATCTATGTCGCATTTGTATTTTGTATTTTTAAACGTTTATTTGTTTTTTAAACGTTTAGTCCGTCACGAAAACTCCAACTAACCACTTGTGCCCATAATTTCCTCAATATAGTCTTATCTACGAGTCCTTAACCAGTAGTTCATTTCATTTTGGTCCTTCTCCCATTATTTTCCAGCGCATACATATTTTTCCCGGTATTTTTATCCATTTGTGACATTTGCTTTTCATTTCTTTTTTTAGCTTGTCAACATTTGTTTATTTTCATTATTTTCAAATTTCACAGTGCTATTTATATTTATTTAAAAATCAAGCTCAGGCCTCAGCGTTGCCTCGAGACACTGCCGAATGCGTTGCCCCGAGCGAGACCTCTAGGAGGTCGTTCGTTACGTTCGTCGGCAACCATAAAGGCGCAAAAACCAGCCTTAAAAGCAGCAGCATTACGCAGTCGTGTCAAGCGTGAAAAAGAAATCACACAACGTGATAATGCACCTTTCAAACCTTCAACAACTAGTTGAGGAGAGCGAGCTTCAAGCCGAACTGGCTGCTCTCGACGCAGAAGTGGCAAGGAGCCACACCAGTAGTGGTTCTTCTCGGGTAAGCGCAGATAGGACGGAAATATGGGTAAATAGTGTGAAAAATTTAAGACAGCCAGTTTGTAAAAACTAAGTTAGAGACTTTTCCGCAGTAGGGCACGAGTTAAACTGCCTCCCGCCTCCCGGCTGTCAGGTACCCTTGCCGACGGCCACTGGGTCGACTGCACCCCCTAATAATTATTTCGTTCAATAGACGCAAATTTTAAACATTGCTAAAGCATCCGAGGCAGCCCCGCGACCGCTCTTTTCCACGGAGCTTCAACAAAATGGTCTACTACAGGCCGAAGCCGACACCGCAGCCGCAGCGAAGGTACTTGATTTTCACTTGCATGACTACGAGAGCCCTTCATATAGAGCTAGTGCACAGTCTTTCTACTGAAGAGCTAGTGCATAGTCTTTCTACTGATTCCGCTATCATGGGTTTACGACGATGCATTGCCAGAAGAGGAGCACCTGATACCATTTTCTCAGACAATGGAACCGCTTTTGTTGGTGCGAATCGCATTCTCAGAGAATTTTAAGCCAGTGATGATAGAACATTGCGGCAGACAAGAGCATCAAATGGAGCTCCGTTCCCCCAGCAGCACCAAGTTTCGGAGGATGTTGGGAGCGTCTGGTGCATACAGTGAAAGTAGCCCTGAACGCGACATTAAAAGGAAAAGCCCCAAAGGAAGAAACTTTAACGACCTTACTCAGTGAAGTCGAAGCGATTGTGAACTCTCACTCTTTGTAAAAGAACATTTTTTTTTTGACAAATCACTGCTTCGTCGTAGTGCTTTGTAGGCAGTCATCATTGTGTATTTCTCTTCATATCATTTAGTATTTTTATTTATATATATACAACCTTGATTGGACAAGGAGACAATCAGGTCATCTTTCTTAGAATACTAAAACCTCAAATCCTGAAAGACCTGCAGATGACAAGGGATAGGTATGTCAAGGGTTCCGAGAAACCTTGAGAGACCTCTTTACACAGGCAGGCATAACTATGAAGCTTGAAGAGACATGTCCTCTAGCATTCTACTCGAATACGGAAGAGAATTCTTTGTTGAAGAGGCGCATGTAAGCTCCGCTCTAAAAAGAATATCCAGGCTAGCAAGTGACGCCAATAAAACCATTCCATCGGTAAACGGAGATCTAGCGGGCATTTTCTCATCAGGGATGTCTCATCAGGGATTCTATCTTCGCATATTGGACAACAATCCTAGAAGCGTCAATAGCAATCAGCTCACGGTCCTCAAGATTGTTATGAATGAAAGTGTGGCTGCAGGGGCAGAGAGAGGGATGGTCCGCAAGGCTAACCTAGAAGACATAGGTGAACGAATACGTCAACCCTTTGTCCTGGAATTCTCAAGAAACTATTTTAAACAAAGAAGAACATGGCCTAATTTGACACTTGGAGAACAAGCTGATCTCAGGATAAGGAATTGTTATTATGGGGGTTACTGGGGAGATTCAATCGCGTAGCCCTGGATACCTGGATCCCTGAAATGTTCAGGCATGTACGGTTTTATCAAACTCTATCGTTTGATTATCAAGTTTACACTGCTGACTTACTCTCCTACAAATCTATCACGAATTTTTTCATGTTTCTCTCACCCCACGTTTCTTGACCCTAAGCTACAATGAGTCAAGAGGTACAATTTTATTTTATTTTAAAGATAATTAAATAAAATTTTACTTAATCGCAACGGAGTAGGTACAAAATAAGAGCGCGATAAGTGCCGTCCTTTAATCGCCCTATACCAATTCATCGCAAATAAAAAAACCGAAGTGTAATAATTCCTCTCTTTTATTTAAAAAGGGTTCACTTTATACGGGTGTAAAGTAAATACTCGTACAAATCAGAGCCAATGCACCAGATCAGTACCCGATGAAATGTCCAAATAATTGCTGATATACGTTTCTCGCAAGCATACAGAATCGTGGTGCTTTTTTGTGTTAGCTCAGTTGTAATAAAAGACCATGCATGTTAGCTCTATTGTGACAAAAAAGTAACCTATATAGTTTAATATTACAGAAAAAAATATGGGTCTGTCGTAAAAAATATATAATTAAGATGACTAAAAACACTAAAACGGCCTTAGAAGCTTTTTCCTTGACCGCCTTGATTGCATAAATATCCTTTATGGTAAATAGGCAACAAGAATGGTTCGTGTGTAAGAAATTTGAGCCAAAACATTTAACTTTTTCATTTGTCTTAATTTTATTTACACTAAGGATGCAGCTCACCCAGCTGTCTTTTTCTTATAATTTGTACTAATCTCAATATGATAAAGAAAGATGACTGAGAAGGCTGTATGCCGTCTATAAGGTAAGCGTTAGTTAAAGAAGAGCGAAGCCTCCAAACACAGGCTAATTTCGCTTAAATTGAGGCTCCAATTTATGCTATAGTTGAGTCCAAAATTGTCTAAAGAAATAAAACTACTTCTTGTATTTATTATTATTATTGTTATTAAAAGATCTGAAAATTGTAATGGTACCATGGGACCATATTTGGACATGTTCAACGAGTTCTTTTGGCCTATAAATGAGTTGAGGATTGGACACAACAATTTTCCATTAACAAAAGAGAATGGAAAACCTTTCCTGTAACGAAGTATGGTTTGTCAGGGACTCATCATATTCTTTTAGAAGTTGCATCATTTCCACCCGAGCGAAGATCATAAATTGTACAAAGTTTGACCGATGACACCATGGCTTTGCATGCTCAGGTCTGAGGAGAAAATACAAAAAGAAATATGCGTCTGTCGTGAAAAGAGCAATGGCCCATATAGACGAAATACGAGTAATCAACCAAAAACACAAATATGGTCTTAGAAGTTTCTACCTTAACCACTTTGATTGCAGAAATACTCCTATAAGCTAGACAGTATACAGGTAACAAAAATGATTATCCACTCACCATGTTTGCTTCATCAGTGTTGAGAATCACATAACAAGCATCATCTTCACTCTACACAACATCTGCAGGCAAAAAGCACAAAAGCACGATTAAATTAAGATATAAAAGAAAAAGTTATCCATTCACCATGTTTGCTTCATCAGTGTTGAGAATCACATAACAAGCATCATCTTCACTCTACACAACATCTGCAGGCAAATAGCACAAACCCACGATTAAATTCAGATATAAAAGAATAAGGTAACTTCTTTTGAAATGAATTGTGCTGTAGTTTAAAAAAATATTCATCACGACAAAGCCATGGAACTGTAAAAAGAAATAGTCGCTGAGATCAGGTTCGTATGTAAGCAATTTCCTGGTAGCAGTGTAAACTAAAATACTGTATGTTATCAGCGATGTTACGTACATTCAGTAGGGGGAGAGCCTAGTGATTTGTCACACAAGGTAACTGAGTATAGACACCAGCTCTCGCCGCAAATAATTAGTGCCTGCCTAGCTAATAATACTGTCATAAAAAAACCGGTCAAGTGCGAGTCGGACTCGCGCGCCGAGGGTTCCGATATACCTATAGTATTTTTGGAAGCAATAAAGTCCATTTTCAGGACCGCAAAACTAAATTTGTTTGTAAAGGTTTGTAAAGGTTTTTTGCAGATTTCTGAAAAACTGTGCAACTTAGAAAGATCCTTTTATTTTTGCTGTAAAGTTTACATAAACCTCTGTCAACTGTAATTAATTCAGATTTTCCCTTACTCAAACTTCGGAGATAAGGGGGGGGGAATGGTATTTTTTTTGACATTTTTCATCATAACTTGAAAACTAAGAAACTTAAAAAAATACAAAAATATATTTTAAAATGTACAAGTAAAGCCCTTTCATATGATACCCCACTCGACCTAGTAGCGACAATTTGAAATTTGGCCCCCCCTATTTAGGCCCCCTTTACATTAATAATCATACTTTTTTCAAAAAATTTTCATGTGCAATTAAGTTGGGCAACTATATTCTAAAACTATTCCAAATTTCAGCTCGATAGCGTAAGTGGTTGCTGAGATATAGAGGTGTGACAGACAGACGGACAGACAGACAGACAGACAGACAGAGCGGCACCATAAGGGTTCCTTTTTTTTACCATTTTGGTATCGGAACCCTAAAAATGAGCTAAAATATCTTGAACATTGGTATGGCACAATGGTACCATATTTGAACATGTTTAACGCGTTCGCTTTGTATATAAATTGAGGATTGGACATAACAATTTTCCAATTACAAAAGAGAATGAAACAAAGTGCGGTTTGTCAGGTGCTAATCACATTTTTCTAGAAGGAGCGTCATTTCCACCCGAGCAAAGATCATCAGATTTACACTCGCGGTTTGAAAAGAAATATATCGAAAGAATGTAAAGTCATTCCGGACAAATTGGCAAACACCCTATATTCGAAAACTTTTAAGGCGAACGAAGTCATGGAAAACCGCCAATTATGAGAATGCGATTATTATTGAATTTTATTCAAGCATATTAAGAACCTCTATTTGAAGAAACAGAATAACAATCTACCAACAATAGGACATAAATAATCAAACATATCATAGAGTTTTATCCATTGATAATATCGCGCCTACGCCTGGCACTCGTTGATGTAAGTTAAAGAAAAAAACCTTGGAATAAATCCGCCATAAAACGAACAAGTAGTGGAGTCTGCTTATCTGTAACTGTGAGGAAGTATGAAACTTTGACATCCACCCCCTACTACGATATAGAGTTAATCTCCACATTTTTTTTCAGTCGGTTAGTCAGGTCTTTGAAGACTGACTATGCCACAGGTAACATCACCCCACAGGTGTTTGTTCATTGAAAACAGTAAATTTAACCAACAGGTGAGAGGGATCCATAAAATTAATTTCTTTTTATATAGTTATTATATAGGTCAGTAGCTGGTCAAACTAACCACATCGTCTAACGTGCCCTCCGAAGCAGAAATTCTTGTTTTTTACGCCACTACTTGTCTGGGTAACCAGGTTTTGACTACGGCCAAAGTTAGCCACTAGTGCTATTAAATATCATATGATCGAATTTTGGAGTAATCTAATCAGCCTGCCTTTTTTCCCTTTAATTATTAACCATTGTTACCTACTAGAATATGAAACTGGCAAGCCCATTGATACTCGTATAAGAAAAAAACCTTAAAACAAGCCATTGAGTACATTGCTTAACCTGTGTTATCGATACGAAAGTAAGACAATGAGAAATGAGAATACTGAGTAAGGGTAATGTAGCTAGAACCTTTATCGTTCTTTACATGTCGGTTTATTTGGCATAGTTTCCTGGCACCCGCGGCCATCTTGTTTTTTTTTTCTTTTATCTCGACTACTCTCTGAACTTTTGACAGCCATTTATTTACAGAAACATTTTTGTTGAGCGCCAGTAAAAGAGTTATGAAGTGTATTTTTGTGTTAAAGGTTTAACTTTTCATAAGGTAAAATGTCTTTTTTAGCTTAAAGTCAGATTTATTTTTTTCCAATTTTATTTTGTATTCGAGTTTATAGTCCAGTCGCTTAACGTCTTATATCACCTTTACGGGGACACGGCTTATAAATGCATTTCTTGGATTTTCAATGGAATTGGCTCCAATCAAAAATTGAGAGCTAATTACCTAACTAGTACCTAGAAAAAATTTGGTGCATTTATAAAGCGTGTCCACCTAGAAATACTAAGCGGCCGCAATATTAATATTTTTAAACGTATGACCTCAGCTGTCAGTTTAAGAATACTATTAAAATTCGTTTAGCTAACAGTGAAACCAAACCCTTCGAATCCAGCCGACCACAAGGATTTTTGAAATTGATAATTTAATTTAAAAATCAAAGAAAGCGAAGCAAAATTAGGTGACAAAAGTATATTGAAGCATAGAAACACTCTGTGACACTAGCGGTCACCCATTCGGATCCTGACCGTTGCTAAATTTTCGTGATCGAAATGAAAGAGTAACTAGCACTTGGTACCAACAACAACCAGGCGCTGATAAATTTTCAGCGCTTTTCCACAGAATGTATAAAGTACAAATCGTTAACCCTCTCAAACCGGAATCAGGATAAATCCAAAAACCCATTTTCACATGCATTAATCAGTTTTTATAATATTCAAATAGAGATTTCAGTAGTTTCATCTTCATGCGTTATACTAGGTGCATCACAGACGACCGATTAGAAATCCAAATAAAATTTCCTTTAAAAATAACTTCACAACACTCAAATTGGGAAGGTACATTTATTAGCACATAATAAAGATAATTAGGTTTTCAGTAGTTTCAACCTGTAAACTGAAGTGGTTGTGCGTTTGGCAGTATTGCTGTTCAGTTTTTCAAGTATGAAACATATTCGGATATTTGCGTCTGGGTCGATTATGTTGGTATTTGTGTGTGTCCACGAAGGAATTGAATTAAGAATTGCCTTAGTGTAAACGCGGAAAAAATACGTTGTGAAGCTGGCTTTAGTCGGTCGTGTGCCTTAAACCTTATTCATCAGGTGAAAATGCAGAACTGGAGCACTGTCCACGCGGTAGCCCGTATTTTATAACTGCCGCAGTCGGCACTCCTGCACGTTTGCGGTTGCAACCTCAGCAGTACTGTAACAGCCTCGTTTTGTACCAACTCGCTTTTAGTAACATTTTGGGCGCACATTTTGTACCTCACTCGTTCTTTTCAGTCAAAGCGATGCGGTTTTATGTTAATGGAAAATGTTTGTATCAAAGACCAACTTAAAGTTGTTTAAATAGATCATAAGTACTTAAAAGCGCTCGTGAATGAGTGGTAGTTGCTCTTTCTTTCCGATCACGAAAGTAAATGGCCGTGGTCACAACCCGGAGGGGTGACCTCTAGTGGCACAAGAATAAGAGCGTTTCCATGCTTTGGAAGGCATGTTAAGCCATTGGTTCCGGCAACTGTCAATGATAGTAGTCGTTAACAGGTCAGAGACCATTTGGCAGCTTGAAAACTCTAGCCAAATTGGTCACTAACCTGGCAAAGCCTAATCTAGGATTGGGTCTGCCTGATGGCACTCGCTCTTTGTAAAACCAGGGCCCTCGTTAAATCCCCTAGGTTACATAGATAAATAAATACTTTTCACTTCTCATGCTCTGAAAGTGCTTTTTTGTGCAGGATATAGGCTGCACAAAATCGAATTTTGTGCACCAGGGCAAAAAAGTTATCGCGGCGGTGTACGCCCTGCGCGCGGGCCTGCTGCACCACCCCCCCGCCCCCCACGCCGGGCGCGCGTCAACATATTCTTCACTAAAGCAGAACAACTCATTCTTCAGTTACATTTAGAGAGTACTTTTACGTTTTATTTCCTCGCAATCAAAGTGAAAAGCAGAGTTTATAACTCGTCCACAAAACCATTTTATCCTCGAAATTACTATCAACCCTCGCCTTCGGCTCGGGCTGCTGAAAGTCTCGGAGAAACGGTTCGTTTTGTGCACTTGTTGTAAAATCTACTATTATTGTCACACATTGTTCACATTAACAATATAAAAGGAAACAGAGAAGGAGGGAAATATAAAGGGAGGTTAGGTAGGTGACTTAGTAAAAACTATTGGCAAAAAACAGAATAAGGCTAAGGGAATGAGATAAATAAGTATTTACGCTAGAACTTTTCTAGTCAATAAGTAAAATTGTAAAAAGTTACATTTTTTTTATTGAAAATGGGCTTATTCTTGACCACGATCTAGTCTTGAAGACAGAGATGAGGTAAATAAATAAATAATAAATACTTGTGGCGTAAAAATATACGTAATGAACGTTGATACGGTTTGTCACGATAACAGGACGAAAAATAGGAGGATGATGAAAAATGCGAGGTTAAATGGTAACCGTCCCGGTAATGGGTCCCGTGTGGTGCCGGCAAAGAATAGTACCAACCCATACATACCCGTGGGTGTCGTAAGAGGCGACTAAGGGTTAACTGGAGGATGGGCAGCAGCATCCTCCTTTTTATTTTACATCTTACTTACTGCGGTCACCTACAACCGCGGTCCATGGTGCCAGCCTTAACGCTAACAAGCGAGTGACTATGGTACTTCCCCTCCACATTTTTCCAGCAAAAGCTAGAATTCTTGAGGGAGCTCCCTGTCCTGTAGTGGACGTTACATGGGATGTTATGATGAAATGGTAACCGAGACAGCAGGTTTCTAAGCAACTTGTTGATAGTAGAGATAAACAAGGACAATGTCTACTATACCACAGCCACCTCGCCTAAATACTGCCAACTGGCCAACTTCCTACAAAGTGGAGAATTTGGTCCACAAACCATGACTTGTCTACTCAATCTTGATCTCCATGAATTCAACCTGTCCCTCACAAGCAACAAATACTCAGCAAGCATCTACTGCGCCATTTCAACCTAAATTTTGGAGAAGGTATGTCGATGATGTGTTCTGCGTGCTAGAAGGAAGTGAAAGGGAAATTCAGGTTCTACTGCAGCATCTCAACTCCGTTCATAAAAACATGCAGTTTACAACAGAAATAGAGAAGGACCGATCTTTAGCATTCTTGGATGTAAAAATACATGTTCGTGACGATGGAACTTTAAGCCACACGGTTTATAGAAAACCAACACATACAGACAGGTACTTAAACGCTACTTCTCATCACCATCCAAGACATCTAAATGCAGTAGTAGTATCGTTGAAAAACCGCGCTTACGATCTATGTGACAGTGAAAATCTCACGAAAGAACTTGAACATGTCCAATGTGTACTACAAAAAAACGGTTACAACGTCAAGGCCACTGAATCCGGAAAAAAGAAAAAGCAGACACCGGTGTCAAAATTCGACCGACAGTCTGCGTTTCAACCTTACGTGAGAGGAGTAACTGACAAAATTGGCAGGATGTTGAGTAAGTACTCCATAAAGACCATATTTACTCCTTGTAGGAAGATAGCGCAGAGTATTAGGTCTCCAAAGGACACTTTACCATTTGAACAACCAGGTGTTTACAAAATAGACTGTAGTTGTGGGAAGTCGTACATCGGGCAGACAGGACGTACAATTGCATGTCGAATCAAAGAGCATATTCGAGACGTAAAAAACAATGACGTCAGGTCTGCCGTCGCGCAGCAATTGTTGGAAGAAGGGACAAACCACTGGATCGAACTACACAATCCACAGGTGTTATCGGTAGAACGTCATCACGTGCCCAGGTTAGTCAGAGAGGTGATTGAGATACCTAAGTACAAAAACTTCAATCGGGAAGATGGGTACAAACTATCTTCTTCTTAGCCTAAACCATTTCCCATTATCTGGGGTCGGCTCTCCTTGTCCGTTTTCTCCATTCAAGTCTGTTCTGAACTATATTGTCATCTAATTTATTTTCGTTAAAGTCTTTTGTGACCGTCGTTAGCCAAGTAGCGGGGGGTCTTCCGCGTCCTCGCCTCGTCATCGGTAAGTCTAGGGCCACTTGTACCATGTGATCTTTAGGGCGTCGAAGCACGTGTCCATACCAACGCATTCTTTTCTCTTTTAGTTTATCGATGATGGGGGCTACTTTATAACTTCCTCGAATATAGTTGTTATGGATTTTATCCATCAATGTGACACCCGCTGACCAGCGTAACATGCGCATTTCTGTTGTGTGTAGTTTATTGAGATGCTGTTTAGTTGTTGCCCAGCACTCTGTGCCGTATAGTATAGCAGGTCGAATTGCTGTTTTGTATAATTTACCTTTCAGTTTGGTAGGCATTTTTCTATCGCACATTAAGCCTGTGAGTTGTCTCCACTTCACAAGCGTAATGTGCAAACTATCTAACATGTGGAATCCAGTAGTGGACCTATGTAGGAACAATGTGCGCGATAAACGTACGGCAATTCGCAGTGACGTAGTGAGTGTGTATTGTCGAAGTGAGTTTCGATCGAGTTTCAACTCTGCCTATCCCTGCGGGGTATTGCCTGGACAAACTGCACATTATGGGCAATATTTCACTGGGACACCATGGCGGCGCAACCAGTCGCCCGCTACCAACAAAATGTATGTGTTGGTTGCGCAACCAACGGACACCAGGTGAGTAACTCTCTTTAGAGCTGTATACATTTTGTTGGTAGCGGGCGAAAACTTCAACTGTCTGAAAGTCTGTAAAGTTCCGTCTGTTCAAAAACAAAACATTTTCATTTGTTTCTGTTTTGACGCACGCTTGACTTGACATAATAACAAGAATTTAAAAATTTCCCCTCGCTATTTGAGCCTCATTTACAAAAATAATAAAAATATTGTTTTCATTCCTTTGTATGGAATAAAGTTGGGCAAGCATATTCTAAAACTTGTCCAAGTTTCAAGGCGATAGCATGAGTGGTTGCTGCGATAAACAGGTGTGACATACGGACAGACATACAGACGAAGTCGCACCATAAGGGTTCCGTTTTTACCATTTTGGTTCGTAGCAGTCTTACAGTAATAGCCCTGAAGCTGGTTTAAAAACTTTTAGTCACTTTGAGACATTCTGCGAGATACCATAAAAATCTTTGTTTTAGTATGTGACGAAAACAGGCTAAACTTTAGATTGTGGACCGTCGAATTGAAAGCTGTTTTTTTTTTTGGGGAAAGGTCTTACCATACCTAGCCCACCTGCAAAGTTTCAACCTGCGGAAATTTCTAGTTTCTGAGAAAAAAAATATTGAAAATCGTAAGTTCCATACATTATGACCCACCGAGTAGGCTAATTTTGAGGTTATGTTGACTGAGTAAATTTAAAACGCCGTGGGCGGGTTGTAAATGGGTTCAGATCACCCCTGGTGGCTTATAGGTTCGTTAGGTTAGGTTGGGTTAGGTTGTCTTGCGACCACAACGCACGAGCCGAGCGAGCGTGCCGCGGCAGCGGCCGGCGAGTGCCAGAAACGAATTACGCCTTGTTATATAAACTCTAGGCAGTAATTTGTGGGTTTTATGATGGTTTTATGGTAAGAAAATATTTAACTTTAAATTTCAATATTTTTCTTCTCAAAAACTAGAAATTTCCGCAGGTTGAAACTTTGCAGGTGGGCTAGGTATGGTAAGACCTTTTCCCAAAAAAAAAATTAGCTTTCAATTCGACGGTCCATAGTCTAAAGTTTTACCCGAAAAAATCTGGATCACGGAAAATAATTATTGATTCACAGGAGGGAAAGAGTAAAAATATATATATATAACTTTAATTCATTAAATATGTTACTGTAGCAGTTTAACTCATCCTGATTTCATTAATTTACCACTTTGAGGCTTTTACTCACGGTTTTATTAAATTTCGTAACTCCACTTTGTAAAGTAGGTTAATGTAAGTATATTAATTATCATTATATCGCATGCCACGTGGCAAATAAGGAAATTATACTTGATATTAAAAATGAAAAGTTGCCGCCTTTTTATTACTTCCGTATTTTACAGAAAACGACCGTTCTTTTTTTCACGAAGCTTTAGCATTTGTGAAATTAAAGAAGCTGTTTTTTAGTTCTCTTATCTGCACATTGGTTGGGTTTATTTAAATTATGAATTCTGTCATTATCTGTGTTTGTTGTGGTTTTACCGTTTTGATACACTGAATATTATTATTATTTTACTGGCAATATTTATAGTTGTATTTTATTCATATTTCGCCACGTGCACACAAAAATTCCTCAGTTCACTACAAACCTTTGATACCAATTTTTGAACTAGGTCTAAGTTCAATATTATGTATTTTTTATCATGCTTTCAACATATTTAGACTTTTTAGAATGTGCTCACGAAAAAAAAATTCTATAATGATGACACAAAATGTTGACCTCACTGAAGGTATGTTTAGACTGATTATCTGCACAGCTATTTAAAAATTTTGCGAAGGAGCTTAGACTATTGATGAACACTCCATGTCGCTCCGATAGACTGGACTTAGAAACAAAAGTGTTATAACCGTAGCAAAATTATGAGGTGCTTACCATGTAACTGTGAGACAACTGTGAGACCCCGATCAATAGTAAATCATACGGTTTACTCGTAAATCCAAGAAGAACACGCCTAGATAGACTTATGTTATCTTTGGATGATTGGGTTCATACAATAACATACTTACTAAAGTTTAGTAAAAAGGTTACTGTATGAGTACAGGTTGGTTAAGTAACTAAATCTGCGCCTGTAGGAGACAGTCGCAATCATACGATCTGCCAAGCTAGCATCAGTAACGCTCTCTATGAAGTAACCGACGTTAATGTGTGCTCTGTGTAAAATAAATGAATGTCCACCAAAGAAACCAAGATCTTCAGGAGGACCATTAGGCAGAAAAGTTTTTTAATCACTGTGGCGTCCGCGAAAAATGGAAACAACAAAATTCGAACGAAAAACTTACAGGCGGCTGTTCATGATCTGTGCGAATAACTTGGAAGCTGAAATCATGCAGGAAAGTGAGATCGGTGTGTCTACCTTATTGGAAAAGCTCGGTAAATATCGCGATACACTCCAAGCTATCCAGAATACTATGGCTTGATGGGGAAGATCGTGATGAGCGAGAGTTTGGAGACGACATGTTGGCAGCCGATGTCTACGACCAAAAATAGTACGTTTTACGGCAGAAGGCTCGGAAATTTTTGAAAGGCCTCAACTAGTCAGAAAAGAGTAGCAGTCGCAAGCCGATTGAGAAATAAAGTAACCGAAATTCCAGCTACCCAGCTTTGACAGGCAAACAAAAAATTTGGAAAAGCTTTTGGTCACAATTTAAAAAGATAGACAATGACCAAAGCGATTTTTCGGAAGACGATAAGATACACTATTTACATCAGTGTATGGAGAGAGGTACGAGTGCTAGAGACCTTGTAGAAAGTTTCCCTGCTTGTAGCGAGAACTACAAAAAGTAACCCATTGCTTGCCCTTAATCACCCCTGAATAAAACACGTTGCTTTTCCATCCACTAGTACTGATAGAGAGGACGCCACGTTGCTTTTCCATCCACTAGTACTGATAGAGAGGAATCCACGTTGCTTTTCCATCCACTAGTACTGATAGAGAGGAAGCCACGTTGCTTTTCCATCCACTAGTACTGATAGAGAGGAAGCCACGTTGCTTTTCCATCCACTAGTACTGATAGAGAGGAAGTCACGTTGCTTTTCCATCCACTAGTACTGATAGAGAGGACGCCACGTTGCTTTTCCATCCACTAGTACTGATAGAGAGGAATCCACGTTGCTTTTCCATCCACTAGTACTGATAGAGAGGAAGCCACGTTGCTTTTCCATTCACTAGTACTGATAGAGAGGAAGCCACGTTGCTTTTCCATCCACTAGTACTGATAGAGAGGAAGCCACGTTGCTTTTCCATCCACTAGTACTGATAGAGAGGAAGTCACGTTGCTTTTCCATCCACTAGTACTGATAGAGAGGAAGCCACGTTGCTTTTCCATCCACTAGTACTGATAGAGAGGAAGCCAAGTTGATGAAAAAATTAGTTAGACTATGAGGGCACTGCATGTTATACAACGTGTTAATGGAATAAGTGAAACTGAGAACACTTAAATTTGACAAAGTGGCTGATAGAGCAGTTTCTATAGTACTTAGAAATTTCTCGACCATAAGATTTATAATTGATAGTTTCTAGCCATTTTATTCATCATCATCATAACATCCCATGAAACGTCCACTACAGGACAGGAAGCTCCCTCCAGAATTCTATACACCTGATAAATAATTAAACAGAGACAAACGCGTCATAATCTCTTTTTTTTTCGTAAAGTTCCTATAGCCACAAGAAAATAATTAACACTAAAGTGTCTATCAAGTATTGGTAAGTATAACTAAAAGGTCAAATCGGTCCATAAAGTGCTTTAAGCCTATATGTTCTTGGAAAAAAGCATGGATTCAAGAGTGGTTGCAATCCAAAAATACGAACCCGCTATGATAAAAGCAGATCTTATGAAAATTGTAGTAAAGTATGTAGTGGATGAGTTGGCAAAGGAATATGGTGTCACTATTTTGCAACTGCGTCCTTACCACTATAGTAGGTATAGGGGCACGTCGCCCGGAGCAATAAAACATTTTTCAATACATTTGCTCGAAAAACGTACTTACAAGGACATCAACATTGCTCGTAAGTAAGTTACTTACCGAACTAGTGCGGTAAGTAAAAAAAGTATAAATACCAAGGAGTTTTTACACTCTGATCATAAAATTATTTTGTAAAAATACTACAGTGGTGACTTTTTACTTGGGTGACGACTGCCTACTGTAGCGTTATCCGCTTATATTCGTTTTTGTGTGTTCAATACTTTTTGCTCTTCTTTCTCAGTGTATTGACTGGCTGTTTGTATTCTTTGACAGTCGATTCAAATTGGTGGTTTTCCATTCTGCCTTGGACATTTTTTGTTCTGTTTTTGTTGTCAATACATTTTTACCATAATATAGATTTTCTTGTATTGTGTTTCTTCTATGTATCAGAAATCTATCTAATGTATAATAATATAATGTTCGTTCCATGAAAGTTGATCGATTTTAGGATGTGCGTGTAATAACTCTAGTAGGCTTCTTCACAGAAGCCATAATACAGATTTGGATATTAGCTCGATATGAACTCCTCTATTTTGTAAGTAATTTTGCTCGTACAAATTATTCCTCTTTCGTTCATTAGGTTACCACTTTCTTATTTCTATATTTTATTTGCGCAGCAGGAACCTGCTCCATAGAGCCCACTAGAGACATTTGTGGGTAACATTTGTCAGCTGCACCTTTGCGCAAGAAACCGTTTGAGTCTGCGACACCACAAACTTCAACAGCTGTTCCGCTTCTTCTGCTCTGCTACGGGAACATACTGCACCTTCTGAAGCTTTGTTCTATTGCACTCGACTGCACGACTGGATACCAGATAATTTTTTAACGCACTATAAGTCCCACCTTATTTTGAACCGTCTTTCAAAATTCTAAAATGCGCCTGCGGTCGCGCCATGATTTTTTTGGTTCCGAATCTTTGGCAGTAATTTTATTCTATTAGAACTTCGATCCGCGATTCTTTGCGGAAGGTACAACTATAACCATAATTAGCTAGACGCTGTAGTGATAGGTTGGGTGGCCACTTTAAGTTATCACTAGTTTTACCAAGCGAAAGTATCTACTACTAGCTATAGACGGAGCGTTTGACCTGACGCACGCATCGCGGATTTAATTCCAAATTTATTCGTCATAGTTTTAACGCCTATCAATGAATTTTAATACTTTAAACTATATTATTTTCTGAAATTTAATCACGAATCGTTCAATCGTATTTTAACTTTATTTCGTTGGTTTTATATCAGTGAATTATAAATAAAAAATCATACTAAACTGTGTTCTATTTGATTTTATTAAAATATTGTGTGTTATATTTCTTTGTTTGTTTGGTTAGTTTAAGGTAAGTTAGCTCTTACACTATTTAATCTTACTGCAGTACATTTTTAATTTAATTAGAGACCAGGCTCTAAGCCTTCTGGAGTCGTATCTAAGTGAAAGGATCCAGAAGGTTGATGTTAATGGGAAAAGGTCACTAGGATCAAAAATTTGTATGGGCGTTCCACAAGGCTCAATCCTGGGACCATTCCTATTCATTGTCTACATTAACGATTTGCCAAACCTTGTAAAGGACAAGAATGAGATAGTACTATTTGCAGATGATACGTCTTTGATTTTTAAAGTCAAAAGACAACAATCAAATTTTGACGACGTAAATAGTACAATCTCTAATGTAGTTGAGTGGTTCACCGTAAATAATCTTTTACTTAACGAAAAGAAAACTAAGTGTGTTAAATTTGTTTTGCCTAATGTAAAGCCAACTGCTACAAGCCTATTAGTGAAAAACGATAAATTGAGTCTTGTGGAATCAGCTGTGTTCCTAGGTATTACCTTAGACAACAAATTACAATGGGGACCGCATATTAATAAATTGTCGAACAGACTTAGTTCTGCAGCATACGCAGTGAAAAGAATAAGAGCTCTGACGGATGTAGACACCGCGAGGTTAGTCTACTTCAGTTATTTCCATAGTCTCATGTCATATGGCCTTTTGTTATGGGGTCATGCTGCGGATGCAAACAGCATTTTTTTACTACAAAAGCGAGCTGTTCGTGCAATTTATAAAATGAAGCCTAGAGAATCTCTTCGAAATAAATTTAAAGAAATCAACATTTTGACTTTTGTGTCGCAATACATTTATGAGAATTTAATATATGCTAAACGGAATATACATATTTTTGATAAAAATTGTGACAGGCACAGTGTCAACATAAGAAACAAGAATCAACTTGCTTCTCATGTCAGCCGTATTCACAAAATTAGTAAAACATATAAAGGTCAATGTATACGCTTCTATAATAAGGTACCCACTGATATTGAAAGTTTACCGTTAGATAAATTCAAAACTGTAATCAAGCAGAAATTATGTAAGAAGGGTTATTATAAAATATCAGATTATCTAGAAGAGAAAAATCCATGGGATTAGACTACGGTTCTAACAGGCTAATTCAAAATTAAAACTGACCTATGTATGTTGTATATCAACCTTGTACATTCAAACATATTTAAAAGAGCGCGTGGGTTTTTATTGTCACTTCTTTTTTTTCCCACAATTGGCGCCACATTGTTTGTGAAGCGATGTAGTTTAGCTGACGTCATTAAGAGATTTTAATATCCAACAATGAATAAACGATTTTGATTTGATTTTGATTTGATTTGATTAACTTTATTTCACTGCACTACCTATATTTAAAATAAAATGGAGAGTACCAGGAGAACATAAATCGACAAGAGGCTGACAGTACCCATGGTTGGTTCCTTTACCAAGTGTATTACTTATACCTGTTTTCTCACAAATGAATTAAAAAACGTCGTAAGATACACATCCGTAAGGGTTATGACAAACTCGTGGCGATAGTAAATCCTCGACTTCGTCTCGGGCTTACAAAACGTCAACTCGTTTGTGTAACACTTGTAACACTGTAACAACTCGTTGATGTATAACCCTACTTACGGAACTTGTATCTTAAACTACCATAAATTTAATGATGTAAAAAAATTGTTAGAAGTAGGTTTAAAACCGGTGACGCCGCAAAAATAGAAAAAAAAAGTAACATCTACGTCCTAAAGAGATTGCCAAGTGTTACTACCGATTTTACTCGTGTTTTTTCAAAAAGATTTTGATGTTATTAAATACTATCGTAATGAATGAAACACCAAAGTGGAATAACGTTTGCGCTTGGAAATAGTTTGGATGTGACAGCTACATTCCGGCTATCTCAATAGGGCCCCTGATACGATTGACAGGTGTTTTAAAAGGAATGGTCATTATGACAAAATGTTAGAAAGAAGCTCAATAAAAAAAAAAACCGGCCAAGTGCGAGTCAGACTCGCGCACCGAGGGTTCCGAACCACCACATAATCATAATTGTATTAGTTGAAATTTCAGTAAGTTAATGTGCTAGATTTTTTGAGTTCGACACGCGCTTGACCAAATTTTATTATTTGTTGTTATTTTATAGCTTATGCACTATAAACATACCAATTTTCAAGTTTGTAAGTGTTCCCGTTTTTAAAATAGAACTAAAACAGAAATCGCCTCCGCGACCATCCAACTTGACTCCTCTCTTATATGAATGTTCTTGAAACGGGAGCTCACCACAATTGGTTACTATTAGTTGTGAGAAAAGTTGTAATATTTAATGATTTCAGACTTTTCCCATTATTGTACTGTGAGACCTAGCTTCTTGCCAAATTTCATAATTTTAGGTCAACGGGAAGTACCCTGTAGGTTTTGCATTTTTGCATAAATGTATGGAGATGAGGACATAAAATGCCATATCTTTTGATTGCGTCTTTGGAAAAAATTTAAATTTTCAGATCTTGTGTGGTTCATGGACCCTAATATATGGTATCAATTTCAACTTGATACCTTTACCCGTTCGTGAGATAAAGGGTCTTGACAGACAGACAGACGGACAACAAAGTGATCCTATAAGGGTTCCTTTTTTTTTAGGTACGGAACCCTAAAAACATCAGTTTTCAACACACGTTTGACAAAATATATTATTGTAACTTTATAAAATGTTAGTAAATTGAAATATGATACCGATGTAGATGGGGCGTGTGTGAAGCATTATAAAAAACATCGGATTTTAATACTTTTAGAACATTCATTTGAAGCTTCTAATCATGTGACCACTTATTCTTGTAGAAAAAGAGAAGACCTTTTTAGGGTTCCGTACCCCAAAATAAAAAAACGGAACCCTTATAGGATCACTTTGTTGTCCGTCTGTCTGTCTGTCTGTCTGTCTGTCAAGACCCTTTATCTTACGAACGGGTAAAGGTATCAGGTTGAAATTAATACCATATATTAGGATCCATGAACCACACAAGATCTGAAAATTTAATTTTTTTACAGCTACGCAATCAAAAGATATGGCATTTTATGTCCTCATCTCCATACATTTATTCAAAAATGCAAAACCTACAGGGTACTTCCCGTTGACCTAAAATTATGAAATTTGGCAAGAAGCTAGGTCTCACAGTACAAATAATGGGAAAAGTCTGAAATCATTAAATATTACAACTTTTCTCACAACTAATGGTAACCAATTGTAGTGAGCTCCCGTTTCAAGAACATTCATATAAGAGAGGGGTCAAGTTGGATGGTCGTTGAGGCGATTTTTGTTTTAGTTCTATTTAAAAACGGGAACACTTACAAACTTGAAAATTGGTATGTTTATAGTGCATAAGCTATAAAATAACATCAAATAATAAAATTTAGCTAAGCGCGTGTCGGACTCAAAAAATCTAGCACATTAACTTACTGAAATTTCAACTAATACAATTATGTTTATGTGGTGGTACGGAACCCTCAGTGCGCGAGTCCGACTCGCACTTGGCCGGTTTTTTTTTCTATCGAAATTCAAAAAAGTTTGCGCAAATGGTATGGAGAGAAGCCACTTTTCTAGTTCCAAATTAAATTGTGTAGATAATTCAAACCTTTAAAGAGCTTCAACGCAACAAGAAACCAATTGGTTTAAAAACAATCGAGGAAAGCAGATATCATCCATTAAAATTTTTAATTAATAAAAAGAAGGGTTTACAAAAAACAAGATCTGTCTTGATGAAAATCCATTTAAAATCTTGAGGTCCGGTCAGAAACCACTAGAACATTAATTCGTATTTCTTAATGAAAACGCCAAAGTTTAAGTAATTTGCATCAAAAAGAGAAGAGCTGGCAAAGTGTTTGAAAAGTTGGTAAATTAAAATTAAGATTTAACGCGTTTTCGGAGTTAGAAGCAAACTTTATGCTACGAGTACGTTTTTGAAAAGGTCATTTTGTAACTGAAACTTGTGGAAGACACCTACAAACAAGACACCTACACTTGCAAAAAAGGGTCAATAAAATTTATGTTTACTAACCATAAAAACTCGTTTCATAGGCGTAAGCTGATCTATTCTGCGATATGCGTTTTCTGTTGTTGATATTGTTCAATAACAACAACAACAACAACAGAAAACGCATATCGCAGAAATTTGTTGAGAAATTTCTAAAGTAAATAAAATGGCCCAAGCATATGCATATTACTCTAAATCTCTCTAATACTTTTACAACGAAACATGATATGTTAAAAAAAAACCGGTCAAGTGCGAGTCGGACTCGCGCGCCGAGGGTTCCGATATACCTATATATTTTTGGAAGCAATAAAGTCCATTTTCAGGACCGCAAAACTAAATTTGTTTGTAAAGGTTTTTTGCAGATTTCTGAAAAACTGTGCAACTTAGAAAGATCGTTTTATTTTTGCTGTAAAGTTTATATAAACTTCTGTCAACTGTAATTAATTCAGATTTTTCCTTACTCAAACTTCGGAGATAAGGGGGGGGGAATGGTATTTTTCTTGACATTTTTCATCATAACTTTAAAACTAAGAAATTTAAAAAAATACAAAAATATATTTTAAAATGTACAAGTAAAGCCCTTTCATATGATACCCCACTCGACCTAGTAGCGACAATTTGAAATTTGGCCCCCCCTATTTTGGCCCCCTTTATATTAATAATCATACTTTTTTCAAAATTTTTTCTTGTGCAATTAAGTTGGGCAACTATATTCTAAAACTATTCCAAATTTCAGGTTGATAGCATAAGTGGTTGCTGAGATATAGAGGTGTGACAGACAGACGGACAGACAGACAGAGCGGCACCATAAGGGTTCCTTTTTTTACCATTTTGGTATCGGAACCCTAAAAACTGCGTATTGGGCCACGCGCAGTAAAGGGGTTCCGTAGTTTTTGCTTTTTATGAAAGTTTTTTTTTTTTTGTATGACAAACAATTTATGACAAACAATTTACCTCCTAATGCTAAGCGAGGTCCCAACGCCTGATTACTATTGCTATTTTTATTATTTCCAGTTTTTCGGCTATAGTTCATCAACCTGTAAAGCCTACTTAGCTGTGATAGTTTTCCTTTTATTTCATCATATATGCTACTTCTGTGATTTTTTCATTATTTCCATTGACAAAGGTTTAGCTGACACTCGACTACAACAAAAAATTGTGCTTTCAAGCTAAATATATCGCAAACACATACCTCAAAGGAAAAAACATGTATGAAGGCTCACAAGGTTTTTAAAAGAGCTATCTAACGACACCCCACTCGGTGCGGTCGATATGAAAAAAATATTTCAGCCCCCACTTTACTTGTAGGGAAGGCACCCTAAACTTTTTTTTTCAAGTTTTTATTGTATCACCTATGTTTCTTAGGGAAAATTGATAAAAAATATTTTATACTAACAACTACTAATTAACATTACACTAAAATCGCGTTCACTGTAATATTAGGACCTTATATATTTGTAACCCTAAGGTATGAAATCCCTATACTTACCTATTTCCCGTTATCTTTTTTTGTCAAGTTATCGGATTAAAACTATGACCCACAAAAAGAAACAAAACAACGGGCGCGGGTCTATTTATAACAGTAAATTGGAAGGAAAAATGAAGGTCTCTCGACTCGTTAAGGGCCCTGTTTGCGCCCGGAGACTTATAGGCTGAATAAATTACCATTTTATTCTCGCTACAACCACCCTCGGTCAAAACCTGCTTATTAATAGAAAATTTATACGACGAATTAACGTACCTCTGGGACTATACGTGACTGCGGAATACGGCGGAGTTAGAATTTAGATTTCTTTTTTTTGTTCGGCGATACTTATGCTTTCTACTCGTGCAGGAATGAAATAAATTTTTGGAATAATTTAGTATTTTCATGATTCGTCATTTTGCGGCCGCTTAGTATTTCTACGTGGACACGCCTTATAAATGAATCATATTTTTTCCAGGTACTAGTTAGGTACATAGCTCTCAATTTTTGATAGGAGCTAATTACATTGAAAATACAAGAATTGGCTCCTATAAAAAATTGAGAGCTATGTACCTAACTAATACGAGTACCTGGAAAAACTTTAAAACGTGTCCACTTTGGTGATGATTCGAATCGTCCCTCCGATTCTAGTAACTACTTTAAATATTTTTTTGCACTAATATCAATAATTGTTTAAATAAATAATCATTTGGGACTAACGCGAGTGCTTCTTTGGCTTCTTTAGGGCAATCGTCGCCCTCATCTCTGTCAAGAATAAGCCCATTCTCTATAAAATAGGAATAAGGCTACGGCCCGTCCCATGTGGTGCCGGCAAAGAATAGTTCCACCCCATTTCTACCCGTGGGTGTCGTAAGAAGCGACTAAGGGTTAATGAACCAGAGGATTGGCAGCAGCATCCTTCTGTGTATCTTATCATCTTACATTCTGCGGTCACCAACAACCTCGGTCCATGGTGTCAGCCGTAACGGTAACAAGCGTTGTGACTATGGTACTTCTCCTCTACATTGTTTAAAAAAAAGCTGGAATTTTTAAGGGAGTTCCCTGTCCTGTAGTGGACGTTTCATGGGATGTCATGATGAGTATCATTCATCTATGTTGCTTAGGGAAACGTATCAATTATTATCAGTTTTAACAAGTGTAGAACTGTACAGTATACATTCAGGGATTGATTACCTTGCACATTGGATATCGTAAAAGCGTTTCCTAACAAAATCTTCCAATAAACCTCAATCTCATTACAGCAAGACTGTATTTTCTAGAACTAGTCTAAATTGTAGAAACTACTTCGAGGATTCCTATCCGAACTGAAAACTAGTTAACTCGATCCGACTCCACTCCTAACATTTACACCGAGACTGAGTTGAGACGACAATCTTAAGGAGTTTCAAGTTAGTTTTAGAAACACAATTTACAAGAATTATTTATTTGAAAAATTACAATAGAATCGACATTATGTTTTTTTTACAGTGTTGCATAAACCTAGTTAGGTTTTTTCGTACACTGTTAGATACATTCATTTATTGTGCTACAATATTATGGCTCACGAACTTAAATAACATTTATTATCATGTCTTATTGTGTGTTTTTAAGGAGTTTCAAGTTATTTACAAGAACTATTGTGATTGTGTTGATTGTGCTTCAATATTATGGCTCAGGAACTTAAATAACATTTATTACCATGTCTAATTGAATGTTTTTGAAAATCTGGAGAATAGTATCCTTAGTATCAATTCAATTTATAATTTTCTAAACCTAATAAAATTTAAATTTGTAATCTAGATTTAAAAGTAAACTATACGGGGTTTCACAAAAAAGCTATGCCAACCCTGAAGGTTATAAATCTGCCCATGAAACTGAACTACTTATCCTAAAAAACATAGGTTGAAATATGAAAAGAAATTGACCTCCTTTAGAAACTAAATCAGCTGATAGCGCTTTTTGTCACTATTAGGTTTTAATTTTTTATGCAGGACAGTGTGTCACTTTTCCGTTGAAAGATCGTTTAAGGCGAACGAAGTCGCGGACAACAGTTAGAAGTAGATAAATAATTTCTATACATTTCAGATGACCCCAGATCATGACAAAATTTTAGCAGATGTTGTGGAAGAATGTAAATCCAGTCTGGCAAAGAATTATTCTAAAGTAAAAAAAAATTAAGAACTATAAAATATTTTTTTTTAGCCTGTACTGTCCCAAATAAAATATTAAATAAACAAAATGGAGAAATGGTATGGAGTTCTCGAACACATATCTTTAGCTGAGCTTTTAAGAACGAAATTGCTGAGAACAACTCTTTAAGATAGACAACCAACAAATCTTTCCTATACCAAGTTAACTAGGCAAAACTGATTCAACCTCGATACACTCTCGCTACAGCGCACTAAAGAGATTAAACTTCAGTAAGCCACTAAGGTATTTAAATGGAATTCATCGTAATAATATTAAAATATAGTATAACTTGGAAAAATGTTTTCGAGGTATATCATCCTTCGCCTACTCGCGAAAACGATGGAAAATATATAGGGATCATAATAATGTCAAAAATTCCCTGTTTCCGATCGGCATCACCAGGGCTTTAGAGGTGTTTGAAGGTAACGCAAAATAGAAGTGGAGAAGGGTCTGCTCAGACCACTAGACTGAAGAACTTTCCAAAGAAAAAATATGACTCCAAAATGGCGAATATTTTTGGTTTCTCGATACGGAATGCACTGACGACGGTTTTATGAGGAAATTGGGGGATTCTAAGAAAACATCTCCTATATCGACCTTTTTTTTTGGAAAAATTGTTCAGTTTCGTAGTTGAGCACACATTTGAATTGTTGCACGCTCTTGCATTTACAACCTGTAGCATTTTTTATGATGCCGGCAAAAAAATGTAAAACCCATCTCTAACCCGGGGTGTCGCGAGAGGCGACAAAGGGATTGTTAACAGTAGGATTGGCAGTAGCGTCTTACATTCTGCGGTCACCTACAACCGCGGTCCATGGTGACGACGGCCGCAACGCTCATTCTTCCAGCTGGAATTCTGGAGGGAGCTCCCCGTTCTGCAGTGGACGTTTCATGGGATGTTGTGATGATGACTATTCAGTATGATAGAGAGTATTCAGTATAAGAGACACTGATTTGAAAATAGTATGAGGTTTTCAAATCAGTGTCTTTATATTAATAGGTCTTTACCTATGAAATTGCCGTTTTGTATGACGAATTTTAGGTAAAGTCAATTTTCAGTACTAACATTTTTGTATTTTTCTTAGGAATTATAAATCCAATTTTTTTTAAGTATTATTGGGAAGACATCAAGCTAACAGAAGCTTAAATTTAATGTTCGAAAAATAATATCTGTAAAAAAATATAACAAATCTAATGATGAAATCGGACGACATTTAAGACGATCAATTTTCGAACCTATAATTCTATATATCAAACTAAAAATAAACACTTTATTTTATGCGTAAATTGATAACCTTGAAGTCAGCTTTCAAATATAAGACAAATGGAAAAAATAGCATGAAAATTATAGGAATTATGATCTCATTAATCTGTAAGAAAATTTCGGCAATTTCATAGGTAAAGACCTATTATATCTCTATCTTTTTTTTAGTGCGATAGAGAAACTGCACTGTACGAAGTAGAATCGCGGAATCAAACTAACTAAAGCGAAAAAGTAAAAAAGAACATAGGCATATGCCATGCCGCAAGAAATAATAAATATTACTAAATCATGAATTAGTTGCCAGAATATTTTAGCAGCAAATAAAGTGAAACCTACTAAAGTAAATCCTATGTTTTCCTGCGTAATGTTATTTAAATCATATGCCTTTATATAAAAGAGACATGCATATTTGTTAAACTCCACCCGGAGCTCTTTAAAACAAGAAACGATGCTAATAAAAGACCGATTAGAAAAGGTTATGCATATAGGCGTTGATTACCACCTATAAAACTAGGCGTATCGGTGAAAAATGTGGAGTGCAAGTGTGTAAAAATATATAAAAAATTACCATTAGACATAGAATGGAGTTTAAAAGAAAAATATGGCTATTAGATAAGTGCTTTTATTCAGTGAAAGAGTATTTGTATTTAGATATGTTAAGTTTATTTTATAATTAAATTAATAATGTTATTTTATTTTTTACATCAAATGAAATCTCGAACATTTTACTACGATCTGACAATTAGTTTTAATTTTATTTACTTTCATAAGATATTATTGAAAGTAAGAAGTAAAACAAATAATCGTGTTTATTATATTATTTATTTTAAGATAGATTTAATTGTAGTTTGCAATCTGGAAACGGCAAAATATATTGTTTCAATTATTCTATTTAGTTATTCATCAAATAAATTTAAATGTCTTGTATTAAGCAAGTATGCAGATGTGCAATTTTTTAATAACTAAGTGGCCCTACTAATAAAACTATAACATTTAAAAATAATTAAAATCTAAAATTAATAAGTTATATTTAGTAGTTTGAGGTAAACAGGTAAGCTCACCGATAATAGTTGGAGGAAAATATGTTTAACGAAAACAATTCATTATTAAAATATGAAAAAAATATATATATAATTTACCCTAGCAGGATTCGATACGGGCTGTCTATACCTGGTCAGGATGTCTGGTAAAGAATTATTCTGGAGAAAAAAAAAGAAGTATTTAAATAAAATATTAAATAGACAAAATTGAGAAATAGTAGTAGAAATGGTATAGTATGGAGTTCTGGAACACATACCTTAAACTGAGCTTTCAAGAACGAAATTGCTGAGAACACCTCTTCATGATAGACATATCTAACAAACCAACAATCAACAAATCTAACAAGGCAAAATTGATACAACCCCGATACACTGTCGCTACCTACAGCGCACTACAGAACTTAAACTTCAATATCATAATACCAAGTTTTTCCGAGCTATACAATCCTTCGCCTATTCGCGAAAACGATAGAAAATTTATTTATTTTATTTTTTTATAATTGATATATTAATCTTTTCCTTGTGTCCGATCGGCATCACTAGGGCTTTAGAGGCGGTTGAAGGTAGCGCAAAATAGGAGTGGAGAAGGGTCTGCTCATATTACTAAATTGAACAGCTTTCCAAAGAAACATGGGTCGAAATCGGAGAATATGTTTTGGTTTCTCCATACGAAATGTATTGTCGACTGAACAAACCCATGTCTAACCGGGGGTGTCGCGAGAGGTGACTAAGAGATTGTTAACAGTTTACGGTCAAGCACAACCGCGGTCCATGGTGCCAGCCGCAACGCCTACAAGCGTGGTGACTATGGTACTTACTCTCCACATTGTTACAGCTAGACTTCTAGAGGGGCTCCCTGTTCTGCGGGGGACGTTTCTTGGGATGTTATGATGATGGTTATTCAGTATAATAGAGAGATTTAGTATGAAAGACACTGATTCCAAAATAGTATGAGCTTTTCAAATCAGTGTGTTTAATATTATATCCCATTCTTTTTTAGTCCGACATAAAAATTACACTACAGTTACACCCAACTACCACACTACAGTTACACCCAACTACACGCAAATAAAGAAAGAAGATGTGTATATACTGCAAGAAATAATAAATATTAAGCTAAATCATCAATTAATAGCCAAATATAGTGAAACTTACAAAATTAAAAAAAGTCTTGTATTCAGCAGGTATGCAGGTACGCATTTTTTAAGTAACTATAAGTGGCCCTACTAGTCGTATAACGATAGTAAAATAATTTCGCTTTGAATTATATTTTGTAGTTTGAGGTAAACAGGTAGGCTCACCGATAACAGTTGGAGGAAAATATGTTTAAGGAAAACAATTTATTTTAAACAGTATGTAGTAGTATATTTATGACACCATTTCAAAGAAATTACGACTAAATGCCGTCATACTCGTATTTAGCACGCCACTATGAAATTTGCTTGCCATAAAATTAACACATTCACATTGGACTTTTGTATTAATTACAAGTAGGAAACATGCATTATTTATTTCATGTGAACACGCAAGTATTGCTGATAAAAAACAGGAGCAGCGTGTATATCTCAGCTAGGCTGTAAACGTAGTGTATTTTTGATTTTTTTCTTAAGTTTGTTTTATTTGACAATTTCGAGCCATTAGATAAAGCCACAGGACTAGCGAAATTTTTAAAATTGAATATTTAGTCAGTGTTTAATCATAATATTAACACGAAGAAGAAGACGACGTCACAGCAAAAAAAAAACTATTTTTATAAAAGAAAGAAAGATAGCAGTGAAGTGGCGGGCATTTACTGCAGTATTTTGCCCTTCATACCAATCGTAACAGTCTAGCTAGAACTAAGTAAATACTCAAATTGAATAAATAACAATAGAAAAACTTAAAAGAAAGGCTTACATTTCCTTTTTCCTTTATATTCACGGCGTGGAAAGCTAGATGTTTGGGTAAACAGGTGCCGGAGCCCTAATTTGAAATGAAGGCCTCCACGCAATACCCGCTATGAAAATTGCCAGACTGAATCGCCTTGTGTACACTGCAGGACACACAAATTAACCAAAAGATGAAACAGAATAATATATTATATGCCGTTTATAAAGGAAACCAGGTGAAGGTACAAGCTGGCTACACCTCTTTTTTAAGTACTTTTTACTACTACTCGTAAAAGTAGATTATGAACTGGCACAGATCAATGCAATCAAAACAGCCTATCCAGACGCCGAAATAAGTAAGCCCAAGTAAGCCTGTGATAAAGAATAAACGCGTGCGCGATATTCTTTTTGACATTAAATACAAGAAGTGTTTACAAACACTAATGGCAGACAAAATAACAATCCCACAATTCTTGGTGCGGTTAGGACTGCTGAAATAAAAAAAAAAACAAATACATTGCGTAAACGCAAGCATTAATTAATTAGGATAGGGGTTGTGCATTGTGGTCTCACCTTTTTATGTTTTTGGGTCTCGCATCTCGCACAGTTATATCTAGGTTTAATAAGTGAATTCCTATACATTTGAGAAAATGTGCGAAGAATAATAGCTTTTGTTTTTAATAATTTAAATTAATTATTTCTAAGTTTGACACTTATTTTATTTTTATCTCTCTACATCAACTCCACCGCTTCGGCGCGTTGTGTAATATTATATATTATTTGGCTTCGGTGTGGTCATTCAGCTACAGGGACTTAAAGAGAGCGGGATATTCGGTTATAGGGACATTTAGCGACACCGGGATATTTCGCTACGGTGACTTTCAGCGAGAGGGACATTCGGCTATAGGGACTTATAGCGACAACGGGACATTACGCTACTGTGACTTTATGCACCGAGAGGATATGTATATAAATATATATATATATAGCATTCAAAAATACATAGTCTATATTTGTATAATTGTTGTTTCAAGTCAATACATGCAGTAATTCCGAAGATATAACTACGAGAAGTTTGGAACGCGTTTTTGAATTCCCGAGGTTCCTCTCGTCTTTTCTCGCCACTCTCACTACTCGTATGCAACGGTGGAACTTGCTTGTTTGGCGAACATATCAAAAACGGTTCGTATGTGATCGAGGTTTACAAAGAACCTAACTTAGAAGAATTTCGTGAACAAATCTCGATTGCATTGATCCCTGGCTCTTATAAGGGCGTACACAGAGTCGACAAACTTCAAGAAGGACATTTTATGTCTATTTTCTTTTAGACAGAGGATTTGAAGGGCTACAATCAATATCGGGGCTTTATTTTTCTTGCGTGGCTGAAAAAAGGATGATAAGTTGTTGTGCCCATGTAATGTCAGTCATATGGTTCTTGGGATGGGGCAGGTATCAAGTAAACCTCACTCCTTCGGCACAATTTTTAGATGCTGTAATTTGCCAAGATGTCAAAAATGAAGTTTACGAAGAATCAGAAAATTGGGCTGAATAAACCAACGCTCTTGTAACTTTTCAATACATCTCCATGTAAGATGTTCCAGCCGGCAGCCTAGTGTTTAGCCTTTTCCAGATTTTTAAGCTGTTCTGTCTTAGCTAAAGCCCCCGACTTTTTTGTCTGGCGAATGTTGATGCGATAATTCGAAAAGATATCAAAAACGCAGAAAACGACTTACCAGATTGAGCTGACTAATCTAACGTTCTTCTAATTTTTCGATCCCTAGGAAAAAAATTGATATTGGTAACCCTTTAAAGTACTCGTTTGTTTAGATGATGATCTCATCATTAGAGATAGAGGTTTTTGCGTGGAGCCTTTTTTGAAGTAAGCAAGGAATTTGGCCCTCGAAGCAGCATGTGCCGTATAACCATTCATTTCTGTTACGAAACCTCAGATTTTTTATTTACGTACACAAGTACAGACTTACTAAGTTTTCTGAGTGTAATTTCCCACATACAAGTTTGTAAGGTCGTTCAACTAATGTCATATTTCTGTGTTGTGTTAAAATAATCTTATGGAAATAAGAAAAATAAACGTTCTATTTACTATAATTTTCAATTTATTTATCCCACCTACCCTACACTCTCAAAAAGATAATTTATTTTAGTGAAATAGCCTCTTAGTTGCCTTTAGTGGCAAAAGCTTAGTTGAAGACGCCAAATGAACTCTAACTTGGCTTAACAGCTACTATTACTGACAGTAGCAAAGATAAAGGCTTAACCTGTCTCCCAAAGCTAATAAAATACTCTAGTTATAATGCCATAAAGTGGTCACCTATCCAGATTCTGGCTATGACTGACGTCACTTAACTTTGGTTATTGCTTAGAATCAGCAGCCACTATTCGGCTACAAGCTCTTTGCATGTTGCAACGTTGTAAAATGATCAATCACCAAACATTATTAATCCTAATAAAAAAAAAACCTACTAGATTATCTTCTCGCTGTTTTTAAAACAAAGTTGCGTACCCATCTCCTCAACAAAACCATTTAATTCTCCGTTTACTATCATAGTATATATATATATGTATGTATACATATGTGTGTATGTATTATATAATGTTGTCTAGGCTTCACCTAATAGTAACATTTAATTACATCAAAATTACTGTTTGCCTTCTTACTTGAGTCAGGCGTTATGTATATCGTCCCTTTTGACTCGGCTACTTAATAATCTGTGGTAACAACCAAGCCTTAAGCATCTCCTAAAGAATTTATTAAAATAAAATAGTTTTACAAGATTTTGAAGATTGTTTTCTTCACATTTATGTCCCTGAAGAGACAAATGTAAATATATATAAGTATATATTTATTATTTCTTTATATTTCATATTTCATATTTTATTTAATGCAGTCACAGGTATAAAAGATGTTAAAATTATAAAATAAGTACAGGTGACACCCTGCAAGGGCACAGCAAACATGAGAGGACTAGTATATATTACACTAGTGTGTATATATGTGTGTGTATTTATTTACCTATGTTGCTTATTGTTAGTCATTAACTTAGTTATATACTATATTACGTATTACTATGTTTAGTTTACTATTACATTCATTTTAAATTTTTCGTGGCAATTGTTATCACATAATTACTTGCAGACTCTGAAAATGTATTCCTGTCCTTAAAGGTTGCCTGTAAGAGATCGCTTGCAGCGATAAGGCCGCCTTTGCCCACATTAGGTTAAGCTGTCCGTGTATGTTTGTATTTTTCTTTTATGTGAGCAATAAAGTGTACATCTATCTATCTATCTATCTATCTGGTAGCAAAAACAAAGTCAGTAAAACTTAGTACCCAAATGTCTAAGCCCCGATATTAGTTAGCTATATGGTGCTCATACTAAGAATTGTTCCTTATGATGTGGCCTTTCAATCTTGACCAGTTTCATCAGTGGCCATTGAAGGCCAAACATGACGCTAACTTTAATAAAACCCTTTTGTTCTTTACAAAAAACATAACAGTAAAAAAAAATATTTTTTTTTTTAAATCAACTACACGGACAGAAAGACACGAGACAACAATTTCATTCTATGAATGACTGTACGAGTACCTACCTGTAAAAGCAAAGCCAATAAGTTTGAAAGACAAAAAGAATAAATGCATATTTAATTTACAATTTTTTTTGTCCGCAAGTGCAAACGATACGAAGCGATCACGTCCTCTCATAATATTGGAAAATTCTTATACCTTTACGACACAACCTTAGTCGCTTTGGTTCAGGGAAATTCTTAACGCATATAAAATAAAATAAAAAGAAAATCATTTTTTTTATTCATAACATACCTTCCCTTCATAATGTTACGTGCCAGTAGAGAAAAAAAAGTAGACATTTTATTTCTTCTAGCCTTACTCCATTTTTACCAAAGTTTTTTTTTTGGAGTCGGTTACCTAACGAGGGGCATTTGAAGAGGGCACTGATTTTTACACAGAGCGACTGCCATCTGACCTCCGCAACCCAGAGGGCAAACCAGACCCAATTAGGATTAGGCTATGCGAGGTTAGTCTGTGTAGAGGCCAACCTGGTTTCAGAGTTTTCAAGCAAATGGGCTTTGACTTGGCTTAACAAGTATTATCATTGACAAATGCCGGGACCAACGGCTTAACGTGCACTGAAAAAAAAAACTTGTTAACATTCATTAAAAAAAATATCATGGCAATCATGCAACTTGTTTATATACGAGCACATAAAGTTAAATGATGGCGGCAATAAATGTATCGTGATTAAAAATCAGAACAACTTGTCTCAGTAGATTCAAAGAAGTAATTGTTAACTTTAATCAAGTCTAATAATTACTATGATAAATGCAGGTTTGTACACGGTAGTAAGAGATGATGATATGAAACAAGTGATTTGTTGATGTAATATTGTAACATGTTGGGTTTTATAAAACAAATGATAACTTATAACAAGTAACTTGAATGATTTAAGTATTTAACATTGTTAAAATAAATTTAATTTATTTAATGTGATCAAGTGATCTTATTTGAATTGACAAAGGATATGTTACATCCAAACATTGTACTTATTTGCTTTATGCAGGTGCTTTATAGGAAATTTATGGCAGATTTATGGGAGATGCAGGCAAAATTTTGGCGGCTCTGAGGGATGCAGCTATAGGAAAAAAGAAAATGTTGAATAGCTTTCTCTTTCTTTCCTATATCTACATCCCTCAGAGGCGCCAATATTTTGCCTTTGTCTAGGTAAATCAGCCATTGGGATCTGATAAGAATGAGATTGCCAATTTCTTCATCTTCATTTCCCATGCTCACTGTACGTTCAACAGAAAATGCACAAAGTTTCAGTTAGATATTTAATAGCAGTAAAAAATACAAAGTATTAAAAATCTGTAGTTTGAATGTAAGTTACAAAAGCTTTGCGGCTTTCAGCTTTCGTTGACGTCCACATTTTTCTTCTTATTTCTTTTGAATGATGAAAGAGCAGCGTTTCATTGGGAACTTGAAGATGCAGTCTGAGCAGGCAATCATATCACGTTGATCAGCTCATTATTTTCGGTAAAATCTGAAATTATAAACATATTTTATAGGAACAACTCACATTTATAATACTTATAAGTACGGATAGATGAAGGTTGCAATTGTATCACTGAAATGTTATAATGTCAAATAAAACATATATTGAAATGTGAGTTTACATTGCATTAGTGAGTGATTTCCGACTCGATCATTGACACCAATTTTGTCTACCGCTGTTTATTTATATAAATTTCGTTATTTTGTGAGTCATCACAACAACCAATGATCCTATAGTAGAAACTTTGATAACAACACGATCGTCCACTGCTGGACAGAGTTCCCACAGGATCTTGAATATCGCGAATACCTATTTATTTGCTTTTCTGTAATATGCGTCGGTCGGTAACAAAGGTTAGGTACTTACGTTTGAAAATAGGTCTCAGCTATGAAAATCCATGAAGCCACGCTGCAAGAAGATGGACCTTCTTCTTCTTTATCAATCCAGGAAATAAAATTGTTTAGAACTGTGACATTGTTAACACTGTTATTTTAAACCATTCTTAATTTTCACACGCGTCCACACAAACGGACGCAATGAACACGACTGAACACGTTCGTTTAGGCCGCGACGCGGGCGTTTGGTTTCATCGATCAATTTACCTTTATCGAATAATAAAGTGCGTGTTCGTTTTGAACAAGTTAACTTGATAGAAATTCAATCATTTTAGCTTGTTTGTGACAAGAAACTATCATTTGTTATTTCTTACATGTTCTTGAATGATATGATCATATTTTTTTTAATCAAGCAGAATTTCAACTTGATTAGCCATGATTTTTTTGAGTGTGCCTTCCGAAGTGCCGAAACGTTCTGGTTGTTGTGGTTGCAATTATAAGAAGATAACTTGCATTCCTCGACATAACCGATTATTAGTTTAATAAAAAATAAATGTACGGATAAGAGGAGAAATTAAGATTCTCCATGGCCAACGTGTAAGCAATCCCTTTCTTAAATTTCCTTGCACTTGTTTTTCCGAATTTTTACAAAATTTTCAATGTAGAGGTGAAAGTGTGGGAACAATGATGGCAGAATTTATTTTGCACTATTTATAGAAAAGGAAAAACAACAAACTTAATTTTAATGGCTCGTTAATTATTCGTTTTATCCCTAAAACCAGTAATCCGGGCTTATAGATTTTCAACTAAACCAACTCTTCCGCACGTAAACACAGCTTGAGTGGTCCTATATAAGTATATTTTCCTAGTTAAAATGTTAGAATACCCTTCTATAATATTTATGTAAATATCTGTGAGCGGCAGGTGTCCCAACTTGATTTGCATAAAGTTGTAGTTTGCGCGTCCACAGAATGAGAAAAATTAAAGATACCCACTAGCAAACCAAGTTTAAGAATTAGACAAGTCTAATAACTGTCAATAAACTACCTAAAACAAGTAAATGAAAAAGGGTATAATTTTCACGCAGATTTTTGAGTATAACAGTTAGTAATAGTCGCTGTTTTTTAATTTATTTATTTGAACATTTTATATTTTCCTATAGTCAAAAATAATCCGATAATTAATAGTTTTTTTTAGATGGACTGGATGGAAGAACATTATTTAAATAGAACTAAACATGAAAATAGATAACTGTATCAAAGTGTTCCCTCCAGCACACGGGCCACCGGCCAAAACCACAAACGTCGCCACAAGAAGCTAGAAGTGGCTACAAAGGTAGCTGAAGCGTGCGATAGCCACTTGTGGCCGGTGGTCGACACTTGCGGTCGGTAGATGCTATATATGCTTTTTTTAACCCATGCGTGCAGTATCATAAGGGACTCTGACGAAGAAGGTTTAATTGCGCTGATTCTGATAAAAAAACGTCGTCGTAGAAGACGATTCCATAGTTATTGGATACATACATCCAATATAAACAAATGTAACAAACGTAAAATGTAACGAGCATTTCGATATAATGTTTTAAACCATCCAGAAAAGTTCTTCCAACATTTTCGTTTAAGTACAGATACGTTTTGGGAACTACTGGCTTTATTATATAATGGATTAAAGCACCACGACACCAACATGCAAAAAAGCATCTCCCACAAAAAACTACGTGCGTGCGTTGCCTTCGATTTGCACAGGTTAAATGAAGTAAAGAAGAGAGGGGCGGGGAATCGCGCGAGAGGCCTGTTGTCGCGTTTTGTATCGGCGTTTTGTGGCCGTTGCGGTCCATAAGAAGCAAGCAACGACAATTTGTAGCATGTGGCGGTCACCGGCGTCAACCGTGTGCGGCGAGTCCATATAAAATGTATGAAAACTACAGGAAATATGCCGGTGGCGGCGTTTTGTGGTTGTGGCCGGTGGCCCGTGTGCGGGAACCCAAAACTTCCAAAAAAATTGGTATAATTGAATCTGCAGATTGCTCCCTTAAAGCAAAGATAGCGTCCCCACGGACGCACTATGATGCATAATTTTTTTTAAAGAAATACATTGACAAACCATCACGAATCTCAGCAGCGTACGAGTAAAATAAATCAGCACATTACATAGCTAAGCAGAGATTTTATACAAACATTCCTTCTCGCATCACGGAATTCTTACTCTTTGAAATATAGAATGCAGTGGAAACAGTGGAATATATTGCAAACTTATAATAATAAAATATAATTAGTTTTATGTGTCTGCCGAAAAGACAAATTTGCTGCGGAAGCATAGTTTCAATCTCAATAATTAGTAGGACCTTGGAGACCGAGCTTTGCTCTATAATAGCTGCCTCAACATTAAAATATCATCAAGTGAGTAGTCTACGCTACCCGCCAACAGATGGAGCTTTAGGTTTTAGTGGGGTTAGCTTAAAAACGGCGTAAACGAATTTTCCCAGACAGAGACTTAGATCGATTATTCGCCCCCGAAAACCTCCGTAAATTTCATCGAAATTATTAGAGCCGTTTTCGAAAAACCGATTACAAATATTGCTCGTTTAATACTATAGGATACCTTGAGAGATATACCAGATTTATAGATTTTATCATACCGATACTCAGATATTGGGTTTTTTGAGAAGAATTGTTCGCTATACTTACTCACCTAACAATGTTATCGACGTTTGTAATAGGGGAAATGTACATAATAGTATTTTATTCAATATACTACAACAAAATGGGTTCAAGACGAAAAATATTAAATCCCACACAAGAAATTATCATTCCGTCCCCTCCATTCTGTTAGAAAGCGACTAACTAGGTACCGCACTTGTATTTTAGAAGATCAACCTGAACAAGAACATACCAGCAGTCGTTACGGGGAGAAAGTTAAGTTGGACGAACAAGACAAACTTCAGATCCGATTACTACATCAACAAAAGAGCCGCTACTCACCAAAAAATCTTACTTAAAAGTATTTTAGTTATTTAAAACTTGTTTCGATATAAAATAAGACGCATCATTTCAGTGAAATGCATTCTTTTATATCATTAGGGCTACAATATTGTAGTATTTAATAACATTTCATTGATTTTTGTATTTTAATAAATTTTCCAAGCACCTATCTGACAAGAAAGATATGTCTATTTAAACAAGACGTCTACAAAAATCCTAGTCTGCGAGAGGCCGTAGCACAGTGACCTACAAGCGTGCAACTTGTAACAGCCTGTCCAAACAAGTATTCCGCGGCTTTGGAACACTCTGTCGAGTTGCGCTTTCATGGGAATGCCAGGAATTGTTTTGGATAGTTTATGATGATGAATTTATATGCAAATCTAAGAGAGGAAGGGCCTTAACTTTGCTAGCCAAAACCTGTAAAATACAACTGACTGTTGATTAAGAACTTCATATTTTGTCATAATAGATTTTTGCGATCTGCTTCTATTTGAGTCGATGGTAAAAAATACTATAAAAGCTTAGTCAAATAAATAGCTACATCAATAGCCTTTTAGTTGCCTTCAAAAAGGTCCCTCTTAGTGCAGGAAAGTGGAAAAATAGGACACGACAGCACGTGTATCATGGTTTGCAAAATGCCGCAGTCACACTTGTCGTTATCAAAGAAGCCCCATCTCTTCATAAGTTCCCCACACCTGCCAACGCCCAACCGCAGTCCGTTCAGTGCCTTCCACATGGATCAGGGCAAATAGAGTCCTGATGGCAGCTTTTCCACACCACAATACACAATGACAATGGAACAAGCTCTACTAGAAGAACTGTTTCTTGCAACTTGGATTAACTCTTTAGGAATGTTAAAAAAACCGATAGAACGTCCCAGAAATACAAGGTGGTATAAGGGCGATGGAAATTATTCCAATGACACCGTTTTTCATAGAGATATAGATTGAAACGAACATTGTTAGTATTTATTTTAGTATAGACATTTTTTTTTTCATTTACAAACTATCTTGCGTCAACTTATCATAATCAAATATGTGTATAAATAGAGACTCTCAGGCAATGCACTTCTAAATTCTCAGCATAGGCAGGTACCCTTTTATCTATTCAGGAAGAATTAAAACCAATGTGAAATTAACACAGTAAAGAAAAATATGATTATTTGGAATGACCTTCCAAGGGTCATCAAAAAGCTAAGGTATGGTCCACGAAAAATTTGAGAAATCACTTGGAGGAAAAAAGAACGATTTATAATCACAAACAACCAGAATTGTTAGAAACCACATGAAAATTATGAAAACATCACCAAAACCTACCAACTACATTTTTACTTATGAACCATCTTACCAACTTATTTATAGGCATCAAAGATTACCTAAAAGATGACAAAAATAGAAATATTGAACTTTTGGTCTAAAAAATTAGGAATATTCTGAGAACGATTTCAATTTTATTACCTACATAGAAAATATTTTTCTGTTATTCACGCTTCTGACATCTGACTGACAGTCAAACTGTCATCGTTTGGTTTTGATTGCCAGTACGGTTTGCAAGTATCAAAAAAGAGTTTTTAATCTATTTGTATACACCCAGAATTTTGTCGCTGCGCTCGGTCTGAGATTACACCTGTATTAAATATGATTAAACTACGTGGTCGACGCGTAGGCAGCGCGGAATACAAAACAGTAGGCAGGCCCCGCACAAGGTGTACTGACGACTGCGCAGGACCGGTCGTCATGGAAATCTTTAGGGGAGGCCTATGTCCAGCAGTGGATGTCTTCCGGCTGATACATAGAGCAACGCGTCAAACCGCGCAAGCTTTGCGCGCGAAAATCGTGTTACTCTATGGGCTGATATGATGAAATGCCGTCATCATGCAAACAGTGCGATTCATTATTGTGTTATTAGATAAAAGATCTAACAAAATTCCATTTATTCAAATAAATTCAAAGAATAAACATGTCACTTTAAAAAAAATTAGTCATTAAAAATCCCACCCCTAATCGTTCCTGGTGCAAAGGTGCCCATTACGCTTGCCGCATTACCGCGCTGTATGGCGATGGAAAGCCTCTGCACCAAAAACGATCCGGCGCGGGGATCATTCCCAGACTCCCTCAGACGACGCCCAATTTCTAAAATAAAAGATTTCGCGTCACTGCCCCAACAACTCGTCGCCTCCACAGCGAATGGCACGAAAGCGTACCGCCGCTCAAGATCAGCATACTTGACCCTCTTTTTCTGAGCTGCGGCCTCAGCAGCTGCTCCAGCCAAGCACACGGTGCGGCTGAGATGCGACGTGGCAAAAGTACTTACACACGTCGCATCCCAAAGCAGGCACCTTCCCTTCTGCCACGGCACCAATGTCATTCCGTCGGGCCTTTTACCATCTAGACGCAAGGGGTATTGGTTGAAACTAGAGCCCGACGGAGAATCTCATTGAGAGCATGGTGCCGGGGAAATCTGCCAGCACAACGACAGCAACTAATAGCGTGGTGGCCGTTGGTCTCCACCATGGAGCCGCAAAATGGTGTCGTTCGCACACATCGCAGCCCAAACGGAGAGCAACCGCCACACACACAGAGTCACTGTCGAGAAGTGTTCCCAGGTTAGGGGAAGGTAATGCCTGAAGCCACGCACCAGATTCAGGCTGAGAAACAGCTTTAAGCCTGGCAAGTTCAGCCCCGGCCAGTCCACCCATAAGCTCACCCAAAACTCTCCTCGCTCCTACATCATCCCATGCCCGCTGACTGTGTGGCAAAGTAGGCAAATTCGCGGACGGATTCAAAGCTTTCCACGCCGCCAAGGCGTCCCCAGCAAAGGGGATGTTTGGCCTGTCACCATCAATTGATAGAATATTAGTGATCAGGCCAACAGCCCCATGCGACGACGCCAAGAAGGCTGGCAAGCAAACATCCTCAACGCATCGAATGCCTAGTCCTCCGTAGCGAATAGGCAATGCAGCTTGACGCCATCGTTGTGTATCGAGGGAGACATTCAAGATAGTCTCTACCGTGTCTTTTAGTGAGTCGTCAAAGGCAGTGACTTCTTCAGGAAACATCCAAGTTGGTGCCGTCCGCAGTAGGTATACAACCTTTGGAACGGCAAAACACATCCGCAGCAATACCATGGCGACATGAGCCGAGATGTGCTTGAGACGGTCGCGAGCTAACAAAAGCAATTGCCTTCTGGATTCGATGGCCTCAGGAATTGCCATGGGAAATATAGGCGAACCCAAAAGGTAGAAATTGTCAAAAGACAACTCTTTGAGGCCGGGAAGGATAGTGGAAATAAAGGGGAAGGAAGAGCGAGAAGCTGGCCCGCAGGAAAAGAACTCGCACTTGGACGCGTTTACCTCCAGCCCCAACTCTTTAAGCCGTTATTAGATTAGTGTTATTAGATTTAAATAAATAAAAATGAAAATGAAATTATTTTAAGAATACCAATTTAAATAACAAATATTTTAATAATCAAATTAAGTTACATTTTATGGCATATTTAATGACTCCATGAAGAACTGAATAAAATTCCCCTAAAATACTATAGTTTTTTTAACCCTTTAATAACAAACAGAAAAACCAACCGAGTACGAGTCCGACTCGCGCACCGAGGGTTCCGTACCAGTACATAATATTAATTGTATTAGTTGAAATTGCAGTAACTTACTGTTCTAGACTCGCGATTGATCAGTTTTTATTTTTTGTCGTTTTTTTATAGCTTATGCAGTATAAATGTACAAATTTTAACGCTTCTGAATGTTCCAGTTATTACGATAGAGTTAAAACAAAAAGCAAAAAACGCCTATAAACACGTTTGTAGTAGGGTAGCTACCAATATATTTTTTTTGTGTTTGTTGCTATAGCAGCAACAATACTGTACAGTGTACTTGGTTTTCAAGTTATGATGAAATATGTCAAAAAAATACCATACCCCCTAATCTCCGAAGTTTGTGCAAGCAAAAATCTGAATTAATTACAGTCGATAGAAATTTATGTAAATCTTACAGCAAAAATAAAACGATCTTTCTAAGTTGTACAGTTTTTTAGAAATCTGCAAAAAATCTTTACAAACAAATTTAGTTTTGCGGTCCTAAAAATGGACTTTATTGCTTCCAAAAATACTGTTGGTATATCGGAACCCTCGGCACCCGAGTCCGACTCGCACTTGACCGGTTTTTTTATTATTATTTTCGCGCCCCCGTTTAGCTGTTTGGGAGCCCCTCTTATTTTTTTTTTTTTGGTTGTAGCGGCAACAGATATACACAATTAGTGAAAATTTCAAATTACTACCTATTACGGTTCATGAGATACAACGCGCTGGCAGACGGACAGACAGACTACGGAGGCATATCGAAAGGCTCCCGTTTTCCACCCATTGGGTGTAGAACCCTAAAAAGGACTACAATTTATTATTTTTTTACGAAAAAGGGCTTTATCTGCAGAGGTTCATAGCGCGACACATGAAGACTTTTTTCGTTAAAACTAATTTGAAATAAATAAATAAATAACAAATTTAAAATAACAGATACACAGATATATTTTGCTAATTGTCAATTTATTTTTGAAAATTTAAAGGAAACGCATGTTTACATGATTAAAAAAATTATTGCGAAATATTGTATTGTAAAACTTAATCTATTTCAATCTAAATACGTCTTTAGAGCTTTTCACCCGACTGCGGCGAAGCCCAAAAGGCGGGTTATGTGTTTGCCCTGAATGTATGTAAGTAAATAAGTATGTATGTCCATTTATTTGTGCCCTCGTACTAAATAGCTGAACCGATTTTGATGAATTGTTCATTGTTAAATTTATTTTATTAGCGCGAGTGACACTTGGTGTACCTATTAGGCCGGTATTTCACTGGGACACCATGGTGGCGCGACTGGTGGCTCGACTGGTTGCGCTACTGGTGTCTGTAACTAGACACCAGAGTCGCTACACCCTGCGGCTACAGTATGAAGGGCTATATTTCACTGGGAGTGGTAGCGCGACCAGCAGCCGAGCTGGTGTCTAGTTACGGACACCAGTAGCGCAACCAGTCGCTCTACCACTAGCAGTGAAATATAGCCCTTAATACTGTGGCCGCAGGGTGTAGCGATTCTGGTGTCTTTACTGGTGTCTTGTTACGGACACCAGTGGCGCAACCAGTCGCGCTACCAGTGTCCCAGTGAAATACCGGCCTTAAAATTGTGAAAAATCTAATTTGGCTGATTTCAAAAGGTCAAATTGAAAATCATGAATTTTTTTCCACTGTCTACCTCTAAAGTGGGGTATCAAAATGAAGAGCTTTAAGAGGTGATCACAAAAATATATAAAATGTTTATGTTCAAGCAAAAATTTTAGAATTATTTTGAAGAAACAAATCTGAAAATTAAAACGTTACAAAATACCCTTCTGAGTAGCGAAAAAGTGAAAATCAAGCTAGGATCTATAGGATTTGGTTAACTTGAATTTTATAAGATATTGCACGAAAAAAATTGTTTACCGCCATAAAACGTGTTTACGTCCCCGCCGCATGCAATATCTTATATAATTCAAGTTAAACAAATCCAGATCCTAGCTTATATTCCTTTTTAAGTTTTTGATTTCAAATATACTTTTTTATTTAATTTCTTTGAAAATACAGGATTTAAGGACAGATTGGCAAATATTGAAAGGGCGTGATCAGACAAAACTTTCAGTGAACAAAACTTTCAGGAAATAAAAAAGAATCGGTTTCGCCATACAAAATTGCAAACTTGGTTAGACAGTTTGTATATTGAAGCCGATTTTTTTTATTTCCTGTAAATTTTATTCCTTAAAAGATGTACAGTGACGTTGACTAATCATGACCTTTCAGTATTACACCCTTTATAGAAGGCCTGGCCCAGGTGTTTAGCTGTAAACTCAAGCTTTTATCGATAAAATTACATAATTTTTTTTAAGATACATTATTATTTAAATTTAGGATATGATTCCTTTTCCCTGTCACTTCAGTAGTATCTACTAAGTACCATCTGGTATTTGGTATTATTACTAAGCATAAGATAAATTTATAACTTTATAAGGTACACAATCCTCCCCACCGCTTTTGTGTTGTTTTATTGTAATTTTGTGTCGTCCTTGTTTTGTCCCTTTTAGGCAACCAAAGTGAATAAAAGTCGCTCTTAGTAATTTTTACTGGTCCGTATTTTTCCTTTGACTTGAGATTGGCAGGAATGGCTGTTGCCTCTTATAACGGCCGATTGCCATATATTTTAAAAAGTGAAGTAAAGTGAAACATTTATAAAAGCTAGCAGCGCTTCTCAAAGTCCGTAAAGCTCACATTTTTAAATGGTGAAACATATCGGAAGGGAGTTATAAACTGGATCCCTCTATTTACCTTGATCACGAATCTCGATAGCCTAGCTAAGTGGACGCTGCGGAAAACTCTCCCACTTAAATGGGTTATAACGGAACATTCAAAAGTGCATTCAGATTTTGCGGAGGAATATTGAGGGTTTTATTTCAATATGGGGGCAATTTAGTGGTAAAGTGGGTTTTACGAAAGAATATGATGGAAACGATTTAATTTTAACACTTCCTGCGTTCCGATAAAATCTACAAAGAACAGGGTCGCTATTCTCCTAAATTTCTTAACATTGAGTTAATGTTAAGAGTCCGGTATTTGCTATCGGCGAAAACGCGTGTACATTGCATGCTTTCTAAAAGAACTAGAAATTTATTCTATACACAACGAGCAGCGTAAAAATTAGAAAAGAAAATATCTGTCAACTCAACTCAAGGATAAAATTTTATACTTAAGAAAGAAGAGAAAGATATGCAAGATACACGACGCTATGAAACTGAAAGAGATGGATACATTTATCTAAAATACGTCACGCACTCTCACGAAGCTCTCACGCATCCACAATGGCGGCCATTATTTACACAAAAATTATTTAGAAATTATAAAAAAGGAGACGCTCTCCTTTTTAAATCTGTGATATATTATACTTAAACAAAACCTTTTAACAGTAAGTAACTAACCTACGGATAAAATAAAACTGAATGTTTACTTTAACCCAAGCAAAATTTTGGTAAAACATTGTTGTTTTCTTTTACAGGGTGAAAATCTTTCAGGGCTATAAATAAACCTACCAAATATGGGCACAAAGGTATTGTTATAGCTAATGTATGAGTAGTCTCTCTTACCACCTATAAGTGAACAGAAGTGAAGATTGGAATAGAATTAGTGCAACTGACTGGACCATTCAAATCACACAATACTAGTGAAGTGAATGATAGTGAATGCATACAAAGCTAATCAAACTACCACACTACACATATTATATTGCACAAGCAAAATCTCTGAAGCTTAGTTGCACAAAGCTGCTCGTCGGTGAAATCATTTTAACCTTGAGCGGGTCTCTGGATGAGTTCAAAAAATGTACTACCCAATAATCTGATTCCAAACTGTGGCTTAGCGTCCATCAGGGAAAAATCACAGGATCTAAGATCTTCAGATCAATGTCTTCGACAGTCAAACCGCTGATGGTTCACTGGTCGAATAAATATTAATTATTATTATTTTAACAAATATGAAACAAAAGCAATGAAAAGAGTAAAAATTCTCGAGAAATCTGTAATTAATTCAATAAAACGAAACTGAGATGTAATATTTGGGATTGTGGATTTTCCTTGATAAATTTAGTATGTGGTTTACTTAAAAGCTAAACGCCCCAGTACCAAAAGCCCATTAAAAAACTACTTGGATGCTAATGTAAGTAATAAAGTAAAAATTGTAGGGTATATTTGGGAACTGAATAAGCTAACAAATTATTAGATAAGGTATAGCACATTCAGGATAAGTCGGGCTATGATGGTTATTTTCTGAGCATTGGTGAGAGGCGGAGAGCCGATGAATGATTCGTTAGCCTTCCCCCACATGCAGCGCTCACCCCCGCGACTCATTTTTCAACTTCTGCACATTAATGGTCACAGCCCGAGTTATTTTGTAAGCTGTAAAGAGCTTTAATGAAAGACAAATATCTATACAAAAATATAACAAAGAGTCTTAAGATTTTTTATGACTACTGGTCAGATTTACCAAATATGCCACTTCTAATTTCTTACTTATTGGGGAGAAATGAAAATATCTTATTATCTTAAACTAATAAATATTTTAAGAGCATATTCTGTACTTTTTGTCATTCCCAGCATATACCAGAGATCAGGAAATAGTCAGGTGTTTTGTAAACAAAATCAAAACATCAAGTTCATGTGTTAAAAATGTAGATATTTCTGACATTCTGTATGTAAAACGATAGATTAAGTGTTCCTCTGTGTATTGTGGTTACAAACGTGTGCCTCGTATAATTGGAAATAAATCTTTTTTTATAAGAATTTTTTTATTATAAGAAAAAAGTTTGTTTACAAAACACTGACTCTTTTGTGAACTCTATAATAGGTATTTATAAATTAATATTTTAGGTATTAACAGATATTTTATCTGTCAGCTTCAGTCAGATGGGCTAGCTTTGCGTATTAATAGGTAAAGTCAAGTGCAGGTCAAGCTTAACACTCGCAAAGCAATTCTAGCCTTAGTAATCAAATTAAGAACGGTACAAAGCTCAAAACAAACAATTTATTGATAAAGTTAAGATTTTACAAGTCACAGTAATTTGATTAAATTATATTATACTATGTGTCTAGCTTGACCTGCTCTTGACTGTTCAAATGCAGTAAATATATAATAATTAGCGCCATTTAGCGCAAATTGACTAAATTAAGTACTATGTTAGAAACGAACCTGTAGGGCTAATGAATCATCCAAATTTATGAATAAATACCCAGTTGATGGTGATAAAATGTAAATTATCTGCATCAGAGCAGTCAGCAGATGAAGATAAAATTACATTTACCTACATCTCTCATATTCGGTAAGTAGGTCCTTATTACCACCTTAATGGGGCTTGTAGGTGACCAATGAGCGCTCTAGGGTAATAATGTAGCTAGAAAAGCCCTAGGGCGGTAAGTAAGTACCTACCTCAAAGCCCTAGGGCGGTAAGTAAGTACTTACCTCAAAGCCCTAGGGCGGTAAGTAAGTACTTACCTAAAAGCCCTAGGGCGGTAAGTAAGTACCTACTTACCTCATAATCGAGATGTAAAGCAGAGTAGTTAGCTCGGGTGTAAGCATCAATTGCACCCTCGAACTATAGGCGCCCTCGCTGCGCTCGTGCGCCTAAATATATCGGGCTGCAATTGATGCCTTACTGCCCTTGGCTACTAATCTACTATTATCAGCATCAACTGGAACTGCAGAATAAAATGTGGATAAAATAGTAATTAAAACACGAGCCTTATTTTTCATACGTTTATTTCTTTTTCTTATAATGGGTGTAAGAGACAGCCCTCCGAATACTGAAAGGGCATGCATGATCAGTCAACGTAATTGAACAACTTTCAGTGAACAAAACTTTCAGGAAACGAAAAAAAATATCGGCTTCTCAATACAAACTGTCCAATCAAGTTTGCAATTTTGTATGGAGAGGCCGATTTTTTCTTTCTTTTCCTGAAAGTTTTATTCGTTGACTGCTCATGCTCTTTCAGTATTCGGAGGGCTGTACCTTACACCCTGAATAATTAAGAGCAAGCATTTTCATTTCATCATCATTATCAGATCGGCAGCGTGTCATTAAAATATTATTTATATCTTTACACCAGTTAAAAATAAAACATCTACACGCTAAATCGAATATAAATCAAAATTTGTTTCTTTAGGCTCAATGCAGTTAATAAAGTTAGTATTTACCTCAATACTTAAAATAGTTTTTGCGTACAATTTTATATTTTCTGATTTGGTGTGGGTTTTAGTTACCCAAACTAATACATCCTGAATGGTCGAAAATATTTCCTGTGAATCTTTGTTAAGGTAAAACAACTTTTCATTTTTTTTATTGTATTCTCTACTTTTCAAAAACTCACTGTTTTTATTTTTATCATAAAAGTTGTTTTTAAAATACAAAAAAAAAATACAATACAATAAATGTAACACAGTCTTTGAAGATGTGAGTTTTTGTTTTTTTCAATAAATAACCAGTTACATACTGCAGGTGTGCCTTTCTTTTTGGGTTATCGCACTTAACTTCATAAGGTATAAATATATCTTTTTCTAAATAGCTTAAATCTATCTCAAGAGATGTATTATTTGCTTCATTTTGCTTGAAAAGTTCTTTCATAGATTTAAACATATTTTTACATGTATCTTTTTCACAATTAGACACCCGGGTCTAATTGTGAATGCGCCCCTGTCTAATTGTTTAATAACAGGGCAAGAAAACGCGATCTCAAAAGCTTGTGGAGATGGGTTTGTGTTCCTAAAACCGTGGCTTCTTATGGCTCCAAAAAAGTTTTCTAACGGGTCTTGGTTAAAATGTCGCATTAATATTGATTTAATATTGTAATTTTCAAAAAGTACATCCCTTAAATACTCGATATTGTTAACAGTATGTAAAAAGTTTTTTATTGTTGGTACTGTTGTTTCTTTGTTATTCACTAGGAATGTCATGGAATTTAGTACTACTTTTGCTTTCGACCATACCGTACTATGCTGAGATCTTGGCGTTAATGCGGCTAGAAGAGGTTTTCCGCTTCGTTTTTTTGAATTTTCGAAACTCCCATTAAGGGAGTCAAACAATAGGTCAAAAAATAAAATGACGTCTGCTGTTTCCTGACACTTTAGGTAAAATATCTTTTTCTGAAACAAAAAAAAATAAATGTTAGAAAAATCACAAACAACTAACCGATACAAACTGTGTAAGAGACGGTGTATCGAAAACTGTAAGGGCGTACTCAGTCAACATAACTGAATAAATTTTCCACAGAAACATTTTTCGGATATGAAAAAACTTTCGACTTCTCCATTCAAACTGTTCGATCAGTGTGAGCAATTTCTATGGCGAGGTCAAAATATTTTATCATTTGCCAAAAATGTTTCTTTTGAAAAGTTGTTTGTCTAGAAAGAATATTCTAAATTACCTAAAAATTGTGACAGGCATAACTTATAAGAGAAATAAGTACTTATTAACTTGATCAACCACATAGTAAATGAACAAAAGTCAAAACATCTTTATTAGTCTTTTTGTACAATTTACAACAAAATAACGGAAAATGTACCTCAATTACCTGAGAAAAAATTAAAGAATTTATAAAGCAAATGTTATGTAAATAAATGGTACAGCAGCACTGCACTTACTTTCTCGCAATACTCAAGGAAAAACTATCAACCGCAAACTTAAATTTGTAATACCATACACATAGTATGGAATTACAAACTTTTATTTATGTTTGTCAAAAACAAATGTTTGAATGAAATATACAGATCAATTCAGAATTCAAATTGTCAAACATTAAAACAAACAAACCTCAAACGATTTCAAGTAAATCACATGTTTAACTTTTGGTAGTACTGGAACACCCTTTATTTGAATTTCCACAGATCCATGGATACTACCGTAGGATTCTTGCATGGAGATTTTTTAAATTTCCCAACACCTGTTCCTTATGGATAATTGTTCAGTTTAGTCTACTGGGCAAGCCCTTCCAGTTTTTGGTACACCCTGTGTACTAAATTTTATTCAAAAAAATCATAAAGAATATCCAGTCAGGTAGACAAACAATCCAGGATTAATATTATAGACAATTTTAATAAATCAATCGAACCAATTTTGGGTAAATCACATATTTAGTATTTGGTCGTACAGGAACACCCCTTATATGAAATTACACAGATCAATTGATACTGGCGCAAGATATCTTATATGGAGATGCTTGGTCATGCAAAGTTTCATCAAGATTCTATGAGCCATTTATGAGAAAAATTCAATTTTTCATTTTCGTTGCATGACAGCTACCCTCAAAATGAGAGCCAGCAAGAAACCACTTCGAACCCTTCGATGGATTTGCATACAACTCCTAAATTCAAAATATGGTGTCAATCGGAACTGTTGTTTAGCCGCTAGGCCAAAGCGTGACGGACAGACCGACCGACAGACGGACATTTTTGGGAGACTTGTTTTTTATGATGTATAAGTGACATAGAACACATTTTTGAGAAAATTAGAAAAACTTTTTTTCACGAATACAATACCTTTCTCGCTCCGCTCGAAAGTAAAAAGTATATTATAGACAAGATGACTACATCAAGAATGTTGCCGTATGATTCAGACTGGTGAAAAAAAAGGTGGCTGAGAATGGGCAGACAGGGCATTCTGTACTACCATACTGCAGTCAACATCCACTGCTGTTCATTGTGTCAGCCATAATGCAAAAAAGTGGTGTCTTGTACAACCCCCAAATATTCCAAACAAACACAGAAATATCTTAGCATAATTTGTTTACCTTTTAAAGATTTTTCTGCACTGACAAATTCTGACTTGAAGTTTTTTGGAGGAGGAGCAGATGATGTAGAGGCCACACCAGATGTACCGCATGCATTCTTTCTATCACAATATTTGTTACATCTCTCAAAATTTTGAAGCCTTAAAAGTAGATAATCACTAATGTTAAAACAGTTTTAGTTCAGAAATATTGAAAACTGAAAGAATAACAAAAGTTTAAGTCATTTAAAAATTACCAGGCATGCTAGCTAGATGCTAGGAACAGCTCCATAAGATAATCTTGTTGTCCAAGTTGAATACTTTTTTTCAAGGTGATTATGCCATATTTTTTGCAACAGCATTTACCCAAGTAATGAATCGCTCCTTTTCTGTCGTTGGATCAAGAAATGCATGTAGAATAACAAAGTCTGCACCTGGAAAAATTAAAATGTACATTGTTGAATATGCCTGGGTGACCTAGTGATGTTATCTAGCGATATCCTTATATAGGGGGGATGGATGATGAAAATTACTCACGGCTTTTTCCACATTTCGGGACACAACAACTTGTGACTACAACTCCTCACAGAGCCAGCCATGTTCTAAAGAAAGAATGTCCTAATCGTCTGGTAAAACAAGGTCCGGTAGGATGAACAGGGGTCAAACGTTAGAAGAGCAGTTGTTGGTGTCCAGGGGCGAGCAGTTTAGAGTTTAATTACCTAGGTACCACGAAAGCAACATTCAACAACAAACAACGGAATTTTTTTTTGTTCGATTGATTTGACATTAACAGTGTTGCCATAAGCTCATTTCAGTTTGTTTCGCTATGTAACATGAAAAGTTCCGGAATAGAAAAAAATTATGAAAAAATTAAAATTGTTGCACAAATCTGTTAGCATCTGTGTATTTCCAAAAAGTGCGTTATTGTATTTGGGTAGGTTTTCTAAACAACACCAATCACGGAAAGGAGCGTCCAAGGTCCTTTTTAGAGTACCGTAACTAAAAATGAAAATAAAATAACCCTTATACAGCGTAAATTTTTATTCGTTTTAATCCCGAAGCCCAGTGATTCTACTCATGATAACAAGCAAGTTTACCGAAGAAAAAAATTTTTAGTTGAAAAGAATTTTTCACCTTCCCATACAAAATGAGTCGATCACGTGACCACTTTAGTATCTCTTCTTCCTCGGTCCCTCACTGATGAAGATCGTGACCACATATATTTTCCTTCCATAGACTGCGATAATATGATGTGTGAACCGACCGCTGCATGTTGCCGCCCACTGCCTTCTTTATTGTTTCTGACCATCTCGTAGGTGCCCTACCTTAAGCACCTCTGCCTTCTATTTGGCCTAAAATAATCTGTTTTTCCAAAAAAATGACTTTAGAACCGCACTTAACTTAGACTTAGATCGCATAGTGTGCGCGAAGAAACGGAGGGCACGCTTTCAGCATATAGTGAAGAGCCGTATTAACGGTGGTAGGTACAGAAATACCTATAGAAGGGTATCTGCAGGTTTCTACACGAAATTATAAAGGAAATACTAAGAATTAGACCGATGAAAATATATTTTGAAAAATAACAAACAATTGATTGAAACAAAACGTAAAGACAATTTTGCCGACGAGCCACATTTTAAAAAGTAATAACTACAATGTTCTATGAAGGTCGTACTCGACAAGCCGCGTCGTGATGTTAAGTTCTATCAATATGGACTCATTAGTTCGCATGGCAGTCCAAGCTCGTATGTAGCTGAGTCAGTATGGGCATTCAATGTATGAGGACCAATATTTTCCGGATTAAAGGATGAGCCTTGGCACACTTGTTAGTTAGGTAGACTAGTATTAAAAACGCCCGGGAGTATGGGGCTAAAAGCCAGGTGGGGGGTAGGGGGAGGGGGTAAAGTTTTCCTTATCCACGAGACCGTGGCTCATCATACTCGTAACTGCATATTTATAGCTACTAGGGAAAGTTTGGTATCGTTTTCAGCTAAATAAAAGATGGTAGATTGTTTTCTGAAACAAAAAAGAAGCATTTCCATACAAAAATTAATAATAACTGTCCAAAATAAAAAAAAATAAGTTCAATATTTTTTTGTTAATGGCCATAAAGTTTTAACGTTTATTGGTATCGGTTTTAAAAAAATATTTTTAAAATGCAGCATTCATACCAATTCTAAAAATATAAGCTTTGTTAAAAACTATTGTAAAAGAAAACGTAAATTTTTTTTTAACTCAAAGCGGCAGTGACGTACAAATTCTTAGAAAAATACAGGACAACAAAAACGACTTTATATGTTAGTAAGAACCAGTATCAAGTAAGAATAGAATTTTGTTTTTAAAGAATAGGGGTCAATTCAATTTTTTTTATATAAAAAGAACCCTGAACACCCGTGTATGAACCCTGTGCACCTATAGTTATACCGTCATATTTAAACTTATAGCTGAGCTAAACTTAAAGACAATTTCGAGTAACTCAAAGGTCTGTAATTAATCGATCAACATAGATATGTGCGTAAACTACCTACATGTAGATAGATTCTGTCTTTTATGTACATTTGCCTTCGCAAGCGCACAAATCTGTGCACTTAAGTTGCCGCTGCAAGCACCTGCATCTGTGGCCACCGCACTTCTTTTTGCATCTGCATCTGATCATTTCCATGCATGCTTCGGCAACCACTGGCAAGTCTGTCCATGTAAGTTGCCAGCTGTTGCCGACTTTGGTACATCCCCAATTAGATGGATCAGGAAGATTTTGAGTCGGTGACATCTGACCCCATACAAAGACAGCTTGAAACACCGCTCGAAGGAAATGTTGGTACAGAGCGGCTTTTGTCGGAGGTATATTTTCTAATTGGCGGTCTTTAATAGTAATTAAAGACTTTCAGGCTTCGTCAACCGCAGAAAATAAACTGGATCTAAAACAATAATTATTTACAAGTATAATATTAGTTGTTTGATTACCTAGTTTCATGATGTTTATAATATCTACCTGTCATATAAAATTACCACAAACTTTTAAATTATGGAAAATACATCGCTGTTTCTGCCTTCATAGGCTGCCAAAAAACCTTCTGTGGCATTGGGTAAAGTGATCCATGTTTCCATCGCACTTTTTTTACCTTTCCCATTGAAACTGGAAACGGTATCACATCCCGTGAAGGCATGGAACAGCGGAAAGTCTTTTGCTTTTTGTGGTCCTGTAAACAAAAAAATCTTTATTGCCTACCAGGACGTGATATGAAGTAAAGGTAACAATCCTAATAATGTTTTATCAAGAGTATTTGCTATCTCATGACAAGGTAGGTACTGGTGGTGTTTTCCAGTACCAACGTGAGCCCATAGCTCCTGTAGCCCAGGCACTTGTTGCACATCAGTGACTGCTAGCACCACGGCGTCGGTGTAAACAGTGCGAATCATGACTCGTGTATAGCCCTGGTTAACTGCATCATCCATGTGTACGATCATTCTTGTGTCCGCCTCTTCGTAGTTACATGGTACTGGAAAACACAACCAGTACCTACCTTAACATGAGATAGCAAATACTCTTGGTAAAAAATTATAAGACCTTTACCTCTCAACACGTCCTGGTAGGCAATAAAGATTTTTTGTTTACAGGACCACAAAAAGCAAAAATCCTTCCGCTGTTCCATGCCTCCACGGGATGTGATACCGTTTCCAATTTCAATGGGAAAGGTAAAAAAAGTGCGACGGAAACATGGATCACATTCCCCAATGCCACAGAAGGTTTTTTGGCAGCCTATGAAGGCAGAGAAACAGCGATGCATTTTTCATAATTGAAAAGTTTGTGTTAATTTTATATGACAGTCAGATATTATAAACTTCATGAAACTAGGTAATCAAACAACTAATATTATAACCGTAAATATTTATTTTAGATCCTGTTCATTTTCTACGGTAAATAAAGCCCCAAAAGTATATACTTTAATTAGAGACCTTTAAGTTACTCGAAACTGTCACTATGTTTAGCTCAGCTATAAGTTTAAATATGTCAGTATAACTTTAGGTGCATAGGGTTCATACAAGGGTGTTCAAGGTTCTTTTTATATAAAAAAATTGGAATTGCCCTCTATTATTTAAAAACAAAATTCTATTCTTACTAGATACTGGTCTTTACCAACATATAAATTCGTTTTTGTTGTCCTGTATTTTTCTAAGAATTTGTACGTCACTGCTGCTTTGAGTTAAATATTTTTTTTTACATTTTCTTTTACAAAAGTTTTCTACAAAGCTTATATTTTTGAGATCTGTATGAATGCGGGGTTTCAAAAATATATATTTTTAAACGGATACCGATACACGTTAAAACTTTATGGCCATTAACAAAAACATATTGTACTTATTTTTTTATATTTTTTACTGTAATTATATTTTTTTGTATGGAAATGCTTCTTTTTTGTTTCAGAAAACAATCTACCATCTTTTATTTAGCTAAAAACGATATCAAACTTGCCCTAGTAGCTATAAATATGCAGTTACGAGTATGATGAGCCACGGTCTCGTGGATAAGGAAAACTTTACCCCCTCCCCCTACCCCCCACCTGGCTTTTAGCCCCATACTCCCGGGCGTTTTTAACACTAGTCTACCTAACTAACAAGTGTGCCAAGGCTCAACCTTTAATCCGGAAAATATTGGTGTTGGCGTATAACAAACGGACTAATGCGAAGTAATCTCCGCCAACACCACACACACACATACCCTCACACACGCACACCCATACACACACATCCATACACACATATACTCAACAACCCACACACATACAGAAACACGCTCACAGTCTGTAGCTCCCATTCATAATTGCTTACAATTGAATTGTGTTTCTTAGTCATAACCTAAATTTCTACTTAGTATAGTATATAGATAGATAGATAATCTTTCTTTTCTTACGGGCTGTTGCACAAGGCTTCTTTACAGTCATTTTCCCATAAATTAATAACAGCCCCTCGCTATTTTTGTTTTGCTGAGAGATTAATGACAAAATAACGTGATACAGTAACGAGGTTCTAGTGCGTACGCGTGTTACAGTTTAGGCTCACGACGTCGCCGGAACGCTTTCACCGAGCGTACTCATTTTGAGAGCTGTAACTGTAATACTGTAACGAGGTTCTAGTGAGTACGAGAGGCCACTGACAAGCCGGATCTATCCGCAGTTTTGGTTTGTATAGAATGTATCGGGAAAGAAGTGATCTACTTTTTATGTTAAAAAATCATCAAATTAGTGGTCATTACATCACGAGAATGAATGTAACTGATTTTGAATATCTAATGATTTTTTTGTAATAATCTTTGTCCTTAGGGTTCAATAGTACACACGGCCGCACTTCGGTAGAAACACTTTTGGACCTTATGGCGTGGTAATAGAGTTGAAAAAGTTTCTACCCACAAGCGGTTGACCGTGCACTATTAACCCTGTAGGCATCTATCAGCAAAAGACATTTATCCTCTGACCATTCACTCATGATGAAGAAAAACTCGAATATACAGGGTGCAAACAAAAGTACCGATTTCCTTTTAACCACATGTTGTGTAACTAGAATAAAGTACATAGAACATATTAATTATAAAAAATTAACATAAAAATAAAATACTTCCTATGAAAAAAAAAGTTCAAGTTGCCAACCCTGTTCTAAGAATCACAACACGCTCCTCCCACCCGGCGGTGCGCACCAATTGTAAACCTCTCTTATGACATCCACGAACGCACTGCGAGCGCCCTTTGATTCGCACCAAAAACCGACAATCGTCGGCTCGCTGCGAGCCGCTCGTGTAGTGTTCATTGCAGGCTCGCGAACCACGTACACACTATGTTTTAGGTAACAGTAACGGTTACAGTTACGTGCAACGTTACGGGTTCAGAAATGAGTACCTATGTTGTAAGCGTCGGCTCGCTGTGAGCCGCAAGCGTACCGCTCGCAGCAGGTTTGCGAACAACTTACACACTATGTTTTTTAGTTACAATACATGCAACGGTTACGGTTACGGCTCGCTAATGAGTACCCAGCTTTAGTCGTACGTCGAATACCTCTGTTCTTCCAAATCATTTTTGGCCATACCAGCTCTACGACGAATTTCAGCGGTGCAGCTCCCATCACAGGTTATCATCGATCAAAGATACATAAATTCACCGACTTTTTCATAACCATCGAGTGCGGCGGTGCTTGGATCGGCACAATTGAAAATGAAGCTGTGCTGTTGGGTACCGCTGTTGGGCCCAATCCGCCTTCTCCATCAGGTGCTCAAAGAGCCTGGTCGTCTGCTGGTCACCGCTGTGCGACCAGTAAACACCGACGTGGAGAGATTTCTCAATGCCGGTGTCCACCAGAATCCACAACGTTGACAACCCTGAATCCTTAAAGCAACGGAGATTCCGATAGCAAATGTCATCGCGGATGTACATACAGACCCCTGCCCATTTTCTTAACTTGTGTGCCAACGAGTAACCCGGGTAGTTGAGGTACGCCACGTCTGACGGTGTTGCTATCTGCGTCTCTGTTACAAAGAATAGGTGCGGCTTCTCGGTCTCGAGGTGATGATGGACCGGATCGAGATTGGAGTGCAACCTGCGGATGTTAATGAGGTGCACTTTTAGCTAGCTTTGCCATGAGGAGTTTTTTGTTGTGGGGAACGGAAAGTGGTCGAGACGCGGCGCGGTTATCAAATGGAACCTTTTGACTTACCAATAGACCAATACATCAAAAGCATGAATTTGCTAGATGGGGATAATCATAAAGAAAACTTATCTAATTTATGTAATAGGTACTTTTAAATTTTTTTCCTTTTATGATTACCTTTTCACGTAACAGTGATAGCTATTATTTTTCTGCTAAAGTTCCCCATCAAAGACTCAAAAGTTCCCAAATTAAAACTAAAGTTTCGAACCGACGTCTCATCACATCCATGTTTTTTTTTTATATACGATTTTCTGTACGTAGTGTTACCACCTATGAACATGCTTATGCTACTACTTGCTTTTTGTAATTGTAATTTTTTAAATGCATTTCAGTAGAGTATGAGTATTTTTTTAATGTATGAAGCATATTTTTAATTTTAAAGTTTTAAACTTAGAATGGATAATTATACTGTGAACTTTTTTGCATCAGATTGCAGTTATTTAACTTACCAACTACGAATCGTTTTCAGAAAGTGAACACCCGGCGAACTACGTTTCGTTCTGAGCCAGTTGCGCCGACTGGTATTTTCTTTGATTGTAGCCGATTTTGCAAAACACCAATTTTACCAACTTCGGACCTCCAATACACAAAGTTTTAATGTAGTATATAGTATTTCTTGACTGCTTGTGTTTATTTGTTTCATATTGCGATGTTTCGAAGCAATTGTATTTTTTTTAGAAAGATAAGAAGATAAATTAAGAAACTAAGTGAAAAGAACCATAGCCTTCTTACCTTCTTACTGACGTGTTACTGGTGGGTGTGTGAGTTTTGTGTCTGTGTGCGTGAACCCTTTTAATAACTTTATACATCGAGTCTTCTGTAATATACAACAACGTGTTTTCTAATAAATCAGTCAATGTATCACGATAAAATGTCGTAATTTTTAATAATTTCGCCGGATAGTCGACAGGAACTCTTAACTTGCTTAAGATTTAGGAGAATTGCAACCCAGTTTGAATAATAATATGCTTATTAGGACACGACTAAGTGGCCTTCTACATCAGTTTCGCCCAGGGACAGTAAAAATTCAACAACAAATATTTCCTTATTCTCAACAATAAAAAAAAATTGTCATGTACATAGAAGTGTTCGTTTTCATCATACAAATTCGAACAGAAGTAAAATTTTTCTATTCCAATAAGTTCAAAAAGAACGCTTTTGGTTAGTTTTGTATCGAGCCAGGGTAAACTTTACTTTTGTTTAAAATTTTCATACCCATTCCAAATACAAATATGATCGCTGCCAGTAATGATTTTTGTGCCAATGTCGACAAACACTGCGACATCTACCTTTAGATCTTCCGTTGAGCTGCAAGAAAATTATGTTTATAAATTCGTATGGCAGGTTGTAGCTTTTTAAAACCAATCGTCTTTTTCTTCTTTTTAATTATTGGCTACAGTACTTCCTCCATCTACAAAGTGAAAACAAAAGATATAGGCGCAGAGGAGCAGATGCGTGAGGTTTATGCAGTTCCGGTCTTCATATTTTAAGAAGTAAAAAGAAAAAGGAGATATTAGCATATTCCGTTCCACTGCCGAGTAAAGATTTTCATTCTCTTCTTCCATTCCTCTCTGTATTGCGTCCGCTCTTACCAGCCTCTTGAAAAAGAGTTGATTTCGTCACGCTATCTCTTTCTAGGACGCCCTCTTGGCCTTTTGACGCTCCCTCGGAACCCAGTTACTTGTTTTTGAAGCCATTAGGCAGTCTTGAAAAATTGGCAACATGACCAGCCGTCTCATTTGAATTGGTCCACTAGTTTAAGAAAATTGAGTTCATGACAAAAAAAATCATTAACCTAGGTTTTATTACCTTTCTTTCGGCCTAAGTTTCAATGTACCTACGGATTCGGCGAGTTCACGTTTTTATTTGTATAATTAGTTATAGATCATTTAGTTGGTAGACATATTTTTAACTCTGCTCCATAAATTTTTTTTTAACTTTCAAACTTGTTATGTGAAAATTGAAAAAAATTTAGATATTACTGACTTAATTCAAAGGCTTTTTGTGTATGAATAGTGGTTATGACCATCAACAAATTCCAAATTCCTTGGTGATTACTTACTCGGCTGATTGCAGAAAAAAATTTAGTTTTTTTCAATAACGTTGGGTATTTTGCTAGGTACTAAGTGTTGATCTAAATATATAATCCCTTGTTGAAATTCGTGAGTTAACAGTTTAATACAGTTCATTGTAGTTTAGTTCGTCATAAATAAAACTCCTAGATGTTAAAAAAGCTATACCGTTTAATGAGGCTTCCCTCGCTCACTGTTTTGTAAGGACAACTTAAGCTGAAGCACAAAAAAAGATAAACATAATTTTTCTTGGGAAAAGCTGCTTTTTATTGTTGGGTGTATCCCACTATTTCTATGGAAATACAAAATAGAAAAAGTGGGACAAGCGTTTTTTCCAAAATATATACCATTTTTTCTATTGCGGTAAATAAACCGCTTTATTTTACACCGTGTTCCTGAGGATATGCATTATTAAAAAAAATCGTATTTCAACCTATGTTTATTAGAGTAAGTTATTTAGTTTCGTAAACTGAATGTCGACTTAATGTTAAGGCATAAAAATATTGTATGGGAGAGCAAATCTTTTTTTATCGTATTTCAACTTATGTTTCTTACGATGCTCTTAAAATTAATGCATATCCTAGGGAATATTGTGTGTAAAATAGCTATTATATTCACAGGATATTTTAGTTTTTTACCTCTTCTTGTTTAGTTTGTTTACTACACCTGTTTCTGTGCTTTGCAAAGCATGCCAAGTTGTTGTATCTGATTATCCTGTCATAGTGGTCGTGGGTCATGTAGGATATACCACACAACTTTTTAGGTGGCTTCAATACTCTGAAATGAGACAATAAGATTAAACCCGGGCTGGTCTAACCTAATCCTATTAACTAACCGACTTTGATATTGTTAGTGAACTAGTAAATACTATAATGTGAAATATGTTGGATCGTGGGGCTAACTGATAATATATGTGAACAGTATATATGTGGGCCATCAATTTTTAATAGAGTACCAGACGAAGTGCGCAATGCACCTTCCGACCAGATATTTAAGAATAGACTGAAAAATTGGCTTCCCGAGAAGCAGTTTTATAATTTTAAAGATTTTAGAATTATACAATGAATGTAATTTAATTAAATACAAATCAACTTGTAACGACTGTTATCAATTAAATTTTCATTTTCACAGATTTCATATTTGCTCAATGTTAAATCAAGGTACTTTTTCAGAGATTCGTTGATAGTGATGATTTTGTTACAGGCCTTTCCTTCCATATATTAATGTTTTCGTAATTTTGGAATGGCATGCTAAAATAATACAATTCAAAAGCTACAAAATCAAAAGGATTCATAAAATTAAATAAATGCTTTTTATGAATTTGTATTTGCATGACATTTCCTTATGCGCGACATAATCTACAGCAATGGAAGCTAGTTTAAAGCACTGAAAATTAAATATTGTAATACCGCAAATTGCAAAAACAACTTTAAAGTTAAAAGGTCCTCTAAACCTATTTCTAATACTTTGTTTCATAAAGAAAGTGACTGCAATAAATTTAAAGAAGATATTAATAAAAACACCAAAAAAAAAAAATTGATTTAAAAAAAAAATCTGTTTGTAAAATGTTTTGTATTGTGATATTTTATGGCTCGATTTAAAGTTGGCTCTAAGGACTTCATAAAATAATTAGGCATTTTATTGTAGTTCTCCGGATTTCACAGTAATAAGGTTCCATAATTCTTGAATTCGAGGTTTCATACCCCGCGTTCCAAATTGCGCTAACAGCGTACTTTAGAGCACTTCGTGTTTCACTAAGCATGTCGCGTTTAAGTTGATATGTTCCGAGAGATAACCTTTTAAAATCATCTATACTAAGCCTTGGAAATTGAATTAATTGTGGGTGGTTGCCATCAATACCCTGAAACATTGTTCGCCTTCAATTTAAATGTTAATTTTCCACTACCGCCGCTAAATTATTTGTAACAAGTAATCTTTGTCCGACTATCTCCAGATATTCTAAATGCTCTGGCTTTTGTTCAATCATAGGATGAAACATGTCAGTTAGAGCACAACCAATTCCAAAGTCTTCCATCAGGTGTTTCGCAGCTCGGTTAAAAAATTCTTGTCTAAATAATTTGAAATCACGTTTCAGGCGGCCATTTACAACCTCCACTACCCACCACACATTATCACTAAACGTGACAAATTGGCTTGTTCTGTTGTCAGCTGATGGTAGCCTTGTAATAAATTTTCGGACACAATATGTCTGATATCAAAGTTCTTGCAACTGCGTCACTACATCTCTAAACCTTATATCGAGAATAAATACATCTCCATCACGAAAATATAAACTCATTGCTCCGTCTGGTCTGCTGAACTCGTTACTCATTATTATGGCATAATTTGTTGTTGCTTTGTATGGTCCTAAGCAGTCTAAAATGTGGCCATCACAGCACACTATCATGAATGGTTTACTAAGCTTACATGTTTATGCAAACTGAATGTCTGTTTTTGAAATAAGCAATTGCTACTACCCTGAACATACACATGCGTAGCATCACACATGATAATAGCTGGCTTGGTTTCAACAGGCAGTGCGGAATTTCCAAAGAAACCTTCTGGTATTATCGTATTTCTCGCAGCTACTTCTTAAACAGTCATGTGATTGACACCCAAATGGAGAGGTACTAGTTGTTCAGTCAAATCGTCTCTTGCTTTACTCATATTGCGTTCAAGTGTACTCCTCGGCATATTAAACTGACCAGTAAGTGTCTCATTGCTGTCCCCAGTTCTTAGTTTTGTCAAGTATATGCTTGATGCTACACTTGCATCTGGGACTTCTTCATGTAAGCGTGTCATACTATTCAGTAATTCATAGAACTGTATCGCGTTCTTACCTAACCAATAGTGTCATTAGTGGGGTGGGATCATATGAATGTTGGTGAAATCAAATCGCTTTATTGAAATGCTCTCTATCATAGCCAGCATATTATCCATTTGAGCACCGCTGAAATCTGAATAATTTACGTGTAATTGATGCCAACAATCATTGTACATATGATAATTACAAATTCGAGAACTTGGAGGAATATAAATTCTATACCGATTTAACTTCGGCGGTACTTGACGTGCGCTTGACTGTACATAAAGGCGCGGCGTGTCAAACAGACACGCCGTATGATGCGCTTTACCTGGCAGTGTTCATAAAATCACGCACGCCAGGCGTCGAAGTCTCCACGTTCTCCACGTCTATATTGGATCGCAACATAATTTTAGCCCCTTTGAACATTCTTAATTTACTCGGTAGTCCACCCGATTTATTTATATCGCTGGGAATAATGGACTCCAATGAAGTATTTCCAAGGATTCGGGTCGCGTCAATAAGTTGGTCTTGAGCCTTTATGTCGTACATGTATTCGAGTACCTTTTCATTCGTAAAATTTAAGAACTTCATCTCAAGATATAAATATAATAATAAAATTACTAAAGAACACAAATAGCACAGGTAATGACGGTATAGCAACTGGGATAGTTAAAGAAGTGTCGGAAGTTATTTCTCCTGTACTTAGTCATATATTTAATCTGTGTATTGAGCAAGGTAAATTCCCGACAGCATTAAAGCTTTCTATAATTAAACCTATTTTTAAAAAAGGTTAAAAGTCTGATATGAATTGCTATAGACCTATTGCCATTATTTCTATATTTGCCAAAATCTTCTAAAAATATATTTGTGGGTCTTTGTATGGTTTTTTTGAGGCAAATAAAATATTAACTCCAAGACAGTATAGTTTCAGGAAAGACAAAAACATAAACTTGGCTATTTTTGATTTTTTAAAGACTGTATTTGATGGTATGGATAATCGACTGACTACGATAGCTTTATATATGGATATGTCCATAGCTTTTGACTACGTCGATCATAATATTTTACTGCAAAAATTGTACTCATATGGTGTAAGAGGCAATGTCTATAACCTACTAAAGTCATACCTTACCGATCGCAAACATGTTACTGAAATTAATAAAATATGTCCGCTTACAAAATGTGAAGAAACATATTCGTCTAATACTAAACTAGTTAAATTTGGAGTTCCGCAAGGCAGTGTGCTGGTTTTTTTTATTTATATTAATGACCTGCCTTCCATAACGAATCACCATATAACGCTATTTGCTGACGATAGTACTTTACTTTTCATCGGTGAAAATGAAAATGTTGTAGAGACTAGTATAAACCAAACACTGACTTGTATCATAGACTGGCTTAATATAAACAATCTTAAAATAAACCTTGACAAGACAAAAATAATGAATTTTAAGCAAAGACGAATCACTAACAAATTGAACATTTGTTATGCAGGTACTCAAATTAGTGAAATTGAAGTCACTAAATTTTTAGGTCTCTATATTGACAATAAAGTAAACTGGAAAGCTCACATTGAAGAGGTTATCAAAAAAGTTAGTCAGTCTTCTTATGCTTTGCGCAAATTCAGTAAAGTTGTTGATAGGAAAAGCGTTCTATCAGCATATCATGGATATGTAGCCTCTATCCTTAGATACGGTCTGATCTTTTGGGGAAACGCCACTGACGTTTTGTCTGTATTTAGAGCACAGAAGCGCTGTATAAGGTCAATTTGTAACTTGAGAAAAATCGAATCCTGTAAACCAGTTTTTCAAGAAATGAAAATTCTAACTCTAAGTTGTATGTATATTTATGAATGCTGTGTCTTTGCTAAATCAAATCTAGGATTATTTGAATTTCATGATCGAGAACGGATTAGGGACAAAATGAGGCTTCAAAAATGTAACACAGCACTTGTGCACAAAAGTGTGTACTGTAGAATTCCAAACATTTTTAATAGATTGCCGAAGTCACTGCGAGACTGTGATAAGCTTAGTGTGTTTAAGGTAAAGCTACATGACATTTTGGTGGACAAATGCTATTATAGCCTTAATGAATATTTTAATGATAATACTTTGTTTTGAATAATTGTAGTAATAATATTTTTTAAGTACTTGACATATAAATAATTTGGAGACATATATTTTACATGACATAACTTTAATCTTTTAGTAATTTTTGTATGCCTTAATGGCGGGACATAGCTGGAACTATTTAAAATTTTATTTTAACATCTCAATGACCTATGATCCACAAAATTTCATTTCTTTTTCGTGCTTCTCTCCTTGGTCGTTTGTTGGATAAATACGCAGTGCTTTTTCAAGCGCAAACTCGCCGGTAGCATTTGATGAGACCTTAGTCAGCAAAACTGCGAGATGCTCGCTGTTCAGCTCTCCGACGCTCAAGGCGTTCAAGATGTCGGTGAATGTCGTGTCTCCTCGCTGGCGCATGTTTTGTCTGAGTTCGAAATGCTGGTGTCATGTGGTCCGGCTGTTGAAACACCTGTTTCCCACGCACTGGCGGAAGCTGCACGAGGTCGCCAAAGAGCATAACGTTTATGCCGTTAAAGGGAATTCTTTAGCTGGCGTAAACGAGCGTCTATCATGCACAACATCTCGAACGGAACCATAGATATCTCGTCCACGAACAAGAACTCTACATTTTGCCACTGTTGACGCATAATTCTCAAGTAGTTGCCGGAGAGTTGAGGCATGTTCACTAAGACGCCATCTCTTTGAACTGGTAATTTGAGCAGGCTATGCAGTGTAGAGCCACCTACTAAACGTGCTGCAACTCCAGTCAGAGCGCCAATCTTTGTAACCTGTTTGTAACTAAAAGTTTAAGCCTTTTATTGATCGCCCTGTTGTTGCGACTGAATGTTTGACGTAGTAGTATTGAACAGTTGTCTTTGGTCTATATTCATAGCCTGTCGTGCTGAGTCGAATTGATCATTCGCCATAGCCTGTTCGGGACAGTCTTCATTGTATTATTTATTGTCCAATACTGGAGGCTCTTCGAGGATCTGAAATGCGTGCACTTGATTGAATGCAATTTCCAGCTGCCAGATCATAGTTCAGGTAAAACGATTTACCAAACATGTCGCGTTTGTATTTGATAATATCAAAGTTACGAACCAGCAAGTAACCATTATTTAGAATCAGATAAGCGGCAGATTGTGATGCAGATAGTAACCGCATCATACTATACATTTTATCGCCCTCTATCATATTCGTATTCAAAATATTTATCGTCCAACTTGTCGGAGAAAGCATATTTGCGCGAATGATATTTGCTAGCACCACCGCACAACATTGCACACCTGCAAAGCCAGACGTAAATATGGGAGGGTTAGCTTGATTCCACGAAGCGCATACAGTTCATGATGACACATTTATCGTCGTGTATACAGAAATCTCCTGTCGCGGCTCTTCAGTTTCAAGGCCGTTGTGACCTTGCTAAAAAGTGCAAACACGACTATGATACGATATTCCATCATGGAATGCCAGTTCCTGTCCTCCGGCTTCATCATCGGACCTTGAAACTTAATCGTTGTCAAAGTTCATCACAAGACCTTTCTAACAAGTCCAAACACGGCTATGATTCGATGTTCCATCATGAAGTTCCAGTACATATCATCCGGCTCCATCATCAGATCAGTTCGTCAGTACCATATTATTGTATTGTCATCAGAACTACATTCAGCTGCCAATTTTCATAACGCTACGATCCTTGAAAGATGGTTAAATTAGTTACTTTAAATTCCATTACATAGTTACATAGTGACCATAAAAGCGTGTTAAAAACTAAGCTAGTGATTTGTTTGACTCGCTCGCCTGTCTGATGGGAATTCATTTAAATGTTAACCGCCGTAGCAGGAATCTGCTATGCCTATACTATTAACTATTAATACCCTACTACTGGAATCAAAATTAAAGATATATTTTTTACAAAAACGTACCTTTTTTAACGGTTCAGGTAAGTTTGACTTGGCAGGCAACACTGAAAAGACGCATCGGAAATACGAAAATCGTAAAAAATCTAATATATTTTTAATTTTTTACTCCGAAAAGTGGAAAATTCCCATTATTATATAAAGTTATTTTTATTATAAACTAGAATTACTGATGTCATGGATATAATTTGAATAATTTTCTGATACTGCTCATGGGCATTTTCCTCCGTGTCTTCATCAGGCAGGACATCGTTTCCATCTCTGGTACTGACTAAAGAAATGCAAATCAAATAGATATGATTCGAATGCCGCTTATGTTATAAATTTTTCAATTTTGTAATTTATAAAAAGAACACCGTTATTTCGAGTCACTGAGTACACACACCTGAAACTAAGAAATTTCCCAAAATGCATGTAGAATTGAAACGTTTCTCGGTAATTGCCTAGTTAATTAGAGAGACAGGAGAACATCAATCTCACCTGTTTCGTCGTTGAGAGCAATTTGTAGTGGCAGGTGCTCCTAACTACGGGAACTATAGCTCGGGTAATGCTGAGATGATTGCCTCGTCTCATGTTACATGACCGAAAATTCATAGTAAGGTATCTGCCTCGGCTTTAAATATGTCATAAAGTTTTCACGAAAAATTTGTACCAACTTTTTGTAAATTATTTCATTGCAAAATTTCAAGACATTATGTTGAAACATACGTAAACAGTAATACGTTTGCGAGTAAGAGAGAATCCTTTGGTAGTTTCGATAATGTTTCAGAAAGTTCTAAGTTGTTTCAAAATGTACGGTCGACCAATTTGAATCATAGCCCGGCTTTAGCTTATTTTCGTGCATACATTCAAATACAATCAGGTTGAAGTTCGCGTAACCAAGCATTCAAAATGTCAAAGGAAAACCTTATTGATTTGTCAATTTTAAACGATTTCTTGTCAAATAGAGTCACGAATGAGTTGGTTCGACTATACTTGAAGTTTCGAAAATTATACTTTTAAAATTGTTATTTTTTTAACTTGAATTAAGAATCAAGCAAGTGTGGGTGAAGTAAAATCCATTTTGTTTGTAGTCTGCCCAATAAAGAAGTTTTAATTTTTGACCGAAATAAAACTGGTGAAAGTGGAATAAATAGCTGTCACTTTCATAAAATTTAACGAACCTTATCGTATTTTGTAACTATCATAGTATAACAGCTTACTCGTTTCTTATTCCCCTAAGGATGTGACCTGCCCGCCTCTTTCGGGTTATTTCCGGTGGCGATAATTGACTCGTCAGATTATCCACTGTTTTGATAAGGGTCGAAACTGATACCTACTGCTGGTATTCATTGGCTATTGTAAGATTTTGATTGACTAATTAATCGACTTACAACTTAGTACATGAATATAGGAATAAGTAAAAAAAAATTCACATCTCTATTTAAAAAAAATTGAATATTGAAAATAATTGAAAAAAGAAAAACACATAAAAAAATCGGTAATGATGGTCATACAAAAATCATAATCATAATCATAATCAATTTATTTGGTAATTAATAAATTACATGTCAATTACATTACATTATTCATTAATATAACAAACTTGTTTAATATTATAAATTCTGTGGTATAACAAAGTCTATAAATATATGAATACCAAAGTACTAAAAACGTTCATTAAAAAACTCGTCCATACTGTAGAACGCCTGCTTTTCAAGAAATAACTTTAATTTGTTTTTAAAAATGTTGTCGCTCGTCGCCTCTGTGATCTCTTTTGGTAAGTGATTATACACTGATGGCCCCGACACGTGTGTAAGCTTCTTGGCTTTAACCAGCTTGTGACGTACAGGTGCTAGTTTATCTGCATTGCGAGTATTGCGACCTCCGTTCAAATCCCTGTTTCTCGGGTATGAATCGAGATTCTTCCGGACATACATCGCAATCTGCAGGATAACTAGGGAGGGTAAAGTAATAATCTTTAATGTTTTGAAATATGGGCGCGCAGACGTCTCTTGTGTAATATGTGCTATCGCTCGCACTGCCCGCTTTTGCAAGATAAAAGCCCGCTTCCAATCCGCTGCACAGCCCCACAGCTCTACACCATACTGTAGTATGGAGTGAACTGTGGCAAAGTAGCACGCGCGGACCACATGCACGGGGACCACTCGAGATACCCTTCTAAGAGCGAAGCACGCGCCGCTTAGCCTTCCGCAGACATAATCAATATGTGACTCCCATGTTAAGCGTCGGTCGAGATGAAAGCCAAGGAACTTAGTGGATTCGACCTGTTGAACTTGAATCCCATTGGCTATAACAATGAGAGGTTTCATCTGACGTCCAGACAAGTCAAAGCTCATGAAATGTGTCTTACTAAGATTTAATACAAGACCATTGCACTTGAACCACTTGCAAACTTGGCTGGTAGTCTCATTTAGCTTAATTTGAAGTGTCTCATGTGTAGGCGCGCACACCACCACCGCCACATCATCCGCATACATAAACGCCTCTCCACTGACCACTGATTCCGGCAAGTCGTTCAATAGGAGAGAGAATAGGATGTTGGACACGGACGAACCCTGCGCCACACCCATCGTTGTGGAGATGGGTTCAGACTTAACTTCACCCCCTTGTGCTACCACAATTTGCTTTCTGACTCGTAGTAAGTTCATTAATAGTGAGTGCGCGGGGCCTTGAAAGCCATAGTGTTGAAGCTTCGCCGAAAGAACGTTATGATCAGCTACGTCAAAAGCTTTTGATAAATCGCAACACAATACTGCTACACTTTGATGGTTTTCCCGCGCGCTCACTATTCGACGTATTACTTCTCTCGCTAGCGACGTCGTGCTGCGTTTGGCACGGTAAGCAAATTGACGATCAGATAATGCATCACTATCAGCGAGAAACTTCGTTATTCTGTAGCTTAGTCCATTTTCGAAAACTTTCGCGATTATTGGGATAATTGATACAGGTCTATACGCATCCATATCCTCTCTCTTTCCCTTTCCCTTAAAGAGTGGAGAAATCTTGCTGAGTTTAAGAGGATCAGGGAAGAAACCTTCCGCAAGACAACGATTGAAAATATTCGTAAGTAGTGGTGCTAATATGTGTGAAACGGCATTAAGAGAGAAGACGGATATATCGTAGATGTCTCTGGTTGGCTTTTGCGCTACCTTAGATTTAATAATACGACAGATTTCATTCGTCGTGAAAGTATTAGGCCTGAAACAGCGGTCGGGTGGCATGCGCGCCTCACGCAGCAAGTCAAGAGCTCTGTCACAGTCAGCTGGCGGGGCCCCACACGCAGCCGCGGCTCCGGCAAACCGTTCATTCATGGCGTTTACTACTTCCTCAGGACTCTTAGACACGCCGCCACTATCAAGCGCAGAAATTACTTGAGTAAAGTCTACGCGGGAACCTGAAGTCTTGCCACGTTCAAAGTTTACCACCTTCCACATAGTTTTATTAATATTTTTACTCATTTCTATTTGATTTGTGAAGAATTTTGCTCTTTCGTGCTTCACTAAGTTAATATATTCAGAGTTTATTTTATTCAATAAGTTCATGAGTATGTCATCATCTGGCCATTTTTTACTAATATTAATTATGTCAAATAATAAACATTTCAAATTAACTACTTCAGGGGTAACCCAGTTGTTTTTCTTACGATTATTCACCCTTTTTATGGGAAAACATATGTCAAACTTGGATTTTAAAATGTTTAATAAAGCATGTGTCATGTCTTGCACTGAATTTCTATGGCGGTGATGTAACTCGGTCCAGTCTATGCTCTCAACAGCAGCTGTGAAATTGGCGAAACTTTGTCGTGCAAAACTTCTTACAAGTTGAGTGAGTGGTGCAGGTGGAGGAGGTTCAGCACACGCGACTGTCGCGCGCACCGCGAAATGGTCACTAATGTTAGTCACTACGGGAGCCGTGCTTACCGAGCCGCGGACGCCGTTAGTATAAAGATGGTCCAAGCAAGTTGATGAGTCGCTTGTGACGCGCGTCGGGAAATCTACTTCATTCCGAAAATCGTGGGCCATCAGTATATCCCTTAACATTCTTATCTGAGAGTTTATGCTACAGATCGTGTCTATGTTTGTATCACCGACTATTATTATTTGGTTATTATTATCTAACAGTTTGTCGAGCAGTCGTTCCAAGTATTTTAGGAATTCAAAAGAGGTAACTTTATGGTTAGTTCTATATACACAGATTATGGTTATCCGATAGTCAATTAAATCTACAGCTGACAACTCACAATACAAATCAGTTGTTAGTGAAGTAACGTCGGTGTTCTCAATCGCTTTTATGCTATTGTTTACATAAATACATGATCCCCCGCGCTCGGCAGCCCTTCTGCAGTGACTCGATATTAAGGAATACCCGTCTATCGAAAATAAATCTTAACTAGATTTTTTTTTGTTATTCTTTTCTTATATTTAGTGAGAGCAAACATGACGTAGGCGCTGGCCTACACGGTTCATGTCACATACTTAAAAATATCAATCATGACATCATCATCATGACATCCCATGAAACGTCCACTACAGGACAGGGAAATCCCTCCAAAATTCCAGCTTTTGGTGAAACAATGTGGAGGGGAAGTACACGCACCATGGACCACGGTTGCTGGTAACCGCAGAATGTAAGATGATACGATACACAGAATGAGGCTGCTGCCCATCCTATGGTTCATTAACTCTTAATCGCCTCTTACCACAGCCACGGATAGAGATGGGTTGGTACTATTCTTTGCCGGCACCATACGGGGCATATAACATACTCGTATCAATACTGGTACTGCTCTTATGGGCACTCAAGGTTTTTCTTTGAATCATAAGAAATTGTATAAATATTTATGTACACAACTGTTTGTTGCCAAAATAAAATAAAAATCAATACTAAGAACAATTCATGCACTATAATATTGGAAATCCTGTAGCTTCAACTTTCAAAGACGCAAATATAATATCAAGTAGGTGTACATTTAGCAACTTAATGTGAGTGGGTAATTTAATATATCGCTCCATTTTCCATTTAAGTGCTAAGTGTAGAGCCGCTGAAAGACGATAATTCGGCTAATTGTCTTTATGAAACGAGGGCTTTTATCAAATTGCTGAATTCTTGGACTAAATTGTGTTATTTCCTGTCAGTTTAAGCAAAATTTGTCTGAAATTTTCGTTTTAGGAAACAATTTACTTTTAAGGATCTGTGTCTCTTGAGAAAAAACATTACAGGTAAGTTTTATAGTGGTTTTCACGGCACAAAAAAAAACATCAGCCGTTAGTATCATTATTATCATTAAGGAATCAGTCTTTTTTTTTCAAGTGGGTCATCTACAGTCTTGTGGCCTACAAGGTCCAGTGGCCCACAAGATCCACAAGTCCCACATGGCTCTGACGTAAGAATTTTTAAACAGCCTACCTCCGGAATTTCGTGCAGTTTCTTACACCAACAAAAAAAAATATTACGAACCTCTGTCAGAGACAGTGATTGGGACAAAGCTAAATGCGCTTTCTGAAACTCAACTATCTTTTAAAATAATAATTTCTGTATCACAAAGGTTCAAACCCACAACCCCCAAATCGCAAGGCCGATAGATACGAGTACTTTTCCTACTATATCACAAAAAGGTCAACGTGTCGACTATCGACATAATCCAACCTTATAAGCAACCTAACCTTGAAGCGGCGTTATTTTTCACAAGAACGTCAGAAATTTTCGTGAAAATTTCGTAATAACTTCACTCCAGCTTATAGCATCGTAACGCCACGACCAGGAAGGAATTCGTCCCTACACAGACATAGCTGAAACTTTAATTTGAAGCCTCCGAACTTTCTCGTGCAATTGATTTAATTTTGCATCCCTTCAGGTGGGCAAAAGGGTGAAGGACTCGGAGCTACAAAGTTGTAGACTCGGTTTTTTATGTCTATAGAAAATTGATTTATAGTCTTATAGAACTAGGATAAATATTACGAGTAGGTCAAGACCTATGAAATTGGCATTTAGTATGGAGAATTTTAGGTAAACACAATTTTCAGTAATAACATTTTTCAATTCAATTCAATTTATTTAAATCAGATATTTCATATTTTATTTAATGCAGTCACTGGTATAAAATATGTTACAATTATAAAATAAGTACAGGTGACACCCTGCAAGGGCACAGCAAACATGAGAGGACTAGTTGCCACAATAAAAATAAAATGTATGTACGTTAGTAGTTATTAGTATATGTTAAGTACCTATATTATATTAGTAAATGTTAGTACGCAATAATTTAACTTAATAAAAAAAAATTAACACTACAATCATAAAATTATCTACGTCATTATTACTATATATTTATTTTATAATATTATTACCCATTCATAGTTATTATCATAATTTATTCATTTGTTATTAAATTATTTATTTTTAAATACAAGATTATTTATTTTACAATATTAAATTATTTATTTATAAGATTGTGTATTCATTTACTTAATTTTATTATACTTCATTCTAATTTGTCATTAAAAAATTCAGTTATACTGTAGTAACTTTTTTTGACTAGAAATTCTTTAAGTTGGTTTTTAAACGTTGCGGTTTTAGTTATATTTGGAAGCGGAATGGGAAGCGGATGTGTATAATTCTAATTTGGAGAAGGAAGATAGGTTCAATTCATTAGTGAATTTTTTTTAGGAAATAAAAATCTTAATTTTTTATATTTTTTTAAGCAAGATTGGGAAAACACTAAGCTAAAAGAAGCTTAAATTAAATTTTAGCAAAATAATATATGTAAAAAAAAAAAATACAAATCTAATGATGAAATCGGACGACATTTAAGACGAAAAATTATCGAACTAGTAATTTTATGTTTCAAACTAAAAATAAAAACTTTATTTTATGCGTAAATTGATAAACTTGAAGTCAACTTTCAAATATAAGACAAATGAAAAAGAAAAAACCTCTTACAGTAATTTAGCCTAGGTTATTGTTTGACTTTTTTGAACTAGTAGGATTTCGGCTTGTCAACATTGATTTTTGAATTCTGCGGTGTTCAAAACCCAAGAAAAACTTGACTGTCTGATCTGGTCCCATTTAAATTCTGACCCTAAGAAGGAGAGCCAAATTATGAAATTCATCCCAGTCTATCTTATGAAAATACTTTCTTAGCTTAGATACGAAAAATAAACATAGTCTTCGCTATTTATTTTTGTGTTGACAAATTTTCCTTGCTACATTCCGACTTTATTACAAAAAGCCTCCTCCATTCCTTATAGCTTTATGTTCCATGAAATACTTACTCCACCTCGGTTACCAAGTTTTTAGATTTGAATTTTAGATCGCCGATATCTTTGCTTATTTTAGCATAGAATCAAATTCCGTCAAGCCTCGATTTCTACGAAATCTCTTGAGAATCAGCACCTTGATCCAAGGTATTAAGAAACGCTTTAAGCACAAAACAAATGTTTTCAGAGGATCTGCTTCATTTATACGCTAAAACTGGCACATTTAGACATATATGATTGCGATCGGTAGTTTCGAAGTGAATTAAATAATCTGATACGCAGAAACCTGTGGTTGGTGCCGGAGGCCATCGCACCGTATGCAATGTATATTTCAGTACGCCACGCCGGTTTTAGCGCGTTGTTTGAAGCGGACCTTCTGGACCTATTTATTTTGTGCTTTTAGGTCTTGAGAAATTGAGACACGACTTTGCCGCTTGTTTGAATTTTGTTGAAAATGTTCTTCCAATATTGTTCGCTGAATTTGCGACTTCCTGATGAAATTTTATTGATAATAATTAAGCTTTGATAGCTTTTGGTGTTAATGTGATTTTATTTAAAGAGTTTTGGGAACCAAATATTATTCTGTGTTGTTAGAGGTGTGCTGTTTTTTATAACAAAATAAAAAAACTTAACTTTTTATGTCGCTTATTGTTTTTAGGGTTCCGATACCAAAATGGTAAAAAAAAGGAACCCTTATGGAGCCGCTCTGTCCGTCTGTCTGTACGTCTGTCTGTCACAACTCTATATCTCAGCAACCACTTATGCTATCGACCTGAAATTTGGAATAGTTTTAAAATATAGTTGCCCAACTTAATTGCACATGAAAAAAGTATGATTATTAATGTAAAGGGGGCCAAAATAGGGGGGGCCAAATTTCAAATTGTCGCTACTAGGTCGAGTGGGGTATCATATGAAAGGGCTTTACTTGTACATTTTAAAGTATATTTTTGTGTTTTTTTAAGTTTCTTAGTTTTCAAGTTATGATGAAAAATGTAAAAAAAAATACCATTCCCCCCCCCCCCCCTTTTTTTCCGAAGTTTGTAAAAGGAAAAATCTGAATTAATTACAGTTGACAGAGGTTTATGTAAACATTACAGCAAAAATAAAACGATCTTTCTAAGTTGCACAGTTTTTCAGAAATCTGCAAAAAGCCTTTACAAACAAATTTAGTTTTGCGGTCCTGAAAATGGACTTTATTGCTTCCAAAAATACTATAGGTATATTGGAACCCTCGGCGCGCGAGTCCAACTCGCACTTGACCGTTTTTTTTTTAATAAGAATGGGATGTTGTATATGTACTTACTGATGCTTCATCACTTCATCAGACTAGTTCGTAATTTTATAAAAGAATACCTAGCATTGATTCATCACCATCTTAACATTTCATGAAACCATGATTATTATTCATGATTTCACGACTTTAAAATGTTTGAAATATTTTTGATATATTCAGACACGTGTATTTTTTAAAAAAGAAGAAAATTTTTCGCGTACAATTTTTCTGCTCTTCAAAAAGATTTTAAAATCTTAAAATAAAGATTTTAAAATCTTTTTGCAAAAACAAAACCATTGTACGAAACGAATAACTGGTTACTAGTGCTCAAATTTGAAACTCACATCTAGGGTTTGTCGGGTGACCCAATCCCGTTGCCGAACGAAATTGACTGAAAAACTGATTGGGTTTCCTCGCGGTGTCGACTTGATTGGCCAATTTAATCAGATCAACCACAAATCGACGTTCATTTGGGCAGACGCAACCCAGATCATTTAACAAAGATAGATAATAAATAAATAAATATAAATAAATAAAATCCATTTATTTCAGGTAAAAACCCATATCTTATGACTAAATTATATGCTAGTGGTACAATTTTATTTTATATTCTGAAATCAATGAAATTTCCAATTAATGAAATTGGGATTGCAATAGCTGGACTGTTAAGGGCTGTTACTCCACATACAGCCCTAAATAATAAGTCCTTAACTATGATATTGCCGAAATTTTCTTACAGATTTTAAAGCTATTTTTTCATTTGTCTTATATTTGAAAGTTGACTTCAAGGTTATCAAATTACGCATAAAATAAGGTTTTTATTTTTAGTTTGATATATAAAATTGAAGGTTTGAAAATTGTTCGTCTTAAATGTCGTCCGATTTCATCATTAGATTTTTTATATTTTTTTACAGATAATATTTTTCGAAAATTAAATTTAAGCTTCTGTAAGCTTGAATGTCTTTCCAATCCATGCTTAAAAAAATATTAAAAATTTGGATTTTTAATTCCTAAAAAATGCAAAAATTATAGTATTGAAAATTGAGTTTACCCAAAATTCGCCATACAAAATGGCAATTTCATAGTAAAAGACCCTATAGTTTCACGTAAGAGGATGAATTTGTACTACAACTCCATAAACATTGTATTGTTTGCAAAGGCTTTATAGCAAGATCAACAGCACGTCAGTGGTAACATTTTCAACTTTATTGCCATACCATAAAGTCCAAAGTATTTCTACTGACGTGCTGTTGGGTGTATAAGTTTTTGTTGTTGTAATTTAAAGTAAGTCATAAATACAAGAACTTAAATGTCGAGTTTGGATTTATCAGATTTTGGGCTTCAGTGAGTTTTTTTAAGTTAATAATGGTACTCTTGATACAATATCTTCCTTCATCATCATCATATCAGCCGAAAGACGTCCACTGCTGGACATAGGCCTCCCCTAAAGATATAATAATAATAATATTATAATAATATAATATCTTCCTTATTTATCGGTAATACATACATACATAACATACATAATATCACGCCTTGTTCCCGTCGGTGTAGGCAGAGACCACAGTTCTCCACCTGCTACAATCTTGACATACTCGTACTTCCCTTGCTTCCTGTACTTTCATCAATACTTTCTGACATGCTCGTCGGTGTAGGGTACTTTTAACCTGGCCTTTATTCAGAACGTCCTGAATTTGGTCTTATAATGTTTTAAATATTTAGCCTGTCTTTAGACATAAAAGCTTAACTTATTTGAAAGTCAAACTCTTGAAATAACCATAAATAAGATCTCCAAAAAACTTACCGAGTCCTCCTGTAACAAATAGATTTTTTTTTTTCAATTTCCTATGCAACAAAGAAGAGAGGCGTCTGAATATTTTTTCCATCGCACGGCGAGGTTATCTCTATTGGATTTCCAAGCAATTTAGCAGGCACCCAACGCCCATAGCTGTGTTACCAGAAAACATGACTTTTTCTACCGTCTACACTGTGGGAGCTAGGGCTGGCTGAATTTTATGAGATTCAGAAGCTAAACTGGCAATTTACGTAGCTATCTATCTTGTGTTTCTGAAAAAGCTTTCGTGTTAAACATTGGAGAGATAAAATGAAAGTAAGGCTAAAATTCAGAGAAAAAACTTCAGGTGAGTCTCATACATACATACATACATAACATCACGCCTTGTTCCCGTCGGGGTAGGCAGAGACCACAGTTCTCCACCTGCTACGATCTTGACATACTTCCCTTGCTTCCTGAACTTTCATCAATCGTTTCATACATGCTCGTCGGTTTAGGGTACTTTTAACCTGGCCTTTATTCAGAACGTCCTGAATTTGGTCCTGGTACGTTCGCCGAGGCCTTCCCCTTCCAACGTTTCCATTCACTCTCGCCTTGTAGATTTCTTTCGTCAAGAAACAAAATTTGTATTAAAATTTGTTTTAATCATTTAATTTTTATTTTAATATCGGAATAAAATATTTGCATATTAACTTTGATTTAAAGAAGGTTTTTTTGTACCTGACATCAGTTCGCCCACTTATTAGCGAGGTCAAAATCAACAACTTTAGTTCTACGATCCAAAACTTCCTATACAAAGTAATGTAAGTGACCAACAGATTTTGTATGAGAAGCTGATTTTTTTTTTAAAAAGATGTAGAACAAAAGTTGTTTAAAATAATAAGTAAAATACAAAATTAATAGACATATTAAACAAACCTTTCTAAAGTACTTTGGAAACCTTTACAAAACTTTACGTAAATTAACTTTAACTTTACTTTTTTCTAAACTTTAGCTTGTCCTGGATTAGAAAAGGAGGCATGCAGAAAAGGACAAGTTAAGCTCTGTCTCTTTTTTCACTAGCATATCAGCAATTTTTCTTATTTCTCGTACAAGTTAAACTATTTTCTCTCGTTACGTAAAAATCCCAGCCCTATATTTCTTCACCTTCTTGAGGCACAACGTCACGGCTCGATGGGCTTTTTGACCTCAGATGGCTTCAGTATGACGGTTTCGGCCTAGTAGGCAGGAAGCGCTTGTTGTGGTCGTTACACGATGTCATTTTGAGGGCTTCAGCGGTTTTTATTTAAGCATTTTGGGAGAGCGACGAACTTTGTGAATTTGAAGGACTACGTATATTGTATACAGGAAGATAAAATCAATGACCCAAAATTATTATCTGGCTGGTTTATTCCGATTTTTAAACTTTTAAACAGAGCGGAGTACAGACAGATGCAATGACATTTATGCATGTTAAGGTTGACTCTTGGGGCAGATGGTTGTTTATATTTTTACCGAAAATTTCATAGTAACTACCGTCGGTAATCATATACGTGGCTTTTTCCAAATCTTCAACTCAAACAGCAGGTTTTTGCAACAAAACAGAGCCGAGTACAGACAGATACAATCACATTTGTGCTTGTTGAGCACAAATGTGATTGTATCTGTTATAAAATATAGATGATGACTGTGGTGTACCCTAATTCTTCAGCGCAAAAGCAGCAGGTTTCCAATAGAATATCTGCAACAAAATATTAACACATTAGTTTATTATGCTGCTATCTGCTGTATGTAGTTATTTTGTCTAGAGCTGAGTACAGACAGATGCAATTACATTTATGCATATTGAGCTAGCTTCTTTGGACAGATGGGTGTTAATATTTTTACCGAGAATTTCCTAGTAACTACCGTAGGTAAAAAAAAATAGGATGATGACTGTAGCCTTTTTTAGGTCTTAAACTCAGAAGGATTTTGTATAAGAATCCTTTACGACAGCATGGCCGTACTAATGGCACTGCAGAGTAATGTATTTACCTCAAGGCTTATCTACGAGTGTCACCTTGCACTGGAGCGCATTGCTTCAAATAACAGGGTAATCCTGCAATGGATCAAGGGACACAGTGGATCACTGGGCTACGCTGCCGCGGATGAATTGGCAAGGCGTGGTTCACAAACACCAGTGGCAGGTCCTGTACCACTACTACCACTGCCCTTCAGTAAAATTCGTACATGGCTTCACGGCTTTACCCAGAACCAACACAATGCCCGCTAGGCTGGCCTAACGAGCTGCAGACAGTCAAAGGATGTGCTATCCACAACTTCACTTAAACTTACCCACCGACTTCTCAGCCTCAATCGAACAATCCTCCGAATAGTTGTGAGCACTATTACAGGACATATCTCGCTCAACAAACACCTATTCCCAATCGGCGTCACTGATAGCCCACTATGTAGGGGCTGCCTTGACGCGGATGAGACGGTCAATCACGTGATCCTGGAGTGCATTGCGTTGGCCGATCAACGGGCTAAAATCCTCAACAACACGAGGTCGTTCCGCAAAGCCTGCAAATGTCCCAGGAGATTTCTGAGCTTCTGGAAGGAGCTGGGCTTGCTTAATTAACCAGACTAACCTGTACGCAAAAAGGACCAAATTATAATTTAATTGCGAAAACAGGAGCCCACTAACTAAGTAACTAGGTCTTAAACTCAGGAGCAGTAGGTATCGTGACGCCGCCCCCTGGGGTGGAACATCAGGTTGACGTCACGATAAATAATATGATTTTGCCGTACCTGAATTTGCTCAGCCTCTTAGAGGCCTGGATGGATGTGAAGGTTCCTCGCTCACATCTGGTCTAGTCCAGTAGGTTTCCGATAGAATATCTGCAACAAAATATCAACACATTCATTTTCAAGGTTTACTTTACGCTGTTATCTGCTGTATGTAGATTTATTTTACCTTTCAAACAGAGCTGAGTGCAGACAGATGCAATCACGTGTGTATGTTGAGAAAATCTCGGTAAAAATAACTACCGTCCGAGAAACTACCGTCGGTAAAAGATTATAGATGCTGACAGAAGCAAGCAAGTTTTTCACGCAGAAGCAGCAAGTTTTTCAAAGGAACATAGGTCGAAATACTTCGTACTTCGTGCGGTCGTTAATTTATTATAAACTTAATTCACTTAATTTGTATTATATAGTGAGTATAGCTTCGTAAATACATGTAATAACTATAGGTGTGACAACCGTCCTTTGGATTATTGCCGTTTAGAGCTGTATGTAAGTGTGTTCGGCCGTGCACGAGCTTGTAGAGCCGGAATATCTGTTGCTGCAATAAATATTATTTACCCGTTTATTCTCACTAGTTCTGTTGACCGAATTAGTGGGACTTTTTTGTTCCCAGTAGTTCTGTTGACAAAAGTAACATCCCTTAGTTCTGTTAACTGAACTACTGAGCCTTTGGGATTCCCACTAGTTCTGTTCTGAACTTAATCATGATGATATTTGTAAGTTAAGAAAGAACTTTATAAATGTTATAATATTTTTAATTTTACAGTTTATCGTAGTTTTCCATGAATAATGGAACTCCTATATCCCTGTTAATGATTTGCATTTGGCAGGTTCAAATAAAGTTGTGGAGGAAAGCGAAGTAACTTAATCTTACAAGTAAACGACAACACCGAATTGTGGGACTATGTTGTGTCCCACCTCACTTGCCTGAAGATTTAATACTTGAAGGGTGGGATTATATAAAAACCCAGATCGATGACTTCAGTGATAGGGTAGGATTTAGACAAATTCATGAATAACATGCAGTTTTGGATGAAACCTCAATGCAACGTGTGAAATCGTGAACCACATTTGGTCATTGCCATCTTAAAACAAACTTTGTTGAAGGGTGGCACAGGTCAATCAATAGCTCGTTCAAATCTAGATCTGCCATGGTGGCTGAATTTATAAAAAAAACATTGAAGATGATGCGGCATACTCTGTTGTTAAAGTCATTCGCTTAGTAGAGATGAAAAACACGTCTAAGAGTCGTAGAAATTTGACCTTCCCTGAAGTCGCGTGCAAAATAATAATATTTAAATATTTTATCACTAATAATATTTCCTCGACACTTATATTTTTCGGATCAGCGCCACATTGAAGATTTTTTTCTAAAAAACTTAAAATAAAATTGAAAATAGAAATAGATTAGCGTTAAAAAGATTATTTAGCAGATGATCCGATCGTATTTGATAATAGGTTCAGGTCTTCTGCTTAAGTAGGCATGTTTGTTGAACTTTTTAAAACTCTTAATAAACACATTTTATTATTTACTCCGTCAAACACATCTCAGAAACTTTAATATGCGGAATATTTTATTTATTTTGTGCTGTTTCAGACATTCCTTTCCTTGTTAAAAACTTTTATGACAGTAATCTCCAAGATTGCTAGTTATCATAAAATTCATAACATTTTTATTAAACTAACACAAATCCTACTTAACCTTTTCAGACATCAGAATAAAGGAAAATAAAGAAATTGGTTCATTTATCTCGCTTTTTTGTGCGTGCACAATAGGTCTGTAAATCCTCATATAAAGAGATACTAATAAGAACTAGAGTGGTGACGAGGCACATATGCATCCAAATTTTATATCATAAGGACTGGTAGTAAAGTGCATATTGTAACAAAACATTCGCATATTTTTAGCGCTTTTAATTCGAGAAAATCATTCTTGATTAACATTAGTCAAAATCATAAATATCTTTAAAATATTTACGAATCTTTAATTCATTCGAAAGAAACATCCCAAACTGCGGCAAAAAATTAAGCTAGGTATCCTCAAAAAGATTAAACGATACTTCACTTCTGAACAGTTTCTAGTTTTATATAAAGCACAAGTCCGATCCTGCATGGAGAATCGCTCTCACCTTTGGGGTGGCTCAGCTAAATACCAACTAGACGTACACACGGCCGCACATCAGTAGAAACACTTTTGGACCTTATGGCGTGATAATAGAGTTGAAAAAGTTTCTACCGACAAGCGGTTGACCGTACTGGACTCGATAGATCACAGAGCCAAGAAGCTCGTTGGTGATGAGATGCTGGTAACAACTAAGTTTCACAAGTCTGGCCCACCGTAGCAAAGTTACATGTCTGTCGGTCGTTTAGAGAGTGGGCTCAAGAGCTCCACGAGCTTATTCTCGCCGTAGGTGAGTATTTTATGTTCCTTGACCACCCCCCGTCTGCCAACGGGAGTCACCGACACTTAGTTGATATTTCGCACAAAGCGCTTTGAAACATATTTTATTATGCGCACGGTTAAAGAGTGGAATTCTCTGCCTGCGTCTGTGTTCCCGAGTTCGTTTAACCCAAATCTGTTCAAGTCGCGAGTAAATAGGCTTCATCTGGGCAAGCTCGTCCCATTGTTGACCTCATCTCTGTCTTCAAGACTAGATCGAGGTCAAGAGAGTCCCATTGACAATAAAAAAAAATATTTAAAAAAAAATTGGTGGGACATTTCACACATGGTCATCTCATCCCAAACTAGGCAAAGCCTACTAGTAGTAGTACTATGGGTACCAGGGACTGATATACATATATAAATAGATAAATTACACCCAGACACAGAACAAACACTTGTGTTCATCACACAAATGTTTACCCTGGGCGGGGATCGAACCCGCGGCCCACGGCGTGAGAGGCAGGCTCACTACCAACCACACCCAGGGGCTTGTCAAAAGAGAATGTACAAAGTAGAAAATCGCAAAATTTCACAACCATTTTGTAGATTTATCCAAACACAGGAAGTGTTATAATAAAAATTATTATCAAAAAGAGAATGCTTCAAATAGCTAAAAAATACAGAAATTATTATTTATTTACAATACAGAAATTACCATATATTTGTATAATTTATTAAACCTCATTAACCACTCCGCGCTTCGTACAGTAACATTAAAGAAAGACACCCTGAAAATTAAATATCAGCACATGTCCTAATATGTAGTCCCCATTCTTTAAAAAAATCGGTGAAATAGATATACGTACGTACGTATCTCCGCGTAAAATAATTTCTTATTCATTTACAATACATAAATTACTATATATATATAATTTATTAAACCTCATTAACCACTCCGCGCTTCGTACAGCAAAATTAGAAAGACACCCTAAAAATTAAATATCAGCACATGTCCTAATATGTAGTCCCCAATCTTTAAAAAAATCGGTGAAATAGATTTACGTACGTGCGTATCTCCGCGTCAACACTCTAGTTGTGAAATTCATGGAATATCCTTGCAAATAAACAGAGATATGCAAGAGACAGAAGACAAGCAAATCCGATATGATCTCGTAATGCTCGGTTGGAGGGAACCGGAAAAATTGGTCGAGTATACTGGGAACACAACCAGATGGAATTGACACTGCATGTACTGCTGCGAACAGTTTTAAAAGCTTTCTATATTCAGAAAATATTCATGGACTTAATTTCTTACTATTACACTACAAAGACTAAAAAATATTTCCCGATTGTAAAATAATGATTGTAAAGATTTGTAGTTGATGGATAGCAAAATAGAGGTGAGAGAGATAGCGGCTTTTGAAACTATTTATTTTAATAACTATTTATTTTTGAATATCGCTTGACGTTCGGAAAACGAGTATCAGAATAACCGAAATGCGTGTTGGTTATTTTTATGAAATACGTGATTTAGTTAGATTAGGAATATTTTCGGATTTTTGACTGTAGATTTAAACAAATATCGAAATCAAATTAACTTCGCACTGTAATCAAGCTTCATTCGTCCACGCGTTGAGTCACGCGATCTCAATGGTTTTCGGTTTTCAGAAATAACTAGTTTCGCTCTATAGATAGTTTTCGCAATATCCAATAACGTAATGAAGCTATTGCACCAATAAATAGTTATCAAAACTACTTACGTTATTTAACGCCCACCTCTATCAATAAATATTTTTGTAAATACAGTTCCAGACACATCATTCCTACTACCTCACAATAATGCATGGTTGAGCAAAAAAAAATAATCCGATATTGAAGCTCCCTCATTTGCCGACTCTTTATCTTTTATTAAAACTTTTTATAATAACTCAATCTAACAATTAGCTAAAACATAAATGGCAAGGTGGGCTGATAGATGTGTCTGAAAGTGGAATAATGTTTGTTGTTTAATGCGAGTACTTGCAGTTTTATTCTAGTTTACATCCCATTCTTTACATTTAGCTTTGCTGATGAAATCACTATTGAGATATTCTTCAAGGTAAGAAAAAAAGGAAGTTTAGGACGCATATGGACTTTCAATACGTTTCTTTTATGTGCATAGGCTTTGTGAAGAAAAGTCTTAATATAGGGAATTTGTTGGTTCGGAAAGTTGTCAAAACACGCGCAGCATAATAATTTTGTAAAGAATATTTCCTCTCTATTTTGTTGTCTGTGAAGGTAAATCTATGTAAATAGATAGTACATCCAAATAATAATTTTATTTTAGGCATACAACCATAAAAAGATAAGAAACTGAAACAATAATACTACACTACACTAAATAAAATAAAATTAAAAAAAATTAAAAGACAAAGTCAGAAACACTACTATTCGTGAGAAAACGAAAATTAAAGACGCGGTCCAACATGCCCTTAAACTAAAATGGAAATGGGCGGGACATGTGGCTCGTATGAATAACACGAAATGGACAAAAAAGATAACTTTCTGGAAGGGCCCAATTGGCAAGCGAAGAATGGGAAGACCAGCAGAGCGATGGATGGATGAAATCGAAAAAAACGCAGGAAAAAATTGGAGTACTACAGCACAAAACAGGGAACATTGGAACAGGTTGGAGGAGGCCTTCACCCAACGAGGGGTCCTTAATTAAAGAATTCATTTATATGATATTAAATAATAAATAGTGAAATTGTATATAATATCAAAAATCAATTTAAATTAAACATTACTAAAAAAAAAAAATATTTATGAATTGTTTGCATGATAATTAAGGAATAAAAGGCTTTTTTATTTTTTTATTTTTATTTTTATTTTTTATTTATTTATACACTAAATATAAAACATTAATCACCTAGTATTCGGACAAGTGATCACGCTACAACAGTGCTTTTTAAAAGGGCATCATAAGTCCTCGTAGTTAACCCTTAGGGCCGGTTCCCACTTGTCGTCTGTTGGATCCGTTTATTAAACGGAGGTTCCATTGGCAGAGCATTTTATATGAAGCTATTCACATTCGTCCGACAACGATTTTGTGTCGGATCCGACAAGGAATGTCATGTGTTTGGACAGCCGACCGTCCGGAAAAAAGTCGTGCGCTGTTCACATTTGTCGGATGTCGTGCGGGCCGATGCAGATGCGCAAACACCCGATTAAAATCGGGATTCGACATCCGACATAGTGGGAACCAGCTCTTAGTATCTCGTTAGAACTTATATAAAAAAAAAACTAACTAACAACACTTACTAAGTAAATCATTTCAAAAAAGTCAAGCTTAATTTGTTAATATACATTATTGTTTAAACCATTCTTGTAAATACTATTCGCCAACCCTTTAATTAATAAAATTATATTTATAAAATTTAATTCCTAGAGGCTCTCCTTAGCACTTAGACTCAATAGTTTCAAAATAAAAAAAATTACAGCAGCCCTGCCCAGGCCGATATCATGACCTATTTTTTTGGTGTCGCAAATTTTCTTCTTTGGTCGTTATGGATTTTCCGTCACTAACCTGGAAACTATTTTTTGTGAGTAGTGCGAATATTACTTGATTAACTTTTACTTTTATTACTTATAGCAGACTAGATTTTAATTTTTTAATATTTCTACTTCCCGTATCCACTTTCCTCCACTTCTTATCGAAATCCACAGTTTATTGATTCACACTCAATTTCAAATTATCTTCCACTGAAATCTCACCCTTAGGTATCGATTGGAATAATATTAGCAAGTCACAACATTGCTTCTCTCTCCATAATACGACCCTTGTCATACTAGTTAGCACCCTTAACATGTAAATACACAGCCTTCAGAAGGAAACCCAAATATTAGTGTAGGACGAATATGTATGAATTATGGGTGAACACATAAAGAGCGAGATTACCCATCAGGACAATTTCTGCAACGACAAATCAGAATAAAACTATAAAGAAAGAGGTAAATCGGTCCGTAGTACACTCCACAGCACATCTGTAGAAACACTTTTGGACCTTATGGCGTTGTAATAGAGTTGAAAAAGTTTCTACCGATGTGCGGTTGACCGTACACATAGTAACACACACCGGACGCTATAGTTCGCCCGCGTCAAGATGATATGTAATTTTTTTTGGGTATTTTGAAGACAAATATCTTTTGTCTGTCTGCCTATCTGTCTGACAGCGGATTGTATCTCATGAACTGTAATAGGTAGAAATTTTAAATATTTACAAGTTGTGAATATCTGTTGCCGCTACAACAACAAATAATAAAAAAAATGTATTTCCGTTGCTGCTATAACAACAAGTACTAAAAATAAAAAAAAATAAAAAAATTAAGTGAGGCTTCCCTACTACAAACGTGTTTTTAGGCAATTTTTGCTCGTTTTTTTGTTTCAGCTCAATCGTAAAAACGGGAACATAAACAAGCGTGAAATTTTGTGTGTTTATAGTGCATAAGCTATAAAATAATTAAAAATTATAAAAACTGGTCAAGTGCGAGTCGGACTCAAAAAAATCTAGCACAGTATGTTACTGAAATTTCAACTAATACCATAATATTATGTGGTGGTACGGAACCCTCGGTGCGCGAGCCCGACTCGCACTTGGCCGGTTTTTTTATGTCATATAAAATGTGTAAGTGGGTTAATGACCAGGCCATCTGGTGGTAAGTGGTCACCACCGCCCATGACACCCACTGTCTTATTAGTGAAATAATTTGACACTAATAAGACAGTAAACTGCGCCACCCACCAGGTGCCAGTAATTTACTGGCTCTCTTACCCTTCAAACCGAAACACAGCAGTGCAAACGTGCTGCTTTACGGCAGACGGACTTTACACAAAAGCCCTACCACCTAGAAAATATGTGCGCACCCTATGATTTCGTATTATACTGGAAGTAACATGTACGTACGTGAATTTTATGATAATTTACAATAAAGCCGTCAGGCTTGAGCTCGTTGTGTGTGAAGTGTTTTTGTTATTCATTCATGTGATCAGATTCAGATTCAGATAATTTTATTCAATGTAGATTCTTTACAGAATACTTATTGAATGTCATGCAGAATACAATGCAAATAGAGCGAGTCTACGCCGTTTCGGATCGTGCTATGGCAGCGTAAAAGAAACGGCAAGAAACCACTGCAGCACGGCCTACTTTAAGAGTCGGCTTTTTACAATGTGTTTCTTGTGTTTCGCTGGAATATCAGAGCACCATACCTCTTTGTCATTCATATAGATAGATCAGTGCTTTAGATGTTTTTTTGTTTGTCAATTTTATTATTAACATAAAACCGCTAAATTCTGTTAAAAATGGACTAAAAGGTGGGAAAATAAAGTCACGTACTGGATGACGCACAACAGGATCGAGGTAACCAACGACGCGCCGCGAATTGGCTTCATAACTGTTCATGTGGCTTCGTTTTCATGTTTTATGAAAAAAAAAAAATTTCTAATCTAATGTCAGTTAATTTACTTCACAAAAAAGTGACGCCATAGGTATTAAAAAAGAAGCGACAAGAAGAATCCCACGCACTCTTTTTAAATAATCACGTTTTAGTGGCATTTTCCATGTGTAGATTCATGGTTCCTTTTTTACCATTGCCAGAAGCTTCCTCAGGAAGTATTTAGCCATTAGATTGCCTTGTTTTCGCACTTATTTTCCTACAAATTTATCATAATAACATTGTAAACATACAAAACTGGCTGAATAGTGAAAGGGCTTTCGGGTATATTTTGTTAGCATTTCGTTTGTGAGCACAACCTTATTTTGTAAAAAAAAATATAATCACCTGTAGCCGTTTGAATTTTGCACGCTTTTTACAGCGTCATGAATAAATATCCTCCCTCAGGCCATAAAGCAGGTTATTCTGCAACGAGCTCTAGGCCTGTTTAATGAAGCGCGATACATACATATTCATATTCCCTAGATATAAGGGATGGAGAGTATTAGAAGTGCTCGTGACCCATTCGTAATTGCTCTTTCTTTCCTATCACATAAGTTCCGTGCTTTGGAAGGCACGTTAAGCTGTTGGTCTCGTCTACTGTTGGTGTCATTTGGCAGCTTGAACGTCTGGTTTGCTGTCTGGGTTACGGAAGTCAGATGATAGTCGCTTTTTGTCAAAACTAGTGCCGTCACGAAATCCCCGACTACGAGTAATAAGTAGCCGAAAACCGAATAAGGCTATAGCCGCAATCACACTTTCCTATATTCTAAAACTAATTCGGCATACATTGCTCTTAGGCTTGGTTCTGTTAATTCCAATATCATTACTTCAACGAGCAATGTAAGCCGTAATCGTATTTGAATTAAGGAAGTTGTGATTGCGGCTTATGATATGATGATGGCTTAGAGTATGAGAATCTATTGACTGTTACTTTTTACTGACAGACTGCTAGTTGATAAGGCTTATTTTAAGAAGCGCATATGTCTACGTGGGAAATGTCTGGCTACATAAAAAATTTTAATTCCACACTTCGCTCTTGACAAAATTTGTTCTCGATGCTTGTATTTCAGTTTTTCATATTTACAATAACCACATTTCAGTATAACGCATGAACTATACTCACTTTACGCGTCTATTAGGGGGCAACTTTGAGCGATTCATCTCCCACATGCCAAACGCACGTGCAATGACCCTCGGTTACCATTAGGATGCTTGCACATGGGATGTCCATTTCTAATAATGTAGCTTGCTTACAATGACAGCTGGACAGAGCTATGCGTGAGAGCAGGACAGAACGATACGTGCCTCTGTTGCTCCAATATCTTTCGTATCCCTCCGACCTGCTATCAAAATTATGTCATTCTAATTAAGCTACATTATTCAGACATTTTAGACTGTAGTCAAGCTGATTCTTACATTAATTTCTGATTTGATTTTGTTAATTATTTTTCTTGGTTTGAAAGGAATTTCTTTGTTAAGATTTTTGCTTCTTGATTTTAGGCTGATTATATCCTAATAAAAAAAAAATAATTGATTTGGATAAAAGCAGAGAAAGCGGGGAAGTATGTTACGATCATAGCAGGTGGAGGGCTGTGGTCTCAGCCTACTCCGACGGGAAAGAGGCGTAATTTTATGTATATATTATGTACGTTAGAGCTGATCACGTTGTGATTGTTGGTTGTTGTTTTGAAAATCAGTTGTCGTTTGCTTTCCCTTTAATCACAGCAATATAAAGACTTTGATTTAAATGTTAATAACATGTGATATTAATTGTATTGTATTGTATTTATTTATTTACTCACAATTTAATGTTACAATTTCGGAACTTAACACTATAAACCTTCATAGGTTTTTTAAGTGCTGCACACTTCTCATGACATAAATACTACAACTTACTTATTATATAAAAAAAAAAACACTAACGACTTTAACAACACAAGATGAGGGTAAGTAAGTACAATAAAAACCAGTTACACAAACAATAACATCACGGGCCCGGCTCAGTGCCGGTACGACACATTCCAACCGAGATCCACGCTGACGAATGACAGAAATTGAATGAGTAAACAACGCCCTACAGGTTGCTCCATTTTTAGTTGGTCCCGATTTTTTTATAAAATACGTTTTTAAGTATATGATCATAATTTTTACAAGAGATTGTTTCCCGTATGTCCAGTGGTAAATTTTTATTGATTAAGCCCGGTACCAAATAATGAGTTGTTCTTTCCCCATAAAAATTATTCGCTCCGATTGTAGCCAGTTTACCAGAAAGAACTTGTCGAGTTTCTTTAGCAGATTTAATAATATTATTACAGAACGTTAAGTAATTTTCAGACAAAAGAAGGAAATCCGCTTTTTCTTTAACTGAAAGCACATTACAATGTTGAAACAACTGGTCCTCTACCCCACGATACCGTTCCCGCACCTTCCAAGGTACTACCTTTTTAAGTAGTCTAACATGCAAGTTATGTATTCGATCTAAATAGGTTTTAAACGTCCGCCCATAGCTAGAAAAACCATAACATACTATACTTTCTGCTAAAGTTTTACATAGCTGAAGCCGAATAATATACGGTATTTTATTTTTAAGTAAAGAAAAGTTTGCTAATAACGCTCGCAATTTTCCCACAACTGACTCAATATGAGGACCCCAATTTAATCTTTCATCAATAATTAGACCAAGGTATTTTTGTTGCTTCACCTGTTCCACTGCCTTACACTGACAGTTAACTTGGTTTCCTGCGTGATGAAAATAATGCTCATGAGCTATGACTTTAAAACCATCATAAGATGGGATGTGACTGGAGTGAATATGTAACAATTTTGTTTTGTGCAGACAAAACAAAATTGTTACATATTCACTCCATTTAAAACTAATAAATCCCTTCTTCTTCTTCTTCTTTTCGAGTCAATGGCAAAACTGACTATAAACGCTTAGCCCAAAAGTTAGCCACATCAATAGCCTTTTGGTTGCCTTCAAAAAGGTCTCTCCGAGTGCAGGAAACTGGAGAAGTAGGGCACGACAGCAAGTGTGTCATGGTTTGCAAAATACCGCATTCACACTTGTCGTTATCAGAGAAGCCCCACCTCTTCATGAGTTCCCCGCACCTGCCAACGCCCGACCGCAGTCTGTTTAGTGACTTCCATATGGACCAAGGAAGATCGTGACCTGGTGGCAGATTTTCGGCAGTTGGGATATGAATGTTGTCAGGAGGGTACCTTTTTGACCACAGTTCTACCCTAGCCTTGGATGGATCTAAATCGAGCGGCATGGTGTCTTTGATAAAACTGTGACGGCTCTTAAGGCGTGAGGGTGGTGGGTTATGGCCGTAAAGTAGGTGTCTGCTGTCTAATTCCTGTTTTTGCTTCTCAATAGCACAGGCTACCCGACGCCTGACGTCCGGAGGAGCTATTCCAGCAAAGAAGTGTAAGTGGCCCAGCGGTGTTGGCTTCAGGGTGCCCGTAACTATTCGGCAGGTTTCGTTGAGAGCAGTGTCCACATCCCTCGAATGAGCCGATCACACGGCGCATGCGTGCTCACCTGCTGAGTAGCATAGCGCTAGGCTACTAGTACGGAGGACATGAGGCACTGCTCCCCAACGGGTGGTTGTAAGACGGCGGATGATATTATTTCGGGCGCTAACTTTGCTTTTCAAATTTTGACAGTTAGCTTTGAATGTTAAAGACCTGTCCAGAGTAACACCCAGGTATTTGGGATTGTGGTTATGGGCAATTTCCACCCCACGCCAAGTAATACACAGTTTTTTACCACTGTCTCGGTTTCGGAGGTGGAATGCACAGGACTCGGTCTTGCTTGGGTTAGGTCGCAAAGAATTGGACTCATAATATGTATGGAGCTGATCAAGGGCAGCAGAAAGATGGTGTTCCACTTCAGAAAAAGCTTTAGCTTGGCAAGTAAGAGCAAGATCATCAGCATACAGGTACCTTGAAATCCCTAAAACCCATTTATTATCAAGAATTTTTCATAAATGAAGTCTTCATCGGATGTTAAACCAAGCTTGTTTGTTTTTGTTGATAAATGGTTTAAATATGGTTTAACTGTTTGCTGCTAACAACAGATTTCCGCTCACGCCGAACTGTCAATTTTCATCTTCCAATTAGCACTGTGTGGAACTCGCTTTACAACGTGAATTCGTATGTAGGGCATCGATTTTGCGGTTAATGCTTATGATAATGTTCGCACTGATTGATTTATCACTACATCCCTCTCTGGGTATGAGTGAGAAAGCGATGGTAATACGCCCTTTACCAACCGAATTGGGGATTTGGCGATTGCCTTTGCTTAATGGTCTTAGCGATTCCGATCCTGAGTTTACATATTTTGTAATTTATATATGGTTTTGAAAACATCAGCGTTTGAAATATTATATTATTGATAGGGATCGGGCTAGCGGGATTTTGTTTACCGCTTTTGTTTTTTTTTTGGATATTCTATTTCTTTGTCATAAATAAAAACAAAAATTTAAATACTAAAAAGCTAATCATTCCAAATTGTTATTGTTCCAAATTGTCTGGCTGTTCATAGAGGCGTTTTGGTACCAACACTGATGTACGGCAGTGAAAGCTGGGTATTGCAGAAAAAGCATGAAAGTAGAATTAATGCAGTAGAAATGAGAGCGTTGAGGAGTATGATTGGTGTGAAATTGAGTGACAGGATTAGAAATAGTGTGATAAGAGAACGTTGTGGCGTAAAAGAAGACGTAGTGACTAAAATTGAGAAAGGGATGCTGAGATGGTATGGTCATGTAGAGAGGATGAATGAAGGAAGATTGACGAATGAGATCTAGAAGGCGAGAGTGAATGGAAACGTTGGAAGGGGAAGGCCTCGGCGAACGTACCAGGACCAAATTCAGGACGTTCTGAATAAAGGCCAGGTTAAAAGTACCCTAAACCGACGAGCATGTATGAAAGGATTGATGAATGTTCAGGAAGCAAGGGAAGTAAGTCAAGATCGTAGCAGGTGGAGAACTGTGGTCTCTGCCTACCCCGACGGGAACAAGGCGTGATGTTATGTATGTTGTTAGGAAATTCACGGAATATCTAATTCTTATGTTATCTTGTTCTTAAATTTGTTAACAAACGAGTCACAATTATGAGGAAGCGTTACGAAAAATGCCTTCCGTACAAGTTACAATTACAAACCTTTAAGTAAATGTGGTGATATGGAAAATATGCTTACATGGAAACTCCAACTACAATTTACTGTACACTAGGTGAAGTTACAAAAATAAATATTCTTTATTCTACTTGACATTATTTTCAAAAGAGATGAAAATCCAAACTCAAAGGTAGATTCAGACTGTGTTGAAAAACTGAACTAAATTAGGATTATTGTGCAAATGTCTGTCCTTTAAAATGAAACCTAGAATGCCTAGCATAGTAATGTTTGTATTAATGATTTTGGGACCATTTGAGAATACATAAGCATAGAATTGTGGCCAGAGGGATAGTATTAGTAATACTTGAGAGGAATATTAATATTCAAACTCATATTAAAGGCTTTTTAGTACTAATTAATACTGATATTTAATGTATGAATGTAAATTCCTTAATTCGTTAAATAGGATAAAATCTGCTATTTGAAATTCAAAAAATTATTTACTTTTAATAACTTAGGAATCAGCCCTTTGTAGTTTTTTATCAATTTGTTTATGCCACAAAAATTAATTGAATTAAATTATGAATACATGTCATTATTATGCCTAAAAACGAGATTACCAAATTGTTTGCTGATAAATATGTCAAACTGAGTGTATCTGGCGTTGCGTAAATCGAGTAAAGCGACGAAAAAATATTTACATTAATACCTGTTGCGGTGCTGTTAGCTGAACAATACTGAACATGTTATGACATAGTTCTAGAGATAAAGTGATGCAAGGATACGATACAAACGTATATTTATACAAAATAGGCCCTTTCTTAATTGTAAACAAATTAGAATAATTTGTACCACTTAATTTCTGATAAGATTTATTTTAAGAAAATTACAAGTTTCACAACTCTAGTAACGAACTATTCCACTCAAAATTCAAAATTATAATAATGGCGCCGTCGTGAAGTCTTCTCTCGCCCCGGGATTGCTCCTTCGGCGGGGAATCCTCGTGGAGCTACTGTGACTCCCTGAGGAGGTATCAGGCGCGGCCTGTGGCTACAGGCCGGTCATTGGAGAGCCGCCCTCCGCGGTACCAGCCCCCCGGGTGAGACTCCATGAGGAGAGGCCCGGTGAGCGACCAGCGAGCGGGCGGCTATTGTCGAACTTGAAGATGGAAGTGGTGCGGTAAGGGGAGATAATGGGGATGTAGTGCGGCAGGTCAGGAGTGGTTGGTAGGTGTGATGTTGACTGAAGTTGGAGAGCCGCCCTCCGCGGTGCCAGCCCCCCGGGTGAGACTCCGTGAGGAGAGGCCCGGTGAGTGACCACCGAGCAGGCGGCTTTAGGTCAACATAGAGTCGAAGGTGGTGGTGTGACCGGGTGGTGTGGTCGTGTAGTGTGGTCCGGTGGTTCGATGGTCGGGTGTTTTTTTTGGCAGTGTGGTTGTTGTTGACCATGCAGTTGGAGAGCCGCCCTCCGCGGTGCCAGCCCCCCGGGTGAGACTCCGTGAGGAGAGGCCCGGTGAGCGACCAGCGAGCAGGCGGCTGTTAGGTCAACGTGGTACAGGTGAGGATGTAGAGGCTTCTTCTTCAGAAGTCCCTTGAAGAAGGTCCCTGGGGAGGAACCTCGTGAGTCTTCCTCGTTGTGGAAGAGAGTTCTCATCCGGTGGGCGGGTGTGATGTAGGGCGATGGTCCTCAGATGGGGGTGAGACGAATGCTCCGTCCTGTCCAGCATTTGCCTCGTCAGCCTGGTGATGAAATCGCCCAGCGGCTCCCACTGAAGGTCCCGGTACATCACATCCGTCCTCATGTACCGGGGGGCATCAATGATTGCGCGAAGGGTTCGGTTCTCCTGCGCTTGCAGCTTCTTTTTGTTGGAGGCAGAGGTGAGCGCCAACCATGCGGGGGCGGCGTATGTGAGCCGTGACCTCAAGTACGTTTTGTAAACCATGAGTTTCGTTCTGGTGGAGAGCCTCGACTTGAAGATGGGGAAAAGTCGGGCTCTCGCACCCTTCACACTGGCGATCGTTTTTTGTACGTGCTGGTCCATGTCCTGTGTCCACTCAATCTCTGCCTCCTGCAGCTTGAGTCTCGGGGGGAGAGCTTTCGTTCCAGTGACGAGGGCTTGGGTCTTTGTCACGTTGACCTTCAGGCGCCACTTCTCCAGCCATTCGGGCAACGCATCGAGAGTGGGCTGGAGTTTCTTGGCTGCGTGTTGAGGGTTGATGGAGCTGGCCAGGTAGGCCGTGTCATCCGCGTACAGAGCCAGTTGCAAGCCGCCGACCGTCGGGATATCGTCCGTGTAGACGGAGTACAGTGTCGGCGACAGGCAGCTGCCCTGCGGAACTCCTGCGAGAATCGGGTGCTCTCGTGAGATGGCGTCTCCCACAGCCACGTCGAATGTCCTGTTTGACAAGAAGGTGGAGATGAGGGCGACGACTCTTCTTGGAAGTTGGGCCTTCGACAGCTTCGCCGCCGCTCTGCAACCGTATTTATCTTTGCGATGACCTTGGGCTGCCGTGCACTCTCTCCAGTCACTTGGGAGGGCACGTGCACGCGTCTGATTGGCTTACGACTCTCGGCTTCTCCTATTGGTCGACGCGTCGTAGTACCATCGCGTAAGGACAGATGGCGCCCAATTGCTGATCGATCATGGCCAACTGAGTTGGACTATGTTGGCCCACGCACGATTGCCAACATAATTATGTATATTCTATTTATAAATTAAATAATCATTTATTTCAGAGCCTTGTTACATATTTTGTAGTCCCGTAATTAAACTATCTTAGTTACTAAAATATACAATAATCAATAAAAAAAATTATGTCAATGTAAAATAAAAATGTTGTTCGTTTTCCGTTGTAGTAAGTATAATGATGAACTTATAAGGGGTTTATTTTGGATAAAATAGTGCTACATTTGTGAAACAAAATATGTTGCAAAAATTCACTAGAAGACGTAGATTTCGTAGGTTAAACTGACTCGAAACAATGTTGGGCGTTATGGCCGTAACCGTACAAAATTTTCTTACAATCCCAGCAAAAATATCAAAATATTGGTAGTTAAGTTAGGTTGTGGTCATGGTGTAGTTGGCATGGGCAATCAAAATTTTAACTTCTTATTTATTTGAACGTTGTTTTGTTTCAGTTGTATTTAACTTATATCATAATTTTGAATATCTTTCTGGAGAAGTTCTTAGTTCTTTTGAATGAAGGTTAAATCTGCACTTTATCAACCAGATCATTCATAATTTATTACGGCCAATATAAAAGAAAATCTGTAGTAACTTGCCATATAAATGTAATGAGGAGGAATAAATTTTACTCTCGCATTACCAACTATAATAAATTGTTTCATGAAAATGTTTTATGAGAAATTATTACATCGTAAAAGGAATATGTTGGTCACTTTATGTGAATAATTTTTAGGTTTATTTCTAGTGAATGGAATCTTTGTTAAACGCGATACATTGCCAATTTTTTTGGTAGACCGGTTTTCGCGTTAAGTTAAGAGCGTATGAACCTATAGCATTCGAGTTTGTATAGCACTTACCAAAATTTTCGCGAATTATCTTAATGTTTTTAAACAAAAGTTGTTACATTAAGGAGTTGTCGCACATCTTGCTGCTAACTTCCAGATAGTCTATCCGCTACGAGACGTTATTATTTCTGTCAGATAGTGAACTGTTTTGTTTCAGAAGTGCCTGATTGCTCTAGCTGACAGATAAACGTAGGCAAAAATCTAACATATTTATCTGGCAGATATTCTATATATCAGCTTACTATTGGGAACTTTATACATCAGCAAGCGGTAAGACGGGCCCTAAGTCTCCAGGATAAATTGTAAACTTTCAATGCCTAAAGTTCTAGACATTACCAGCTCAATTATACCATCGTTAGACCATTGATGCTGTGGAAAGTTGGAGCAATGAACCGATTCAGCTTGGACTTTTGCAAGCGATCTAAATTGAAATTAATTATAAGAGTGTTATTTACAGCTTTCCTAATCAAAATATCTTAAAGCTGTGTCAAGATTCAATTTAAAGGGATCCAATTTACACTAGTTTCACAATAAGGCTAAGTTAGGACAATTAATTCGTAATCCCGTCCCGTCCTTTCAAAGTTACAAATCAGGGATCCGACTTAGATAACGTCGTTCAGTGAAACGGTATGGAACGAGTTAGAACGGGATCATCGGTCAAGGATATTTAGTAGTTGTTTTTTGTAGTCAGTCTAGTTAGGACTTTGCAGGATGAATTCAGTTTTTTGGGAAGCAAGTTCATATCGCTTCAGGATCCTCGGCCTTCAAAGGAACGATATATAAATATCGATATTTTAAATCTTAACAATAATCAGTCAATATTGTTGTAAACTAGCTAAAACTATTTTGAAGAAAGTTCTGTACTTTTTAAACATATATTTTTTTATTATTTGTTTTACTTTTATTGCTTAACTGTTTTTGCTTTTTTTTGTATTTAAAATGCAGTGTGTCATCAACTCTCAGTACAGCTACTTGTGCCCATATTTTTTAATACAGTCTCGTCGTCTAATCATTGGCATTTTTGTAACAGTTAAAGAGTGAAATTGTCTGCCTGCGTCTGTGTTACCGAGTTCATATTTTATTTTATTTCGAAGATTAACAGATAAATGAAGTTATATAAATAAACAAATGAGTATACATATACTAATAACAAATCTTCATCGATATAACCCGAATCTATTCAGTCGCGAGTGAATAGGCTTCTTCTGGACAAGCTCGTTCCATCGTCGACCTTATCTCTGTCTATGGTCAGCTGGCTGACTTTACTATGAAAGAGTAAAAACTTGTTTCGTCCGATGATCTATGTTCCTAGGCAAAAAATGTTCAATTTCGCAGTCTGAACTCAATCTCAAAATTTGTCGAATTATTTCAATTTCACCTGTAGATCGAGGTCAAGAGTAAGCCCATTTTCAATAAAAAAAAGCAGTTAATTTGCATAGTTCATTTCAAAAACATTCAATTTAAAAAAGTAATTTATAATATTGTAACATCAATAATTAAGTCAATATTCATGATTTTCTAAATTTTTTGGTTTATATCTCCGGTCGGTATTTCATGGTCAGCCTTAACACACATGGTATTAACATTACACTTAACAGATTTTTCTCCTACATCCTCATAATTTTTAATCGTGAGACCCGCCTGAGCACGACTACCAGATTTGATATTGTTAATTTAACCAACAGGGTCTCAATAAAAAAATTAAACAGAAAATATTTATATAATGACCAAACAAGTCTGATATTTTCTTACCGTTTGCAATATACTCACCTCTTCGGTAGGGATTTTTTACTTAAACTTGTTTATAACACGAAAAAGTCTGTTTGTATGTTAGTTAGTAATAAGAAGATGGTTAGTAACAACAATGTGTAGCCAGTGTGGCTAGGTGGTGAAAGGCTAGCTTTTTTGTCAATTTTAAGTACCTAACTTGCGGGACTCGCTCGACATAGATCGTGAGGGGCGCGCCCTTGCAGTGAGAGCTAACATGATTGGCAGGAGGTTCTGTAAGTGTTCTAAGGAGGCCAAACTAACTCTGTTTAATGCCTTCTGCCAACCGTTGTATACACCGCAACTTTGGATGCATACAAAGGAAGAATATAGATATATGGAAGTGCAATATAATGATGCATTTAGGGTTTTGTTTCGACTGCGAAGGTATTGTAGTGCCTCGACAATGTTCACTGAGGCCCGCTGCCCTGGACTTGACGCCTTGATCCGAAACCGAACGGCAAAGTTTAGATATAAGCTAATTTACTGTAAACTTTATCGTCTCAAATTAAAGCATTTTATTTATTTATTTACTATCGCTTAGACGTAAGATTTGCATGAGCGACAACCTCAAAAATAAATTACAGCATTTTATAACCTACTTATAGATCACGGCTTAATTTAGACAGAACTAACACAACTGCCTTCAGAACTTGACACTTTTCGAGCAACATATAAGACGGCAAAGCCCTCCCGTCACTCTTATCCCTTGCACATCCTTGTCAAACGTAATTCGGTATTGAGACACACTAAAGTTAGTCAAAAAGTTTTGAGAAATGAATCAAACCTCTATATTAACTATTTTACCATTTATATTTTACTATCTGTTGCCCGCGGCTTCGCTCGCGTGGATTTCGTATTTATGTTGTTACCGGTTTTCCGAAGCAATGAGATATTTTCCCGTCATTTCGGGGTAATTTTAAACTAAGGAAAAACAGGACTAACCCTGCGCAAATCCCCAGGGGGATAATGGTATTTCACGTCCACCACGTTGGATTTAAAAATTGTTGTAGTTTTCGTAATTTCAATAACAGTGATGTACGTTGCATAAAATAAGATCATTAATGCCTAAATAATAAATTATGTGGATTTTACTTTAAAAATAAAGAATTTTCAACTTCATCCCCCTTTTCACCCTTAAGGGTGTCGAATTTTCAAAAACCCTGAGACACGTGAATATTAATTTTTAGTCGTCAGCCTAAGTGCAAATTTTGAAGATCCTAACTTCAAAACTGACGGACTTTCATACAAATTTTCATCCCCTATGTTACCCCTTTAGGGGAGGAATTTTGTAAAACCCTTTCTTAGTGCACCCCTAGGCCTCATAAGGAACATACATGCCTAATTTGGAATTTCTAGACCCAGCGGTTTGGGCTGTGCGTTGATATGTCAATCAGTCAGTCAGTCAGTCAGTTAGTCACCTTCTTCTTTTATATATATATAGATAGATGATAATCATAATTAGGAGTCCTACAGATTACCTAGACTATAAAAAAATTAAATGCTACTTCGTCTTTCCTTCTTAATGGCTACTGTCTTAATATAGGCTTTTAAGATAAGACTTATGATTAGTAGCTAATTAGACTCTGAGTACAATAAAATTCACTGTCGTAAAACTTAAAGACGACCGAGATTAATTTAGTGACAGCATTAAATTTAATTTAAAGTTACTGAAATACATAGACGGCTTTGTGGTTAACTATCAGTATTAGAAAAGCCCATTAAGTCTCGCGTTCTGTTGGCAAAAAAAGGAAAAAGGACCCTTTTTCTCAGGAACGCGTAAAGGTATCAAGCTGAAATTCAGACCAAATACTCAAGTTTATTGGCCCTTGGAGCTATGAAAAAATCAAACTTATAAGCCAACGAAATCACAAGGTACAGCCGTTTATGCCGCAAATTTTCGAGTATTTTCGACACTCACAAAGGAATGAAAACCTACAGGGTACTTCCCGTGAACTCAGAATCTTGAAATTTGGTACGAAGCAACGTCTTATAGCACAGATAAAGAAAAAATGACAAAAAGCGTAATTTTTTAGTTACGTCATATAATAAAAATATTTTTAATAATTTTAAACTTACTACCCTTTTCCACATAAACGCGTAAAGGTATTAAAATCAAATTTATACCAAATACTCACGTCTATAATACCTTTAAGCTGTAATAAAATCAAATTTCTATGTCAACGCAATCAAAAGAAACACCAATTTAAGCCGCATATTTTGAAACTCGCAACTATACTCGCAAGGGAATCAAAACCTAAAGGATACTTGCAGTCGACCTAGATTCTTAAAATTTGGCATGAAGCAGCGTCTTACAGCACACATGCCAAAAGGGGAAATTCCGAAAACCTTAAATTTTTAGTTACATTATATAAATATTTTTTAAATAATTATAAACGGTTTGTACGGAACCCTCGGTGCACGAGTCCTACTCGCACTTGGCCGGTTTTCAGTTTTTTTTTTCTTTTAAAGAAGCAACTTAAATTGAACCTGTGGAGATGGTCCCCAAATGATAGACTGAAGTGATTTTAACGTAGATAATTATATTTTCGAGGCTCGCCTAACTTTTACAAGATTTTCAGTTTTCAAGCAGATGAAATAACAACGATTCACTATAGCAACCTGAAGTGTACGATGTTCATTGCGGGGCGAGCGCGACGGCATACATTGCGCGCCGCCACACCACCCCCCTGCTGAGACCGATCCTACGGTCGGTAGAATCTCACGCGGCGTTCAAGGCGTGTTGGTTTGGATTGCTCCAGTTGAATCTGATCAAGCGCCGCTGTGGCACCAGGTTCGTCTCTTGTCGCGAACACTGGCTTAAGTCAGTCCACGGAGACGGTGATGATTTTTCCTTTGACTTCCACATCAAACGTCTTCTCTCCACGGCTCACGACCTTGAACGGTCCTTGGTAGGGTCATCATCATCATCATTTATTCAGAAACAGTATTACTGTGTGCGAATTTTACAAATTAAATTTAAAAATATGACCTTAACATCTAATCTAACTAGTAGTAAAGGTATACCTAGTAGTCTACAGACATGCAGTACCTATTATTAGAAAATAACAATAGACCACCTTTTATATCACAGGAAAACTACATATTTAAAAAATAACCCACAATATTTATAAAATGTCCAATTATTTAGCACTAGTCGATATTAAAATTAATTTAATGTCACAATTGTAATTAATGTCAATATTCTATGTCATTAATTTACCTAGCTATTACTTTTTACTATCTATCTTTACAAATCGTCCACACTATACAATACTTTTTCTAAAAGAAAACATTTTAATTTATTTTGAAAAATTACCAAACTGTCGATGGTTTTTAATTCAGTGGGTAACTTATTGAAAATTCTGACAGACTGATACATTGGACTATGAATCACAATATTAAATTTGGGGTGTACTACATTTACAAGGTTTAACTTTCGAGTCTTGAGCCTTAGTTCCATCTCCTGCTCCGTTTCAAACTTATGCCGGTGCTTTATCATATTTACTAACAAAACCATTACGTAAAGACTAGGTACAGTGAGGATTTTATATTCCTTAAAAAACTCTCTGCATGATTCCCACGGTGGGATCCTGGCTATAGTACGAATGGCTCTTTTCTGTACTGTGAAAGCTTTCGTTATATTGTACTTATAACTATTTCCCCAATACTTGATGCTGTAGCGTAACTTAGATTCTATTAATGCGTAATATATGGCTTTAAGTTGGTCAATTCTAAGCAGATCTCTTAAAATCCTAAGGGCATAGCAAGCCGAGCTAATAGTGCTTTCTATGTTAATTAACTCACTTTTCCAGTTCAAAAGTGCATCAATATTTACCCCTAAAAATTTTACATTTTGAACTAACTCAATACTTTGATTGCTCAAGTGTAAGTGCAATGTAGCTTTATTACTAGCAGTAGTTTTAAAAAATATAGCATTTGTCTTGTTTATGTTAATTTGAAGTTTATTAGCTGTAAACCACACATGAAAAGCTTGCAAGCTGTCATTTGCTATTTCTTCAAGTTCATTGATGTTAGTTTTTTTCAAAATGACGTTTGTGTCGTCCGCAAATATAACTAAATTAGCATCTGGAACTACATGTCGCATGTATGATAAAATGTCATTGATGTATATTATGAAAAATATTGGGCCTAAAATTGATCCCTGCGGAACGCCTCTACTCATATCCACGAGATTAGAAGTGCCTTTTGCTAGTGATCCGTCATGACCAACTTGCTTAACTTCCACAAACTGCTTACGATTGGTCAAATAGGATTCGAATAATTTAAGAGTATCTCCTCTAACACCATAATATTCTAGTTTCATAAGCAAAAGCGAGTGATCGACCAAATCAAAAGCTGAGCTTAAATCTAGAAATAAGCCCAGTACTTTGTACTTTTCATTCAGATTAGTAACTATGTCTTCTAAAAATGTGTCTATAGCGTCAGCCGTACCCAATCCTTTCTGATACCCAAATTGTCCTGCTTCCAAAATAGAAAATTTAGTTAAATGTGCTACTAATCTTTTTTTAATAAGTTTCTCAAATATTTTAGATAGTGTTGGGAGTAACGAAATAGGCCTGTAATTTTCTGGGTCCTGCTTAGAATTCTTTTTGTACACTGGTAGAATTTTAGCAATTTTTAGTTGGTCAGGAAACAAACATTTTTCTATACAAGAGTTAAAAAACTGTGCGAGGGGGTTCGCTAAACAATCTATGTTGTCTTTTAGGACCGAGATAGGGATTTCATCGTAACCAGAAGACGATTTATTCTCGCTCTCCTTTACAATTTTTTTTATCTCTCGTGATTTAACGTATTGAAAATCTAACACATCCTCTACTCAAGTGGCTTGGTGGCTCAAGGGCTCTATGAGGTTGCCAAATACCATTCTTTTTCTGCTGCAATACTCCGCCTATTCCGGTATCTGAGGCATCAGAATTTATTGCTAGCTCTGCATTCATGTCAGGGTGTGCTAATAATGTAGCTCTGGATAGACTTGTCTTACAGGCTGTAAAAGCGTCAAACTGTTCCGACGACAGAGTGATCGGCTTCGATCCTTTCATGCCTGGTCCGGAAATAAGTTGATTTAACGGTGCTTGTAAGATAGCTGCAGAAGGAACAAATCGGCGATAAAAATTAATCATACCTAGAAAACGTTTAAGCTCTTTTACAGTCTTCGGTATAGGGTAGTCTGCAATAGCCTGAACCTTCTCTGGTAATGGTTTGATACCAGCTGGTGAGACGTTATGACCTAAAAAGTTAAGTTCTGTTTGACCAAATTGACATTTAGATGAGTTGATTAAGATGCCGTACTCACGTAGTCTTGCAAAGAGCTGATGAAGGTGATTTCGATGTTCATCTTCCGTGGTCGAATAAATTAAAATATCGTCCAAATATCCAAAACAGAAGTCTAGTCCTCTTAGCACTTCATCGATGAACCTCTGGAAAGTTTGAGCGGCATTCCGAAGTCCCAAGGTCATAAACGGAAATTCAAATAATCCGAAAGGTGTTGTAATGGCAGTTTTTGGAATGTCCTCTGGGTTCACCGGAATCTGATTGTATGCTTTCACGAGATCTATTTTTGAAAAGATGTTTGATCCAGCTAATCTGTAGGCAAAATCCTGTATGTGCCGAATGGGGTATCGATCAGGAATGGTGCGAGCGTTCAGCGCCCGATAATCACCACATGGTCTCCAGCCGTTGTCTTTCTTTGGAACCAGGTGTAAAGGAGAGGACCATGAGCTTTCAGATCTGCGTGCTGTACCATTTTGAAGCATAGCGTCAAAATCTGTCTTAGCTATATCCAATTGGAGCTCACAGATATCACAGATTTGGCCATGTTTTCTACGAATTCAACACTACTGTCGGCCGCGCAGTCTTCCTGCAGGCAAGTGTCCGAGTGGTTGTGAATCAATTCAGTGCTGATATCGCAACATAGACAACCATCGAATACTCCAGACTCGTCGTTGATACCACTGTCAATAACAGTACATGCAGTCAACCTTCTTTTATGAGTTCGGTCTTTCGAACCACTTTTGTCGCGAGGTCTTACTATCTTTACTTTGATAACATCCTTCTTTTTCCTTCCTCTGTTAGATACTGAAGGTGCAGTTGCGTTGCTTATGTTTGGATCTTTAGTGACTTCTTCTTCGCAAGGGATAACCTGTATGATTGGCGGACAAGATTTTCTACCACTATGAGAGCAAGATTCAGTGTGTTCTTCTATCACTGCACCAACTTCGGGTGTCTTTAATTTTTTAACAGTAAGTTTCTTGCGCGGAGTGGACGAGCGTCTCTTGGCTCGAGTTTTCTTTTCGCTCGGTACAATAGGATCAATATCCATTGCATTTGCTTCAGACATTTTCTTTGCACTCTCCAACAGCAGATCTCTCAACTTTTCATTCAAAGTCTCGGACGAAAATTGCGCCTGTTCTAAGGATTCAGAAAAGGTTGCCCTTCGCTTGTTCGGCTTATTGCGTTGAGTTTGGAGATCGCATTGCTGTCCCATCAAAGGCATCGTAACGTCGACATCGGAAATCAAATACTTATTGGCAATAGTCGATCTCTCATTATTTCCTTGGATTTCGTTTAAAGAGGGACGATCTTCAAGGCTGCTACTAATTAGGTCCTTACTGACGGACAAGTTTTCCACAACCGATAGCTCTGGTGATCCAGGCAAAGATATGTTGCTAGAGTTCGGTTCAGAACCTCTCGGTACACATAATTTGTTCGGGGTATCTTCAGCGCCAACATAATACTCATTATTCACACGAATTGTTAAGGGGGTGCGATTGTCTAAATTATAATCAGCTTCTGTTTCTTGTTGAGTAGAGTTTTCGTCTATTTTATGTAATACATTGCGCGCCGCCACAAACCCTTGATACGTCGAATAAAAATATCAAAATTAGATTTTTCATTTATTATAACTCAAATTTTGCATATGATAGAAAAATAAATCATATATTTTTTTCAGTATTTTCAAAATTAAACCTCTCTTTCATGGCGCCAACACGAATCTACGAGTTTACTGACAATTAATTGGCTGATACCATTTATTAAGTTTTTATAAAAGCGTCACATCACAAGTATACAACATGTAAAGGTTTTCTTCTCTCTGTCTTTGAAGACTTTATTGTAACTGCATCTAAGAAACGATAATTATATTGTTTAAAAGAAATTAATGCATTTCCTGAAAATACAAACATATTTCTTTGTTTTCGCATGTGCTTTTCTTCGAGAGACATTCATCATTAAAATGACGTCATGTTTTTCTTTAATCTTAAGGCGACAATAATTAAACGAGAATGCTCAAGAGCTATTAAAGTATGGTATCTCATAACACACGTATTGTTCGTCTTTGTAATTCGAAAACAAGACGAAATTAAATTAAAGACATACCTCACTCTTAATGAAAGTCATACAGGGTGTTAGGGAAGGTACACAAAAAGCTTTAAGGGTGTTATTTAGAGTCGTTTCGCTAGCACGAGGCCAGTAAAACCCAGGTCTAGCTCTATCACCGCTACTAATTTACCAGACACTCAACATGACATTATTCTTATCACGAACATAGACCAAGAATAAATGTAGTGCTAACTTATTACCTGCTAGCGAAATAAGTTTGACCAAGTGTTGACTTGGGTTTTGCTGCCTCCGTGCTAGCGAAACTTCTTTGAATGACAGCGTTAAGGTAAAGTTAGATTGCTTTCTTGCAAGCCTATTTCTATCGTACCACCTTACATACTGCGGTCACCAACAACAGCGGTCGCTAGCCGCAACGCGTACCAGCGTGGTGACAATGGTAGATCCACTCCAAAGTACCACGCGTTTTTGCTACAGAAAAAAAAAGATATCTTACATACATACATAACATCACGCCTTGTTCCCGTTGGGGTAGGCAGAGACCACAGTTCTCCACCTGCTACGATCTTGACATACTTCCCTTGCTAAGATATCTTGAACCAAATAATATTATTTAAGTTAAGATCTTTTGGGTTTTCGATATAAGGAAACTCGAAAACGTCTTAGATTGAGAAATAAAATGTTTTGTATTACAGTTCTCTGTCCAAGAACTAAATTTCTTATATCAATTTTCAACTTTTATCTTACTGTAAAAACTAGAAGCTATCACATCAAGAACCCAACTTATTTGATTGAAGCATCTATCACACCAAGAAGGAAACTAATTTGAATAAAGAATTTAAAGCTCTTTCTTCAAAAAGCTAAATGTGTCACCCCAAGAGCGATACCTACTAACTTTGTAAAAAAAAATAAAGCTCTTTAAAAATAAAAAACTAAAATAAAAGGCTTTTTAATGTAAAAACCCACTTTCCTTTTTCTTTTTATTCCTCTTTTTCTGCTCTCTGTCGGTATTTTTATATTAGATCTTATTATTTTTTAACTTTTTTCTTTCCACATTTGTTTCCATTTCTATTATTTCTATTTTTTATTAAAGTTATCATTAACTATTATATCATTATCAACCATTATAATTTACCATAAGTCCTGGAGGTGGCTGGATTCGAACCCGCGTCTATCGGTATTGTAGTCCCTCGCTCTGATCATTACTCGTAGACCACAGGCTTAGCTAGCAAACTAATCGAAATTTTGATACCGTTCCGTCTTTGACACAGTATCTTGTACCGAGCAACAATTATTTGCCTTAACATCGCCTTAACTCTTCATTGCATATCTAACTAGATCTTGAGCGAAAGAATTTAAATTATTTACTAAGCAAAATGTTATTTGCCTTAATATAGTCTTAACTCTTCATTGCTTAGTTCTTGAGCGAAAGAACTTAAATTATTTACTAAGCAACATATTTTTTGCCTTAATATTGTCCTAAATCTTCATTTAATATTTTTCATAATTCTTAGGCGAAACGATTTATTTTTTGAATTGATTAATATTTTACTTGCTTTAAGATTTTTTTCATTATTGATGTAAAAAATAAATGATTTTCATTCAAAATGGCAATTTCAAACCTAGTAATATAAGAATATTAGAAGAATTTATCTCTTGAATTTTAAGAATTCGGCATTTTTAATACGTTAGAGTGATTATCTTACTCTAAGACATTTAACTTTATAATCAAGCAATATCAGTTGAAACATATTGCGTTCTTGTTTTAAGAGATCATTTTTTCTGTGTGGAGTTTTGGAGGGAATTCCCTGTCCTGCAGTGAACGTTTCATGGGATGCTACGATGATGAGGTATAGTTAGTGTAAGTGAACAAGTTTTACGAAGAAATAGAGAAATAACCTCATAATTAATATTTAACGCATGCCATGGTACAACAGAGGAAATTTTTCGGTTCATCTAATGACGCAGGAAATAAAACTGAAAAATTGTTATGCAATAAAAAAAAATCCGGATGCATTATTTTTCACGTCTTTGTTTGGGAAAAGTGTTCGAGTCGGTAATTGAGCATGAAAATTTTAAATCGGTAGACGAAAGAGCAAGCTCCACTCCAATAACCGAGCTCGTACGAAATTGGCAATACTGAAACTGCAGTGTTGAATCAACGCTAATAAACCAGAGAGAGAAAATGGAATATTTCTGCTGCTTTGTGAAAATTACTCTAGAAACAGGATTCAGTCTAACAAAACTAAGTAACGGTTTCATTAGAAATAACCGGCTAAGTGCGAGTCTGACTGGCACACCGAGAGTTCCCTATCACTAACCATAAAAATAACGTCCTAGTCAGGGACGCGCGGTCGCGCAGAAGTTTTTATTATTTGTTGTTATTTTATAGCTTATGCACTACAGGGTGTAACAAAAAGGGTATATAAACCCTGAAGGATGTGAATCTGCCAATGAAACTGAACAACTTTTCCTAAGGAACATAGGTCTAAATACGAAATAAAAAAAATTACCTGCCATAAAAAGTGAATCAGCTGATTATAGCGCGTTTTGTATGGGAGGTAATTTTTTTTTTCATATTTCGACCTATGGTCCTTTGGAAAAGTCGTTCAGTTTTATGGGCAAAATCGAATCCTTCAGAGTTGATGTACTTACCCTTTCTATTACACCTTTGATAATATTACTCGTATTAAGTTACTTTATGTAATATTATAAGCAATTTACAGAAATCCTTTTTACTGTAATATTTTAATGACGTATAAATGTATATTTATAAATAAATAATTGAATTGAATATTGACGCTTGTAATTGTTCCCATTTTTACGTTAGAGCTAAAATAAAAAACACGTTTCTTATATGGGGACTGGGGACGTCCCTTATTTTTAGGTTTTTTTTTTTTATTTAGATATGCTACTACTGTTCAAAAGTCACAGCCCTTTAAAGGTCGGAAAGACAGACAGACGACGTAGACTTAGTAATAAAAATAAAATTAGAATATCCAGAACGTAAAACTGAGCAACTTTCCCAAAAAGACTAGAACATTTGGTCGTCCCTTAAAATGGCACTATTACTAGAGCAAGTTTTGTATCAAATGCCTATAAAAACCGGTCAAGTGCTAGTCGGACTTGCGTATTTGGTTCCGATATACGTATAGTATTTTCGGAAGCAATAAAGTCCATTTTAGGACTAAAATAATCCAGCTTATTTAACAAGCGTGTTTTTGTCATTATATCACAGCACTAGTGTTCTATTTGAATTTTTTTTTATCGGCCGGGAGCAAGGAGTTTTTATGCTTATTATGTTACTAAAATTTTCTAGCTGACTTCGAGAAAATATCATAAATGAATGTTCATTTTATGAAATTATTTATACTAATTAACTAATTAACAATTAATTTGTCATTTACGTAACAAGATTTACAATTTTTGATAATTTACTTCAAGGTCAGGAATAGGATGTTTGGGTACCGAGTGACAATAACTTTTTTTTATAGCTTGGTTACTAGATTGACTAATAATTGATAAAAGATTGATGGTGTAAGATAACACAGTTAGTAATGTTTTGGGGCCTCCTCTTCTTCCTCTTTTATTTAAGAGCTAGGTTCTTGTCGGTGCAGCATCCCTGTCAGTTCGACTGTTCAACTCCCTCCATCTTTTTCTGTCCAAAGCCGCCTCTTTTACCTCCTTATACGATCTGACGCCTATCTTCTTCTTAATTTGTGATACATAACTTAACCTTGGCCTCCCTCTACCACGCTTTCCTTATATCCTCCTCACGCGACGTATTATCTGTACCAAATATTTTTAGTATCTAATATTGTAATTTTTTCTAAAAGTGTCGACTTCTACAAATAAAAAACTGTTGCTGAACTGTCTAAAATACTCATATACACTAAATACAACTTTGAAAGTTGGTAAAGTTACAGGAAAACATGAACATATGCAGGCGACAAAATGTTCCGGTGGACGTGCGGTGGACGTAAGGTAAGCAAAGTTTAGTATTTTTAAAGGTAACCAATTTGATTTGTTTTTATTCGCAAATGTGTTTAAAAATGTCGTAAAAAGCTCGTGCGCGTTGGTGATTACACCCTCGGCTCCATTACGCCCTCGCCTGCGGTTCGGGCTGCAATTTCTGTGCCTCGGGAGTGATATCCCATATAGCACACTTGCATTTTAATGTACTATTTTAATTCATTCATTTGCAATATTTCAAGTCGATAGCATGAGTGTTTGCTGAGATATACAAGTGTGACAGCCAGATGAAGTCTCACCATACGGATTGCGTTTTTATCATTTGGGTTTGGAACCCTAAAATTATTACTTACTTACTTCTTAAAGAAAATTTTACTGATTTGTGTTCTGAGTAAAATACTGAAATTTGGCAAGGGGTTCCAAAACAACCCTGTATAGGTAACAAAACGTAAATTTTCACGTAAGAGTTTGTCGCTCGGATAAGCAAGCTGTGACGAAATTGGTAAGACAAGTACAATTTTCAGTGGTCAAACCACTCTAATAAATTAGAGAGGAAATGAAATATTCCGGAACAAACTGTCTGGACATAATTTTTTTTTTAAAAATCGTAAAAAATATACAGGCAATTTTTTTTAAGTTCCTTGAATAACAGGTCGAACACAATTTGTTTTTGTAAATCTCATAGAGATTTTGTACAAATAAGGTTAAGCACAATGTCCACTCTTATTTCTTGTTTCGAACGTTGTTTTCGACTTGTGTTTGTTTTGTTTGATTGTTAAGTTTTATGGATCTAGTAACATACACATTCACACTATTACACACACACAACAATTATTCATATTATTATGCATTCTACTGTTTATCATATTTAACATTTACTAATCTAATCTGTACTTAGTTTAAAAGAAAATTTTGTTCATCTGTATGTTTTAGTCAATACTGTTTGTAATGTCAAAATTTATACGTTTGTATTACATATAGTGAATTTCGTTAAAGTGGACTCCCGCGATACAGGTTTACCTAGTGCGGGGTTCAAGTATTGTAAATTGTGCAAATGTTTGGTAAAGAAAGATATTTCTATTTCTACATATTGTTTTTGTATTAATGAACAAAATAATCAAGTATAGTCGTAAGTATTTCGGATTTCAAGAAGTTTTAAAACATTACAATTTCTTGTCAGTCTGCATAATTTTTCCACCAATTAATTACAATATAATATGTAAATAACTGTTTTCATTAAAAAAACTGAACCTCTCTTTTTACGGTCAGTTAAAATAAGCAGAAGCTTTGATCAAAAATTCGTTTCCTTAAATACTGTTGATAACAGAATCTAAGGAAGGTATTCTGCTTGATTAGGACTTTACAAACTTTCTGTATGCTTTTGCGAATTCATTTTGTTGAGTTTGAAATAAGTAAAATCTGGGATTTTGTGGAAAGCTGAGATTTGGTGAAAGAAAACGATGGTTTCTATAAGGAAAATTTTCAAAAATTTTCCTTTACTTTAGCAAATATTTTCTAATTTAACAACGTGTGGCGGAGTGGTAGTACAAGCAGATGCGTGCTTAGGCATAGGTTCGATCCTCCATCGGGGCAGATATGCAAATGATGTTTCGGTATTAATTTTAGGGTCTTATACTCGTAAGACCCGAGATATACTCGTACCTCGTGTTTGTGTATGTGAAGTCCTTATTTTGATCATTCTTTATTGCGAATAGATAACGTTCAGAATGAAGGTCAATATAACGTTGTGGAGATCTTTGAACATTTATCACGTTAAAACTATGACGATGAAATAATCTTTTTAATTTAGTTACGAAGACTACACAACTTGTGAACATTTCAGCGATCCCTAAATTTTCAATAAGCTATTCCTACACTATAACTGTATATTTCTATGTATCTAAGTGTCTGATGCTCTTTGTCATCTGATTTTAAACAAATTCTAGAGACCTATAGCTTCCCACTTACAGTAGTAAGGGTGATGAAGGACAAATTTCTATATGATTTGTTCATGTCTGCCTCTTTGAAAAGATACAAAAAATATTGGCAGACATCCACATCCCTGCGTTTTTGAGGAATTAAGTTTTAACTATTTTGAAATTTGACAATGAAACGTACACCTGGCAGACTATGACTATCTGATGTATAAAATCCCAGAAAAATGGTTTGCCACCATAATAGCCCTGCGTCGTAAAGTTACAGCGTTTCAAATTGCAAAAATTCACTACTTTGTCCCGTGATTAGGCAGAGCGCTGCATCTCCGCCTCTTCGATTTTCTACATCTTCAGAAGTATTTTAAACATGATCCACAAAGGCAGACAAAAAAAAATTATTCAGTATCTTATTTTAATTTTTTTGCTTTAACTCAAAAACGCAGCGACGCACAGAAAAACTTGTAAGGACCAAATCGATTCGTATTGAGCTGATCTATCATCCCTATAAATCCTATACTATTCAACGTGCAATATTTTTATAATAGGTCTTTACCTATGAAATTACCGAAATTTTCTTACAGATTAATGAGATCATAATTCCTATAATTCTAATGCTATTTTTTTCATTTGTCTTATATTTGAAAGTTGACTTCAACTTTATCAATTTGCGCACAAATTAAAGTTTTTATTTTTAGTTTGATATATAAAATTAAAGGTACGAAAATTGTTCGTCTTAAATGTCGTCCGATTTCATCATTAGATTTGTTATATTTTTTTACAGATAATATTTTTCGAAAATTAAATTTAAGCTTCTTTTAGCCTAATGTCTTCCCAATAATGCTTAAAAAAAATATTGGATTTATAATACCTAAGAAAAATGCAAAAATGTTAGTACTGAAAATTGAGTTTACTTAAAATTCGCCATACAAAACGGCAATTTCATAGGTAAAGACCTAATATATATATTTGTAATCGGTTTCTCGAAAACGGCTCTAAATATTTCGATGAAATTAAGTATACAGGGGTTTGTGGGGGCAAAAAATCGATCTAGTTAGGTCTCATATCTGGGAAAATTCGTTTTCCCCGTGTTTTTAGCGCCATCTGTTGACGGGTAGCATAGCTAGCTCACCCGATGATATTTTAATGTTGAGGCGGCTATTATAGAGCGAAGCTCGGTCGACCAGGTACTATGAATAATGAACAAATCATATACCTACCCAAATTGCACCCAGCACCCTTACTACAGCGCTTGCTTTATTCTCTCATCTAATTTAAACAAAAAGCTGACGTGCATACAAAGCAAACAACGTATTGCACTAGTAAAATTAGTTTGGTGAAGTTACAAACTGATGCTGTCATGAACAGAAACTGAAAAGCTGAATCAGAAATCTGAGACCTCCAAGATACCTTTTTCATATATTTAATTTCATTTATTTCTTGTACGAACATTGTGTTGAAAATATAGCTAAAATTTAAAATTACTACTGACATAAGAAAATAACTAAAAAGCCTACAATTACGACGTATTTTTAGATGCCCATAGCTTCTTGCTTACAGTGCTCAATTCAGTCATACAATTTAAACAACAAGTGACGTGCATACCAAGCAAACAACGTATTGCATTAGTAACATTAGTTTGGTGAAGTCACAACCTGATGCTGTCATGAACAGAAACTGAGAAGCTGAATCAGAAATCTGAGACCTCCAAGATACCTTTTTCAAGTATTTAATTTAATTTATTTCTTGTACGAAGATTGTGTTGAAAATAAAGTTAAAATTTAAAATTACTACTGACATAAGAAAATAACTAAAAAGCCTACAATTACAACGTATTTTTGAAATGAAAATGAAATGAAATATGCAATATATTTATTATGTAAGGAATTTGGGTACATAGTTCAGTAGATATCGATAGCTTCCCGTTAACAGTTCTCAAATCATCCCATTTAACTACTAACGTATTGCACACGTAACATTAGTTTGGACTGTTTGGAGAAGTTACAACTTGATGCTGTCATGAACTGAAACTAAGAAGCTGAATCAGTAATCTAAGACCTCATAGATACCTTATTCCGAATAACTTTACTTAATCCATTCTGTATTACCTTAAATAAATAAAAAAATATTATCTTGGAATTAAGGCACCGCATATATTTAATTAGTTTATTCTGCACCTCATAATTGTTTCACCCGCATTAAATGCGTTTTCCCGTAGTACCTAGCCTATGTGCTATTCCTGGATATGTGTGCCAAGTTTCATTAAAATTTATTCAGTAGTTTTTACGTGAAAGAGTAACAAACATCCATCCATCCATCCATACATACAAACTTTCGCGTTTATAATATTAGTAGGAAGGATAGGATAGTAGGATCGTGCGGAAAGATAGTCTTAATATTTAGGATAATAAAATTCCGCAAGCAAAGTTTAAGAGAGAATAAACAGGATATGAATATATATTTTTTCAAAGCAAAACATCAAAGTTTTTAAATTTGATCTTCTTGAGTTGTTCTTGAGGGTTTCAAATATTGATGGAGAGCAAGGAAAGAGGATAAGTACGTCGTGATAACCTTTTCTTTAGAACAGTTCGTAAAAAAACTTTTTTTAACTCAATACATCGAAATTTGATATTAGCAAATTACAAATTTGTAATTTTTGAGGATTTTCTTCTATATTAAATGGCGTCGTCATTACTGTCATTATCTTGTAAGACAAAGGATCGTTTTGCTCGCTGTCGTAAACAAAACGTCTTTGAAGTGAAATTATTTGAAACTACAAACTAACACCTCGAATTTGGGACTTTATTGCAAGCGGAGCAAGTTTGAAGCGATTAATTAGGAGTTCCCGTTCCCCGACTGCGAACACCGACTCATCTGGGAGCTGGCAACTTTTACACAAACTGTGTCTGTAAGGCACTGCATGATTAATGACACGGAAAATATTTAAAATGTTGTTTTTTATTGTGAATAAGCAATAACAGTAAAGAATAATGAATACGCAAATATTTTTCATTATTTTTAAAATGTTTTAATGAACCTGCTCTTTTAATCTCTATATATAAAAGAAGAAGGTGACTGACTGACTGACATATCAACGCACAGCCCAAACCGCTGGGTCTAGGGATTTCAAATTTGCCACGTAGGTTCCTTATGAGGTCTAGGGGTGCACTAAGAAAGGGTTTTACAAAATTCCTCCCCTAAGGGGGTAAAATAGGGGATGAAAGTTTGTATAAAAGTCCGTCAGTTTTAAAGTTAGGATCGTCAAAATTTGTATTTAGGCTAACGACTAAAAATTAAGTTTCACGTGTCTCAGGGTTTTTGAAAATTCTACACCCTAAGGGGTGAAAAGGGGGATGAAGTTGAAAATCCTTTATTTTCAAAGTAAAATCCACTAAATTTATTGTTTAGGCATTAGAGTTGTAAATCTGTGGAACGTACATCACTGTTATTGAAATTCCACCCCAAATTCAACCCCTGAAAGAGGAAAATGGGGTGAAAAAGTCTTAAAACCAATATGGGTATCATTTGTATGGTTAATCGGGTGGCTGATTAAGAAAACTACAACTATTTTGAAATCCAACGTGGAAGACGTGAAATACCATCATCCCCTGGGGATGGAGTTGCGGTGCGATAGGGTTGAAATGTCTAAAAATCAATATGGGTGTCGTTTGTATGGTTCATCGGGTCGCTGATTACAAAAACTACAACAATTTTGAAATCCAACGTGGTGGACGTTAAACACCATCTTTCCTTGGGGATGGGGTTGGGGTTCGATGGGGTTGAAATGTCTAAATCAATATGGGTGTCGTTTGTATGGTTTATCGGGTCGCTGATAACAAAAAATACAATAATTTTGAAATCCAACGTGGTGGACGTGAAATACCATTATCCCCTGGGGATGGGGTAGGGGTGCGATAGGTTTGAAATGTCTAAAAATCAATATGAGTGTCGAATGTATGTTTCTATAAGAATAGGGTTAGCGGTTAAGATGGCGTTAGGGGTAGAGGTAGAGGTAGAAGTAGAGGTAGAGGGAGGGGGAAGGGGAGAAGGAGGGGGAGAAGGGGGGAAGGGGGAGAGGGAGTAAGAGGGGGATACAGAGGGAGGGGGAGAGGGAGATAGAGGGAGAGGTAGAAAGAGGGAGAGGGTTTTAGTTTTTCTCAATTACTTCTGCGAATTGGCTCTGTTTTAAAATATATCGTAAAAGAGTCTCTTATATCTCTCACTATTAAGGCATAATACTACTGCTAAGTTCCTCTGTTCTGAGTAATTTATGAGTAACGTCTGTATATCATATAACATTTAGCTGGATATTGTTCTCAATAATTTGTGCAGGGTTAGTCCCGTTTTTCCTTAGTTTAAAATTACCCCGAAATGACGGGAAAATATCTCATTGCTTCGGAAAACCGGTAACAAAATAAATACGAAATCCACGCGAGCGAAGCCGCGGGCAACAGCTAGTTACATATAAATTGGGTCTCTTAAGTATTTGCGACATTTGTGATAATAATAAATTCTTCTTCTTATTTGTAAACTAAATTTCTGACTTTTAATTTTAATTTAATTTTCATTAAATTTAATATTGTATTGATTTAATTGTATATTTTTGGGACTTGTGCCATAAAATTATGCAAAACTAAGATAATATCCTTGCGTTAAGCCAAAAATTTGTTTAGTGAATTTAAAAAGCATTTATCTTGGCGGTATGCCTACATTAACCGTGTGCCTCAGAAACCATTTTCAGAATTTCCTACTTAAGAAACCATTAGCATTTAATATATTATGTCGGTTTTGCATTTTCTTTCTAGGCATAGGGAAGGGTGGTAATTTCAACGACAACGACATTACCAAAACAACGTTTTTGTTTTGGTAATATTTGGAAAGGATTGATGAAAGTACAGGAAGCAAGGGAAATATGTCAAGATCGTAGCAGGTGGAGGACTGTGATCTCTGCCTACCCCGACGGGCAAGAGGCGTGATGTTATGTATGTATGTATGTATGTTATATCGTCCCCCCCCCCTATACCCTACCTATTGGTATATCTCTAAAATTGAAAAACTTTTTTTCCACAACTTTACAAAAAAAAATATATTTATTTAATATTAAACTTACACTTTCAATTTTCTAGAAACAACACAAAAGTTATGAATTTATAAACTTGAAGAACAAAAGTTTCATAGAACAAGCAACTGAAATATTTGCACAGATACACATAAAGCCCTCTAAACTAAATTTATTTATTTGTAAAAAATATGGTGATGATGTCTAAAACCCATTGTCTCGATTTTACCTACTGCATATATTCATGATCCATGGACTAGAGTTTTATTACAGGTACTTGGGTGGAAGAAGGTCACAGACCATAATAACTTGGTGGGAGAGTATGCTTAGGTAGACCTCAAAATAACCCTAAAATTGTGAACTTAGATGACTCCTGCTATGTCCACCATTTTGAAAAATTTACACCCACAGTCAGGGTTTAACTTGAGACTCCGTCGTTATAAGTTGTAGCTAAAAGTTTTTTCTTGAATGCTAAAGAAGATACAATTTTCTACAACCCAACCTACGATGTGTTATGATTAGGCTAACTGACCCAAAGGCTGCACGTGTAGAAGGACAGACAGTACGCTTTGAAAGCGTAAGTAGTTTTTACTTCCTTCGTACATCGTGCAAACCTTCGGGCCAGCATGTTGCATCATACAGCCAGTGACCTACGTTCCTTTTCAATATTGCAATTATCTTTTAAGTCATCGGTAAGCCAAACTTATCAACTCTATAATTATATTCAGGTTGGTTTCTTACATTCTCATCCAAAGTCGCACAATTTTATTGGCTTCTTGTTGCGCAAAAACTTCCGAAATAATGGAATATTTACAAAAAGATTCTGTGAAAAGGGTTCGAAAGTCACAGAAACAATGACGGGTGTCATGTTCTGTAATAGTAGGTAGAAAGTTACAAACCTGGCACTCATTTGATGATCCCTCATTTGCAGGAATGCAGCTCGGAGCCGGAACACACACGAATTTTTTGTTTCTTCTTTTCAGTTTGATAGATATACAAAATTTCAGCCAAATCCTCGTCACCACTAGAATCCTTATGTTGTTTCTTTTGCGTTTTAATACGTTTCAAAGAATTCATCATAAACTGATACTTTTTATAATACTCGTACTCGCTTCGCAAGAAGTAAAAAAATCTTAAGAATTTATACATTTACCTTAAATTAGACATATATTTTTGAAACTGCGTTTGAAACTTTTTGAAACTGCTGTTTTTATAAACTGATATTTTATGTTTTTCTGAGATGTTATTTATTTAAACATCAAAAAAAATGCGCCAAACTTAACCAATTTTTAGCCTCTTTTTGGAAAGGCAAAGAATTCGCCCTGTATACAGCCTATTCTTCTATAAACAAATAAAAAAGAAAGGCATGGTGTCCCACAAGGCTGTGTGCTATCACCTACGCTGTTTCTTCTGCATATCAATGATATGTTACTAACTAGTGGCATTCATTGCTATGCAGACGACAGTACGGTGGATGAGTCATACCACGGCCACGCTAACCTTTCTCAGGCATTTGTCAGCGAGTGTCGGAACAAACTTGTGTCTGAAATCGAAACTAAATTAGACCTTGTTTCGAATTGGGGTCTTTGCAACTTGGTACAATTCAACCCCAAAAAGACGCAAGTTTGCGCGTTTTCCGCAAAGAAAAACCCCTTTGTTGCATCTCCTCTGTTTCAGAGCACTTCCCTTGTTGCAAAGCCGAGTATTGGGATTCTCGGCGTCGATATATCGAGCTCCGTCCAATTTCGCGGTCATTTGGAGGACAAGGCCAAAATGGCCTCTAAAAAACTGGGTGTCCTTGGTAGAGCAAGACGGTACTTCACACCGGCACATCGCCTTCAACTTTATAAGGCTCAAGTTAGGCCACATATGGAGTACTGTTGCCACCTTTGGGCCGGGGCGCCTCAGTATCAGCTCCTTCCTCTTGACCGCGTTCAACGTCGAGCGATCCGAATCATTGGCGACGATGTCCTCACCGGCCGTCTTGACCATCTAGCACTGCGGAGAGATGTTGCATCTCTATGCATCCTTTATCGCGTGTATCATGGGGAGTGCTCTGAAGAATTGTTCGAGCTAATACCTGCTGCAGAATTTCACCACCGCACCACTCGTCAGAAGTTAACATTTCATCCTTACCACTTAGATAACTGGCAATCTTCCACCGTAAGAAACTTCTTACCACGTACGACCGCACTGTGGAATCAGCTTCCTGCGCAGGTATTTCCGGACGGGTACAACAAAGCAGCCTTCAAGAAACGAGTCTACAAATATCTTAAAGGCCGGCAGCGCACCTGTGATCCCCCTGGTGTTGCAGGTGTCTATGGGCGTCGGTGATCACTTACCATCAGGTGACCCGCCTGCTCGTCTGCCTCCCTCTTCTATAAAAAAAAAGGCATAATATTTAGGCTGCTAGTCATACGAGCATAAATGTAAAATAAAAAACCGGCCAAAACTGATTACGAACGATAAGTTTTCAAAATGGCGGACAGAGCAGGGTCATCCAAGTTTACAATTCATGGGTTATTTTGAGGTCCACATAAGCTTACCAAGTTTCAATCGTCATGAGACCTTTTTATACCTGAAATATACTTAATCTATAGGTTATTAGAACCAACTTGAAAATGTATACAATTAAGTACCTTATTTTTTTTTTCAAGGTACGTACAAGCACAACAAGCTTTCGTCTTTGGGATGTTTACTGATTAAACATCACACAACTAACGCAGAGGGCCTTCTGACACATGATTCTATGAACAATGAAGAAGCATAATACTCGTAGTAATTTAGCATCGGTTATTCTAAGTCAGCTCGTTTCCAATGCATTTACAATACAATACAATACAATATTCTTTATTGCACACGAAATTTTGTGAAAAGTACAATATTAGAAATAGGTGTACAATGAGGCGGCCTTATTGCTAAAGAGCAATAAAAAAAATAGCCTCTAATATAAATTAAATAGCCTCCTTTTGAAATATAATGCAAAAAATTAAAACAAGAAATGTTTTTCATTTATTCCGATTCAGCATTTTAGCACAATATTTTCACCACATCAACTGACCAATATAATCTAAATTTCGGGTGTATTGGAATATCCATAAATATTTTACGTTTGAACGCGAAAGCTCAGAATTCAGTAGAGCGCAACGGTCGCCGTTCAAAAATGGAATAGCAATTTCAGGTGCGATATTTTTATGCGCTCATGAATGAAAAATAACTTACATTTTACTCACAAAAGCTTTTTTTACAGCGTAGGTTATGAACATGTATTTAATCTTAGAGCCTATAAAGTAAACTTAAAACGACTTACTTGCTAAAAAAGGTAACAAATCATGTAAGAGACTTTTTAGATCAGTCCTTGATATTTTTTCAAAAGGAGACTTAAAAGCCAAGAAAATTATATAAGTCTTTTCAGATGAAACTAAATATAAGTCGAAAAGGAGTTATATTTTTTTATTGCTTCTCCCAAACCAAGTGATATTTTTTTTAAGTAACAAATTAAAGTTATGTGCTTTATTCCAATAATAACTTATGTGCAAGAATAAAAAAGAAAATATATTCACATCCTATTGATTTAAAACCTGACAATTCGAAAACGAATTAAAATAAACACGATTTTAAGTCGTAAAATTAAATTTAACTCTAGTAAGGAATACTCGCGAAAGCCAAAGAAAACAATCGGATCTTTTATATACTGAGACACGTCTTACCTGTTTTTTTTTTTACTTTTTTATGTTTTTTCTGATTCGTGAAATAAGACATGTTCTCAGTAAGAAAAAGTTGTTAATTTCCAAGGATTCAATTACTTCTTGAAGCATTCAAGCTGTTTAGGTACAACTTGTATTTTGGTTCACTAAAATAGTCATAGTTTAGAAACATTAAAACTGTTTGTAAAACAAGACTACAAACGTACTTTATCCTTTGAATAGCATGCCGACCTATTTTAGTATTTCTAAGTCTAGCGGTCCAGGGATTGTGAAACACACAATGCTAAGCTATACAAAACGCATCTACTAGTGTAACACAGCTATAAATTTAATCAGATGGGCTTTGATGTCGACACCGATGGTTCAGTCAGGGATAGTCAACTCGTTTGTGGAAACTATTTTAAGACACTAACTGAGTCGTTGATGCTCATGAAAATACTCAAAAACGGCTGTTGGTTGACAATTTTTTTGCTTAACTTAACATAAAAATTAACGTAGTAAGGTTTAGCAGCATGGATAACCGCCAAAATAACGCAAAATGTAATTCTGCCCGATGGTTTTAATACCAAAAGTAGGCTTAAAAACTCAAGTAAGAGATGGAATTTTATTGTTGCACTATATAAAATACAGTTCACTGTATTTTATATTGTAAATGTATTTTTTTATTCTGCTACTAAGTCCCTAATTTTATGAATGGGTGATCTTTTAAAAGAAGTTCCCAATGTTCATCGCAGCTGTCCCGTCCAGATTGTTTATTTTTGTCACGCCGCGGATTCAGATTGATATGTCCGTAAATATTTAGATTTCGGTTTACAGGCAGGTATTGGGATAGGATTTTAGTTGCCATCAATCGATTTGTCTGTGATCAAATCAACGTGACATCGATTTGTTGTTGAATTCTAATTTTGGTACGGGTTTTTACAAAATCTGGTAAACCCTCCAATCAAATTTCTAAAGAGATGATCAGTAAGAGATAGAGCCAAAATAGGGCCATTTGTGTAAATTAATCGATATTAACGATTGGCCATTGATTTAAATTATTGGACAGCTTTTTTGACAATTTTATACAATCGAAAAGAGTTTTAAAACTTTGGATGTTTGTCCTATTCATCATTAATTTTTGTCTACCTGAAGGCTAAAGCTACAACATTTTAGAAAAGACAGTAATTTGCTAATTTCAATAACTTGTGAAATTACTGTAGATTGTTTGTACAAGCCGTAGGGAAGTAATTAAATATTCAAGATGTAACGGAAAGATATTTCAATAATACAAAAGAATGTGCTTATATAAAAAAAACTGAACAATTCTTCTTCAGGAACATAGGTCGATAAACGAAAAATTCTATTTGACCTCCCATACAAAATACGTTATCAGCTGATGCGGTTGTATGAATTTTTTTTTTTTTGTATTTCGACCTATGTTTCATGGGAGAATTTGTTTAGTTTCATAGGCAGAATCACATAATTGAGTCATACCGTTTTGCTGTAAGTTGTAGAGTCAGCTCAACTTACATTAATGCATTTTTAAAGGCAAGAAAGATATATGAAATTACTATCAATAAAAAGAAGCAAAGTTTTCACTAGGCTGTTCGTCACGTTAGCTAACTTGTTAAAGTACTTTTCTTGCTATTGTATTCTCTAAACACTATATTATTATGGCGCAACCATCGCATGAAAACCCTCTAAAATGTTATCGCCTCAAAGTTTTTCATATCTGTTGTCAAAACAGATATTTCTTCCTTTAACAGCAGCTATTATTGTCTCATTCTGACCGCACCATCAAATCATAGAGTAGATTGTGATAGACGTGCCATGGCACATGGTTGATGGCTGAGTGAGGATTTACTGCCTTTTAAATCAGATTAATGATACGACTATGTTATCTGTTTATTTGGCAGCATTGCTAGTTAGTGACAAATGTGCATAGTAATATCCTCTTCGCGAATTTATTAAACTTTATTTTTTTATTATGTATTCACGCAAAAATTTCATAAAGTGCGAAATATTTTATGAGCTAATAAGTGACGTCGACTGCAACAGTTTTTTTGGTATAAGTAGTACGACTTTTCTGAAAATCGGAAAAATAAATTTTTACTTCAGTTAGTGAATGAATGAATAACTCTTTAGTGCTTTATATGCTGAATAAGCAAAACATTTGAAATGGAAAATCAGGATGTCTATACTTATTCATAATTAAGAGAAAGAGAGGAAGAGAGAGAAACGGTGATTCCAAAATATGGTGATTCACTTCATACTTAAATGTTGTATAAACGTATGACCTTACAAATTAACATAATTAAATACTCTACAATTGAAAAACACTAATATAAATTGAATAACACTGATTGAAACATTTGTGATTGCCTTCTTTAATTAATAGGCTTATAATTTTATTGTCGTCTTATTATTGTGACGACTAAAAGCCACTGACGTTTCAAAGTTTTATATTTATTTTGTAGATAATGTAGTTAAAAATTAAGCTTGATGACCGACCTCAGAAACCCTGATGTCAGAGTTGTTGAGCCGCCCAATGCCTCTGCCATGGCTCACTTAACGACTACTTCTTCTTCACTATCTACTAAGGTAGTGGAACAATTTATTGTCATCTGAAAAACGTCTATTTTATATCATTCGATTTATTTTACCAAAGGTTTAATGTACTCATTGAAAATATTTACGGTTTATTGGTTTGATGATTTTAATATTCGCAAAAACAGCATTTTCGTAAAAGCCAAAAAATTATAACGTCGTAAACAGATTTACAAAAAACAAAACAACTTCCAGTTAATTACTCAATTAAATTAAGGAAAGCTGGTCGGTAATTACCAGGAGACTTCCGTTAAAGGTAAGTAAAGTAAGGTAAGGTAGGTTTCATTATAATTTAAATTTCTGGCGCGTGGAACCTTTCTTCGGGAAATAATAATAAAATCTTTGCGTGAATTTCGATCAAGTTAATATTTTGGTGGGTCAGGATCTAATGTTGAATGTGTAAAATATAGTTTTTTAGTTGACTTTTACGAAAGTTTACTCACCCAAACCATGACCACGTAACTGGATTTTTTTCCCTAAAGAAACATTGGTCAAATGATAAAAATAGAAAAAACAATGAAAATTATATCAGCATGAATATTAAATCTATCCCGCATAATACTATCTTCTTAAGCAACCAAATAAATATGAAATAATATAAGGGATAAGTGCTTCCTTTTCATGTTTTCTTCCTTATTACTGAATTTTTATTATTTTCGTGCAATCTCAAAATTAAATACAACGTGTAATTCTAAGTAGGCAAAATGGTGGTAGCTACACTCCATCCATGAAAAAGTTTTTTCTACAAGTTTTGGAAATAAAAAAAAAACCCGGCCAAGTGCGAGTCGGACTCGCGCACCGAGGGTTCCGTACCACCACGTGATCATAATTGTATTAGTTGAAATTTCAGTAAGTTAATGTGCTAGATTTTTTGAGTCCGACACGCGCTTGACCAAATTTTATTATTTGTTGTTATTTTATAGCTTATGCACTATAAACATACCAATTTTCAAGTATGTAAGTGATCCCGTTTTTAAAAAGAACTAAAACAAAAATCGCCTCAGCGACCATCCAACTTGACCCCTCTCTTATATGAATGTTCTTGAAACGGGAGCTCACCACAATTGGTTACTATTAGTTGTGAGAAAAGTTGTAATATTTAATGATTTCAGACTTTTCCCATTATTTGTACTGTGAGACCTAGCTTCTTGCCAAATTTCATAATTTTAGGTCAACGGGAAGTACCCTGTAGGTTTTGCATTTTTGAATAAATGTATGGAGATGAGGACATAACCATATCTTTTGATTGCGTCGTTGTAAAAAATTGAAATTTTCAGATCTTGTGTGGTTCATGGATCCTAACATATGGTATTAATTTCAACCTACCTTTACCAGTTCGTGAGATAAAGGGTCTTGACAGACAGACAGACAGACGGACAACAAAGTGATCCTATAAGGGTTCCGTTTTTCTTTTTGAGGTACGGAACCCTAAAAAAACAAATCTGCTTACAAAAGGATAGTCTGTTAGGGTCAATTTGTATATAAAACCATTTCTTTTTGTTTTAATTTCTATAAATTTTGCGTATTTGACTTACACGTTGTAAACAACAACACTTACTTATATCGCGCAGGTATAATTATAAATACGTAAAGAGGAGTTCGAATTGAAATTATCAAATCTATTGTATTTGTATGCTTCTGTTTCCAATTTCTATATTAATTTGTATGTTTATACCTACCTTATAGCCTTTACACAGTAATTCACTAACTAATGTGAGCTGTTTGCAGAATATTGAATGGAAATACAGAATGAAAATGCTATAAACAAATTGTTTGAAAATTACCGAGATAAAATTGAATTAACTAATTTTTAATTTTATTTTCATTTTAAGGAATTTGAAATCGGAAATTGTATTGTCCTATCTGTTTTTACAAAGTTGTGTATTTTTTTAAGTTCTTTGACATGTTGTAAAATGAACGACTTATTATATTGCCCTGAAATGTCGCTTCTGGCAGGTTTTATGACAAATATTGTTGCTTTTCTTTTCTTGGTAGTTCAGTTCAGACGTGCCAGTTTTGAAAATTATTGTCAAGTGATAGCTGGCAATTAAAATTTATAGTTTGTTGAAGTTTCCGGATCTCACATTTGTGGAGAAACTTTTATATCGATTAGGTGATACAAGTTTTGTACAAGTTGATGGCGTATATTTTTATGAAAAAAATAACCCATTTTAAAAAGTTGTAGAGTAAAGTTGTTCGTTTTCATAGGTAGAGCAAGAACACGAAAGGTTTGTAGAGGTTTGTAAACACCCTTTATATGCATAGATTGAAATCGAAGAATTACGAAAAAAATCCAATAGTGTTTTCAGTACTTCCAAAATTAATTGATATGAGAGAAAGGTTTGTCGCAAATATTGCCTTTCTAACCTTCTCATTTACACAATTTTCTTTTGCTCTAAATAAGTGTCATATTGTCATACATAAAGGCCGAAATTGTACACCAATTGTAAACTATATCTAAATAACACAAAATAGATTTTTTTCCGAAAGAAAATGAATTCACGATGGGTAGCGAAAATAGACGGCTCAATATAGATGTGCCGTTGTCAATCTAAATATATCGACAAATACAAATAAGGCTCAGCTAAAGCTTAGAAAAAAAAAAGTTTTCTTTTATTCGCTTGATATGTACGAGAATAGATAATCGTTATTATTTTCCAACAGGAAACTAATTGACTCAATCTTTTTAGGGTTCCTTACCTCAAAAGGAATAAAAATGGAACCTTATAGGATCATTTTTTTTGCACTCGTACTTGGCCGCTGTTTTAAATACACTGAATGTTGGGTCCATCTATTACGCACGTGTTAGAATTTTAAGGATAGAGACTTGTGCAGTTACAAATAAAAGCTTTTTAATATGAGTTTTCTATTAAAGAAATACAAGGTCTTGAGTTATTTACCTATTGTGCTCTAAAATACGAGGATACAGCCAAGCTATCTTGTACTACCTACCTAAATTAACCACGCCTTTTCGTGGATTATAGCTACATAGGAAGGGAAATTTAGAACAAATGATAATCGAAATAAATGGTAGTTATAAATATACTTGATTATTCAAAGATACAGCCGTAAAACAGTTATCCAATCAGAGTTGAAAATACAGTTATCTACATTTAAAGACAAGAAAATAACACGTTTACAATGAGATTTACTTCTATTACAACAATATATTTTAAATATTAAAGAAAATTACTTAACTCAACACTAGGGATACTTCCAGTTTCGCCGACACTAAGATAAGAGAGATTTAATGCTTTGAAGGGGCTTTTTATAATACAATATGGTACGAGTATGAAACTATAAACAGGTAATGAGCAATACAATTATCCAATCCGAAACGAAGCGAGTGATATTAGTCGCACATTGGCCAATAGAAATCGTTCAAGTTACATAAGCAAATGAGCGACATTGAACAGCATCAAAATTACTACTTTTACATACAATTTGATATATTTTAATAGATGAATCAACAACAATATCAAAACAATATTTTGAACATGTTATAAACCTTGCAACACATATCATTTTTACGATTCTACTTCATACAATAGTCTAGTTAATTACATTCTACAACTTCCGTAGGTAAACAGATCAAATCATTACTATTAAAATAAAACTAGTTACTTCTAAGCATCTATTATTTCTGAAATACAATTTAGCTATTTAGCAATATTTTTAGACATATTTTCAGGTATTATAATCTATCACACGCAAGTAGCAGCGGTAAAATCTCTAGCCGCTCCGTCTTAGATGCCTATACAAAAATGGTACAATATAACGGAGGACGATAAAGTCGGTCAAAATAAACAATTACCTATTCTTAAAGATGCAATTTTAAAAAGAAAAAAGAGTTCTTTCCCCGTAACACGTGATAGTAGTGCATTTTATATTAAAAACGTTTTTTTTTATTTGAATTTGAAGAAAAGGTTTTCAGTTTCATATTCTTTTTACCCTTCTTGTTAAACATTGTAGATTCGTAACTTAACTGACCCATTACAAAATAAGTATAACGGGTGTACTTCCGGGCCATGAGTACGGTTCTTGTACTGACGAGCAATTATTTGAAAGGCAACTAACTTCAGAGTGGTGTGACTGTGAGTGCGCGCCCCTCCCCTGCTTCCATTTTTGGATCAGTCTACGTGCGGCAGCCGAGCAAGGCACTTAGGTCCTGGCTGGTGCTTGTGCTGGACATTAAATCATAGTCCGGGGGTCTAATTTGAGTAATCGAAGAGTAAGCCTTTACAGCTATCTAGGAATATCACCAATCACGACAAGTAAATAAACCTCAATGTTGAAATAAATTACTTCCAAAATCTATGATAAAATTGCCTTCCGCGAGCCTTCATCGTTTTTATAATAAAGACGATGATAGAAAACTCGATGTATTTTTTATTATAAGCACAAAGAAATGCAAAACAATGTCTTTGTGAGTTTATAAAAATGCCTTAAGAAACACTTATTTCTTGTAGGTGGGAAAAATCAAAAGAACATTTCGAGGGGAACGTCTTCTTATTATACAATTAGAATTTAATATGATTTAGGTACGTAAGGCAATTTTAAGGCAATTTTGTGAAATTGCTGACCTTCCTTAAGAAGATCCATGAATCGGAATCAAACGTGTCGGCCCTAGTCTTATGCCGTCAATATAAAACGTGAGTTTACTCGTATATGTACATAATTATGTGTAACACTCACGAGTCGTTTAGTGATAAAATTGTCTTACGTGCCTAAGTCATATTAAATTCTAATCGTATAATCAAAAGACGTTTCCCTCGTTTCTCGTGCGACAGATGAAGGTCCGTGAAATTGCTGTCCTCCTTGAAGAAGATACGCGAATCGAATCCAAACTTGTCGGCCCTAGCCTGACGCCGTCAATAAAAAATGTGAGTTTATCCGTTTATGTACATAATTGAGACATAAAAAGTTGAATCCGGACTTCAAAGTAAGCGAAGCATGCGCTTAACATTTTAGTATTAACACACCCTGGACAGTACATACCTATATCGAACGCGAATTTGAAATTGGAAGATCATGTAGGCCCGCATATTCAGTACAAAAGATCCTCAGAAGGATCACGAGAATCTCGCGGGCGGGTGCGCGCGGGGGTGCAGGGTAAATTTCAAGGGGAGCGGAGTGTCCGTTCTGCATGATATACTATTACTTTATTCTGTGGTATTAAGGTAGGTGAGTACATATTAAAGAGCATGCATAGTTTATACACTTTACATTACTCTTATTAATTCAAGTAAAAGGGACTAAAACTCGATGTGCACTCGACAGTACAATAGCTTGCGATCCAAACAAAGGATTTTTACCTGCAAGTACTTATAAAAAGTTTTCCTCAAAAATTTTAATGTTCCCTCTTACAAAATACTTGGCCTCCAAAAAAGGAATTAAGGCACCAAGGGTTGACCGAGAGCCTTCCTAATGGCCCTCATTTCTCTTACAAATATATCTTTTATTACCCCCCTTCTCCCACTTTCAACCCCGTCATTTTTGGCTTAGGTAGCTATGTCGGATTTTTCCATTAAAAACGGTAACAAATACCTCTACAATGATCTTAAACGGGTACTTTGTAACCGATTTCGTGGAATGTCCGGTTGGATTTCATAATGTTTTCACGGAATTGTTTCAACTGAAATAAATGAGACGAAATTAAATTCGCGTTTTAGCTTTCAAAAAGCTTCTTAACTCAAGCTGAGCTGGAAGCTTTCAGACGTTTCTGAGTGTAGCAATTTGTCGGGAAAATAATCAGAATTTAGGTGAAACCACAAAAATCTGATTTGTTATGGGTCCGTATTCAAAGGGTGGAAAGCGGGACCTTATTAATATGCCTCCGATGTCTGTCTGTCTGTCAGCAGGCTGTATCTCATAAACCGTAATAGTTAGTTGAAATTTTCACAGATTAGGTATTTTTGTTGCCACTACAACAACTCATTACTAATTAATAAGTGGGGCTCCCCTACTAAAAACCTGGTTTTTTAGGCGTTTTTAGCTCGATTTTTATTTTAGCTCTATCGTAAACACGGAAACACTTGCAAGAGTAAAAATAGGTGTGTTTATAGTGCTTAAGCTAAATAATAACAACAAATAATAAAAATTGGTCAAGTGCGTGTGGGACTTGCCTGCAATTAATACACTTCTGCGTGACTGCGCGTACATAACTAACACGGTATTTTTACCTTATTGGTACGGAACCCTCAGTATGTGAGTCTGACTCGCACTTGGCTTGTTTTCCATGACATCAGCTGAAATACATCTAGCAACTTAAAAAGGGATCCTGTGCTACAATTGCAAATTAATTTACATTCGACTCCACGTCTGTGGAAACATTTTTAAATCTAATAACATGCGATAAAGTTCACAGTGTTAGTACTGAAGTGCTGTTGGGTTTACTAGCTAGTATCGCATCTTTGTATTTGGTTTTGATTTAAATTTCAATTAAATTTTATTTGCAAGATAAAGGTTACGAAACCATTCAAAATAGTATAATTAACTTACAAAAAACCGGTCAAGTGCGAGTCGGACTCGCGCGCCGAGGGTTCCGATATACCTATAGTATTTTTGGAAGCAATAAAGTCCATTTTCAGGACCGCAAAACTAAATTTGTTTGTAAAGGTTTTTTGCAGATTTCTGAAAAACTGTGCAACTTAGAAAGATCGTTTTATTTTTGCTGTAAAGTTTATATAAACTTCTGTCAACTGTAATTAATTCAGATTTTTCCTTACTCAAACTTCGGAGATAAGGGGGGGGGAATGGTATTTTTCTTGACATTTTTCATCATAACTTTAAAACTAAGAAATTAAAAAAAATACAAAAATATATTTTAAAATGTACAAGTAAAGCCCTTTCATATGATACCCCACTCGACCTAGTAGCGACAATTTGAAATTTGGCCCCCCCTATTTTGGCCCCCTTTATATTAATAATCATACTTTTTTCAAAATTTTTTCTTGTGCAATTAAGTTGGGCAACTATATTCTAAAACTATTCCAAATTTCAGGTTGATAGCATAAGTGGTTGCTGAGATATAGAGGTGTGACAGACAGACGGACAGACAGAGCGGCACCATAAGGGTTCCTTTTTTTTACCATTTTGGTATCGGAACCCTAAAAAATAACAGTGATCAATACAATAAAACTAAGTGATCATCACAATAGAAACAAAAAATCTGAAACAAATTAAAATTGTATTTGTTTAAGATGTTTTTTTGATAAATTTGAAGCTTTTATTAAAATCTTTTTTTTTTCCCTAAATTTTAAATTTAATTAAGTTTAAGCCCTATTCAAAATTACCAGCTTTGTTTTGAAACCCTTAATAACGTGATAGTTTCTTCAAATTTTGAAAAATTGTTTAGATTCCATAAAAGAAATGAACAATGAGCCGGTTTCGCAGCTAAGCGTCAACTGAGTATTCAAAGGTGTCGAATAGATGGCTCTGAAGACAGTTGCTAAAGAACTTAAAATAAATCTGTCATAATAGATGAAGCGTGAAGTAAATAAACCTCCTTAGGTCCCTCCTCCTACTCCTCACTTACAACAGATAGGAAAAATAAGTTGACAGTTAAATTTTCATACACCAACGCTATCTATCAAGAAAATTAAAACTAGTTTTTCTTTTTTTTAAACCGGCTCATTGGTAACGATTTTTGCAACGACATCTGTCAGCATTATCATAGTCCTCATAAACTCTTGCAGATACTAAAAGGACAGTTATTTTTCCTCAAGGCTCTTTGCGAATTTCTCCACGTTTTCGCCGTAGCCCTTCACAGGCGTTCCTTTTAATTAATCCCTTTTATACGTTTTTTGTCGCCTACTCCGACATTTGGCCCGGAAACGCTAAAAAATCGAGGTTAATGAAACCTTATTTATTCTCGCTTATTAACTTCTGGAACATTTTCTGCAAAGCTGGGAGTTTTCTTTGTGTGTAGGCGTTTAATGAGCATGAACTTATAAGAAACGTAAGCAGTAGTGGAAAGAAAATTACCTATGTGTTACTTCAGTGGAATTGTAGAAGGTTTTTTTTTGGGCTTGTGGGCCACCTGATGGTAAGTATTCACTACCGCCCATAGTAAGAAAGAAAGAAAGAAAGAAAGAAAGAAAGAAAGAAAGAAAGAAAGAAAGAAAGAAAGAAAGAAAGAAAGAAAGAAAGAAAGAAAGAAAGAAAGAAAGAAAGAAAGAAAGAAAGAAAGAAAGAAAGAAAGAAAGAAAGAAAGAAAGAAAGAAAGAAAGAAAGAAAGAAAGAAAGATAGAAAGAAAGAAAGAAAGAAAGAAAGAAAGAAAGAAAGAAAGAAAGAAAGAAATGTTTATTTTAGTTATACCAACTAAAAAAGGTAGCCACTCAGCTTGTGCTACAGCACCTCGCGCTGCTGTAGCGCTGGTCTTCCGTGAACCTTGTATCCATAGCACCCCCTATCTTATTAGCAGCATAATTGATACAAATAAAACAGCAAAGAGCGTGGCTCACCAGGAGAACTAAGATGGTCATGTGCCAGTAATTTCACTGGCTCCCTTGCCATTCAAACCAAAACACAGCAGTGCAAACACTGCTTCTTTACGGTAGAAAAAAGCAAGGGGGTAGTACTTCTCCAGACGGACTTTGAACAAAAGCCCTATTACCTTCAAAAGGTCCATAATTACTGACCTGTCATTTCAAAATACCTTAAAAAGATGTCTAGTTTTAGTAATATCTTTTTCGGTTTACCTACAAAGAATGTTTTCAGAAGAAGGGTAATTACACGTTGCGGTTGATGTGTTGACTGTATTCTGTCGTAATATTTTAGTGGTCATAGCCGTTAAACTTTTAGGCTAAATTAATGTGTCTGTCACAGGTAAATATTATAATTTGCTGGTTAACGTAATGCCTTGGAATTGTACAAAATGCCGAGAAATTTTAAAATTCGTCATTTTACATACTGCTCGGCATTTCACATTATGATGCGTAATTTGTTTCTGGTCGTCGTGTTGTGTGGGCGCAGAATCTGAAATGCGCCAGTAGTGATCTAAACCCATTCTGCCAAATCTGCCGATGCCATTTTACAATTTTCCTAAGGTAAACAATTTGCCGGCCGTTTCTAAACGGCGAATTATACGATTTGCCTGCGGCTACAAATCCAAACCCAGTCAGACAATCAAGGTTCTATCCTGCAGTGTGACAACCTGTCTACAGGCTAGCCAGTACTGACCTGATGGTACTTACACGATAACTCACTAACTGAGAAACACGTATAAATTGCGTTGCGGCAGAGCTTTACTTACGCTGTAAATTGTGGTACAGTCAAGCAGCAGGTCAAGCTTGACAAGGCATTGCCACTGAAGCTCCAGCGGGTATTAAAATCAGAACAAAACTAAGTCTAATGTATCAAGTTTGATGTGCTCTTGACTGTACAAGCTAGATAGAGATGAGACTGATTCTCTGAGCCAGCAATGAGCCTAATTTGTTTTTATTACCAGACAAGTCACGTCAACTAAGACAGCCGCATTTACAACTCTGTCCACGTTTATGTGCATATCCAAAATGTATGCATTGCGCAATACGTTGGAGAAATAAATATTTTTATGGGGAAATTCTGGCTAAAATTATGGTGGAAAGCGCGGGCGGGGCGCTCGACGCAAGATCGCGGCACTAGCCGCCCGAACGCGCCCGAGTCCGCCCGCGTCCAACCAGAGACGCCGTTCCAATTTCAAACACCGGAATTTAAAATCGGAACTTCGAAATTCAAAACCAAACAACGATTGTGTTACGTATGTGCGTGCTGTGTAAAACTGTTTGTGTTTAGACGATGGAATGCTCAATGTTTTTCGTGTAGGAATCTTCGGTTCCTTTATGGTGAGTGTTTTTTTCCTTGTGGCTTATGGGGACGTTTTCCTTGTCATTTAAAGGGGTCTGGTTATTCTTATCAATGATCTGGTATTCTTTTAATTAAGGGAAGTTTTTCGTCAGTAAACTGGTAGAGGGTTCTTTTTATTTTTCGTTAGAAAAGCTATCGTCTGTTTTATAGATTCTTATTGCGAACAAGAGTGCACGGTAGAGCAAGAAGATTAATGGACAGATAAGACTAATGTAAGGCTTCCACACGTGGTAAAGTTAATTTAAGTTTATCTGAAGTTTGATGTAGGGTACAGACGATAGCGCTTATCTTAAGTTATGAACCTACTTTAGGTAAATTTTGGCTAATACTCTAAGTTATGCACGTACTTTAAGATTATGTTGGTTGTTTAAGTGTATTCAAATGTTTTAGGTTGCGAAACTTCCTGCGTTAGGGATTTGCTTTAATTTATTTATTGATTACAAATACTGATTACAAAAAAAATAAAGTTTGTTTCATTAAATATTTACGAAAACATATATAAAGTAGGATCAACGTAAAGATACACAACCGCCAAGTAGATATCTCTATTTTTACTTTAAATAACAATTTATTTCAATTAACAGATAATCTTAGTAAAATTGACGGCTGTTTTTACACTGCACATAAAACAAATAATTACTTAGTCGGTTTACAACCGTGTTACTCGTACAAATACGAAGTTCTTAATCTTCAGTACTTAAGCAGCTTCCCTTAAAGGGTTTTTAATTAGTAAGTAAACGAGAATCTTGTAGCTGAAACAAGCAAATAAGCTTTAATTTTGGTTCTATTACATAAAGTACCACTTAATTATCTAATTTTCTTACGTTAGTAAATTAATTTGCTTGTAACGCCTGAAACTGGTATTATATTAGAATATTTTGAATCAAATATACTTGCAAGAAACTAATTAGACTAACCCAAGAAGCTCGTTTTCTCGGAAATAATTTTTACAACGTACTATTCCATATTTTATAATAATATAATACCACTCATCTCTTACATAACCCTAACAGGTTTTTTAGAGGTGTTATTAGAAAATTCCTATGTTTTTTTTAAGTTGTTTTAATGAAAAAAAAATAGAGCATATACATAAATATTATGCCTTTTTGCCGGTGGGAATCTAACTTGGCTTTGTTGCAGACTTGCAGAACATTCTGACGTTAGCAAAAATAACTCGTTGAAGCTTTTTATTATAATTTTTAATACAAAAATCTTAATTAAAAAGCTTTCTCTTCATAAAAACCACAATGAAATCGCAAAATACGCGGCACTCCAAAAAAATTAAGCACCAATAAAAAATACAATACCGTTCAATCGAAAAAACAAATAAACAGTCGATAGACCCTCCAATTTTATTTCGATTTGAACAACGGACCCTTCGGAATCTCTACCTACTTTGTATGTAAAATATAAAATAAAATTATTACATAAATAAATATCGGGTACAACGGAAGATGTACAGTCTAGAGCACATCAAGCCTGACACAGGCAGCGCAACTTTAGTTCCTACAAGTATTGAAGTAAGAACGTTACAAACTCCGATGTGTCAAGCTTGAAGTGTTCTTGACTGTACCTACAAAAAAACTACAATGCAACAACCGAACAAAAAATGTTTAAGAAGAAAAAAAAATAAGGAAACATAATAAGATGATTGCGATAATTAAGTTTTTTTTTTTATTATTTAGTTGTGGTTCTATTCTGCATAAAATCTTCCTTTTTTAATTTTAAAAAGTTGTTTAGTACAATAAATAAGCTTTTTGCGATCGACTTTTCCAAGTTCCCAAAAAAATATGACCAAGCAACTGATCATTTTGTATGGAGAGTATTTCCAATAGTCGTAGCAAAATGTAACAACTTTGGTTGTTGCATTTTGCCCCCTGAATAAGCCCTTCAAAGGTTTTTCACAAATTTTTTAAAGCCCTGTATATCATAACTTCTTGACATCTATGAACTTCTTAACTCTAAATCCGAACATTCAGTCTGAAGTACATGAAAAATCTAGTTGGTAATGAGTTATTTTTCATTCTTCTTAGCAGGAAGGAGTATTTTATTTTAATTTTGATCTAGGAAACATTCCAAAGGAACATGATTGTTTTCTTGGTTTATAGTAGTAGATAAGTATAATGGATATTATAGAAAATCGCAGAGGAAAGAGGATAGGTTTTCATGACAGATTTATTAACAACATCATGGAAGGAAAGATAGAAGGAAAGCGTGGTAGAGGGAGGCAAAGGTTAAGTTACGTGTCACAAATTAAGAAGCAGATAGGCGTCAGATCGTATAAAGAGGTGAAAGAGGCGGCTTTGGACAGAAAAAGATGGAGGGAGTTGCACAGTGAAACCGACAGGGATGCTGCACCGACAAGAGCCTAGCTCTTAAATTAAAGAAGAAGAATAGTACTTACGTCACTCACACCCGATATACTTTACAAATATTTGTAAAGCTCTAATAGGGGCATTCGTGAAGCTTAACCGGGATCACCAATAGCGAGGCTATAAGGTCAGGGATTAAACGTAAATTAGAAACACGGGAAAGGGTGAAAAACCTGGTTTGAATTTGAATCTGTTTACAAATTCGCAGGAATAACATTTTAAAGATGACAATTGTTTGTTCGAAGTCGTACCTTTTATTAAATCTGTGACTTAATTTGAGAAGCTAGCTAATGTTTCTAAAGTATTTGATTACAATGTAAAGCAAATATTTAGAAGATGAATTACTATGTAATGTTTCCGTAGACTTTCCAAATATAAGATTTTACTTAGTTTCGTGGAAAAAGAAAAGGATTTTTACAACAATACATCACTTGTCATTAAGCATTTTTGTGTAGATAATAAAGTAGACTTTAATATCAGTCGCATTTTTGCAAATATTTTAAAACTGATTTGAGAAAATCCTTTTTGATTATAAGTCGAGCATTTTTTAAGATAGGAAATTAATGTTAAACTTATTTTTTGGGGGCCACAGTCACCAGTATTATCTAATTATAAGGCAATGATACATAAACATACATATATAACATCACGCCTCTTTCCCTGTGGGGTAGGCAGAGACCATAGCCCTCCACCTGCTACGATCTTGACATACTTCCCTCGCTTCCTCCACTCTCATAAATACTTGACCTTGTTCTGCGAAAAGGATTATATTTCAATAATTCCGCGTACCCTTTGTACATGAACCAGGAAAGAATTTGCCACAGAGTCGGCACACTATGTGAAGCGTGTCAAAGTACAGGACGCAAAAATGTGAAATAGTGTCCAGCAGTAAATGAATGGCGACGCAACCTCACTGTACAGGTATTTCTCTACGAGCGGCGGAAAAAAAAACGAATATACGTGACATATTTGCGTGATTCTCTTCATTTTACTTTGAGATAAAGGGTTGATTTAGATGACATGTAAACCTTAATATCATATTTTTATCAAAAATTCGAGTTTATTAATGAGTACGGCGAGCTCGTTCTATTATCAGCGTCATTTTTAGGGTTCCGTAGTCAACAAGGAACTCTTATACTTTCGTCATGTCCGTCTGTCTGTTCGCGGCTTACCACCTTTAATACTAGAAAGTTGTACAAGGTGTAAGGGATGATGTACTGAAAACTGAACGGGCGTACTCAGTCAACGAAACTGAACAACTTTCGCAAAGAAACATTTTCGGGAAATGAAAAAAAAATTGGTCCTCTCCTAACAAATTGCTCACTCTGATCGAACACTTGTATGGAAAAAAAATATTTTTTCGGGAAGTTGCTTGTTTTCATGAGTAGAATCACTGGGCTTCGGGAGCAAAACCAATACAAATTCACGCTGTATAGTTGTAGAAATAAAATTGTTAAGTTTCATGACCAGAGCAACCATTAAAGAGATTTGCAAAGAATATCAGAGGGTCGGGTTGGCCATCGATCTTACCATCTAGGCCATAATTTGGAGATAGGCTAGTTAAAAACTCTCTAGGGAAAATCCAAAGCAATACACCAACACTTGGTAGCGTATAGGTACGCTTCTGGCTCAAGGCTACTTCCATTTGTACACGTGTTTGCGAGGTTTCACATTAAAGCGAGCCACTTGTCTGTTCTCATACATAAATGTACAAGTGAGCTGAAAACGTTTGAAATTTCCCGGTGTAAGAGGGAAGTTTCGTTTCACAACACGTGTATTATATGTACACACGGCCGCACATCGGTAGAAACACCTTTGTACCTTATGGCGTGCTAATAGAGTTGAAAAAGTTTCTACCGACAAGCGGTTGACCGTACGTGTATGTATATGTCTATATCGTGCCCAGATATAAGAAATGAAAGCTTCATGATGAGGCGGACCATTTCATGAAAAGTTAGGTAAGGTTTTTGTTCAATGAAATGGTCAGCTATATCATGACATGGTCAATTCCACACTCTGAGGAGATCATAATTATTATACAGGGTGTAACGGACGGTGTACCGAAAACTGAAAGGGCGTGTTCAGTCAACGAAACTGATCAACTTTCCCAAATAAACATTTCGGGGAAAAGAAAAAAAAATTACCTCTCCATACAAACTGTTCGATCAGGGTGAGTAATTTGTATGGAGACACCAAATTTTTTTCAATTCCCTGTAAAACTTTTTCAGTTACTACGTTGACTAAGCACGCCCGTTCAATTTTTGGTACACACCCTGTATAGGTACAGCCTTATTTTTTATCACCACGAAAATTTTAAGACGTGGTCCTGCCTATGAAACTAAAAAACTATTCCCAAGGAGATAGGTATCTAGATACGAAAAATAAATTCGACTTTCCATACAAACAACATTAGTTGACAGTATCCGACTTATGTTTTTAGGGAAAACTGTTCAGTTTTATGGTCTAAGTAACATGCCAAAATTATGTTCACTATTTCATTAGGACCCTGTATTGTCCCTCAGAGACTGTGGCGCAGACTAAACATTTTAATGAACTGAGATTAAAATGTCAACAACTTTCCTTAGATAATAAAACTAAGATTTGTTGTATACAATAATTTTGAATTAATATAAAATAACCCTATATTTAACAGTCAAAAGCATACAAATTTTCGGGGTCTGAGGGAGTTTTTGGGGAAATTGCCCTTCTTATCGAATGACCTTTCGACCGAAAACGGTCACGCATTAAGCCCCATGCTAGAAAATTCCTTGGCACCCAAAGATACTCGTACTGAACATGCAAAAATATGAACGCCAACCACAAAAGTCTTTAGTCCAATAATTGAAGCAAAAAATTAAATTATAAAATAGCTATCAAAAAATTAACTGGGAATCATACATTGTGAGAAAGAAACCAACCATTATTTTCGGATAAGTTTGTATGATAACAATGTATTCACTGTTTTTGTCCGAATCACATTTTATTTTTTAAATTAAACAGATGTAGGTATCCATATTCTTTATGAAAAGATAACCGAAGGCAAATGTGAAATGGATTGTATAATCACTCACGAATATTTTATAGGTTTTTTCTTTCTCCCTTTCTGTTGAATATATGACATTGCGCATTGCAGTGTTAAAAGTAATTTAGTTAATTTTGAGAAAAAAACAGTAATAAAAATTATATTAGTCTCAAATAATAACAATTGACATATTATGAATAAATAATAAGCAATAAGAGATCAGATCACACTCTTTTAGTTTTTTTTTCTGTTCATCATTTCTGAATAGAAATGTTACCTTGTCGAAATAGTGCGGTCAATTAGCTGTTTCACGTAGACACGCCTTACAATTTCACCAAATTTATTCCAGGTACTAGTTAGAATTAGCTCCTATCAAAAATTGAGAGCTATGTACCTAACTAGTACCTGGAAAAAATTTGGTGAAATTTGGTGAATTTGGCGATATAAGACGTTAAGCGACCGTACTAAAATATCCAACACCAAATTAAGGCGTGGTCAAAAGTACCCTTAACCAAAGGTCGTGTATGAAAGGGTTGATGAGACTAGAAGAAGCGAGGGAAGTATGACAAAATTATATTAAAAGGATGGTCTCCGCCTAACCCCTACGGCACAGATGTTTATGTGTGTAGAACTATGTATTATCATTTTAAAGAAAATTGCTACTCTTCGTCGGCAATGGATTAATAATGACCATGGCACGGTGACCTATAGATAGAAGTGCTACTGCCCATATTCTGGTTAAAGGTACAGATAGACATGCTACTAAAAAGTCTGCTTATTAGCATGCTTAAAAGAAGTATGCTCTTTGACTGTATACATTCGCTTGCGAAAAGCGTACTCGTTTCAAGCATGCCGTTGAATCAAGGTACACTCAACAGCACGTCAGTAGAAACACTTTGAACTTTATGGCATGGTAATATAGTTGAAAATGCTTCCACTGACGTGCGGTTGACCGTACAAATAGACAAGCTCATTAAGTAGAACACACCCCTTTCTACTCGCGCTGCAGGGTGTCTACTCTCAAAGTCCGATATATCGAAACGATACTACTCGAAACATGCAAATGCAAAACTTAGTCCCTTGACAATAGAATAGAATATTGGTTGGATGAATTTTCAAACTGCATCCAACCAATATTCTACTCTATTGTTAAGGGACGAAGTTTTGCATTTGCATGTTTCGAGTAGTATCGTTTCGATATATCGGGCTTTGAGAGTAGACACCCAGGTAGCATGCGCGAAAATCGAACGACTGTTGATTTTTAAGCATACTAGAAATGAGCATGCTTATTTCTAGCAAAGTACGTACACACAAGCTGCTAAATGGCAATTGTTCATGTTCTTGTGCTCGTCACGAGTATACTCGTATGTCTATCTGTAGCTTTAAGGTACCTTTGTTCACCAATTACAACGCTCGCGGAAAAGATGGAATAGTACCAATACTGTTCTTTGCCAGCAATACATTGCCTAACTATTCACTGTGCAACTAATATCAATTTAAAAGTTATACCAACATCGATAGCAAACTTGTAGCTCTAAGGAGCAGGAGTAATAACCGTTTAGAACATCCTCCCTAATTTGAACTTACAGATACCTAACACCCAAGAGTAATACGCAAAGTTTGTTTGCGAGAAAAATCTCATAATAAAAAGTTTTTGCCGTTAAATGTAATGTATGCGATTTCCTACTTCGGCGTAATGTTCGCAAAAACATATATTTTTGGTTATAGGAATATCTAAAGTACATGAATGTAGGTACATACTTAAGTTCCTGTCCCATTTCGATTATTACGATACGATTCGATTTCGAGGAAAAAACGAGCTTATAAAGATAATGGAAACGGGCTTCTCAGATTACAGGCACTTTAATAATATAAAGATCACGCAGTAGAAAATCACTAGTACAAAACTGCCAAAATTAATCAATGTTGTTTGGAATTTGCTTACGTCTAAGTTTGAATTTACATGTTAACAGAGACCTGCCAGCATTAGGCTAACAGGCTAAATTCGTCGTGGACGAACGCTTTGATTTTTGTGTGAATATAAAAATTCTAGTTCATTTCTTTTTATTTAACCAAACTTGTCATATACATAACAGCAACGTCAACCTTCGTCTTTACCCTAGCTTAACTCAATTTCAAAATTGCCATTAAAAAAAAAAAAAAACCAGCCAAGTGCGAGTCGGACTCGCGCCCTAAGAGTTCCGTACCTATCTACCATATGATATACTAAAAGCTTTAGCTCTTTGACTTTAAAAACTCCGCGACCATCCAACTTGACCCCTATTTTATAGAAAAGTTCTTGAAACGGGAGCTCACCTTAATTGGTTACTATTAATTGTGAGAAAAATTGTAATATTTAATGATTTTAGACTTTTCCCTTTATTTGTGTTGTGAGACCTAGCTTCTTGCCAAATTTCATAACTTTAGGTCAACGGGAAGGTTTAGGTTTTGCTTTAGTGCATAAATGTATGGAGATGAGGACATAAAAAGCCATATCTTTTGATTGCGCCGTTGTAAAAAATTGAAGTTTTCAGATCTTGTGTGGTTAATAGACTGTAATATTCGTTATCAATTTCAATCTGATACCTCTACCCGTTCGTGAGAAAAAGGGTCTTGACAGACAGACGGACAACAAAGTGATCCTATAAGGGTTCTGTTTTTTATTTTGAGGTACGGAACCCTAAAAGTAGTAATAGTGCTATTTATCAGGTTAAAAAGTAGTTATTTTCGTGTCATTGTCAGATAAGACCGCGTGAACCAATTCAAGATCCGATCAACTAAGCAGGCGAAATAATTGAAGGCCCTTTGTCATGGTGCGGCCAAACTTGAGTAATTAATCACTGGCTGGCTGTTATTTTATTGCGCCTCACCAAACATTGTCGTTTAAAATGCTTCTGTTTAGTCAGAAAATTCTTTGAACGTTTTTAGGGTTCCGATACCAAAATGGTAAAAAAAGGAACCCTTATGGTGCGACTTTGTCTGTCTGTCTGTCACATTTCTATATCTCAGCAACCACTCATGCTATCGACCTGAAATTTGAAATAGTTTTAGAATATAGTTACACATGCAAGAATTTTGAAAAAATTATGATTTTTAATTCTTATCACTCCTCTTGGAGGCTTACACCGTCACACGGGCCTTAGCCAAGTGTGATAGAGTCTTGGTGCGATACTGAAATGATTGATGAAGTCAAAAATTTACGGGTGATCCTACAAGTATTTATTATTGTTGCTTTTTGCAATAGATTTATGACGCATTGGGGGATATTTAAAGTTTGAAAAAATTATGATTATTAATGTAAAGGGGGCCAAAATAGGGGAGGCCATATTTCAAATTGTCGCTACTAGGTCGAATAAGGTATTATGAAAGGGCTTTACTTGTACAAGTACATTCTAAAATGTATTTTTTTATTTTTTTACGTCTCTTAGTTTTCAAGTTATGATGAAAAATTTCGAAAAAAATACCATTCCCCCTCCCCCTTATCTCTGAAGTTTGTGAAAGGAAAAATCTGAATTAATTACAGGTGATAGAAGTTTATGTAAACATTACAGCAAAAATAAAACGATCGCACAGTTTTTTATAAATCTGCAAATAACCTTTACAAACAAATTTAGTTTTGCGGTCCTAAAAATGGACTTTATTGCTTCCAAAAATACAAAAAGTATATTGGAACCCTCGTACTCGCACTTGACCGGTTTTTTTTACATAATCTACTTTTATTTCCTTTCTGCTTTACTAATATTATGGTGTTTATGACACCATAAATTGTATACGTTCGGAAAATTGAAATATAATACAATTTTATTTTCATTCATGTCTTAATGTGCTCTAGAGGGTGCCATATTCAATTTAACGAACGGATGATCGAGATGCATCTAACGGTACCTTCTTTGTCAATTATGACGGAACAGATGAACATACATACATACCAATTAAAATCATAACCCTCCGTTTTGCCTTAGTCGGGGAAACAACATTGCCACTTAGAAGGAGAATTTGGTAAAGACCGATATAAAACATATATTTTATTTATTTCTAGAGTTTATTTTCATGATATTCAATCTTTGTATTCAAGACTAAAAACCTAATAACATAAATAAATAAAATTCAAACATAAAGCAAAAGTAAGTAGTTAACTGAGAACTTACTTACTTAGAAGTAATTTATTTGAAAGTCCCAGATTTTAATCTAAGCTTTTCGTTCTGTTTGGTTACCTTTCGACTTAGCCAAGTGAAATGTAACTTAAGTTTCACTTGAACAAACTTTAACTATAGGGGACGGACCACGGTCGAAAGTCTTCCTAAACTAATTACATATTCTGTTACTACAAACTACTTAATAATATTGTATCTACTTAGAAAAACCAAGTGCGTGTCGGGCCACGCGCAGTGTAGAGTTTCGTAGTTGCTTTAGGAATCATTATTGTTGAGCAAGTTTAGATTTTTTCATAGACATTTTTCCTCTAACGAATAACTAGGTCCAGCAGCGTCTGATTGCTGTTGTTTTTTTCTATTATTTTCAATATTTTGACTATCCTGTACTAGAACAAGTATTCAATATACTTAGTTTAGGTTCCTCCGTCATTATTACTAGTTGTTCATGTAAATACCTAAGACTAAGTGTATCTGTATTTGGACTAAGTTTTTATGAAAAAATAAATTTATCTAATTTATCTAATTAAACGAGCAATATTTGCGTTCAAGAAACTTACAGCGCCATCTGTTGTCGAGTAGCATAGCTTGCTCACCCGATGATATTTTAATCATATAGCTCGGTCGCCAAGGTACTTACTCATTAACCTGTATACTCTGCTTAGCTGTATAATAGTTTTCCTTTTAATTTCACCATATACAAGGTGTAACAGAAAGGGTATACCAAACCTGGAGGATGTGATTCTGCTCATGAAACTGAACAACTTTACCTGAGGAACAATGGTCGAAAAACGAAAAAAGAAATTTGACCCCCCGTACAAATTGTGCTATCAGCAGATTCAGTTTCTATGGGAGGCCAAAAATTTTTTTTTCGTATTTCGACCTATGTTCCGTAGGGAAACTTGTTCAGTTGCATGGGCAGATTCACATCCTGTATACCACTTGACTGTGAATTTTTTCACGTTTTCGATATCAACCGTTTAGCTGGCAGAGGAGAGATAAGTAAATATTTCTCAACCGAATCCTTAAATCAAATAACGTTCATACTCACAATTTTTTAAAACACTTTCCTAACGTCAACCCATACTATGGAGTTAAGTTGAGAAAAAAAAACCATCCCTACTTTACGTCTAGCAATTACTTTTTTTAATATTTTATTTTACCACTTTCTCGGAGTGACTAATATGAATACTCATACAAAATTACAATTTTCTAGTAATAAAGGTCTCTGAGCTAAGCCATGGACAGACGCACATGACAAAACTATATATATGGGTTCCTTGTTGACTACTGAACTTTAAAAAACCGTTTAGGTTGTTTACTTTCAATGTAAATTCCTAACACGTAGTATTTTAAAGCTACAATCTAAATAGTGCAAGAATCTCTACCTATACTTTCAAAAAACATCGAAAGATTTTGTCTCATTTATCTTTGCAAATGTTTCATAATTTTCTCCATTCATTTTTATACACGAAAAATAAAGAAATGCAACCGAATTTCTTAATAGTCTGCATGTCGAATCGATTCGATATTAACTTTTACATTTATTAGACATAGTAAAAGAAAGCAATAATTTCATAATACTTAGTACACGTGACAAAAATTGTTTCCATTCCATTTGACAGACTTAAGAAGAGGCTTCGCTTCGTTTATTTCACGTTAGTTATTTATTCTCTATGAGTGCTTGCTGGAATTCAGGCCTGAAAACGGCAAAGAAGAGAAAAAATATCACTAAAATCAAGAAGAAATATAGAGTCTGAGTACACAAATATTAAAACTTTTTTCTGTTTTAATTTGATTTTTTATTTTATTGTTGTCGGAACACTAACAGCTATAAATTAACAAGTGATATAACAGCAAATTTTATTATATATTTTATTTTATTTAGATATAAGTGATAAATAATAATATTAAATATAAAAAAATAAATAAAAAATTCATTTTTAAATAAATTATGAAATCATGAACACAATATTTAATATCAACACTCAGTAGCTCTTTAAGACCTTATATTAAAGTCCCATGACGATTCAAATGGATTCACTCGCTTCCCAATTTTCAGAGTGAAATGAAACGGGCTATTTATTGAAACGACTGAGGGAACCACCCTGGTGGTATATTCCTCAGGGGAGTGAATAGCACGCCTTATCCTTTATCAGCTGGGGGTTTATTAAGGAAAATTCATCAGTCTATCGAAATAATCGGATGAATTATATCACTGGTATGTATTTATTTCACTGGTATGTATATATGTATTTCAAAAATAAATTAGCTCTTACAACTTAATGATTTTTTTTTGTAGGTTTTGTTTTATAAGGAAGGTACTTTTACATTTATATTGAAAATCCAATAAATACAAATTGATTTTGTAAGGATCTGTGAGCTCCACATTTTTTGTGAAGCGATGTAATAAATGACGTAATAAGATATTCATTGGTCATATTATACAATTAAAAAGCAACTTATTATATTTTTCTTACGAAAAACTTGTCGTAATTACTTCATTTGATCTTTTCTAGTTAAAGTAAACAGGAAAAACAGAAAGTTAATTCGAGAAAATAAAAAATAAAAAATGCAGAGTTGAATCTGAGCAATAATGAGCGGGGAATTAAGAAAAGGACTTTGTTAAAATTAAAAGATTAAGTGAAGACCAATATTTGGATTCGTTGTAAGCACCAGGAAAAAAATGTACTGCCGGACAGTACAATTTTTACTGGTGCTTTTTAGAAAAAAGTAGAGAAAACGAAAACGGCTCTAACAATTTCAATGAAATTTACCGTACGTGTGTTTTCGTATGCGAAAAATCGATTTAGCTAGGTTTCATGCCTGGGAAAATTCGTTTTCCCCATGGTTTTAAGCATTTTTAAAAAAATACCAAGTTTTAGACAGAAAGCTGCAGCCATCTGTTGACTAGTAGGATAGTTTGCTCACCTGATGATATTTTAATGTTGAGGCGGCTATTATAGAGCAAAGCTCGGTCGACCATTTACTATACTATTAAACGAGCAATATGTTTGTAATCGGATCCTCTAAAACGGCTCTAACGATTTTGATGAAATTGAGTATACAGGGGTTTTTGGGGGCGAGAAATCGATCATGTCTTAAAAAAATTTTTTTTTCCGTTTTTATGAACACTAATATTGAAAATGGATCATCTCAGAAACCCTTCAGCGGCATCTGTTAAAATCGTACAGAACGAAGCTCGGTTGCTTAGGTAATAACCTAATCAAAATGAATCAATCATTGTATTCATCACATCCCGTACAAAAAGTCTACCGCTGGACAGAGAGTATTTAATTTGCGAATTTCCTCCTGGTCTCCATTTAAATATGCAGACGTGACAAAAATTTTGGTAATACTGGCAAATACATTTTATGCTCATATTTTTTCACACAAGATAATTTTATTATTATTAATAAATAAAAATATGATAATTAATGGCCATGAAGAAATAAGGCCAAAGTGTTTTTTATTAATACTTTACTAACCACATTTTGACTTAGATTATAATACAAATAATAACAGTATTAAACAATGCTGAATTGGACCTGAAAAGTTGTTGTCTAAATAATGAGCCGTTCGGAACAGACTTTACTTATTATGCCGAAGTCATTGTTATTAGATTCAACCCTTATGTTATAATATCAGCAGCAAGAGAAGGAAAAAAAGCATAAAAATATATATACTTATCTAAATTCAAGATATTTTTCCCAAACACGTGGAGTGTTCCTTTCTTTGTTGATTGTCAATTTCAGATGTAACTTATGAATAATTTAGACGTGTTGTGTAAACAGTTTTTCCAGAAGAGAAGCTCACGCTTTTATAAAGAATGTTTACTTTTACCGCTCACAAGAACAGGGTTCGAAAATATCCGATATTTATTATAAATATCAAAATATTTATTATAAATATCAAAAAATATAAATTTATGATATATATCAGATATACAGGGTTATTTTTGGACCCCTGGCCAAATTTTAGTATGTTGCTCAGAACATGTATCTGAACAACTTTCCCAAAGGCACATTGGTCGAAAAACGAGAATAAATTTTGGTTCTCCCATACAAATCTTATGTTGGCAATAGTGGAATTTGTATGGGATAACCAAAATTTTTTCTCGTTTTTCAACCCATGTTCCTTTGGGAAAGTTGTTCAGATACATATGTTCTGAGCAACATACTAAAATTTGGCCAGGGGTCCAAAATTAACCCTGTATATCAAGTTTGATATATATCAATTTTGTGTGAAAGCCATTCTATTATTTTATAGTATTATTTATGAATACTATTTGCATATGTGTTACATACACATACTAAAATTATCAAAAATCAAAAATTAAATTGTTTTTAATGTTTTATTTATTTAGGTTCTTAAAATCAGACAAATGAAACCAAACCATCAAATCTTCTTTTAGATAAGCCAAAATCAACCTTAAATACAATAACAGAAGTGTTGCCATTTATGGATTAGAACTTAACTTACTTAGAACCATTAGGGAGTATGTTTTAACTCTACTCCCACGCCATCTACATTTGGGAAGTAGAAATACGCTAAAAATTACTTAAAATTATAACTTTTTTAAACCATTTTTGTATTGCAATATATTAGAATAAAACCTTTGATATATATCGTCGAACCCGGTTTGATGTATATCGTCGAACACAGTTTGATAAATATCGGATATAAAAGGCAAAAAGGCAAGGCATATCGTATAATTCGTCATATCACAGTTTGCCTAGGCATTCTACAAAATGCCGAAAAAAATTTAATTCGGCATTTTACCTATCTAATGCCCCGGCATTTCACAAAACGGCGCGTAATTCGTTTCTGGCACTCGCGGACCGCTGCCGCGGCACGCTCGCTTCGCTCGCTCGGCTCGTGCCTTGTGGTCGCAAGGTAACCTAACCCAACCTAACCGATCCCGATCCCGAACAAGTTACCCGTGTACTGTGGCTACCGAACCTAAACTGCACCAGTGATCTAAACCCGTTTACAATCTGCCGGAGCCTTTTACAATTTGCCGACCGGTCGAAAATGGTTTTGAACGTAGCCTAATTATTTAATGTATAAACTTAAGTACCTGGGCGACTGAGTTTTGTTCTGTATAATATTAACCAAACCCCAATAACAGATGGCACTGTAGGGTTTCTGAAACGCGCTATTGTCAAGAAACGCTCAAAAAACAGATAAAATTGTTTTCTTAGACATGAAACCTAGCTAGATCGATTTTTCGCTCCCGAGAACCCCCGCAAAGTAAATTTAATCGAAATCGTTACAGCCGTTTTACAGAAATCTTTACAAAATATGTATCTATTTATTTATATAAATACAAATATTGCTCATTTTATAGTATAGAAACTGCCAGTTCGATCCTCTGGAGACTTTTGAAAGTTAGCTTATGCCGTTGTAACCGGATAATATATAAAAGACTTCAGTAAAAAAGAAAAGTGCCTATAAGTAATTCTGTGGAGTAATGGTTGGTATATAACAAGTGTCGCGTGGTCTACTATAGACGACAAGTGCAATTCCCTAAGTAATTACGCTTTTTAAGAGCCTAGATAACGCTAGGTGACAGGAAAATAGAACACACAACTGACAGAAACTCAAAAGCGCTTTGAACAATCTTTTATAATGCGCATGGCTAAAAAGTGGAATTCTCTGCCTGCGTCTGTGTTGAACTGTGTTCCCGAGTTCATATAATCCGAATCTATTCAAGTCGCGAGTGAATAGGCTTCTTCTGGGCAAGCTCGTTCCATCGTCGACCTCATCTCTGTCTTCATGACTAGATCGAGGACAAGAGTAAGCTCATTTCCAATAAAAAAAAACATATCCAAACCTGAATCATAAAAAAGTCCTACTCCAACTAGTGTAAATCAAACGTAAAACTTTAACTGTTTCTTAAGAACTTATTCAGCAAAAACAGAATAAAATGATAAAGAACTATTCAACTTTACATCACAACCCTTAAATATGAATTTTATTTCTTACATTCTGAATAGCCAATGTTAAGAATTTAAGTCGTAAAATTCAGGGGCGACAATTTTCGAGCCATTTCGTGCTATCTTCTTAACGACCTAGACTTGCATTAAAATAAGACACATTGCTCTTGAATTGATGTTGAAATGTAAGAAATATTTTAGCTAGCTTAAGAATATTTTTCATTATATGGCTGTGGAATGTAGAATTTTATGAAATCTTATGACAGTACATGAAGTGGCATCTTTGCAATCCCGAAGCGTAATGTTGGCACACATCAAACTGAAGGTAATATCCAGTATGGACATAAACGTTTACGCTCCTGTCCGTGGACATTACGCGTCTGTGCGCTCTGACAATAAATCCAATTTTACGTCCGCCGTAAATAAAACAGACCTCGCTTCTCTTATGGCCAGTGATTGCTTTGTTATAACAGCTTTATTTTTAATTTTTCCGACGTCAGATGGATGATGGACAGGCCGTAAAGCTGCCATTCATGAGTGCTAGGATCGACGTGTATCGGAGTGGATGATGCTTTTTTGGGTAAATTGTTTGGAGATTTGACCTTGTCTGTTCTGTTTTATGGCTCAAATTGAGGTTACCCTTTTATTTCATTGTTACTGGATTAAAAAGGGTATTTTATTTTAGATTTTATTATTAAAATCTCTTTCCATTATAGACACAAGGGCTAGGCTTTAAGTTGATTTCCATCTTACCAGAACTCAGTAGTAATTTTGAAGTTCATTTTCCTAGTTCTAATACCAGGCTGAAATATTTACAAATGACCTTTAGAAAATCTCATCACAGGGTAAAAGCACTAACAACTATAATCTTTTCCTTTCATTATTAATTAGGTTTTAAATATAAAACGTTTTCTTGGACGTAACATTTGAGATTAGTAATGAAAATGGGGACATCCTACGCAGCAATTGCGAAGTCAATTCGAAGTTGGAAAGTTACGTCAAAATGTCACGTCAGAAGTGAGAAGAGAGGTCTCCAAGTCAATCGTAGGACAGATTTATGTAGTCAATAAAAGATAAAACTCATTTGGAGGGGAAGCTCCGGCTCTAATTGGGTGAAACGGGGCAGGATCACGTTCACGCCAGCCACACAGGTTTGGTTTAAAATGTAAGAAAAGAACGGCTTTTCATAATCAGTACCTAATCTTCAAATTTCTTGTAATGCCTACTCGTACTAAATAGATATCTTAACTAATCTTGAAGTATCACTGCCTCATCATAACATCCCATGAAACGTCCACTACAGGACAGGGAGCTCCCTCCAGAATTCTAGCTTTTGCTGGAAATATGTGGAGGGGAAGTACCATAGTCACCTCGCTTGTTAGCGTTACGGCTGGCACTATGGACCGCGGTTGTAGGTGATCGCAGTTAGTAAGATGTAAGATACAGAGGAGGATGCTGCTGCCCATCCTCCAGTTGACCCTTAGTCGCCTCTTACGACACCCACGGGTATGTATGGGTTGGTACTATTCTTTGCCGACACTTTACATCACATCAGTCAGCAGCAAGGAAGCGGAAGCAAAACCAGTACAAGCTGAACTTGCGAGACGCTACAAACACCCGAAACCAGAGACCTGCTGAAGGTCAAAGTCATTCCACTGACGTGTTACCGTATGTTCAGCTGGAAGAAAGATATGGTAGAGGTAAGAGTGTGTAGATTTAAAAGTAAATAAAAAAAATTTTCATCGTATACTATGAAGGTACTGTTCATTTTCAAACAAAACGAACACACGTTCGTGACTTATACCACATGCCAATTTTGGTCAACGTAGGTATATCAAGCCAGTCAATTAAACCGGGGGTTTTAAATCGCGTCCCGGGAAACAATTAATTAGTATAGGCAGGGGTTTTACACAGTTTTAATTTTACTGGTATAGTAATTTTATGGTTGGAGAAAAATACATTTGCGATAAAATCAAATTATCAAACCCAGCGAAATAAAAAAAGTATTCAATCAAATAATAAAAATTTGTCATACATGTATCCGTAAAAGTACAATTATATATATATATATATTTATTTGTATATATTATTGTATACATTCATTTGTTTATATTTATGTATTAATTTTATATTTATTTCTTTTAAATTTTAATAGATAGTTATCTTTTAGTTTAACGTATATGTGTTATTTGTATGTTATTTTTACTGATACAGTACCTGTTGTGATTATTTATGTCTATTCCTCTATACAAAGGTTGTCTGGTAGAGATCGCTCTTAGCGATAAGACCGCTTTTGCCTACTATAACCTTATGTGTTTTTCTTTGTCTGTTTTATCTTATGTTTATGTGTGCAATAAAGAATTTATTAATTCATTCATTCATTCATAAAAACATCGGAACCCCAGTTTGTTTGCTTCCACAAAAAGCATTCAATTTTCCCGCTTAGCCAATCAACGTAGATAATAGAATCCCTTTTGGTGGCTCACACGGCTCCACAATCAAGTGCCTCCTTTTGTTCCTCCTCTGTTGTTTTTGTATGAAAAATTCTTTTGAGGTCGATTCGATTATTTTGAGCATTTTCCTTTATTTGGTCCCCTGATTCACCTTAGTCTGCTCTCTGAGGATTCGTATGTTTGTTTTGATCTATCTGATCTCACGTTATGGCAAAATCCTTTTGAAGGGGATAAAGTAAGCGATTATGAGGGAGTAAAGGAACTTAAGGAAACTTTTTTGCAAGATAAGCATTGAAACTTGTTATTTTCTAGCAGATTCTCTAACTTGGCAGACGACTGCTTTGTTTATTCTTACATTCAGATGTTTCTGTAAGTGAATTCTAGCAAATTCTGTGGTGAGCAAAGAAATACAAACCTCTCAGAGGTTTTCAGAGGTTAACCTCTCATAGCAAGTTTTTGCAAGAACAGTCATAAGTTTTTCTTCAATATTCTACGTATCGTAAAGAACTAATTGGCCTGTGGAAATATTGATCAAATTATTTGTATCAAGTAATAGAACTCTTCCAGGGTTCTAGGGTACCGTGTGATGCAGGCAAAGAATAGTACCAACCCATCTCTAACCGTAGGTGTCGTAAAAGGCGACTAAGGGCTTATGAACTGGAGGATGGGCAGCAGCATCTTTCTGTGTATTGTACTCGTACCATCTTACATACTGCGGTCACGCTTACAAGCGTGGAGACTATGGTAAATCCCCTCCAAAGTACCACGCGTTTTAGATGGAGTTCTGGAGGGAGCTCCCTGTCTTGCAGTGGACGTTTTATGGGATGTTAAGAGAGAGAGAATAGATCTCTTTTATTATCCTCGCTACATTCTTTCTTCAATCTTGTTCTACAGTCTTTTTCTAAGCCTCATTTATCCCCTTTATTTACATATCCATTACTTTACCATTTCCTGCAGCAATCAATACCCTTTCAGCTAATTTCTTCCTTGCAGACAACTGTGTACAATCTACAAAAGTCTGGCAACATCTAGCTTCCAATCTACCGTTTTTGGTTCAGTGCCAATTGCTTTCATGTCTTGAATGAATAAGTTTTCTGATCCTTTGTGACGTTGACCCAACGGGCTTTGACCACTTAAGCCTTCTGAATCTGTTGTTACCTACTTTGGCCTTTGAAATGAAGGCTTTTGTTATTGCCTGGCGATTTCGTGTGGTAACGACGGTGTAATTTTGTCCGTTTGTCGAACTTTGTAAAACAATATAAGGTAGATTTTGGATCTCGAAATCGACGGTAGTTTTAAAGAAATAATACACCTATCTAAACAAACAATATTTGGAAAACGTCTCCGTCTGGGCGTTACATTTTACGTTACAAACCAAAACAAAGATACAATTTCAATATTCTTTATTAAACACAAATACAAAATATGATTCAACATCAAATATTAGGTTTATGCCAAACAGCGTTTTTTTTCAAGACAACCTTACAGACATTTTCCGTTTTTAAAGCTTGACTGTTTATTACAATACAGTAAAGTACCTACTCAATTTGATGGCCTGATTTTTTATACATTTATTTGCTTGCTTTTTCACGCTGCTGTACGAGTAATTTCCATCTCAAATTATTTTAACATATTTCCTGTTCCAAAGCGCTTACACCATACACACACAGGATTGAAAATTAGCATGAAACGAAGTTGCAGCACTGGAACAGCAATTAATTTCAGGCCGAAACTCGTACCGTTACAGTTTAACGCGTTTTTTAACTCGCGTATAAATCACCTGAGCGACTTTTATTGTTTTGGGTCATGGCCGATGGTACTCTTGTGTATTAGGAAGGTAGTCTTTTAAGGTAACGAAAAAGTTCTATGGTTTCGGTCAGATGATTAGGAAACTGATTGTCTCTAAAAAATATTCGCAACCTTACACTTTTGAAACTCTATTTAATTCTTAACTCCATTTAAAGCCAATGATTTAAGAAACAATATCGTAACTGCAGAAAATCACCGTGTAAGTAGTTTTTTGGCGATATTTTATTTTGAATTTCATTCGATAGAGCAATTTAAAATCTAACGAATGGCAATCAAATTAAAAAAACCGGCCAAGTGCGAGTCGGACTCGCGCCCTAAGGGTTCCGTACCTATCTACCATATGATATATTAAAAGCTTTTGCTCTTTGATTTTGAAAACTCCGCGTCCATCCAACTTGACCGCTCTTTTATAGAAAAGTTCTTGAAAAGGGAGCTCACCTTAATTGGTTACTATTAGTTGTGTGAAAAATTGAAATATTTAATGATTTTTAGACTTTTCCCTTTAATTGTACTGTGAGCATACTGTGAACATAGGAACTGAGTAAAATCAGAAGCCAGGATGGAAGTATTATAAAAGGCGAAGAATGTGTGCTGAAGAGATGGAAGGAATATTTTGAAAGTTTGTTTGAGAGAGAAGCAGAGGCTAGCGTACCGAGGTCTTCTGTGGAAATGCATGAGAATGAATATGAGAGTGATGCAAGTGAGATAAGTATGGATGAGATTATGAAAGCAATGAAAAGTATGAAATCAGGTAAAGCAGGTGGGTGTGATAGAGTGTCGGTCGAAATGTTTAAGGCTGGGCGAGGCATTGTGGCTAGTCAGCTGTACCGCCTTTTCAACCTGTGTTGGACAAACGGCCAAGTACCAGGTGACTGGTGCAAGGCTGTGATTGTGCCGCTGTACAAGGGAAATGGTCACAACAGGACTGCAAAAATTACCGCGGGATAAGTCTTCTCAGTGTCGTCGGCAAACTGTATGCAAAGGTTTTGATTGAAAGAGTGATGAAAGATACTGACGAAAAAATATGGGACGTACAAGCGGGATTTAGAAAGGGAATGGGATGTACAGATCAGGTCTTTTCCTTGCGGTGCATAGCTGAAAAGTTTTTGGCCAAAAACCAAAAAGTCTACTGCGCGTTCGTGGATTTGGAAAAGGCCTATGACCGAGTGGTAAAGAATGAATTATGGTCGGCATTGTCTATGTATGGGGTGAACGGTCATCTGATTCAAGCACTGAAATCTCTCTATGAGGATTCCAGTGCTTGCGTCAGAAAAAACGGGGCGTACGCTGAATGGTTTAGCATCGAAAAAGGTGTTAGGCAGGAATGTGTAGCGTCACCTTGGCTGTTTAACCTATTCATGGATAATTGTTTGACTGATCTGAAAGAGAGTATGTGTGGACTGAGAATGAATGAGTTACTCATCAAATGTCTTCTTTACGCTGATGACCAAGTTATACTTGCGTCATCTGCTGACGAGTTACAGGAGATGGTAACAATGATGAATGTGGCTTTTGATAGGAAAGGAATGAAAGTTAATGTAAGCAAGACGAAAGTAATGGTATTTGAAAGAGAAGAGTGTATGACAGAGTGTACTATATTAATAGGCGGTGAACAAGGCGAACAAGTGAAGGAGTTTGTGTATCTGGGTTCTAAGTTTACGAGAGATGGAAAGTGTGAAAGTGATATCGAAAGAAGAGTGATTGCTGGAAACATGGTGAATGGTGCTCTGCATGCTTTTATGAGGAGTCAGAAGGTGTCTCACAAGGCCCATCTGGCTGTTCATAGAGGCGTTTTAGTACCAACACTGATGTACGGCAGTGAAAGCTGGGTATGGCAGAAAAAGCATGAAAGTAGAATTAATGCAGTAGAAATGAGAGCGTTGAGGAGTATGATTGGTGTGAAATTGAGTGACAGGATTAGAAATAGTGTGATAAGAGAACGTTGTGGCGTGAAAGAAGACGTAGTGACTAAAATTGAGAAAGGGATGCTGAGATGGTTTGGTCATGTAGAGAGGATGAATGAAGGAAGATTGACGAAAGAGATCCACAAGGCGAGAGTGAATGGAAACGTTGGAAGGGGAAGGCCTCGGCGAACATACCAGGACCAAATTCAGGACGTTCTGAATAAAGGCCAGGTTAAAAGTACCCTAAACCGACGAGCATGTATGAAAGGATTGATGAAGGTTCAGGAAGCAAGGGAAGTATGTCAAGATCGTAGCAGGTGGAGAACTGTGGTCTCTGCCTACCCCGACGGGAACAAGGCGTGATGTTATGTATGTATGTACTGTGAGACCTAGCTTCTTGCCAAATTTCATAATTTTAGGTCAACGGGAAGTACCCTGTAGGTTTTGCTTTTTTGCATAAATAAATGTATGGAGAAGAGGACATAAAAAGCCATATCCTTTGATTGTGTCGTTGTAAAAAATTGAAATTTTCAGATCTTGTGTGGTTTATAGACCTTAATATTCGTTATTAATTTCAACCTGATACCTCTTCTCTTTTGTGAGAAAAAGGGTCTTGACAGACAGACAGACGGACAACAATGAGATCCTATAAGGGTTCCGTTTTTTTATGTTGAGGTACGGAACCCTAAAAATCTATAAAAATCGACTTACGCGGTGGTATTCCTTTAGCTAAGATTATGTGACTTCCAGTCAAACAAAATGGAATCTTCTGACAATACACTAAGTTGGCAGTTTCTAGAGTCAGACACACACGTCGTCTGACAGCGCAGGTATAACGGAATTTGGGGTCTTATCCAGTATGTTAGTAATAACTTTCAGAGTAATAAATATTGTTTATATTTTATTTGTTTTTTGAAGGTAGTTGTTATATGGCGTTGCAAATTGATTTGTCTGATGAGATAATCAATCACTATAAAAGAAAATCGTTTTGCATGATTGTGCCATTAGGAACACTTCTAGTTGTGTGTGGCAGTAAGACTAATGGGAAGGACCAGAAATAACAATCTTTTTTGTGGCTCTTTGAAAAAAGCTTATGTTTTCAAGGCTTTTATGACGCTTGATGAACTGTGCGAAAAAAGAAATCGAAAATATGTCTATTTTTGTATTTTGAGCTTGTTTCTACTCGTATTGACCTTTAATGTAGCCCTGAGGTCAGATATGAGATCAACGATGGTACGAGCTTAACCAAAAAAACCTATCCACTGGCAACTTGATTCGATTTACATGCCAATCTTAAAACTTCATTACTTTGGGTAAAGTTCCAAGTCTAGTAATTAGTTTCGAAAAACGTTTAAGTTCAGAAGTATTTCGCATTTAACTATCAGAAACAAGATTTCCATTAAATGTTTTAAACGTTACTTGAAACAAAGATGGCGGAAAACAAAAGTTATAATTAACAGCGCTTGTTACAAGATTAAGAGACAAAAGCTGTACTATCGGTTAATTTCTTTCAGCCTGTTACATGTACGTGATCCAATTTCGCAATTAATCTGAGCAATGCCCCTGGGCCAGGTCTTACTTTGTGTGTTAGCTTTTGCGGCCGTAAAAATGGTCTTGATGAACCATTGTGCGACGGGTTGATAAGACCGTGCTTGGCATATCATGGCTGGCTTTTTATAAGCGTATAAAACGAAATAGTAGACTTATTTCGCTGTTCAGCTGTACAGTTTATGGTGATGAGGTGGTTGGAGCTCTATTTGCATAAATCTGTGTTGATGGTATGTCATAAACGAAAGGCTGGGGTTGGTGACTGAGTTGCGCATTTGATTACGTTCCAGTCAATATTTTTTATCCATGTAGTAATAAAATTGTGAATCACGATCATCTTTACTTAAAAAGATACAGGCTCAGTGAGCCTGGCTCACTGAAAAAATCGGAGAGCCAACCAAGATCAATTTTCTCTTGTTTGGCATTTTGTGATTAAATCTAAAAAGATACTGCAAGATTCAATAAATCGTCTAAGTCAATTTAAATTTGTGATCTTCAATTCAATAATCAAATTATTACAATCCAACAAGATCTTTGCAAGCTGAAATGGAGACAAGATGCGTGTTTGAAACTATCAAAATCTTGATTGAATCAGCAAATATTTGGTTTTTGGTGTAGTCGCACGAGTCTCAAGCCTTACTTGTTCTTGGCTGTAAATTTTTAAGCTTTTCACGATTGTTTTCATTACAATACTTTTAAAAGTTAATTATTTTATTTTAATGTTTTAGGAAAGCTAACAGCTCTAAAAATCAAAGAATTACATAAATAGGTAGTTAACTTGAAGCTAATTATAAGCTCGCGCCTCGCCTCGCGCTGCCCCTTCTGGCGTAGAGGAGCGTCCCCCGGGTGGTGGATGGGGGAACGGTTAGTAGTACAGCCTAGCTACGCTAGCCGGCTAAGTCCTAGGGACTCGCTAACCAACGAAGAGTGTGGTCCTCCAGCATCTTGAGGGTTGCGCGGCGGGCTAAATACCCTCCCGTGTAAAAACAACTTTGTTACGAAACCGACACAGAGAAATAAACGATCCGATCCTAACGACGACTCACCGCGCGGCATAAAGGGATTTCGAATTATACCTAAGCTTGTGCATCTGGCAACTTATTAACAACTCTCACTAAGTAATACAGTAAAAAAAAGTTAAAGATTACTTTGTAAATGTACATTATTGTTAAATATGCTAGTATTTTTTTCTGGTAGTTCTCTACTTAAAGAACACTACATTTTTCAAAATTTTTAATGTTAAAAAAGCATAAATTCTGCTGACTTGAGTTTTATTTACTCAAGGTTATATACAACTTTTACTAACTTTCAGTCCTTGAGCAAAAAATACAAATTTCGCAAAAGGTTTCCGAATATGCCAAATATTAAGATGGTGTCTTTCATGCGTAAAACGCAAGGTACAAAAAATTTGTTACACATGACCTAACTTTTACCGCGCTTTTACATTTGGGCAGGTAAGCGTTTTATACTCGTATACCAAAAGGATACTTTGTTGTATTTTCAGTTTTTTTTCTGATCGAATAAATACGTAATTTGAATGAGTAACCTATTTGATAATCAGAACATGGTGAATTGGAACTATTGGTAGCCTAATTTTCATACCAAACTTGAAAAAATATAAATTTCATCTTAGTCTGTCCTAGTAATATGATTCAAAATTAATTGCATTCTGTGTACTCTATATAGTTAACCGATCTGCCGTGCATCCCTTCTAAATAATTTTCAGTCATACTTTGACCCGTCTAGTTTCTATGGTTATACTAGCAGGGATGGATCTACTTATACTGGTTTTGTTTCCACAGACTCCGAAACACGATTAAATATATTTTATGAGTGTCAAAGTTGAGTGTCAAAGAGATTCCAGTCGAATTAAGACAACTTACTAGTGGTTGGTATTTTTTGTTAAAACTGAGGAGGTGGCTTATTAAAAAATGTTATTATAGCGTGGCTGAATTTTTAAACGACGATAAAGATTTTTGCCATTTAAAATATTACCGAGCGTACCTGGGACGACCGACGGGAAAGCGGCCGGTCGGACGTCCCAGGTACCGCTGGAGTGACGAAGTGCAGAAGGACCTGAGCGCTCTCCAAAGACCTGATTGGCGTGAGAAGGTGCAGAAAAGGGCCGACTGGCGGCTTTTGGTGTCGGAGGCCAAGATCCTCTTTGGGTCCCTGAGCCAGCGAAAGTAAGTAAGTAAGTAAGTAAGTAAAATATTAATGAAATGACATAGGTATATACTTTTTTTAGTTTGGTGAATAAATATTAGGTTTTACTTTGATATACAATTAATTTTTGCAATGCCGTCTGTGCTTGAATATACTGTGACCAAATTGATTTATTAGTTTAAGATCCTTGCATGTACGTGTGTTCTTGGAAATAAATTATTTGTAAATCTATTTGTATTTGTACGCCATAAAAAAATCCAAAGTTACCTCTGCTTTTTGATTTTAAACCGTTTTTATTAAGTACCCATTAATCTATGATTCCAAAACTTTTACACATTATTCAATATATTATGCATAATAATATAGCTGTTTTATAATTAATATTATGGGTACAGATTTTGAGAAAAATTCAAAAATGTGGGAAAAACGTAAAACAGCGCAAATCCGCTCCGTTCTAGCACGCGCATTCTGCCCTTTGTTAGAAAGGGAGGTAATTCAGCTCTTATCAGCCGCTTAAACGCCAATTCTAGCAAAAAATACCCTATTAAGCATCAATTTTTTTTTATGTTTTAGGTAGCCTTAAAACCTGAGAAGTTTTTAAAACCAGTCACAATCTATGGAACATCCTTTTTGTATTTTTAAACTGTTGATCAAAATTTTAATCGGCCCAATAAATTGTTCGAAAATTTCATATACCATACTTTTTGAGTAACAAGTAGGAATGTTAGGAGGATTATTATTTTACATATGAAAGTAACGTTCAAGGCAATCATGACACAAAAGGGAAATTGAAAAAATGTTCCGTAAAAAAAAAGATATGATTTTTTAATTTTCCTTCGGCAGAAATTTTTTATAATTTATAACTTGAAAACTACAAATAATCGCGGAACATATACGAGTGTGAGGGTGATTTGGATACCCCTTAGCATGAGGGATCTAAATTTTTCTTTTGAACGTCTATCAATGGGCCACCCTGTATATCCTATTATGCTGAAGATAAAAATATTGTTACGTATAAAAAATGTTTATTCAGTTATTGAATTAAGCCGACGATGTCCGAAACACAATTCAACATAACAACATAAAAAAGAAGTTGCTGAATCAGTTATACATTCTGGCCCCAAGTGTTCTTAGCTACACAATGGAAACTTACTTTTAGTTATTTCGCTTTATTTTCTCTACTTTTCGTCTGAAATATTTCTTTTTTTTTGCGAAGGACGCTTCATTGTTATTAGGATCTTCCTGAACATTTAGTTCTTTCTGTGAGATAAAATTGGGCTAAAATAATAGAAAGACTCTTTTCTTTTATTGAAAGATGCTATTGTTACAAATCTTTTCATTTATTTCTGTTCTGTTTTTGTTCCTGTTAATCCTTGTATGCGTGGACATTGTTGTCAAATTTAACAACCCCAAAAACTCAAACCCAAAATTGTCTATTCATTGTTGGATATTAAAGTCTCTTAATGACGTTAGCTAAACTGCATCGCTTTACAAACAAAGTGGCGCCATGGTGGGAAAAAAAGAAGCGACAATAAAAACCCACGCACTCTTTTAAATATGTTTGAATGTACAGGGTTGATATAATAAACATAAGTTAATTTGAATTTTGAATTAGCCTGTTAGAACCCTAGCCTAATCTCATGGATTTTTTTCCTCTAGGTAATTTGATATTATGTGTACAGAGAAGTTAATATACTGCAATTTACTTTAGTACCTGAGTAATTTTATCTACCTTCCTACCACTCCACAACAGTAATAAAGTTCCGAATGCGTATCGATATACCCCCTGTAATAACTGTTACTAGATAACAGTGTACGCTCATGGCTCCCAAGGGCTTGATAGCCGAATACCTATCCTGTTATCCGCGGTCTGATCTATGGGGAGTGTTGTGGGTACGCCATTTTGGGAAGTGCATTAAACTTGATGGTGTCTTGTGATGAGTTGGACAGCAAAGTTCTTTAGGACAATGGTTATGTTGGGTTTGGTAAACTTGAAATGTTGTAAAGTCCTTCCCTTAACACTAGAGGAGGATACATAGCAATTACACTTCACACTAATATTATAAAGGTGAAAATTTGTATGTTTGGATATTTGGATGTTTGTTACACTTTCACGCCCTAACCGCTCAACAGAATTTACTGGAATATGCTCCAAAAAAACAAAAAAATGACTTTCAGCAGGAAAATTTGAGAATTTTCACGGGAAAATCTGTTTTCTTTTTCGCGGGTAAAAGCTAGAATAAATACATAAATATTGGGGGACATTACAGTCATCTGATCCCAAGCTAGGCAAAGCTTAGGATATCAGACACAGATATATACGAGCACATACATAAAAAGATAAATAACTCCCAGACACAGAGCAAACACCTACGTTTTCATCACACTAATAATGGCCCTTGGCAGGAATCGAACCCACGACCTACCGCGTAGGAGGCAGGGGCACCACCCGCTGCACCAAGAAGCCAGTCATTATTTATTGCTTAGCAAAAAAAATTTTTCGTGTCTCGTTCCCTTAAAATGTGAGATCTTCTTATGTGATACTAGCTTTCCGCCTGCGGTTTCACCAGCATTAAATGCGTTTTCCCGTGGGGATGAAGTGTTTTCCCGCTGTAAAAAGTGGCCTATGTGCTATTCCAGGACCTAACCTATATGTGTGCGAAGTTTCATTAAAATCCATTTAGTAGTTTTTGCGTGAAAGAGTAACAAACATCCATCTATCCATGCATACTTACAAACTTTCGCGTTTATAATATTAGTAGTTGGTCTTTTTTTAGGATTTTGTACCCAAAGTGTGAAAAATTGGTTCCTATTTAATATGCCTGTCTGTCCGTCTGTCTGTCTATCTTTCAGCGGTCTGTATCTCATGAACCGTAATAGGTCTCATGAACAGTTGAAATTTTCATTGTGTATTTCTGTTGCCGCACAACAAATACTCAAAATAAAAAATAATAATAAATTAAGGGCTCCCCTGAAAACAGCGTGTTTTTAGGCGATTTTTGCTCGATTCTTGTTTTAGCTCTATCGTAAAAACGGGAACACTAACAAGCGGGAAAATTGGTATGTTTATAGTGCAAAATAAAAGCAAATAATAAAAACTGATCAAGTGCGTGTCGGACTCGCACGTTTTAAAAACGCTTCTGCGTGACTGCGCGTCCATAACTGAGGCGGTATATTTTTACTGTGGTACGGAAACATCGGTGCGCGAGTTCGACTTGCACTTGGCCGATTTTTTGTTAACGTTTAAGTTCAAAGAAAGGTCAGCAAATAACTCAAGCAGCTCTATTGTTAAGACAAGAGCATATGAAGGGTGCCCTAGTATTATTCATTTGACATTTAACTCATATAGAGTAAAGTGGGTGAGATGAGATGGTGGCTTTTATTATAGGGTGACTCTACTATACCTACTTAGCGAAACATTATTGAAAACATAAAAATAAGATTCAGATAATTTTATTCAATGTAGATTCTTAAGAGAATACTTATTGAATGTCATGCAGAATACAATGCAAATAGAGCGAGTCTACGCCGTTTCGGATCGTGCTATGGCAGCGTAAAAGAAACGGCAAGAAACCTTTACCAGTGCCTGATTCATATTCAAAAATTGTTTAAAAAATAGTCAAGAAGAATTTAAAAAGTCATTAATTGCACACAAGTGTACGTTTAAAGTCAATTCAATTTAAGGTAAAACTAGGGAGGTGTACAGAAAGAAATTATACGAGAACATGTATTTTAAACATTTAGCACACATTGATTGCTATGTCCCGTGTGGTGCCGGCAAAGAATAGTACCAACCCATACATACCCGTGGGTGTCGTAAGAGGCGACTAAGGGTTAACTGGAGGATGGGCAGCAGCATCCTCCTTTGTATCTTACATCTTACTTATTGCGGTCACCTACAACCGCGGTCCATGGTGCCAGCCATAACGCTAACAAGCGAGGTGACTAATGGTACATCCCCTCCACATTTTTTCCAGCAAAAGCTATAATTCTGGAGGGAGCTCCCTGTCCTGTAGTGGACGTATCATGGGATGTTATCATGATGATGATGATGATTGCTATGTCAGTACGATTACCAAAGTTTAGCAACTTTGACCGTGGTTATTACCCGGATAGGCGACCGGTTGTGAACAGCGTTTTGTACAAAAACAGCGTTTCGAACTTCAGAAGGCACGCTAAGTCAAAGAAGTTCCTGTGCCGGTTCTGTTTAAGAAGTTCCTACATATCCTATACTATAAACGAGCAATATTTGTATATATATTTGTAATCGGTTTCTCGAAAACGGCTCTAACGATTTCGATGAAATTTTGTATACAGGGGTTTTTGGGGGAAAAAAAATCGATCTAGCTGGGTCTCATGTCTGGGAAAATTCGTTTTCACCGTCTTTTTTAACATTTCTTAGCGTGTTTTAGTGCCTTCAAGAAACTAACAGCGCCATCTGTTGTTGAGTAGCATAGCTTGCTCAACCGATGATATTTTAATCATACAGAGCATAGCTCGGTCGCCCAGGTACTTATAAAAGTAAAAAAAAAAGTCAAAATCATTTATTCATAGTTGGATATTAAAATCTCTTAATGACGTCAGCTAAACTACATCGCTGCACAAACAATGTGGCGCCATAGTGGGAAAAAAAGAAACGACAATAAAAACTAGGGATAAGAAATGCAAGTTCTAGGTACACACTGTTCCTATACAGGGTTATTTTTGGACCCCTCGCCAAAATTCGATATTTTGTTCAGAACATGAAACTGAACAACTTTCCCAAAGAAACATGGTCAGAAAAACGAGAAAAAATTTTGGTCGTCCATTGAAAATCTACTGTTTCCGATGCAAGGTTTGTATGAGAAAGCCAAAAAAGAATCGTTTTTCAACCCATGTTTCTTTGAAAAAGTTGTTCAGATTTGTGTTCTGAGTTACATACCAAAATTTGGGCAGGGGTCCATAAAAAAGATCCTGTATATTTTTTATTATTCGTGTTACAAAACAAAATTACAAATGTGATAATTTTGCCGAGAAACTTTAATACCGTCAATATTTTCATACGATGAAACAGAGTAAATAAAAATAATTGAAAACGAAGCTCTTCCATGAATTAGGAACGTTCTACCTATTTGCTCGCTTAAACGCAATTTAGTGCTCAAACAAAGCGCTACTCGTGTTGTGTCGCCTCATTCGCGAGCGAGTGAATGAGTATTTAGAGAGCTTCGAATTAAACCTTTCACATACGAAATGGATTATTTAAATATTTCGACACATCGATTTCAAAATAGTTTAAGGCATGTATTTAACGTGGCGACAAATTGATACCATTCCGGGTCTTAAAAACACTGAAAATGGATAGTAAATAAACTACTTTGGCGACTAATTTGAGGTATCATCTTAACTAGAAAGCGGCGGCTTTTTAATGAGTTTTGAGGTTTTATTTAAATTTTATCTGGCAGTGATTTTCTTTTGTGGCAATTGAATTTCTTCTAAGGCGACAAATTATTGGCGGATAAAAAAGTTAAAATAGGCTTTCATGAATTATAAAATGGGGTTGTCTATAAACTTGACCAAGGTCTGAAATAAATACAAACAAGATCATAAAAAATACTTTTGGCTACATTTTTAGGGATCTAAATAAACCAAATTGTGACATGCTAAAAAATTATTCTTGGTCTATTTATTTTTTTCTTGACTATCTACGTGTAACAAAAGGGAGTGAAAAAATTATTTATCGAACGGAAAACTAATCTAAGTCAATCAAAATCGATTAATTTAATTAGTTTTGATTTAATGTCTATTTTATATATCTAACCTAACCTAACGAGCGCATTTGCTGCCTTTTTCAAGAATTTACGAATTTGCAAACAATATTCTAATATCCAAATACATTATTATAATACCCATTTTCAGTTTTAAAGCTACCTAACAATCGCTGTCAAATGTGTATTTTTATAATGAAAGCCAATAGTTGCCAGTGAAGAATGTTTGATATCCTCTCGGAAAAATTAGTCGCCACATTAGGTTTTATAATACCTTAACCAGTTTTACACTGATCCCGCTTGATATATTTGATACCTTACAGTAGCAGCCGTTTTTCAGTTTTTTTGATCCTAGCCTTTTGTTGCTTGTATAGTTTAATAGTTGCTCAGATATTTAATCACTGCAAAGTTAGTTTTTTTGTGACTTAATAGAAAGTCGTCTAAAAAGGATTTCAGTTGCCGTGTTAAATATTTGCCATAGTTTAATGAAGTTACTATGCAGAAATATTTGGTAGAATAAATTTTAGAATAAATATATGAGCACACTCTACGTCCCACAGCTGGGAAAAAACTTTGTCCCTTCCCTTGTTACACTTACGACTTAGAGTTTACCAGTAGAGCTCTGTTACTGTGCATGGGAGTTGCACTGTTAAAATTACAGCCAGTACACCCGGTAGCCAAACTTTACTCTGAAATCACTCAACTAGTAGCGGTAAAGCCTCTTCTCTAAATAGAGCCTACTACCCATACCTTCTTTCAAACTTCTTTAGCCGTTGTAGCTCGCCTAACATGCAAGCATTTCCGTCTACCGTAAGGCAGATTTTCGATAAGGCTTTTAAATCTATCATTTCTGTGATTGCTACTGCTGTCGAATCTTCCTCTGGCCAAACATAAAACTAACTAAACTTGTGCATCTTTAACTTCCATACTAAATAGACGCTAGACCAAACATATAACTAGTGTTTAAGCTTCTTACCGCCGAACAATTTGGATTTGAACACCTGGATCCTTCTGGTGGAATGTGTCCGGCACATCTCTAACTAATGCACACACTATAAAAATATACAAAAATTTTCCACACTCAATTTTATATAGAATAATAACATTAAAGAATAATGCGAGTCGAACAAAAATTTAATATGAAGTTGAACAGTTATTTGAAATTCATTCATTTTTTGCAACCTGATAGGTTATGGGGCTTGGCTACCAGTGGCGGAAAGCGATGACTCACTGCATTTTTAAGATGGATAAACAATATTTTGGTATTATAAACAAGTTTTTAAAATTGTGAAGGCGTACATTTAACGTTTTTATCGCAAAAGTGTTTGGATCCAAGCAAAAAATTCAATTTGTAGGATTTTCATCTTTATAATTATTATTAGCCTCTTTCATTTACAATACTATTGTTCCTATGCCAGTCGTTTCCACGATAATCCTGCGTGCGACCTGTTCGATATTGTTGACCCAACGTTTAGCAGGTCAACCAAGTCATAAAATGCCTAAGAGAAATGCCGGTAACAACTGCCAAGTATAACTTAAATACAAAAGACTATTTTTAGACAAACTGGCTCAGCAGAAGGTTTTCATAATTTTTTTATTTAAAAACTTGCACGTAAAACTGTTTGTAGAATTAAGTAAAGTAAGGTCGAGGCGCATAGGTGCCTATAAAGTTTTGTCTCAAAATTTCAGTGAATACGCTCTATCTCTTTGTCTTTTGATTACACCGAGTTTTGGTCAACCGAATTTCTCAGTTATTTGTAAAGGTACACCATACCGTAATTCAGACAGAATACTGTTTATTAAAAAAAAAATGAATCACTTTTTGCTTGGTTTAGTTATTTTTTGGAACGTGTTGAGTTTCGGATGGCTAGTATAACATCTCTTAATATCTTTGGGTATACAACTAGTTTTTTTCGGTGTAAAATGTAAACTAGATGACAATTCAGTGACTCAGAGCAGAGGTATGGTGCTCTGATATTCCAGCGAAACACAAGCAACACATTGTAAAAAGCCGACTCTTAAAGTAGGCCGTGCTGCAGTGGTTTCTTACCGTGTCTTTTACGCTGCCATAGCACGATCCGAAACGGAAGCAGACTCGCTCTACTTGCATTGTATTCTGCATGAAATTCAATAAGTATTCTGTAAAGAATCTGCATTGAATAAATTAATCCGAATCTGACTAAAATCGGTAAATAATTTTACTACATGTGTGATGGGCTTGGAACTGCCGACTATTTTGAGCCATTCGGGAATTAATTCGTTGCGTGCGCTTATTAGATACAGTAGCTGTGTCCCACAATTTCGTATGTTTGAAACCAAATATAAAATACGTTTTTGTGTTTCGGAAGGGGCAATTAGCCATTAGCCATTTAGGCTTATCTTAGATACTTTTACAAAAAATACAAATATTGAATGTGTTATTATATCAGAGTTTTGTATGTGAGTTATATCAGAGGAAATCACAGGGTGTTAGGTAAACACCGTGATCTTTAAAAATGTACATTCAGAACATGATACTGAACAACTTTACCTTCGGAACATCGGTCGAATTACGATAAAAAAAATGATTTTCCATAGAAACTGAACCAGCTGATTGCGAATTTTGTATGGGAGATAAAATTTTCTTTTTGGTCATGTAGAGAGGATGAACGAAGGAATATTGACGAAAGAGATCTACAAGGCGAGAGTGAATGGAAACGTTGGAAGGGGAAGGCCTCGGCGAACGTACCAGGACCAAATTCAGGACGTTCTGAATAAAGGCCAGGTTAAAAGTACCCTAAACCGACGAGCACGTATGAAAGGATTGATGAAAGTTCAGGAAGCAAGGGAAGTATGTCAAGATCGTAGCAGCCTACCCCGACGGGAGCAAGGCGTGATGTTATGTATATATGTACGAGTTTGTATTTGAGTTTTAAGCATCACAGTGTTTACCCTAACATCTGGTATAATGTAACATTAGGGTATAAGTTCGACTAGCCTGATAATCCCACCACGATAACTGAAAATAATTAGCATACTAGCTGGTGCCCGCGTTTTCGTCTACGCAGGATTAATTGTAGCCTATGTGTTATTCTGAAGAGCTATATTATTGTAAAGTTTCATTAAAATCCATTCCGTAGATTTTACGTGAAAGAATAACAAACATACATCCATCCATAAATGTTTACAAACTTTCGCGTTTATAATATTAGTAGGATGTTTTTTATTCAAAATTATAAAACCCGTACCCCTAAAAAAAAAACACATTTAATTTTTCCCGTTTTTGTAAATTTTCCGGGAAACGTTTGACTAACACTACTACTAGCTACAAAACTTCATCACCTTTCCCAGTAAGAAATTGTATACTATGCAAGAAAATTTGATAGTAATTTGGCTTATGGTAAACAAACTAGGTCGCAGAGCACAACGCTAGTACACAAGTAGAACCTACATAAACTATCTACATAAACATTTGTTTTATATTAGGCAAGGTACAACTTACACCGACATTGCAGATAAACTCAGGGTAGGTCAGGTGATCAAATAACCCCTGGCCTGCTCCCTCGAGTGACATAATTTAGGCGGTGGCCCTTCCGAAGAGGGGTACACTCCTGCCCACGCGAATTGGATTAGGGACCATAAGGGAATGGAGCGAAAATTGGCAAGTTGGGCTAGATAGGTATAGGTTGTTCGACAGACGATAAACAGTATGGTGAATTTGTTTTTTAGTTTATTGGGTTAAGTAATATATTTAAGACATAAAAACTATTAATAAAAGTGCTCCTGTGGTTATGCATTAAATACCTGGGTGACCGAGACTTGTTCTGTATACCTAATCTAGGGTTAATGAAACGCGCTATTTTCAAAAAATGTTCAATAAAATTGAGAAAACCAATTTGCCGATAAACCCCAGACATAAGATCTAGCTAGATAATTTTTTCTCCCACGAAAACCCATGGAAATTGTTAGAGTAGTTTTAGAGAAATTGATTTTACAAATATATAATTGCTTGTTTAATAGTATAAGTAACGATTAGTAAATTTTTGTTGGGCCGAATTAAAAATTGCTTATTCTTACTTCTCAAACATGGTTTGAATCGTTAACTATAATTTAAAAAATATTCATATAATTTTATTTTACTTAAATAAGCTATGTACATAAGACAATATTTTATGCTTATGAGGTGTGTGTGTTGTGTTTATTATACTCGTACTTACGCTTCGCTTGCGTTATATAGTATTTGTGTCATCTTAGTGTCTCCTACAGGAACCATGCATTTATTTCATCGAAATCGGTTCAGCCGTTCAGGCGTGACAGTGGAACAAACAAAAAAACATCCATACTTTCATTTATAATATTAGTGAGATACCTAAAATATTTTTTTAACTGAAAAATAAATTAATAAGCAATGGAATGTGTAAAAAGGTAATTCGAGACCAAGATAAAATTGGCGTAAATAGACTAGTATAGGTAGAATATTTGCCAGAGTTCCCAAAACGTACGGCTGTATTACCAAATTCATGCTTACTACGAGTATCAGATTGGATCAATTTGAGAGACACACGACTTTCACAGAGTTTTGTTAAAAGCAAGCACGGTTTTGGCGAATTTGCGATAATAGTGAGTCAGGCTTACTAGGGCTTTGCTATATACCGTCCTTTTTAGGGTTCCGATGCCAAAATGGTAAAAAAAGTAACCCTTATGGTGCGACTTTGTCTGTCTGTCACACCTCTATATCTCAGCAACCACTACAAACAAATTTTGTTTTGCGTTCCTGAAAATGACCTATAGGTATATCGGAACCCTCGGCGCGCGAGTCCAACTCGCACTTGACCGGTTTTTTTCTACATTTTATAACGAAAATGAGACCCGAGCGCTCTAAAAGAACAGAAAGAATCTCAGCGTTTTACTTTGTAGTTTCTTTGACCTATGATATACACCTAAAACACATTATGAATTATGATGCCTCGTTGTACACCTGTTTCTAATATAAAATTTGTATTTTTCTCTAAATTTCGTGTGCAATAAAGAATATTGTATTGTATTGTATGAACACATTATTCTGGTACAGTTTACAAATTATATCAGGGTCTAGTAGTTGGTTTGTAAACTCTGGTTTAGACCTTCTTAAGTCTGTTGCCCGTCACCCTACACAGGGGTGAGGGTGGTAATTTTAACAATGTTATCAAAACACAAAAGTTTGCGTAAAACGCTTAGTTAAGGCTTAAGGTAGCGTTTATGTCAAACGTTTTTAAAGTTACCACGATCTCTTCCCAGAAAATATTATTGACATCTGCCTAAAACTAAACTATAAGTTTCTTAGGACGTAGAGAATACTAAACAGAAGCCTACGTATAGTATTCAATTCAAAAGGGGCTGATCTTCCCAATGTTTCACATTTATTTTCAACGAAAATAATTTCTTTCCTAAATTGGATAAGCCCAAACCATATTTATAGACGTTATTCAAATGTAATACAGAACCTCGAAGCAAAATGGTGGCGAATATTATATATTTTCTTCGCTTTATATTATACCCTTTTCCCTTAGATATTGTGAATTTTATTCATTCTATTTTGTGCAAGATTGATAGGTTTCGATTTGTGGGATATTCTTTTGTGTCTGATGTTTTTTTGCTTTTTCTCTCGATGGTGACTAAACACTTCCTGTTGTTAGGGGCTTTTACAAGCAGTATGGAGGTGTAAGACCCTTTTTATGGTGGGCACCGCACTAAAAGAAAGTTTGTGTTTACCTATCTCCTTTATTCTCGGGCGGGGAATTTTTACCTTTTCTTATTCAGAGGGCGTATAACGTTTGGGCTAGAAAAGGGCATCGCGATAGCAAAGTGATAAGGCGTTTATTAAAAAGGTGCCTGAACTTACCTAGAGATTACTTGTACCTACTGTGCTATTATTTTTGGGTAATAGTAGTTTAAGATACAAATTCCGTAAGTAGGGTTATTACAAACGAGTTGACGTTTTGTAAGCCCGAGACGAAGTCGAGGGTTTACCATCGGCACGAGTTACGGACATGTTTTTCAATACATTTGTGAGAAAACAGGTATAAGTAATACACTTGGAACCAACCATGGGTACTGTCAGCCTCTTGTCGATTTATGTTCTCCTGGTACTCTCCATTTTATTTTAAATATAGGTAGGCAGTCGTCACCCAAGAAAAAGTCACCACCACTGCAGTATTTTTACAAAATAATTTTATGACCAGAGTGTAAAAACTCCTTGGTACTTTTTTTACTTACCGCACCAGTTCGGTAAGTAACTACTTACGAGCAATGTTTACGTCCTTGTAAGTACGTTTTTCGAGCAAATGTATTGAAAATTCCTTTTATTTCTTGTTAAATATTCTGATTCTGTTAAAAGAAAGAAAAAGAAACAAATTTTTACCAACATCTACCTAATTCTGTCAGCAAACACACAGAAATGTCTCAGAATTAAATAATTTGTAAACGAAATAGGGATGAATTTAAAAGCTCTTTCGGACATTAATGAACGGGAAACAAAAACAAACCACAACATTATAGTCCACAACCTCTAAATAAACCTTTAAAGTATTCCGAATATTCTGAATTCAGAGAACGTCGGCATCTGAAAAGTATCTGCCAAAAAAGTTATCTTTCATTCGAATACTAATAGGGATGCGTATCTCTCCATCTTTTTCTGTACAGTAACGCGACAGTAACGACTGCTTCTTCTGACATTTAATCTTATTTATTACGTAATCTGCGAGATTACAACCCTTCTAAATAAAATTACATATGAAATCTACTCTTTAATTGACACGCGATTCTAGTTTGATGAAAGTAAAATACAATCTGTGAAATTTCTTAAAAACAATATGTGAAGTAGTTTTAACTAAAGAGTGTAAACGTTAGAAGCCAGTAATTTTATAGAAAATCCGCTACGCTTTGAATCCAATTATTTAATGGATCTCTGCATTGATGTTTAATAAAGCGTGGCTTATTTTCTAAAGAGCAGGTAGTCATATAGTTTATTGGAAAGTAAGGCAATAAAATACAATGAAAAATAATGTATAAATAAAACAATCACGTTTCTGCAAATCTCATACAAAGGGTTGCAAACAAATATAAAACCAAACTAAAGGAATAGTGGTTTTAGTAACCAATTATGATGCTATTTACTATTTTTTGCTATTAAAAATCCACACAGAATGGTCTCGCTAAAAGGGATTTTTGTGTCGAAACATCACTAGCGCCGAATGTAGGGCACCGCTTAATTCTCATTGTGTCTGTTTGCAATAAAAACGCATTGTTTTCGAGGTAGGAAGACGTTAAGGAGGTCGTCGCCCGGAATAGCCGCGGGATGGCACTTCGCCAGCACTGGAACTAGGGTTGCGATTGGACTATTACACTTGCTGGACTATAATGTCGGCCCTGAGTACATAATCAAAGTTCAAATGAACGTTTAGGAGAAGATGAGTTTACCCTGTCATTAACAACATTACTTGTACTCTTGACGTGCGACTGGCCTATTGGCATGGTTTTCAGTGACCCTGCCATTTGCTTCTTAGGTAGTAGGTTCGTTCCTTCGTTCCTTGTCCAGTTTGTTTTGTGTCTGAATATTAAGTTTTGCCTGGTAAGGGATCGGATGACCTTGTAAAATACGAGTAGCTAGAAAAAATAAAGTCTTTTTAGGTCTTAAATGTGTAAAAGCTAGAGTAATTGTTTGCGACAAAAGCCAACTTTGTGCAACTTCAAAAGAAGATGTAAATGTCAATTTGGCAGTAGCGCGGTCTGTTAGCTAATAAGCAGTAAAAAATAAAAGTGCTTGTAAACACTACAGCTCCCTAAATGTAGAATGGACTTTATAACTGGACGCGATTGCACTTTTTAATCCTGGATTATCTGAACTCGGCTTTTGAGGCAGATGGTATTTGGGGTGAGACGAAATATTGGAAAGTATTAAAGAAAACAGTCTGTTATCTATAATTTTGTTTCAAGTTTTTAGTTTTCTAAGCTCTTGTTTCACTAAGGTAAATATATTTTATGACTTAAGCGAATTGAGGTATTTTATTCTTAATTAGAAATCGTGTTAATTATACTTGTACTATGTTAAATGCAAAATGTTTACTCTGAATTAATAAACCATTTTCAAAACCATATTGAATAGTTGGCACATTGACGTTAAAATAAACAAGGTTTAATTAATATGCCTAGATTTAAATTAAAGATGATTGAAGCAAATAACGTTAAGAATTAATTTAAATACCTGGTGCCTGCGACTTCAAAAGCATTCATATTAGGTCTTTACCTATGAAATTGCCGTTTTGTATGGCAAATTTTAGGTAAACCCAATTTTCAGTACTAACATTTTTGCATTTTTCTTAGGAATTATAAATCCAATATTTTTTATTTTTGTAAGCATTATTGGGAAGACATTAAGCTAACAGAAACTTAACAAATCTAACGATGAAATCGGACGACATTTAAGACGAACAATTTTCGAACCTTTAATTTTATATATCAAACTAAAAATAAAAACTTTAGTTTATGCGTCAATTGATAACCTTGAAGTCAACTTTCAAATACAAGACAAATGAAAAAAATAGCTTTAGAATTATAGGAATTATGATCATATTAATCTGTAAGAAAATTTCGGCAATTTCATAGGTAAAAACCTATTATTAAATTTCATCCAAATTGGTTCACTTGTTAAAGCGTTACAAACAGACCAAGTTACTTTTGCGTTTATAATATTAGTTTGATTGTATATTTGATTAGGGGAACAGAGATGTTTGTTTGGTATGTAATACTTAAAAAAAACCGGCCAAGTGCGAGTCGGACTGGCGCACTGAATTTCAGTAAGTTAATGTGCTAGATTTTTTGGGTCCGACACGCGCTTGACCAAATTTTATTATTTGTTGTTATTTTATAGCTTATGCACTATAAACATACCAATTTTCAAGTTTGTAAGTGTTCCCGTTTTTAAATAGAACAAAAATAAAAATCGCCTCAGCGACCATCCAACTTGACCCCTCTTTTATATGAATGTTCTTGAAACGGGAGCTCACCACAATTGGTTACCATTAGTTGTGAGAAAAGTTGTAATATTTAATGATTTCAGACTTTTCCCTTTATTTGTACTGTGAGACCTAGCTTCTTGCCGAATTTCATAATTTTAGGTCAACGGGAAGTACCCTGTAGGTTTTGCATTTTTGAATAAATGTATGGAGATGAGGATATAAAATGCCATATCTTTTGATTGCGTCGTTGTAAAAAATTTTAATTTTTAGATCTTGTGTGGTTCATGGATCCTAATATATGATATTAATTTCAACCTGATACCTTTACCCGTTCGTGAGATAAAGGGTCTTGACAGACAGACAGACAGACAGACGGACAACAAAGTGATCCTATAAGGGTTCCGTTTTTTCTCTTTTGAGGTACGGAACCCTAAAAAGATTGTTGGTCTGAGGTCAACCGTTTCCTCTCAAGCCCAATGTCAAAATTCGCAGGAATCGAAAAGAAAATGTAGTTATTTACGCTATAAGGTATAATTTCGCATAATATTTAATAAATTTTTCATGAATTTTTCAATCAAAGTCAACTATAGGCATGATGCAACATTTATGAAAAATAATTAGCAAAAAAAAATATGACTACTCAAAAACCTGAAAAATTTCCCGTTTTTCAAGATAAAAGAAAAAAATAGGAGCGTAGATTTACTCTTCTTTTTAATTTTGGTACTAAAAATAATTAAATCAGCTCAGTTTTGGAGAAGAAAACAGGGGAAAGCGGTACGTCATTTTGTACGTAAAATCGGTCTAAGCTGTAGGTTGTCCTTATCGCACACTACGGGAGGATTATTGGGGCACAGCGAGACAGCAATTGTTTGTACAAATACCTATTTCTCGGACTAGAATACTCTCTTAAAGACGTCAGCCTTAAAAAACATGCTCAGTAAAAAATCATCCAAAGAATTACGGTTTTAGTTTTGTGAATACCTGATTTTCACCTCGTAGATATCAAATTTTTTATTCAAACAAAATGGTTACATAAGTTTTAGTAATTCGATAGCACTCATTATTAAAACAAAGAAAGTAATTCAAGTAAGGTTGAGAAACTCGATATTCCTCAACCACTAAGACAAATTGAATAACAAATCTCTATCGACTGAGCTATATTATTATGCATAATGTATTGAATAATGTGTAAAAGTTTTGGCATCATAGATTAATGGGGACTTAAGAAAAAAGGTTCAAAAGCAAAAAGCAGAGGTAACATTGGATTTTTTATGGCATACAAAATATATTTAATCGTGTTTCGGAGTCGGTCATATTCTTGGAAAGATGCTTGATTATCACATAAATTTTTTTCACCGCCATATATTCATAATTTTCGTTAAAAACCTGCTCAAGTGAAGCGTATTTAGCTCTTATCAGCCCCTTAACACAACGTCTTTGCCTTGGAGAGTATACGAAAAATAAATATCCTAATGAAATAGTTAACATAATTTATCATGTTACTCAGACCATTAAACTAAACAACTTTCTTAAGGAACATAGATCGAAATACGTAAAAAATGTTTGACCCCCCATAGAAACTGCATCAGCTGAGAGCGCATTTCGTATGGAAGCTCAAATTATATTTTTCGTATTTCGACCTATGTTCCTTTGGGAAAGTTTTTGAGTTTCATGGTCTAACTTGGTTCATGGGCTAAAAATATCTTCACTATTTCAGCAAGACCCTTTCAATGTAGATTCTTTAAAAAAAAACATATCAAACGTCATAATATGCAAGTCATGCAAACTGCAGAACGCAAAGGCTTTTTACAATGGGTTTCTTGTGTTTCGCTGAAATAACCAAGAAGATATTTAATTGGACTGGCTAACCAAATGTCTATGCAGCCGTCCAAAGTTTTCCGTTCGTAGTTTTGTCAGTTATTATATAGTACTAATTCCTCTTTCTTCCTTGGGCTTGATGTGGAGGTTAATGTTGAATATTTTTTGTAATATCGTCTAAAGATAATTTGAAGTGAAGTGAAGTGGCAGTGGGCAGGGCACATCGCAAGAAGAACCGATGACCGATAGGGCTTAAGGGTTCTAGAATGGCGACCACGTACCGCAAGACGAAACGTTGGCAGACCCCCCACAAAGAGGACCGACGATCTGGTCAAGGTCGCGGGAAGCCGCTGGATGCGAGAAGCGCAGGACCGGTCGTCATGGAGATCTTTAGGGGAGGCCTATGTCCAGCAGTGGACGTCTTTCGGCTGATATGATAATGATGATGAAGTTTGTTATGGAGCAGCGCCAGTGTTTGTTCTTTAAATCAACAAAAAAGGTAAAAAAATATTTTCTGGTATCATTCCTTTTGACACAGTCTAATGTACAAAAAGGTTCGTCTTGAAGTAACTCAATACATAAGGCGGTCAGATCGCCTGAAGCATCTTTAAACTAGTGAGCTTGTTAAACTGAAGTAAGTAGTGCAGTTCGCCTGGAACCATTTTGTACAATTCTCTAACGAGACAGATCTTTGGAATCGATACAAACGACTCAAGTTCCAAATAGTTATAGAGAGACGGGTGGATGTCAAAAATGTTATTTGGATGTATGAGTCGTTTTTATTGGACTATAAATATTATCATATTATTTATGGAAAAGTGTAAATGTCAGTGAATAAACGTTCAGGCAAAGTATGAAATAAAATTTATTTTACACATTGCCTAGGCATTCTATACAATGCCCAATGTTCAGCCGGCAATGTATAGAATACGCGGTAAGTGGGATGTAAGCGGGGTTAGTTTAGGTTATTTAGAAACACAATGTTATTTGTCTTATTTCATACATTCATTCATTGACTAGGCAATGTGCTCAATTATAAATGATAGAAACAATATTTTATACATTGCCTAGACGGACTCGGCATTATATAGAATATTAAAACATAAAAAAATAGTGGGGGACACTTCACATTAAATCATCTGATCCGAAACTAGGCAAAGCCTTGGGTACCAGAGACTGTTATACATACATGTATAAATAAATAACACCTAAACACAGAAAAAACACTCGTGTTTATCTCACAAATATTTACCCTGGGCGAGAATCGAACCCGCTGCGTAAAAGGCAGACTCACCACCAACCACGCCAACGGGCAGGTCAGCAGTTCACGTAGGATTAATTGGGTGATTCTTTTTGCACCAATATTTACCTCAAAATAAATAAAAAAAAAAAAAAATATATTAATCATTTATTAAAGAAGAAAAAAAACTTTTTCGTAGATTTTGCTCTAGCCAAGCAAAGCATATCAGATCATAACGTATTGATATATTTGATGTTATATTTTCACACTATTCTTGACTCTATTTAACAAAGTGTCAACCCTATTGGAACTAATGTTTCGTGTATTAAGCATACTATTGCGCAACATACGTAACTACATCTACATAATATATGCTCAATTGCGCTATGCGGAAGGACGCTCCAGTATGAGTGTCGCAGACGACTTGTCTACAGCAGCTATTTACACATGATTAGTGTATACAAAATCTTAGCAACAACTTTACTATGTAGCTTGTAAGAATAATAAAATAAAATTTATTCATCGTCCCACAAACATGACATTATAAATTACAATTTTAAGCAAAAATAAGAGAGCAAAGTTTTGGACATTGTATTGTGGGACATCTGGTGCCTAAACTAGGTAGTAACCTGTGCCCCCCCTAACTAAAAGTTGACACATTAAAAAACAAAGATCCGCACTTACAAACATTCAAAGTTCAATAGGTATGGATTTTAAATCAAAAATTTAAAATTTAAAAGTGGGTTATTATGGAAATGATCTGTAAATATAAGAAATATGCAAGAAGTAAACGAGAAACACTACGAAAGAGTTTAAATAGCTTGAGTGCCTCGAGGAGTCGTACTTAAACTCATAAGCAGTAGTCGTACAACTAACCTATACCTACAGTTTGTAGGAAGGCAAAATCTAGGTTATTTCCGAAACTACCAGTTATTTACACGATTTTCATTAAAAACAATTACTTTATCGAATTTAATTTTACACTAAAGATTCAGATAATTAAATTGAAGAAAGGTTTCAAAGGAATATTGAAATTACCTATCTGACGCAGTCTCTATGAGCAGTTGATTGTTTTTCGTATGTTGATTAGTGTGTCTTGTGACAAAAAAAAACAGCCAAGTGCGAGTCGGACTCGCGCACTGAGGGTTCCGTACCACCACATAATATAATTGTATTAGTTGAAATTTCAGTAAGTTAACGTGCTAGATTTTTTTAGTCCGACACGCGCTTGACCAAATTTTATTGTTTGTTGTTATTTAATAGCTTATGCACTATAAACATACCAATTTTCAAGTTTGTAAGTGTTCCCGTTTTTAAATAGAACTAAAACAAAAATCGCCTCAGCGACCATCCAACTTGACCCCTCTCTTATATGAATGTTCTTGAAACGGGAGCTCACCACAATTGGTTACTCTTAGTTGTGAGAAAAGTTGTAATATTTAATGATTTCAGACTTTTTCCATTATTTGTACTGTGAGACCTAGCTTCTTGCCAAATTTCATAATTTTAGGTCAACGGTAAGTACCCTGTAGGTTTCGCATTTTTTAATAAATGTATGGAGATAAGGACATAAAATGCCATATCTTTTGATTGCGTCGTTGTAAAAAATTGAAATTTTCAGATCTTGTGTGATTCACAGATCCTAATATATGGTATTAATTTCAACCAGATACCTTTACCCGTTCGTGAGATAAAGGGTCCTGACAGACAGACAGACAGACAGACAGACGGACGGACAACAAAGTGATCCTATAAGGGTTCCGCTTTTTTCTTTTGAGGTACGGAACCCTTAAAACAGTTTTATGTCCTAAAGTTAAGGTCACAATATAAGTAGTGAGAAGTACGGCAGGGTCCAGATCCTTACCTTGAATTCTTGCTCCAAATAAAACCAATTTTCTCAGGAAAAATTCTTATTTACTCCAGTCACAATGAAACAACAACAATAACTTACAACTACGAGAAAGTAAAACAAAGGCAAAGTCAAAAATACAAGCTTCTAAAAATGTAAAAGAAAAAGCAAAATGCTATAAAAAGTATGCAACAATAGATTCTGTCGCCGAAAAGTAGGGCCCTATCTCGTTAAGCAGTAATTAATAATATCTTAAAAATTATATTGACCTCAGCAACCCAGCGAATTCGTAACATCGAACAACGTTTGGTGTTTGTACCTGGGTTTTCTGAGTGTATGCTAAGTGCTAACGTGGTTGTTAGAGTTAGTAGAGTCTGATGGATCGGATCGCGAAACAAATGCAAGTAGTGTCTGTAACTGTTTTTATAACGCGGCTTCAGTATTTTGTAGCCGGTATACTTTCGCGACGAGTTTTCCAGATCCATATGTCGTAGCATCTAGTTTTCGGTATAGTTGTGACTTATTTATAATTATTTTTTTGTAGTTATTTTTTTCTCTCTTACTTTTTTTGTTTTCTATTATGTTTTTACACCGTCTTAACTATAAGTTTCTACGAGATTGCAAAAACGTTCTTTTTGTTACTTAAATTATTTAGACACGCGGTAGCGTGTCAAAGCCAAGTTCAAAGACAAGAAAGTGGCGACGCAGCAACCGTGTGTTTTATTACACGAACCATTTGGAGCCACATTTGTCGCCACATTTGTCCCCTTAATAACTCAAAAACTTTTTTACCTTTAACAAATAAAATTTGCTACTTTTAATAAGACCCCTTAGATAAAGAAGCACCTCAAATTTCTTAAATATAGCTCAAACGGTTATTGAGATATGAACATCTAAAAATAGTAAATTTTTATCACTGACTCACTGACCTATAGACCCTATTTCTATACCACTTCCAAATGACCTAGGAAGTTAAAATTTGGTATCCAGCTCGGTAATTATGTGTATACACAGAAAAAACTCAGATATAAGACAATTTTTACGATTTGAAATGTGTATCTCATAATGGATTTTCATTAACATATAGCGCTTTTCAAAATTATGATAGCAAATTAACTAAAGTAATTTTATTTAGCTGTCAGTTTTCCGAATACTATACAATAAAATAATAAATAAAATAAAATATTGGCCTCTAAAAGGTATCTTAAGAGTTTTGTCAACTTGAAACAAGTTCTTAAGTATTTTATCTGGAGTGGAAGTCGGCTCACACAACTCGTGAGCTTTTGCAAGTCTTTGTAGGTTGCTTCTTTAGTAGGTATATTTTTTTATTCTTCACGGTCGCCATATTTTGGACAGCCTTTGAGCTATCTGGTAAAGGATCTGGCATTGGATTTGGCTGGGGAAATGATAAAAGTTGGATTATTCTATGCTCGTATATTGATATTGATTGACACAGGTAATTATATTATTTTTCTGTTGCGTACAAAAAAAAGACATATACCAGAAAACTGAATAACTACAACCAAAAGAACATAGGTAAAATTACTAAAGAATTATTGACTGCCTAGCCTATAGAAACTGTATTCTTTGATAGCGTTTTCGTCTCAAGACGTCGAAAAAAAAACGATTTTCTTAACCACTTCTGCGGCTTTTGTACTATTCATAAAATTGTTACAAATTGATTAACAAATGAACGAGCAAAAGCTCTAAATAGCTGTATCTTTAAAAGAGCTTCTAGATTAATTAAAACAAATGTTTCATTCATTTAGTTGAAGTGTTCCATAAATTGTACCGTTAAAGGAAATCGACTGTATCTGCATTTTCTCTTGAATTGTCAACAGTGCTTGAAATTTAAATTGAATGTTCGCGTTTATTGTTTTAAGCGCAATGAATTTCACTTAGTATTAAATAAAATGAGGGCTAGAAATTCTCAATCATCTAGAAATAGATAAGGCAGATACATGAAAAAAAATCTTTGTGTATGAAACAAGTTGGCAGAACTTAATTCTAGGCCTTTAAATTCTACATATTAATATTGGAATTGTTATTTTGTTTTTTATTAATCTAATTAAGGACCTAATTAATTTTAGAATTCGTAATAAAAATATTTGTATGTTATTTGAAAGTTCGGGTAAAAGTTATATGAAAATGATACATTCGAGAAGAACAGTATATTATGCAATTAGTGAATATAAGACGGATTTAAAGCGAGGGCCAGAGCAAGTAAAGGATTCTAACGACTTAATCACGACCGCAGGGAGTGATTCAAGTGTTAGAATCCTGAGCGACGCGAGTGATTCATGGCCCTGGATTTAAATCCCTTTTATTCAAGAGTTGCATACTATACTTTATACCATGACTACGAGAAAAAGAAAGATTTAAGCGAAAATATACATTTAAGGAGGTTGTATCAATGCTATACAATGTATAGCATTGAGATGGAGGTCGAATATATTCATGTAACAAATATTTGTTAATAAGGCGCGCATCGCATTCTTTCTTTTTAGCGGGCACAGATTACATGCCTATTTGAGAGGTACAGACTAAACTTCCAAACAGCAATGTATATTTTCGCTTAAATCTTTCTTTTTCTCGAAGTCATGGTATAAAGTATAGTATGCAACTCTTGAATAAAAGGGATTTAAATCGAGGGCCATGAATCACTCGCTTCGCTCAAGATTCTAACACTTGAATCACTCGCTGCGCTCGTGATTCAATAGTCATGACTCACTCCCTGCGGTCGTGATTCAGTCGTTAGAATCCTTCATTTGCTCGTGTTTCATCTCTGGCCCTCGCTTTAAATCCGTCCCTTATTCACTAATTGCATAATATATTATTAATTTCTAACGTCCTATTACTGACTATGTTACCTACATAACGTGCTTATACAGGGTGAAACTATGCTAATATTTTTGCAAACTGAACAACTATTCCTATTAAACATTGGTCGATAAACGATTTTTTACATCTCGTGCAAAAAGTGCTATCACGTGATGCAGTTTCTATGAAGAAAGGAAGTCAAAATTAATTTTTCGTGTTTTGTGGAAAAAATTAATTGACATAGTCTGAACCGCAGCTTCAGATTTTGGGAAACGTCTTTTTAAACCCTGCGGGCCTTTTTGTGTTAAATCCATTTCGTTATCATACAAATACAAATTACTTATTCTGAAAAAATAAATACAGTTTCGAATTTTTCTCATCTTACACTTTTACCCTTGGTTGTCCCACTGCTGGGCAAAGGCCTCTTCTTTTCTCTACTAGGCTCTACTTTGAGCCTTTTGTTGTCAGTTTTAAGAGATAGCGTAAAATGTTTTATCGCCTACTGAAAAACCTTTCGTTGGAAATATAATTTTAATTTTTTATTTATTTAGACATTTCATTTTTCTTTTTTCTTTTTTTTTTCAGTACTTTTTAATGTTGTATATTTTTTTGTATGGACTTATTTTATTTCGACATCTATAACCATTATTATTCTATGTAGATGATACATAGGTGCGTTAAACTTATAAAACGACGACGCGGCGACAGTAGAATAAGAAGCACACGGGACCATTGTAACCAAATGGCGATTTACTCTTTCTTTATAATAAGTAAGTCAAGGTTAACCTTGGTCAGAACCCAGATTGGTAACCACTTGTGGCATAACAATTGGATCGTTTCCATGATTCGGAACAATGTTGAGCCGTCAGTTCCAGATACTATTTCAGATGACGGTTGTAAAGCTATTATATGTCTGAGACCATTTGTCGGCTTGAAGACTTGATATTGGTAAAATTAATCTGATCCTAACAGGTCTGGATCTTGATTATACTATCGCTATTTTAACACACATGAAGAAAAACCACAATTTAGTTCGTATTGTTTTTATTGGAATACTAAAAAAAGTCGACCTTTATTTAAACATAAATGAAATTACTAAAGGTATCAATTATCCAACCGATATTAAAAAAAAAACCGAGAGATCATGAGTAATTATAGACCAATAGCATTGATTACTATCTTTTCAAAAGTATATGAAAAAATTGTACTTAACAGCCTATATCTCTTTTTCGAACGTTTCAACTTATTGGCGAAGGAACAAATCGGTTTTCGAAAAGGCAAATGTATGAATCAAGCAATATTTAATTTCTTACTACGAGTTATGTCCGATGTCGTTGCTAGAGTGCCAGTGTGTGCTCTATTTATGGATCTAACCAAAGCATTTGACCACGTGGATCACTCGATTTTGTTAAAAAAGTTATATGCTCTTGGTGTAAGAGGTAACGCTTTAGAATTGATCAAATCATATTTAACAAATAGAATTCAGGCAACTGAAATAGAATGTTTGTGCGCAAGAAATAAAACCGAAATAAAGCATCGCTCCGAGTACAGACCAGTGTCTGTTCGTGTGCCGCAGGGAAGCATTCTCGGCCCACTATTATTCGTGATATATATCAATGACTTTCCCGCAGCCATTAGACATGATATAGTACTCTATGCGGACGATAGCACAGTAGTCTTTTCAGATAAAGATGATAAGGTGCTCGAGGCTGACATCAACGACACAATAGTCAAAATAATTAACTGGTTGAAAGATAATAATCTTCACCTTAATCTGGGAAAAACCAAATATATGCGCTTCTATAATAAAATACCACCAAAAACTAAATTAAATATTGAATATGGCAATGAAACACTTGAAGAACTTGATACTAATAGATTTTTGGGCGTTCAATTAGATTCACAGCTCAAATTTAAAGAACATGTCAAAAGTGTATGTGGCCGCTTAAATCAGTTTTCATATGCACTTTACCAACTCTCAAAAGTTGCTAACAGATCTACACTTTTAACTTCATACCGGGCACATGCTGAATCAATATTGAGATACGGTTTGATCTTCTGGGGAAATTCTACGGATGTACTAGATGCTTTTATTGCACAAAAAACATGTATCAGATCTGTATGTGGCTTGAAACCTTGGGAATCTTGTGAGCCTTACTTTAAAAGCCAGAACCTTCTTACATTGCCATGTCTATATATTTTAGAAGTTTCTGTTTTCGTCAAAACTAATCTCTCTTTGTTTGTATCGCATCGTAGTGAACGTCACAAAACTAAAATTCATTTGCCATGTAGCTACAAAACTGCATTATTTCAAAAAAGCATACTGAACATGTGTGCAAAGATATACAATAAGCTTCCCTTGCGTGTGGTTCAAATTGAGAGTATGAGCATATTTAAACGCGAACTTTATAAAATCTTGGCATGTAAATGTTATTATAATGTTAATTCATATTTAAATGACAAATTTTAACTTAATTAATAATTTTTAGATTTTGACACTTCATTGTATTATGTAACATTATTATTTGATCATGACAAGTTGACATCCTATATTTTGATAATTTTGACTTCTAGATTTATTTTGTATTGTTAATATTTGTATGCCGAATGGCTGAACATGTTGAGCTGTATTACCTAACTATTAAGATCCTATTATACACATGTTTCACAAATAAATGAATTGAATTGAATTGAAATTAAAAGATTAACTGCGGATCGAAAAAAGTCAGGTTACCACACCTAAACAAAATAATTGAAAAGACAAACAAACATTTTCCTTCATAGATGAAGCGAGATATTAAAAAGTCAGTCTTGACGAAGCGCTAATTTGTCGTTCTGTCACGGTCGCCAAATAAAATAAATCTGATCCTAACGGGCCTGTATCTTGATTGTTGTATCGCAAATTTATCATACACGAGGAAAAAGAACACAATTCACAGTGTATCTTCATTTTAACAAAATATGATATCTAAAATTAACTGCCGATCAAAAAAAGTGAGGTTACAATTTCTAACATTCGGGGTTAGTTAGTTTCGGCCTGAAAATACAATGTCACCATATCAGAACCAGCAAGAAGACAATACTTAAGTGATAACTAGAGGGTCCCGTGTAGTGTCGGCAAAGAATAGTACCATACATAGCCGTGGGTGTCGTAAGAGGCGACTAAGGGCTATAATCTGGAGGATGGGCAGCAGCATCCTCCTTTGTATCCTACTTCTTACTTACTGCGGTCACCTACAACCGCGGTCCATGATGCCAGCCGTAGCGCTAACAAGCGAGGTGACTATGGTACTTCCCCTCTACATTTTTCCAGCAAAAGCTAGAATTCTGAAGAGAGGTCCCTGTCCTGTAGTGGCCGTTTCATGGGATGTTATGATGATGATGATGAACTAGAGGGTGCCAAAGGGCAGTCACGTTAAATCAGCTTTAATTTATATAAATTCACGCACGAATCGCGATATTACCTAAGTTACGAGTATCATTGTCCTAGCTTTATTCTATTTCTACTCAGTTGGCTACCGAACCTTAGGGATTTGACCGGGAATATTTTCTGAGTTAGGCTATCACTAAATGCTACAGACTCAGTCACGTACACAACGGGTTAGACCTCAAGGCCAGTATAACGTGCCGCGAGTCGTATGTCAGTCTGATTCCCTAAGCGCTTTCTTGATCCGAAGATGTTATTTAGGTCAGTTTTTTATTCCTTGACACTAAGGATTAAGGACTTGGTGACCTTACAACTGTGTGTTCCGCATGGTGCTGGCAAAAATAATTGTACCAACCCATCTCTACGCGTGGTTGTCGTAAGAGGCGCCTAAGCTCTTATGAACCGGAGGAAGTTCAGCAGCATCTTTGTGTGTGTCGTACCATCTCACATACTGCGGTCACCAACGACAGCGGTCGCCAGCCGCAGCGCTTACAAGCGTGGTGACTTTGGTAAATCCCCTTCTAAGTACCAACTATTCTGCTGTGGACGTTGCATCGGATGATATGATGACTTACTACTCCATAGGTTAGAAGAACAACTAACATGAAAATGAAACAAAGACAACAATTGAAATAACCCAAAAAAACTTTCTTTTTCGGTTTACATTCTATAAAACATTAAGATAAACATAATTAGGTACTTAAATAACAGTACATTATACAACAAAATGCCCGTTTATTCCTGTTTATGAAACGGCTTATCAAAATTACCCCGTCCCACATGAGGCAACCGCGAAAATGGAGGCGAACTCCCAAAGTTTTATAACCTTGGGCGCGTTATATTGAAAATACAGAGTAAGAAGCTAGCTGTTTTCATCTAACGTAGAGGCTTTTCGTGTAGTATAATATTTAGTATAATTATCCAGCTCAGTTCATTCTATTTTTTGTTTGATTTTGAAAACAGGCCACCAGCCCGATGATCAGATAGTAGGGCTTTGGTTCAGTATCATCATAACATCCTATGAAACGTCCACTACAGGACAGGGAGCTCTCTCCAGAATTCTAGCTTCTGCTGGAAAAATGTAAAGGGGAAGTACCATAGACCTCGCTTGGTTAGCGTTGCGGCCGGCACCATGGACCGCGGTTGTAGTTGACCGCAGTAAGAAAGATGTAAGATACAAAGGAGATGATATACGAGTGAAGGGCCTAAAACGGACCCAGCAGTGAGTAAACGTTAACAAATTATGTAGTTTTAGTTCATTTTATCCACATTGCCAATTAATTAACTGGGTCAGTATGCTTCTCTATCTAAAGCTCAGAGCATATTCCATTATGCTAATCTACATATATTGATCGCCATGTGTTTAATTTTGTTAGCTAAGGATATTAACACTATACGGTGGAAGTAAATTAGCTCAATCTTTTTAACGCATTAGTCTTCAACATAAATTTGAATGCATAACATGCACCCACAATACTCACATGAGCCAAATAGACTAACGAGTATTTTATGCACAATATGAGTTTCAATCTTCATCTCTTGCTATTAATTTTTATTTTTTTTAACGGTTTGATTTAGCTTTACTCCGTATATGTTTATTATTTCAAATCTTGCGATTGATTTTTCGACAACTTCTAACTTTTGAAATTTGGCATGCGTGTTTGATCCCCGTGGCAATTCAATATTATGATACTTTCAACGTTCGACTTTCAAATCCTGATGCTGCAGAGGCCTACCTGCTTTAACCGTGGACTTCCGAATCTGCTGATTTTAATTTAGTATTTTATTAAAATTATAAAAGTACTGCAATACACCAGTAAATAAAATATAAGAAATAAGACTCTTTATAAAAAATATGAGGTTAAGAGGTTGTATAACGACTTGCTTCGCGTAGTCTAGTATGTTGGGCTCAACACCTAAATAAATATAATTCACGAACACGACCTCAAACCCCAACACTTCTGGGGTCAGTGTACTTACGTTTACATATTTCCATATAGTTATATTCTGTTGCCTATGTGGGGTGTCACCCGTTTGCTTAGGATAGGATAGTAGAGGTACTTATTGCAAGGATAGTCAATATTTTGCTTATACAACAAAGTTTTTCGAAAGGTGATGTCTTAAGAAAAGAGGTTGTCTTTTTCAACAAAGCTTAGCTGCAAGTCTTTCTTTTCGAAAAATGTTATATTTTTATTTTGAATCAGGTCATTAATGTTTGCACCATAACAGAACGCTTTGACCTTACTTTGAGTTAACCTTAACATCCATACATACATAAAATCACGTTTTTTCTCGTCTGGGTAGGCAGAGACCACAGCCCACAACCTGCCTTTAAATATGGCATTATAGCCCACTCGTAGCAAATGTTGACTATTGCGATTGAGTGGTGTGCAAAGTGACATGCATCAGTAAGCATTGGTAAGAGAGACTACGTATTTGAAATTCTCTAAGGATGCTTTTAAAACACATTACTCTAATTGTCAAGTGTGTGTCGGACTCACGCGCACTTCAGCGTGACTGCGCACCCATACCTAGGACGATATTTTTATCTCAATGGTACGAAACCCTCGGTGCGCGAGTCCGACTCGCATTTGGCTGGAGAAGAATTAAACTTTAGAGAAATAAGCAGTCTTTAAAGAATAGTGGTTGGCAATACTTAAAAGAACATGATCAGTCAACAAAACTGAAACACTAAAACAAACTGCGTTTAAGGGGCTGATAAGAGCTGAATTACCTCCCTTTCTAACAAAGGGCAGAATGGGCGTGCTAGAACGGAGCGGATTCGCGCTGTTTTATGTTTTTCGCTCATTTTTGCATTTTTCTCAAAATCTGTACCCATAATATTAATTATAAAACAATTATTATGCATGATATATTGAATAATGTGTAAAAGTTTTGGCATCATAGATTAATGGGTACTTAAGAAAAACGGTTTAAAAGCAAAAAGCATAGGTAACTTTGCATTTTTTGTATGGCGTACAAAATATATATAATCGTGTTTCAGAGTCGGCCATATTATTGTAAAGATGCTTAATTATCACATTTTTTTTTTCACGGCCATATATTCATCACTTTTCGTTAAAAACCTGCTCAAGTTAAACGAATTTAGCACTTCAAATTTCAAAGCCTTTATTGCCAAAAACAGTATAAAGAATGGTTAATAATACATAATAATTCTTACTAAGTTGCACCTTTCTCCTGATCGGCGTGTCCTTTTGACACAAAGGCCTCCTCCAGCTTTTTCCAGCGGTCTCTGTCCTTTGCCAATCTTACCCACAATGGGCCAGCAGAGGTTTTTAAAATCAAATCAAATCAATTTATTTAAGTTTACAAATAATTTGTTGACAAATTCATATGTTAGAGGCACCATAAGTTATACAATCTAGATTAAGTAAGTATGTTTTACAAATAATTTGTTGACAAATTCATATGTTAGAGGCACCATAAGTTATACAATCTAGATTAAGTAAGTATGTTTTGCAATGCCCACACTAGGTATTCCTGTGTCGTGGGCATCGTGGGTTTATTTCGTCTGCCATCGCTTGAGCTGTCTTCCTCTTTTTCTTTTTGTGTTCCAGCGAGGCACCCATTCAGTTGTCAGTTTAGCCCATTTTCTGGGCCTCTAATAGTGTGACCTGTCCATGTCCATCTTAGTTTTTTTTATTTTAGATTTGAAAAATCTAAAAAAAATAATATTTAGCTCTTATTAGCCCCTTAATACTAAACTATAGCTAAATTTGGTTAGATGGTTGCATGGAGAGGCCAATGAATTTTTCATTACAAGTTTATTGCTGAAAGTTGTTCAGTGTTAGATTCTGTTCCCAACACCGCGTCAAAAATCATATTTCCAAAGTTAACCACAATTTTTAATCTTCACAAATATTTTTTTCTCTCTGACTTGTAATTAAGTTTATATTTATTATATTCAACGTTTTTATTAAGTAACTGTATGACTAACTTGGTTAATTAATAACGTCTTTGTTTCAAGACAAAAGTTTTTTATGAATTTTGTACCTACATTACTTGTGTAAATTTTAATTAAGAAAACAAATTAATGAGAGCGTTCTTTTGAATTTATTTCTTTTTTTCAGCTGCTTCAACAAAGTGCCTTGAAAAATATTTAAGCTTCAAACATCATTTGGTCCTGGCGAACAATATGTTTTCTTACATTTTAAACTTAACAAAGCACTTCAATTAGTTTAATAAAATCAAGCGAAGCGTAATTTCTTTAAGAGGATCTCTCTCTGCATTGCAGACGAAAATATTTTTTTAAACTTTATTCTATTATTTTTAGGTTAATAGTTTTAGAAAATCTTCAATATAGTATAATTTTTTTTTAATTTGTTGTAATTCGTAGAACAATTTATTATTATTAAGGTAATATTTGTACTTTAAAATAATAAAATAACAGATATCTATATGTACTCGTCATCATAAAATTTCATCCGTGTCCAGCTCCCTTTAGAATTGTATAGAAAAAAACGTGATATATTTAAAGGGAAGGGGCAGTAGTCAGTACCATAGTTACCACGCTTGTTGAGATTACGGCTGGCACCGCAGTTGTTGGTGAACGCAGTTCACGAGTGTACTGGTTATGTTACGACTTACTTGCTACTGTGCGTACAATACCTACACAGAAAGACGCTGCTTCCCATCCTTGGTTTACGATCCCTTAGGCGCGGTTTATACAGAAGGGACGTGGCGAGGACGTGTGGCAGTGGCGGATAGTCAAAGTAACACAATATAAACCTTAACAGTACGTTGCATAGCGTCGTTTATGTCGTATAGGAGAATTGCTCCGGCGCCTCCAGGCGACGTCCCGCCACTTCGCGCCTCCGCCACCGACGACTGGCACGCGTCACGTCAGTCGCAAGCTAGTCGTCGTGCAAGGAGCGATATAGAGTGAGCACAAAAATAAATTCTAATAACTGTATAATGCCGCCGCATCGCGCCGCGCGTCTCTGCCACTTCAGTATAACTTATGAAGCGACGTGACAAATGTCCGCGCCACGTCACACGCCACACGTCCTCGCCACGTCTCTTCTGGTTAAACCGCGCCTTAGTCACCTTTTGAGACACCCACTGGAATAGATGGGGACGATATAAATTGGGTTTCCTTAAAATGTCTTTCAAACCACATTTTAAGGATAGATAATCGTGACACTTGAGTATATTAGGCCTAATCGCAAAAAAAACAGACTTGATACCTTAGACATAAGATCCCCCTTTCAAACATGTAATGTGCCTTCTTATTTTAGAGGCGAACTATAATATATATGGATTCCCCCAACGTGCATTCTGTCTAACTATACACACACATCTACCTAGATCCATATACTTATATTACTACTGAATACCCCCAGTTCCCCTCTTAAGGCGAAAATTCCGCTTGAGTTAGTGGCATTGTCAAAATAAGCACCTGAAGTAGAATTTGTGCTTCGCAAATTCGGTTCTATACGATAATGCTACATAGTGTTAGTGGGGCATTACTTACAGGGTAGGGAAATCCGAGGATATACTTTACACGGCTGACTAAGAAAGCTTACCATCTTTATTTAGATACATCTTTATTTGAGGTTTGTGTCCTTCGACCAATAAACGTACTGCCGGATTTTAAAAGATGGCGTTAAACCTTTTGAAGGATTTTTCTGGGAGCTACTCGTAAATGCAACAACTTTTGTTCTACGACTTTTGGAAATTCTACTTGTATATGGAAACTATACACGCTTAATAAGCACTTAAGTAATATACAACGAGATGAGAATAAGTAAGGTTATGACGAAGATATACAGGGTGTAAAAAAAGTACGATGATCCTTCTAAGGGGTGATTCTACATCACTAATAGATTGTACAAAATATATAAAAAAAAAAAAAATTCCTAAAAAAAGTTGTTTTAGCACAAGAAGTGAAGCGCGTGGAGTGTATTGAACCCTCTATGATCAGCTGGTAATGCAGACAAAGATGTTTTTGTTATAACATCCAGTCACTATCAAGTACCTACCTTAATTTCAATAAATTACTGGAATGTAATTCGAAGGAAAACCTAATTTCATGAACATCCTAAAAAATAATTATTTTGTATATTTATTTTTACACCCTGCATAATTGATTACACAAAGAAAATCATGAACGTCTTACTACTGTTAAAATTCTAATTTTCTTTAAACGGGTCATAGTAAACTTACAAATCTAATATTTTTAGTTTAAATCCATCCAGTAGTTCAGTCAGACCTAAACTTTTATCACATTCTTTTCATCTTCAAAATTATAGTCACCCACTTCCACGATATACCTAGTTTTAAACCATCTTAAACTGTGGAATTGCTGCAATTCTTTATGCTGTGGCAGTAAACCTCGAAGTTAAATCTGAACTTAATCCAATGAGGTTGTCGGAACTAACAGAAAATTTATCACTCGGTTCAAGTCGAACAAATACGGCGAGAGAATTTTTAGTTTACGCGAGGTTCTATAAAAAATTTTACTCCACCATTTCTCTTGAACAGCGTGGTCGTTCCAATTGATTACCATACGTGGGACACTCAGAAATATTTGCGACACTAAAAAAAATTGTTCTACAGGTACATATATTTTTATTAAATCTTTTCAAAGTACTCTCCACCAGCCTCTATACAAAGATTCATGCGTCTGAACCAGTTTTCAAAACACTTTTTCCAGTCCGCTGTAGACACCTCGTTTACAGCCTGCTCGAACGCAGCCGGCGCATCTTCCGGCGACGAAAATTGTATCCCCTTGAGCTGATTTTTTATTTTTGGAAATAAAAAGAAGTCACACGGTGCTAGATCAGGGCTGTAAGGAGGGTGACCCAGGAGTTTGACTGGTGTGCTGTCCAGGAAGTCCCTCGTTTTGAGCGCGGTGTGTGCAGGCGCATTGTCGTGGTGGAGCAGTAGTCCGCGGAGCCCTGTGTTTGGTCGCTTGTTGCTCACAACAGAAAAAACTTCTGGTAAACATTTGGTAGTATACCATTCGGCGTTGATGCTTCTTTGATCTCGTAAGGGAATTGAGGCCAAGTGGCCAGTCAAATTAAAAAAGCTGGCGATCAAAATCTTCCCCCCGCTTCGAGATCGCTTCACTTTGGTAGGCGTTGGTTCATTTTGAAACACCCAAACTGTCGACTGGCGCTTGGTTTCTGGATCGTATTGATAAATCCAGGACTCATCACCTGTTACGATGTCGTAAACACGCCGAGACGAGCCTGCTTCAAATTTGTTCAGCATATCACGGCACCATTCCACCCGGGCCTGCTTCTGAGCGTCGGTGAGGTAGTGCGGCACCCAGCGCGATACTATCCTCCTCACGCGAAGATGCCCGTGTAGAATCTCGTGAACGCTTCCCGATCCAATCTTTAATATGTGCTGAATCTCCTGATATGTAATTCGCCTATTATCTTGGATTAAATTTTTCACTGCTAGCACGTTTTCTTCCGTAATAGCCGTCAAAGGGCGACCGCTTCTTTCTTCATCCCCCAAGGTTGGTCGACCGCGCCTAAATTCGTTATACCAACGATACACGGTTGCCTTGGAGGGGCCTTCATCCATAAATGCCATTTGAAGTCTATCGAACGATTCATCCGGTTTCAGGCGACACTTGAAATCGTAAAAAATCATAGCTCTAAAATGTTCCCGGCGCAGATCCATTTTTCAGTAAGACACGATACTTTGAATTGGCTCGCAAAAAATGTGGAGGGAAATTTTGAAAATGGAACACACATATTTTTACTTACAAGTAATCATATTTTCGAAAAAGATTCTGACCGGCCAGTCTCCCATATATAAAAACTATTTTTCGCAATACTTTCTGAGTGGCCTGGTATTTTATAAGTAATGATCAATATATTTGAATTGCTTGTGGTGTAAAAATGGAAAATAAGCTCTTTTTAGGGTTCCGATACCAAAATGGTAAAAAAAAGGAACCCTTATGGTGCCGCTCTGTCTGTCTGTCTGTCTGTCTGTCCGTCTGTCTGTCACACCTCTATATCTCAGCAACCATTTACGCTATCGAGCTGAAATTTTTTGCCCAACTTAATTGCACATGAAATTTTTTTGAAAAAAGTATGATTATTAATGTAAAGGGGGCCAAAATAGGGGGGGCCAAATTTCAAATTGTCGCTACTAGGTCGAGTGGGGTATCATATGAAAGGGCTTTACTTGTACATTTTAAAATATATTTTTATATTTTTTTAAGTTTCTTAGTTTTCAAGTTATGATGAAAAATGTCAAAAAAAATACCATTCCCCCCCCCTTATCTCCGAAGTTTGAGTAAGGGAAAATCTGAATTAATTACAGTTGACAGAGGTTTATGTAAACTTTACAGCAAAAATAAAACGATCTTTCTAAGTTGCACAGTTTTTCAGAAATCTGCAAAAAACCTTTACAAACAAATTTAGTTTTGCGGTCCTGAAAATGGACTTTATTGCTTCCAAAAATACTATAGGTATATCGGAACCCTCGGCGCGCGAGTCCGACTCGCACTTGACCGGTTGTTTTTATTATGCGATATTTTTTAAGTAGTGACGAAAATATCTGGAATCATTTGTTTTTTTGCTAATAATGTGGTGGCTTAAAATAGCTTTACAAAATAGTGGTGCCATGTGGAAAATCAATAAACGACAAGTAAAAGCCCACTTATTTTATAAGCAATCTTCCACAGTTCTTCAGTTTACCTACTCAGAGAAACCTTATCAAAGAAACTTATTTGGAGTGCCGGGAGCAGCAGAGAATGTATTTCAACGCAGAAGTTTGTTTGTTTTCCCGAACGTTTGGTCAAGCCAGTTCCCAACTTTGCATATTGTGAAGAGGTTGTTAATTTTAACAATATGGATTTGTGCACCTGCGTTTGTTGTTTCCGAATTTCATTTTGTGTAGAAAATTTCTTACTTAAAAACATTCTACTTTACAGGTCACTCTTTATAAACCCCTAAGTATTGTATGTTCTTCAAAATACCCAAACCATTGTTACGTGGAAATATTCGATATTCAAAGATGTCACTTTAAGTGATCGTTACCTAAACTTATTTTTATATTATATCAAAAATCTTCTCAGATACTAAGTTGCGATTGACAAGGATTTCACCGTGTTACTTGCGAAAATCTGTTCAGAAATTTATTCAGCTCGGTCATGTTTCTAGAAAATATTCTCAGTACAATAGGATTAACTGGATTTTTCTTGCTTTTATTCTGTGATACAAGATTAGAAAATGGTTTTATTAAATTACGTTGACTGAGTTGTTCACGTTTAATTTCGTTTTGTTGCTTTTATTTTTCTTTGCTTCACAGCAAAGTTTACAGCTATATTAAATGTTAACGAAATGTCAAATAGTAACAAAAGATAAAGTAGTTAACAAAGAAATACTCTGTTTACGTGATTTAATAAAATAGTGTTTGCTTGCTCTTTTTTTTGTTTTTATTTGCTTTTTATAGTATTTATTTTTTAAACATAGTAATACAGGGTTTCTTGACTTTCCATACAAAATGTTTGTAACAGTTTCTATGGAAAATAAAAAATCTTGCTTCGTTCTGTGTTCCTTGGGGAAAGTTGTTGAGTTTCATACTGTTTCAGTTTTAGGAAGATGTCTTTTTATAATCTGTACTAAAATGATTATTTATTTGGATGGATTTGCTATCGATTCGATAAGAAACATAAAAATGAAAGGGCTTATTTTGGTTTAATTATTAGCGCACTTGTGACCCCCCTGGTGTTGCGGGTGTCTATGGGCGTCGGTGATCACTGATCACTTACCATCAGGTGACCCGTCTGCTCGTCTGCCTCCCTCTTCTATAAAAAAAAACATATAGTTGATATATTCAAAATTGTTTGCAACGGTGAGCTTATCTGTATCATATATCTCTTGAAAAAAGGATATTACAACGGCCATTTTATTTTAAATATAAAATTACCCAAGTCTATAAACTCGGGAGGCATAAAGTAAGTAAAATGAAGGGTTTAGAAGAAAAATACACAAACATTTTCTATATAACACTGTTTTCAATAGAAAAAGGGTTCCAAACACCAACTCTACTGAGTAGGGTAATTAATTTTCCTTTCCGCGTTTACATATTAAAGACACATTAAATATCAATTAGGAAGAATGTCTATTACCAGTGGATTGTTTAGGACTTCGTGTCATCATTAATCAAAGCCAATATGTTTGGTGGAAACTGGATGACAAGTTACTGACTGCGATAACATATTTTTTTTGGAAGACAGATATCTGAAAACTTTAGAAAACTGATACTTCTTATATGCCACTTTTTTGGTATTTGTACCGACGATCTAGTCAAGGTCGCGGTCGTCATGGAGATCTTTAGAAGAGGCCTATGACTAGTATTGACCAGCAGTGGACGTCTTTCGGCAGATACGATAATGAAATTTTCAGACTGCGATAAAAAATTTTTTGACGACTGATATTTGTTGTCTTTAAGAAAATTGTTGATTAAAACATGTTACTTTTATATACATATTTTTTTTTCACTTCAATTGTTTCTGTTTAATTCATCCAAAATAATAAAAATACCTTCTGTTTTATTATAACTTTTTTATCACCTTTTATCCTCCTTATATTATTATAAAGTTATGTAAGACGCAAATGTTACAAGACAGCGATAAAATATTTTTTGAAAGACATATTTGAAGAAATTTGTTGATTATAATATACCAGTTTTTTTGTATAAAATTTAGTAACACGTAATTGTCTATAATAAAAATTGGGTAAACATTAGTTTTCTTTTTTTCTACTCCAATATTGTGTTTTAATAAAAAAAAGAAATTTAAAAATACAGGATATGAAACAAAACAAAATGCATGATAGCTTTAAAAAAATTAAAAATAGTCAGAATTAACCTTGACGTGTCAGCTTATTTATTGAAGTTCTAATAGTTATAGAATATAGAGTACGTTTACTTTGGTTTTAATGTCTTACAATTTAATTTAATTACATGTATGTACCAACTGCTTCATTACGACTGCATTTTAATACAAAACATGGTCCATTAAACACAGCTTTAATCACATTAAGGTTATGACTGTAAGAGAAATCCAACCACATTTTTACATTCAATTAATTCCAAGAGAGCACATTAACAGAATCGTTAGGACACTCAGCCAGTATAAAACGTTTATAGGATAAAATTATACGAGGTAGCAAAAGCCATTTTACAAATTGCCCTGTGTTTTTATCACAGTTGTTTTTTTTATTAACTTTTCCAAATTCAAAACGTGGAGACAAAAAAGAGACGGGAGATTTAGTTAGTGGAAACCGTTTTCTTCCGAAATGGAAATTTCATCAAATAAAGAACCTGTTGTCAGTCGCTCGCTGCAACGCTCTCTATCGCTCTCTCTACCGGGGGCATGAGCTCACGAGCGATAGCATGTGTTTTCTGAAATAACAATTTCGTTAGAATTGCAAAGCTATTCTTCCCTCTTAACCTGAACGTAAATTGTCTCTTTGAATGTTATTTTATTAAATTACTGTGCCCATAGTATGAAAAAAGTTAAGTAATTTTATGTGTTATTACATAACAATGTGATGTGATACACTGTACATGTTTGTAAAGTTTTTATAATGGTTTAAAGACAACGCAAGGATCGTTTTCTTTTCATTAACGGAACCGCAGAGTCAGAAGTATACTTACAATAGCAGCTTTCATGGTCTATTTTTTAAATCTTTCGACTCTCTCTACACACTGTGAAGCAAAACTTACTTTGAGAGACATTCCCAGTTTGGCTAGAACATTGCAGCCGAATTAGCACGCTCCAGTTGTCAGTTTATCTAGGCTCATAGATTAAAGACTTTAAGCATGGTCACGTTTTTTTGACAGCCGAGCAGTGACACACATTTTTAAAGACAAGGATGGCTACATGTATTAGTGTATAAAGCTATCTGTCTAAAATCTCAAAAACGTAATTTTTAAATTTGCTAAACATTTTCCTCCACTGACATTTCTTCGCGCTTGGAAGTGATAGATTAGATGACATAATTCCCCAAATAAAGTGACATTTCTCCTAGATATATTTTCTCTCGGGAAGCGTGCTAAGTAGGCTGGATGGATCACTGATAGTCCGTCAAGTAAGATAATTACGAGCTTCTGGAGGAGCCATGCCAAAGGTCTTTGGTGGCTTATCGTTGTCACCAGGCTTTGTGAGCTCAGTCTTACCATCTGACGCACAGATTAAATTAAATAATAGTCTGAAGGCAAATGGTATAGAGGGGGCTTTTACTTAGCTGTGGGACGCTACACCGGAGTTAGTGATAGGGTCAGATTTTTTTTAAATAAAATCATAACATCAAACTCATGTAAAATGTGTTTAAAATGCAGATATTTCTGACTTTCTGAAAACGATACAAACGTATATCTTGTTTAATGTGAAGATAAATCTTTTCATCGATGAATTTTTTTTTGTTTATGAAATACCTGACTCTTTCGTGAACTCTATTTTATTTGGGGAGCTTACAGCCTAGTAACTATAAAAAATATCTTTTTGAAATTCCATAGGCCAATGACAAGCTACCGCACAGATACATAGAATTATTATAGTCACTGGACGACATAATTACATGAATAATAATAATAATATTTATTGAAACTTAAAGCCAGTAATATTGTGATTCAACATGGAATATGCAAATGGAATGTACAAAATTTAATTTATTACAAGAGTAAGTTCTCTGCTTATACTCGTAAGTGATCTTATAGTTCTAGTGCTGCCTAATTTATTAAGTTATGCTTAAGTTATGCTTTATACAACTTTTAATCTTTCTCTCCGATAATCTGACTAGCGTTTGGCGTTTTGTCGCAATACAAACATCATAAAAGGTTTCCAAACGCGTAAGTAATTTCAATTTTCATATCGCATGTAATTCCAAGTGGGCCAAATGTCATATATCTTAAGACGAATGTTCCTGAACCAGGATCCTACAATTGTTTTGATAAATTCGTATCCGTCTGCACTGGCCCCGGAGGTTTTCCGTCAACATTGGAACGATTAATGGCTAGAGAGGTATTTGTCTTGTGCAGTCGTTATAGATCGCCACTCAATACTGAGCCTAGGTCTAGATATTATTCCGAATCGGCCTTGGTTGATTTATGCCTTCCTTAAAGCTTGTATTGTTGTCCGAGAATTGAGGTAAACTAAATAATTTGTTGCATAAAGCAAGCTTGTGAGTCACATGATGGTAAGTAGTCACCACCACCCATAGCACCCACTGTCTTATTAGTAGTATAATTGACAGTAACAAAACAGCAAACCGTATTGCTCACCCTGAGAACTAAGATGGTATGTCTCATGTGCCAGTAATTTATCTGGCTCCCTTGTCCTTCAAACCGAAACACAGCAGTGCAAATACTTAACTGGTGTAACCTAACCTTAACTTCCCCAGACGGACTTTGCACAAAAGCCCTACCACCTTCAAAAACTAATTTACTGTAGATCATTTGCTGTTCTTTATTAATTTTAATGATACTGCTAATAATGTTATAAAATCGGTTGAAAGACGCATAAAGTTATCACTAAATAGGCAATTTTAAAGACATTTTTTAAGTGGTGAGCATTGACCGCGATCTCATTCGGTGGTTAGCACAGAACAACGATAGGGCCACTCCGCCTGCGCGCGCACCCCCCCATAGAAGCGAAGAGCGTAAAAAAATTTGGTTCCTTATCGACTAGGTATACTACCAATTTTTGTAAGCGCTTATTTTGAATGCACATCATAAACACATTCGTTGCCATAGAGACGCTGTCACTGGTTTTTTTTTTTTTACTCTTTCGCAATAATGGTACTATGTTTATCGCACTCAAATGACGCTAGTAGTGTGGGTGCGGAAAGCGTGTTAGTTTTAGTAAATGGTGAAACTGATTTGTATTGAATAAAATAAAGAATTCGTCTCTACATGCAAGAAGCATGGACTTCAGAGCTCTGTGGTGGTTAGTGACGATGTGGTCGAAGATGTAGCATGCTTACCTAGATAATTTCTGTTCGTTCACTCTAGCCTTAAAAATATCCAAATTATATTGTTTGTGAAAAAGATCGGCATGGAGGGAGTTCCACTCCTTCATCATAACATCCCATGAAACGTCCACTCCCTCCAGAATTCTAGCTTTTGCTGGAAAAATGTGGAGGGGAAGTACCATAGTCCCCTCTCTTGTTAGCGTTACGGCTGGCACCATGGACCGCGGTTGTAGGTGACCGCAGTAAGTAAGATGTAAGATACAAAGGAGGATGCTGCTGCCCATCCTCCAGTTAACCCTTAGTCACCTCTTACGACACCCACGGGTATGTATGGGTTGGTACTATTCTTTGCCGGCACCACTCGGGACTCCACTCCTTACCTGTGCGCATTAAGAATCGAAGCGCATTATGCGAATCATATAAAAGCTGAAAAAGGTGAAAGGCTTTTTGAAATGAACTCTAAATCTTTCGGTTCAAGGTTGCCATTCAATAACCCTTCTGCCTAGGTTTGAGCAATATTTTCGGGCTGATAATAGGTTTCTGCCTAGCTGATACAATTACATGTCGGTTGCTTGGCTTCTTATATTGATCATCCAGTTTCTGTTTGAAATCTAAATAAAACGCCACAGAATACTTCTTTTGCCACCCTTTGAGTGAGCTCACCTTATAGGGTATAAATTGTTAGTTTAAAAAAAATTAAGAAATTCAGCTTGAACGTCATCTTTTTAGGGTTCTGAACCCAAATGGTAAAAACGGAACCCTTATGGTGCGACTTCATCTGTCTGTCTGTCTGTCTGTCACAACCACTCATGCTATCGACTTGAAATTTAGAATAGTTTTAGTATATGATTGCCTTATTTTATTGCAAACAAAAGAATTATAAAAATATTATTAGGTACTATTTTTGTAAAAGGGGACCAAAAATTTTTGAATTATCGTTTCTTGGTCGAATGGGGTATCATATAAAAGAACTTCACTTGAACATTCAAAATAGATTTTTGTATCTTAATGAGATCCTTTTAAGTTATGTTATAATAGACATTTTTAAGTTATAGTGATGTCTAAAAATATACCTCCCTCTCCCCCTAATCTCCGAAGTTTGCTAAAGGAAAAATCAGAATTAATTACAGTCTAGAGACGTTTTTGTAAACATTACCGGAAAAATTAAATAATCTCTCTAAGTAGCCGAACTTTTTAGATGTCTGCAAAAAACCTTTACAAACAAATTAGTTTTGCGGTTCTAAAAATGGACTTTTTTGCTTCTAAAAATACTATAAGTATATCGTAAGCCTCGGGGCGCGAGTACGACTGGCACTTTCTTGACCGGTTTTTTAATTTCATCTTTGTTTCTCTCTTTTTTTTTAATCATTACATTTTTTTATTAAATCTTTTATGACATGTAATTTTTCATTACGAAATAAATCTGAATCTGTTTTAAATCGAGGCTTTTCAGCTTATAAAATAATATTCATTGTTATTGTCTTATTACAGACAGATAGTTAACAAGGTTGACCCGATTAATAATTATCAGTAGGGCTCGTATCAGCTCGTCTGAGTATTATGATCTCGATCTCGACTTATTCTCTTGTCTAGCCGGGGATAATTTGCAGTCAAGACTCTTGACGCTGAGATAGTCTGAACGAGTTTATCTTTAATACATCTTTGTTATATTAGTATAGGTATATAGACTTCAGGTGATGAAATAGTACATTACTGCAAAGGCCGTCAATATAGGTATTGATGGACGAACGTGATAATCTTGGCATAGGCGTTGCCCACATGCGTAAGTCCATCAATACCTGGTTGCGGCCATGGCTTGTAAAGTGCTTTTCTTAAACAATGCGCGGATATTCAAATTCTTACATAAATTTACTTACATTTTCAGTCTCTTCTCTTTTTGCTACTGAAAAAGTTCTCATAAGATTTTAAGGGTCTTACTACAAAAAAGTTAGACATCTGTTGAACACTTGATTAAAAAATTGCGCACGAAATAACTGGATATGTCAGTTGATGCGCAGAAGTCAAGTCATAGTCATTTTTGACATCCGCGCATCGATGACACAGACAGAGTTATTTGGTACGATTTTTTTAATCAAGTGTTCAACAGATCTCTAACTTTTTTGTAGTAAGACGGTATATAGTCATGACATACATGATAATTGAGGCACTATTTGTATAAGACATTGAGATACTGATTATATTATTACTTAACATACGCTTTTATGGAAACAGTCTCCGTGGTCTATTGGTTAGAGGGCTCGGCTTTCGATCTGGAGGTTCTGGGTCCGATTCTCGGCGGGGACACTGACAAGCAAAAATCCCTTTGTGCCACTTCCCCAGGTTGGTTAGGAGATTGCAGGATGAATCACCTGATTGTCCGAAAAGTTATATGATGCCATGCTTCGGAAGGCACATTAAGCCGTTGGTTTTAATGAGCCAGGTCAGAGGCCTTTGGCGGCTCAACAACTCTGACACCAGGGTTTGTGAGGTGGGTCATTGACCTTGCAACCCACACGATATGATGATGATTTGGAAAAGTTGTTAGATTTGTAAAAAAATAACAATGAAACAAACTGTAATACACTCTAGTAAATAGATTGTGCTGTAGCTTCCCTTTTTACATATTTATCTAGTTAGAACTTGAAACATCAAAGATGTTGTAAGTATTTACTTAAAGTTGTGCAGAACTGTTTGCTTGCCAGTCATTACATCTGGAGAAAAATATGAAATCGGACCAGCATCAAAACACCTACAGCATTTGCCAAGAAACTTGTTTGCTAAGTTCCTCGATGTTTATTGAAACTATTGTCTTAACTCTCTCCAAGAAAATTTTGGTGAAGTATTCGAATGGATCTGAAAAGTTGTTGTTGCATTCTTTGAAATTTTGCACGATTTGTTATTGTGCAGGGTGTTTGGGAACTCTTCTCCGATTAACGAAGACGTTTATTTTTACAATAATTGACAAGGTAACAATTTCAAACATACATACATACAGGATCATAGGATCCCAAACCAGGCAAATCTTGCACTAAAGGCATCAGAGACTGATATGATATAAATTTAAAAAAATATATAATTAACACCCAATCACAGAACAAATACCTATGTTTATCACACAAATGTTTGCCCTGGGCGGGGATCGAACCCATGACATACGGCGAAAAAGGCAGACGCAGTACTGAAAACACCAATTGGCCTGTGGTAGGAATGCATTGAAATAATACAGTTCTCGTTTTACACTACAACTACAGGATAAATGGTTAGAGATAGAATCAATTATAGTAGAACCGCCTAAATGAGTCCTCGCCCGCGGGGTACAAGGGCAGGTGCGGGGGGCGGATGCGCGTGGAGAATGAGAATGCCCCGCCGCCCGCCGCCGCCCGCACCTCTTTCGTTCCCCCTTTGTCGTCTTATTCCCGCGCCACTGTACCCCGCGGGCGAGAACTCATTTAGGCGGTTTATCTAATAGTCAAGATTGCGGATTGGGCACACTGTTCACAACGCTAATGGAGTATTATTCGGAATAGTGCTAGTCAAAGGAGAGCCGAGAGCTGTCTTTAGCCTGAAATTGCCAATCATGAATAACGCGGGGAAAAATTAATCAGAAGTATAAATAATTGAATGAGATATTCTGCATTTTTACAAAAAATCATATCTAAAAGGTCATCATTATCATCATAACATCCCATGAAACGTCCACTACAGGACAGGAAACTCCCTCCAAAATTCTAAATTTGCTGAAACAATGTGAAGGGGAAGTACCATAGTCACCACGCTTGTTAGCGTTACGGTTGGCACATGGATCGCGGTTGTTGGTGACCGCAGATTGTAAGATGGTACGATACACAGAAGGATGACTTGTAATGTTTAATTACCAATAAATTTATCTCTATCTCTCTATCTCGATGCTGCTACCCATCCTCTGGTTCATTAACCTTTAGTCGCCTCTTACGACACCCACGGGTAGAGATGAGAGACAATCTAAATATCATAATCAATCATTCTACATATCTAAATGTAATTATTTAAATTAAGAACCAGGGGCTCTATACAATATGCCATTTGACTAAAACGAACGTCACGAAATGTATAGAATGACAGTTGACATTTTATGTCATCCCACACATTATATGAGGTTCGATTTTGTCATCTTATATTTTGTCTCTCTCTTATTGTAACGTTGTCTAAAGACAATTTTTTAACTGAATGCAAGTTGTTTTAACGAGATATTTGTTTTGCTTTACGCTCCCCACGTTCATTAAATTTTTCACTAATACTGATATACCTTCAGATGATACTTTTGAAAAAGGGTGTTAATTTTGGAGTCAAGTGATACTTTTGAAATAGGCTTTCTTTTATATTTTTTTTCCTTTTACGTGGATTTTGTTCTTTATTAATGGTTTTTTTCCAAAAGTTCGGATATCTGCTATATTAAATACGTCAACGACATCAATATTGAATACGTCACTTAACAGAAACCCCCTGATTTTCTTTTTTAATGTTTTCTAGACTTTAGGCCTATCCAGAACGATTTTTCTCCCAAAAGTTATCTTGTAGAATTTATCAAAAGATTGCGATTACATATAATGGAAATAATGCTTGTATTATTTTAACCTTATATTGTACGCCCTTGGATACACTTGCTTTGCGAACACTTACACTAAAGGCAGTCTGGTCAAAACGTTTCTTAGTAGAAATGTCGTAACTTGCGGTTGTCTGTACTAGTGATGCATATTATTGAGTCTGGCATCAAACGAGCACAGTAATCATAGCTAGATCTCGAGTCGGTCGGCAGCGCTGGCCACTAATTGAAATACTGCCACTGGTGGTTCTGTTCTAGGTAACAGGGAGAGAATTGAAACTACTGCGGAAACTAGGCAGATTAGCACTGCGAAAACCGACGTGAAATTCAAATTCGTTTATTCAATGTATAGCTTTTAAGGAATACTCGTACTTTTAAAACGACATATGTAACATAAAGAATACATCTTATGAGTTAATATAAGATTAAATGTATTTATATTTTGATATTTTTTTCTATCGAAGATAAACACTTTAATTTATTTTTATAAATCTCTAGACTGTTAATTTTAAACTGACGGGAACAGGTATGTCATCAATAACATAGACTGACCTGTTCCCGTTTCTTTCTTGTAAAGCAGAAAATGTTTCAATTTGCATTTGGTACATACTCCACTTTCTGGGTCTAACACTTTTCACCATGCAGCATTTCAGTAATATTTGAAATTATATTATTTTGATCCTCCTAAAAGATCATCAATTCTGCGCTTGAAATTGTTATTTGCCGAAATTGGTACCATGCTTAATTTGATCGTTTGCTGTAAAATATGGCAAATGTATTTTTTTTATTGTCCACTACGTGTAACTGATATCCTGACTGTCGCTAGGTTTTACCTAACTGCTAGGGTTGAAGGTCATAATTTTGATTTCTAAGTCAACGCGAGGAGAACTTTAGTGATTAGGAGTTTCAATGTACTACGTTAATTTTCAAGGAACTCGTTCAACCGTAAACGGCTACCCTGACTAAACCGCTATTAACACCAAATGAACATGAATTTATTACAACATATCACGAACCACATCAGCTGTTCACAGATACGATAACCAGGCCCATTGTATTTTCTCCGCAGCTTTGTTTATGTAATCTTATGTGATTAACGGATTCTCTTGTTGTTTCAGGCAGACGACCGATGTAAACACAAAGCCGAAATGAGATGAGTATGCGCGTGGCGTGGGCCAGATGGTACTGGATAGTGATCTTCACGACGTGCGCCGCGAGGACTGCCAGCGATTGGCTGGACTGCGTCCACTCCTCCGCTTGCACCTGCAAGTGGTCCTCGGGTAAAAAGACCGCCCTGTGTGCCTCCAGTGACCTGCGCCGACCGCCAGCTCTCTCATCAGACATACAAGTTCTTGATCTCCACGACAACCCATTACGAAGCCTCCCTCAAGAAGTTTTCTCAAACATTGGACTCTTAAACTTGCAAAAAATTAACCTGAGAGCGACAAGTTTGAGATCTATACATGCTGATGCATTTTTAGAGTTAAGAATATTAATAGAAGTAGATCTTGCTGACAACGACCTCTCAAGCCTACCGAAAGACATATTCAGAGGCAACGAAAGACTGCGGTTAGTAGTACTAAGCAACAACCCGTTGACAACCCTCGTTGCAGACCAATTCCCACCGCTACCGCATTTACGTATGCTTCTGTTGGATGGTTGCAGATTGCGGTCGATCCATACTAATGCGTTACGAAATTTGAAATCATTAGAGACTGTTGATTTGCGTAGAAATCAGCTTACATTCCTACGATTGATAACGTTTTCCTTACCTGCATTGAAAATGATCTCACTGTCGGGCAATCCGTGGAGGTGTGATTGTCGCCTACGAGAATTCAAAGATTGGTTCTTAGAAAGCAAATTAGGTAATGAAGAGTTAGTATGTGTGGAACCATCTACTAAAGCGGGTATTAAATGGAAAAATGTTGAAAGCGAAAGCATGGCGTGTGCCCCTGAAGTTCGATCGAGTACGTTGGTTGTTAGAGCTGAAGTAGGCGTGGCAACGTCTTTTGGTTGCTGGGTCCACGGAGTTCCAAAGCCAAAAGTTACATGGTTATACGATGGTGTCGATGTGCATAATAGCACCATGGACTGCGAGATGGAACAATCAGAAACAGAGATAGAAGATGATTCAGAGGATAGAGTTCCAGGCAGTGTACGATGGGTGAATATTACTTTAATGAATGTAACATCTAGTGCTGCTGGAGAATGGACATGCGTAGCTCAAAGCGTTGCTGGTGAAGCTCGAGCTATTATTAGTCTAGTCCTACCGCGATCACAAACCGCAACGGCAAGAACTGCTCCAGGAATCCCTCAGCTTTTAGGAGTAGTGTTTGGCGCATTAGGCATCCTAGCGTCTCTTGGATTTCTTGCGGCCGTAGCTTGCTGGCACATGAGGAGGCGTTCAGTTCCCGCCAGCCGGAGTTTCACTGATCAAGAGAAACGGTTAATAGATGCCTCTGTAGTGGTCAGCTGCGATCGTTCCATTGGTGACATGGCCTCACTATGCGACTTTGAAATGACTGACAGATCATTGTCGGTAGATGATCAGCCCAGAGGGTGTGGTTTTGATCCAGTACATATAACAATCGAAGGCACGCCTGGGGCATTTCCTCCGCCGCCAGCTGAGTTTGCTGTACCTGTACCATATGGAAATATCTTTATATCAGTTCAAGTGGCAGGGAGAGGTGGCGAGCCTGGGAAATATCCTGATCTGTTGAATGGAGGAGCTACATTACCACGACGAAATAGAATGTGTTGTGCTGGTGCTCCCGCCTATGACAACATGGGTCCTAGAGTAACAGCTGCTGGTAGTTCGACTTGGTCACTGCCAGGTGCTAGTACAGAGAATGCTGAAGTGTCTGAAACACCCGTGCTGAATCTGCCGCCTCCACCGCCAGAGTTTGTCTCGCTTTAGCGCCGGCCTTTGGTGCTGGATCCCTCAAATCTGAGGTGACCTGGTACCTTCAGTGTTTTCAGTCAATTAGACTATTCCCTAATTTATTATACTTAACTATAATTTAAAAGAGATTATTACTTTAATGTAAATAGTTATTATAAGTGAGGACGATGTGTGACATCCTGTGAGATATAAATACGTAAGGTTGTTATCACTTTTAAAAATTTAAAGTATGAATAATTACCTACATCGGTATAAGAGGACACTTGTTAAATTGTGTGTTGGGGTGTGAAGTGAAAAAGTTTCTATATAATTTCTATATAATTTTAGTTCCGTAGATATTTCTTTTTGCATATGTGTCTTCCCAACTTTTGTAAATATTATTTATTTGTATTATACAATCTTCCCAAACATAAGACTGACCCTTTTGTCTTGTTTTCGTCTCTCTTTATAACTATAAAACATGTAAAAAGCTATACACTCTACCTTAGTCTCAAGCCGAATAGCTTGAATTTTCTTTAATGCGGAATACCTACATACCTAATGTAAATTGAAATAAACCAATTACTTGCAAAAACTTATTTTTCTTTTCTCGCCTGTTTTATATCTACTTCTAAAATATAAAATTAATCTGGGCTCCCCAGACTCTAAATTCAAGGTCTTTTTAACTTAATAATAGGGATTCAAAGTAATACTGAAAAGAAGTAAAAATATATCTCAGTTCGCACAAAGGCTTTGCAATCGGAATAAAATTAATCAACCACTTTTATCAGTTTATAAGATTTTTCATTCCAATTTGATACAGTTTACCGTCAAATTTATTAAATTGTTAGACATTTTAATTATGTTTTCTAACTAATAAACCCTCTGAGTTTTACTAAAAATAAATTTTAGTGAACCAATTTTATGATTTAATAAATAGCATAGCTTGACAACGACTATCTACCATATTGCGGCGAAACTAACCAACAGCAACAATAGTTGAAGTGGCAATAGTTGCAGTAGTTTTATTAGGCTGATTCTAAAGGAATAAATTTAGCGTTCCATGTCAAAGGTTATAAGGTCCCTGTCAACTAACCAAAGTATTTTTACAGATTGTCCTTAGGAGAGTGTGCCATCGCCCTTCTACCATCGGGAGTCCAGACGCACCGCAGGATATCATATCACCCATACTTGGTTGTTATTCCGCCAATTCGCACAAATCGCTTTAAAAAATCTTTTATAATGCGCACAGCTTAAGATTGGAATTCTCTGTCTGCGTTTGTGTTTCCGAGTTACCCGTAACCCGAATCTATGTAGGTCATATTCATATTCATATTCATATTTTATTGCAAAGTCACAAGTTGAAAGGTGTTACATAAAAGAAAAGTACAAGTGACGCCCTGCAAGGGCACAGCAAATAAGAGAGGCTCTAGATGCCATAATTACTTTAAAAAATACATTTAAATTTTGTAAGTTAGTAATTATTAGTAATAATACAAGTCCTACCTATATTATGTTAGTGTTATGTTACTATCTATCTATATTGAACTAATTAATCAATGATAAAAGTTTTAAAGTCATTACATGTCAAAATAAATTAGATTAAATGAGCCATTGAAGCATCTTACTTATTAATTTTATCATCAAAAAATTCAGAAATATTGTAAAAGCATTTATTGAGAAGGAATTTTTTTACATTTTTATTAAATAGATTTGGTTTTTCAATATTTTTCAGATCATTAGGTAAATGGTTGTATATTTTTATTAACATGTGATGGGGGCTATTTGATGCTAATGTCAATTTTGTATATGGTGTTACTAATTTGTTTTGGTTTCGATTATTTCTCTTATTGGTATTATTCATTAGGGAGTATAATTCTGCATGCTTTCTTACAAATTTACATGATTCTAGTATGTAGATAGACGTTAGTGTTAATATTCTGTACTTAATGAAATAAGGTCTGCAGGATTCGGTTTGCTCGATGTTTGTCAATATTCTTACACATTTTTTCTGGAGAATAAACACATCACCCGCTAATTATGATAAGAGGGTGGCTACAGTGGGAAATCAAACTCGGAATTCATGCAGTCGGTATAATATAGTTTTAAAAATACTTAATTAACATAACAAATTTGGAATGCGACCGATGCGAGGTTCGCTAAGTCAAAAAGTGAGCTCTGAGGGAAGAATGCTGACGCTGCAACACATGCCAGCGTGTCACGTTGCCGACGCGATCGATGACCGCTGGTAGATAGGTACGTAATACCTCCCCCCGAAGAAGAGCGACTATTTGGTCAAGTCTACGGCAAATGTCGCGGCTTTTTCCTCCGGAGATGTATTCTGTCGTATTGTCTGTAATTCGATCTGTGTAGGGGATTCACGTGTTTCCAGTATTGTAATTTTCTTTCTTCTTTCAATTAGTTAGATGATGGCGAGTGCCATTTTTGACTGTCTAACTCTGTCAAAGCTTCCTTTGATAGAACGGCAGACGTTTGTTTGCAAGTTTCATGGATTTCTTGTTGATATATTAAACGATTTATACAGTCGCGTTGAGTGCGAATCTGATGTCCAATTCTCTGTTCGCTTAAGTACCATGCAGGCACCTTCGGGCATTCTGCCTCTATGTAGACATACTCTTGGGATGTGGTTGCTATAAAGTGGTAGGGTGGGAGGGTAACTAGGTTATAGTATAGGAGTTGGGCATAATTTAAGATCAAAGGATTTTGTCAGGATAATGGGAAACTTAGAAAGCACGATAACGGATCTATTTCCTACAAAATTTGTCAGCCTGATAGTAGTTTTTTTTCAATTTTATTAGAATTTTACGTAACAGAACTGATCTACAGATAATACTGAATGATGCATGGCTTGAGAACGACTAAAAGCCTGTATGTTTTCGAGTCTATCTGTTTTACCTGTAAATTCTTGCACTTTTTCGCTAAGTATTACGAAAAACTGTGCAAAATAGGCAACCTGCATAATTCGCTCATTGTCGGATGACGTCACATTGATGACGTTTGCAAGAGCCATCCCTAATTGTTTTGGTTGCTTTTAAGGTCAGTTAAAATTTTTGATTGCTGAATGGTCATTTCCTTGTATAAAGTAAGATGTTTGGAAAAAAAAGTTCAGAGAGATACTTTGTTCATTTTGTTTAAAATTTTGATAGCAGTTTCAAAGGTTATAGAGGCGTATTTCTTGGGCTTTTGCCCCGGAAGGTAATATCAGTAGGTAAGTACCTGTAAAAATTCAGTTATTTTATTTATTTTTCAGAAGTCACTTTGATCGTAATTTTGCAACGGGGCCACGATTTCTTTAAATATGTATGGAATGGTTATCGATTACTTTATCAGGGTTATAACGAGGTGCAAGTTTTTGACGGGCCGCGTTCAGATTTTTTAAAATACGTTTTGATTTCCTGTGTTCGTAGGTAAAGTATTCCTTTAGGTGCGCCGGTCATGTCTGATCGATGTCGGTGGTAAAGTTCTAGCAACGGGGTGACTCACACCACTCATGGTTTGTGGTTGATTATGTCTGTCTGCCTTTTGATTTGGCGAGGTATAATCTCAAAACCGGTTGTCATGTTTGACCTGGGTAAAGCTCGAAAAGCTTGTTGGGTGCGGGTTAAACCTAGCTAATTATGAACTTCATTTAAGGGAGTGAATGGCAGTCGTTGGTTATATAGGGGTTGCATTGGCGGGGGTGGAAGCAGTGTCATTTGAGTCATAGCTCTGTAGGGAAATGAATTATAAGATGGGGAATAAATTGGTGTTTCGTGTTAGGTACTTGTGGTGGAAATGAGAATGCACCACTATTGGTGTAATGTGGGCCGCTAAGCGGTGTCGTAAAGAGAGTCATATTTCTATCAAAGGCGGCGGACGCGGGCACGTTTCTACCTATATTTTTGTTCTGTAATTCTACTACGGGTTCTAGCCTAATATTCCTAAATGCGTCACGCTGCTCGATGCGACGTTGGAAACGCAAATTATTTAACCTATCACTATCAGAATTATACCTAAATCGTCGTGCGCTCGGATGAAAAATCTTGAAAGGTTAATATATACAGGTGGGCGGGAAAGCCGGGAGGGCGGGCGGGAAAGCCGGGAGGGCGGGCGGGAAAGCCGGGAGGGCGGGCGGGAAAGCCGGGAGGGCGGGCGGGAATGCCGGGAGGGCGGGCGGGAATGCCTTAACGCCGGGAGGGCGGGCGATAAACCAAGAGGGGCCGTTAACGCCTAAGCCGGAAGGGCAGGCGAGAAAACCAAGGGAGCGGGTGGGGCACGAGCAGTTGGGAATAACAACCAATAAGAGTATGAGTACTTACAATAACAGCTGCATGGTATCCGATCGGAGCCTTGTTCTATCGATGTTTGGATAGGGTTCCTGATAACTTCTAATCCAGCTTGCAGGCCACACGTGGTAGGTTCAAAGTTGTAGACGAAGTTCGACGATCGACACTGATTCTACAACTCCAAAGACTGCGCCAATTATGATAAGAGGGTGGCTACAGTGGGAAATCAAACTCGGAATTCATGCAGTCGGTATAATATAGTTTTAAAAATACTTAATTAACATAACAAATTTGGAATGCGACCGATGCGAGGTTCGCTAAGTCAAAAAGTGAGCTCTGAGGGAAGAATGCTGACGCTGCAACACATGCCAGCGTGTCACGTTGCCGACGCGATCGATGACCGCTGGTAGATAGGTACGTAATACGCTTCACAACAGTTGCCCCATATTATGATTCCATACGAGAGCCTTGACTGCGCATATGCATAGTAGGCTGTAAGCGCAGTACTAAAGTCTGTAGCTCGTTTTAATTGATTGAGAGCATATATAAAAGAAGAAATTTATTTTTTTAGGTTTTGATATGTGGTTTCCAGGTCAGGTTTGTGTCAAGTTCAATTCCCAATAACGTAGCAGTATTAGGTCGCGGGTGAATAGGCTTCTTCTGGGCAAGCTCGTTCCATCGTCTCTGTCCTCAAGACTAGATCGAGTAAGCCCATTGACAATAAAAAAAACACAAATAATAATAAAGCCCTAGATATTAATCATGAGTGAAATAGGGTAGCTATACGATGTTTAACCTACTATATATAGCCTGTCAGATGTTTCTCGATTGTTAGTAGTGCAAATAACCACACATTTGCGCAGTTCCGCGACCAATATCCGCTTCGAGGTCGGATTTCCATTTCTATCGCTCAGGATTCCCCCGAGGAACTAATATGGAGCTTTACCACTTACTGCTACTTTTGTTTCCTTTCAAGTTTATCATTTTTATTCTTTGGGGAATTTTACGTCAAATTCATAAAAACATCCTATTTTCAGACTTTGTGAATAAAGTAAAAATTATGATAATTTCTGCATCTCAGACAAAATTTTCGCCGTTCATCATCATATCGTGTGTTATAAGTTCATCATAGTTGCTAGATCGATGACCGACCTCACGAACCCACCGTCAGAGTTGTTGAACCGAAAAAGATCCAACAATGACTTTAAACGTCTTCTCACTACTCATACTTTCTGGACAGTGTGATTTATCTTTCAATTTCCTAACCAAACTGGGGCTGAAAAGTACAGGTGAAGTGTGACAGGCAGACAGAAGACGCATTATAACAGTACATTTCTTTTGTATTTTAGTCGGAATCCTAAAAACTGATACTTAAGTTTTGCTGGGTCGTCAAGAAGAATAAATAAGACCCTTTATATTACAATGAAGATTCTGTCATCTGCCGGAAACAGTCCAACAAATGACCTTCATTTTAGTTATTTATTACTCACAATTAAGTTACAAAATTGAAAGCCTTTCTTAATTGAGATATTGCACCCTGAAGGAATTTGGTAGGTATTTCTAATTTTGATACAAGTCAGAAGTCGGTAGGTGAAAATAGTAAGTTGGTAGCTTCACATAATATTTACTCTTTTGACTTTCGACAGCCTACTTGAACCTCGTTGAGTAAAATGATTGCGTTTTCAATCAGTTAACTATTTCAGAAATGACTTTCTACGAGTATAACCACACAAAGGAAGAAAATCTCTTTTAAGAGTTGACTGTCGATAACAGGTTTTCCGAAATATTTTTGCAGATTCATGCGATCACAATTATCATTCTGTAGCTGATTTCAAGATTTTGAATTTACGCTTTAAATATTGTTTAGATTTTTAGTTTGATATCGAAAATTAGTCGTCTTAAATGTTACCATTTTCATCATTAGGTTTTTTATATTTTTTGCATCCGACAGTAAAAAATAAATAAATAATAGTTTTTTCAGCTTAATTCATTCATGCTCCATAATTTGATAAAATTTGGATGTATAATTCCTTAAAAAATGCAAATGTGTTAGTACTGGAAATTGAGCTCACTTTAAATTCTTCATACAAAACGGCAATTTCATAGGTACAAGCCTAATAATTATTCAGGGACAGATTAACTTCATAGAAGTAAAAGTTAGATTAGAATCGAGTTAGTACGTACATTCAAACAAACAAATACAACCTCTGAGTATGTACTCATCATCAGTAATACGTATTAAATGAAGATACAGTGGAAAACACGAATCACATCACATAAAACAATCAATAAAGCGTTGAACTAATTTACGATTTCATTGCGTTTGATTCAGTTCATTCAACATTCATGAGATCAAAATGGATTGTGTTGCAAATTACATTTAAATGATAATAATATATTGTGAATCGAAAATATTCAATCGATTCTCTGTGCTAACAATCTTCGTAATATATTTTTTATAGTTTTTATCATCATCATCACATCAGTCAAAAGATGTCCACTGCTAGACATAGGCCTCCTCTGAAGATATCCATGACGACCGCTCCTGCGCTGCTCGCATCCAGCGGCTTTATAGTTTTATTTTAGTTTTTTAAACAAACTTTCATAACAATTTTTTTTTCTGAAGTCTTCTGTTTGGGCTGTGCGATGTCTCAGTAAGTGGGTAATAAAAATAGAATATCATAATCCACGTTTTGAGATTAATGTTGAGGTGGGAATTCATAAGGTAAGTATTTTATATCTATACTCCAGTAAAATTACGAGAGATTGTATGGCGAAACGGAAATAATTGATAATAGCCGTGATTCTTTTTCAGATCGATAGATTATATTTCTGTGTAAAGCTTTTTAATGGAATCCACCTAAATTTACTTCATTTATTTATTTATTTTGCCGTCCAAACATTAAAAAAATATGGAATTTCGGAAAAAAATGTTAATAGATTATTTTTTTTATTTACGGCTTGCTATATATTCAGAATTTCATATTATACATGAATCCACCTAAAAATATAAGCTTTTTTGTATTGTTTAACTTTTATAGCACGAAATTCAAATACAGCTTATCTTCGCAACCAAAAATAGTAATAGATCCGTTTTGCTTTCTAATAATTTAAATAGTGCTATATAATCACATTTTTGCCAAATCCAACATAAATGTTTACAAAATCATTGTAAACCAGCGATTACAAAAAACTTTTTTTTTATTTAGTATGGAATTTTTGTGAATATATTTAAGAATCACTTACATTTAAAAAGGTTGAGTTTAGCTCAGTTTATTGCTATTATTTTACCTCGACTTTATTGGCCCTTATATGTAAAAATAAGTGGAGATTTTATATTTTGAAATAAATTGATATTTTTAAATATATTTATGGTGGATTTTGATGCCTATATGTAAAGTATACGTTTATCTATGATATAAAGTATATAATTGTCTATTACTATTTTTGCCTTAGCTGTTATTCGAAAAAAATATTCCGCTTTAAATTTTAGGTGGATTCGTAAATATTGCGTCTTAACATCATATTTAAATACGATATACACAAAAAAGTAGCTATTAGCATTTAATGTTTTGCAAAACCGTATTTTTACTGGACTACTACTTGACCAAGAAAGTTGTAAACATGAACCGCTCAATGCAATAAATTAGATATAAGTTACACATTCTGAAACTTATTCGAACAATCTTTTCAACTTTTGAGACGATTCCGTACCTACCAAGCGATCATTGTTCAGCGGAGCTGTCAAAACAATTGTTTTATGCGAATTATCTGTTTGACCTATTTCCACTGCGAAACGATTACCGTAATTAATTGCTTTGATTATTTTGGAATCCCCTCTTGAACGAAATTCAAACCTCGTTTTGTTTTATGATATCGTATATTTTGAAAATCGTCTGCATTTCCTTTGTCCCCTTTGTTTTAGTGACATAAAATTGATGAGGGAGATGGTTGAACCCACTTCTGAGTTTTGAGGTCTGTCTTTCGTATTTTAACAGGATGGATTTTTTTTATCCTTTTACTGGCTTGGTTTAAGAGATTTTATACGTAATCTTTCATAACAAATACTGTTTACGGGGCTTCAAGTATTATTAGGGGGTCATCATAACATCCCATGAACCGTCCACTACAGGACAGGCAGCTCCCTCCAGAATTATAGCTTTTGCTGGAAAAATGTGGAGGGGAAGTACCATAGTCACCTCGCTTGTCAGCGTTACGTCTGGCACCATGGACCGCGGTTGTAGGTGACCGCAGTAAGTAAGTTATAATATACAAAGGAGGATGCTGCTGCCCATCCTCCAGTTAACCCTTAGTCGCCTCTTACGACACCCACGGGTATGTTTGGGTTGGTACTATTCTGTGCCGGCACCACACGGGACAAGTTTTATAAGGGGTATAGTAAGTATTACAACAACGATTTGCGTGACTCTAATGTTTGTATCCAGCTGCTTCTTGTAATCATGATCAGAACTGCCGTCCACATTCTAGCTCAAACTTGTTCACTCATTCTCCAGCCTTACATCACATCCGGACACCACATTCAACGAGAGCGAATTCGAAATTGTAAGAAGCGTGCATATTCAGTGCAATTAACCCGCAAGAGGACCACGCCACGGGATGGGGGGGTGGATTGCATGGGGGGCGGAGAGTGTATGTTATTACTTGATTCTGTGCTTACATCTTTTTATCTTTTACAAAATTCTGACCTTTAGGCTTGATGGGTCGTAAGTGACATGCATATACAATCTGTATGTACAGAGGGTAAGGATAAGGAAATCAATAGTGTTTATGTCACAGGGATATTCCATTCGGCCGCACGGGAATGGATATTTTACGAAAATACAATTAAATGTTTGCTGCGTTATTTTTGTTCGAAAAAAGAAAACTATTTTTTATAGTGACTTATTGACCCTATCTCTATTTATAGGCCAAGTTTCAAGGTTCCTTACTTTTAAATTTCGGTAGCAAATTGGTAAATGTTCTACAAGGTGGGTAAATAATAGAGCGAAGCGAGAGTCAACCTTTCTTGGGCTAAATCGTAACCAACTCGTAAAAGAGTTAAAAATCCGTTCAATATCATATTCATATTCCCTTCGCCCTGTGAACCCTTTTCACCTGTCATGTCGCCAGATTTGATTTCATTATTATGATGCCCGCGCGTGACGCACATTTTAACGACGCCTCAACGTATTTTTGATAAACGATGTAGGTGCAAGATACAGAAATTCTCGTCTTCAGGTAGTCTTCAGGTCGACCTTTTTCTAGATACATTTACACTTGAGCCCAGTCTGAAATAGTCTGAATTGATGCTATTTGTAGGATATTTTGTATAACCCATTCTGAAAGCCTAGGAGATTATGTTTTTTTTATTCGCTTATAAGGTAAGATTCGTAGTCCCCAGACAATAAAATGTACACAAAATTGTTTACGAAATTTAAAAAACATTAACTGTGGGTAAACTATGGAAAATAATGTTTAATTTCATGTTCTTTGTCACCTCTTAATATTATTTACGTACCTTTTTCATCACCCTGCAAAAACTCATCTACCAAAAACTAAATTCTTGGACAGACCACATTACAGAATTAAACTTTCTTGATAATTATTATTGAAACCTCCAGTCTTAAGCCCTCTTTGACGGCAAAAGACCAGATGGCCTTACAATGGTGCCGTGGAGCAAGGGCCGAAGTCACATTTGGGATGCGTGGGTGCTGCCGTGGAGTCTGCCGCCAGACTGAAGCGTCACATGTACACTGCCCTGACTTCATACATTTTTATCCCTGTCGCGTTTGAGACAGCGGGTGCTTGGAGCGTCGAGGCGAAGGAGTTTCTGGAGGAGATAAGACGAAGACTTAGAAATAGACGAAATGTTCCCCGCGTCGGTTCTTTCCTGGTTCAGCGGCTCGCAGATGCCGTACAGCGAGGAAACTCTGCAAGCATAATATGCACGGTTAGATCTAGGCGGAATGCAAGGACAATAATCTGTTTTTGTATAACTTTAGTTTTAGTGTAACAATTGTAATTTGATGATTAATAAATGTAAAATGCCAACATTAAAAAATAAAATCAGAGACCTCTTCTACATCACTACTAGTTTTTCGCAAGGCCGCATTTCTGGCAGCAGCTTCGTTTTACAGCACATATTTTGTCTCGCTTGCTTATGGATGTTAGCTGGCGCTTGAGTGTTCATTATTATTCACTATTACATCCACATAATAAAAAGTACAGATTCTTCACTCAAAAACTTTGCCAGGCTGCATTTCTGACAGCAGCTTCTTTTTTTCCTGTTAGATGCTAGCTGACGCTCGAGTATTTAGCAATAAAAGTACAGATCCATCAATCATAAACAACTTCACGGAAGATGATTTTTACTTGTTTTTTTTTACGAAAAAAAGTGAAACAAATTGAAGGAAATCTGTGTTAACGTCTGTACGGCATAATGAGAAGAGCCGGAGTAAACTTTTGTATGGGATAATTGAAATCGTTACGGAATGGGCGGGCTTATATCACAGCGCAAGATTTTTGCTTTAACAATTTTAAGTTTGGTTTACACTGAGAGCAACCGTGCTGTAGCACAATTTGAGTAGTCAACTTTTTATTTATAAGGTGACATGTGTTTACTAAAACAAACATTTACATTAGATTAAGTCCGGCAGTGTGTCTTAGATTCCACCTCGAAATTCTGACCGACATGTGTTTTGATTGAATGAATGAATAACACTTTATTGCATACTAATAAAGTAAACATTTTCAAAAAGCCAATTATAAAAAATTGGCAATATGCGGCCTTACAACTAAGAGTGATCTCTTCCAGACAACTTTTTGACGAAATCAACATAACACAGAATGTAAGTATATGTACGTTTTTATGTAAGTTTAAACTACGCAATGAGTCAAACAAAAACCTTTCCACAAGAACTGTTACCGATTACACCATTTGTTATTCAATTCAATTAGATAAATAATTTTACAAAAAATATTTTTTTTCTCCAAATGTGTCCCTTCCTTTTCTAGCCGCAAGCGTAGCGTCGTTTTCGGGACAAATGTGGAAAACTGGTAAGAGGGTACAAAATTACACGCACAGATACAAGACGTGTACTGAATATGTTATACATTTCACGAAACGCTTAGATTTCTGTAATTTTGCAGAGGCGTCTAGCGAGCTACTTAATACAAATTTAATATTCTTGTATTGACAACATGAGTGTTTTTCAGTGTAAAACCTCCTTTGGTCTAGTGGTTACAGCGCTCGGCTCTCGATCCGGAGGTTCTGGGTTCGATTCTCGGTGGGGACATAAAAATGTGTTTGTGAGGCCTTTTCAGTTTGGTTACGAGTAGGACATTGCAGGATATTGTCCCGTGTGGTGCCGGCAAAGAATAGTACCAACCCATACATACCCGTGGGTGTCGTAAGAGGCGACTAAGGGTTAACTGGAGGATGGGCAGCAGCATCCTCCTTTGTATCTTACATCTTACTTACTGCGGTCACCTACAACCGCGGTCCATGGTGCCAGCCGTAACGCTAACAAGCGAGGTGACTATGGTACTTCCCCTCCACATTTTTCCAGCAAAAGCTAGAATTCTGGAGGGAGCTCCCTGTCCGTTTCATGGGATGTTATGATGATTGCAGGATAAATCATCTGATTGTCCGAAAAGTTAGATGATTTAGTGCTTCGGAAAGGGGCTACCTACGGTCCACTAGCGCCCCCTTTAGTTAAAAAATATTACTTGCTAAATACAAAATTTATCAAAAATCCGGATAGACAGATTAAAGAAAAGATACCATTGTTTATGTAGAACCTATTTACTCTGAAAAATAAAGATTGCTATGGATACAGATACAAAAACTGCTAAAAGTGGCCGTTTTTGGCACTTTTTATGTCTGTAACTACAGTCAACTACATTTTTTAGAATTGATAGGTTCTGAATAAACTAGGGTTTCTTTACTTCAATCTGTCTTTCCGGATTTTCGATAAATTTTGTGTTTAGCGAGCAATATTTTTTAACTAATGGGGGCGCTAGTTGACTGCAGGAATCCCCAAGCCTTTGGACCCTATCTACGGATGTAGTCGTTAATGAGCCATGTCAAAGGACTATGGCATTTTTTTACAACTCTGACACCAGGGTTTGTGACGTTGGTCATTGATCTTGAAACCCACTAGATTTGATGACGATGAGTATGGAATGCCTTCGTGCAAGCCGTTGGATGCGAGCAGCGCAGGACCGGTCGTCATGAAGATCTTAAGGGGAGGCCTATGTCCAGCAGTGGACGTCTTTCGACTGATATGATGATTTTTTTTATTGTAAATGGGCTTACTCTTGACCTCGATCTAGTCTTGAAGACAGAGATGAGGTCGACGATGGAACGAGCTTGCCCAGAAGAAGCCTATTCACTCGCGACTTGAATAGATTCGGGTTATAAGAACTCGGGAACACAGACGCAGGCAGAGAATTCAACTCTTTTTTTTTTATGGATGATTATGAAGCCTCGTCAACTTAGGTGCCTGATTCGCGCTTCTAATAATATCATTCTAGTCAAGAGGTCAGCCAGAGCTGGCGTTGAGAAATAACAATTACGAAAAGACCACAATGTCTTCCTATACTCAGACCATTAAACTGATAATTTTTTCCAAAGAAATATACATAAAAAAATCGCACCATAATTTGAGATGTTGCACGCTTTTGCATTTACACACTGTATAGTTAAATGATTATTTATATTAGCGAAATGGTAACCTTCACAGAATATGAGCATGTGCTTTATACGTACAGAAACTACATAATACGGAATTTGGACAAACTTCAAATAGTCACAAAACTTGGCATGGAACACACCCCCATTGATGAAGGCCAAACTAATAAAACAAATCCGTACATGATTGAGCCTAATATTGAAACGACACGAACTTTATTAAGTAAATTAATATACAAAAAAGTTATTTCAATAAAATGAAAATCAAATTCAAACGCTTACTCGTATTAAAACTAAAAAAATATAATTTTTATATACATAAGGAATTGCCAATGGCATCGTTAAGTCGTACATACTTCTTAAAAATAAAAAATATATATATTTTCTTGTTTACAAAGTATAATACAAATAATATAAATTACTGGTTACAAATATTACTACTATTACTATTTATGGCGATAACGTAGTACCGTTTGTAGAGTTGTTGGTTAACAAAAAAAAATAAAATAAAAAAAAAAAAATAAAAAAAAAATAAAAAAAATTAATATAATAAAAAAAATATAAATATATATATATATAAATATATTATATATTGCTGAATTGTATGTATATTGGCTATACTAACTAGACTCATATTCGAAATATGCAGTATTTGGACAAAAGTCAAATAGGTCTCAAATTTGGCACAAACCAGATTTCCGTAAATCCAAGGCCAGGGAAACAATAGAATCCAAAGCTATGAAGGCAATAGCAAGAAACTTGACACAGTTTCAGAGTGGATATTCGCATGCGTTGAGTTCAATATACATACAGGGCTGTTTTTATATCACAGCACAAAAAATACGTTACTTAAATAAACCTATCCAGGGTGTAAGGAAAAGAACTTTGAAGCCTAATAAAGTATTTTATTAACAAAACTATATTAAAAGATGGTAATTTTGAAATTTCACGTCTACTATTGCAGTTCAACATTATTTATGTAAACAAAGATTTTTTAAATTTAATTTTATACTAAAGTTATTGTGTTATTCTGTTGTGTTACTCGTACTAGAAGGCTTAGGCATAAGATCGGGACCAGTGGCGGATTCTCGTATCGGAGGCCAAGATTCACTTTGAGTCGTTGCGCTAGAGGAGTAAGTAGTACTAAAGTTATACATCAGTTTGTTTTTTTTTCTTCAATTCGCATCTGATTGAACATCACTTACAAACTGGACCAATCAGCTGATGATTTTATATGCCCAATATTTTTTGCTATATTTGAAAATTTCTGGAACGAAGGTTACCTACCTTTAGCGTGCAAAAATAGGTTTTTGAAAATAATGCACGAATGTATAAAACCCACTTATTTCAGCAATGATTTTATGTTTGTATGTTTATAAGGATCACTCTTTGTATAAATGACGTAGGCTATCAATATCACGGACCAATAAGTGAATTGTATACGTAAACAAGATCTTTGGTTTCCGCGCCATGACGTCCTTTTATGAAAATAACTTATCAGTCCCTGTACTGTGTTCTTATACAGAGTCTTTTTAACTGAAACACTATAAAAAATATACACTAAAGATGCTAAATACTTAAGTTTTTACTTGAATCTTTACTGAAGTTTAAGGCAGTGGTCGTTAGATGAGCCATGTCAGAGGGTTTGAGCGGCTAACCAACTCTGACACCAGGGTTTGTGAGGTCAGCCATCGTTCTTACAAACCACACGGTATGATAATGATGGCTCGTAATTCGTGAGAAAGTTAGTGCAGTGCTTAATCCAGCAGTCTGTTTCTTCTTTAATAGGCAGGTAAAAATGATTGCGTTTTTAAGACAAATCAATTGTAAACTACTGAAGCCGCTTCTGAAGCTGTTGTGTACTATTAAAGCCTATTTGTGCACCGTGAATGAAAAGCTGTTCTTCTTTATTTTGAAATGGGTGCCATGTTTCAAATTTAAACCACTGATTTTAATTTTATACATAATACACGTTTTAACACTAAGTACCTATGACTGGAGTTACTTTAAAACGCAGGGGTAAAATTGATCACTCTGTATCATCTTACGTGAGTAATCAGGCATCGTTAATAATGAAATTGGCCATGGCCAGTAGTACATTAGTCAGCTTATCCTTGCCATGATACTTACCTCATAAACCTGCAGATAGAGGCTCAATAGGCCTATCAAAGTCGCCCTACAAATATCAAAGTAACCCCGGTCCACACAGTACACTATGTTTTTAAATTAAGGGAGTCCGGTAACTATGTCATAACTCATAACACCTTTAAAATTATGATTTAGGTAATTGTCACACTTTTGGTATAAACACATTTCTTGGTATTAGAATCACATACTAATAAAGCCAACCTGTATTATTCAGTAATTTCACCAAAAGGTCTAAAAATCTTTCCCCACGCAAGACTTGTTACGGCTCTGGCACTTTTGCTCGTACGCCCATAGATATATGTTGTTTTCCTTGGTTATAGAGTGTTTGTTCATTCCAAGACGAGTACGTAGTATGGCGTATTAGGTTTATATGGCCAAGGACAACTAAGTACACAATTTTCTGGTGTAGTCTTGCAAGGCCTTGTTCTTTTGTGAAGAAGGTTTTTTCTCAAAATATATTACAGCATCTTCTTTTTTTAAAATGAAAAGCTTACAAAAATACAGCGTGAATCTTCACTGGTTTTGCTCCCGAAGCCCAGTGATTCTACTCTTGATAACAAGCAACTTTACCGGAGAAAAAAAAAAAATTACTCGAAAAACTTTTTTGAATCCATAGTTAAGTGGTCACGTGAAGTATTTATTTTTTATGGGAAGGCGAAGAAATGTATTCGAGTAAAAATATGTTTCTTCGGGAAAGTTGCTTGTCTTACATATATAACATTATGCTTGTTTCATGGTTTCGGGGCAAAACTAATGAAAATTCTCGTTGTAAGGACACCCAGTGAGCAACCTGATAAATTTTACAAAGAAATAAGTATCAACTTGATCAAGCACAAAATAGATTAGCAAAAGTCAAAACATATTTCGTTAATCTTTGTGAACGACACTACAACGAAATTTAAAGAACGGGTAAAAAAAACTTTGTGTAAAAAAACTTACTATAGATTAGATGACTACATCAATGACAAAGAGGTATGAAAAACAACAAACTCTTAAAGTAGGCCGTACTGCAGTGATTTCTTGCCGTTTCTTTTACGCTGTCATAGCACGATCTGAAACGGCAGTGTACTTGTTTTATTTGCGTTGTATTCTGCATGTTATGAAATTTAATAAATATTCTGAAAGAAATCTACTTTGAATAAAATAATTTGAATCTTAGCTGAATATGAGTGTTTTTATTTACACTTTGTTTCTGGTATAGGTTGAGTTTTATTCGAAGAATAGCATTCATTCTTAATTAATATTATGGCAACCCTTCAACTCTTCACTAATAAAAAACAGATGCAATGTAACTTTATAACATTCGTAACAAAACCTAAAACTCACATGTGAGACACGAAATAACAAGAAATATGGAGCATTCCACTGCATTGCGTACATCCGTGATTTGGTTACTGAGAAAAATATCGCCAACCATGACTCGACTTAATGCTGTACGGATGTTTCTTACTTTATGAATCCTTTTGGTCGCAGTAAAATTGTTCCTGTAAGCTGTTTTGGCAGGTTTAACTGCCTGTTTTGTTGCTTCCGTGTTTTCAAAAGAGGTCAGCTCGTTTCTTGAAGCAAACTTTGCGTTGCTAAATTTGGAGTGCTCTGAGGCACTTATGTCATCATAACATCCCATGAAACGTCCACTACAGGACAGGGAGCTCCCTCCGGGATTCTAGCTTTTGCTGGAAAAATGTGGAGAGGAAGTACCATAGTCACCTCGCTTGTCAGCGTTACGGCTGGCACCATGGACCGCGGTTGTAGGTGAAGAGGAAGCTGCTGCCCATCCTCCAGTTTATAACCCTTAGTCGCCTCTTACGACACCCACGGGTATGTATGGGTTGGTACTATTATTTGTCGGCACCACACGGCCACGGGGCACTTATGTACGTCATGGGTTTTCAGATTGCATACCAGGGTTGGTATTTCGGTAAATTACTAACTTCAAATCAAGCAGATTTTTTATATAATAATATATTTAATTAACATGCGAACGAAGTCAAAAACTATTAAAAACTTGAAAAATAATCTTAATACTTATACCACCAGTTGCAGAGAATGTCATCAAAGTTATATCCCGTTTTAAATTTATTGTTAAAGTGGCAGGAATAGGTTTAAAGGAGCTTTAAATTTAAAAAGCTTTCTGCAAATGCCTGTCAGTTCCACCGATGTGTTTGGTCCATTCTATTCGTTTATTAAATGGTTACCAATCTATTTTGCAGCCATGACCAGAGTATATTTTACGGAAAGAATAACATTGTTATACAAACTTGTTTCTTTTGACAGCTTTAGCCGATTGATTTTGAAAAAGCTGCTTAATTGTGTTGGTAACCGTTGGAATGACGAAACGAAAAAATGTATTATAGTTCATTTCAGAGTGCCTCTAAAACTTTCTTTTATAATTAGAAAAAAAAACCGGTCGAGTGCGAGTCGGACTCGCGCGCCGAGGGTTCCGATATACCTATAGTATTTTTGGAAGCAATAAAGTCCATTTTCAGGAACGCAAAACTAAATTTGTTTGTAAAGGTTTTTTGCAGATTTCTGAAAAACTGTGCAACTTATAAAGATCGTTTTATTTTTGCTGTAAAGTTTACATAAACCTCTGTCAACTGTAATTAATTCAGATTTTTCCTTACTCAAACTTCGGAGATAAGGGGGGGGGGAATGTTATTTTTTTCGTCATTTTTCATCGTAACTTGAAAAATAAGAAACTTAAAAAAATACAAAAATATATTTTAAATTGTACAAGTAAAGCCCTTTCATATGATACCCCACTCGACCTAGTAGCGACAATTTGAAATTTGGCCCCCCCTATTTTGGCCCCCTTTTACATTAATAATCATACTTTTTTCAAAAAATTTTCATGTGCAATTAAGTTGGGCAACTATATTCTAAAACTATTTCAAATTTCATGTCGATAGCATAAGTGGTTGCTGAGATATAGAGGTGTGACAGACAGACGGACAGACAGACAGATAGAGCGGCACCATAACGGTTCCTTTTTTTTACCATTTTGGTATCGGAACCCTAAAAATCACGTTCTTGCCGCACTGTGTCCCACATTCTCAAGTCAGTTTTATAAAATAATTTAATATCCCTGGTTTAAGTTTGTTGTTAGCTGACTTCAAAATAATTTTATTAATAGAAAATTTTATAACATCAGCATCATATCGTTTAGGTTGCAAGGACAATGACCGACCTCACTAACACTGGTGTTAAAGTCGTTGAGCTGCTAAAGGCCTCTGACATGGCTCATTAACGACTACATCAGTAGATATAAGTCGGGACCAATGGCTTAACGTGCCTTCCGAAGCACGGAATCATCTAACTTTTTCAGACAATCAGGTGATTCATACTGCAATGTCCTAACCAAACTGCGGTCTTTGTTTGACAGTGTACCCACCGGGAATCGAACCCAGAACCTTCCGATCGAGAGCCAAACCCTCTAACCACTACACCACGAAGGCTGTTATCAATGCTACGAAGCATCGCTTTCTCTTTAACTTGAAATGGATTTACTCTAGCCTTGAAGACATAGAATCAGAGATAATGTTGAAAATAGAACGAGCTTACTCAGAAGAAGCTTATTTACTCGTGACTTGAATAGATTCGGGTTATATGAGAAAACGCAGGCAGAGTTCCACTCTTTAGCCATGCGCGTTATAAAACATGTGGCGAAGCGCTTTGTGCGAATGTGTGGAATATCAACCAAGCATGGGTGATATCCTGCGTTGCGTCGGAAATCCCGATGGTAGAAGGATGGCGGAATTAGCTCATGGAGCTCAAGAGCACACTCTCCGAAATAAAATCTGTAAGAGACCTACAGTCATGCCACTTCATAAAAACTAAAGTAGAAAATTTACGCTTTTTGCCGCTCTGCTTTTCACTTCCTTGAATCGGCTTTCAAGCGAATTTCAAATCCCCGGAGTCAGTTTGTCGGCTGCAGTAAGTCATACAATATGCAGGATGCTCCAACTTGTGACGTAAGCTGTGACGTCACTTCCCAAATTGGCGGGAACGGGACCAGGCGTTGAAGTGCCTCGGAAAATTGGTGAACTTATGGCGTTAAGGGTCTCGGAAGTAGGTAGGTGATAAATTGGATTATTATACAAGGTGCTAAGAAAAGAACTTTGGAGCCCGAAATACGTCCTTATTTTTGGAAATTACGCCCTTATTTTTCTGGCATGAAACTGAACAACTTTTTGCAAGGAACATAGGTCGTAATACAAAAATAAATTTTTGACTTCCCATACAAACAGCCTCAGCTGTCCGCACGTTTTGTATGTGTTTTCCTGAATCTGAATTTTATTTATCATGGCAAAGAAACATAAGAAATGTAACCTCCTTAAAACCGTTCATCCTCTACAATACCTCTTACTTTACCTTAATAAATTTCTATACGGCAAAGATTGGCCCGGACGTGTGACATGACGGCCGCAGCCTAAGCCGTATGAAGTGGCTTTACCGATGTAAGATGTCAGTCTAACCCGGTGATGCCAACTTAGCACTTTTGGGTCTAGATTTGGCATTTTTTCAGCTTGCCTAGCCTAAGCAACTAATCTTCAATAATGAATAATAATCAAACACCTAATCTTTAATTCATACAGGGTTTAAGGGACAGGTTTCCAAAAACTGAAAGGGCATCAGTCAAAGTAACTTAACAACTTTTAGTAAATAAAACTTTCAGTAAATGAAAAAAAAATCTGCCTTTGTACACACGGCCTCTCCATACAACATGTCCAATCAAGTTTGCAATTTTGTACGGAGAGACCGATTTTTTTTTTCACTTCTTGAAAGTTTTATTCACTGAAACTTGTTCGGTACCCTTTTAGTTTTCGGAACCTATCCCTTATAGGAATTATACAATATCATCATCAGTTATTTACTTATACATGTTCTACAATGCAATTTTCTAAAGGCAAACAGAAGTCCTAAACAGAAAACTGACCATGGTGAAAATGTGAACTGTGGCTTAGTTTTGTTTTGCAGTCTTTTTCTATCGCGTGTTTTGATATATCCAGAATTTTTACACTGGCATAAAAGTAAAATGTTGATTAAACTTTTTAATCATTAGAACTTTTCTCGTTCTAACACACGGGGAGTGTCAGTTGTATGTATACAACGAGAGCTAATTTGAAATTGGAAGCGCGTGTAGGCGTGCATACGAGTATTCAGTACAAAAGATCCGCAGTTAACTATTATCTAATCTGTGCCCGCAGGAACACGAGAATCGCGCAGGCGGGTGCGCGCGGTGGTGACTGAGGTGGATTGCGGGCGGGGGGCGGAGATAGTCCGTTCTGTATGATAGTACTATAACTTTATTCTGTGGTTTTAGTCCAAATGCCTATTTGTATTTTTTTAGGGTTCCGTACCTCAAAAGAAAAAAACGGAACCCTTATAGGATCACTTTGTTGTCTGTCTGTCTGTCTGTCTGTCTGTCTGTCTGTCTGTCTGTCAAGACCCTTTATCTCACGAACGAGTAAAGGTATCAGGTTGAAATTAATACCATATATTAGGATCCATGAACCACACAAGATCTGAAAATTTCAATTTTTTACAACGACGCAATCAAAAGATATTGCATTTTATGTCCTCATCTCCATACATTTATTCAAAAATGCAAAACCTACAGGGTACTTCCCGTTAACCTAAAATTATGAAATTTGGCAAGAAGCTAGGTCTCACAGTACAAATAATGGGAAAAGTCTGAAATCATTAAATATTACAACTTTTCTCACAACTAATGGTAACCAATTGTGGTGAGCTCCCGTTTCAAGAACATTCATATAAGAGAGGGGTCAAGTTGGATGGTTTATGAGGCGATTTTTGTTTTAGTTCTATTTAAAAACGGGAACACTTACAAACTTGAAAATTGGTATGTTTATAGGGCATAGGCTATAAAATAACAACAAATAATAAAATTTGGTCAAGCGCGTGTCGGACTCAAAAAATCTAGCACATTAACTTACTGAAATTTCAACTAATACAATTATGTTTATGTGGTGGTACGGAACCCTCAGTGCGCGAGTCCGACTCGCACTTGGCCGGTTTTTTTTTTATCTGTCTAAGCCCTTTACCCTGATATCTAGTTGGTAACACTGCCCCGGTCTCCCCACTTTGTTGATGAAGAGACGTGTACGGTTTCCCCGGCCTACCCCTTTGGGGGATTGTGTGTACGTGCTTTGATAGGTCGGATACGCTTGAAGTGATTTTTATGAGGTTGAAGGTTATGGATATAAAATGTCTGTCTAAGTTGTGCCAAGAGCATAAAAACTTTGATGCTATTATTAATTTAAAAAGTACTAATAGTGCTTTGGAGGAACGAGTTAGAAGAATGAATAAAAAAAATTGGCTTATGGAAATATGCATGTTACTTATTCAAGAATTTATTCGATTGAATAGTTCAACTAATTGTGGGCCGGCCATTGTAGAAAAACGATTGAAACTCAAAATCGTAGCGCCGACAGCGGTGTACAAAAACTTGCAAAATGTACTTTGACAAACGAGTTCGGATAAAAAAGCTTTCGCTTTAGTGTGATGTCGGACGGGCCACAGTTTACCGACGGCATATTTGAACTAACTGCAGTCAGTTGACCCAAGTTGTTTCAACCGTAGTCGCTGTAAATAAGAGTTGTCATTTTTATTTTTAATCAGTACTACAAGCAGGAATAACATAAACTCCGATAAAAAAATCACATAGTTGAAATGCGTTCAACAAATGGGCTGGCGCTGTTAATAAAAACCGGCCAAGTGCGAGTCGGACTCGCGCACTGAGGGTTCCGTACCAGCACATAAACATAATTGTATTAGCTGAAATTTCAGTAAGTTAATGTGCTAGATTTTTTGAGTCCGACACGCGCTTGACCAAATTTTATTATTTGTTGTTATTTTATAGCTTATAAACATACCAATTTTCAAGTTTGTAAGTGTTCCCGTTTTTAAATAGAACTAAAACAAAAATCGCCTCAGCGACCATCCAACTTGACCCCTCTCCTATATGAATGTTCTTGAAACGGGAGCTCACCACAATTCGTTACCATTAGTTGTGAGAAAAGTTGTAATATTTAATGATTTCAGACTTTTTCCATTATTTGTACTGTGAGACCTAGCTTCTTGCCAAATTTCATAATTTTAGGTCTACGGGAAGTACCCTGTAGGTTTTGCATTTTTGAATAAAAGTATGGAGATGAGGACATAAAATGCCATATCTTTTGATTGCGTCGTTGTAAAAAATTGAAATTTTCAGATCTTGTGTGGTTCATGGATCCTAATATGTGGTATTAATTTCAACTTGATACCTTTACCCGTTCTTGAGATATAGGGTCTTGACAGACAGACAGACAGACAAACAGACGGATAACAAAGTGATCCTATAAGGGTTCCGTTTTTTCTTTTGAGGTACGGAACCCTAATAACTGAAATTGATGAAGAAACGAGTTTTATTATTTTAAGCTTCTAATTTCATCGTTACACATATCTCATTTTGTTACGCTCTCTTTTACATGACAGTTGTTATCTCTAACGCCTATTTCGTCGGGCCTTCGTTCGTGCTGGTCATGAAGAAATTTTTCGACACAAACTAATCTGCACGCGAAATAACGTACTTATTCGCCGTTTAAACAACGGCTGGAAATTTATATAGGGTGAGTTTTAATTAGTTCTTGATAGAAAAAGGTATGCATTTACTCATGATACTGAACAACTTTCCCCAAGGAACATAGGTCGAAATACGAAAATCAAGTTTTGACCTTCCATAGAAACTGCATCAGATGATAGCGCATTTTGTATGGGAGGTCAAATTTGATTTTTCGTATTTCGACCTATGTTCCTTGGGAAAAGCTGTTCAGTATCATGAGTACATGCATATATTTTTTATCAAGAACTAATTAAAAGTCACCCTATTTACGTTCGGCAAATTGTAAAACGGCATCGGCAGATTTTTAACGGGGTTAGATCAGTTGTTGTGCATTTTAGGTTAGTTAGTTAAGGCAAGTTATAAGGTTACAATTATCTTACTACCACAACGTACGAGCCGAACGAGTGAATTGAGCGCGCCGCGGCAGCAGCCAGCGAGTGCCAGGAACAAATTACGCGTCGTTATGTAAAATGACGAATTTCAACAATTCTCGGCATTTTTAAAAATTGCTTGGCCATTATGTAAAGCGGCGAATTATACAATTTGCCTGCAACATGCATATAACATCACGGCGAAGGCAGAAACCACAGCCTCCCACCTGCAACGATCTTGACAATTTCCTGTATTTTCATCAATCCTTGCTTACGTCCTGAATTTGATCCAACGTTCCCATTCACTCTCGCCTGGTAGATAGATCTCTTTCGTCAGTTTTCGTTCATTCATCCTCTCTACCTAACCAAACCATATCAGCTTTTCTTTCTTAATATTCGTCACTACGACTTCTTCTACGCCACAACGTTCTCTTATCACACTATTAATAATCCTATCACTCACAAAATAACAATAACCTCTTTTGCCTGTCGGTCAAAAAAGAGTGCCGTCCGTCTGCCTATCTTTAGCTTTACAAAGCCGTAGTGAATGAACTCTCGTGTTGGTCAGCTTATTTTACAACTACAGTTAAATATTTGTTTTGATGTATTAAGTAGTAAGTAGCAATATCGACAAAACTTATCATTTAATGGTTCTGTAGTTATTTTTGTAAAAATTTCTATCGTTAGCGCGTTTCAGAAAACCCACTCAGTGGTACAGCGCCATCTAAAGGTCCTCGTAGGTATGAGATGATTTCGACCACAGTGCGGTCGTTCAATTACTAAGATATTATTTTTGCAATAGAAAATAAAATTATTTGCGTCTAGAATCTTTTTGTTCCAAACTGAGTTGAATATTTAAAAATATGTAAATTAAAGATAAAATAATTTTACGGTGTTAAAACTTTAATAGTAGGCATTATGAACTTCAAACTCAGCAAAACTTAAGCCTAAATTGAATAAAATTACACTTTTGCCCTGAGTTATAAGTCCCATTTGAAATATTTAACTTCTCATAGAAACTACACCAGCTGATAGCTTATTAATTGTGCGTAGGCTGATAGCGCATTTTTTTATTGTCAATTGGCTTACTCTTCACCTCGATCTAGTCTTGAGGACAGAGAAGAGGTCGACGATGGAACGAGCTTGAAGCCTATTCACTCGCGACTAGAAAAGATTCGGGTTATACTTATGGGTTATCTCGGGAACACAGACGCAGGCAGAGAATTCCACTCTTTAGCCTTGCGCATTACGAGTATATAAGATGTACGAGTACGAGTAGATGTGGTGTCGCATTTTAGGGAAGAATTTTTTTGTTCATGTGTCTTCTTGGGAACAGTTGATAAATTTTATTGTACACCCAGCGGGACGTCAACACTAATAATTTGTACTTTTTGTCATCGTTATAAAATATTCTAACTGACTTGCGCTTGGCTGTACTATTTAGCCATACCTATGGCCCTACAAATCCCTACTTTGTTATATAGTCGGCCATGTCCAGTGATAATAAAATTGCATTGTTTGAGGGCAGTAACACGTATTCAAATACCGTTTAAGAAATAATGCTCAGTAAATTATGTGCTTATGATATTCTAAAGCCAAGACCCTCTGAGTGTATTTTATTTATGATTGCGGCGAGGTATGGTCTCTTTTTTTCTTTAAAGATTTATAGATAAAATGGTTTACCTTAAGTTAATTTTAAATCACTGAAAACTATTTAATAAATTAATTTAGTTAGGTATGCAAAGATGCTGCGCACCAGATTTTAGTTCAAATTATTGGATTTTATAACCAAATGGCCTGCGGAATATGCTTTTAAAGTGGGCCTTAGAAAATGTGCTACTTCAAACTTCATAACCTTTTTAGGGTTCCGTACCCGAAGGGTCCAAATGGAGCTCTATTAACAAGCCTACATCGTTTGTCTGTCTGTCTGTCCGAGGGCTGTATTGTTTGGACCGTAATAGTCAAGCATATGTGCAATAATGTTTTTCAAGGAATATGTGCTATGGGCGTTGGTGGCCACTTACCATCAGGTGGCCAACCTGCCATTTTGCTCACTTGAGACATGAAATGTGGCGGATTACCTTACAAATAATAAAAACATTGAAAAGTTAAAAAATGAGGGGAAACCATTCAAAAAACGTGTGTTTTTTTGGCGTTTTCTTGTTTTAGCTGCACCGTAAAAACGGGAATACTTACAAGCGTGATTTGTATGTTTATAGTGCATTAGGAGAACTATAGAATAACAAAAATAATAAAAACTGGTAAAAATTGAGTCAGACTACACTTCTGCGCAACTATATACGATCCTGGCTAAGATAGTAGTACGGAACCCTCGGTGCGTGAGTCAGACTCGCTCTTGACCGTTTTTTTTAGTTTCTTAATCAGCCATCTTTTGTATTTAAAATATCCGTCATGTTGTGAATTTATAAGCAAACAACCTTAGATAAATGATTCGCTGCGCTCGGACCAGATACCGCCCTACCTACAAACAACAGCTCCACAAATGAGGCAACTCAATGTGTATAAACCATTTGAAACAAACGAATTATTTATCTAAGCAAATAACTATAGTATAAGGACAGAAATTCTAGACAAACGTAGAATAAAAAGACAAACAGATTCTTGCATAAAATCTAGTTCAGTACGTTTGATTACATTGCGACAGAAAAGTGCGAGGCAGGCTCCCCGCAAAATCCTGCATTGCGTGTTTTCGCCGCGTAATAATAAATGAAAAATAGCATTATAAAACATTCCTTTATCGTCGCGGAACTGATTTTGTTTTGTGAGCTGGGCTGGAGTGATTCGGTGGAACATTTTATTGTGTCGTTGTGAATTTTGTGTTGATCTTTGAATATAAAAAAATATATACCTACTCGTAAAGGTACACAGGTGTATAATAGTGAGCTAGTAACACAATCTGACCGTGTGGTGCCGGTAAAGAATATACCAACCCATCTCTACCCTTGGGTGTCCTAAGAGGCGACTAAGGGCTTAAGAACCAGAGTATAGGCAGCAGCATATTTCTGTGTATCGTACCATCTTTCATACTGCGGTCACCAACAACAGCGGTCGCCAGGCGCAACGCTTACAAGTGTGGTGACTATGGTAAATCACCTCCAACTACTACGAGTTTTTTTTGCTGGAGTTCTGGAGGGAGCTCCGTGTCTTGTAGTGGACGGTTTATGGGATGTTATGATGAACAAAATCTTGGTATTTATTTTTTATTATACAGAACGATAACTATGATGTCATATAACCATAAGAAGTCATAGAAGAATTTTAAAATATCGAGCTTATCTCTTTAAAGAGATCTCTTCCAGCCATTCACACTTTAGGAAGAAAAATGAGGACTAGAATGTGTACTCCTAGTGTACACAAATGTTACATTAGGATTGAAAGTTTTCTTTATAGCTACAATACATACTGTACATATTTGTAATTTATAGTATACTATACATAAATACTATGAATTATAACATTTTATTTAATGAAAACTCCTGTTCAGACAATAAAAAGAATACATTTTTTTTATGGTTTGCACTTAAAATAAAAATATGCAAGCACTAAAACCTCTTTCTATAAAAAAGTTACTGGCTGGAAATAAAAACTACGCTTAGTTTTTTTTTTCACACGCTTGTCATATAAATTCGTTGACAACGTTTTGACAATAACCGAATCGACATTTTCTCAGGATATTTTTGTCTAATTAGGAATAGATTTACTTCTGTGATATTTTTTGTGCATTCCAAGGGTTTTTTTGTATATTCGAGAAGTTCTTATCTTCTTTCACGTTTTTTTTAACACGATCTGCTGTAAGAAACATCTTTGGCTGTAAGTCGATTTTCTTTTGAAGGCTTCAAAGACTTTTTCAAGAACGTCGTTGTTTCGTCCAATGTCCTCTGCTGGACAGGGACCTTTCCCCTAGATTTTCTCATTAAAAAAGTGTTGTACAGTTAACATTGGTCGGTCATCGACCTTGCGACCCACACGATATGATGATGATGAGCATTGTGGCTTGCATTAAAAACAACGGCGCGGTGTTATTTGAGCCATAGTATCGTAATACGAATCTCAAAAGGGGGCTGCACATAAATTGGTTATCTGGTGAAACTTATTCAATGAACTTTTGTTTAGCCTTGATATCTATCTATCAAATCTTATGGAGTTGGTTTGAGGTCCATTTTCTTGGTAGGTGGTCTCGTTTTGTTTTGTGAATAGGTGTCATATTAAGCAGCTTAAAAATTTCGGAATTGAATTGCGGTCCATTTGCTTGGTAGGTGGTCTCGTTTTATTTTGTGAATAGGTGTCATACTAAGCAGCTTAAAAAATTTGGAATTGAACTAAAATGTTCTTCGTTGGTTACTCACCCTCAATTTTTAAATTTGCATAACTCAAGGGACGTTCTCAGTCAGCAAAACTGAACAACTTTCGCAAAGAAATATATACCTACGTAAGTTATCTTATTAGCCATTCTTGTCCCACTGCTGGGCAAAGTCCTCCCTACATTCTTTCCACTGGTCTCTACTCTGAGCCGCTTGATGCCATGTTGATAAATAAAAAAAAAACCATTGCACCATATAAAATTGTAAGTCAGGCGTCGTAATCTCAAAAACCTCGTTATTATTGTCATTTCTAATTACATAAAAGGCATCGCACGTAAACATTGCTAGTGGTTATCACATCCTGGTGGACTTATCGTCAAAGCATTGAACAAGCCATTCTGATGGAAAACATTTAAAGGGTAACGCTCGAAGCTCAAAACCAGGAAAATTCTCTATCGTGCAACTAATACTCGTACCCAAATTCATGTTTCGGATATGCCCCCACTGGGAATCGAACCCAGAACCTTCGGTGCGGCACGCAGCTAGCTAAACTTCGGACCAGGGTGCCACACCGACTGTCGAAAGAAAGAGACTGAAAGCAGCGGCTGCGATTTCTACTTGCTTCTTGGTAATATATCCAGACTGGTATAAATTGTATTAGAGACTGGTAAACTCTGGCCTCGTTCTGTTTTGTGAATTGGTGTCATACTAAGCAGCTTACAAAAATCCCGTGCAAAAATCTGAATGGTCTTTACTCTGAGCCTCTTGTTGCCATGTTGAGAAATGTAAAAAAAAACATTGCACCATACAAAATTGTAAGTCAGGCGTCGTAATCGCAAAAACCTCTTTATTATTGTCTTTGCTTATTATGTAAAGTGCATCGCGCGTAGACATTGCTAGTGGTTATCACATCCTGGTGGACTTATCGCCAAAGCATTGCTAAAAGCCATTCTGATGGAAAACATTTAAAGGGTAACGCTCACAGCTCAAAACCAGGAAAATTCTCTACTGTGCAACAAATACCCAAATTCATGTTTCGGATGTGCCCCCACTGGGAATCGAACCCAGAACCTTCGGTGCGGCAAGCAGCTAACTACACTAGGGACCATTGCGCCACACCGATTGTCGAAATAAAAAGACTGCAAGCCGCGGCTGCGATTTACACTTCTTGGTAATATATGTAGACTGGTACAAATTGTATTAGAGACTGGTAAAATAGTAATCACTTCTGCTTTTAATAACCTGCTTAGATCAGCTCAAAATGATTCACACAACATCCACAATTTAATTACAAAACAGTATAATCTCTAATAATAATAAATAGTGTAATTTATAACATCCGTGTGGTGCCGGCAATACCAACCCATTTCTGCCCGTAGGTGTCGTAAGAGGCGAATAAGGGCTTATGAACTGGAGGATGGGCAGCAGCATCTTTCTGTGTATCGTACCATCGTACATACTGCGGTCATCAACAACAGCGGTCGCCAGCCGCAACGCTTACAAGCGTGGTGATTATAGTAAATTCCCTCTAAAGTACCACGCGTTTTAGCTGGAGTTCTGCAGGTAGTTGTTGACGATGTATGGAATGTTATGGTGATGATAATAATTTCTATTATGATAAAAGTTTAATGTCTTCTAAAAATCGTGGGGAGAACCCCAGTGTCAGAAACCACGAAACTCTAAAAAAATCTAAATACAATTTTGTTTTTGATCAAGTACGGGTTGATATTAGAGCAAAGTCGACTCAGTTCTATTTGCGTAATATAGTTTTATGTCGAAGTTTAAAATAGTCCATTTGTTCAGGTTGTGTACACGAAAGTTTGCAGTTATTGAAACAGTATGTTTATTGCCCATTATGAGCACAATGTATTTTATGTCAAACATTTTAGACTGCATTAGCAGTTGGTTTAAATTGAACTGAATTTCCGATGCCCATTTCTGTTCAGAATTACCATTTGCGTGTGAAACTTTTTGTTCAAATTGTCTAGTTGTACAGTAAAGTAGTACAGCGATTTCGTGATAATATCAAATCGTTTTGTTATGAATGGAAAAATTGAGATTTTGGAAGAGATAAACTACGTTATTTGATCGTGGTATCGTTATAAGTTTTTGTTTATTTTATACACACACATAGTCATTGTTTTTTAACTTAATTGCTAGTTGTTTTTCGAACTACTTGGCATTGTACGCTCTTGCGAGTATCATTAGGACATAAGTTTTTAAATGTAATATGTTGACAGCTATAATTGGCCTTCTCTCTTAAGTTTTGTTGTTCTAAGTACTTCCTATATTTAAGGCTGTTGTCATCGCAAAAAAAAATTATACAGTCGTCCATGAGAATTGTTCGTGAAAAAACCTTAGTGGTTATTTCTACAATAATAGAAAGCGGCGCTTTTGTGCGCTCTACATTTACTTCTCCTTTTCTCTTCTACTTTTGAACAAACGTCTCCTTAGAGCTTAACACAACAGAAAGTAAGGGTTATTTTTGGGAAAAAGCGACCAATGTCAAAAAGTGCAAATGCCGGCTTTTAGGTAGGCCACAAAAAATATTATTCCATGTTACTACGACTCGACATTACTTAATTTGGTAATAATTTTTTACTAAACTGTTACTGTCCCACTGGTGGCAAGGGTCCCACATCGTCCAAATGTCGCGGTCTTCGTAATTCGTTATTTTTACTTAGTTGTTAGTTGGTGCTGTGTTTTGTTGAAAAAGAAACAGAGTGACGTCCGAAAAGTCTTTATTTGGAAATAGGATTGCAAATTTGTAACTATACTATGATGGATGGTATAGGAATAAACGGTTATAGGATTGCAAATTTGTAACTATACTATGATGGATGGTATAGGAATAAACGGTTGTCCTCTAAGTTAAATGTATTCATGGTTATTGATTATGCATGAAAGATGTAAGTAAATTTAAAAATTATGGTGAATTTCATGGAAAGTAAATATAAATACACTTTTATTTTTTTTTTAAGATTCACGGAGATTTTTTTTATCTCGCCTTTAGATGCAATTCCGGTGCGTACTTGAAAATACAAGTGATAACTTCGTTTCCAAGTTGACATGGCTCCACAGTATGATGGTTGATCTGCAAAAACAAGTTAAGTTAATATTTCGAAACAATTAGAACAAAAGAAGTCAATTGAAACCATAACTTTGCCTTGAGCCTTTATTTATCGTTTGTTAATTCAGACAACAAAAGTTTTCAAAGGTCAGATAAGGAAGCTCTCAAAAAGGTTAATAAAAATATTTTTACTATTTATTCGAAATGTTGTCATTATTTCTCATTTGTCTAATAAATGGTGTATAATCACTGTTAAAATACCGCTGTCAGGACTGTGTTTTTCCGAATGAAACAACAAAATTGCAGACAAAAGGAATCTATATATTTAGGCACACTTCAGAAAGACAACTAGATTAAAAAAAACCCTAAATGCAAAAAAAAGTTATAAAAAGCCGGCAATCCAATTGCCAACGTTTGTAGTCAGTTTGTACTTTGTTTAACTATTATTTATATTTTTAAAAGGGATTCCTTGAAAAATTTAAACGATTCGATCTATTAACTGCTAAAAATAAAATAATTGTAAAATATTGAATAATCGTCGTTAGGAAGATTTGTAACCAGTTTGTCGAAAACGGCTCTGAAGATTTGGATGAAATTTATTATGGGGGAGTTTTCGGAGGCGAAAAATCGGTAAAGCTAGGCTTAGGAAGTTTTCTCAGTTTTGATGAGCATTTTTAAAAATATATAAAAGCGCATTTTAGAAACACTGTAACGCCATGTGTTGTTGGACTTTTGTTAAATTATACAGAAGAAAGCTCGGTAGCAAATACTTTATTTATATAAAAAAAGTACCGAGACGTCAGGTGTCTAGTTATTAAGTCAAAAGTTTGTAGTTTATGTATTTCATTATTCAAAAATAAATTTGAAGTTTATATTCAGTTGCTAAGTCTTAAGCCTTCTAAGAAGACACTGGGTTTTCTTATTGTTACCAACTTCTTCTTAACTTAGAGGTCGGAGAATATAATCGATTCCATCTACTAGCATAAACTAAATGTCGAATGTTTAATAACTTTCGTTAGAACTGAATTATTACGGTTATGTACCTCGTTATCACAACTGTCGGACACAGCCTTCATGTGTTCAAGTTTCTTCTTGTTTGTGAAAACTAGTGGTGTCACCGCAGTCAGGAATCCCATTTTGGAATACTTATTGTTCTTTACTATTCCAATCTGAAATTAAAGTTATTTGAAATAATTAATTCCTTGCCCAAATACGTAACGTTTATTACTAAACGATTCGTGAACTTACATGTAACTATGCACTTAGATTAACACATGTTGTACTGCTGACCCTTAGAAGAAGATCCGCGAATCTTATCGAAACCTGTCGGCTCTATGCCGACAGTATAAAACATTTTGTTGGTCTAATTACGAATAGAAATTTTATTGGTCTAATTACAAATAGCCTATTTTTAGTTCGTGTATTATGTTACTACATAAGAACACAATATAGTATATATTTTATATCTTTCTCGTAACACATGGCAAGAGAAATATAGATTCGTCTGCACATTAGGTGAAATTCTATGGAACGTCTCGTACATTCTAATGGTCATTAGAAGAGGATATTCAGGACGTAAGGGACAACTTTTAAAAAACTGATTAAGCATGATTAAAGCATGGTCAACGAAACTAAACAAATTTTAATGAATAAAAGATTCAGGAAATGAACAAAAAATCAGAATTTCCATACGAAATTGTAAACTTTGTTGAACAGTTTGTGCGGAGATGCTGATTCATTTTTAATTTCCAGAAAGTTCAAACACTGAAAGTTGTTCAGTATTGTTGAATAAACATGGCCGTCCATTTATCAGAAAACTGTCACTTATACCACATATTTGCTTAGTTATGAGTGTCTATACGAAACCAACGTATAACAAAATGTGGGTCTTTTGTCAATTATTTTATTTCTACGTAACTCCACTTTTATTCCATCTGTGGCGTCGCAGCTTAAAAGACTTGAAATTGCTCTGGCTGGAGTATGGCGCGTCAAAAACTAGTATCGAAATGGCACATTCGTTCCAAGTGCTCTCTTCGCATATCTGCGGGAGCAAAAAACTTTTATTTTTGTACCTTTATTGGAATTTATTCCTTATTTCTGCTGAAAAGTTATTTGCACTAATAATTTCGGTTGGAAGGCTAATGAAGCCTGTGAAGTTACTGTCGGTGTTTTATTGTCAAAAATACCACTACTAAGAAAGTCGGCGGCTCACTTGCTCGTTTGCTCACGTGTAACATAAAAAGAGCTGCACTAATACATGAATTGTTTTCTACCTTTTCCAACAAACACTTGATGATGCAGGCAGATTTCTCAGGGTAAGGTGGTTCCTGCCGCAAATACTCCAGGTCTGTCTCCGTAGCGTTGACGTGCTCCATACAGTTCCTCGCAGTCGTAATCAGGGTGTGTTTCACAACATGACTGAAGGTGTTTTCTGCCAAACCGATCATTACCACCATTACTAAGTTATTCGTCATCATCATCATCATAACATCCCATGAAAACGTCCACTACAGGAAAGGGAGCTCCCTCTAGAATTCAAGCTTTTGCTGGAAAAGGAAAAAAAAGGGAAGTACAACCGCGGTCCATGGTGCCAGCCGTAACGCTAACAAGCGAGGTGACTAAGTTATCAGAACTTACCAAAAATTACTAGAGGCTATAAAAAGTTCCAAAGATTATTAATTAGTATGGTGCAGTTAGACCCAGACCTTAGCATTCAAAGTAAAAGTATCATTCCAGCTCCAAATTGTTCTATATAGTCGACATATTGTTTGGTAAAAAGTTACACCATTTTTAGCGTCGGGTTTGGGGGGGGGGAGTGCGGGGGGAAAGTTGGGTTGTATCAGGTTTACTTAAATATTTCGGAAACTATGCGGTTTAGCTCAAAAGTGCCCAGGACAAAAGTAATCTACATTGAAATGCAAACAAAATAGTTGAAGATAGATCCACTTTTATAGAGAAAATGATAATTACTAAACAATTTCTATGCCAGTGTATGCAGGTACCCCTAGAGATGATATGTAAAAAAGTCCCGGGTGATCCCAGGTGGGAGCAGCTGGAAATGCTGGAATTAGTGTCCCTAACCCAGGTTTTGTTAATTTTCTTGAAAAATTAAAGGATTTAGGATAAAACTGTGTAAGACTTAAATAATTTACATTTAATTCTCTACAATTTGGTATCTAATTTATTTCGATAAAGCTCTTGGTTCTATGAGAATGTAAGTTGAAACTTTGTTTTTTCCGTAATGCATTTTTTTTTGTCATTTGAATTTATTCTTGTTTATTTACCTAAATATTAGGTCTTTACCTATGAAATTGCCGTTTTGTATGGCGAATTTTAGGTAAACTCAATTTTCAGTACTAACATTTTTGCATTTTTCTTAGGAATTATAAATCCAATTTGTTAATTTTTTTTAAGCATTCTTGGGAAGACATTAAGCTAACAGAAGCTTAAATTTAATTTTCGAAAAATATTATCTGTAAAAAAATATAACAAATCTAATGATGAAATCGGACGACATTTAAGACGAACAATTTTCAAAGTTTTAATTTTATATATCAAACTAAAAATAAAAACTTTATTTTATGCGTAAATTGATAACCTTGAAGTCAACTTTCAAATATAAGACAAATGAAAAAAATAGCATTAGAATTATAAGAATTATGATCTCATTAATCTGTAAGAAAATTTCGGCAATTTCATAGGTAAAGACCTATTAATGATACCTCATTTACTATCAGGAGTGTAGTGATTTCCAATTTATAGCTATCAGCGCAATAGCCTCCGAAGTACAGTGATGAATTTTTTATATAATTTAAGTCTATATGTTTTTTCTTTGATCCTAACTTATATGAAATCATATGATAGATCTTGGTTAGTGTATTATAAATATGTAATTTTTATTTTTTTTGTTGCGTGGTTTTGGAGAAATTCGAGAAGAAGCGTGGATGGAAAATAAAAACGTCACATATTTTTTAAACGGTAAGAGGTAGAAATCTGGAACTGATGCAAAAAAATAACATTGATGAGTATTATTCAAAAAAAAAAATTGTGTCTCTTAATTTTACGGTTTAGAAAAAAAATAAAAAAAACCGTAAAAATGGGATTTTTACGGTTTTTTGTATCTATTTTCTAAACTTAATTGTGGTAAGAAAGACCAAACTTCTACTTTCTTAAAGTAACTATCAATATATACTTGTAGTTTAATTTTCAGGTTTATATATTAAACCACTTCAGAAATAAAGGGTGCTTAAAAAAATGGAGTTTTTTTAGATCTTCATTCAGCCCCGGATCTACGATTTTTTCGAACCGGGGCAAAAACTTGATAGTGGCCCCCCTCTCTTCAGTGTTTGAGAAAAGCATTTTTTGTGACCATTTGTGTAAATAATAATCCTTTAACAAATTTAAACTTTTTATTATCTAGTAACTAATAACTTTCATTTGTGTCATAAAACAGAAACACAGAAAAATATATAACTAGGAAAGACTACAACTTTACACGGCTTTCTGCGAAAGAATCTATTAGCTCCTCAAAGTCCGTCGCATAGGCAGAATTTTGTTTTCAATGGCTAGTAGAGTGCTGGCTGCAATTTGGGTATATGATTTGCTCATGATTCATATTAACAGGGATGATAGATCAGCTCAATATGAATCGATTTGGTCCTTACAAGTTTTTCCGTGCGTCGTTGCGTTTTTGAGTAAAAGCAAAAAAAAAAAAAATAAGATACCAAATAACGTTTTTTTTTTGTCTGCCTTTGTGGCTCCTGTTTAAAATACTCGTACTTCTGAAGATGTGGAAAATCGAAGAGCCAGACATGCAGGGCTCTGCATTATTACGGGACGAAGTAGTGAATTTTTGCATTTTGAAGCGCTGTAACTTTACGACGCAGAGCTATTATGGTGGCAGACATTTTTCTGGGGTTTTATACATTGTATTTAATCAGATAGTCATAGTCTGCCAGGTGTACGTTTCATTGTCAAATTTCAAAATAGTTAAAACTTAATTCCTCAAAAACGCAGGGGTGTGGATGTCCGCCAATATTTTTTGTTTTAGAGGATGCTCCTTATCATCAGTCAAAGAGGCAGACATGAGCAAATCATATAGAAATTTGTCCTTCATCACCCTTACTATGGGGTCGTGAGGCCAGATAGACGCTCCTGACTCATTGTTGAACGTAGATAAGTTGTAGATATTTTAGTTAACGCTACCAGCTATAAACTGGAAGCTAATACATGCATTGCAGTAAATGAGATACGATTTTTTAGGTAAATAAATGAGGTTTATTTTCCTCATAGACTATTCTATCACAACTTTAGTCGACTGTCTATAAATTGAGCACATATGAAAATAAAAATGCGTCCCAGAAGAGGAAATCTGCGGTTTGCCTTCATGGAGAGAGAGAATTTGATAATTACTTAACTATTTCTGTACCAGTGTGTCCAGATATCTCTGGAGATGACCTCGAAAAAAGTCCCAAGAAGTCCCAGGTGGGAACAGCTGGAAATGCTAGAATTAGTTCCTAAATTAATCCCTAACCGAGGTTTTGTTAATTTTCTGTAAAAACTATAAGATGTACGATAAAGTCGTAAATGACTAAAATAATTACCTACTAATAAATTTTCTACAATATGGTAGATACATCATTTTGATAGGGCTGTTGATTGATTCATGGAAAATATTTACTGAAACTTTTTGAACTTATTTTTTTTCTCATTCGCCCTCAATTTGTAGACAAACGGCTGAAGATGTGTTAAAATAGTCTATGAGCAAATTAATCTTCATTAAGACAGAAACTTACATAGGTAAAAAAAAACATGTAAATAAAAGAATATAAAGATTAATCCTTTACGTCTTTTTTCTAATCATCATCAATCGTCAGTAATGGAATAGATAGTAATATTTTCACAAAAAAGTTCGTTGCAAAATTTTATATTAAGTTAACTGTACACAAGGCCGCACGTCAGTGGAAACACTTTGACTTAGAGCGGGTCTCTAGTTTCGGGCGTTCTAACAAGTTTTTAATTAAAGAATGTAGAATTTCTATATAATGCAGCCAAGTAGTTTTGTCCTAAGATTTTGACAATTTGTTTTGAATTACTCATTGTAAAGGAGATTTTCAGTTTAAGTTGAAGTTTAATTTCAGACTGTATAAAGAAGATTATTATAATTATAATATTAAATCCTATTTTTTTTTTCTCCTTTTACAACCCCAAATACTTACTAGCTAGCTGCTGCATGACATTATTTTGTCGATCACTGGGATGTCGATGACTGGTAACTGTCGGTCTCAGGGTATGGACAACTGGATCTTAGGTGTCCATAACTGGTGATTTTTTTTTATATTCTTAACAATTTCTAAAAAATTACTACCGATAATTCTATTATAAGCCCTTATATTGATTCTTAAGTATATTCTTTGTCATTTACACGAATTAAGTTAGATTCTGAGTTTCATACGTCATGGTTTATTTATGTTTTATTCGAACACTGTTCTAAATGTGTCGATCACTGGTGCCATCACCCTACAAACATCTAAAATCAGAATCAGAAATCTTTATTGCAGAACTGTTTTAAAAAGATGATAAAGTTTTAATTATAAAGCTCTATACAGTCCTTACCTAAATTCAGGCATGCAATTTTTAGTTTTATTCCTAGAGATTATAATAGTCACAAATTCGATTTCAAATATATAACATTTTGTCTATAGAAATCTAAGCGCACTAAATACTCAAATCTTTGCAAAATATAATTCATTAAAATGATAATACTAATTAGTCAATAATGGTAAAGTTGTAAAATATAAGATCAAAATCATTGATTCAATATAATAGTCCTAAATTCAAATAATCAATTATGTCAATCTATACTCATAATAATATCACAGCCTTTTATCAACAATTTCATTGCATTTTATACATTCAAGAAATCAGGATGTTATAAGTAGTACAAAAATCCGCCATAGTATAAAAATAATTTTCTAATAACCAGCTTTTTAGTGTATTACAAATTTCTATTCCAGTTAAAGTTTTAATTCCTTTCGGCTAAATCTAACTGCCGCTGTCGTAGTGCATTTGTCAAATATCAGCACTTTGATCTAGTCGGGAATACTAGGCGGTCATTGTGCCTGACGTAAACTGGATTCAATGAAAAAGAAAATACATATATTTTAAATGTACTGTGATTAAATGCTGTTCAAAATAATTTCAATCAATTTCGTTCGTCTCATGAGTAGAATCACTGGGCTTCGGGAGCGAAACCAATAAAAAATTACATTGTATAAAGTTGAGCAAAAAAAAAAAAAAAACACGTGTATCAGCATTTTTCGTAAATCATTTCTTAAACGGGTAAAATAAGGGATGCAATCTTTATTAATAAAAATTAATAGGTACATGTCTGGAGGTCCATCACTTGAGTTTGTCTCGACAGATTAGGATGAACTTTTTTTGTTTTGTTCGTTACTTCGCTCGTACAAGATTTGTATGGAAACTTTTTTTCTACGAGATTTGTAATTGGCTGCACGCAGTTACTCTATAAAATTCTATGGTCCTTATTGTATTCTAAAAACCTAATGAGTCCGACAAGGTCGGTAATTTGTTACTTACGAGCTACATTTAAAGCCTTGTGTGTTGGCACAATTTTTGTGCAACTGTAGTATATAAAAGACAAGCTCTTAGTTTAACTTGTACGAGTATGTATACGTTAAAACTAATCTTAAGACAAACACATAGATACACTTATTTTTGTTATTTATTTTGCTATTGATTAAACTTAAGTTTTTATTAGTGGAAAATTAACACTGATACTGTAATTTTTAAAAATATTTATTTATTCAGCTACTAACTTGTCTTTGCATCACACTAAGGTAGACTGTTTTTGACCTTTGTGCATGAAGATAAATAAATAAAATCCATGAGACAAAATGTACAGAAGCTTCAAATTTTTATTTGAGTGCCATAAATGTTTATTTTGTCCAGCAAATAAGTCTCGGTAAACACATATTTCATTCTGTGGGAAATAAAAGCTAAACCCGCACTTTGCCAACGAATTGTAGATGAAAAATTGTGTCAACACTTGGAGTAACTACTCTTTTGCGTGAAATTAAGACAAGTATTTAGATCTTTAACCGAGTTCAAAAAAAAGAACAGTTTCTGTATTCGACCGTTTTTTGTTTTATCTTTCTAATTCTAGAATGATCTTTGTACGTAAATGAGTTGTCATTGGAAGGGTTCTGACCTTTGTCTTAGAAATTCAATTTTTAACGTCTTTTGGAAGAATTTACAAAAATCATATAAATTTAAAGACAAAAAATAATACAACTCTGATCTGGTGAGGGCCTCAGAGGTCCAGCAATTTTTAAATATTTAACGAAACAATAAGTTATTATAACAATTAGTTGGTATATTTGTTTTTGAAGCGATGTAGTTTAGCGGACGTCATTAAGAGTTTTTTTAATATCCAACAATGAATAAACTATTTTCAGTTTGAGTTTAATTAATATGTTTCAACTTTTAAAACCCCTTACATAGAAAAAGAAATAAACTACTTACCCTTCTCGTCCGCTGCTACCCAATAAATTAAAATAAGCAAATAAAAAAGTTGATATCGACAAAAAACTACCATTTTGGACGGTACCCGATTAAATATTGACGAAATAATAAAAGAATAATTTTGTGGTCGTCAGTCGTAGTGGACGATAAAATCTTTCCGCTACCTTGATTTTAATCGGACCTGATATTAAACTTCCCATGAAATAATTGGTTGACAAAAATAATTGTTTCACGGTCATAACTCATTGATAGAAGACTTAATGGTTATAAAATTTTTTGAATTTTTGTCATGATGAGTTTTTCACATGATACTTAATAGGTGTTAGGGCTTTTGTGCAAAGTCCATCTGGGGAAGTACCACCCCCTCGCCTTTTTCTGCCGTAAAGCAGCATTGTTTGCACTGCTGTGTTTCAGTTTAAAGGGTAAGGTTGAAATTTTCATAAATTTTTTGTATCATATCAGCCGATAGACGTCCAGTGCTGGACATAGGCCTCCCCTAATGATCTCCACGTGAAAATAAAAAAGTAAAATTGCGTGCTTGTCACAAGACAGTAAAACAATCGCCAGCGCTGTGCTATAGACAAAATCCCAAAGGGATGTGGTTGTATTTGAAAATCAGGGCAAAAAACAGCAGAGCCTATACTGCCACAACAAAATATGTAGGTACTATATTCGTATCGGTTGACAACCGTACCTATTCAGGTCAAAATGGTGGAATTCAATCCACATTGACCAATCAAGCTCAGGTTTAATGATATTTAAAGCTCTATAAATTATGCAAAACAATGTAAAGTAAATTGACCAGCCGGTTACAAATTGGACGATTTAGTCTATCCCAAAGCGAATCCATCAAAGTCTGGGTCGGTAGATAATTGTATAATAGTATCAGATTTCGAAATGGTTGTACATGATACTTATTGCTGATGGTGAATGTGTTTGTTAGTTAGTTATTAGGTAATCAATATCAAGCTAGACAAACTCCCTGTCGTTAAGAGTTGAGATACACGCTCTACCAGACGTTAAGCAAAACGTTCTAGTAATTATAGCCCTAACGATTCTGCCGATTCCCAGCAATAACCTAAGCCTTGGTCCGAGCCCCGCCAGACGCCCTAGGCTTGCTGTCTATCCATACTTTTTCTAGATTGAGCTTTCCGATTCCTACCCATACCGTGAAGTTGTGAGAGCCATTAAAGGTCCACCATCCTGAATGAACTTAAAAAAGAATAACTTAGTAACCACTTTTTACTTTAATTATAGCATTTATCCTAACAGAAAAAAAACGTAGTAATAAACAAGATATGAGAAGTGATGTGGTTGAGTTAGAATTTTTTTTGTTTAGTTTGTACAACTGAAGAAAAAAATTCTGATATGACCCTTACTTTGTCCAGTTTTTCTCATTTGTAAAAATTTTACTGCTACATTTTTTATAAAAAATATATGAAAATTTGCAATGTTGTAGACAAAACGATATTTAATGAAGTGGTCGCTTTAATTTTTTTGATATTTTTGAAATAACAGAAAATAATTACTTTTCTCTCAATTTTGTGAATTTCGCTGTTACCGTTGGTCGTAAAAGCCACGTTGCAAGGCACGCTTATGTGAACGTTATTAACGTATAAATGAGGTCGAAATTAACATTGAGGAGCGTGTAGCTCACAGAAAAATAAAGGTACTTAGAAGGAGGATTAAAGAAATAATTCGTCACTAGGTGGTGTAGGCGTTTTTCTATGGATTTGACAGGTTATTTTTAATATTTTTTATGGATCATCGATGATGGGGTTGTGACATGTTGGCAGATGTCATCCCCTACTAAAATAAATTGGCAAGGTATCTATTCCGAGCGAAGCAAGGAGGTCCGAAATCTTTGGTGTAGCTGGAAGTTTTAGCGACAATTGCCTCAAGGCTAACAACGAGTCTACATAGAAAAACCAACGATTACCAACCCGTTCCCATCTAGAATTAAAGTTGTATAACTTTCGTAATGGGGAAGAAAGAACAACTGTTTCTATGCTAGGAGCGCTTACGGTAGTTATATTTTCACTGTAGTTTTTACTGATGATTTTACACGAAGAATATTTATCTTGTAAAGTCAAGAGGTAAATAGTAAAAAATATTTTTACAACTTCAAAGAACTTCAAAAGTACATTTAGTATAGTTATGTAAAATAGAAAATATATCTTAAAAACCAAGAAACGATTTTTAAATAGATATCAAGTAAGCATAACATAGTTGGTACTTAGATCCCCTTAGAGATTATAATCATTAAATCATTTAGTGTCAATTTACATAAATTAGTACTTAGTTTTGATTTTTTCTTCAATGGTAAAAATGCAGTCAACATACATTGTCAGCCAGTTGCAGATAGGTTCTTTAAAAGAAAAGCTCCTTTAAGGTGTACTACTGACAGTGTGCCCTGACATGTTTTAAATATAAAAAGTTAAAATATTTTAAAGAAAAGTGAAAATTATAAACTGCAGTCGCCAGGTCGTATGAATTCATTTACGCGGCTACCTTCCTGTAGCACCTCCATTAAAACTTTTCCTTTTCGCTACTAAAGTTTAATATTGTCTGAATTCATTAGATTTTATGATGGAGATATAATTACCTACATCACTTTATGTTTGGGGTTTAAATTTTATTTACTCTATATTTGTATAATTGTAGTAAGTTTTAATTATTGTATTAAACATACGAGTATTTTAAAGTTTTTGCTCCTGTTTGTTTCCACAGTGTGGCGTGGGACTGAACTCCTTGGTCGAACGTCTATCGCGTGCTATGGTTGTTTTTTCTAGCTGTCAGACAAGACAAATTTTTACAAAGTTAAAAATTCTCTGCATAAAGATTATGTTTAACGTTTTAGCTAAATGCAAATATCTATTTGTATATATGTGCACATTGGGAAATATTGTAAATAAACTTGTAAATATATATATTGGTTTGCTTCATTCTCCAGCTTAGATAGCGCAAACAACTTTTGAATGAGACACAGAATTACCGGCACACGAGACACACTGACTTAGTTCTCAGGGTGGGCAAAGTGCTTTGCGACAGCAAGACATAGACAGCAGAATAAGACATTATTAGTGTCAAGTTATGCTACTAATAAGATAGCGGGCTCTATGGGCGGTGTTGACCATTTTCCATCAGGTGGCCCACTTGCTCGTTTGTTCACTTGTCTCATAAAAAAAGAAATTTGCAACCTGCAAGAAATCAATTCAAATTTGTCTGTATTTGTACCAAATACCAATATTTCAGTAAAAATAAAGTACAACTTCAAGCAAACTTCAAGCGCCCTTAACAGAAAATGCAAAAGGTAAACAGAGAACGTAAATTGAAATTTGCATTCAGTTTTGTAGATGAGCCGTTTTCCATATTGTTGCATTTTGAATCAATCGGTAATCCGTCGACGAAATGGCTTGCGAATGCCAACTATGAAAATAATTTTCATGCACCAACTCTGACAAAGAAAATACGGAAATGAAAAACACTGATGTAATCACTACCAGGATATTATACAACTACAGAGGTGGATTTAGAGTTTGATTGCGTAGGATTTTTTCTTGCTTATCTTACGATGGAAACTTATGTTTATCTTATGTTTTTCAAAGGGTAAAGTGGAAAGGTGGGAGAGAGAGGCCTTTGCCCTGCTGTGGGACACAACAGGCTCCTAATAATAATAATAAAATCTTACGATGAAGTTTGTTAGTGTTCTCGTATTCAAATAATTTATTTCCATGTAAGTTTACAGCAAATCCAAATCCTTACATGCTTATTCTTAAATTAAAATTCATTACTGCTCTTTATCTTTGTAAAATATGTAAGGAATAGAGCATTGCATTTATTGAAATGGTCTACACTGTCATTAAAAAATTCAGCATGTGACTGTCGTGTTATCATTTCATTTATAATTGTGATGTCTCTTAAATTAGTCGTATTAGTGGTGACATTCCTTGTGTTAGTATGAGAGGCAAATTGAGGTTTATTACTGTTTTAGTAAGTTAGTTCTAAGCCTTTTAATTTGCTGCATGTTTTGGTTTTACTGAAAGTGCAGCCAAAAACTTGTAAGAAATAAATAAATACAAATCCCTACAGTAAAACTTTTCTACACGTTTTGAAATCAAATATCAAGACAGTCGTCATATCCTAGTCACGACAAGTATTGTTTTAAAAAAAATACATAAAGTAACCTGAACTCAAACTAGGCAAAGCCTCTACTATTGTTACCAGAGACTGAAATACATACATAAATTATAAATAAATAACACCCAGACAAACAACAAACACCCGCGTTCGTCACACAAATGTTTTCTCTGGGCGGGAATTGAACACGCAGCCCACGGTGTAGATGTCAAGCTCACTATAAACTACGCCAATGAGCCAGTCATCAGTTTCTATGTCCTGAATATTTCTTATATAACATTATTAAAAAAACTGTTTTCGGCCCTGTACACCCGAATTGCGAATGTGTCCGGTCACCGATAGTGGCATCACTGTTTATTTTATGACGTCATTATGGTGCGTAATGGCGTCCTGGCTGTCGCTTGATGGAGGCCCATTACAATGTGTTTTTTTTACTGGCGGGCTTTTCCAGAATGATCTTTTGTTCGAGCAGTTTAGGAGATTAGGATAGTTAGGCATTGTTGTTGTATAACAATTGATACAGAATGATTTGTCTACTAATGTTACACTGGACTGGAACTGTAAGTCCTTATTAAGAGACCGAGAATAGAAAATAACAATTTTATCACTAAATGACTCGTGAGGGTTACACATAATTATATACAACAGGGATCAACTCACGTTTAATATTGACGGCATGGGGCCGACAAGATTTGGATTCCTTTTCGTAAAGTTCATTAAAATAAACATTACTTTAAATATAATTAGGTGAATGTTTTAGTGATGCATTTACAAATAATTAGCTCATTACCGGTAAACTTGCTAACTGTTTGAAATGAACTAAGCAAATGAACTGTTATTAAAAATACCACGGATTCGTTGATAAAACTATATTCAGGAATTGATGGGCACAAGTAGCTAGTAGTAGAGTTCAAGACAGACTAACTTTTCGAAAACAAATTTAAAGAACACAAAAGAGCAAGGTTTCTGCGACACTGTTGTTTATGATAAATTTTCAACAATCGTTTTTTGAAATCTGTTGTTTTTGTCAATCATCTTCATTAAATGGCTTTCGAAATATGTGATCAGCATACAATCGTTGTAGTACAATATAACAATGTTCACACAACCGCAAATTGGAGCATATGTCAACATTTGCCACAAAATGAGCGGTATCGACGCACGTTATTAACATGTACCGACAAATGTTAATACGTATTCGTGGTTATGTAAGGATTACGACCGTATTTCAATTTGGTGCTGGGTAATATAGAAATTAGGTCATCCCAGCTTGAAATTCTGTACCTGTGATTCTTTTACACACAAAATAAACACTTCCAACGATCAATCACTAATACAGCAATTAATCCTTAAAGCGTATGCCATTTTGATTTTATAATTATTGGATGTGTGTGTGTGGGTGATGATATTTTTATATCTCAAAAGAATCGACCTTTGCATCCTTACCTGTTGGTGCACCTCTAAATTCCCCTTTTTGCAATAGTGTGAGGTCGTACAAATATTGCCGATTGTTTTCCGTGTAGATTATTTGCCAAAATTATTTAAATTACGCAAAGCAGTTATTAAACATATCATTAATCAGTATTTCCTTTAAGCGTGTTGCACTTATTAGTACAATGCGACAATAATGGTTCAGGGTCGCAAAATTAAGTGTTCAGGTGAGAGTAGATCTGTCTGCAACTTTGGGTTCTGTATGTTCAAATATAATAAACTATTTCTTATTACCTTCTTTTTTTCAAAGAAGACCACTTCACAAAGTGGTATAATTACACAAACATCACTTTTTAAACTCATGGTTTAATGCAGCTGCACTCATTGTTAAACGATTGACTTATAAACCAGAAAAATGTAAAACATCGTACAAAGTGGCACTGTTGTCTTCCATTATTCTGACATGCATCTTCTACTTTAAATGTAAAACCATTTGGTTTATTCTATTATTCCTAATTTAAAAGTCTTAAATAAATTCATACACAACATCACGCCTCTTTCCCATCGGGGTAGGCAGACACCACAGTCCACCTGCTACGATCTTGACCTGAATGGGTAGGAATAAAAGGAACGGGAAAGGCAGGTTGGGACAGGAATACTTGGTGTAGGAAAGGAATCAGGTATAAAGGATAATACTTTCTCGGAAGGATTGGAATTAGGAATAGCTCGGAGAGCCGGGGTCGCGTCCTATAATACTATAACTCCCAAGAAGAACGTAGGTGAGATGTGTTACTGTCTTGGCTAGAATAGGACTGGTTAGTTAATATCGAGGTACCACAATAATGCTTTATTTGATTTAATTTGTTTTAAGCTCCGATTAAATACAAGTGAATAATAATTCTATTCTGTCCCAGTTTACAAGACAAATAGTCAAATAAAGGTGAGAAAATATTTTAATACAACTTTCCCAAAGTCCAATAAGAGTTCTGACTAGCCATTGTTTGCGCTTTGTCATAAAGTTTTCTTGGAGCGTTTTGAAACATTTTTGTTTTGTTCCGCAACAGACAATGTGGAGGCTTGAACTGAGCTCGAACTTTTGTCTTCGTCATCTTCAAGGAAACTATCTTTGCCAAGTTTTTTTAAGGCAAAGACAAGGTTTTTGTTCTCAGGTGCAATTTTGATTGCTGTTCTGTAGTGTTTGCAATATCAAGTGTACAGAACAAGTTAGATGAAAAGAAAGAATATGTTCATTTAATGAAACTGAACATAATTTTACTATATTATAATCGGAATTTTGAACAAATAATCAACCTCTCAATCTACAAACTGACAGGCAGTTTAAAGAAATTATTAATTTGGAAATATGGTTCGGCATCCACAAATTGTATTCATCTTAACACGTATTTGATATGATTAACGCCTCTTATCTGCCATTAAAGCATAAATCTGCGGAATCATTTTACAAATATATTGTTCTTCCTAAATATATCGTTCTTCGTGTAATGCTGGTATCTCTATCTCATTCTCTCACTAATTTGCTTACAAGCGCCATTTCTTTAGCGCTTTTATCTGTACTGAACTGAAACTGAATAGGTGTACGAGATAAAATATGACAAAGATAGTCCAATACTAGCACGCCTCGCTATTTATTTATTTATTTAAAATAGTACAGCCACATCTTAAACATTAAACTATAACTACAACATAGCAAAGATGTAAGATATCTGATGCTTAAGAAAATTCAGGCGTACATAGCATTTTCTATCATAAGTTAAAAAAAAAATTACAAAAGTAAGTAATTATAGTTAGATCACTTATGTATTGTCTTTAAGGTATCTATTAACTTTAGTTTTAAATACAGAGAGTGAGTCATGAAAAACATCGAGATCTATTTTATTGCTAATACTATTGTAATAATTGGAGATTTTGGCTATTGGTGTGACAAGATTAGTTCTTGTATTAGGAATATGTAATATTTTTTGGATTTTGTTTCTAGGATATTTAAAAGGTACATTTAAAGAAATTTGGTTAATGAGATGATTATGTTTACCATTGATAAGTTTATGCAGGAAGCACAAGCCATGAACAAGATCCCAATATGATCAGGTGATCTAGGTAAATGAAACTACAGCCTTCGGTGGTTGGCTGGAGAATGCGCAAAATTTATTGGGCAAAGCTTATGAATAAACCGTCAAACACAATGATACCACGTTTCAGATGCACAGTAGTGACATCTATTGAGAGAATAAAACAACATTAACTTAAAGCACAACTTGAAGGCTAAAGTAAAAAAGGTTTTAAACATTCCGCCCACCAAGAACGGCGTTTCAGTCCGTTCTTAAATCTACCGCCCACCATGAACATACAAAGTAACCATGGACTAGTAGACTAGATAGTTACACAGAAAAATATAAAAGCAAACTAAAACAAACATCATGGCAATGTAAAATAATACAAATAGTTATATACAAAGGTTTGAAACAGCTTACTAGTTAAGGAGCAAATACATTTGAGAATTATAACTCGAGTGATTTGGTTCAAACCTGTATGCTTCTGTGTTATTAGCCAACAAGCCGGAAGCAAAGTATTTTTTTTTACCAAAGCTACGTCGCCGTTTGTTTTAAGTTCACAACTTATGTACCTAGTTAAATTTTGCGAGCGAAACACCGAATACTCGTTTAACCTTCGAGGCCTCAAATCTTGAACCATTTTCTTAGTCAATTGAAACCGATTTGAATTGCTGAAAGTGGACTGTATAAAACTTTGTTCGGGAACATCAACTAATGGTTCATCGATAGTGAAATGACCTGATGTTAAAGAAATTTGACCTGTGTGTCTATTAGACAGCACAGGCAGCGGTTTACGTTCTGATAAAATTTCTTTATCATCAATTCTTAGATGCATGCACAATATATTATGGTGACACATTTCGATGTTTGAATGATTATCATTTTTATTCAAATGTGTAGGACCCGATAACGTCCAACCGAAAACCGTATTTTGTGCCATGGGCAATCCTTGAGGACCTCTGATCAATCCTTCCCTATTAATTTGGCCGTACACATCTGCGCCAAGCAAAATGTCAATTTTACTGGGAGTGTGAAACTTTGGATCGGCCAGGTTAATAGTTGCCAATTCTGGCCAACTATAATAAGTCAACTTCTCTGAAGGAAGAAGACTTGTAATCGCTCCCAAAACATGTGCATTTACTTGGACTTGAAAATCTGAATTTAGGCGTGATTGTATTTCCATAATTGCGATGTTCTTGGAGGCTAAAATATTCTTATCGCCGCCTAAACTAGAAATTGCCGCTTTTGTAGGCCTCTTTTTTAATCCAAGTAATCGTACTGCTGACTCCGTAACGAAAGACGCCTGAGATCCCGGATCTATCAAGGCTCTCATTACTAACGTTCTACCATTCCTTTTCTTCACTTCGACCAGGGCGGTAGCCAGTAGAATTTGACATGGTAAGCTTTCAGTTTCACATTTTTTCGACGATTCTGCAACATGAGGAGGAACCTTTGCGGCAGCAACTCTTACCGCGATCTCAGGTTTATGTGACACTGGGGTGGACTCTTGAAGTGGATGGAGTAACGAGTGGTGTTTGCTCCTGCATACTGATTTGGGCCAAGACAATTAAAACACAGACCATTGGTTTGAACAAAATCACGTCGTGTTTCTAATTTTATTTTGGCAAAACCCTTACATAAGCCAACTCTGTGGTTAGTCCCTTCACAGAATAGACACTTTTTAATCGAAGATTTCACACTAGCATGCATGACCTTAGGGTTAAAATTACTGAAAATTGGTTTTTGTTTATTCTTGGTGTCTAAAAATTCAAGCGATCGAAATCGTGATTCCAAAAAACTTTTCATTTGTGTCAAATTTGGAAGTTCATCTGATGAGCTGATAGTTAGCTCCCATTGTCGTCGCGACTCGGCGTCCAATTTTGAACAGATGATATGTATGACTATAGCATCCCAAGAATTAACATCTACTCCTAAATTTTTCAATCCGTTGAAGGTGTTAACCGTAGTGTCAAGTAATTCCCTAAGACTTGCGCTAGATTCAGTAGTAATATTTGGATGGTCCATAAAACGCTTCAACATAAAATTTACAAGGTATTTTTTGTTATCGTACCTTTTAAGCAAAATTAACCAGGATTCTTTATAATTAGCTGAAGTTATTGGTACATGCCTAAGAAGTTGTTCAGCTTCACCTGAAAGATAGCTTTTCAGGTAATGCATCCTTTGCACATCATCCAAATTGGCATTGTTATGGACCAAAGACAAATACAGTTCCTTGAAAGTCGTCCATTCCGCGTAATTTCCAGTGAAAGGTTTAATAGAAATCTTGGGCAATTTGAGATTATTATTGCCTGTGTTAATTGATGATGGATTTTGATTTTGCGAACTTGAACTTGCAGACGGCAAAGCATTTAAACTTTCAATCATGTCAGACTGATAATCATAATATAATTCTTGAGCTATTTCAAATTCTTCGAAATAAACGTCCTCTTTGTCCTCAAACGAAGGCCCAAGTATATTATGATTCTCTTTTATTTCAGCCCATTCCTTTTTCGTATCTTCTATACGAATTGTAAGATATGAAGCTTTAGCTTTGCGATCTTTCGAGGCCTTTTTAAAATTCTCATAAGAATTTGTAAAAGAATTTATCAAATTTTGTTGAACTTTCCGTAAATTTTCCATTTCAACAAAATGTAAAAATATAGACCAAAAACAATCAACAAATGCCGCCGTGTTTAGTTCAAACTCTCAAAATTCAAAATATAAAATAAAGTCAAAATTCGGAAAATACAATCTCAAAAAAATACAAGTGTTTAGGAACAAAAAACAATAAACGGGCGTAGGTTCCCCGTCTGAACACTTTTCTTAAAATTATTCTAAGTCCTAAACTACTGTTCAAATTTTCTAAGACCTTAATTAACTCCGAACGTTATCTTGTTGTTAAGTTTTGACTTCAATTAAATTTCACTTTATTAGTTAACACCACAAATGTACTCACAGTTTGGCATATCACAAACCACGTTAACTTCCTCCACTTGGACTTCCGCTACGTGCCTTGCACGTGCAGGTGCGCGCTCATCCACGATGGCGACGCTGATCGGCTGCCTCCGCGTCCCGCTGCTCCTCGACTGGAAGCGGCTCCTCCGCTCCTCAGGCTCCCGTTGGTGACCCTGGTCAGGTCACGGCGGTGCGCACCCTCCTGGTGCGTAGCAACAAAAACGGCGGCAGGCACTTACTCACTGGAGTCTGTATGTAGGGTATATATATATATACACCCTGTGAATAGACAGATTCAATGTTTCCAGTTTGAAATCCCACCTGCATTTTGCATTTATAGTTCCCTTTCCTATATTACGATATAACTGGACCAGTAAACACATTTGCGGGTATTTGGTGGAAACATGCCATTTTACCAGCTCCAAAATTTTCACACGTCATATTTCAAATTCGAAAATTTCGAAGTGGCAATCAATATAGTATGGCAACGGTCCAAGAGTAAAGTGAGAGGGTCATATTTCATAGGATATACTCGTTCTAACTATTCTGAGTTACGTTGCTTAGTTTGGAACTTTACCTGGGGTTCAACTACGAATACTGTCGTTTCTTACGGTATTCAAATAAGCGTTTTGCATATTTGAATCGTCGGACAAACAAACATTTTACTTGCATGTCAAAATGTCAAAGCGACGCTGCAGTTCTCGTTTTGCAGTCGCTTTTCATGCTGGCCCTCAGTTTTGTGGCTTTCAAAAACAATTTTTTGCGTGTGAAATCTATATTATCTATTTCATTGTCAATATGTATTTTTGTCCCGTATGGTGCCGGCAAAGAATAGTACCAACCCTTACAAACCCGTGGGTGTCGTAAGAGGCGACTAAGGGTTATAAACTGGAGGATGGGCAGCAGCATCCTCCTTTGTATCTAACATCTTACTTACTGCGGTCACCTATAACCGCGGTCCATGGTGCCAGCCGTAACGCTAACAAGCGAGGTGACTATGGTACTTCCCCTCTTCATTTTTCCAGCAAAAGCTAGAATTATAGAGGGAGCTCCCTGTCCTGTAGTGGACGTTTCATGGGATGTCATGATGATGTATTTTTTTTATCAGAATCCAGAATACGCAAAGCAGAGTTAATCTCTGTTTTAAAAACAATTAAGTCAGGGAGTTTGCTCTTATTCAAAACCGTTCAAGGACCAAACCACTTATTTTTGAAGGATAATGGGATCAATATTTTTGGAAGCAAGTTTTTCCACTTTCCCAGGACACGTTTTACCTTCATACCTAGTTAAATTTCTTTGATTCGTCAGGGTATGTTTTATTTGTTATTCCGTTTTGTTTATTCGTTAAACAGGATGCTCTTGGATTTTTCTATGTGACGTTTGGAACTTCAGAGTTAGAAGAGGTCTCTTCTCTTTGAAGAAAAAAAAATACTTTGACAAACAAAAAAAAACATCACATTTTCATCAATAGCACGGAAAAAGGTTTGCCTTCAATTCGGTGAAAAAGGTCAAAAGCCTCTTTCCGTGACTAGAATTTTCATAGAAAAAGATAAAATTTAAAATTTTATACGGTATTTTAATGACATTTTGAGTTTTTCACTTTTTTGTCTCTCGTTAATCCATGTCAGGTCAGTGGTTATTTATTGGATGGTTAGCTACTCTAGTCATTTTGTACAACATGGTAACTAAATAAGGCTTCCGACTAGCCTTACCTGTACTGAACTATTAAGGCATTTATATTTATTTTTAGTAAAAATCTTCTAGAAATTCTAGTAGCAGTATTTGAGCCATCCGTCGTCGCACGCATTAGACACACAAATCGTAATACCAAGACGCGACAGACTTGCCGGAAATTGGGGACGTGCCGGCACTACCTCTACTAAAGAAATAAAACTAAACCAGCGCGTGTCATGCTTGTACGTGCCGAGAGGGTTTTTATTTATTTATCATGTATTTTCTTAGATCTATCCAACTTATACTTATTTCATGGAAAAGTTTAGTATAAAATGTAAAAATGTTAATCATAAATGTACAAGACCACAAAACTTTAAAAAGAGGTTTATCTTCTTGTTACTCTTTCATTTTGTGTTCGACGTTTAAAGAAAATTTCATGACATATCGTTAAGAGTATCCTATACTTTTTTATTCCGATTAATTTAATTACCTTGCCTACTTTTAGAGCTCAGCCGTACGAGTAGAACTCAATTAATAATCATGCATGTTTATAAATGATTCCTTGATAATTAAAACTGTAATTCGAAGTTGTACTTTTACCGAAAAACCGCAATTTTAAATATTTTCAGTCGAAACATCTTTTGGTGCTTTTAATGCGGTTTTTATTTAATTATAATTTTTAACAATTAATTTTAATTTATACTCGCTTTTGATTTGATTTATTTATTTGTATTTTTGTAGGTACTAATATAAGATTAAGATTTTGTACTAACAATAATTATGGATTGTATTATCTGAAATAAAGTATTATTTATTATTATAATTATTAATAACTTTATAACTATACTTAAATATACGCCGCGCAAACAGCAGACTTTTGCACTGTCTCCATTCATTAAAAATATCTCTATTTCTTCAGATTCATTGATTATATATATTTTTAAGTGTCCCTCTGAAGAATATGCGTTACGCTCATACATATTATTTTTAAATGGCGTGGTTTGTGGGACATTTTTTCTGAATTAGAAAACGGGTTCTTAATTCGTTATAACTAAAGAAATTGCCTAAATAATTATTTTCGTTGACCCTTTATTAGTATTTTGTATGAAGGCTGCTTGCAAATTTTGACGATTTTTCTTTAAGATTTGTTTATCATTTCATTCTTCATTTGATAAAGCGAGGCTTAACTATAAGCTGCAAGGCTGTTATTTGATAGAAGAGCTCGATTTTTCAATGCGACGTTATTGTATATCAATTTGGTGTCACCTGCGCGATCACACCGGCTGGCTGAACCATTAGTCAGTGTGGTTACTAGCTAGAATATTATTTATCGAGGCGATACATTTCATCATGCACTTCTAAGGATTTCAGAGTGATAATCAGGGTTTCGATACCAAAATGGTAAAAAAAGGAACCCTTATGGTGCGACTTTGTCTGTCTGTCCGTCCGTCCGTTTAGAATATGATTACCCAACTTAAATGCACATGAAAGAATTTAAAAAAATATATGACTTTTAATGTAAATGGGCCCCAAATAGGGGGGGGGGGGGGGGGGCAAATTTCAAATTGTCATTCCCCCCCTTATCTCCGAAGTTTGTGGAAGGAAAAATCTGAATTAATTACAGTCGATACATTACCTACTGACGTTACGCCTCACAAATTATCCTTTTTATTAAACACTCACAACAATATCTTCTCAAAATCGTCACATACAATAAATTGAAATTTATATCGGCAGTGAAATTTGTTTCGGGCAGTGAAATTTATTTCGCGGCAATTTCTGAACGTTTTATTTTTTATAATTATCTCAAAAGACATTCGAACACACAGCTAAAACTCCCGAAAATCACGAGGAGGTAGGCGACAACCACCATGATCGCCGTGTGCGCTCTTTTTAAGTATGAACTTGTAGCCGTACGAGCGGTACTCTGTCCTCGCAGATAAACCACGTAAGTGGTTTTGTGAGACCCTATGTAAACTAATGTAAAAAGTTCTAAAAATAAAGATTTTTATCTATCTATCTATCTACAAGGTAAAATTCGATTTCAGTTCTTGTCTACTCTTAAGTGCTTTATACTTTGTAATAACGGTAAATAAAAAACTAATTAGGCGCAATGCAGGTTGTCATAAAGTCTCTTAGTCTGTAAAATACTGTCTCTACAATGTCATCTTTCAATGGCGTTTTTGGTGCGGTGGCGTTCTCTGGCATAGCACCACAGTCAGTATTTTTTCTGATTTAAATTTGATCTCGTACACAATTTGAAAAAAAAAAAAAAAAGAACTTGAGACGACCCATGCCGTTGAGTTCTTTGTGAGATACCACAGCGGGAAAAGGAATGATATAGATATATATACATATATATATATATCAAAATATGAGTGATGCATGCAAAAGATTGGAAATTATAAGAGTTTAACAATAGTTATTTATGCAACTGTTGCGTAATGAGAGTAATTTTAACACGAGATCTGGTTTTTGATACGAGGCGCAGCCGAATATCAAAATAGTATAGATCGAGTGTTAAAATGACTAATTACGTATAGTTGCATACAAAACTTTATCTACGACCGACAAAATAAAATAAAATTTTAAAAAGTAGTGGTCAATTCATGGAACTAAGAGGACAGTTAGCTAGTACAGTTAATTCAAGTTATTCCGTTATTCCAGATCCAGAGCTTGTGGACGGAGTTGCTTTAACATTAACTTCATGTTACACCCGGTATATCGTTACTGACAGCCTCTTGTAGACTCATGTTCTCCTGGTACATACTTTCCATTTTGTTCATGTCACTTCTTTTGTTGCCACGGTCACTTTATATAGAAGCGAGCCAACTGTCAGCCTCTTGTCGATTTATGTACTCCTGGTACTCTCCGTTTTCTTTTAAATATACTCGTAGGTAGGCAGTCGTCACCCCAGTAAAAAGTATTTTTACAAAATTACTTTAAAGTAGGCTGTATGTAGTACTGTGGTAGTATTGCCTTAGCCTATGTAGATTGAAAATTATGTATTATAACAGTTGCGGAATGAAAATCCATACTCCATTTCCGTACTGCTCGTAGTATGGAACAGTGTGGAAATGAAAATGATAGCGGACAATGACCTCAATTTCGAATCTGTCATTGGTTTCGAATTTGGAATATTCCGGTACGGGAGTAGATAAAATACTTTGTAGATTTATCCGAACACAGGAAGTGTTAAAATAAAATCATGTTCAATTATACGTAGTGTTACCAATTTTCAACTCGAAATCTGTCTGCAATGATGGACTAGTTGAGCTAGTACAGCAAAAATGCTTGCTTGGTGGTAGCACAAACGCAACGTTGGAATGCGTATAGAGGTCGCTAAGTTTCACAACATCGGGCAGGACCACAGTAGCCTAGTTGGTAAAGCGTCTGCGGTACTTACGCAGAAGACGCAGGTTCGAATCCTGCCTGTGGTTGTGAAATTTTGCGATTTTCTACTTTGTAGATTTATCCGAACACAGGAAGTGTTAAAATAAAATCATTTTCAAGTTTAACAAAAAATAGAAGGCGAAAGTCAGGGTTCAGTTAAAGGTTAAGTTTAAAATTTATTATCTGTACACTTCATTATTCACGTTATCCAAATCCAAAGAAATTTTAAGCTAAGCTCAATTATTTTCTGAACAAAAAGCAAACATGGTATAGATATAAATTGCTCTCGTTTTAGATAACCTTTCTCGCATATTTTATCCTTTTCAGAGTAAACAAAGCAAACCGTGTGAAATTTAATTTAATCATTCTTTATCTCGCCAGTAAAAAAGGATGGTGCCATCGGAAAAACATTAAAAACCGCTTATCGCCTTTCCTGTGTGAAAAAATGAATTGAACTTTTTAATCCCGGAGCGAAATTAAAAGGTGCGATTAATGCACGACGGCTGATTAATTCTAATACGAACACGTAGTAGGGATGTTCCTTTCACTTTTAACATTATTATTTACACCTATTTACAGATTAAGTCTGTACGACCAAGGACACCTTTTTTCTCAAAAAAGATCTTCCTGAAGCGCTCAATTATATCATCAGCTGTTGGCTTCTGGGTTGGAAAAAGATTTTGATGAGGGAGTATTTTATCAGCGGTAGTAATAGTTAAAATTGATGGAGTAGTAGTAGTAAACTAAAGGCTTTCCAGATATTGATTCCAAAAAATAATGAAGGGTTGACTTCTGAAATGGCATAGGCCTTTATTAAAAAAGTATGACCGTTAAAGCAGATTTATTTTTTTAATGACTAGCAGTGGCTATCGTTATTGAGTAAGATTTGGATAAAGTGAATCCAAGTCTGATGAGATCAAGGTAAGATTTGTTACCAAAAATTGTGATTACACTGTCCCTATCGATTAAACCGGAAAAGGGAACGTTATAAATTTTAATTTGTAGGAAAGGACAATCATAATCTTTTTCATGTAATTAAGTAAAGTATTGTTCATGTTCTGCAGGACCGAAATAATTTTTAAAGTGGTATTTCCATTCTGAAGAGTTAAATTTTGCAAGTGATGTTTTGTTCAAGTTCAAGTCGCTTTTTTTTTATTGCAGTGATAGTCAGGGGTTTTCACGTCTTTACGACCGCATTTGAAACAAATGTGGTAACGGGGTGGCTACAGTTGTGCAAGCTATGACCACTAACTCTACAGCGTACACAAAATAAGTTTGGAGGTGTAGATAGAGCATGAACAGGATTAGGAGGACGCTAAGATTTATTGGGTTGATAGCCGGAGAATTGTTTGAAGGGAGGGTAAGATTTCGGAGTAGGCTTAGGTTTAGGAGGTACAGGAGTCGAAGTAAAAGGAGTGGCGAGGGGTTTGTAATTAAATTCGCTGCCCATTTTTGAGCTGTCTGGCTTCGCCTCTCGGAAGTTCTTGTCCTTGTCCAAGATGAGTTCTTAGTTTTGACGTGATAGAAGAGTTGTAAACTTTTGGTGGGCCGCGAGAATTGAGTAACATGGTCTAATATTTATTAAAAGAATTTAAAGTTGGTTTTCTTCGCATAATTTTTTAGTCTGACGAACAAAACATGCTATGAATGAGAGCTTCGAAGATAGCTATAGGCTCATCCTGGCCTTGGGTTCGTTTTTTTAATAGAGTCAAGACGTTTAGAGTCATAGTCAGGAGTACCAAAGTCCTGAATCAACTTTTGACCGAGATCATCCCAGGTTAAGTTGGATTGAGATGACTTCTGTAAGCGAAGCTAGTGTAAAGCACTGTCATGAAACAATTTCGTATGTTTGATTTAAAAGTGATGATCTTGGAATATGACCTGCTATTGTGAACTCTTCAACCCGTATTACCGTTTAAAGAAAAGCGTTTTATATCTCTTAAAAATCTCTCAGGGTTAGTATCAGGTAAAGAAGAAGAGGTTAATGGTAAAGGAGTAGAAACGGTTAAGGGTAAAGGAGTATTAAAAGGTTCTGGTGGTGCTTCTCATGGAGTGTCATGTGAAAGGATGAATCTTCCAACTTTTTACCAAAGTGGTAATTTGTTGACAAGTGCATCATGGCGCTCTCAAAATCTGTATTTAAATCAATCTAGATTCTATCAAAACGTTGTTGAAGGTGATTGAGGAAAGTCTCAATTTTAGGGATAACCCTTGTTGTAGCTGGGATGAAGCTATCTAAAGCAGTAATTCCGCTTTAGAAATATCTTCCTTGACAGAGAGGGGTGACGTTAAAATATTATTTTTTTTCTAAATAGACTGAAGAAGAAAGTATAGAGCTGAGGTAAGCTGGAGGACTGAGAATAAGATTATAGACCAAAACAATTACCTAAACGTATGGCACTAGACGAAGTGTATTTTAGAATTTAGAGGATATGGGTTTTACCAAAAGGAAAAGGTGGGTGTCAAACTGTCACGTAACGCCCGTAGGAGCGCTAAGCTGCCGTCTTAAGCTAAATGGCGGCAAAATAGCAATTTTGACGATATTGAGTTACCGTTACCATAAAATTTTGTAGATGATTCTGATTTTACCAAACCCAAAATCATATTTTATGATTAGTAGTTTTCAAGATACATTGAGTACTTTAGCGGGTAAATGTAGTATTTTTGGTCATAAACTAAGCAAAAAGGCGGTTTTTTTACTGTCCTAGTTTATATGTACGTTAAATTGCTTTAAGGTTGATTAAGCTTTGAAAACGATACGCTTATGTTATTTCGATACTACACAACAAAGCGGGTAAATATCAGTGCTATACAGCAGGGCGGTTTCTAGATTTTAGCTCCCTTACTGCATAGGATTTCCGTGACTATAATAAAACAGTCCTACATTCTAAGATGAGTAAAGTTTTATGTTGCCTTCTTACACAGCATAAGCTTAAGGCTTGAAGTGCAGTTATTTTTTTAAATCTTCGTATACCACACTTCTGAAATAAGCTAACGAAAATATATCTCAAAAATATTGCATCATTCATTTTTTCTACTGAAATCATTCATTACAAAATAATCATCAGTAAAATTAGTCAATAAGTAATTATAAATAAAAAAATATCATTTAGCGCGTCCCCACGAGGTAACGTACACACGGCCGCACATCAGTAGAAACGGACCTTATGTTATGGCGTGGTAATAGAGTTGAAAAAGTTTCTACCGACAAGCGGTTGACCGTACCTAGCAGGCTGGCAGCGTTACCTCGCTGAATGGCGAGGCTAATGCACTGCCCGAAAAAACTGCCAGCTCTGCGGTCGCCAGAGACCTCATTGAGACGCGCCGAAAGAAATATTTTTAGACTCAGGGCCCAAAGTGCCCATCGTTTCGAACCCTAAGGGTGCAATTTTTTTTCTTGCTTTCATGAAATGATCGCAAGATTGCTTCAATACAAAAATTTCGAAAGTATATCACTCTTACTCTCTCCTATGATTACGATGATGTTGCTGTCACAGATTCAAATTTCTAAGGAGGAAGTTTTAGCAGAATTTTCTGTTATGGAAGAATTATTTTTGGTTTTAAGTTTCTAGCAAGAGATGGTCGTGCTAAAAACTCAAATCGAATTTAATCAAATATTTCTAAAAATCCTTTCTAAGTGGGTGGTTTTGTCGTGCAATAAACCTTGTAATAAGACTTCGCTAACTTCTGCCATCTTAGACAAGACTGTGTAGCACACATACCTTTATTGGCCTACGCGAGCTTGTCACGGGCCAATTTCCCATTTTATTATATATTTTAATGCTTTATTAGCCAAGTTTGGTTTGTAAATAATTCAAATATCAATTGACAAACATTGTCAAAAAAGCTGTCATTTAATCTTTTTCTTATCAGATTTATGTAAGGAGATTGTATTGACATTCAAATAATGCTCTCCTGGTACTTTCTCTAGAAATTTCTCTAGAAATTTCTCCTACGGGCGTTATGTGACAACTGAGATATTTTTTTTTGTTATACGATGATGTTCGCTATCACTCTAGGTTTCTTCACAAACCCCTTGCTTCTCGTAGTATGATGCTTCCATTCCCATTTCCAATGGTCGTGGGGGACAATGTAGGAGACTCATTTTGTTTATTTGTCTCATCTAGTTCCCTCAGGAACTCAGTAGCTGAGATCAAGGTACTCCCTTTATTCATCTTCTAAACATATTTTTCAATACATTTGCTCGAAAAACGTTCTTACAAGGACGTAAACATTGCTCGTAAGTAGTTACTTACCGAACTAGTGCGGTAAGTAAAAAAAGTATAATACCAAGGAGTTTTTACACTCTGATCATAAAATTATTTTGTAAAAATACTACAGTGGTGACATTTTACTTGGGTAACGACTGCCTACCTACTGCAGTAAAATAAAAATAATTAAATTAAAGAGGTACTGCAATTAATGTAAATAGAGTAAGAGCTAACTTACCATGATAGAAACCAGGAAATATAAGCAAGCATATTTTAATTAAAATTAAAAACACAGATAGGTACGATTCAAATGTAGATTCCACAAATATATAACAAATGGTGATAAAGTAAAATTAGATTGAACGATTCGTAAATAAGATTGTCAAAAGGCTAAAAAACATTGATAGGCGTAATAACACTAAGAGAATTTAGGCGTTAAATCCGCGATACGTGCGACAGGTAAAACGCTTCGTGTATAGCTAGTAAGTATTTTCGCTTGATAAAACCAGTGATAACTTTAAGTAGCTACCTAAATTATTACTTCAGCATCTAGCCAATAATGGTAATAGTTATACCTTCCGCTAAGAATCGCGGATTGTAGATCAAATGGTATTAAATTACTGCTAAAGATTTTAGCCTAAAAATATCATGGTGCGACCGGAGGCGCTTTTAGAATTTTGAAAAAAAGTTAACTAACAACCCAAAAATGGTGGTTGTGAGTACGAGTACGTCCGTTAAAAGAGACAGGCAAAAAGCAATGACCTAAGACAGACATAGGAGTATTATTCGCAGAATAAATAGAAGGACGAGAGGAAGAATCGTAAGGAAAATTATGTTTAGTAACAATAGAAGCGGAGATAAGAGACGTCTGGGCACTTGAATCGAGTAAAACCATGAAAGAATGATTTTGAATGAACTTCAAGAAAAAATCTATTATCTGGTGATTTAGGTTGAATCACCGGAGATACCGATTGAGGCGAAACAGGGTATCCCCGGTGTCTTACGGGTTTTTTGGCATCTTATTCGAAGTCTGTGACGCATAACGTGGAAACGTCTTAGTAATAAAACCTGGAGTACGGCATTTAAAACAAATCTGCCCTGGGACATAAAGGCAAACTTTAAAATTATGACCAGGCTGGTTACACTTGAGACAGTTAAAGGGCGAAGTGGATGCGGAAGAAGACACACACACTTGAGGTTGTTTGGATAGTTCGAATAATTCGAAGTTTTTAGCTATTTGAAGCAAATCTGATAGACTATCAATTCGGTTAGTAGACAAGCACGATAAACTATCAATTCGGTTAGTAGACAAGCACGGCCTATTGCGTGGATTCATGTTGAAAATAATTATCTTTGTCGGAAATTAAGGTACTTAATTTATAATTAAGATCCTTGATATTAATTAAAAATTGTGAGAAAGATACATTATGACTTTGCTTGAGACTTCTCAGTTTTTGTTCAGTAATAAACTCATATTCAAACGATCAAAAGTACTGAAAAAAAGAGATTTCAATTCGTTTTATGAAAGAGTTGGACTCCTAATTGAGCGGAAGTATTTCAAAGCATTACCAGTTAAAAGCTCATGAAATCTGCGGACCAAGTATTCATTAGGAATATCTGATGCTTCTTGATTTTCCTCAACTGAAAGGAAAATATCAAGGACGCATGAATCGCCTGAGAAGGAAATCTTCCATGATGTAAGGGACATATCAATTTTTTAATTCTCTCTGTAGTTGCAGTAAGGAAAGGTTGAGGAGAATCTTGGTAAGGACTCGACGTCACGTCAAACCTGTTCCTTGGATGATTTAAAATCGGACTAGGATTGTGAGGAGTCGTTGTTATTGGAACTGTATTATCGATAAGTATTGGCGTTTGATCCATTAACAGTGGAGGTTCCTGGTTTGAAGCAGCACTAGTATCTTCATACGGATTGCCCTGATCAACAACTGGAGGTACCTGTTCTTCCATAATGAAGGGGTAGGTTCAGCAGGCTAAGTATACGCGATGAAAAAGCTGAAAGTAACCTGAAAAAGGGTCTAACTCTCACAAAAAAACTCGCATAAACTAACTTACCTTTAGTTCCCTATACAAGCATACAAACGTTCAAACAGGGTAACTACTACAAACTACTGAAATGAAATTCTGGGTTAAATTATATTTCAGAAAAAAATTAAATTAAACTTACCATGATGGAAACCAGGAAATACAAGCACACATATTTTAATTAAAATTAAAAACACAGATAGGTACTGTACTGATCTGAGAATCCTTCCTTTAGAATCCTCAAGTCAGATACTTTAAGATTTGGCCAATTATTTCGTCTAGCAACATAATTCTAATAAAATTATGTTAGTTTTAACCCATTTGATGTGTTTAATCAATAATGTAATATTATTGATTTGTAGTACCAGATTCTACTTGGTGGAGAGGTTGACTAATGAATGAAAAACACATTTGGTAGTTTTCTTGTTTATTCTATTAAATATTATCTTTACAAAAACTAATAACTTGGTTTTATTTAATATCTTGAAAGAACTTTTATTATAGATCTTGATTTTGTTTATGGTTCCATTTTATCCACTTGTTTAACAATTTTATGTATATTATAATTTCAAGTTTTAATTTACGTGATGACCATTGAATTTTCTGAAAAGATACCTTTGTTAGAGGAAGGAATTAATAAAAAATGTGGGGACAATCCCCAAGTTTGGAGCACCTCCGTCGCCCCAAACAGCTCGTCCTAGGCTTCCTCTACCCTAAGTCCTAGGTCCGAGGCATACCACCACCCAGAGCACAGTGATATGACGCTAACTACCCTAACAATCCAACTGGATCGTCAGGAATCTGGTCAACCTCGCGAAGCAGGATATCCCATCGAACTATTTAAACTACAGTAAAGACTAGGGTTAATGTATGTGGAGAGTGGAACTAACTAACCACAGTACAACCCAGAACGGTGATGATGTCTCCCCCCGGTATGTTCATGCCCCGCGATAAACCCAATTCCCGTGTGTTCCACATCGAAGAAACATCACATACTCGTATATTTCGAAGAAGAACATATTAGAAGTAAGTATGACGAAAAGATTACTGAAGGTAATCCTTAAATAAAAGTGAAGAATGATGACCAAAATCGAGAAGATACGGGATATTTGTAACTAAGCTAGTTTGGACCAAATATTTATTATTAAAACAAAATCATCGAGTATTTAAAACCAAGAAAGCTGGGATAATTTAGCGTAAACATCACTAGTTAAAACTCGATGTTCATTTAAAAGAGGACTCAAAAGAAGTATAAAAATGGGATTATTGTATATACTTAAATATTCGGAACATACTCGTACAATGAAAGAAAACTAAACATTATAATTTCCGTTCCATTTTGTTTTAAAAAATCCACTTTAGTAATATTAAAAGTGGTTTCACACTGAGTCAAAGTATAATAAATTATGACAAATTTTATTAAGAAAAATTAAAATAGAATCTTATAAGGTTTAGGTTCCTGTATGATTCAATGAAGATTATATAAACTATTTAACTACTTTAGGAATACACACATAAAGTTCAGAGGTCCCCTAAGGTCGGAGTGTCGTACAACCGTCGCAGCCTTGCGGGCGAACGTCGACAACACATCTTACAAGAAGCAACCCACGAACGAATGTAATGTCTCCATCAAAAATATTCTTCCTATTGATTCAGGACATTTCTAATTTATTCCTTATAAACAATTTAATGTCTCTTGATTAAAGTAGAATGTCCCTACACAAAAGGAAGGAAGTCTATTGTAGTAATATGATATGATTGCACCCTCCTTTAAGAATATTTATTCTTAAATGTTGTTCAATGTTGTGGTGCCTGGTTATAGACTCTCTTATAAAGGAACTCAACACAGGACCATACTACACCGTTGGATACGCGGATGACCTGGTCATATTGGTGAGGGGCAAAGTAGTGACAACTGTTTCGGAGCTCATGCAAGAAGCCCTCAATAAGGTGGAAAGGTGGTGCACACGACATCACTTGTCCATCAACCCTGGAAAAACTGTTGTGATACCATTTACAAAGAAGAGGAAACTAGAGACCTTAGGCCAGCTCTCTCTATACGGGACGCAACTAAAATGGGCCACGGAGGTTAAATATCTAGGAGTAACACTAGACAAGGAACTATCGTGGAAAACACATGTAGACAACACTGTAAGAAAAGCTCAAAGAGTCTTTGGAATGTGTAGATCTACATATGGCAAGACATGGGGGCTTAAGCCCAAAATATTACATTGGCTGTACACCATGGTGATCCGACCGATCATCACATATGGCAGTATAGCCTGGTGGCCCAGAACAAAGCAAATTGGGTGCAGACAGGAATTGGCTAAATTCCAAAGAACTGTCTGCATAGCCATATCTGGAGCTTTCAGGACCACCCCCACGGCAGCGCTGGAAAACATTCTTGGTTTGACACCGCTGCATATAGTCGTGGAACTGGAGGCAAGAAGTGCACTCCATAGGTTGAAAACCCATGGACTGTGGAATGACTCGTTGCCAAAAACACGACACACAAAATTTGACACAGATAGAGAACTTGACACTATTACATCCATGGGCTGCGATAAAACACAGCCTAGATTCATGTTCAAGAGACTCTATGAGATCCACATACCCTCGAGAGAGGATTGGAATAAAGGATTGAATCCCTTAAGAAAGGACAATCTGACATGGTACACTGACGGATCAAAAATGAAGTCAGGTACATGGGCGGGTGTTTATACCAAAGGATATGAACACAGTCAAAGCATGGGCATATATGCAACAGTCTTTCAGGCTGAAACATATGCAATAATTGCCTGTGCAAAAGAGAACCTAGACAGAGGCACTACCGGCCAAAATATCTATATTCTCAGTGACAGCCAAGCGGCACTAAAGGCTCTCACATCCTACAAAGTAGACTCCAAAATAGTCCTAGATGCCATCCAAACCCTTAACAGGTTAGGTAGGCACAACACAGTAAGACTGATTTGGGTCCCAGGACACGTAGGAGTAGAGGGCAATGAAGCGGCTGACAGACTAGCCAGGGAGGGATCAGAGAAACACTTCTGCGGACCTGAACCTTTTATTGAATTATCAGGGAGTACCATCAAAAGCGCACTCAAGGATCATGCCCAGAGATGGCACTGCACTGAGTGGGCAAACACTGTTGGACTTACTCATTCGAAAAAATTTCTAGGAACCACAAAAGTAGGTTACTTTAAACATCTAAGAAACCTAAGCAGGCACCAGACCCGTAATATTGTAGGAGCTTTCACCGGCCATTTTGGCACTAGAGAGCATCTACACAAAATTGATCTGTCGGATATAACTACCTGCAGAGCATGTGGTGAAGAAAGCGAACGCATGGAGCACCTTATGTGCACATGCGACGCTTTGGCTAACAAGCGAATGAGCATTCTGGGTCAGGCTTATCCGACACCAGAAGACTACAGGCTCCTTCCGCTGAAATCTACATCGAAGCTCATAACGAGCATATTCGGAGACAGCGGAAGATCACAGGAGCAATAAGGCAGGGGAAGCACAAAAGATCCCATAGGGTCGAAGTGCTCTGAGGTCCAACAAGGATCTCAGCCCCACGTAATAAGATAACTATTTAACTACTTTAGGAATACACACATAAAGTTCAGAGGTCCCCTAAGGTCGGAGTGTTGTACAACCGTCGCAGCCTTGCGGGCGAACGTCGACAACACATCTTACAAGAAGCAACCCACGAACGAATGTAATGTCTCCATCAAAAATATTCTTCCTATTGATTCAGGACATTTCTAATTTATTCCTTAGAAACAATTTAATGTCTCTTGATTAAAGTAGAATGTCCCTACACAAAAGGAAGGAAGTCTATTGTAGTAATATGATATGATTGCACCCTCCTTTAAGAATATTTATTAGAATATATTTTCAACTCAAAAATTGTATCATCAGAAAATATAATATTAGTACAGTTGAAACTGAATTAAACTGAAAGGAGCTATTTTCTAGCAAAGTTATTTTAGTACTTGCCTTAGCCCAAAATTAGACTTATGTAAGTATCGTTCAGCTCTATTTAGTTTAAGACGAAAAACTTTCATTAACATATTTCAGTATAGGAATATAAGAAACGTGAGATTATAGAATTCCAAATAAACCAACAAACACAGATATAGTTTAAATTCCTTAAAGAAATGACTTAATAATTATTCTTACTACTTTTTCCACTTAGAATCAAAATCGAAATTTTATACTTGTTGGCAACATTAAGTTAATTTTATGTATAGCAACACTGTTTGGCTGTGCTCTCTCTTGTCGACATAAGCTTCATACATGTAACGACGCATTGCATGTACCTACCTCGTACTCGTGATAATAAAGTGTAGAAGCATAAAGGAGGTCTTTTTCTCCACACCTTGACCACCACCAGCTGCAGCATCCTGGATAACAGTCAACTACACGCAAGGTCTCGCCTATGCAAACTACGGATTCGAGCTAAGCCCTTGCACATGGTCCTTCGAAGATTCTACATCAGCGACGTTGAAGACGCGCCTGGTGGTAAGGCCAGTAAGAAACAGAGTGCAAAAGGACTAAAGTACGTGAGTGCAACATATTTTGCAGTGCTTTCCAAGCAAAAACATCTTGACACCGCCTGTGAAACATTCACGACGCCCCCTAACTCCAGTGTGGTTGCTGACAAGATTTTCCGCATTCTACACTTATCACGCAAGGATAAGCATTTTTAACCCAGGATATCATCATTTCCTGCAAGTAAACACATTTTCGCAAGCATATTTTCATAAGATTTGCCCTTTTGAGTTGTTACCTAGAGGTTATAATCGTCATCACTCATTAACTTGCCATACAATTTTCCCGTCAAGCAAGCTACGTGTCAATCAATCACTTGTCAATCGGTCATCAATCTCGTCTGCATCGCCCTCGATGAATCGATCGATTCATGAACACTCGTCTATTTCGTACTTCCGCTTCGAGTGACGCCATCTAGCAGTTTCCAAGTCGCAGCTATATCACTGTCTCTTTCACACCAACGGAGAGGCAGAGTCACGTGTGAGCGACGCATTCAAGTTTTCCGGCTGTTTTACCGACAGAGGTTTTTTCGGACGGCAACACTGCGAACGAGTGACAGCGAGATCGACGCAAGAATCGATTTTGGAATCAATTTCACGGGAGATTATTCTCCATTTTGGATAGAGTATTACAATTTAAGACGTAAAAACAGATTTAGTAATTAAAAGCTTGTTAAAATACTATTCTACAGTAAACTATATAGCTCAGTTTTGTGTATTCATCATTATTGTATTTATGCAGTTGTAGCAATTACGACAAGTGTGACAACAATAGCGGCACATTGTGCTGTTTAAAATGGGAGAAATTGGTGCTCTAATATGTGCCAGAGGGTACGTGAAGGCTACCATAACACGGCTTTACACGTATATTGCTACAGAGCAGCTTGAAAAGGTAACTAAAACGTTGTTGGAAGCGAAGAAAGAACGGCTCGTTCTAGCTTTTCAAGAGTACGATAACCTAAACAAAGAAATCCTTCTAAAAAAGCCAGACGATGCTGAAAATGTTGGTGCACAAGAAGATAAGTATATGGAGATACTGGCGCGACTCAATGATGCCATCTCCGCAAAAACACCGACCGAAAACGACGACGATCACAGGAACCACGCTCCTCTGGCACAAACCAAGCTCCCCAATGTTGAAATAGGTTATTTCTCTGGAAAATACTGTGAGTATACTCAATTTATGAATGTATTTAAATCAGTGATACATAACAACCCTAATTTAGATAATGTTCAGCGTTTGTATTATCTGCGAAATTTTGTAAAGGGTGAACCTTTAGATTTGGTAAAAAATCTGCCCTTATCGGGTGAGAGCTATGCTGAGGCACTAAATATACTTAATGATAGGTATGCAAACAGTACGCTTATAATGAATGATCATATCACTCAGATACTCGACCTACCAAATATAAAATCCTCGGCACCGTCCATTAGGGAATTCATCTCTAATCTAAGACAGCATATTGCTGCATTAAAAAATTTAGATTCAAATGTAGGCAGCTGGGATCCTATTCTAATGTGTATTCTCTTAAGAAAAGTGGATTCTTATACCGCCAAGGCCTTTCAGATGGAACGGGATGTAAAAACAAAACCGTCGCTATCAGAATTCTTAGAATTTCTGCAAAAAAGAGCGTTGGCGCTGGAATCGGTAGATGGCAACAGTCAACAGCATGGAGCTTCTACAAGCTACTCTACAAAAGGACCTGGTGTGAGAGCATCAGCCAACTCTGCAACTACTTCAGGGTCTCCGCAGCATTGTCCATACTGTAAGTTATCTACAAAAAATCCTCATAAATTGTTTAGCTGTCCGAAGTTCAAATTAGCACCTGTAAAAGAAAGAATACAGTTTGTAAATAAAAATAATCTATGCATAACTTGCTTGAATGCCCACCAGGGTAGGTGTAGGTATCATTTCAGATGCAACATCTGCAAAAAAGGCCACAGTACCTTATTACATGAAGAAGTTGAAGCTTCAACGTACACTTCAACAGAGACAGAGCCCCCTGTTGTCTTGGTAGCTAAAAATAATACTGCTAATCTAACTTTACTCCCTACAGCCAAAGTTAAACTGCTGCGATGCGACGGGACAGAGTTACATATCAAGGCACTGCTTGATACGGGTTCCCAAGTTTCGTTTATCACTTCCCATGTAATAAAAGAGTTAGGACTTAAACCAACAGAGAGCAACAATGAGATTATAGGGATAAATAACATAATATAATAATAAAGAATAAAATATAGTATTCCCATTGAAGTCCATTCTCTCATTTCTCAATTTAAAATTATGGTAAATTGCAATGTGGTAAAACAAATTACATGCAAATTACCGCAACAAAAATTCAACAATTTTACTCTGCCTCCTGGAATAAAATTGGCAGACGAAAATTACAATAGTCCAAGCGATATAGATATGCTGATGGGATGTGATATCTTTTTCCAGGTCCTCTTGCCGCAACAGCAGCTGCATAGAGTGGATGGCGCTACTGCTACCGCACCAGCACCGTGCATCATTAGCACACATTTCGGCGAAATATTAGGAGGCAACATACCTGCTAGGCAACTTACTTCACAGAAGGTATCACTCTTATGTACATCATGTGACTCAGGCATCAGCGACTCAATAAAAAAGTTTTGGCAAACAGAAGAGGTTCCGCAAATATTCAACGAAAGCTCCACAGAATCACAACTGTGCGAAGATATTTTCAGAAATTCTGTGCAATTAAAAGAGCAGCGTTTTCAAGTAGATTTACCTACTAAGGTTCCTCTAGAGCAAGTAAACAAACACTTGGGCGATTCTTTTAATCTTGCTCTCAACAGATTTGTCAATTTGGAGAAAAAGCTTCATAAGGATGATACTCTTTTTGAACAATATAAAAAAATTATTGATGAAATAATTGATTTAGGGCACGGTCATTATGTAGATATTGAGCAGTACGATTTTAATAGAGACCCTCTCTATTTCTTAGCACATTTTGCAGTAATCAACGAGAAGAGTAGATCCACGAGGTTAAGATCTGTGTACGATGCGTCTATGAAAACCAGTAATAAGATATCACTCAATGATATACTGCTCAATGGTCCTGTTGTCCAGCGAGATTTATTCGAAATATTGTTATTATTTCGCTTTGGTGATCACATGTTCACTACTGACATAAAGAAAATGTTCAGATGCATAAATTTAAATCCATCATTTGCCCCGTTACAGAACATCCTGTGGAGGGAGGATCCCAACAAGGAGATAAGGTGCATACAGCTGACTACGGTCACCTATGGTCTCAAAAGCTCCAGTTTTCTCGCTACACGGTGTCTGGATGAACTTGCAACGATATATGAAAATGATCTGCCTCTTGCTTCTAACCTTCTGAGGAACTGCGCATTTGTAGATGACGTTTTGTATGCAGATTCAAATTTAAATTCAATAATAGAAGCCAAAAATCAATTAGTAGAATTATTAAAAAGAGGTGGCTTTCAAACTCATAAATGGGCATCTAATGTACCTCAAATTCTGCAAGATATACCAGAAAATGAGCAACATTTTGATTCTATTGATTTAGAAAAGCAAAATTTCTATTTAAAAACTTTAGGTATTGAATATAATGTGAAAAATGACTGCTTCACAGTCACCTGCCCAGAAAAATTTGGTGACAGGCAAATTAATAAAAGAGAAATCCTCAGTTACATTTCAAAGTTCTATGATCCTATTGGTTTTATAACTCCGGTCATCATAAATGGAAAAAGTTTCATGCAGACACTGTCGGATGCAGGTGTAAGTTGGGATTCTCCCTTGACAGGCGATTTAAGGGAGCAATGGTTGCTGTTTGCTAAAAGCTTAGATAACATGTCACCTATAACTATACAACGAAACATTCCCACTGAACGCGCAGTGTCAATACAGCTTGTTGGGTTCGCTGATGCCTCGAGCTCGAAGGCTTACGGCTGCTGCATTTACCTGAGAGTGATACACGATGGAGGTAAAACACGCTTACACTTACTTTGCTCAAAGTCCCGCGTTAACCCGCATAAGAAGGCGTTAACTGTCCCGCGCTTGGAGATGAATGCTACGCTACTGCTTTCGAGACTCATGGTGAAAGTGCACAATGCAATTAGCAGAAAAATAAATGTGCACAATGTATATTTATTCAGCGATTCTAAGATAGTTCTCGCATGGATTGGCACGCAAATAACAAAGTTAAACGCTTACGTAGCAAACAGAGTCCAGGTCGTGGCACAGTTAACGGCTGGGTGGTCTTGGCATTATGTACCTACCCAGGACAACCCGGCGGATTGTATCACGCGCGGCGTAACTCCCCAGGAGCTGGCGAACGACGCGAGATGGTGGAACGGGCCTACGTTTCTACAGAACCATAAGTATAACTTTAATAGCGATTTAGATTTACCTACAGTTTTACCGGAAATGAAGTCTACGTCGATGCCTGACGCCACTCCTTCCAGCGCCACCGCTTTTCCAGCAGCCCAAAACAACTTCGATTTATTTGAAAGGTACTCTGATATTAAAAAGATGTGTAGGGTCCTAGCGTACATTTTTCGTTTTTTTAACAATTGCAAAACCAAAAACAGCCAAAATATACAAACAAAAAATTTAACAAACAAAGAAGTACAAAATTCATTGCAACTGATAATAAAACGTGAACAAAATAAACATTTTGCAAAAGAAATAGCTTTATTAAAACGCGGAACAAACGTTAATACTTCATTAAAATCATTACACCCTTTTCTCGACAAAAATGGCCTCATTCGAGTAGGTGGTCGTCTTGAAAATTCTTCTCTGTCATACGCGCAAAAACACCCCATTATTCTTCCTAAAGAATCGCGTATTACTGATATGATCATTCAGAATGAGCATGATAGACTGATGCACGCAGGTCCTAAGTTATTGCTGTCTGTTTTAAATGAAAGATATTGGTTAATAAACGGTCTAAGGCATGTAAAGAAAATTACACACAAATGTGTAACTTGTTTTAAATTGAAGGCTGTAGCCTCCAAGCTGTTGATGGGTTCTTTGCCTGCTGAAAGGGTTACTCAAGCAAGTCCATTTATTCGAGTTGGCATAGATTATGCCGGTCCATTCGAAATAAAGCAATCCAGGATAAGACGAAGTGTCATTACAAAAGGTTACATCTGCCTCTTTGTATGCTTTACTACCAAAGCGATTCATTTAGAGCTTGCCTCAGATTTGACGACAGCTGTATTTCTTTCCTGCTTTAAACGCTTTGTTTCGCGAAGAGGACTTCCTCATGATGTATTTTGCGATAACGCAAGTACCTTTAAGGGCGCAAAGAACAAATTAACTGAACTATATAATTTGGTTAACTCTCAAAGTCACCAAACACAGGTAAATGACTATGCTTTGCAAAACAATGTAAATTTCAGATTCGTGCCTAGTTACAGCCCAGTGTTTGGTGGTCTTTGGGAGGCCGCTGTACGTTCCAGCAAATTCCATTTAAAAAGAGCGATTGGAAAACAAATTCTCACATATGAGGAGATGTGTACTGTACTATCGCAAATAGAAGCAGTATTAAATTCCAGACCACTGGTCCCTTTGTCAAAAGACAGCGATGATTTTGCTTACCTTACCCCCGGTCATTTTCTCACCGGCAGAGCTTTGGTAACATATCCAGAGCATGACCTATCTGACGTTCCAATTTCAAAGCTTAGGCTGTGGAATTTGACAAATAAAATTGTACAATCCTTTTGGCAACCTTGGCATAAATATTATCTCAATAACCTACAGTCAAGACCAAAATGGCGAGATGAATGTTCTAATTTGAATGTAGGTGATTTAGTATTGCTTCGCGATGACAATGCGCCTCCCCTCACATGGCCTATGGGTCGTATAACAAAAGTGTTTCCTGGAAATGACAAAAAAGTAAGGGCGTTTGAAGTAATGACATCAAATAAAAAGACACATGTAAGGTCAATTACAAAAATTTGTTTATTTCCAATAAGCATGAGCGACGACGTTCGTAGGCCATCTTAGGATGTGTAGTTTTTGTTTAGACCTAAGCTGCGATGCCAAGAACACAACAAAGTGTTCCCCTATTAGTTTTTAAGATTTAGTTAAAGTGCTAAAGTACTGTTCCTACTGTAATAAGTCTTAAAATAATAGCAGGTATAAATTAGAAAATTAATTTGTATTTTTTCTAAAACTTGCACTAAGTTAAAATGTTACATGTAATCTCATAGTCATCGTATGATTTGCCTATGCATCACTTCCTTGTGGTTTATGTAACTTATATTTTGTCAGAGTTCAAAATGTATTTGATTGCTTTAAGCCACATAACATACATAAACAGCACAAAGTTCATTTCATGTAGATTTTAAGAGAAAGTCTTCTTTGATGTTTTACTTTAGTTTGCTGTTGCAACTGATTTGTTTGTGGCCCCCAATATGTTGGCAACATTAAGTTAATTTTATGTATAGCAACACTGTTTGGCTGTGCTCTCTCTTGTCGACATAAGCTTCATACATGTAACGACGCATTGCATGTACCTACCTCGTACTCGTGATAATAAAGTGTAGAAGCATAAAGGAGGTCTTTTTCTCCACACCTTGACCACCACCAGCTGCAGCATCCTGGATAACAGTCAACTACACGCAAGGTCTCGCCTACGCAAACTACGCAGGCGAGCTAAGCCCTTGCACAATACTGATGTCCGATCTGGCATAACAGTCTTTGTCGTTTGATCAAACATTCTAAATTTCAAATGATTTTGACATAAAATTGTTTTATTAGAAAAAAAAAACACTAGAAATTTATCTTTAGGGCCAAACTTTTATTATTTTCTAAAAAAAAATGTATCTTTTATTTATTTAAAAATTGTATAAAATTCAAAATAGCGTCTAGCTGTGTATAAATTTATTTGCAAAATGACTTGTCTGTTGATTATTTGACAATTCTTTCTCACACTTGATTGATTAAAGAAGATTTCATTTATCTAATAAAATATCGGAAAACAAACTTTCCTTTTCAAATCTAAATCATTTAAAATCCATGTATGTAAACCACTAGCTTTTATAGAACATATTGAAAGAGGCTATGCGAATACCAAATATAAAACCTATTATGAATTCATATGACAACAAATGATATTAGTCATTCTCAAATGAATCGAAAATGATTCAAATACAAAGCCTTTATGTTTTATTCCAAAATTGTAATACTTATTTTTTTCTCTGAAAAAAGAAACCAAGGTAGAATAAATTTGTCTTACCATAATACTCTTCAGACAATATATTCCTCCTTATGAATAATTTGAGTTTGAATTCATTTTGTATAGTTTATTATACTATAGTTATAATCATACTTTGAGTCTTGAGTTCCTGTCTTGAAAAAAAAACATGTCCCTGCCTAGCTACTCGCGGGCAAACCTAAACAAAATTTAATTAAATCTAGCTAATCTTAATCTAAAAGATAGGTTGTTCTTTTATTATTATCTACAAATGATAACACAAAATATCAAACCCAATAAATCATAATTCTCGCAGAGTTATAAATGTTAACAAAGAATTATTAAATATGAATATTAAATTAAAGTATCACAATATATAATTTCCTTCTGATCCTGTTCGATGATTTGCGAAAAGTGTGAAAAATCATTAATTAGTTTTCATACATCCGATAAAGACGATATAACTTTTCCTATTTTCATTTAGAAATCACAATCTGAAAAATAATAAAATTTATTATTCTGCATTTCCCATTAAACATTATTCAATATTTGTAATTGAATTCATCTAAATACATATTCCAACTGATTCTACCTTAGTAAACTTCAAATTCTTACAAATTGTTAGTCTGGAACTCTCCTAATTCTATACACATTGAAAATATTAACCAAAGAAAGCAATTTAGTTATAATAGTAAATAAAGCCTGCCTATCTTATATCCTAAACGGAGCAAGATGTCCCTTTCAACTCAATTGAAAGAAACCACAATCAAGGACTATTGTCTCCTTTAATAGAATCAAAACACAACTACATAAAAATCTCTATCGCAGCCTATGAAAATATTGTAAAAAAAAAGCTTACTGAAATCCAACTTCTTTAGTCCAGTAGTAAGAGGATTTGGCTTTCGGCTCAAAGGTTCTGGGTTTAATTCCAGATTTATGTTTCTGACTGATTCCAATCTCAAACATTAAAGATTGAATATATGTTCCTGATGTCCAATCTTGACTAGAAAATACTTCTAAGGATCTGAAACAAAATTTATTAGGCCCCGTGGAAAAAAACATCACACCTCACCCTGACGTCTGATCAATGCTTCCCATTTATAAACAAACACATTTTTCCCTCTGAAGCACTTATATTTACGAGACGATCAAGCTAACATTCCTCGTCAAATCCAAAATTATCAAAAAACAATCCATAATTTTTCTAAAAACTTTCACATTTTTCTCTCAATTCCTAGCCCCCCGATGTCTACTGTTGTCATTTTCCTCTTTTTTCCTATCTGGCTAAACTCGTTGACATTTCATAACCGCTCTCCAACCGCTATCTAAATATCAACAAAATAGGTTTTTATATAAAAAAAAAGTACTTTACGGTTCCTCAAGTGCACAGTACGATTAAAATGTAGATTCCACAAATATGTATATAACAAATGGTGGTAAAGTAAAATTAGATTGAACGATTCGTAATTAAGATTGTCAAAAAGCTAAAAAACATTGATAGGCGTAATAACACTAAGAGAATTTAGGCGTTAAATCCGCGATACGTGCGACAGGTAAAACGCTTCGTGTATAGCTAGTAAGTATTTTCGCTTGATAAAACCAGTGATAACTTTAAGGAGTTACCTAAATTATTACTTCAGCATCTAGCTAATAATGGTAATAGTTATACCTTCCGCTAAGAATCGCGGATTGTAGATCAAATGGTATTAAATTACTGCCAAAGATTTTAGCCTAAAAATATCATGGCGCGGCCGGAGGCACTTTTATAATTTGGAAAAAAGGTTCAAAACGGGTAGGACTTATAGTGGGTTAAAACATTATCTGATATCCAATCGTGTTGACGAGTGCAGTACACCAAAGCTTCAGTAGGAGCACTATGAAACCGAAGCTGAAGAGAAGCTGCTGAAATCTGTGGTGACGTAGCCCCAAACAGTTACTTGCGCAAAGATGCAGCTGTCCATTGATACCCTCAGGAGTCTCTGGTTGGGTTTTCAGAGCAGGTTCCTGCTGTCCGTAATCGGGCAGCTTTAACTGCGCAAATAAAATAGAGAAATATGAAAGTGGAAACCTAATGAAGGAAAGAGGAATAAATTGTACGAGCAAAAATAGTTACAAAATTGAAGGGAGGAAAACCTGTAGAAAAACAGAGCTTGTGTGACTGTAGAAATTTCGTGCATAAAGCTTGTTTTAAAGCTCTATCTCGAACTAGAATAATATATAGTTTATTTTGGCGAATTTCACGATTTAAAAAATATTTTACTAAGTCTTTGATTTGTTTTCTATCGTATGCCAAACAAATAATGAGCACAGAAAATGGAAAACCAAAATTTTGAATCCACTGTCAATGAATACAAACAGCCAGTCAATACATCGAAAAGGAAGCAAAAATTATTGAACACAAAAATGGAATATTTAGCGATTACGCTATACTAAAAAATGTGGAGTACCAGGAGAACATCGTTGGTTCCTTTACCAAGTGTATTACCTATACCTGTTTTCTCAGAAATGTATTGAAAAACGTCATATGATACACGTCCGTAAGGGTTATGACAAACTCGTACCGATGGTACGAGTAAACCCTCGACTTCGTCTCGGGCTTAAAAAACGTCAACGCGTTTGTAATAACCTTACTTACGGAGCTTGTATCTTAAACTACTATTACTTCACGAGGGTAGTGTCTTTTCAGATCTTCTACAATTTACCACCAACGACATCATGCATCATTGGCTGGCCCTGCCAAACCTATAAAATAATCAAACATGCTCCCCTTCGACTTGTCTTATAAATCCATGCCCACTTCCTTGCATCTCAAGGCAGAGAATTGTTTCCAATTTAGATCCATAATCTGGCATGAGACCTACGAGACGCCTCGAGGTCCTCTATGAAAGCTACCGGATGTATATTTGCCTGCGTTTCTAGGCTTTTCAACCTTTGCATCTATTAGACAGCAACATTTCCTGAGAATTCTCCTGTATTATTAGTAGTTGTCGTTTGTACTAATTTTGAGTCTAACGATGAAATTTTGGCGGACAGCAATCCAATTGTACGGCGCATACTTCTAAAAAGGCTAATTCTTGTAGCTGTTTGTCTAACCGTAACAGGTCGTTCCGCTTCAGTCTCGATTTTATCTTGACCACGGGAATTGGGCGTGTGGAAGTTTGTTTTATTTATAAGTATTGATATAAGACTCAATTTTAGTATTATTTTATGATATCCAAGAGTTTTTCTTCGATGTTCATGAAACTTTCTACAACCCGCTATATAGGCATATTCCCGTCGATAATTTTTAAGGTTTTATAGTATTATTTAGTATTTGGATCGCTCAACCAGCTTTTGTGGTTAATATATTGTAAGGTGACGCTGCGTTCTTCCGGACGATTTCGTTGTCTAACCCTCTGGAAGGCAATATTAGGAATAGTCTGAATATATACTGCTAAATCTACCTTTACAGGCAAGCTCTGATGTACATAGCGAAACCGTTCGTCTCACACCGCAAACTCGGCTGGTTGTAATAAACGTTCGACTAAATTTTTGACGAAACAATATTTAGCAGAATATATAGAGCGCTCTATCACTTTGATATTCTCGTCACACACATGTGCTTGATTTTATACTAACGTAAGCAAAACGTATGATTGAAATGCAAATGACCAATTCTTTGGTTCCTCCGAGGATATCCCGAATAAGTTATGCACACCAAGGTGTTTCCACTTGTCTACCGGTTTAGGGTAAATAGCAAGAGTAGGTCGATTTGCCAACGTGGCCAACAGCGTTGATTTTCCAGAACGTTATATTGCCTTCTAGGGCAATCGTAAGAAATTTGGACATATTTTTTCTTCTATAACAAATGACGTTTGAAACGTCTGTTATGATTGTTTAATTCGGTTGTTGTATGGTAGTTGTCTAACAGTAACAAACGAATCAATTTCTAAGGCTTTAGTGAGAACCTTTGTCTTTGCTTGCTTTTCTCAAGATTTTTTTCTTTCTGCACAATAGCTAAAACAATTGATGATTAACACATACTTTTTTTTTAATTCTCACAAAAGACGTCACTAACAACATATAAAAGTTTGTAACCTGTCTTTAAAACATAACCAAACTTTTTTCGACTACTTTGTTACTACTAAAGTTTTAAGAAATAAAAAAATAGAGGGCTAATTTTAACTTGTATTCTGTAATCTATCTATTAAAATCTGTCACACTTCTCATACATGTTTATTTTATTCCGGGTACATTTTTGTACATATTTATGCAACTCAGCCGAAACGTCAGGAAAAGGTAATTTACTTTGCCTAATTATGAGTATCGCGCTAATACCCGAAATAAAATAAACAAAATCTGTCATATTTTTCGAACAGTTGCCATGATGCTACATGTCATTCGATATGTGTTAAAAGCCTAGAATTTGTTCTTACCGGTTTCAAAGGTAACATCACTTTGATCATCTGCGGCTGTCACAGAGCCAAGCTTCTCTTTCACAATTTTTGTCTCTATCTGTGTATCCATAGCTGAATGGGAAAAATTGTTTACATTGTGTTTAAATCTTGATTTTGTTAAACTGAAGGGCTGATTTGAGGTCTTGTTAATTAAACTTAGGAGACAATTTTATAGTGTGTATTATGCAAGAACTGGAAATTTCAAGTAATGACAATTACAAATTTTACATCTACACTCATTTTAGAAATATTAAAAAAGGACAAAAAACAACGGTATTGCTACTTTTAAATAAGTTATGTTGGTTACCAACATAAGGGTTAGCCTGAATAAAAATTTGTTACCAAAGTTTTTCTATAAGATGTAATGATGTATCGTTAGTCAAAAAATAAGTGCGGGAGTTGGTCATAATTCTTAGGCATTGTAAGGCCTGTTGCAACCTTACGTCCAAAAAAATAAATATAAAAATAATAATCTTAATTATACTTTTTATATGGCAAATAAATATCTTTTAATCTTTAAGCAGCGTCGTTAAAAACTTTATACCGCTTTTGCTCCAATGTTTGTCAAATGTGCTCACTAGAGTTTCGTGATGTTCAATCAAAGTCGAAGATTCTTCTTATCCCGTCATTTCCTCTGGATAGTAGACTATAACCGGGCCTTCTCTATGAAAAAACTCTGTCTAAAAAATAAAGTCCAAAAGTTTGAACGATCAAAATAGAAACTTTAACATTCAATTTCAAGATGGAGCTTAATTAAAGTAAGTGAAATCCCAAAATTAACCCGAGTTCCCAGTTGTACCGTAGCACAGGGACACCTGACGCTACGTCAGATATTAATTACAAGTTTAATAATAAAACCCTGTTTCACAATTTGTAAGTTTCAACGTTTGAAGCAGTTATTGTTTTACTATAAAACAGGAGAAGATTAAAGCAACGGTTTTGTAAGATCTAGAATCCTAGGATTAAATGAGAAATTTGCAATAAAACAGAAATTTGGAGTTTAAGAAATTGATATTTTGGGTGTTTGAAAATTGAAACAACAATAATCGTGCGTTTCACATACTAGTACCTACATGACACATTAAATTAAAAATAAAAAATTTCACTAATAAAGAGCTTTCAATTATTATAAAACCACAACAAAAACAGACAATGAAACATGTCCTCATAAAATCGTTACAACATGTTTTCACTAGATTTCTTTCTTACAATACACAAATAGTGTTCCAGAATGACCTGTTTGCGTAGTACGTACATCTGCTCCACTAATTTAGTAAGGACAATGATCGAGACATACGTTAGGAGTACGGTAAACATATTTCTGTCGCCGGAGTGGCTAGATGCCAAGCGATATTGATTTTGCTATGCGACCAGCCTTGCAAGGAAAAAATAACTAATGTGCTTTAAAATTTTTTTTAGAAATTATAGTTATAGATAGGGAAAGGCTGGAAGCATTTGAGTTGTGGTGTTGGAGGAGGATGAAAAGAATTAGTTGGACGGAAAAAGAAACAAATACTGAGGTATTAAAAAAACAGAGAAAGATAGGAGTTGACTAATAACGATATGGAATAGAAGAGGCAAGATGATTTGGACACCTGATACGACAAAACAGTTTATTTAGAAATGTCATAGAAGGAAAAGAGAGGTACAGGAAGACCTAGACGAAGTTGACCAAATCAAGGAGAAAGCCGAAGTCGTATAGTACGTCAAACTGGAAGTTATTCCACCGACAAGAGCTCGGCTCTTAAGTTGAAGAAGAAGAAATTACATTATAATTAAAAACAAGTATTATTATTTTTAGTTTATCTAATCACATATTGTAAATTATATTCTTTCACAATACGATCGTCATTAAGTATATAAAAAATCAATAAAATTATTTGAATCATCAAAAAGAAAATAAACGTTATAAAATACAAATGTCAATTAAAATAAAATGTCATAATAATCAGCGTACAATAGTAAAATACTCCGTCATGGAGTATAATGCCTTATCCAACAAAAAGTTCTTCAGTCGACTCCTGAAAGTTTCGTCACAAGATTCATTTTTTAAATCAATGGGAAGTTGCTCATAGTACGTCGGGACGATAACACGCGGATTTTTTTCGAGCAGTACGGTGCGCCGCTGTACACTTTTGAGACATCCAGTTTGGCTAAGATGCAATTATGTAATTTTTTTTTTTTTTTTTTTACTATGTATGGGCTTACTCTTGACCTCGATCTAGCCTTGAGGACAGAGATGAGGTCGACGATGGAACGAGCTTGCCCAGAAGAAGCCTATTCACTCGCGACTTAAATAGATTCGGGTTATAAGAGCTCGGGAACACAGACGCAGGCAGAGAATTCCACTCCTTAGCTGTGCGCATTATAAAGGATGTTTCAAAGCGCTTTGTGCGAATGTGTGGAATTATTATAGAAAATTGTTTTCTATAAAGAAAAGTTTATAAAAAATTGTTTCATTGCAAGGAATTATAACTTTCGTGTTTAAATATATTTTGTAACGAGAAATAACAATAAAATTAAAAAAAATATATTATTAATAACTACAATTACTTATAACTTTTACTTTGAAAGAACGTATATTAAATAGAAAAAAATGTTGTTCAAATAATCTTAATTATAATCAACAAAAATGAAATCTATTAGCAGTTCCCACCCAAATAAGTTTGGCCCAGTATTAGGTAGGAAGAATTTTGTAGAAATGTTTAATGATTTTTAAAAAGGAACTTAATTTTATGTATTTGCATCATACTACTCACGTTGTTCATACGCCCTCAGTCGCCTCTTCCCCCACGGGTAGAGATGGGTTGGTTGGTTGGTTGGTTGGATTCTAGGACTTTACGAGAGCATGGGGAGTATAGAAATGGGACTGTATTGTAAAAAGTAAGTAGGGTTTGTGGTTTTCGGTAGGGGAATGACAATTTTCCGCCACCACACGGAGCAAAGCCGAAGGATGGGCAGCAGTATCTTTCTGTGTGTCGTACCATCTTACATCTGCGGTCACCAATAAGAGCGGTCGTCAGCCGCAACGCTTACAAGTGTGGTGACTATGGTAAATCCTTTCCAAAGTACCAAGCGTTTTTGCTGGAATTCTCGAGGGAACGTCTGTCAGTGGACGATTTTTGGGATGTCAAGAGTGAGCCCATACACTGTAAAAAAAAACTTACGTTGTTGCGACTACGTTCACTTCCTGGCTGCTTGCGTAAAGTTTATCTAAACTAATATTTACCAGGGTCATTACTGGATATAGTTACATGTTTATTACCAAGAAAGTAAATTTTTCGTTTATTTTGCACCAATTTTGTAGTAGTACAAGTACAATTTTACCAGCGATTTTTTTTCAGGTGTTTGTGTATATCTCTTTCTATGGTTTGACTGACCTGATTAAGAGATTTTAATATCCAACAATGAATAAACGATTTTGACTTGACTCTCTCAATAAAGCCAGTTTTGTTTAATGGAAATTATTGGTAATGGTCATTGGAATCATTTCAAATCTTGAATCGATGGTTTTAAATCTTAAATCGCTAGTTTTAAATGTTTTGTTAATGTAAATGACTAGAGAAAGTTGTACGTTACCTATTCTACTTATTAAAATTGACGTATAAATACTTTTACAAATACCGTTTTTATGTTCATGGTAATTTTAATTTTATTCGTCGTTTTACAAAATCAAAATAACGTAAGCTTCAATTGGCTTATAAATTAAATTTATAAATATAAATTAATTCTAAATTAACGACTTATGGTACGTAGAAAACATAATATCTAAAAGGATTCGTTGAGTTGATGGACGTACATAAAGTTCAAATACTCTAAACATAAGCAATACAAATCCATAAGATATTCAGAAAGATCATCTATGTCTCAATTCATTTAAATCAATAACATATTAACATTATTTAATATAAATAATTTGAGAGAAAAGTATGGGCACAGCTAGTGGCTGGTTTATAGAGAAATAAATATAAACTAATTTATATCGTTGACAATTCTACAAATTAAATTACCCCTCCTAACATAGAGGTACAATTACAAGGCATTACCGTTTCGGCTACAAAATGCAGATAAGATTCATGCAAAAAGGTTCGGACGGGATCACGACGTCGTTTAAAGGATACCCCGGATATTATAGGTATTTGTGTAGACCTCCTCTACCACAGAAGCGTGTTTTTATATATTATGAAGTCAAATTTTATCTTTATATAAAGTAGAGAATGAACAATCCTTCAGGACCATTAAGTTGAATTCCCATTATGTTGAATTCTCCAGACGTGGAATTCCCATTAAGTTGAATCTCAATATGTTGAATCCTATTATGTTGAATTCTCTGAAAGTTGGATTGAGTGGAAATGTGTGGGCAGTGGGGAGAAATTTGTGGGTGATGGGGGGCTATGTGTAGGTGGATGGGGGCAATGTGTTCGTGGTGGAAGGCCATGTGTATGTAGGTGGGGGGGGGTGGAAATATTTAAATATCTGTGGTATTGGGTTCAAATTAGTAGTAACCTCCTGCCTCATATCACTTATTAGCTTTGTAATTTTAATTTTTCTCGATAGCTTGTGCAAGTATGTTTAGATTCCCGTTTTATATTTTTTTTTGTCTGCACTGAGAGTAACACTAGCCGAGCATGTGTTTCTTTGGGTACATTTCCAGCGCGTGGTGCCATTACTATTAGTTTTCCCATCTTTAGTAAGTGTAAATTTCCCTCTTATTATAAGAAGTTCCTTTTTTTTATTTTTTGTAATTTCAATGGCCTTCATTTTAACGTTTTGAAGACGTATTATAATTCATAAAATACAACAATTTTATTATGTATTTCACAAGAAACAGCAGAAAAGACAAAACACATACGACAGATGTTGTATCTTTCAAGATTTTTCTTTTACAGTTTATAAGTGGCCTGTACTATATTTACCACGGAGATGGTAATTCCAGATAATAATCAGATTGGAGGTCTGTATGCAGATGTGTTTCGATAAAAATAATTTGTTTGATTTATACTCGTATTTAAACGCACCGACACGACTTCTTAACAGTTTTTTTTATATGTTTTAAACTTCTTCTAGGTTACGAGATTTGAGCAGATCTTATCTTATCTTATCGGTACATTTTAGAGTCCGTTTCTCTCTATAAACTATCGAATAATCAGTATCAGAAAATTCAACAAATTATTTCAACATAATGGTAATTCAACATAATGCGAATTCAACATTATGGTAATTCAACATAATGCGAATTCAACATTATGGGAATTCAACTTAATGGGAATCCAACTTAATGGTCCTGAAGGCGAACAATGTAGAGACCATTTTGTCGGTGGTACATGTTTTCTTATCGTTACAGTCCGTTAGTATATAGCACGTGTACCGCCTTGTATTGTATCATAGGAGTTGGTCGTGAATCTACGTTAAGGCCAGCACAGATAGCTCCGGCATGGCGCCATGCCGTTAAGACCGGAAATCTATAGTACGCGGTACTGTGCCGTGCTTCCATGCGGCGTCGTGAAGAAAACGAACCGTAAAATAGCAGAAGAAGTAAATATAGATATTATTTTGGCCTAAATTAAAAATGAAAATATGTTCTTTATTTACTCACTTTAGAAATAGAAAATAAAAATATATTAAATAGTACTCAAGCCCATTTCCATCATTTTACTCATTTGACTATCAGCAAATTACTTATCTAGATCGCTTGGAGCTCTTCTACTAACACCGAGACTATTGGTCATTTTGCTCAAATTAGTCCGGATAAGGTTCTATAGACGCTCAAAGTTGGGATTGTTTAAAATCAATTAACTTTTTTAGTATCAGCAAATCTCATATCTAGATCGATTAGGGGTCTTAAATTGATGACTAAACTGATTCCACAGGACCATTCGGATCGAATCGGTGTGGATAAAATTGTATGACCACTTTAGTTATGAAAAATTAAACTACTAAAGTATATCATAATATGTCATATTTTCCATCCTCCAATACCTAACCATGGCCATCAGCAGAACTGAATTTTGGTTTAGTTCCCCAGCGCAGTTCCGAATACCACATACATAATTAGCACGCCGAATTTGCTGTAAAACGACTGGAAGACTTAGAGGGAAAGTTTTTTCATCGGCCTCTTTTAGGGATGCAATGTAGGTTTAATTTTGGAAAAGCCTCTTGAAAATATATATTTTCTTCCAATATTCTAAAAGTTTTTACTTTCCCTTTCCCATAAAATGCCGGTAAATAATCGCAGCCAGTTAAAGAATGAAATCCTGATAGTGCATGATATAATGTCCCTCCCGAATGCGTATATAGTTTGTGTATGTCAATGTATCTATGTGTGTTTTTTGATACAAGACCGACTTCCATCCAGATTTCTTTTGTACTAAATATTTCAAAGTTTGCCTAAAGAATAATGAGAACATCAGTGTCATTATTGGTTTAAATATAAGTTTTGCGACCTATTATTTCTTTGTTTTGTCGAAAAATGCGGTAAAAACGCGACAATATCTATTTTACAGATACTTATCCACAATATCTCTTTTCAAAAGTAGAAGAGCCCCAAGCGATCTAGATAGGTAATTTGCTGATAGTCGACAGAGTAAAATGATGGACACGGGCTTGAGTACTAAAAGTACCTATTGCAGTTATTAGGTAAAACTAGTAACTTACCATAAAAGAAACCAAGTTATTTGAGCACTTCAATATTTTATTAATAATTAATTTGACACAGATTTGATATGTTTCAAAAACGATGATAGTAAATTGATTCCTTTGATCACAATTTTTAAAAAGATGTCAAAATTTATGTCTGAAGTCGTTTTTAAATTACAAATAGGGAATTTTGTTAAGGTATCCGCATTCGAAACGTTAGGAAACGCTACGTCTGAACCAGTTTAGGAAAATTGAAATGTAAATATAGTGTAACGCATACGTGGCCACCTTGGTCGCGACGCGACGGGAGGGCCGTCGGTTGTAATGATGCGGTGCAGAGTATCGTGCTTCACCTAAGTCCAGGTGCCCCAGTGATTTCCGTAAATTCAGTCAGAATTTTTATGTAAGGTGACTCATCGTCGTTGCTAAACACTGCCTTGACGCTAGCCTGCTCTTGGGAGACCAGACTTGCCATCTACTAAACGCCTGTGGGTGCAGTCAGGTAACAAGTGATAGTGTGTTAGAAAATCCGATCCAATGATCGCAGTGCTAACATCAGCTATGACATAAGTCCATCTAAAATCTCTACGGTGTCCCAGGTCAAGAGACAGATTCAGTAAGCCATAGGTTTTTATGGTGCTCCCATAGCAGCCTTTATTAGGGGAGCTTACAGCTACATTTACAAAGTGGTAAATAATTGACCCATATTAAAGGCCAATAACAAGCTTCCACAAATGGATATATGAGTAATCTAAACAAATTTACATAACTAAGTTAAGGTAACTTAGACTCTTGAGTATTACCACAAAGGGCTGATTTTTGGAAACAGCAGATGTCAGACCCAGTATCAATAACAAATCGACGCTTACTGTTGACCTCGGTAACAAATAAACGGCGACATAACCAGGTCTTGAGAGGAACAGTTAGCAGCCGCCATCACTGACTGTCGTTGAAGTTTCCCGAAGGCTTGGGTTACCAACTGCAAGGTGAGGTGCAACGAGTAGCTTTAGACATCATGAACCTCCGATGGTACCAGCACAGGTCCGACCAGCTCCTGGAGTTAGTACGTGACCATGTGGAAGTCTTGTCTCTGCGGCGCTGATTGTAGTCGGTGCTCAATGCAGCAACCTACTGCGTCAGCTGGTCCAGTCGACTTGTAATGGGTTGCATATGTTCATTTCTTGGTAGCGGTGCATTTGAAACAGCATAGACTAATTGGTGTCCTGTGGACACTTCCACGATGTGGTCAGCCAGTTAGGCAACCTTATGTAACTGCAAGTCGGCTTGTGCGGCTAGGATAGCCTAAACATTGTGAGGAAGACGTCTCAGCCATAGCTGAGGATGGACTCATCTTTGAGGTTAGAGCCAGCGAGCGAGCGGAGATGGCGTAGAAAATGAGATGGTTTACGCTCTCTAAGTTTTGCATCACACAGCAGCTGATTTACACGCTTCTTTTCTAAAGAAGATAATCTGCGGATAAGGTCAGCCTTCAAAGTTTCATCGGGGGGCACGGCAGTCGAGCGCGTAGCAAACACTGCCGTACTATCCTTTACTGGAACCATTTCGCCGCATTTTCGGGCCCCTATTTGAGAACCTCTGGATAAGACCAGAACGCAGAAATTTTCGTCATCCAGTAAACTATAATCACATACTTAAAATCCAAAATTTCAAAAATCCGAAGTTAAGCGAACTTGGAAAACGTTGATTCAATAACCAGTCAATTGTAGGCTTGATAAAGCTGCGTATTTCAATAATACTTATGTATAGGCGAGCCTGAAACAAACAATATACACAAAAAACCAGTACAGACGGACTTCTAATCATTGATAGAAGTCCGTCTGTACGTCTATTTTATATTAGATCGATGGTCGATTTGACGCTCCAAAAAGAAGAGAGCAGAAGTCAGAATTGTCAATGCTGAATGCATTTGTTGCACAATCAACAACAGCCTAAAATGATACACTAGCGTCCAATTACCAATACCAGTATGGGCTATTATCTCGCTTAACAAATATAGGTAGTTACTAACAACAGATATAACATTACGTGTATACAAAATTTACTTGTACCTACTAACGTATAAAGAATGTTCTACGGCCAAGTCACACAACATTTACTATAATAATAAAGAAATCGCAGTAAGGAACCTTAGACTTGGCACGACGTTGTCTAGATTTCATTACTTTTTAGAGATAAACAAGCAGCTCCATCGAGACTTGGCTAGTTTTTTACAGAATGTTTTTGATGGGATACTTATTATCTATAGGAGGACTTAAGAAAAGATCCTCAATTTCTGCGACCACAGACTCAGGTAGGATGCTATAAGTACATGGCAGTATTTGCTTTGGTCCTGTTTGATGCCTGAGTCTTAAAACTAGCCTCTTTTAGTGCAAACTATAAAGAAATCACAAAAGTTTTAATGGTACGAGTATTATAGAAATTTTCATCGTTAGTAATGTAAAAGAAATCGATCGATTCAATGTTTTCTTTAATTTTGTCTTTTTTTTTAGCGTCTTCTGATTGCCAAGAAGAGAAAAATAATATAGAGATGGTACTGTCTATATTGAAATATCTCAGGCTTTGGCACGTAAACCAAAGTAGAATCGACTCCGGAGAGTTTTTTTAAAATACCTACTACAGTGAAATAAAGTTAATTAAATTAAAAATGTACTGCAGTTAGATAAAATAGTGTAAGAGCTAACTTACCTTAAACTAACCAAACAAACAAAGAAATAGTTTATTATGATTTTGATTTATAATTCACTAATATATAACCAACGAAATAAAGTTAAAATACGATTGAACGATTCGTGATTAAATTCAGAAAATAATATAGTTTAAAGTATTAAAAATCATTGATAGGCGTTAAAACAGTAAAATAAATTTGGATTTAAATCCGCGATGCGTGCGTCAGGTTAAACGCTCCGTCTACAGCTAGTAGGTACTTTCGCTTGGTAAAACTAGTGATAACTTAAAGTGGCCACCTAACCTATCACTACAGCGTCTAGCTAATTATGGTTATAGTTGTACCTTCCGCTAAGAATCGCGGATCGAAGTTCTAATGGAATTAAATTACTGCCAAAGATTCGGAACCAAAAAAATCATGGCGCGACCGGAGGCGCTTTTTGGAATTTTGAAAGACGGTTCAAAAAAAGGTGGGACTTATAATGCGTTAAAAAATTATCTGGTATCCAGTCGTGCAGACGAGAGCAGTAGAACAAAGCTTCAGAAGGTGCAGCATGTTCCCGTAGCAGAGCAGAAGATGCGGAGCAGCTGCTGAAGTTTGTGGTGTCGCAGACCCAAACGGTTTCTTGCGCAAAGGTGCAGCTGACAAATAATACCCACAAATGTCTCTAGTGGGCTCTATGGAGCAGGTTCCTGCTGCGCAAATAAAATAGAGAAATAAGAAAGTGGAAACCTAAAGAAGGAAAGAGGAATAAATTGTACAAGCAAAATTACTTACAAAATTGTAGGCAGCAAAGACGGTAAGAAAACTGAGCTTCACAGACTGTAGCTCGTAGACAAATCTTTTAAAATGATTTTGATTTGGATTCTAGATTTTTATATGGTTTTTCTTGGCGTATTTTATGATTTAGAAAATATTTTGCTAAGTATTTGATACAATATCTTATTTATCCAAACAAATAATAAGCACCGAGAAAGGAAAATCAAAATTTTGAATCCACTGTCAATGAATACAAACAGCCAGTCACAATACATCGAGAAAGAAGCAAAAAGTATCGAACACTCAAAAACGAATATAAGCGGATAACGCTACACTACCTATACTCAACAGTAGATCTCAAATCACGCAAAAACATAAGTGTACCTTAGTGTTGCCAGAATGTTCGATTTCAATAACTTAGTCAGTGAATAATTTATTTATGTTTAGTTGTGGCCTCTTCCACAAAGTCCATTATTTATTTCGGCTCTGAATGCGCCTAATGGTCTTAAATATTATTGAATGTATTTTTCAAAATATTTAGTAAGTATTTTAAATTTGAATTTTCTTTGCTGATGGTAAATTGACGCTTGACGCTTAAATAAAAGTTTATTCTTTAATTTCGGTGTGAGAGTCAGCCTTATCGCGAATACAGCAGTGTCCACCACCCGCGATTACGCGAACCCACGTGATGACATCATTACTGCCTTCCAAAACACCGATGGCCAATTTGCCTTTTGTGTTTGTAACATTACAAACTCGCCCGTGTGTGAATAGCTTATTTTTTGTAAACCCAACAAATGCGTAGGTATCAAAACAAAAGGTGGATGAAATATTCTAATTATGTTTGTTGTTCAACGAATTCATTTCGTTTCATTTGTATGAAAAATTTCTCATCATCATAAAACATTTCTACACAACTATTAAAGAAAATAACTTAAGACAACCCTCTTAAATTTTTCATAATTGCAGCTTTAGTAGTCTTAAGTTTGCGTTGGTACTTCAGGACCTATTGATCTTGACACGCTGGCTTGTGAGACACAGTGTATTTTTACCCCCTCGCTGACGCCGGTTTGATATGCCCCACATTATTTTAGGTTTTGAGTCCAAACCAAAACATAAAATGGTATTCGTTTAAGTACAACGGCGATGCGTAGTATTTCTATTTTTCAATCATTTATTTGGGTATTTTTACCCCCTCGCTGACGCCGGTTTGATATGCCCCACAATATTTTAGGTTTTGACAGTTTAATAAAATGATAATGCAGTCTAAACCAAAACAAAAAATGGTATTCGTTTAAGTACAACGGCGATGCGTAGTATTTCTATTTTTCAATCATTTATTTGGGACAGACTTGGGCATTTTAACAACGTTAAAAATATGAAATTCGTCAAAATTTGTCGTACGTAAGATGAATATTCATGCATTCTTAAATATTAAATAATGTGAAACAATTTTGTGATAGTATACGGGGTTTAAAGGACAGCATTCCAAAAGCTAAATGATCAGTCAAGAAAACTGAACCACCTTCAGTGAATAAAACTTTCAAGAAACAAAAAAACATCGGAACCTCCATACAGTTTTCTTTCATTACATTTATTTAGGATAGAGTTGGACATATTAACAATGTACATAAATACGGAATCACGGAGATGATAAAAATTCGCGCAATCTTAAATATGAAATAACATGAAGCTATTCTGTGATATTATACGAGGTTTAAAGGATTCTTGAAGCTAAAAAGGCATGATCAGTCAATAAAATTGAACAACTTTCAGAGAATGAAACTTTCAGGAATAAGCCTCTCCTCTCCAAACTGTCCAAACAAGTTTTGAATTTCGTATGGAGATAATTTTTTTGTTAAATTCAGGAAAGTTTTGTTCACTAAATTAGTATTTTTGACTGATCATTGTCTTTCAGTTTTGGAGCAGCTGTGCCTTCCATCCTGTTTTTTTTTCCATGTAAATAAAAAAAAACTGATGACAAATCGCAAAAAAGAACATAAAAGTTCTTGTTGCCATCCATAAAACGCGTAAACCACGGAGAAGAAGAATTAATACTGCCATTAAAGTTGGGCTGGTCTTATGGACCCACTGAATAGGCATTTTTACGCGTCCCAAAGATGTTTGGGCCTCGTTTGGCTTAAGAAACAGACTCTCTTAGGTGTTTTTTATTATCTTCACTTTTAATTATTACTCTGTCAATTTCCTATGTTGCAGACACTTAATTTTTTGAAATTGGTGAAAAGTGTTTTTGGTTTTGTTTCTAAAATTATGCAAAATTTTTGTATGTTTGCAATACTTACAATTGATAAAAATCATTATTTCGTAGACATATTATTATTTTTTGTTGCTGTCTGTCCCGTCCAGTGGCTCTTTTTGCAGCTACTGAGAGCCAGGGAAGAGTAAAAGACGCCGGCGTTATTAAAAAAAAAGCTGTCTTGATGGGTTTAAGTCCGTCAATTAACAACAAAAGCCATGAAAGTCGTCCAAAAAACTGTTACAATTATAAACTTCTCGTCTTACATACAAATACGAGAAAGAAGTAACAATAGTATCATAGAAAATGGGACTTCTAATAAGATATTATTAAAATGAAGCCATTCAACTAGTCGATAACACCTATTTCTTAGTCTTCCTTTCTAATCGTTTTATTAAACTATACATTTATATTTTCCTTCTCTGGAATGGGGTTGTTCGTACCACTCAATATTTTGAGGTATGTATCAGCACCTACCTAGCAAGCTGGGCAACAAAACAAGCAGAGCAGAATGGAATTCGCCAGCAAACTTGACTGCGGTACTGATACTGCCTGCGATTTCGCAGGGCATTATATCAAACAAAACAAATAGACTTACAGATATTCCTGTGCCGCCGACGTAGACTGGCGATCTCGTGTGAGAAATCAGGATAGGTTAGGATTTGGGGGTACTGAAGATATCACCAGTAAATCAGTGAGGCCGCCTTCAGTGGCAGGTGCCAAAGTCACTTAATTAGTTAACAATTTACCAGAAAAAATAAATAAATTCAGTTAGCTGCAGCTCTCAAAGTAACCCGGGCTGATTCGGGTGGCTGATTCAGCTCAAATCTGGCCTTAAAATTAAAACAAAATCACATGTAATGTCCAAAGGTCAAGGCAAAGGGTTGCCAGCCTACATTTTACAAAACGTTACAAAATCGAACAAGGTAATTTTATGTTTAAATTCCTTATTTACTTTTCTGAAGACAATGACCGTCCTTTACTTCATTCCAGCTATGAAAGTGTGTCTAAACGCGCCTTGCAGGGTCGTTTGACGTGTTTGTGTTCGGAGAAACAAAGGTCGTGGCTTGACGTGATCTTGATTGAAAGTTCTTGTATCCGTGACAATCAATATTTACAAGAAACATCGGAGAACATATTTTCTTATCGTTCTTTCTTATATACTACTTACGATGAGGAAAAACATGTGTACTGTCGGACGGACCGTTGGTTGAGGTGAGAATGGCTTGTAGTTAAAAAGTTATATCTATTTTTAATTTCTGTTGCCAAGTACCTACTTTTAACCTTAAGAAAAATCCGGATTGAACGATACTTTGGGATGTTATTCGTGGTGAGGTTGATAGAGTGGAAATGTTGTGGAAACTTGAGTGAGGGCGTCATATTTATTTGTGTGGGATTGTATTATTTCGTTTCTGAAACCTTCCTTGCGGTAAATATTTCCAAAACATACCAAGTTTCGGCAGGTTCGTAGTAACTATTATATAATCTGTGGTTTCGACTCCGCTAGGTAGGAATCGGCTTAACAATTTTTTTTGCAATATATCAAATAACACTCGTTACATCCTCATATTAAACTCAAAGGAAACGGTTTAGAAAATATTAATATTGAATATATTTTTTATTAAATACGTAGGACCATTTTAGATAAAAAATTTGGTTGTATTAAGTTGAGTGGTAAAGCTTCCTTTACATATACAGAATGACCTGCAGGGGAAGAGGTAGTTGTAAAAGCGGGAAGACGGAGTGTCAATTGTATAAAATAAGAGGTAGACTATAACTCCATTGTCTGTGTTGCAAAATGGAAAACACGTAACGAAAAACAGCCTCTTAAGCAGTTTTCAACGAATAAGATATTTTGTTCACTTTTTCCCGGTGCTTATGATGTCTAAAAAAAGTCAGAACAGCGAAAATGTATGGAATTATTATCTAAATATTAGTTTTACGCATCGTCCCAAGTTTCTACAGGCTATTACGGAAAATTGGTAAAAAGCCACACAAAAAACATCTTAAAATATTGTCCACTTCGGATTTTTCGAAAACTTATCGACTTAAATACCTACAGCGTGAATCTGTATTAGTTTTGCACCCGAAACCCAGTGATTTTGCTCATGAAAACAAGCAACTTTTCCGAAGAAAAAATTTTTTTGCTTTAAAAAAAAATTTCTTCCCCATACAAAATGAGTCGATCACGTGACCACATTACTATGGAGAGGCGGAAATATTTTACGAGTAAAAGTTTTTCGTTTTTTTTTTTTCAAGCTGTATATGACGACCGAATTATTTTACGGTAGTTAAGAAAACGACATACCTGTTTTGAAAATAATAACGATTTATCTTGCTTTCTTATTATTGCCAACCATATACTGAACACGTTGCGAATCAGACAACTGATGGTTTTATTTCTATTGATTGATTGATTGATTTTTAAGTGTCTTTATTAAACATAAACATTAAAAAGTTCTACAATAGATCTTATTCATATTGTATACTATCTTTATTTTCTTAGTTACTAAGGCTGACTCACCTATTTGAACATTCGATATGTAGGGTAGTAATTTAAAATTCATCTGTAAAAAACATATTTCTTGCGAATACAGAACAATAATGTTAGTTTAGATTACTTACATTTTATAAATACACATATTTTAACCTAACAATTAAGCTATTTAAGCCACTTAATTCTTAATAAACAAATGTCAGGAAGGTATGCGCACAAAAAGAACGACTGAGACACTATCGATCATTCGATCGACCATCCGGTAGGTCTACTTTGTCATACACTAAGAAAGTAGTGATGAGGTAATTTGTACCTGTTATACGTACTCGAGTACGGCAATGATTTTAATCGGCTTTTACCAATATTTGAGACTAAAGTGTTACCGTGTTTAGGATTTTTGTGTAAGTAAAACTTACGTGATAATTTAAGAATGAAATCTTTTATAGTTGGAAAATTTATTTCTTTGTGAAGTTTTTGTAAATTAGTTTTAAACTTTGTATTATATGCTATTTTAATTGCTTTGTTTTGCACAGTTTGGATCTTTTTGTAATGTGTATCAGCCAAACAGCTCCACACAGGAGCCGCGTGAGAAAGACCGGGCCGAACTAAAGTTGTGTAAATACGCAGTTTTGTGTGACTACTGATTTTAGACTTTCGGTTAAGTACTGGTCGCAAGGCATTAATCGCTTTACAGCCTTTAAGCACGAGCTTCTCAGAATTTTTAGCCCAATTTAGTTTGTTGTCCAATGTAACACCCAGGTACTTTACTGACTTGCTCCAAGGCACAGGGTGATTTTTAATTTTGACAACTCTCTTGGGACATGACCGTTTTCTTGTGAAAAAGATGCCTTCTGTTTTTGTAGAATTCAGTTTAAGCTTCCATTTAGTGAAATAGTGACTTAAAAGATCAACAGACATCTGAAGTCGCCATATGACTATGTCAATATCATCTGATGATGTGTAGGTAGCCGTATCATCAGCATATATGGCAAGGTGCGTGTGCGGTTGTTTCGGGATATCATTAAGATATAGAATAAATAGATAGGGCCCAAGGATTGACCCTTGAGGTACACCTGCTGGAATCAGTTTAGGAGCCGATGAGAGTTCACCTATGAAAACCGAGAACGAGCGGTCAAGTAAATATGACTCGACAAGTTTTACAAGTGACATAGGTACGTGAGCATTGATAAGTTTGTGTAGAAGACCAGCGTGCCAAACTGAGTCAAATGCTTTTTCAATGTCTAAAAGTATCATGCCAGTAGACTGTCCTAAGTTAAGGCCATGGGCAATGTGTTCCGATACTCTAGCCAGTTGCTGAGTAGTTGAATGCGATTTGCGGAAGCCAAACTGTTCTGGTATGATAGTACTCTCAATAGTTTTCGAAAGTCTTGCAATAATAATGGACTCAAAGAGTTTTCCAAGGCTGGGTAGAAGACTGATAGGACGATAACTAGTGGGGATAGTTTCATCCTTACCCGGTTTCTTTATTGCAATTATTTTTGCTGTTTTCCAGTCCGAGGGAAAATGACATAGGTGTAGACAACCATTGAAAATTTTTGTTAGAAAAACAACGCATTTCTGGGACATATTTTTTAGTAATAAGTTGTCCAAACCATCATAGCCAGGTGCCTTACGGCGCTTCAATTTATTCAGCAATTTACGCACTTCAGCTGGTCGCACTGGATTAAGATGTTCGTGAGAGCAATAATGGAAAAGTTTGTCAAGAGATTCAGAAACAGCACTTTCGATTTGAGGGTCAGTAGCCCAAGATTTTGTTAGATTCATGTTTTCAAGAAACGCTTCAGCTAGTGCATCACACTGTTCTTGAGGGGATTTTGTGAAAGAACCGTTGGGTGTCTTAAGCGGGGGAATGCTGCATGGCTTATAATTAATAGACTTCACAACACGCCACAAGTCACTACCAGGATTGTCAACCTTGGATAGTTTGTTGCTCCAGTTGACATCGTTAAGCTCCGTAATGGCGGCTGAAATACCTCTTTGAAGATTGTTTATTTCCTTGGAACGGCATCGTTTGACGGTGTGGTTTGTTTCATTCAGGTTAAGTCTACGTAGCAGATTTTTGTATTTTATGATAGTTTTGATGCGTCTTGGTAGTTTGACCGCAGGTGAGCATGAATTGGTAGGAGTAAATAATTTTCTTCCTTCTATCATGGTACGTGTCAGCAGTCGTATACTATTTTCAATATCATCAATAGTATTGAAAGTGGAAGAGGTAAGAACTATGTTTTGATCTAAGTATGCTCTATATTTTACCCAGTCAGCTTTACTGTAGTTAAAAGTGATTTGAAGTTTACGTGAAAATTCGCCGCTTATTGTAAAAGTTACAGGAAGATGATTAGATGAGAGTTTAGTAAGAGTTACAGGTTCAGAAAACTGAAGCACATTCTTAACCAAGACTATATCGGGTGTTGACGCAACACGTGTTATATTATAGTGGACTAGAGTTGGGGTAAATGGTGCGATGATTTCATATTCATTGTTAATCATGTGATCAAAGAGTACTTCACCATGAGAGTTGGAAGTGCAGCAATTCCAATATGGATGCTTTGTATTAAAATCACCCATAACCAGTAACTTTTTATTTGTAGATAGGACAGCATCTAGATCACATGTAAGAAGTGACAAATTAGGGGACTGATACGCTGAGATTAGTGTTATATTACTGCCAGATAGCAATAATTCTACACCTATGCACTCAAGGTTATGTGTTTTCGGTAGAACTACAGGTGAGTGTATTATATCTGACCTAATTAGAATCGCAACACCCTGACCTCGGCCTTCGTTAGATTTATCTAGACGGTAGCAACAGAAACCTGGAGTAGTTAAATTACATTTTGGGGATATTCTAGTCTCCGAAATAGCAATAATATCTACTGATAATTCAGTAGCTAAGTCTAGCAGCTCAGTTATTTTTGTGCGGATACCATCGGCATTCCAATATAATAAACGTAACTTACTGAAATCATACATATTGACCTAGGTGAGTCAAAATTAGAATCACTTTATCCATCATATTAGTACATGCGAGAAATTGATTTTTTATAGTTTTGATAGCCATTAGAATCTGTAACATATCTGTTGTTGCCTGATCGTGGATGTTATTGTTTGGGGGTAGAAACTGACTCTGGGGTACGGCTCCTGTCAGAACACTGTTCCAGGCACGGCCATTGACCATGGCCGCCGTTTTGATCGGGTTGCTACCATCAACGACGCTCTTTTTAAACGGGATCTTTATATCCTGCTTGAATTTAATTTCTGCTTGTCTTTTAGCAAGTAATTCAATATACTTCTTCCGCTCTTCACATTGCCGAAAGTTTGCAGGATGGGCTCCATTACAATTACAGCACTTTGCTGGTTGATTTCGATCATTTTTAGGACATTCTTCAGTCGCATGGTCTCCTGTACATTTCACACAACGGGGAGGCAGGTTACAGTTTTTTGACGAGTGTCCAAAATTCTGACATCTAAAACACTGGGTGCCATATAAGTTGTTTGCATGATATTTCCGAATCTGGACGACACAATTACTAAGGTACTTTATTTGCCTGAATTTTGCCATATCGCTTCCAGGTGGCAGTTGTACAAGAAAAGGTGGACTTGTTACCACTTTCCCACCGGAAACCTTCATCATGCGTACTACAGGATCCTTAAAACCTAAGGATACAAGTTCCTCTTGTAAGTGGGATTCAGCGTAGGCAGGAAGACCAAAGATAACAGCTTTCAGAGGCTTCTCGTCTTTACGCGAGAAGGTGTGATATGCAATGTTTTCTTTACGCAATCCTTCTTTAACAGCCTGGTGGCTCTCGGCAGAATAGCAGATGATTGAAATTTTATTATTTCCTTTGTACTGCACATGAAAACTTCGGGTATACCTGCTAATGAGGGTTTTGATGTACTCGTGAGTCCATTCGCGCCTGAGCTCCATCATGATAATCATAAATAAATGGGTCAATTCTCCAACGTCTCATGAAAGTTAGGTAGCTTATTAATATTGGCGGCAATTTAACTGAGCATCAATGATCAAATATGAAGCCTGTATGATCCTCGTAAGGTTAGTGGTTAGGAATCAGCAGTTATTCTTGGGTTTACAGATGTTATGCTATCGTCAACCCCCTCAAATTTAATCATGAAGACCTTGTTACTTCGCGACTCAAAATAAGAGATACGTCTCACAATCAGATAACTGAGTAATTCGAGTCAAGAGCCACTCCTTCTTCACAGTCAACTTCGCGATTTCATTATGTGACCCAGTAGATAATAAAAAAAAATAATAAAAATCTTTATTTTCTCTCACAAACATTTAAAAATTCAGGGATATGTGATATAACAAAATAAAAATTATGTGCAAAGAAATGTTTGTGAGAAACTGGAGCCTAAACTAAGTTTTCACCTGTGTCTTAGGACTCCAGGTTCCCACCCTCTTCTTATGGTACAAAGTTAGTTTCCGTTTGTGGTACAACTTTGAAAGGTAAGACAAGAAAAACATAGAAGAAAAAATAAACAAGTAGTTACAAAAACTAAACATTGAAAATTTAAACTAAGCACTTTACGTGACATAAAGGTGACGGCATTTTATGAGCACAAGATTGTGTAAGGTTTGCATTGTAAAACAAGATGTATTATATGTTATGTATGTATTTGTGTTTATTATGGTTTGTGTTGTAAATGTAGATGTGTATTGATACATGTACGTATTTGTATTTACTGCATAATCTCTAGTAGTTTTTCAGTTTCATTGTAATTAAGTGTCAACAACCAGTTAGTTATTTTCTTTTTTGTCTCATTTTTGTTAAGTTTGTGTATGTGTAATGCTTTATTTATTTTATTGTACACCCTTCCACTTCGAAAACGGAAAAATCGTTGAGAAAATCGAAATGAGGTTCTTGCTGGCTCTTGTGTGCATACAGTCAGGTGTCTTCTTACATTTTGTGTAATATCCTGTGGCAGGGATTTGTGTTGTCGTATGGCGGTTAACGGAATATAAAGTTGGCGAACTGTGAGAACTTTGGTGTCACGATAAAGTGCTATTGTAGGATATGGTCGTGGTTTGAGGAAAGTGACTTTAAGTATCATTCTTTGTGTTCGTTCAAGTTGCAAGAGCCTAGTTTTAGTTGCTCCACCCCAGGACACAATACAATATGTTAGTACCGATTGGATAAGATAAAAAACTCGATCGAAAATCTGCACAGCTAAAGAAAAATACAATACTTTCGTTGAGAAGTGAAGATATCATTTTTATTTGCCACACTCTGGCCCCAAAGAGCCACCATACTTAGTATTTGGTGAACCCATGATCAAAGAAATTTTTTGGTTAAAAGTGGCCGTCAGGAAACAAAACAACAATATTGTAGAGTTAGTGCGGTACTATATTTTTTAACTTTTATATAGTGGGTGCAACAGCCCTAAAGAATGTGAATTTGCCTAAAAACTGAACACCTTTCCCTAAGGAACCATAGGTCGAAATATGAAAAAAAAAAAATTGCCTCCCATAGAAACTAAATAAGCTAATAGCGCATTTTTTATGGGAGGTCAAAACTGTTTTTTCATATTTCGACCTATGTTCCTTGGGAAAAGTTGTTCAGTTTCATGGTTTGAGTAACATACTAAAAATTATGTTCACTATTTCATGAGAACCTTATGCGCTAGGATATGAAAATTCCATGCAACCGCTGCGCCGGTCGAAGTTTTTAATTTTAGTCCCGCATTTTATTACAAAAGAAAGCAATGAGACCGTGTTTCGTTTTTTAGGGTTCCGTAGTCAACAAAAACATTTTTTTTTTTTAATAAATAGTTTCGTCATGTCCGTCTGTCTGTCTGTCCGCGGCCTAGCTCAGAGACCCTTCGTACTAGAAAGCTGAAATTTAGTATAGACATGTATTTTATTTACGCCAAGAAAGTGGTAAAATAAAATCGAAGAAAATATATTTTTTTAGGGTACCTCCCCTAAAAGTAAAGTGACGCGTGATTTTTTTTTCTTGTTTACACCATTGTGTGGGGCATCGTTGGATAGGTCTTTTAAAAATAATGTGAGTTTGCGAAAAATATCCAGCTTGAAAGCGCAATTTTTTGTTGGAGTAGAGTGTCACGTAAACAGTAGTTAATGGAAATGTGGAAAAATTCATAGTAATAGTATATATGATGAAATTAAAAGGGAAACTATCACAGCTAAGTAGGCTTTACAGGTTAATGAGCTATCGCTGAAAAACTGGAAATAATTTAAATAGCAATCAGGCGTTAGGACCTCGCTGAGTATTAGAATATAAACATTTTATGTTAAGAATGTTATGAGATACTTAGACAACACCTGCTTTGCGATAAAAATCGTAAAAAACTACGGAACCCTATATTGCGCGTGGCCCGACACGCACTTGGCCGGACACGCACTTGGCCGGACACGCACTTGGCCGGACACGCACTTGGCCGGTTTTTTTTGTTGGCAGGAATGGGTTTCGGGTTTAAGAATATTGAAGTTTAAATAATATAAGTAGGTATTTAATACACATTTCTCTATGCAACATTCTTGTTTCTATGTGTAAGAATTATTTTTGTATAGTACCTATACAATCATTTCACGAAACATATACCTACCTAAAGTATAGCATCAAAAAAGTGTAAGTCGACTGCTACAATGTTTTTGGAACAGAGTCAACAAGAGAAGACCAGCTTCTTTCATCTCGAGCGGAGAAAGAAAAGAATAGCATAGAATCTCGTCGGATTCCTTCCTTCTCTGATATTTTGTGATTGTGACCTGCTAGGTCAACGGGAAATACCCAATGGGGTTTGGTTTGTTTCATAAATTGTGTGGTGATAGAGACATAACAGCCATTTCATAAATCGCTTTGACTTACAACTTATCACCTGTAGCTGCGAAAAAATCTAGCCAGCCAGATCTCTGTCCGTCCTCTGCCTAAATTGACGTACGACAATATTTTCCATTTTGGTACGGAACCCTACGATACACCGCAGGATATAACCCATACTTGGTTGATATTCCACACATTCGCACAAAGCGCTTTGAAACATCTTTTATAATGCTCACTGCTAAAGAGCTAAAGATATTGTTCCCGAGTTCATATAACCCGAATCTATTCAAGTCGCGAGTGAATAGGCTTCTTCTGGGCAAGCTTGTTCCATCGTCGACCTCATCTCTGTCTTCAAGTCTAGATCGAGGTCAAGAGTAAGCCCATTTTCATAAAAAAAAACCTGCACTGAAACTAAAATCCTGCTCGAAAAAAAGCCTTTTACCTCTTTACCAAAATTTGCTATCAATATAGTTTCAAGGGTGTGCGCGTTTCTTCTAGTTTGGATTGACTGAAATCCTTTTTGTTCGTTTTACGATGAATCATGTTTTGCTTGTCAAAGTAAATTTTCCCAATATTAGTTCATTCCAAATTAATTAATTGGTTAATGCAATTTACTCAAACAGACCGTTGCAACACGATAATTGAAGGACCCATCTGGCTATTTGGTTTTAAATAGGTGATTAAACTAGTTTGCAACTAAATTGCTAGTGGAGTGTGATAAAAACATACAATTTCGTAGAGTTATAGACGCAATTTATTTGTACGAAATTGTTAAACCTAGAAAGCACTAAATTGTCTTATCAATCCATGTAGATTTAAATAATATAATTATAAAAGGCGTTTTCTAACTGATAAAGAGATTTAGATTTTTTAGAAAAGATCACCTAGTGATGTGTTTATTTTTATATTTACAGCAATTTTTGCATAATTCTCTACGACAAGTTTTTGAAATATATAATTCTTTATTGCACATACAAGAAGGGAAAGTCAAAAGAAAATTGTTATCATTATTTTGTCGTCCTGCAGCACGTCAGTAAAAATACTTTCAACGTTATGGCATGGTGATAGAGTTAAAAATGTTTCCACAGCGTGCGGTTGATCGTACAGCTAAACTCTACTTCTATGTCATCTTTCTATGTTATCTAGTAACAACTTTATAAAAAGGGCAGATATTGAAATGTCGTCATTAATTTATGTGTAAGCGGACAGCGATCGCTGATAACGTTTCGTACCTTACCACAAAATAGCAGCATTAGCAGCACTGTATACTATCGGTGTAGTAATATCGATACAAATATAATAATGTGTACAATATACCTATTTTCCAGCAGCTTGACGTACTGAGACATCGCAGCGCCTGTAAATATTGTCTAATCATAGGTAGAAAGGTTATCGAAAATAATTGAAAAATATATGCCTGAACCGATGCCTCAACAGTATTTTTTTTGGAAAACTTAAAAATTAAGCAAAAATTCAATACCATTTTGAAACAATAAGAACACCCAAAGTCACTTTACAGATCGAGCTTGCACAGGACAACTAGTTCCGGCTATTTTAAGTCCTCGCAATGAAACAGAACAGGCTGCTCGAGCGAAGCAAAATATTTTTAAGTGCAATTTCCAAACATGTTTGAGAGAACCAGTATTTCTTTAGGAAAGTTGCTTGTTTGTATGAGTAGAGTTACTAGGCTTCGGGAGCAAAACCAATGAAAATTAACACTGTATGGTCGCCCGTGTGGTGCCGGCAAAGAATAGTACCAACCCATCTCTACCCGTGGGTGTCGTAAGGGGCGACTAAGGGATTATGAAGCGGAGGATGGGCAGCAGCATCTTTCTGTGCATCGTACCATATTACGTACTGCAGTCACCAACAACCATGGTCCTTGGTGCCAGCCGTAACGCTAACAAGCGTGGTGACTATGGTAGGTACTGTACTTACTTACTTGGATGTATCTACAATTTCGAATTACAAACTAAATTGAGTTGAAAAATCAATTCCATCATATTTACGCGAATAGAAGGAGAAATCAAACGATTTCTTCTTCTTTTCCCGTAAGTATGATGAAAACAATCTTTCTGGTGCTTGTGCAATAAAATGCAGCTCTTGCATTGTCCTAAAAAAAAAATAAGCATATATGTTGTTGAACAACTTTTTCGACGAAACATTGGTGCATTAGCTCTTAAATTTGAAAAACCATTTTAAACGAATTGGAAACGAGCTGTTCTTTTTACTTGACTAAGGCAAAAAGGAGGGTCATGATATACGATTGATTAGGATTACATAAATTCAATATTTTTTTAAGTAGGAACTAAATGACGAGTAAGTTGTAGTACCTACCTAATCCTTTTTTTGAATTTTTTCTGGTGTTTGTGCAATAAAATGCAGGCCTTTTATTGTCCTATCAAAGAAAAAGCGTATATTTTGTTAGAAAACTTTAAATTTTCTCATTTTTCTGTGTTCTATTTAGTATTCAAAGCACAGCGTCAATAAAATCAGAACGCTTAGTAACTTATAATTCAATTTTCAAAGCTCCGATAACTAAATTGGTGCTACCAAAAGTTTGTATTAGTTGATAAACGGCTCTGCGCTGCCTTTTTTGTAAATTAATATATGTTTCCATCAAGTCGATCAGGTTTTGTAGGTAGTAATGCTATGTAAAAACCAGTATTCATGTCAAATCCCTTAGATAAAGTAGCCAACTTACTTACTTAACATCCTCCGTTGTCCAGTGGTGAGAGCGCTCGTCTCTCGCTCCAGAGGTTTTGAGTTCGATTCCTGGTTGGAAAACTGTCGAACAAAAACCTCTTTATGCAACCTCCCCAGTTCGGTTAGGACATTGTAAGATAAATCGCAAGATTTTCCGAAAATTTGATGATTCCGTGCTTCGGAAGGCACGTTAAGCCGATGGTCCCGCCTACTTTATACGGATGTAGTCGTGAATAAGCCATGTCAGAGGCTTATGGCGGCTCAACAATTGACTACAGGTTTTGTGAGGTCGGTCATTGACCTTGGAACCCACATTGATTTGATAGATTATTGTCTACACAAGAAAAATAAGATAGTATTTTCAAAGTCTAAATGAAATATTATATTCTCTGGTATAGTTTTAGCGTGCTCGTTTTAGGTTGAAAATTCATTCTGTGATAAGAAAAATACAATTTTCGTATCAATATTAAGATCCTACGTAACATATTTTGTTGGTAAGAGTATAAATACACTTACCTACTTCATCATTCTCTTGCTTGCCATTTTGTTTTGTTGCTATGTTGTTAATGCAGGCGGGCGAGGATTTATCCGACGATGATCTTCCAGGACACCATCTTCAGCAAATCTCCTTACCCGAAAGCTAACAAAAAGACAAAAATTCCTAAAATTACCTGAATGTTTCTATTACCAATATTATTGTTGGGTCCCATACACTTTATCTATACACACATAAAATCATAAACTCGCCGAAACTTTTGCCCTCTTTTACAATAATCCCTCCTTTCCCTCTTTCTCTTATTAGAAAACACAATTTTGGACTTAGTAGCGTCTTACAACGTAGAGGTTAGATTTGCACTGCAAATATCAAGCTTAACGCGCTCTTTATTGTAAGTACTTGTAAAGATAAAAGATTCAATTTCAATTCAATTCAATTATTTTATTTCAGATAAACATCCATAATATGTTAGTAATAATAAGAACTTATCAACTAATGTTAGTACTTATATTAATTATATTACAAATATGTACTTCGTCTTGGAAGCACATGCAATATGGTCCAGTGTTTAATAAAAGGACCCTGCACCATACCCGCTACTATACTCAGGAGACTGTTGCCACTGTCACGCACCCTGCGCATCAGTGAAGCCGTTCTTTTTCGCATTATGGCGGCAAAGCCATCAACGTGTGCCTCCGCGAACATCCCTGATGCGCTGCAAAAACGTGGCAGCCGCAACAGCATCCTGAATATATTATTGTATAGAACTCTGAGAGAGCTCAGAGCTTTCTGTGTATAGTTGACCCATAGGCTGCAGGTGTAGAAGGCCTGGCAGTATGCTTTAAACAAAGTAACCTTCACGCTATTCGAACACCTTGCAAACCTACGGGCCAACATATTTCCACGCACAGCTAGCGCCCTACGCTCTCTCTCTATATCTGTTTTGTCATCTAAGGACTCAGAGACCCAGTGCCCAAGGTACTTAAATTTGGCCACCCTTTTAAGAGGAGTTCCGCATAGGATGACATCCGGAATCATGTCATAGCATTTGCTACCCGCTTTAAATACTAGGAACTCGCTCTTAGTAGCATTGTACCGTAGGCCATGAGCCTCTGCATACCTCTCACAAATTCTCAACAACTTCCTGAGGGCGTCTATTGAAGGACTCAGCAGCACCATATCATCGGCGTAACTAATGTTGTTAAACATAGTCCCGTGCACAGAGCATCCGATCCTGGTGCTGCTGAGCTCCTCAATTAGTCGGTTCATGTACAGATTGAAGAGAGTCGGCGAGGTCAGGCCCCCTTGCCTCACGCCGCACTCCAACCTGTACATGTCCGACGTTGAGCCTGCCCAACGCACATAGTTGTACTGATTATTATACCAGTACCTAAACAAACTAATCAAATCTCCTGGAAGACTTGTTTCATCCTGTAGCTTTTTCCACAACCTGTCATATGATACGAGATCAAATGCTTTGGACAGGTCGAGGAAGCAAGCGTAGATAGGGGTTTTCCTCTTGGTGTAGTACTGGACGGTATTCTTTAGGCAAAGAATAGCTGTTTCTGTTGACAAGCCGGGTCTGAATCCAAATTGAGCGTCATGCAGTGTGATATGCTTCCTTAAGTGCCTATCAAGAAGACCGTCCAGTACCTTTCCCACTATAGTAGCCAAGGATATCGGTCTATAATTATTAAGACTAGCGAAGTCACCCGTCCTGTTCTTCACAATTGGTACGACTACGGTTTTTATCAATTCTTGAGGTAAGTATGAATGTGTAACGCACAGTGAGAAGAACAAGGCGAGCACTCTAGGCAGATGTACACTTCCATGCTTTAAATGTTCCACACTGAGGAAGTCATGTCCCGGAGACCTACCGCGTGTCATCCCCCCGATTACGGCCGCCACTTCCTTGGCCGAGAAGCGGACAGGTGGGGATTGATCTTTGTTCTCGAGATCAGAAGAAAAACTCGCGGAAGGCCCCAAGGGCGATCTGACTTCAAAGTGTTCCCTGAATAGTTCCGCTATTTGAGCAGGCTCACTTACACCCTCCACACTCACAGGTAGACTAGACCTAGGATCTGACTTTTTTGTTTCTTTCCAAAACTCTGAGAATTTTTTCCCTGAATGGTGAGATGCTAATATGTCCATACGGATTTGGTCTTTATTATCCTGGCACCACCTTAGTTTATTTTTAAAAATTCTCTTAGTTTCCCGCATTCTGTTATACACCGGTCCACTGTTTGGTTTGCCATAGTTGATCCATTCCAAAAAACTCGATCTAGCCTCCCTATGATATGTACTTACATATTTATTCCATCCTGTTATATAAGATCTTTTAACAGAAGTCTTACAATTTTTGTCACCGTTACTCTGTATTGCCGCAGTCTGTAAAATATGAATGATTGAGATGTACATGTTATTTATTACATTTCTATGCTCAGCATTACTACACAATTTTTCTCCACAATCTCCTAACTCTAGAGGATAGTTGATATTTCTTAAGTGTTCAAAACAATAGTCAGAATACAATTTTATTTGATGCTGTTCCCTAACACCCCAGATAACCTTACTCTTTTCAATAGTGCTATCAGTAGTTTTAGGTGTAAGTATGTTAAGATTACAAGTTAACTGTAAGGGATAGTGATCAGACCACGACAATTCATTTCTAACGCGAACATCTATAACTGAACTTCTAGCTGCCTCCGACACTATACAATGGTCTAACCAGCTTCTGGTCCCATCAATGTCACTAATAAACGTATATGTGTCTAATGCACTAATTATTTCCCAGTCTACACACCTAAATTTCTGCTCCACACAAAAATTGTGTAGTTCACGACCAAATCGTTTTTTCATGTCCGCATTAAAATCACCTAATACAAAAACACAATCTATACTACTCTCCTCAATTATTGCACGAATTTCGCCCAGGCACTCAAGAAATTCGGCTAAGTTTTCTAATGAACTATCATCAGTAGGCATGTAAACTGAGAATAATAGAAACGACCGATTTACAATTTGCACCTTAATTGCTGACACTCGATCGCTGTTACACTCAATAACAGAAACATTATTAAATATTCTTTTGCGCCATAAAATCCCTAAGCCACCAAACGGTCGTCCGCGGAGCACTCCCTTAGAAGTGTCTACAGACGACTTGCCCGTATAAGCGAATTCCGGGTCGATGGATCCGAGATAAGGTAAGTCATGTGACAGCAACCAAGTTTCTTGTAAACAAACAAAGTCAGCCGTTTGGCATAGCTTTTTTACACAGTCAATCGACCTAGTAACTGATTTGCAATTAAAACTATAAAATATTGCGTCATATGATAAATAACTATCCATTAATAGTATTTTTATTGTCTTTTCTATTCGTTTCTCTATCGATATTTCTATTGATGTAAACAAAACGTCTAAATGATACACCTTCGGGCCAGAGCTCTTCGTTCAAGAATAGATTTATCTTAGGTTGTGGTACAAAGACTTTGTAAGCGTTGTAGTTCCTTTGTATTTTCGTGTTAATTTTTTTCAATGTGACAATGCATTGTGTTTTTTGAGAAATGTATTGGATAATCCTCTTCCGCTTTGCTAGCTGTCAAAGTAGGATCACTGTTTACGTGCTCGTGACAAATAAATCAAATTTATGTGCATTTTCGTACTATTTCACAACAAATCGTGTTACAACTTACGTCTAATACAGTGCGTCGCCCGAATTATAGTGAATATTCGTAAACTTGCCGTGCATTTTGATGAAAAATTGATAAAATTGTGTCGAAATATATACATACACATCTACAGCTATTTACATTGAGTGAGTGACATTTGACTGACAGTGAACGAAACGAATTTATTAGACCGAAGAATAGATAATAAACTTCCGGTGGCTGACGTTTGTTGCTCGGTGTTGCTAGTGCAAAAAACGGTTATAATCGGTATTGATCCGATACTGGGCAATGATGGACGCTACAATGAATAAATATGCCGATCCTGATATGTCAGTATCCGAACCGGAAGAAATCGAGCAGTCTCCAGAATACGTCACCCGAGATGATCGCAAAATGTTTACGTATTTCTCCGATTTTAAAGAAGAAATGAGGAAACTTATGACATACTTTACAGCTTCACAGCAGCAAGAAATTCAAAATGTCAATTCTACCTTGAAGAAAATGCAAGAAGCCAGTGAGAGCCAAAATGCCCTGTTAACGTCGCAAAATGAAGAATCTAAAAAACGTATTGAACAGCTTGAGAAACGAGTAAAGGAAGATCGAGAGTACATTGTGGTTTTGGAGCAAAAGTTAGAGGACACCCAAATTGGACTTCGTAAGAGTAACTTTGAAATAAAAAACGTCCCAAAGAAAGACATGGAAACAAAACAAGATCTTATTGAAATGGTTCTTAGGTTGTCTGAAAATGTTGATTGCACAATGAATAAGTGTGATATTAAGGACATATATAGGGTTCGCGGGAAAAGTTCAACCCAAAATACACCAATTATTGTTGAGACCATTTCTGCTATATTGAAGACTGACCTAATGAGAATGGCCAAAGCTTTCAACAAAAAAAACCAAACTAAATTGTGCGCGAAGCATCTGGGATTCAAGAACAATGTAGACACTCCAATCTTTCTTTCGGAGCATCTAACTACGAAAGGATCCTGTCTGCACTTCCTCGCTCGTGACCTTGCCAAATCCAAGGGCTATAAGTTCTGCTGGTCAGCCTATGGCAGGATCTATGTAAGAAAAGATGAACGATCCCCAATCATCTCGATTAAGTGCGAGGAACAAGTACACCATCTTCTTCAGTCAGAAGGCTGACTATACAAAAATAATATTACTGGTTGCATTAATTGTATGAATTTCATAAAGATATCAGCTCTTTTGTATGTAGAATTTATGTTTCTGCAACTGCTTAAGGCTATACATATCTGTGTAAACCACAAATATATATATGTAAGTACAAAACACATTATTAACAACTCACTTCTTTTATGCCAGTTCACACATACACTCTACTATCAGAACACCACACAAAATCAAATACAATTACACCCATATCTCTGTCCCACACACAGTAACCTACTCTATAAACAAACCAAAAGTACCGACCTTAAACCACTATCATTAAAACAAGTCAAATCATCCATTTTCATAAACGGACCTTTGCTGATGGTGCACAAATATCATACCATTGCTAAATTGAAGTGTTTACACCTGCTTATCTGTAACAATGTGTGATATCCAAACATTAAATGAAATAGACAGTTTAGAGGTAGCGCATACTATTGAATGTGACTGTACAGAGCTTGGGAAATATTTAAATATTAATAAGAATGACCTGACTATAATTTCTCAGAACATCAGAAGCATATACTGCAATTTTGATGACTTTATGATAACTTTGTCTAGCTTTTCATTTGAAACTGATATAATTATCTTAACAGAATGCCGACTTAATGAAAACAAACCTATTCCTCAACTAACAAACTACCATGTTTACACCACTACATCCCAAATAAACCAAAATGATGGGGTAGTAATATATATAAAAAATACACTTAAACATAAAATAAAGGAAATAAAATTGGCCCAAGCATCGTGTCTCCAATTAGAAGTTCTTAGTCATGTTGTTCTTTGTATCTATCGCTCTCCCTCTATGGCCAATGCAGAAAGCTTCATAGATTCTTTAAGTACACACTTAGAGACTTTAAATTCAGTAAGAAATATCATAATTTCGGGTGACATCAATATTAACATTAAAACTAAACCTTTAGAATCATACTATGAAAATAAAAACAGGCTTAATTATTTAAATATGTTATCGTGCTATGGGATATTACCCGGGCACACAATACCGACTCGTGGGAAAAACTGTTTGGACCACTTCATGCTAAAGATTAATAAACAAAAACTGGCAGCATCTATTGCGATACTACCTACAACCACCTCGGATCACTTTACAACGTTTCTCTCTTTAGCAAAGTTAAAAAATCGACCAGTAGTAAAGAAGACCAAAACAACTATAAACTTCGAAGAGGCTCTTAAGTTCTTACAAAATAAGAACTTATCTGAATTACTTTTCTGTGATGACCCAAATATTGTGATCAGCTCTTTAATAGACAAGATAACTGAGACTGTAAAAATAAATACTAAAATTATAAATATACCTAAAAATAAACGAATCATAAAACCTTGGATAACCACAGGAATATTACGGTGCATTAAAAACAGAAACAAACTACAGAGAAACGTTCGTAGTGACCCACACAATGAAATATCTAAATTAACATATATCCGGTATAGGAATTATTGTAATAATTTAATAAAAAAACTTAAGCGTAAATATGAAAAGGAACTAATAAGTAAATCAATTAAAAATAACAAATTGTTATGGAAAAATATAAAAAGTATTACTTACAGTAGCAAAACACGTGCAACAAACAATGAACTATTTAACATTAAATCATCTCCCACTGAATCTGTTAATTTTATTAATGAATATTTTGCAACCATTGGTAAAAATCTTGCACACCAAATTAGCCCTAACAATAACAATGAGGAAAACAATATTTATTTGGACAAACTACCAACCCAAACAAATTCTTTTGTATTATTGCATACGGACCAAATCGAAGTAAACAATATCTTAATGAACCTTAAATCTGACAGTGCCCCGGGCTGGGACGGTATCTCTACAATCTTTTTAAAATATGTAAAAAGTGAAGTAATCCCTGTAATTACTCATTTAGCTAACCTTTGTTTTGATAAGGGAATATTTCCATTTCAATTAAAACAATCTATCATTACTCCTGTATACAAGGGTGGGGACAGAGATGATATCGGTAACTATAGACCTATTTCGGTTCTACCAGCGATATCAAAAATACTTGAGAAACTCTTAAATGTTCGTCTGCTAAATTACATAACAAAATTCAATATATTATCACCCTCCCAGTTTGGTTTTAGAAAAGGAAAATCCACGGAAGATGCGGTTATTGCGTTAACTTCTTTAGTAGCGGGACAGTTGGATAAAAACAAAAGAAGTTTATCAGTATTTTTGGATCTTAAAAAAGCGTTCGATACTGTCTCTCTCCCCATCCTTGTAAGGAAATTAGAAAAAATTGGAATTAGAGGAACCCCACTTTCTTTGTTCAGCGACTATCTTAGCGATAGAAAACAAAAAGTCAGGTTGGATTGCTACACCAGTGAGGATGCAGTGGTGTCTTTTGGCGTACCCCAAGGAAGCGTTTTGGGTCCTACGCTTTTCCTCATTTATATAAATGACCTGTGTGGCATGAACATTAATAATGCCAATATTTTTTCGTATGCCGATGACACTGCTGTCGTCTTCACTGGGAAAACTTGGAATGAAGTAAAAGCCAGTGCTGAAAAAGGACTCTTACAGGTTGCTAAATGGTTAAGACATAATCTCCTCACTCTGAACACCAATAAAACTAATTATATCTGTTTTAGTATGTATAATAACACACAACCTGATGACAACTTTAACATAAAAGTTCACACGTGCTCTGATGAAATGGACAAGGAAAACTGTAGTTGTATGTGCATTAAAAAGGTTACACATACCAAATACTTAGGTGTACTTGTGGATCAGCGTCTTTCTTGGTATTCGCATCTTGACCATGTTATAAGTAGAGTGAGAAAGCTTACGTGGATCTTTAAGACACTGAGACACGTGACTCCAAGAAACGTTACTGGAAATTCTAACCTTTCCAAGAACCTCTTAAACCAAATATATGTATCTCTGGTCCAATCCATTATTGTGTACTGTATCCCTGCTTGGGGAGGTGCTGCTAAAACACGTTTTCTAGACGTCGAACGAGCTCAGCGGTCATTAATTAAAACCATGTATTTTAAGAAAAGGACTTTCTCAACAGAGAGCCTTTATCAAATAAGCAACATCCTTTCCGTCAGGAAATTGTATGTATTACACATAATTTTAAAAATACATAAAACACTACCGTATGATCCTAGTATAATCAAAAACAGAAGGAAGTACTGTGTAGCTCAGGTTCCCCAAACAAAAACTACATTTGCAAGCATACAATATAGCAAACGTTCCGCTTATTTATATAATAAAATTAACAAAGAAATAAATTTATACCCTAACTTATACCATAAATGTAAACAGCTTTTAGTAAATTGGTTACAAACAAAAAACTATGACGAGACAGAGTTACTTTTACTTTTACAAAATGTAGTCTAAAAAAAAGAAAAAAAAAAAAAAAAAATTGTAACTGGCGGCACTCATACACTCACTCACACACACACTCCCACACACACATTCCCACACACACACTCCCACACACGCACACACACCCACACACACATGCAAACACACACACATACACACAATTATACTCACAAAACACCTACGCTCATACTGACAAACATTGATATTATTAATATGTCATTTAGTGTTTATTTCCTATTTCATCTTTATTTATATTGTGTTGTTGTTATTTTTAGGTGTATATATGTATTGTGTATATATATATATAAATATAAATAAATATATATTATGTATGTTTATATGTATTAAATATTATATCATAGTTATTAAACTAGTATTAGACGTTATATTAATTTGATTAAAAGTTTCTAAATTTCACATCAGCTACTTTGTAATAAATAAATATATATTTAGTGTAACTTTACGGAAGAGCGGAGCCTCCTGTCACAGGCAATGCTTTGCTTAAAAGGAGGTTCCAGCGACTTATTGTAAAAAGTTTGTTTTTTAAAGCAATAAAATATTTTGTATTTTGTATTTTTTTGTATTTTTTTGTAATATCCTCCTCTGTGGTCTGCTTATTTACATAATTAATAAAAAGAGGAACATTTGAGTCCGCTGCTGTAAATTTTCCACTACTTTCTGCTATCCCTTTAACACTTGAAAACTTGTTTCTTTTCTTCTTTTTCTTCACTTCTGTCCATACCACGTTCTGAACTAAACCAGACTGGTTATCGCGTTGACCACCCGCAGATATACAACTATTCTCCAAATCGCTACTCTCTTCTTCCTTGGACCGCGGGCTAACGGTAACCAGTTTTGCCAGCTCGGTAGTACGCTGAGTCAACCGATTACCGCAGTTGGATACGCCCAATATATGTTGACCTCCTTCATGCATGCTAGCCGGCACTGAGACACTACGTAGGCGTGAATCACACGGCAACGCCGCCGCAGTTGTTAGTGGAGGGTCGTTCTGGGGTCCGACTAAAGTGGATGATAGTTTGTTATGAACCTCAGCTGATTGTTGTGAAATGTGCGGTAGTCCTATCGGGCCGCTATTTAAAAAATAACTGTCCATCATCCCGCCTCCTCCTCTTTTACGTGTTATGTTATCGAAATGGTTGTCGATTCCAAAATTGTTAACAATAGATGCTTGTTGAAGGTTTGTAAGGTCTTTTCTCAAATCATACAACTGTTCCTTTGTTGCATATGTCAGTTTAATATTTTGTATGTCATCCTTCAAAATTAACATATCTTTCAACAATTTCGTTGGATCTATGTGATCAAAAGAAAGGGGCGGTAGTTTGTCTAAATCCTTGGCTACAAAAATAGGAACAAGTTCTGGGTCTACTTGTTTGAAAACGCCGATGACATCAAAAAGATCTCTTTTGGACTTACCGTCCCCTTTTCTAGTAATTTTAGACTTGCCTTTCGGGATTGAATCGAATAACAATTTTTTGGCTGATTCGATTTCTTCCTTCGAAAAACACGAATTACACATTCGCACTATATCTTCTTCGTTCATAACTCGCGATTTATTTTGTATAAACGCCAACAATTCACAAACCACAATATTGCAATTTTTACACTTAACAACGTTTGAAGCCATGATTGCTCAGAGACTCAGATGAGTCACACACGTCCGATCACTCGTACAGTCAGACGACGACTGATTCATTTTAGAGATGACTCAATCTTATCAAAGAACGGAAGAGAATACCAATATTAATGGGTATAAAGTGCTGGAAGGCATCAATTTGGAAAGTGGGAGGTATTTGAGGTCAGATGAAACCAATTCAATTTGAGGAATTAATTAAACTTAAACCGGCTTTGTCTTTTCATTTGGTCAGGAGCTGTAGCGCAAGGTTCTAACTGCAAGTTATTTTTTCATATTTGATCAATTAAGATTAGCCATGATAATAATCAATAGAGAAAGAGTTTTAGCCGTAAGAATGAGATGTGTTTCAGTGGTAAAATATCGTCACTTTCAAAAAGGCTGTGTAGTTTTTGTTTGTGAATTTTTTTTAAAACGGGTGCAGCATTTTAAGTTAAGTTTTCTCATGAGATGCTTTCTGGACTTTTTAAATCGGGTAGTATTCTGTTTTTTTAATTAAAGTTCTTTAAACACGTACTTGTTGAGGTCATGTCTTTGCAATGGTTCCATTTAGATAGGTCAAGATTTATATTACAATGGCCCGTTTCGGATACCTTCAAGAATGTTTTTTCCATTTTTTTTGCCACTTCGAGTTCAGTATTAGTCAAAGTTTCTTCCTTGATGAATGGGAGAACATTCTCACTAACTGCTTTTTCCATTGCTACTCGCATGAGTCTCATCTCGAAAGTCTGCTTACCAAATACTCTACCTAGGATATTTAGTTCCTTTTCCCTCCGGCACAACTGGACAATGTCATCTCGATTATGATTATAGTACTCTTCCATTTGTTCGAAGACCTTGTGGGCCAGTTCTTTTTCATCCCCTTTGAGATATCGGGCGATAGCTCTAGGCTCAAACTTATTATTAGAGGTTAGATTTGCACTGCAAATATCCAGCTTAATGTGCTCTTCATTGATTAATTTTAGAGATGACGCAATCTAACCAAGAAAAGGAAGAGAATACCAATATTAATGGGTATAAAGTGCTGGAAGGCATCAATTTGGAAAGTGGGAAGTATTTGAAATCAGATGAAACCAATCAATTTGAGGACCTAATTGAACTTAAACCGGCCGAGTCTTTTCATTTGGTCAGGAGCTGTAGCGCAAGGTTCTAACTTTATTCTTGTAAGTTATTTTTTCATATTTGATCAAAAAAAGATTAGCCATGGTAATGATCAATAGAGAAAGAGTTTTAGCCGTAAGAATGAGATGTGTTTCCGTGGTAAAATATCGTCACTTTCAATAAGGCTTTGTAGTTTTTGTTTGTGAAATTTTTTTAGAACCGGTGCAGCATTTTAAGTAAAGTTTTCCCATGAGATGCTTAATGGGGAAGTTTTCTGTTTTTTTTTATTAAAGTTCTTTAAACACGTACTTTTTAAGGTCATGTCTTTGCAATTGGTTCCATTTCGATAGGTCAAGATTTACCGAACAGGAAAAAAACGATTTTAATAAATATTGGGGGACATTTCACACAAGGTCATCTGATCCCAAACTAGGCAAAGCCTGTACTATGGGTACCAGAGACTGATATTCATACATAAATAGATAAATAACACCCAGACACAGAACAAATACTTGTGTTCATCACACAAATGTTTGCCCTGGGCGGGGATCGAACCCGCGACCCACGGCGTGTGAGGCAGGCTCACTACCAACCACACCAAAGGGCTAATTAATGTTACAATACTTTATATTACAATAGCCTGTTTCGGATATCTTCTAGGATGTTTTGTCCATTCTTTTTGCCACTTCGAGTTCTGTACTGGTCATAGTTTGTTCCTTGATGATTGGGAGAACATTCTCACTGACTGCTTTTTCCATTGCTACTTGCATGAGTCTCATCTCGAAAGTCTGCTTACAAAATACTCTACCTAGGATATTTAGTTCCTTTTCCTTCCGGCACAACTGGACAATCTCATCTCGAGTATGACTATAGTACCTACTGCAGTGAAATAAAATTAATTAAATTGAAAATGTACTGCAGTTAGATTAAATAGTGTAAGAGCTAACTTACCTTAAACTAACCAAACAAACAAAGAAATATAACACACAATATTTTAATAAAAGCAAATAGAACAGTACACATATTAACTTTATTTCATACTTTTTTTTCATATATTCTCACATCATTGTAAGCTTGGCTATTTTTTATTTTCTTTACTACTTATGTTCCTATTTATCATCATATTTAAATTTATGGCGACCCTCTTGTTTCCTGCCTGAGGTGCGGGCAGAATCATCAGCGTCGTAGCCCCCCGCTACGACATCATGCTGAGTCCGGACCTTTTCTCTGGCACAGTACATTCAGATGGTGACTCACTAATATTATGTTCTTACCTGGCTTATTTCTGTTTTGTGTCTGTTTTGTACTGTGTTGGAAAATAAATGTGTTATCTATCTATCTATCTATCTAGTATGATTTTTGATTTATAATTCACTAATATAAAACCAACGAAATAAAGTTAAAATTCGTGATTAAATTTAAGAAAATAATATAGTTTAAAGTATTAAAAATCATTGATAGGCGTTAAAACACTAAAATAAATTTGGAATTAAATCCGCGATGCGTGCGTCAGGTTAAACGCTCCGTCTATAGCTAGTAGGTACTTTCGTTTGGTAAAACTAGTGATAATTTAAAGTGGCCACCTAACCTATCACTACAGCGTCTAGCTAATTATGGTTATAGTTGTACCTTCCGCGAAGAATCGCGGATCGAAGTTCTAATGGAATTAAATTACTGCCAAAGATTCGGAATCAAAAAAAATCATGGCGCGACCGGAGGCGCATTTTGGAATTTTGAAAGACGGTTCAAAAAAAGGTGGGCCTTATAATGCGTTAAAAAATTATCTGGCATCCAGTCGTGCAGACGAGAGCAGTAGAACAAAGCTTCAGAAGGTGCAGCATGTTCCCGTAGCAGAGCAGAAGAAGCGGAGCAGCTGCTGAAGTTTGTGGTGTCGCAGACCCAAACGGTTTCTTGCGCAAAGGTGCAGCTGACAAATAATACCCACAAATGTCTCTAGTGGGCTCTATGGAGCACGTTCCTGCTGCCTGTCATCGGGCAGCTTTAAAAAATTGTACGCAGCAAAGACGGTAAGAAAACTGAGCTTCACAGACTGTAGCTCGTAGACAAATCTTTTAAAATGATTTTGATTTGGATTCTAGATTTTTGTATGGTTTTTCTTGGCGTGTTTTATGATTTAGAAAATATTTTGCTAAGTATTTGATACAATATCTTATGTATCCAAACAAATAATAAGCACCGAGAAAGGAAAATCAAAATTTTGAATCCACTGTCAATGAACACAAACAGCCAGTCAATACATCGAGAAAGAAGCAAAAAGTATCGAACACTCAAAAACGAATATAAGCGGATAACGCTACACTACTCTTCCATTTGTTCGAAGACCTTATGGGCCAGTTCTTTTTATCCCCTTTGAGATATCGGGCGATAACTCATTGGTGGTTTCTTTTGCCCATAAAGATGTTTAACAGCACACGGGTCGTAAGGCGCCAACCAGTCCTGTCTTGACGGAGTGCATGCAGTGTCCCGAACTAAATCTTTCTAGATATTTTGTCTCTAGGCCTTGAGAAGAACTAGATTATCCTCATTTTTCGTGAGGATTCGAGACTCTTTGATAGCTTTTTTAAGGAGTGGATGGGCATCCTCATAGGCACACATTTTGGGGTAGACACCTCTTTCCTTAAAGAAGTTTGTTACAAATTGTTTCCTAAACATCCATATTCTGTCTTGGGAGTTATCTCTTAATTGTTTGATTCCATCTCCAGGACAGTATTGGATGGTCATAAACTTTACTCATACATGAGAAATAAAAGGCCAATCTGACTCTCTCGTCCTTGTCCAATTTGAACCGGTGCACCATTTTAAGTTAAGTTTTCCCAAGAGATGCTTACTTGACTTTTTAAATCGGGTAGTATTCTGTTTTTTTTATTAAAATTCTTTAGAAAAGTACTTGTTAAGGTCATGTCTTTGCAATTGGATCCATGGCTCGTATCGAATATCTTCAAGGATGTTTTGTCAATTTTTTTTTGCCACTTCGAGTTCTGTTTTTAGTCATAGTTTGTTCTTTGATGAATGGGAGAACATTCTCACTGACTGCTTTTTCCATTGATACTTGCATGAGCCTCATCTCAAAATTCTGCTTACAAAAATACTCCTACCTAGGATATTTAGTTCCTTTTCCTTCCGGCACAACTGGACAATGTCATATAGAGTATGATTATAATACCCTTCCATTTGTTCGAAGACCTTGTGGGCCAGTTCTTTTTCATCCCCTTTGAGATATCGGGCGATAGCTCTAGGCTCAAACTCATTATTAGAGGTTAGATTTGCACTGAAAATATCCAGCTTAATGTGCTCTTCATTGTGCTTGTAAAGATAAAAGATTAATTTTAGAGATGACTCAATCTAATAAAGGAAAGGAAGAGAATACCAATACGAGGGTGGTCCCAGAAGTAGCCGACCTAACCAAGAAAAATCAAAATAAATGGGACAAACTATATTTATTTCTCTACATAGCTTCCTTGTAGCTCGATACACTTTTCCCAGCGGTGCTCTATAGCTTCAATGCCACGTCTATAGTAGGAATTGTCAAACTCTTAAAAATAGCCATTAACCAACGACTCAACCTCTATGTTGCTCGAAAATCTTTTCCCGCCGAGCCATTTTTTTAGGTTTGGGAACAGAAAATAATCTGACGGGGCCAAATCTGGTGAATAAGGTGCATGGGGAAGCAATTCAAATTTTAATTCTTCGATTTTAGCCATTGCAATGCCAGATGTGTGGACTGGAGCGTTGTCTTGATGAAACAAAACTTTTTTCTTTGACAAGTGAGGCCGTTTTTTCTTTATTTCTTCACTCAAACGCTGCAATAAGTTGGCATAATACTCGCCATTAATGGTTTTTCCTTTTGGAAGATAATCTATAAAAATTATGCCACGCGCGTCCCAGAAAACTGAAGCCATGACTTTTCCTGCCGATGGAACTGTTTTTGCCTTCTTTGGAGCTGATTCTCCTCTTTCAGTCCATTGTTTTGACTGTTCCTTAGTCTCAGGTGTAAAGTGATGAACCCATGTTTCATCCATGGTGATAAATCGACGCAAAAACTCGGCTTTGTTGTTGCGAAATTTTGCTAAACATTCGACTGACACATCCTCACGGCGCTGTTTTTGTTCTACTGTGAGTAATCGCGGCACCCATCTTGCGCATAGCTTTCTCATGTCCAAGTTTTCTGTTAAAATACGATGGACTGCACTTTTTGAAATGCCTACCATATCTGCTAGCTCGCGTACTTTCAGTCGACGGTCATCCAGTACAATTTTGTGGATTTTTTTTACTATTTCTGGATGAGTCACCTCATTTGGTCGTCCACTGCGATGTTCATCTTGGCAGCTCGAGCGGCCGCGCTTGAACTCTGCCACCCAATATTTTATTGTTGTAAATGAAGGAGCAGACTCCCCCAAAGTAGAATCAAGCTCCACTTTGATATTAGTTGGGCTGAGACCTTTAAAATAAAAGTATTGAATTACGTAACGAACACCAATTTTATCCATTATCGAAAAATTCGATGACAACATTCACTAAGTATGCTTCAGAACAAATGCCAAATGACCTAGCGCGTTCGAATTCTAAATTTAAATTTCTTAATGTTCACGCTTCCTAAAAAGAGTATTTAATCAAATAAAAACTGCCAGTAAGTAAGTAAGGTCGAATATTTCTGGGACCGCCCTATATAAAGTGCTGGAAGGCATCAATTTGGAAAGTGGGAAGTATTTGAAGTCATACGAAACCAATCAATTTGAGGACTTAATTAAACTTAAACCGGCCGAGTCTTTTCGTTTGGTCAGGAGCTGTAGCGCAAGGTTCTAACTTTATTCTAGTAAGTTAGTTTTTCATATTTGATCAAAAAAGATTAGCCAGAGTTTTAGCCGTATGAATGAGATGTGTTTTCGTGGTAAAATATCGTCACTTTCAATAAGGCTTTGTAGTTTTTGTTTGTAAATTTTTTTTAGAACCGGTGCAGCAAGTTAAGTTTTCCCATGAGATGCTTTCTGGACTTTTTAAATCGGGTAGTATTCTGTTTTTTTTTTTATTAAAGTTCTTTAAACACGTACTTGTTGAGGTCATGTCTTTGCAATTGGTTCCATTTAGATAGGTCAAGATTTATATTACAATGGCTCGTTTCGGTTACCTTCAAGGATGTTTTGTCCATTCTTTTTGCCACTTCGAGTTCAGTATTGGTCATAGTTTGTTCCGTGATGAATAGGATAACATTCTCACTGACTGCTTTTTCCATTGCTACTTGCATGAGTCTCAACTCGAAAGTCTGCTTACAAAATACTCTACCTAGGATATTTAGTTCTTTTTCCTTCCGGCACAACTGGACAATGTCATCTCGAGTATGACTATAGTACCTACTCTTCCATTTGTTCGAAGACCTTGTGGGCCAGTTCTTTTTCATCCCCTTTGAGATATTGGGCGATCACTCTAGGCTCAAACTCATTATTAATTGGAGGTTTCTTTTGCCTATAAAGATGTTTAAAAGCACACGGGTCGTAAGGAGCCAACCAGTCCTGTCTTGACGGAGTGCATGCAGTGTCCTGAACTAAATCTTTCTCATCTATTTCTGTATTGAAATTGAAGTTTTACTTTAAGGATATTTATTCCCAGGCCTTGAGAGGAACTAGATTATCCTTATTTTTCTTGGGAAGAAGTTTGTTACAAATTGTTTTCTAAACATCCATAGTGTCTTTTTAGCTAGTGTGTCATCCACAGGGACATGTTTCTTGGAGTTATCTCTTAATTGTTTGATTCCATCTCCAGGACTCAGTATTGGATGGCCATAAGCTTTACTCATACTTGAGAAATAAAAGGCCAATCTGACTCTCTCGTCCTTGTCCAACGTTGTGAGGTCTGAACAATAAACCACATCAATGAACCCATCTGTGATTTGTTTCCCAACTTCCTCATATAATTCAGACCTCTCTTCATTGTACAAGTCGGTGAAACCTAGGTCTTTAGATGCGTCCATTATGGTTGATCCAATTATAAGGGCGTCCCAGTTTTTTAATTGTAGAAATAATTTATTGCTCATGATCTCTCTTCTCATGTATCCTAAGATAAGAGAAGAAGAGGTTTTTTGACCCATCTAGCAATTCTTTGCACAGTACGTAGGTGTTAGGAACCTCTTGCCCTCTTTTACAATAAACCCCCTTTCCCTCTTTTCCCTCTTCTTTCTCTTATTAGAAAATACAATTTTGGACTTAGTAGCGTCTTACAACGTAGAGGTTAGATTTGCACGGCAAATATCAAGCTTATTGTGCTTTTCATTGTGCTTGTAAAAATAAAAGATAAATTTTAAAGATGACTCAATCTAATTAAGGAAAGGAAGATAATATCAATATTATTAAGTAGAAAGTGCTGTAAGGCATCAATTTGGAAAGTGGGATGTATTTGAGGCCAGATGAAACCAATTCAATTTGAGGACTTAATTTAACAGAAATTTGTAACTTAGTTTTTCCATGTGAGGGGCGTTAGCCCGCCGCACAACAGAACAGAACCGGAAAGCGTGGCGTACTTTAATGTCGGAGGCCAAGAACCACTTTGGTTCACTGAGCCAAAAAGAATGAATGAATGAAATTAAACACTTAAACCGGCCGAATCTTTTCATTTGGTCAGGAGCTGTAGCGCAAGGTTCTAACCTTATTCTAACAAGTTATTTTTTCATATTTGATCAATAAAGATTTGCCGTGGTAATGATCAAGAGAGAAAGAGTTTAAGCCGTAAGAATGAGATGTGTTTCCGTGGTAAAATATCGTCACTTTCACAAAGGCTGTGTAGTTTTTTGTTTGAGAAATAATTTAAGAACCGGTGCAGCATTTTAAGTTAAGTTTTCCCATGAGATGCTTTCCCGCGATAAAAAGTAGCCAAAATTTGGCACCTACATAAAATTGCATAGTAGGTATTATGTGTACACATCTTCGTTAAACTGGACTTTTTAAATCGGGTAGTATTCTGTTTTTTTTTTATTAAAGTTCTTTAAACACGTACTTGTTCAGGTCATGCCTTTGCAATTGGATCCATTTAGATAGGTCAAGATTTATATTACAATGGCCCGTTTCGGATATCTTCAAGGATGTTTGGTCCATTCTTTTTAACACTTCGAGTTCAGTATTGGTCATAGTTTGTTTCGTGATGAATAGGATAACATTCTCACTGACTGCTTTTTCCATTGCTACTTGCATGTGTCTCATCTCGAAAGTCTGCTTACAAAATACTCTACCTAGGATATTTAGTTCCTTTTCCTTCCTGCACAACTGGACTGATTTAAAGCCCATCCGACGTCATGAAGGGGTTAGAAATACAAAGAGAAACATTAACAATTGAATTACACGAATAAATATTAGCAAGGTTTTAACTTTATTCTTGCAAGTTATTTTTTCATATTTTGATCTATTAAGATTAGCCATGGTAATGATCAATAGAGAAAGAGTTTGAGCCGTAAGAATGAGATGTGTTTCCGTGGAAAAATATCGTCACTTTCAAAAAGGCTGTTTAGTTTTTGTTTGTGAAAAATTTTTAGAACCGGTGCAGCATTTAAGGTTAAGTTTTTCCATGAGATGCTTTCTGGACTTTTTAAATCGGGTATTATTCTGTTTTTTTTTTTTTATTAAAGTTCTTTAAACACGTACTTGTTGAGGCTATGTCTTTGCAATGGTTCCATTTAGATAGGTCAAGATTTATAGGTATATTACAATGGCCCGTTTCGGATATCTTTAAGAATGTTTTTTCTTTTCCATTCTTTTTGCCACTTCGAGTTCAGTATTAGTCATAGTTTGTTTCTTGATCAATGGGACAACATTCTCACTGACTACTTTTACCATTGCTACTTGCATGAGTCTCATCTCGAAAGTCTGCTTACAAAATACTCTACCTAGGATATTTAGTTCCTTTTCCTTCCGGCACAACTGGACAATGTCATCTCGAGTGTTCGAAGACCTTGTGGGCCAGTTCTTTTTCATCCCCTTTGAGATATCGGGCGATAACTCTAGACTCAAACTCATTATTAGAGGTTAGATTTGCAATGCAAATATCCAGCTTAATGTGCTCTTCATTGTGCTTGAAAAAAAGATAAAAGTTTAATTTTAGAGATGACTCAATCTAATCAAGGAAAGGAAGAGAATACCAATATTAATGGGTATAAAGTGCTGGAAGGCATCAATTTGGAAATTGGGAAGTATTTGAAGTCAGATGAAACCTATTCAATTTGAGGACTTATTTAAACTTAAACCGGCCGAGTCTTTTCATTTGGTCAGGAGCTGTAGCGCAAGGTTCTAACTTTATTCCTGCAAGTTATTTTTTCATATTTGATCAAAAAAGATTAGCCATGGTAATGATCAATAGAGAAAGAGTTTTAGCCGTAAGAATGAGATGTTTTTCCGTGTTAAAATATCGTCACTTTCAAAAAAGCTGTGTAGTTTGTTTGTGAATGAACTTAAGAACCGGTGCAGCATTTTGAGTTAAGTTTTCCCATGAGATGCTTTCCCGCGATAAAAAGTAGCCAAAATTTGGCACGTCTACATGGCATCGCATAGTAGGTGTTTGGTGTACACATCTTCGTTCGCGTGGTGAATTTTTTTAAAGACAAAACTGGACGTTTTAAATCGGGTAGTATTGTTTTTTTTTATTAAAGTTCTTTAAACACGTACTTGTTGAGGTCATGTCTTTGCAATTGGTTCCATTTAGATAGGTCAAGATTTATATTACAATGGCCCGTTTCGGAAAGTAGGAATAATCCACTCACTTATACAAAGCATGGCTTTACATTAGATATCATTTGATTGTATATTGTGTAGATCCAGTCTGACAGGGTTTCAGATGTGATGAAATATTTTAATTACCGCGTCATCAGGTAGTTTTCTAGGATTGGATAAGCATTCATAAGAATGACCTATGCTTCCCAAATTACTGTTGATGTGGCTAAAGAATAATAAGCTAAATTTTATTTTACAACTGTGTTATTGACAGATTGATACAGCAATTCGGTTTAGGATAAAAGGAAGAGTTGACTCACCAGTCAACTGGAGTTACTTATTCTTCTGGACCTTTCTTTGCTTTCATTCTCTTGTTTTAAAATATAAAATAAAACAAAATATTGCTTATTTCAGTTTTTATAAGAAATTATAAATATGACAAAACAAAATCCTATCGGCACTAGTTTTTTACAGGCCTTCGAAAAACCACCCCTTAAGTTTATTGGACTAACCAGCCTATGACCATCCTGGGGAGGGTGATTTGAACATTCGTAAATTCATTTAATCCTCTAAGATCAGTACTTAGCTTTGGCAAAACTGGAAAAATATGCCTGAATCGATGCCTCAGCAATTGTAAATTCTTGGAATACGAAAAAATTTATCAAAAATACTATTTACATACTTAGAGGCCGGAATGTGAAGGCTTGTGTTCACAGGCGGAGCTCACACAGACGGGATCCAGGGGGGGTGATCGTTTGCCTAAACACGTTTTTGTTTGAGTAATATCGTTGAAGTTACCACGATCCGCCCCAAAGTGCTTTTAACTGTAGGACAGGCGATGGTTCGATTGATACAATAAGATATTTATTTTGGAATCAAGTAAATGGTACAGCGACTTAAAAGTGAAAACTTCGACCAAGGTGTAATAGAAGAGTTAGATTTTTCTTTCTATTCGCGTAAGTATGATGAAAACAATGTTTTAGTTTTTGTGCAAGATAATTAAGTAGCTTATTTATTTAGTTAAAGAAGAATAAGCTAAAATTTATAGTTCTACAGCTTTATATTTTAAAAATAATTTAAAACTCAATAGCTCAACTTAAAAGTGGTGTATCTCCATGCGATTGATTTGGAGAGTTAAGATGGATTCTTTATTTCACAATTAAAAACTACTCAGGTAAAAAATATTTTAATTAAGTGTATTGTAGTTTAACCTAAGATTATATCTGGATTTTTCAAATGAAAAATGTTTTACCGAAAAAAAAATACGACCACGCGAGCCTTTAAGTATGGAAGACATACAAATTTTGAATGAACTTTCAGAAAAACTTTCAAAAAGGTCAGGACCTTCGGCAGCAAAACGACTAAAAACGCACGTTGTAAAACGACAGGCTGCCATTTTATTTTAATCCAGTTACAATAATGCAAAATAGCCATGACAAATATTGGTCGAGTGCCGATGTATCAAACTGGACAAGTGGACGACTACGATTTATGTGCCAATCACGCCCACATGTGCCTGAGTTACGGGTCGGGAATGTTTGCAGTTCAACGATGAACTGTCTGAATTTCTGTTTGAGTGAAATACGAAGTCTGTTTGAGGGTTGAGCATTGAGATTGTACAAAGAATCTGGTCCCAAAAGTGAGCACCTAGTGATTCATACACGAGCCAAATTCATGACTAAAAGGTATAGTAATTTTCTAGCAAAACGCTTTATACAAACGGTCGCTCATCGGTGGAAACACTTTTTAGTGCGAGCGACCGTTTGTATAACTTTGAACTTGAGCGGGTCTCTGGTTTCGGGGGTTTTTAGTGTAGCGCTGGTTCAGCTTATACTGGTTTTGTATCTACATGCTTGCTGCCGAGGGTACCAAGCAGTTTGTAAAGTATGCCGGGCTGCTGTTATTTCTTGCCGTTTTTTACTCTGCCATAAGCATGATCCGAAACAGTAGTAGACTCACTCTATTTGCATTGTATTCTTGTTAAGACGTTCAATAATCATTAAGTAAAGACTCTTAATCTATTCTTACATCTGAAATAAGCTCATGTATTATTATTACGTCTCAGTAAGATCCAGAAGAAGCACGTCATTCGCCGGATTTTGCCTGATAAAATAAAAACATCAAAGTGACTTTTTTTGTGTTTTTGTTTTATCGTTTTTCTATTTCCTCATATAATAAAAAAATAATAAAAAAAATGTCTGTCGACATTCTTTGTCCAGTTACGCAACACCAAAGCGCAACACAAAGTAAGAAGTGCTTTAATGTCAACATAATGTTTTATTCATGTTTTATCGCGAAATTTACACCGAGACATGACTAGTATAATTTCATCAGACACCATTGCAAGGAGCACAAGCAAAGCATAGCACAAGCATACGAGTAGTTTTCTACAATAGTCGGCATTGCCAGACTGATTTAAAGGGATGAAAATGTACCTTCAATTTTATTATTAAAAACAAAATGTGATTTATATTATAAGGTCAAGTGGGCTAAGTGAAACATAAGGGTAAGTAAAACGTTCCGTATATAGTTAACTATCGGAGTTTAATTGTGATGTTATTTATCGATGTATTGGGAATGATCACCTAATTTCAATGTTCCTTAAAATAAAATCGCGACGGTCTTTCAAAATTGTAACAAATAAAAAATAAATCAAGTCAGTCGTCAAAACTCGAAAGACGAGTTGGAAGCTATTAATATTGCAGACATTGCAGTATGCATGCATGTACATGGATTTGTTATTGTGATTTCAGTATTCTTAATTTTATTGTGATGCCCAGCTCATGTGAGGAGTTGTTAACTCACCCATTTTGCTCTTAAAGTTTTTCCAAAACGCTTTTTTTTTATTTAAAGAAACACAAAATTTTATAAAATAACTTTCTATAAAGATAACGCATCAAAAACCAGAATTGATTTTTCCGTGCGTTATTTTCATTCTCCGTCAGTGGCACTTTTTACACAACAACAGTATCAAAGTATAGTCCACAGATATTAGCTTATATATAGTTCTGTGGTATAGTCCATACAGGTGCGAATTGCTACAACTCGACCAAAACAACTAGGCACACGGTTTATATGAGTGCTCATACAATCCGAGAGTCCAATAGCTCCAGTCGAGCAATCTCAACTCGAGCTTGAATCTATATATTCACGATTTATAGTAGAATCAGGCAAAAAAGCTTGAATCATGGCTTCATTTCTCAATGGGTATTTGAGTTCTCGCGTGCACTCTTTCGATTTCAACCTTTCCAAATTGAAAAGTCATCTCATGCCATTTTATTTTGTAGTAATCACTTACACTTTTGTCATATTTTTTACAAAGCACATTCACAACATCTATAATCTCGCTGGATGGGATTTCAGTATTTTGAATCCACCATTCTATTGCTCCCATTGTCTTCCATGGAGATGTGCATCTTCAGGTCCCATGAACTTCTTTGGAATATTGTAAAGAAGTGCTTTCTCCTTTTTCAATGTTGTTGGGTATCGTTTCCCCATGTTTGACATAGCTGACATCAGAGGATTTGGATCTTTGACATTCTTTGAATTTCTTTCTATTGCTCTTATGTTGTTTGTGCTTGTATCTCTGAATATGTCGATAGCTCCTTTACTGCTTTTATTTATCTCCCTTACTGCAGCCATCAGTTGCTCCTTTCCTTTGTTTTCTTGTGTTACCTCTTCCATTTTGTTTACGTGACTGTTAATACATTACTATGTAATTTCAATATGTTCAAGGTAAATACTGCATGGTTAGTGTGTTGTTATGGTCCTACGTTTGTAATAGTAAATCTCTGCCTGTGTCTGTGTTCCCGAGTTCATAACCCGAATCTATTCAAGTCGCCTCGTCGACCTAATGTGTGTCCTCAAGACTAGATCGAGGTCAAGAGTTGAGTTGAGTTGACATTGACAATAAAAGAATCTAGCTAAAACATGGGGAAATTAAGTTTTTATTGTAGTAAAAATCTTAACTTCAAAAACTGTCAAATGGGGTAAATGATGCAGGCTTAACGGGGACATTGAAACCTATGGGCTTCGTCCTAAATCGTCGTCCAAATTACGTATCCACGTTACGTGGGCGTAACTAGCATAATGTAATTTTTACAGGAGAAGCGTTTTTCAAAAAAAAATTCTTTGAGATGTTGGAACTTTATGAAATGTTTTATGTACATACATCCGTTTTTTTGTATATAGTTTATCTAGTTTATTTCTGAACCATTATCTATGAGAAAATATTTGTGCTTTTCAAGAAATAATTGTTTTTTTTTTTAACTTTAAATTGCAAACCATTAAATGGTTTGAATCGTTTTGTCGCTAATACATAAAGTTTTCATAAAAGTTGTCTTACAAACTGGTAAAGGTTCTTCGCCATTGAGGATTTGGTAAACAGTACTGGATAGCGCTGTCCCTACATGATTCAGTTTTTACACAGTAGAAAACACAGTAGATAAATTCGAACACAGGAAGTGTTAAATTCAATCATTTTTTTTAAATAACTTTAAGTACATACACATACATAATATCACGCCTTGTTCCCGTCGGGGTAGGCAGAGCCCACAGTTCTCCACCTGCTACGATCTTGACATACTTCCCTTGCTTCCTGTCCTTTTAGTAGTAAGTAGGCACTAATTTACAATGCTTTGTTTATATTTTTCTATAGGTAGAATCCTGTTAATACCCTGGTATTCTGTCTGTTGTTTATTTCTGTTATAGAGAAAATAAAATAAATAAAACAGTTCATTTATACGACTAACTACGACTTTAAATAACTCCCACATCGAAAAGTACTGGCAACACAGAGACAATAGCGCCACGTCGGCGAAACGTGCGCAAAACGACAGTACGTGCCAGCGCGCTCTTCCCACATCGCCGATACCAAGCCCTTTGACACTTGCTAACGTAGAGACAGATTTTAGCAGCGATTTGTAAATTGCAGTGGTGAATTTTCCGGTTCTTTTTAAAGACAAATAAGATGACATTATCTAGGGCTCATCATATAACGACATTCTCTGTATCACACTAGTGTGAACTGAATATCCTTTAGTACGTTTGTTTAAAGTCAAAATCGTTTATTCATTGTTGGATATAAAAATCTCTTAATGAAGTCAGCTAAACTGCATCGCTTCACAAACAATGTAGCGCATGGTGCCATAGTGGGAAAAAAAGAAGCGACAATAAAAACCCACGCGCTATTTTAAATATGTTTGATATAAAACATAAGTCAGTTTTAATTTTGAATTACCCTGTTAGAACCGTAGCCTAATCCCATGGATTATTCTCTTCTAGGATATTTAATTTGATAAAGAATCAAAGTAATGCGTGAAGTCGTCTAAACTTTTTGATTCGCATTATTTTTATCATCATCTATTTTTAAAAGAAGTGCTCATGATCGTTCTCTTGCTTGGGACAAATGATTTGCAAAACAATTTTCAAGGCAGCGGTTAAAATTATTTCATATTTCATCTATAAAATCATCATCATTCATCTATAAAAACACAGCAAAAGATGAAAAAAATGAAAGCTCGAAGGAAAACTGCGTGGCTAAGAGACTCGGCGCTAATAAAATACGACAATAAAATCTTAAGGTATTCTTTTACGACTTCCGTTGCTCAAGGAGTGCCCCTAAAATTGCGAGATTTATGATTTACAGAAAAGGACCAATTAGAATTTACTCTGACGTGGTTTATGGTGTCTTCTGATTGGTTTCTGAGTTTAGTTTTCCTTGAATCAATTAGATTATAATAAAATAGTCTTTCGTACTATGAGTTAACAGATTTTACCTATTCTGGGGGCAGATTTTACCTATTCTGTATTCCTTTGATTTGGTTCATCGGTGGTTGTAACGATTTTCTTCTTGTGTTTACTTTCTTTTTTTGTTCCCGTTTTTTGGACAGATAGGCTACTAAGTATTTTTTTTTTTGAGTTATATATTGTAACGCCTTCTGGAAGTCGTTGAATCTTTTGATGTTACACCCGCCTTTGCATAAGGCTGTAGCCGATCAGATGCCACGGCACGTTGATCACGTTATAGATTTGTTATAGATGGTGTGATCGTTCTGTCAAAAACTACTAGTATTTTTTTTTTCATCAAATTTATTTATTTTTTCCAATACGTATCTGGCAATGTCATCGGATGTCATGTATATGAAGAATCAACATGTCTAATTACTACAATTTGTTGCCACTTAACGTTGTATGAATAGACCTGTTACCTAATGCAGTGAAAATAAAAATAATTATGTTCGAAAGTACTGCAATTACAATGAAAGAAACCAAAAGAGCCAACTTACCATGAAAGAAACCAAAATATACAAACACAAATATTTTAATTAAAATAAAATAAACACTGAATTCAGATTTATTTTTTTGATTATTTATTAATTATTTATTTCGGGCGTAAAAAACCCATAAAATACAAACACATACAAATACAACACATACTCAAATACATAAAATTAAAACATGTAGGTACATACATTTAAATTATAAAAAGTATGCTAGTTAAAAACAAGTCGCAGTTACTTGCGATTCTCGCTGCGATGCAAGCACACCCAATGGCGCATGATGCCCGTGGTCAAATACTCATTCATCACTTTGATTATCTCGTTTTGGGTTTTGGGAAGATCGAATTCTGTCCCAAAACGAGGCAACCCTAGCACGAATAACGGCAAAGAAGTCAGGGATCCGAGCTTCCTCGAACATGCTCGACGCGCTACAGTATCTTGGCAGTCTCATCAGGATACGGTATGAATCATTATACTGCACCCTGATGGTACTATATGAACGCCTTTTGTACGTGAACCACAGGTGACTCGTGTAGAGACCTTGACAATAAGCCCGAAACAGGGTCGTCTTCACATCAGGACTGCACCTGTGGAATCTGCGCGCGAGCATGTTTGCGCGGACTGCGAGAGCTCGCCGTTCCCGCTCGATGTCTAGATCATCCCTGAGATCCTCCGTTAACATATGACCTAAGTATTTGAACACTGACACCCTGCGCACCTCTGCACCGTCTAAATACACAGAGGGCACTACGTCCGGACCCTTTCCACACCTGAACACCGCAGCATCTCTGTCTTTTTGACATTGTACTTGAGCCCATGCTTTACGGCGTACTGTTCGCAGATAGCCAGTAGTTCTCTCAATCCGCTGATCGAGGGGCTGAGCAGCACCATATCGTCTGCATAACTTAAATTATTTATGCAGACTCCGCCCACATGGCAGCCTACCTTAATACTCCTCAGCTCCTCGATCAGGCCATTGATGTAGATATTGAAAAGATCCGGTGACGCAAGCCCACCTTGGCGTACACCGCAGTCTAACCTGTACTCGCTAGACTGGGTGTCACCCCACTTCACGGTATTGGTTTGATTTCCATACCAGTGCTTCATCAGACTCAAGATGTCATTAGAGACCCCAGACGCCTTAAGTTTTGACCAAAGCAAATCATAGTTTACTAGGTCAAAAGCACGACTGAGGTCCAAAAAGCAGGCGTACACACTTGTTTCTCTGCTGGTGTAATATTTAACTGTGTTTTTAAGACAGAAAATAGCCGAGTCTGTTGAAGCACCACTACGGAAACCAAACTGAGCATCACTGATACGAACCTCTTTCATCAGGTGCGGATGAATAAGGCGTTCAAGCAATTTCCCTACTACGGTCCCCAGTGAAATTGGCCTATAGTTACCTACAGATGACAAGTCACCAGTCTTGTTCTTCGGGATTGGAACCACCACAGTCCGCATTAGGTTTTTCGGTAAATAGCTGAACCTGAGACATAAATTAAAGAGGGCAGCTAATAGTTTATTAATTTCCTCGCCAGCATACACTAGGTGTTCGATACTCAAGCCATCGTGACCAGGAGACTTGCCACGCTTCATCTGCTTTATTGCTTTAGCAACGTCCGCAGGGGAAAATTGAAGCGCGTCAATCTCCGGGTCACGATGACTAAGAGTATCGGTTTCACGTTCTGCCGGAAGAGGCGTAATCTTGAAATGATTGGCAAATACATCTGCAATGGCCTTAGGATTAAGTGCACCTTCAACAGAGACAGGAAGACTGGCCTTATAGTCCAGTTTCTTGGTTGAGTTCCAAAACTTAACAAAGTTCTTACTTGCCCTGTGTGTCGCTAATATATCCATTTTTATTTTCTCCTGGTTGTTCTGGCACCATTTAAGCTTGTTTTTGAAAACTCTTCTACTTTCAACCATATTGGCATAAAGAGGTCCAGAAGATGGTTTACCGCCTACTAACCAACTTTGAAACTGTAACCTAGCGATTTGGTGGCTATCCTTGACGTGGCGGTTCCAACCCGTCACCCACGACTTTCGCCTTTTATCATCGCAGCGAATACAAGAACTCATTATAGATCCTATGCTTAGGATATTAATAATAGAATCATAAAGCTTGTCAATAAAATTAAAATCGAAATGATCATTGCAGTGAACATTAACACATAGACTACACTGACTAGAACACACAATATTTTTCAAATTATCACAGCAGAACTCCCCGTATACATTAATTTGATTGAGATTTCTATCCCCCCACACTACTTTATTACGAGCTGATTGACAATTAATCTCCGTATCGACTTTACTCAACATTTTATCAAGACGACACTCTACATATACAGGAAAATGATCTGACCAGTTAACATCATGGTCCACTTTTATTGTCTTTATCAAATTACGCGCAGCACTCGTAGTCACGCAATGGTCCAACCATCGAAGTGCACCATTTATATTGCTGACATACGTAAAAGTATCAGGATCTAAAAAGTCGCGATCGACACACATTAGCGTATTTTCTGCACAGAACAAATCTAATTCAACACCAAACAGTGATCCAGGGTGAGCGTTAAAATCACCAAAAATAACAGCGTTATCTACAGCACAGTCTTCTATAGTTGCGAGCGCTTGTGCTAGGCAGTCAGTGTATTCTGTCAAGTTTTCTTCTTTATTAGTTGGCATGTAGACGTTAACAACAAGTATTTGACGGCCACCACCGAGATCGATCCTATCGTTAGGACATTCCACCACCAAAACCTTCGAAAAGAGTGATTTTCGCCACATTATTGCAAGACCGCCGTTGATGTTGATAATACAAATTTTTAACAAAAAGGTTTTATTAAATTTGATTCTGTAGATTAGTATTGCATTAGAGGAAAATGGTTTTATAAATTTTATAGATTTGCATTAAAAATTAAATGAATTTTGATGTATAAACCGTGACACGTGCTTCAGGATAACCGCCGCGTCTATTGCTTATAATTTAATCAATTTTTAAAAAAGAAAATATGTTTCTGTGGCCACCTAAACTATATCTCGGCGACTAGTAAATCTTGCCGAATACGTAGTTCCTTAAAAAGTCACGGATTTGTTTCCAAAAAATATAAATTTAAGTAGCCATAGAATCTCAACCTAAAAATATCGTGGCGCGACCGGAGGCGCTTTTTGAATTTGGGAGAAAATAATAGAGGTAGGAGTAACTTGAAGCTTAAAAATTATCTGTACCTATATCCAGTCGTAATGCGCAATTAATGTGACCTCCCGTTTTAAGTACATTGATATAGAAGAGAGGTCAGATTAAAGTGTACGCGGAGTTTTCAAATCAAACGGCAAAAGTATGAAGAATAAGAAGATACGAAACCCTTAGGGTGCGAGCCGTTTGTTTTCTTTTCTTCATGTTCCTGGTCAACTAATAATGCCTCTGTTTACATTCTTCGGCCATTACATGTCAAGCATAGCAGGCGACCCATGAAATTTCGTTCACATTTCAATTCAACAATTTTTCTTTGATTTTTGAAGTTTCACCAGCAAAAGTTTGTGTTTTGGTTGGTATTATCTTATTTTGTAACCTAAACGGGTCTTTGTCACCTTCCTGGTCAACGTTTAAAAACAACCATTGTAGCATCTGATGCTGCTTTGACAGTTAAGATATTATGTACCTGCTTACGTAGGTACATTATTTTTAATCTAAAGTTTCCCTGAAAGGATTCATGACCTGTGTTATATTTCCAATAAGAGCGTCTAAGTTATTTAGCTCTATACCAATTGTGTTGTTTAGAGTTCCTTTAATCCAAAATTAGGATGTAATATTGTAACATTTGTATGAACTAGCTATAATGCCTCATAATTCTCGATTAAATTTTCGTGCTCGTCTTCTAATTGCATCCATTTTTAGTAGTCAATAAGGAACCCTTATAGTTTCGCCATGTTCGTCTGTCTGTCAGCGTCTTAACTGAGAGACCCTTAATACTAGAAAGTTGTATTTTGTACGAATATGCAGGTATTTTATCTACGACAAAGTATAAAATAAAATCTTAAAAAAATAGTACATTGCTTATCGAGAAGAGAAAGGGACCGAATCCGAACGAGGGTGTCGTTAATACACCCGAGATGGGAATCGTACTTTCTTTCGAGTGACGCATAGTGCTTTATACTTCACCTATAAGGGAAAAACGACACAAAATTTGAACACAAAATTGAAGATTCAGAACTTCATTCTCTTCTAATATTTTTTATGGCGTTCACATCTCTTCACGCCAATGTCAAAAAGATTTTCATTGATATTTTTTTTTATTTCGGAAAAGTGCAAGTGGCCAGTAGCATTTCGCGGACATGTGAGTAATAGTAGTTTAAGAAACAAGTGCCGTAAGAAGGGTATTTGTAAGTAATAATAGGTCTTTTCCTATGAAATTGCCGAAATTTTCTTACGGATTAATGAGATTATAATTCCTATAATTCTAATGCTATTTTTTTATTTGTCTTATATTTGAAAGTTGACTTCAACGTTATCAATTTACGCACAAAATAAAGTTTTTATTTTTAGTTTGATATATAAAATTAAAGGTTCGAAAATTGTTCGTCTTAAATGTCGTCCGATTTCATCATTAGATTTGTTATATATTTTTACAGATAATATTTTTCGAAAATTTAATTTAAGCATCTGTTAGCTTAATGTCTTCCCAATAATTCTTAAAAAAACAAAATTGGATTTATAATTCCTAAGAAAAATGCAAAAATGTTAGTACTGAAAATTGAGTTTACCTAAAATTCGCCATACAAAACGGCAATTTCATAGGTAAAGAACTAATAGTAGTTTAAGATACAAGTGCCGTAAGTAGGGTATTACAAACGAGTTGACGTTTTGTAAACTTGTGGTGAAGTCGAGGGTTAACCATCGGCACGAGTTTGTCATAACCCTTACGGCCGTGTATCTTACGACGTTTTTCAATACATTTATGAGAAAACAGGTATAAGTAATACACTTGTTAAAGGAACCAAACATGGGTACTGTCAGCCTCTTGTCGATTTTTGTTTTCCCGGTACTCTCCATTTTATTTTAAATATGGTAGGCAGTCGTCACCCAAGTAAAAAGTCACCACTGTAGTATTTTTACAAAATAATTTAATGATCAGAGTGTAAAATCTCTGTGGTAATATACTTTTTTTACTTACCGCACTAGTTCGGTAAGTAACTACTTACGAGCAATGTTTACGTCCTTGTAAATACGTTTTTCGAGCAATTGTATTGAAATAACTTTTTTTGGTTTTTTGCATTATGATGTTAAAAGACATTGACATAACTTAAAAAAAATCAGCACGTTAGAAATGAATTTTCCATCCCGCTCAGCACATTAACAATGGATTTTCACACAGGATTCCATCCCGCATATTTTTACGATTGCAATGACGTAAGGACGTAGGTATTTTCTTAGCAGGTGAAGTATAATTCTTTGAGTACCTCCCCCCTACAAGTAAAAAGGGGGTGATTTATCATGTGGGGTGTCGTAAGACAGTCTTTTAACAAATCATTTTTCAAATTTGGGATCTGCTTGCGAAACATTTAGCTTGAAAGCGCAATTTTTTGTTATAGTCAAACGTCTCCGCCCCCCTTTTTAACTACCTCTAACGCCTCTCGCTGTATTTTTCCGATGCCTGATGTTGGGTCCTGTCTCTGATTACGCGTATTGGATCTTAAATTATAAGGATAAGCGGATGCTTGCGGCTTGCTTGTGTTAACTACAGGCCGATTTCCTCCAATTTCTTGATTAGGGGTAAAAGAGAGCTTCATTAATATGATTGTGGATTACTACAATTCTCAAATAAATGAGAATCCCGTTTGTGATCCTTCTAAAGGGGGCTTGCGATTTCGACAATCAATTACGCAACTCATACTCGACGGACTTCATCATGCCAATGAGTTTATCATACAGCCTTATCGGTGAGCTAGTTAGCTTATGATCGTATAAGTACATTTAAAAAAGAAATATCCTAACCAAATCTTAAAACAAAGTAGCATAACAGAACTAACTATGAGCATTATCATTGTTATGTTTATTATCACAGTTATCATAGTTAAATTGACTGATAGTCAGTGTTTTGTCAAGGTTGGTGCATATTGGGTCCAGCAACATCAAACATTCATTTAATGCTACCTGAATGGATCTGATGAGAGAAATTTGCAATCTCAAGCAACTGTCTGGATGAACACGACTCTGAGTCTGAGACTAATTCGTGTTAAGGTTCTAGGTCAATGGCGACGACGCGCGTCACTTCTGGAAACTCTATGAGCATACGGGACCATCCTAGCCCTGGAGCCGCTCCTACGTAGATTATCGTCGAATTAGGTATGCACACAGGAGCGAATATCGCTGCGAGCTTCCGTTGTCCTGGATCACTAAATCCCATCACAATGGAATGAATTTCACCACTGATGTCGTTCTATGAGATAGTTGGCATTGGTTTACGGCTTATTACCCCATCACGAATGAAAAAGCCAGGTGAATAGAGACCATTTATCTCCCGGGCGCGTTTAAAAATCTTTTGATGAAGTATTGACTCCTAATTCAGCGCCACACTACCGATAGTTATTACGTTTAGAGAGCAAGTCTCTTATGATATTGCACAGCCGAAATCTCTCCTCGGCCGAGTTCATCCGTGTAAATACTAGATCGTACATGGACTACGAACTAAAAACGTTCGTACTCCACTTTCAATTAGCGGACTAGTCACATCCTGTTCTCTCTGTGATGATGGGAACGGTTTCCTCGTAGCCTAGAGAGAACCATCGGCACTCTCTCTGTTCTTCAGTTCGCAAATCTTGGTTAAATGTAACCTTGTTGATGATTCTACATCCGTAATCTCGATATTGGGCGGCGTCTTATTGGGCGGCGCTTATCAAGACGCCGCGATAATAATGCATATTGTCTCCCCTCTTTAGACATATCGTTGTATTTTCACCTTGGAGACCTGCTGCGTATATAGGTACGAACCGGCGCGACATCTCCACGTACATCCCTCACCTGAATTTTTAAGGTCCGCAGAAAGTAACCGGACACATACAGCCTTATCGGTGAGCTAGTTAGCGTATGATCGTATAAGTACATTTAAAAAAGAAATATTTTACTCAAATCTTAAAACAAAGGAGTATAACAGACCTAATTATGAGCATTATCATTGTTATGTTTATTATCACAGTTATCATAAATTCAAATTGACTGATAGTCGGTGTTTTGTCAAGGTTGGTGCATATTGGATCCAGCACCATGAAACATTCATTTGACGCTACTTGAATAGATCTAATCAGAGAAATTTGCAATCTCAAACAGCTGCTCGACGCTAGAGATAGCTGTCTGGATGGACACGACTCTAGAGTCTGAGACTAATTCGTTTAAAGGTTCTGGGTCAACAGCGACGATGCGCGTCACCTGTGGAAACTCCATGAGCATACGTGACCATCCTAGCCCTGTAGCCGCTCCTACGTAGATTATCGTCGAATGAGGTATGCATACATGATTGAATATCGCCGCGAGCTTCCGTTGTCCAGGATCACTCAATCCCATCACAGTGGAATGAATTTCACCACTGATGTCGTTCTGTGAGATAGTTGGCATTGGTTTACGGCTTATCAGCCCATCCCGAATGCAAAAGCCAGGTGAATAGAGACCATTTATCTCCCGGGCGCGTTTAAAAATCTCTTGATGAAGTATTGATTCTTAATTCAGCGCCACCCCACCGATAGTTATGACGTTTAGAGAGCAAGTCTCCTAAGATATTGCACAGCCGAATTCTCTCCTCGGCCGAGTTCATCCGCGTAAGTACTAGATCGTACATGGACGTTGAACTAAAAACGTTTGCTTTATTTTGCATGTCATATTTTACTCCACTTTCAATTAGCGGACCATAATCACATCCTGTTCTCTCTATGATGATGGAAACGGTTCCATCGTAGCCCAGAGAGAACCATAGGCACTCTCTCTGTTCTTCAGTTCGCAAATCTTGGTTAAATGTAATACATCCGTAATCTCGATATTGGGCGGCGCTCATCAAGACGCCGCGATAATTATGCATATTGTCTCCCCTCTTTAGACAGAAGTAAGTTCCAAAGAGAGTATCCGGACACCGCCGCAAATGCAGTGCTCTTCGCGTTACGCCATGCCATTGAGTTTATCATACAGCCTTATCGGTGAGATAGTTAGCTTATGATCGTATAAGTACATTTAAAAAAGAAATATCTTACTCAAATCTTAAAACAAAGGAGCATAACAGACCTAATTATGAGCATTATCATTTTTATGTTTATTATCACAGTTATCATAAATTCAAATTGACTGATAGTCAGTGTTTTGTCAAGGTTGGTGTATATAGGATCCAGCACCATGAAAAATTCATTTAGTGCTACCTGAAACATAAACAAAACATTCATTACAGCTTTAAGATGATCGTTTGATCTTTAGTTTACTTTATTTTTATTTAAACTTTCTTTACTTTACGATCAGATCCAGCTGCTGTAGTCCTCATAACTTGGGATGGTGAACTTCTTCTAAAAAATGTTGAAGAGAACCATCAGAGCCACCTGGAGGTTTTGATCAAAATATTGTGTAAATCGCTGCGGCTGGGGTTGGTATTGCGTAAAATTTCTGTTTTGAGCAATATTTACACATGTATAGCCGCTTCTGTCATATAAGTTGTCTAATTGAATGTTTTCAAGTCTGACTTTGCCGTAGATGTGGGCAGTATCTTTTGATCCTTTTAAATATTGCTTGATAAAAATATCGTCATCCGTTATCTTGGCTTTGGAAGCTAGTTCTACCAATGTATTCGATTTTCGATGGAAGATTCTTTGTCTTCTTGCTTCCTTTCTATTTCTTTCTAGTATCCTTGTAGGTGCTTTTGCCTGAAAAATTTGCTCTGTAAAAACATAAAGTTGGCCGTGGTTGGAAGTAGGAGTAGTTTTTCCTTCTTATCGATTTTTTTAGGGACGCTAGCCCTTAAAGCTGGATGAAAAATTCACCGCCATCTTCTTTGCCAGTAAAACTGACTAAATCTATTATTCTGCTTCTATGGCATTTTAAATGAGATGAATTGGAACGTTTCCTCTGCTTTTTGCAATAGGTGATCCGGCGTAGATAATTATCACCTCCACCGAAACCTAAGAACCGTCACAGAGAGCTCTTACAAACTTGCTGAAATAAAAATATTATTTAAACTGAAAAAAAAACGCTCGCGTTAACAAGGCTCGGAGCCAGAAAAACAATCAGGCAATGCCGTGAAGCTACGCAACACTATTCTCTGGTGGGACACCAAAACATAGTTCAACTTCGAGAGTCGGCATCAATGTCATATTATTTACTCATCAATATTGGTATTATCTGTAAGAGTCGATGCTTAGGCGCTGACGTTGGTTGTAGCTAGTGATGTGCCGTTCCCGGGAATATTCCCCAAGTGGGAATGTTCCCAAAAGGCACATTCCCGTGCCCGGGACAAACAAACCAACTATTTTTTATACACCAGTTTTCCGCAATTGAAACAATTCGCCTGGTGCAGTTTTATTATATTAGTGAACCGTGTCCATGGGTGTTTTCCCCTACATGGACATCGGTACACCTCCATTATCGCCTAAGAATTGGAAGGCATCAGTTCCCACCCCCAAGTTGCTTCTAAAATCAAACTTCTCTTCAATTGACAGACAGACAGACATACAGAGTTACTTTAGCGTTTATAATATTAGTTACGAAGTTAGGATTATGCAAAAAAAAAAATTGATTTAATCAAGAAATTGAAGTAGCAAAGAATTTTAATCAAGAAATTGAAGTAGCAAAGAATTTCCCGGGAACCTTCCCAATGGGAATGTTTCTGGGAATGTATTCAACGCGACAAACTTTGTCAATAAATTTGTCTTCTTTTTCTTAACAGATTTATGTAAGGAGATTGTATAATCATTCAAATTATGCTCTCCTGGTACCTTCTCCAGAAATTTTGGACTTTAATTTTAGCATAGGGCTCCGCTAAAGAAAGACCCTTAGACTCTGAAGACTTGGTGAAATCGTAATGAAGAAGAAGATGATACGAATTGGCTCTGCTACTGCTGGCTGACTGAAAACTTGGAGTTGATGCTGGCTGTTAGAACTCTAATTCATAATTAATTTGTGTTCTCTAATTAATTTGTGTGATGAACACAAGTGTTTGTTCTGTGTCTGGGTGTTATTTATCTATTTATGTATGTATATCATTCTCTGGTACCCATAGTACAGGCTTTGCCTAGTTTGGGATCAGATGACCTTGTGTGAAATGTCCCCCAATATTTATTTATTTATTATTTATAATTAGAATTCCACAGTGTTCTGGAACACGGGCTGCATATAAAATGCTCTGCAGCTCGAGAAAACGCCAGTCGGCAGTCTAGTCCTCGTTCACAAGAGAGCACCTTCTAAATTTAAGGCCTTGTCACGGGGCCGAGCTGACCCCAGGACACTTAGCGCCTTTTCAACTTTTCCTGGCTGTTTAAAAAACATTTAAACATAAAATTATTTTAAAGGTTGATATCTATTTATCAATTTCTTTATCGATTAACTGTCAGCATATTGTATAACAACACTATTGTATCGATTTGTCAATGGTGGCAGCACCAATTCCTTTTTCTGTCTTCTTGTAATGGCTGCGTCCACAGATCAACCGTGCTCTCAGTTTTTATTTTAAAATACAAGTTCACTGCTTAAAATTCAAACAGTATTTTATTTAACATACTGTTTTGTGGTCCTTCGAGACCTGTGACTGTTGTGCAGTGCGTAAAAGATGACTACGGCCATTGTTCGGTGGCGTCGGCGTTTGCGGTGAAGATTTTGCAAGAAATCCATAATTTTCTTTGCAAAATAGAAGATTTGCGAAGGCTACTGCGAAGATCACAGGATATCATCGTGTTTTGAGAGAATTTTACTTTGATTGGGCATGAAACAAGCTATGATTGTTTTCATGCTTACCGTCCATTGAAATTCTCATTCATACATCGAGGCGTCGGTTGTGTCGTCACGTCCAGTTGGTGCCATGCCGTTGAGGTCGCGGCATTCGCAGCAGCATAGAGAAAAGAGGCTGTCACTTTGACATCTACTGTCAGCTGGTCGATTTGTAAACATAACCTCAACGAGAGGTTGTTTTCGGTAAAAACGGTGCAATTAGCGGAAATATAAGTGCTGAAAAAGTGATACTGCGTCGCGGCATTCGTTATTTATTTGCGTATATACACCCAAGGTGCGCAAAAGTTGTAATAAGTGTCAAAAAGTCAGCAATTAGTGCGCGTAAACTAAGTGTGCGGTTTCGTGCGTTATCGTAGATTCAAAGCCAGAAACATGGCCCCGCCTAGCCCTGAGGAGCAGTTAAAGAAGCTTTGTCTAACCAGAGGATATTTAAAAGGTACGATTACCCGAATTGACAATTTTGCTAGAGACCCAATTGCGATTTCAACAGCCAACGTAGAAATGATACAAGCGCGTATTGAGAAGCTTAATTTAACATTCAAGGACTATGAAAAGACTCAATTAGACATTCTTACGCTTGATGAAGAGGATAACGAAGATGTAGAAATATTGGAGAACAAATATTTCTCTATAATTGCTATGTTAAACATTGCGTTAAAAAATGTTAGTGTGGCGGAAGTTCAACAATGTGCCAACATTTCTACATCAAAATTACCTAATATAGATGTGCCTACTTTTTCAGGAAAGGATTTCACAAAGTATAGTTCTTTTATTGATCTATTTACTGCAGTTATTCATAGAAATAAGGCGCTAACTGATGTACAAAAAATGTTTTTCTTAAGAAATTTTTTAACTGATGAAGCATTATCTGTTATTGTCAACTTACCATTAGTAAATGTGTCTTACAAGGAAGCGCTTGACCTCCTCAAGAAACGCTATGACAACAAAGCTAGATTGATATCAAACCATATTAATATTTTGTTAGCACTGCCGTCGATGCAAAAGGGTACTGCGGCCTCTATAAGGGCGTTTATAACTGAAGTGCAACAACAATTGCATGCCCTAAAAAATCTTCAACAGCCTGTGGACCAATGGGACATGATTTTAATTGCAGTTTTTACCAAGAAGCTAGACACTTATACTAACAGGGCATCAATTAGATAGAGATTCTGATACTCTTCCAACAATGACAAGAGTTTATTACTTTTTTAGAAAAGCGTGCTATAGCGCTTGAAGATAGTAGTTAAAAAAAACGGCTCGTATAACAGACCGGGAAAAATTTGTAACTTTGAAAAAATTGTGCACAATATGTTTAAAAAAAAATACTGGGAAGTGTAGATTTTCCTTCCATTGTAAAATTTGTAAAGCGGCCCGAAATTTGTAACTTTGAAAAAATTGTGCACAATATGTTTAAAAAATCATACTAGGAAGTGTAGATTTTCCTTCCATTGTAAAATTTGTAAAGCGGCCCATAATACGCTTTTGCATAAAGACAGCAGTCCTGAACCTCAGGCTAAAGTCGCATTACATACTTATGCCCCGTCAATGGGTATTTTGTTGCCTACTATAAAGGTAAAATTATTGACTCGGCTAGGTTCTGAGCTATGTGTCAGAGCGTTACTTGACACTGGAAGTAAGGTGTCATTTATTACTAGATCCCTTGTCAATATCTTGGGATTGAATGTTGAAATTCATAATGCCAATATTATAGGCATCGGAAATAAAAGTAATAAAATCAATAAAAAGCCTGACCAGGGACCAAGTTTGATGCAAGCCTCCTAGTTTCCCGACCCTGAATCTTTGACCTCCTGAGCGATTATCCTGGCGCATTCAAGGTAAGGGTAGAACTGATTCTTTCTGATTGATTGTAACATTGCTACCATTGTTTGTGGCACTTGAGACAGCTTGTATGTTACTTTGCCCCCAGGATTGGCTGGATCAACCTTTTCAATGATGGCTGCTTTAATCATGATCTTGAGCCTTACTTCGTCATCGCCAGCATCTGAGCCACTGTACGATGCCTCGACATATTGGCTGGACTCTTCTAGTATCACCTCAAAAGGTCTGCGTTCCAGTCTTCTTTTCTCCGATTGTGAGGCTAACAGGATCGTTGTTTCTGCGTTCAAAACCTTTGCTACCTGTTTCAAGTCTTCTGTAAACGGCATATCGTGCGGGATTACAGCAGCAAATATTGTGTGCTGCATCAGCCTAGGCACCTTTATGTCGTAAAAGAGTCTTGAGACTAACTTGGCATCAATACCCTGGCCCATAATTATGGCGGCCGTCTGCAATGCGAAGGCCTGGGCTATGCGTGAGAGAGTCAGCTCTTCTCGGCGCAACAATTCGCCCTTCTTCGCAGACTCCCTAATTCCATAGTACCCCATCTTCCTAATTCCATAGTACCCCATCTTCCTGGTCAAGATTTCCATAAATTTAGGATCGGTATGCTGAGCCATTTTCCCAGGTTTATTGCCCCTGATCAAGAATGTCACAATGAACATTGCTAGGTCAATCGTCGGGTCTGTTCCTCGCGTAGTAACGGTTAGCGTCACATCTCTATACGCCACTTCAGCTGACGTGTCATTTTCTACCTTGTTAGATTTTGCCAATGCAATGAATGCAGCTCTAATAGCCTGCGTGTCAAACCCTAGATAACCTGCTGCTGTCTTTATCATACCAACTTGATTCCATTGACCACCAGTCATCTTCAACGACAACAAGTCGTCAATGGGATCAACTTCATTTGACCCTTTGAGATGGTTAACCAATCCAGTCAGTTCCGTGGCGGTAAGGCCGAAGGTGGTTGAAAGTCTGCTGGCCGACATTTTCAATAATGAACAGGCTAGAAGGATTTAACAATGGTGAAACAAGAACGTATCGGATGTCTATTGTTTGGAATATTATTATCTCGTCTTTGTGCGTCCAAGATCCTGTTTTTCGGTCATCAACCCTGATCAGCGGTGCTTGCAAAATATACTGTGGCGTGATAATGTCAACCATCCTATTAGCTGTTTGCAATTGCAAACAGTTACATACGGTTTGAAGGCCTCTACTGTTTTAGCAACGCGCTGCCTCATCGAACTAGCTAAAAGATTTCACGATGAATTTCCACTGGCTGCTCAAGCTTTGTTGTTGAGTACTTATGTGGATGATATTATCTCTGGAGCGGATGATGAGTCAAAACTTCTTCAGCTAAAAAATTAGCTTATTGAGCTCTTGAAGAAAGGCAATTTCACTCTCCATAAATGGTGTACCAATTTACCCCGAGTAATCGACGATCTCCCCAGTGATCAAAAATATTTTGAGAAACTTGACATTAACACAAACAATATAGTGAAAACATTGGGTTTAAAATGTGACGTGCTTAATGATACATTGACATTTTCTTGTCCAATTGTTAACGATGATGATATCATTTCCAAACACAGAATACATAAAACTTTAAAATCAAAATTCCCAACACTCACTGTTCACTTGTACAGTGATTCACAAAAAACACTGGCATGCATCAAATCTCCTAGTTTAAAATCTAACCAATATGTTGCTAATAGGTTCAATCAAATAAGAAATTTAACCAGTGATTTCATGTGGTCTTATGTCAACACGATCAACAACCCTGCAGATATTCTTTCAAGAGGCTGTGAGCCTCATAAATTACAGTCAAATGAACTTTGGTGGCTTGGTCCTAAAGAGTTGTCAAACAAAGACTTTCAACACTCAGTGAGTGATATCAAATTTCCTATACCCTCTCCATGTGAAGAGTTGGTAACAAATGTCTGTCTTGACGATGAATCAATGACTTTCTCCAAAAATGAAAAATCAGTTATATATGAGCTTATTGAAAAATATTCTGATGTTGGCAAACTTCAAAGAGTAGTTGCGTATGTTCTGCGATTCCGAAAGAATTGCTCAAAAAATGCAGACAAAGCCATTGGTCCATTGACACCACAGGAACTTCATGATGCTCTATTCATGATTATTCGTTGCGTTCAGCAAAGATACTTTTCAAAAGAAATAGCTTGTCCTAAAAACAACTTGCCTATTAAATCTGCTCTATCAACTTTACATCCCTTCTTGGATCAAACAGGTGTTTTATCCAAGAAGGGATGCTAATGGGTTCTTTGCCACAAGAAATACTTACTGCTGTAAGACCATTTGAAATTGTACGTGTGGATTTCTGTGGGCCTTTTAATGTGAAGGTATCAAGATTGAGAAAGCCGCTCATCACAAAAGGATATGTGGCACTTTCTATTTGTTTCGCGACTAAAGCAATCCACATGGAATTAGTCAGTGATCTTACAACAGACGCTTTTCTAGCGTGCTTCAAACGCTTCATTGCCAGGAGGGGAATGCCATGTAAAGTGTTTTGTGACAATGCCAAAACCTTTAAAGGTGCGGAAAATGAGTTAAAGACTTTGTATGAGCTTTTTACCTCAAAAATGCATATTCATGCTATAGAAAACTTTTGAATACCTAGGTATTTACAGTTTAGGTATATACCTAGTTACGCGCCTGAGTTCGGGGGGTTATGGGAAGCAGGGGTCAAAAGTTTCAAACACCATTTTAAAAGGATTGTTGGAAATATTCCCTTTTGAAGGGCTCTACACTGTAATTACAGAAATAGAAGCTGTCTTGAACTCAAGACCGCTGCTTCCCATGAGCTCTGATATTTCAAACTTTGAATATTTAACACCAGGCCACTTTCTCATAGGCACCTTTCTGAAAAATCTATTACCAGAATGAAATTCTGGCAAATTTTAACAAAAATTAAGAAAGATTTGTGGAAAGTCTGGTCAGGGGATTATCTTACGATTTTACAGAACAGACTAAAGTGGCGTCATGTTCAGCCAAATTTAAAAGAAGGCGATCTCGTCATAGTACGCAATGATAACACTGCCCCTTTTATGTGGCCCATGGCTAGAATTGTTAAGACAATCCCTGGTCCAGACGGTAGAGTCAGGGTAGCTGAAATAAAATTACCAAATAATAAAACTTATTTAAGATCTTTCAGGAAGCTGTGTCTTTTACCATTAGAGTAATCTTATTTTATAAAACTGTACTGTTTAATATGGTTTACATTTTTTTAAATTTTAAAATAATTTTAATTTTATCTGTTTATCACTTTGGCTCTGGCCCAACTATGTTTAAAAAACATTTAAACATAAAATTATTTTAAAGGTTGATATCGATTTATCAATTTCTTTATCGATTAACTGTCAGCATATTGTATAACAACACTATTGTATCGATTTGTCAATGGTGGCAACACCAATTCCTTTTTTTGTCTTCTTGTAATGGCTGCGTCCACAGATCAACCGTGCTCTCAGTTTTTATTTTAAAATGCTGCTTAAAATTCAAACAGTATTTTATTTAACACTGGCTTTCCGTCAAGTTTTTCACGTCGTCACTTGGCTAGGCCTCCGCCCTTGGCTGCTCGCCGGTGAACTTTCTACACTTTGGAAGACTCCTACGCCATAGCCTACGCTACAAACTACGCCACGAAGACCCGAAGAGCGTTTAGCTAGGGCAAACTCCTGGTTAGGTAGGGCAGACCTAGGTCGGTAGGTGTTAGGTAGGAACCTCTTCCCTTCTTTTACAATAAACCCTGCTTTCCCCCTATACCCTCTTGTCTTTGTCGCATTAGAAAACACAATTTTGGACTTAGTAGCGTCTTACAACGTAGAGGTTAGATATGCACTGCAAATATCAAGCTTAACGAGACTCTAATCAAGGAACGGAAGAGAATACCAATATTAATGAGTATAAAGTGCTGGAAGGCATCAATTTGGAAAGTGGGAGGTATTTGAGGTCAGATGAAACCAATTCAATTTGAGGATTTAATTAAACTTAAACCGGTCGAGTCTTTTCATTTGGTCAGGAGATGTAGCGCAAGGTTCTAAAAGTTAGAAGTTAAAAGTCTAAAAAGTCTAAAAGTTTAAAGTTATTTTGTATGTTTTTTTTTATATTTGATCAATAGAGAAAGAGTCTTAGCCGTGGGAATTAGATATGTTTCTTGGTAAAATTTCGTCACTTTCACAAAGGCGGTGTAGTTTTTTGTTTGTGAAAGAATTTTTAGAACCAGTCCAGCATTTTAGTTAAACTTTTTCCCATAGAAATGAGATGCTTTCCCGCAATGAAAGGTGTGCACGTCTTCGTTCGCGTGGTCTTATTTGAAATAATAGGTCTTTACCTATGAAATTGCCGAAATTTTCTTACAGATTAATGAGATCGTAATTCCTATAATTCTAATGCATTTTTTTTCATTTGTCTTATATTTGAAAGTTGACTTCAAGGTTATCAATTCACGCATAAAATAAAGTTTTTATTTTTAGTTTGATATATAAAATTAAAGGTTCGAAAATTGTTCGTCTTAAATGTCGTCCGATTTCATCATTAGATTTAAAGCTTCTGTTAGCTTGATGTCTTCCCAATAATACTTTAAAAAAAAATGGATTTATTATACAATACAATACTCTTTAAAGCACACAGAAATACAAAATTTACAAAAGAAAAAAAATACAAAATGAAATACGGAGCACAATAGGCGGCCTTATAATTCCTAAGAAAAATGCAAAAATGTTAGTACTGAAAATTGAGTTTACCTAAAATTCGCCATACAAAACGGGAATTTCATAGGTAAAGACCTATTACAAAACTGGACTTCTTAAAGGGTAATACTCTTTTACCAGGTATTGTTCGGTTACTGTTTTTCTATCGCCTCCTCTTAAGGGCTTTCCTGCCGTCAACTAGCGGCCCCATCAGTTAAAAAATTTTACTCGCTAAATATAAAACTTATCGAAAATCTGTCTTACCAGATTGAAGGTTATTTAGAACCTATCAATCCTGAAAAATATAGTTCACTGTAGTTACACATACAAAAACTGCTAAAAGTGGCCGTTATTCTCACTTTTAGTACCTATCTGTAACTACAGTGAACTATATTTTTCAGGATTGATACGTTTTGAATAAACTAGGGTATTTTTGTAAGCAATTATATAATTATTTGTAATAAATGATACCCCACTCAACCTAGAAGCGACAATTTAAAATCATTTCCTCCCCCCCCCCACGCATGTTCAGCTCCGATCAGATTTTTTTATTCTGTCATTTGCAATTAAGTTGGACAATCATATTCTAAGAATGTTAATCAATGTTAGAAGGAATAAGCGTATTAGGACAAGAAATTTGAGTTTACGGAATAGTCCTAGATTGAATTTGTCTCATCAGAGTCTTCCAGGTGGTTTAGAAGACTTGGGAAGTTTATCTGAACTTAAAGACGAGGTTGCGAAGTTGAAGGCGGACTTACTTTCGGCAGACCACGAAATCGAGAAATTGTATATCGAGAACAACGAACTTCAGAAGCAGCTTTGTAAATACGAGCGTACAATCAAACTGTACAAAGCCGTTGGAATTGACTTATCTCCTAAACCTCACACTATGCTTTCACCAAAATATAGACATGTGGCGATAGGACAACGACAACACCAGGAAAATAGTTTTAAGCGGGATGAGCATGGTATCTTTTCATCGTCACCTATACAAAACGAGGAACAAAATAAAGTGATGTCAACAGATGAAATTGAAAGACCAGTAACGAAACATAGATCTGATAGTATTGATGCAAATGTAATAGTGGAACGAAAACATAGAATTATTCTGTATGCTGATGAACAAGGTAAAGAAATGCGTAGAATGTTACAAAATCTTTTGGGACACTCGTTCGTCGTGACTTCTGTTCTTAAGCCATATGCAACTACGGAACGTCTATTGGAATCATGTATTGAAGACTGTAAACATTTTACAAGAAACGATCTTGTTATTATTCTTCCCTGTAAAGGCGACAAAGAATGTTCTTCTTTTTATACGTCGCTGCATCATACTATAAATAACCTTAAATTTACGAACGTTTTGGTAGGTGAAGTGAATTGTAATAGTAGTACTAACGTTGAGGTGTTAAGATTATTAGTAACATCGCTTTGTTCAACTAATGTAAATAGTTTTCAGTTTGAAGTAATGTTACATGAAGATAATCCTGTTAAAGTAGACAGATTCAACACGTGTAGGTCTATTTGGAGGGCAATTATGTTTGTTGTTTGTAAAATGGACTCAACATTTTTTCGTGAACAAAAATAGACAGATTGTAGAAATGGTTTCTTCTTCTCCTTGCGTAACAGAAGAAGAAGTTCAATGTAAATCGCAATCATAGTAATCAAGAATCTCTTCGCTTGCTTCATCAAAATATTTGCGGTATTTCTACTAAACAAGATCAACTGGAGCTTTATTTAGAATGCTTGGAAAATGTGCAAAACTATGTCTGTATTTGTGAACATTTTCTCACTAAACAAGCTGCTGAATATCTTCAATTTGCTAATTACAAAGTAGGTTCTTTCTATGCAAGAAATAAAAAAAGTAGAGGCGGAACTTTAATACTAGCACAAAAAAAACGAAAATGTGAAGAAATAACATATTGTAACAAAATTTCTAATGTAGAGTTTTTTGAGCTATGTGGCACTAAAGATTTTGAAACTAATGTACACATCTTTTGTTGTTATCAGAATGGCAAATATTTTGATAAATTTATCATGAAATTGGAAATATTATTACAAAAGTTTTTTGAAAAGAAAGTAATTATTATGGGAGATTTCAATATAAATATGATAGATGATTCTAATAAAAGATCTGAATTTATTAATATTTTGACTTGTTATAATTTTAGGTATCTGATTAATAGTCACACTTTTGTAAGGAATGGTTCTCAATCGTGCATTGATAATATTTTAACTAATATTGAGGAGGATTCGATACTTAATACTTTAGTTGACCATAATGGGCTAGCTGACGGGCATGCAGCTATTTCGACCAACTTAGCAGTTAATGGTAGACAGGATGAAAAATGGAGAGAAAAGATAGTTTATATAGAACGTAGAGCACTCAATAAGAAAAACAGGGAGAGATTTTCTCAACACATTAAGAGTACTAACTGGAACAATATGGGTATAAATGGTTTTATTTCAAGTTTTACAGATCTTTTCAAGTCAAATTTTAGAAAAAAAAGAAAGAAAGTTAAACAGGCTAGCGTTGGAAAGCTAAAATGGTTGACTAAGGGCATCAGAGTTGCAAGCTTAATGAAAAGAGTGTTATGTAACTTGGATAGTAGACATAACGATGTAAGTTTATTTAAATATAAAATCCAATATATCAAAATTTATAGAAAAGTCCTAGCCAAGGCTCGATCTATCGCAGCCCAGTCTGAAGTCATGCAAGAGAAATATAAATCGAAAGGAATCTGGAAGGTAGTGAATAGATGTAGGAAATCCAATACAAATAATAAAGAACGTTTAATTATAAAATATAACAACAGAATTATTGATGATCCTTTTGAGTTGGCAAATATTTTCTCCTTAGAATTTAGTAATTTGCATATGCTTACTAATGGTACATGTTTATCTGCGGTAGAGATATTAATTGAAAACTCTGCTCGAGTTACTGCTGACATAGATTTTAGAACTGTCACACCAATGGAAATAAAAAAATTGTTGGTCAGATGATTAACAAAACCTCTTCGGGTTATGATGATATTCCAATATCCATAATCAAGGAAAATATAGATCACTTGGCAGTACCTCTTGCTAATATGTTCAATAGCTGTGTAGAGAAGGGTTAGTTTCCCGATCAATTAAAAATTGCCAAGATTGTACCAGTTTTTAAGAAAATGTCAAAACTGGATCCAAAAAATTACAGGCCCATTTCGTTACTGCCAACATTTTCAAAAATTTTTGAGAACATAATTAAACGTAGACTATTAGCACACTTTAACTGTCACAAGGTACTTAATCCTAGGCAATTTGGATATAGAGAGGGAGTTGGGACTTCAGATGCTATGGACAGGTTATTGGGAGATATTATCATTAATATAAATGATAAGTCAAAAGTGCTGGGCTTATTTCTAGACCTAAGTTCCGCTTTTGATATGGTCGGCCACCAACTTCTATTAAAAAAGTTAGAGCACTATGGAGTCAGGGGAACGATTCTGCTTTTGATAGAATCATATTTGCGGAATCGAAAACAATTCATAGAGGTAAAGCAAATGGGAGTAGATGGTTCGGAAATCGTTGGTAAATCTAAGCTCATGAGCATACTCAGGGGAGTTCCTCAGGGCTCAATCCTCGGCCCATTACTCTTTTTGATTTTTACGAATGATCTTGTAAATTACATATCTAATGTTGTACCTGATGCTCGTTTAGTTTTATATGCGGATGATACCAACGCTATTCTATCTAAAACAACTTTAGAAGAGCTAGAAATAGTTGCTAATAATACGTTGACAGCCTTTCATATTTGGTTCTCTTCTAATGATCTCCAAATTAACGTAGGAAAAACAAGTGCATTACTTTTTAGAACAACGATTAGGAATAAGGCAAGCATACATTTAGAACTTAACAACCAAAAAATTGAATTGGCACATGTGGTAAAATTCTTAGGTATTCATGTTGATGATCTTCTAAATTGGAAAATGGAAGTTAACACCATTGAAAGTTCTATTAGCTCTGCATGTTATGCATTAAGAACATTACGGGATATTTTGCAGATCGATCAACTCAAGATGGTATATGCCGCCCTAGTAGAGTCAAAGTTACGCTATAGTATTAAGTATTGGGGTAATAGCTATAACTATAACATTTCCAAAGCTTTTATAATTCAAAAGAGAGCCATTCGGACAATAGCCCATATTCCTCCTTGGGAATCGTGTAAACATTATTTCAAAAAGTATGAGATACTAACAGTGCCCTCGCTTTACATACTAGTGTTGTTAGTGGACATATTTAAGCATAGGGATTTATATGAATCTGAATCGGATATGAATATTCGACTCAAAAGCAGGAGACTTGATTTAAATAATTTAATTCAACCGTATCTTGACATTGTAAAACATAGTCCTAGATATCAAGCCGTAAATATATTTAATAAATTACCGTTAAAACTGAAAAAAATCATGGATCCTATGGATTTTAAGAAAACATTAAAAGCGTTTCTCCTTGATAAAGTTTTATATAATATTGATGATATCTAACTATTAGAATGACATGTAATTTTATAATTAGTACCTGCTGACTGTGATAATAATTTGTTTGATTTTGTGATATAGTATTTTAACATTGTGATATTTGATTGATAAGTATGTGATATTCTGATTATTTTTTGTTTATTGTTTACAAATTATTTGTTTAATATTAAGTATTCGCACACAGTCATGTACTGTTTTAGAAATAAATAAATAAATAAATAAATAAGAATATTACAAATTTCAAGTCGATAGCATTAGATAATATACAGGTGTGACAGACAAACAGACCTACAAACAAACGAAATCGCACCATAAGGGTTCCGTTTTTACCATTTTAGTTCGGATCCCTAAAAAGAGGCAACAATAAAAACCCACGCGCTCTTTTATGTTTTAATTTACAGGGTTGATACAATAAACATAAGTCAATCTATTCATTAGATGGTCCTCCGATGCATAAAGGTAAACAAATTTTTGGGATGTACAGTCTATGGCAGGTCAAGCTTGATACTCGCAGTGCGACTCTAGCCCTTGCGTCTATCTAAATAAGAACGGTACAAAGTCCTATATATCCAGCTTGATGTGCTCTCGACTGTAAGTTTACTTTTTTTTACATCTTTTTTTTTTCAAGCTTTTAGATAATCTATAGATTTTTACTTTCGAGCGGAGCGAGAAAGGTATTGTATTCGTGAAAAAAAAAAAAGTTTTTCTTATTTTCTCAAAAATGTGTTCTATATCACTTATACATCATAAAAACAAGTCTCCCAAAAATGTCCGTCCGTCGGTCGGTCGGTCGGTCGGTCGGTCCGTCGGTCGGTCGGTCGGTCGGTCGGTCGGTCTGTCCGTCACGCTTTGGCCTAGCGGCTAAACGAATGGTCCGATTGACACCATATTTTGAATTTAGGAATTTTATGCAAATCCATCGAAGGGTTCTAAGTGGTTTCTTGCTGGCTCTCATTTTGAGGGTAGCTGTCATACAACGAAAATGAAAAATTTAAATTTTCTCAAAAACGGCTCATAGAATCTTGGTGAAACTTTGCATGACCAAGCATCTCCATGTAAGATATCTTGCGCCAGTATCAATTGATCTGTGTAATTTCATATAAGGGGTGTTCCTGTACCACCAAATTGTAAATATGTGATTTACCCAAAATTGGTTCCATTGAGTCTGATTTACCCAAAATTGGTTCCATTGAGTCTATTAAAACTTTCTGTAATATTAATCCTGGATTGGTTGTCTACCTGTCTGGATATTCTTTATGATATTTTTGAATAAAATTTAGTACACAGGGTGTACCAAAAACTCAAAGGGCTGACTCAGTAGACTAAACTGAACAATTATCCATAAGAAACATGTGTTGGGAAATTTAAAAAATCACCATTTAGTATCCTACGGTAGTATCCATTGATCTGTGAAAATTCATATAAAGGGTGTTCCAGTACTACCAAAAGTTAAACATGTGATTTACTCGAAATCGTTTGAGGTTTGTTTGTTTTAATGTTTGACAATTTGATTTCTGAATTGATCTGTATATTTCATTAGAACATTTTTTTGGAAAAACGTTAATAAAAGTTTGTATTTCCATACTATGTGTATGACATTACAAATGAGTATTGCGAGAAAGTAAGTGCAGTGCTGCTGTACCATTTATTTTTAATGAAACAACAAGACAAGACCAATTTAAAACAAGGAAACAACAAAAAAATTAATATTGTTCTTTTAAAATTAATTTTTTTTTTTAATGACTACAACATGATTTGACACACCGCGATTCTAAAACGCGGTATCGAAGTTTTCCCAACATCTCGCATAAATAGAACCACCGCTTCGCTACAAAAGGGGTGGGCCGTCTCTACGCGGGAGACCGGTCGGCGGCGATGCCGGATAAAATGGCCGTCCTGTCAGATGACTGTGAGTCAGATTGAATATTGACTACAGTATTAATCTTAAGATGTAAGCTGAAAAAAATTGGTCGAACGTCGCGTAGGAAATGTATCTGTCTAATGGAAACATAATATCGCTTCTTCGATCAGCAACACCGTCGAAGAGAATTTGCCCACTTTTTAAGTGTTATTTACTTATCACATTATATGAAGCTGTTTTAGGGACATGCCCAGTTTTCCCCCACCTAAATTCAAACAGTCGTTATTATTAAACTTACTAAGTTAATTAATTCAGTCGCGTACACAAATAAGAGCTGTTAGTAAAATCGTATTAATGTCTGAGATTACACTAACAAGTATTATCATTGCTCTACAACTTGAAGAAATATTTTTATTTTTATTTATTTTTTCCAATCCACATGAAGCAAAGACTTTGGAATTGTGTAGCCATCACTACTTATTTGAAGTAAATTCAGACTGTGTATGGAATCTAATACTGGTTTTGACAATATCATCAACCCCTTATATGCTTTCTAAAGCTAAGGTTGACATGTGGCAGTAAAAACAAGCCAAAAATCATGTCTACAATTTGACATAGTTCAAAAAATAAATAATATTTTCTTCATAAACCGCTTCCCTTATTTTAGAAACCAGCCAAGTGATCATGTCTACAATTTGACATACGAGTAGTTCAAAAAATAAATAATATTTTATTCAAAAACCGCTTCCCTTATTTTAGAAACCAGCCAAGTGCGAGTCGGACTCGCGCACCGAGGGTTCCGTACAAACCTGTAGGTATATAAGTAACAAATATAGTATTTATATTGCAATTTTTTTTTATTATGTGATGTAACTAAAAATTTAAGGTTTTCGGATTTTTTCCTTTATGATGTATGCTACAAAACGTGGCTTCATGCCAAATTTTAAGATTCTAGGTCGACTGGAAGTATCCTTTAGGTTTTGACTCCCTTGCGAGTAGTTGCGAGTTTGGTTTGATTTTGTTACAGCTAAATGTGTTATAGACTTGAGTATTTGATATGAATTTCAATGAGAAAAAGGGTAGTAAGTTTAAAATAGTTAGGGTTTAAGTTAGGGGTTTAGTAAGTTAGGGTTTTTTATTGTCGCTTCTTTTTTTTCCCACAATGGCGCCACATTGTTTGTGAAGCGATGTAGTTTAGCTGACGTCATTAAGAGATTTTAATATCCAACAATGAATAAACGATTTTGATTTGAAAATTATTAAAAATATTTTGATTATATGAAGTAACTAATTTTTCCTTTATCAGTGCAACAAGACGTCACTTCGTACCAAATTTCAAAATTCTGAGTTCACGGGAAGAACCGTGTAGGTTTACAGACATAGTGACGGACAACAAAGTGATCCTACAAGGGTTTCGTTTTTTTCCTTTTGAGGTACGGAACCCTAAAAAAATCAAAATTGTTCACAAAATCAAACAAGAGCTCAATTTCCGTCACAGTCATTACTTCGTTCATACCAAATTACAGAATCCACCCACAATTCCCTGAAACTTGAGCGATCACACAGCCCGATCAGAGAAGTCGAAATTGATTAAACTTTTTCAATCATAACTGTCAGATGTTCCGGCTAAAACAACAATGTGACGATGTGCCGCCCAAATCGAATATCACCCTCATTTAACTTTGTGTTTTTGTTTGCCGTTGTTTGAGTTTACTCTGACTTTGATACGTTGGAATATTAAATATTAATGCGTATCTGTTGAGGTGAAAATTTTGTTTTGAAATTTTCTTATCTATATTGTTAATGAGTTTAGTTTAGTTTATGACCTATTTCTGTGGCAATTAGGTGTATCGTTCAGATGGTGGTCGACTTTGAAATTCATACTTACTTACTACTTACTCCTCTGGCGCAACGACCCAAAATGAATCTTGGCCTCCAAAACGAGAATCCGCTACTGGTCCCGGTCTTGTGCGGTGGTTCGCCATTCGCCTGCCTGGAGCTCGCGTAGTTCTGAGCTCACTACGTCGATCCACAGATATCTGGGGCGACCAACCTGTCGGTCAATCCTCGAAAGCCTTCTTGGTATGACGGTCCTCCCCCAGTCTGTGAGTCTGTGTGACTCATAAAGTTATTTTTTTTATTGCGACAAAATGAAAAAAATAGGTATGACACTATGAGGTTTTCCAACAGCGCCGCCTCAAGTTCAAGGCCTAGGAGTTGTCTGAGCTTGATCAGCTTTTGGCCCAACAGTCCTTTTGTGAACAGGCAAGCCGGCATCTCTCTGATTGTAGATACTAAAATAATGACATATTTTCTGTAGCTTCTAGTTCCTGCGTTCATATAATGTAGGTGTAAGGTTGAGTAGCGCATATTTTGTATTTTGGAAATGTACCGTGACTGTGAAGTGTAAAGAGAATATAAAATTAAGAATACCTATACTCACTCGCGGCAAGCTTATGGTATTAAACATCCAACGGTCAGAGAAGGATTGAGGGATATCATACAAAAAAGCACTTAAATGTAGTAAAATTAAATAGTAAAATGCAATGTATGAAATGTTTTGTATGATTGGAAAATTTGCTCCTCTGTTAGTTTTAAATGATGACAAGAAATACTAAGAAACAATCTGACGACGACACGTCCACCTTTTGGGACTGTTTTTGCCTTGTCCTTGAACTCGAACCCTGAGTCTTCTTTTTGACCTTGCCTATTGCTTTTTTTTAATTGTCAGTGGGCTTACTCTTGACCTCGATCTAGCTTTGAGGACAGATATGTGGTCGACGATGGAACGAGCTTGCCCAGAAGAAGCCTATTCACTCGCTCTAAAACTATTGATTCTTTGAGAAGTACCTATTTCAATTTCTCACTATCAGCCGCCATTTTGGCATTCACTTCTTTCTTCTTCATATCTTCTTTCTAGCAGTCCAACTTGGTTTGGCCGATTCCTTTTGTTGTATTTGTAGAGTGTGTTTGTATAGTATACAAGGACAATGTTTGTATAGAATAAATAAATTAAAAAGTTTCGAAAAAAATACTAAATTTGGAGAAATAAAAATTCTAGAACAAACGTTTTTTAAATAAAAGTTTTTGCCATGGGATTTTGTAATACGGAAACGGGTTTAATAAGAACGCTAGTTTAATACGCTAGTACCTGGGCGACCGAGCTTCGCTCTATAATATCCTCAACATTAAAATATCATCGGATGAGCAAGCTATGCTACTCTCCAACAGATGGAACTGTAGGTTTCTGTCTAAAACGCAGTATTTTAAAAAAATGCTTAAAAACGGGGAATTCGAATTTTCCCAGACATGAAACCTAGCTAGATGTTTTTTTTTTCCGAAAACCCCGTATGGTAAATTTCATCGAAATCGTTAGAGCCGTTTCGAGAAACCGATTACAAATATATAGACAAATATTGCTCGTTTAATAGTATAAGATAATATTAGGCTTACGACGTCAAGCAACCAGGTTACTAGATTCGGCCCTGTCACCAACGACGCCCAGGTGTGCGGCTCTTAACGTTTATTAAGACAAAGCTCCACTTTCGCACCCCCATTAGCCCGAACTGCAGCTTTCAACGAATTTAGAAATTTCGCTTTATATACGCGATTACGTCAAGGAGCTGACGCTATGTCATCTGGGAATTTGCAGAGTTTTATTCGATGGTGCTGTTAGATTTTTCTTTGTTATTGCTATGCGGTCTGCCCAATTTTTCTTTTAGTTTGTTTGGCTCCATTTAGTTAAATGAAGTTAACGGTACGTCAAGTGTATCACATTGGACTTTGCATATTTTTTTATCACATGTTATCGGCGTCTTAATTTTTAAATAAAAATATAGATAAATATAACTTTTTCAAGGAGATTGATTTGATAGTGCGGCAAGTGCGTAAAGTGATTCTAAAAGACTCCACTTACATGCTAGCACAGTATTTGAAGAACCTAGCTGGAAAAGGAAATAAAACTTCAGAGGCTGTGTACTGTTGATGAACGCCGGATGAGTCATTCTCAACCAAACTTCTGGTGACCCAAAGAGTAGAAATATAACCGAAAATACGTCTAAAATTTTGAGAAACTGGTAATCAAATGTTTTTGTCGTATTTAGTGTTATAAGAACTTGCCGATGCAGCCGTAAAGCTGTTACTTTGTTCCACTTAGCGGGCAGAAAGTAACCACTTTCCAACCGCAGGCATGTAAAATCAGCATACATGTCTGTCATCGGCAGACAAGTATGTATGTCTCACATCACACAAACTTAACTATAGCTGTATAGCGTGGCGACCTTTTCGCTCGACTACCCCACCACAAACCTCGAGGGATATCCTCTGAAAGCCCCAACTTAAATGGCCTCTAATTACACCCGCGAAAGTGAAAACTTCCTTTACTTTCCTCACTTCAATTTCACTTCTCAAAGGTATTACTCGTATTCTGGAAAACTGTAATAGTAGTTTTCAAAATGAATATTGTGTAACAAAAATATTGGTCGATAGAAAAGTATTTGTTAAACTCGTTCCTTTTTTTTGCATTAGAATTCTGGAAAATGGTTTTTTCTTTTTAATTTAAATTATCTTTATCTGTTTGTTTCATAAATATGTCAAAAAACTATACAGTACCGTAGAGGTTTCAAGCTACGGATATGGAAACTCTACGATGCTTTTCTGATCTGAAGGACATAAAGACAAAAGAATCAATTTTATTTGAATTTCCCTTCATAGAACGTTTTTCATTCATTCTATCTGCGTTCGTGAACCGAGTAACATGTCTTATATCGCGTTCATGTACCTATTGCGTTTCCTTTTATTTGTGAAGTGCGTTAAGTTATAGCTAGTAAGCTAGGCGTGTGTATTCTTTATTGCTGTGATTTAAGCTGTTGTGTTTTTTTTAAATAGTGAATTATATTTACCTAAATTTTAACTACGTATTTTTGTTGTTGAGGGTTTTTTCTATCAAAAACTGCATTAGGAAGCTTTAAGAGCACACTCTGAGCTAATTGCCCCCAGCAGCTCACTCAGGGCTGCTATATTGGTGGAGGCGCCGGGTACATCAGTTAAGGTGATTATCTCTTGGGAACCTCCTAACGATCCAGGGTACACACCTTGGTTTAGTTCTCGTTCTCTAATACGCTGATATTGGCAACACTAGAGTTACTGCTCCTACTGTCTCGAAATGTCTTGGAAACTTCTTGTTCTTCTCTATTGTATGCCGAATGCCCCCTTATCATTTGACTGAGTTTCTCTCTTAGATCCACTAAAGATGTTCTTTATAAGATCAATTGTTTTATGTTTATGGGCCTCTTTTGCAAGAGAGGTGGAGTTAAGGCCATCTATATCATACACCTTGGTACTGTGTTGAACTATTTGGGGTGTATCTGGTACAAGGTGAGTAAGTGGTGGCAAGACAGGTGTGCCAAAAGACATAAGTGATTCCTTGATAGAGTTTATGGAGTTGTTATCAGATCCATTTTCTTCTTAGACTCCATAATTTCAGAATCTAGTGAATCTATTTTCCTTCCTATCGCACTGCTATCTAATTTTTGATGGGAGTTGAAATTACTTCTTCCTTTCCCCTTCTCATAATCTCTGGGGCCCATAAACGTTGTACATCTTAGCTAAGATCATCTCATTCTGGTTGAATAGTGCTGCCCCTAGTTGCCCTGGTGGTATTATATGATGCAGCTTGAAAAAAAACTCCCTTTTCGCAGCGCAAATACTAATTGAAAGTTGGACAAGACAAGACATCTCGGAGCTGGTGCAGAGACGAGTTCTCATGGGCTGACGCAAATGGCATTCGCTGAGAAGGAGTATAACCTTGCGGTGAGGCATACGGAGTACGCTGTGGTGGCGGTTGTTGCCACATACAACCTCCAAATTGGGTAGATGGTGAAGGTTCACTATATTTATGTGATCTCCATTGCTACATAGGAGGATATTGATAATTTCCTTCGAGTCTGCTGTTGAAGCTAGAAATATTGGGATTTTCGGCAATACTAAGTATTGGTGCGCTTAAAACACCTCCTCAATTGTTCAATTTTAACTACTATGTGTTCCATTTTGCACATTTATCATCTCCAGTAGATGGCATGTCGTCTTTTAGATACCCCCCACCCCTTATGCGTGCGTTTAAGTCTAGTACGAGTTGTGCCTTCCAATCCAAGGCGTGGCCTGCTGGTGAGGTTTCGGGGGAGGCAGGGCAACTTCAACACTGGGATATTTAGAAACTCATTTCTACATGAGACGGTGCTAAGTGATAAGCCATAACAATCATGTTTCAGAATTGCTAGCAAACCAGGTTGCAATTTGGATTCAATAATCACTGGCAGTTAGTTTTAACGGTTTGCTCGTTTAGAAACCACAACATCGATCTTATTCCTTTTCAGGAATCTGATTAACTGCGGTCTGTTGAACAAGTCCAAAACAAGAGTTTACTCCTTGTTGTAAAGAGGACCTAACAGGAAGGAACAGTACAGATGCTGTGCTTTAAAAAATTAAGGTACCCAGTTTCGGACTCACAGAGCTCGAAAGTCCAAGGTCCAGCTTTCGATTCTGCAGATTTTCTGGCATGCGACGTAAGCGGTCTGTGTAGCATACATACTCGTACCTGTGCGAGCTCGTCTCGGGCCTCTTCTATCAAGTTTTATAGTCCTTACCGGCCAACTTTGGCGGTTTATTATAATATATTCCATATTTACAGCTTCCCTAGTAACATAAACAAACTAAATTGTCATTTGACAATGTTTGTCACGACCCACAATGTCGTGAAGAATGCATGTAAAAAGCAATAAAGAGTATCAAAAATAAAGAGGTATTTTATTTTTGAGGCATTGATAGCCTAAGAGTGTAAAGAGGGATTTGAGAGGATAGGTAAAGAGGAAAAAGCTAAAACAAAGTTCTCAAATAAGTCTATAGAGGGTTGATGAAGAGGTAGAGAGGACTACCTAAATAAGTGAAAGATTTTTAGTAGAGTGAGAGTGATATGTAGAGGAGGCGTGAGTAGTATAATGAGTGTAGAGGAGGAAAGCGAAGAAGACGCGGGCTCGAGTCCCGAAAAATTTTTTAATAGACCTCTTACTATTTCCTTTTAGTTACATATAATTTTAACATACTTTTTATAATATAATTTTTTGCTACTTTATTTGTAGCTATGTATAATTTTAGGAAATTCCTCGTAAATACAACATGCAACTCAATATCCACCAATATAGGTTTCCTGTAACCAGTAGGTACTTTAAGTGGGTTAACGGTTTACCCGAAAGTCGCCGCAAGGCACACTACTTATCTGCTCGCTTCCGCAATAAAACGCGACACGCCGAATGGTCGAACCGCTAGACCTTGGTAACTTGGTGGGATAACTGGGTAACCTTTGTAGAATGGAAATTATTGATGATTTATTTTATTTTATGAAATTTTATGCCGTATGCTCGAAGAAAGTGGATGGATCATTGTTATATTTTTAAGAAGTATTTGTAACCTTGGTAACTTGGTGGGATAACTGGTGAACCTTTGTAGAATGTAAAATAGTGATTAGATTATTTTATGAAATTTTATTCCGTATGCTCGAAGAAAGTGGATGGATCATTTCTATATTTTTAAGAAATATGTGTGCAGAGGTGGCTATGTTATTTAATACATGTTGTTCAGACCATAGAACTAAACAAGTCTCTACTAAGAAATGTAGGGTACCAACGAGATCTTTTTTAATTTTCCATACAAACCTTGCACCGACAATAAATTATTTTGTTCCCGTTCATATAACCCGAATCTATTCAAGTCGCGAGTGAATAGGTTTCTTCTTAGTAAGTTTGTTCCGTCGTTGACCCCATTTCTGTATTTAGGCTAAATCTAGGTAAAGAGCAAGCTCATTCACAAAAATTTAAAAATTTGTTTGTATGGCATGACCGCTAATTTTTTAAAATTTTTGAGTTACACATACATAGCTGTAAAATTTAGAAAAAAATATACTTATTATTTTCATAAAGTAAAAAATTTAAAAGATAAAATGGTTTTCAAGCCTGAAAAATTATAAAGACGATCTTCCATGATTTTTCTTAAATTTAACTCTGAACTAAAAATCTTTCACTCGACCACGTTAAGGCATCCGGCAGCCGCGACCGAAATCTCAATCTCAAAGAAAAAATCTCAATATTGTACTGCGCTGTTGCTGGTTCTGCATTTACTGGGGCAAAAGGTTTTGGAACGTGGGACAAATTGCAGTTGAGGAACTGTTTGATCAACTCAAGGCAAAATCGGTGTAGAGGATGCGTCTGCCGGTCGTAGTCTCACGGAAAATACGTGAATTTAAAATTGATTGAGGATGAGCTTGATAAGCTTTTGTTCCATTTTGCACATATTTTTACAGGATTCTAGCAAGCCTTTTAGAGCGGCCCCCTGTGCATGCGGTGTAGTCTAGTTAGTACTAGTTTTGGCTTCGAAGGAGTGGCCTACTGGTGAGGTTTCAGGGGAGCCAGGTATGTAGAAACTAATTTTCACACATCACGGTGCTATGCTACAATAAATTTTGGCGGTTTACTCGTCAAGAACCTACAACATCGGTTTTATTCCTTTCCAGGAATTTGGGTCACGACGGACTGTTTGACCAGTTGTCCATAAAAGAGAGTCCTTTGAAGGCGACCAACCAGGCTCAATACAAATGCCGTGCAGAAAAGGTATTACGGTACCCAGGTGCGGACTCGCAGAGCTCGAAAGTCTTGAGTTTTGACTTCATGTACTGCCTAAACAAAAAATTGCCCTAAAAAGGTCAAGCTTTCATTTATGCAGATTTCCCGGCGTGGGACAAAGAAAGCAGGAAATTATCTTAAAAATGTCTTTGGGTTACACGCGGCAGGGTAAAGATTAAAATGAAGACACTTGTGAAAATGAGTCGAAAACAGAAAGAGGATTTTCTGAGAATCAAATCTTAGTAAATGGTATCCGGATACTGCCGAACATTATCCAAAATGCGAAAAGGGGATGGATATAACGCACGTTTGTGTTGTACCAGTCCGTAAACGGTTTAGTGGTTTCATTAATTCATACACGAGAGAAATATCTAGGTCCGAATAAAGATGAAATGCATCAAGCGATTTTCTGGATAGGGTAGTTGGCCTTCTTACCTGAGAATGGAACGTCTCCCTTACACCTTAAAACGAGATAATAGGACGCCAATCAAAGTGAAATGTGTCCGCATCATCAGAAAACAGAGCCGTGTTTCCACAATCACCCACATCATCATCGTTTCTAGAAAAACCGATCACAGTTCTGATAGGATGCCAACTTGCCAAGCAAGCTAATTGCTTTGTAAATATCAGGCAATTGCTTTGCAAATTTGTTTTTTTTTGTTTTACTTTGTGTTCCTAGTACTAAGAAGCTAAATATATTTTTTATTATCTAAATATATTTTTTTATTGCAAATGACACAAGCATAAAAAGAACTGTACAAAAATACATAATCTTTATTCACATCAAAGGTTAACCAGTTGTCTACGCCAACTCAGGGTAGGTTTAATTATCGTCGCGGGATTAGGCAGGGGACATATTTGCGTTGCCGGCTGAAAATTAGGACACGCCAGGGATTTCTTATTTAATTTATTCATGCTGGCAACACCCGAGTGTTGACAACGCACGGTAACTTTTTATAGAGTCGCAACTCGTAAATTGTAATAGGTTGTTGTGCGTGGGTAATCGCGATAGGTTTTTATTAAATTTTACATAGAAAATAAATGTTTTTTTTTTGTACAAACAAAAAACAACAGCAACTGCTTGCTTTGTTGTTGTGTAAGGGGGGCAAAATTTTAAATTGACGTTACTAGATCTAGTGGGAAATTATATGAAAGGGCTATATTTGTACTTACCAAAAATAGTATTTTTTACGATTCGTAGTTTTTAAGTTATGAAGAAAAGTGTCTCAAAAACTACCATTTCCACCCTTACCTCCGAGGTTTGCCAAAGGAAAAACCTGAATTAATTAATAATCGACAGACTTTAGACGTCGTTTGCGAAAAATAAAACAATTTCTTAGTAGCACCGTTTGTTAGGAATCTGCGAACGTTTAGTTTTAACGTTTATTTCTTCCAAAAACATATGATAGGAAAACAATAGAATTTAATACACATAGTAACTGTAGTAATTTGTTGCCCTATCATTCCTCTAAACTGGTGTAGCCATAATAATGCGATATAAAAATGTATTTTGGTTATCTCTTCTACGCTAGAAGGGAGAACCAAATACTTACAGGATGCAGTGACTTCATGATCTTTTCATGCATTTCTGGTTCTCCACTTGCATCTAAAACTAAAGATCTCCATGACGACCGGTCCTGCGCTGCTCGCATCCAACAGAATCGCTCGCTCTGAGAAGCGCTAGATTAAAGTGGCAGTGGGCAGGGCACACCGCAAGAAGAACCGATGGCCGATGGGGCGTAAGGGTTCTAGAGTGGCGACCATGTACCGGAAGACGAAGCGTAGGCAGCCCCCCCCCCCCCCCCCCCCAAGTGACCAACGATTTGGTCAAGGTCGCGAGGAAGTAAATATAATATATCTATCTAAAATATATCGCATTATTATGGATTTTTTGACGAAAGAGATCTACCAGGCGAGAGTGAATGGAAACGTTGGAAGGGGAAGGCCTAGGCAAACGTACCAGGACCAAATTCAGGACGTTCTGAATAAAGGCCAGGTTAAAAGTACCCTAAACCGACGAGCATGTATGAAAGGATTGATGAAAGTACAGGAAGCAAGGGAAGTATGTCAAGATCGTAGCAGGTGGAGGACTGTGGTCTCTGCCTACCCCAACGGGAAAGAGGCGTGATGTTATGTATATATGTATGTATGTAAAATAAAACGTCACAAGCAATTTATTTTTAGAACTGCTGCACAAAGTGATTGTTTCGGTTTGAATTAATTTTTTTTTGTAAGATTCCCTTTTAACCATAATGAATCACCAAAATGTTCTCCTACAAAGTTTCTGTATTATGTGCGCAGTGCGCACGTAATGCATTTGCATAATTACTACCTACTTCCCCACTTGCCAACTTCCCCCTAAGTCATTCTTTTGCAATAATTTAAATAGCGTTTCCTGTAGCAATTTCCCTCTAAAACTTTTCGATAAGCCTCTTTTCTTAATTAACTTCCTTAATTATATAAGTTTTGGAACGATTCCGTTTTCCTTTGCACTTCTTTAGTTACGGGCCATCGGTTATTTCGTTTATCTTTGGATTTACGATGAGAACAAGAATTTGTGGATGAAAACAGCAATCTTTTTTTTTATGTGAAAACTGACAGATGAGCAGACAGCACACCTGATGGTAAGTGTCACTGCCGCCCATGAACACCTGCAACACCAGGGGTGTTACTTGTGCGCTGCCGGCCTTTTAAGACTTGGTTGACCCGCTTTTTTTTAAAAGACTTTTCATTAGAGCTTTAGAACTTTTAGTAGTGCTTTTATTAGAGCTTTTACTTTTGTCAAAGTAGCTGTGCCCTAGTTCTTGTGAATTCGTACGCAAATATGGCGCTTGGCGTCGGCTTTCCTCAGTCAAACTTCCTCACTATGTATAACTATCTCGAATATTTTGGGGTTACGATGAGCTAATGTTGATTCCGATTGCTAAATTTCAAAGCACAAAATGTTGTCCACGTAAGTGATCGGACACTTCTGCCCGGTAGTATTTCTTTCGGCCATACAGTAGTGATGGCATACTGCTGCAACAATGAATCTTATAAGGTCTGACACTCACCTTGGGGTTACGACTAGATTAGCTTCGGCAGACTTGTATATACCTGGGACACCATGGCAGCGCAACCAGTCGCCGCTACCAACAAAATGTATACAGCTCTATAGAGAGTTACTCACCTGGCGTCCGTTTTTTTTTTTTTTTTTAATTTATTTATTACAAAGGTAAGTACATTTTGACAATACTTAGTCTACTCGCCAAACTATTACGTTTGATGGCGAGACCACGCTCTAACACGTTTTTATACCTACCTTAAAAAGAAAATAATAACTAACTAATATTTATACAAATAAAAAGTGAATATACATATATAATAAGTGTAGAATTCATTAAATACAGTTGTTTTCGTTATGTGTGTATATATAATTTGTACAGTCAAATGCAGGTCAAGCCTTACATTTTGACAGTTGTATTGCAATTTGGCGGCGCAACCAGTTCGGATGCTGGTCGCGCTACCACTCCCAGTGAAATATAGCCCTTAATACTGTGGCCGCAGGGTGTGTCTTTACTGGTGTCTAGTTACGGACACCAGTGGCGCAACCACTCGCGCTACCAGTCACGCCACCGTGGTGTCCCAGTGAAATACCGGCCTTATACACCGAGCTAGTTTTGATTTCGATTGCTAATATAGAAGACTAATTATTTTTTCATTTACTTCTGCGATGCTGGAATACGCTGAGGTTCAACCGAATCAAACTCTTTTGGTGGATTATTGCTATTGTGTTTAACAGCAAGCCTTTATTACTACGCAAATTCAAAGTAGGTACCCAAAATCGGGTAACCGGCGAAAATTATGTTTTTAATTAAAAAAAAAAAATGAAAAAATATATTTTAAACAATATGGTTTGTTATAAGTGTATTTAATGTTGATTTAGTACAAGTAATATAACATACAAAAGACACCTCTAGATTTGAAATAATAGTTTCCGCATTTAAAATGTCCAAAATGGCTTTTGATAAAGATTTCATAGCAGGTTCCTTTAATAAAATTAAAAAGAAAATACTATAAAAATGTGCGTATCAGCACCCGTTTGACCGATTTCCTCGTCCACAATCCGCTTAATAAGGCTTCCCACTTCACGCGATCCGTGCCAGATAGGTTTATTTCCCAGTTCTTGCACGAATATTAACTTACCTTTACTTGAAAGAACGTTTATTTATAATTATAATCCTTTTATCGACCCCGTACTTATCTACAAGGTCTTTGGTATACAAGGTGGCTAATTGATAGACGTCCAAAAGAAACAATTCGATGCGTCATGCTAAGGGTATCCAAATCACCCCTTTGTATGTTCCGCGATTATTTGTAGTTTTCAAGTTATAAATTATTTTACTATATTTTTAATTTTTTTGCCCCAAGGTGTTTTAAAAATTCATAAATTTTTTGTACTGGATATTTCTTTTTGTCATGATTTTCTTGAACGTTACTTTGATACATAAGAACTAAACTTTCTGACATTCCAGCTGACTATTCAAAAAGTATGGATTTTTTTTTTTAAATTTAAATGGCCGATTCAAATTTTGATCACCAATTTAAAAATACAAAGAGGATGTTCTAATGTTTGTGGCTGAAAATTTTGCAAGTCTCTAGGCTAACCCAAACATAAAAAAATGGTAGATATTAGTATTCTTTGCTGAGGGCAAGGCGTTCAAAAGTTGAGAGATAAAAAATCCTGACTTTTATTTTAGGCTCTAAATAATTAATTTGCCTATTTTAGTGATTCCTTTTGCAAATTCTGAAGGTGGCAGGGCTTCTGTACAAAGTCCTTCCGGTTAAGAACTGCCAATTGCCTATAGGCAACGAAACATTGCTGCTTTAAGATAGGAATATATTCCTATCTTAAAGCAGCAATGTTTGCACTACTGTGTTTTGGAAGAAATTTTAATAGAGCTGGATAAATTTCTGGCTCATGAGCCATTCTATCTTAATTCTTAGTGTGGGCCTTCAGAATTTGGTTGTATAAAAAAATAAATATAGGGTGACAATTTACACAAAGTCATTTGATCCCAAACTAAGCAAAGCCAAGTACAAGAGACTGTGTTGTGTGTTTGTTTGTTACTTTTTTCATTTTACATCATCTTTTACGTTATATTGTACCTTATTTAATTAAACGAAGGGTTTCAAAATGACATGTATTTTATCTATGTTTTAGGCAATTTTTATCCCTTACTTTATTTTTAAAATTAAATATGTGACCGAGCCATGCTCGTAATTGTCTTATGCAAAGGGTTTTCGAGAATTTATTTAAATTCTTTGTTCATCTTCAAATTAGTACCTTCCTGGAAGGACTAACAGATGGCGTTGTACCAAAGGGTTCGTGTTATAGTTTTTATCCTAAATTCCAAAGGTTATCCTTGAAAACCCAGCGTCCACTTTTCCGCCCTCTTACACTATGAATTTTATCGCAAATCATTTGAAAAATTCACGAGAAATCCAAAATAAATACAGGGTGTGACAGAGTGCCCGTGTGGTGACAGCAAAGGATAGTACCAACCCATCTTTACCCGTGCGTGTCGTAAGAGGCGACTGAGGGATTATGAACTGGAGGATGGGCAGCATCCCGCTGTGTATCGTACCATCCTACATACTGCGTACTTCCCCTCCATCGCCAGCTAAAAAGGTGTTGTTGGCTGTGTGGGACCCGTCATTCTTGTACTATTATGAATGAAAAGTTAACTGAGGTCAACAATATTCATTAAGTCATAAAACGTTAATATTTGAACGATTTCACGTCGTCTTCTACATTAACACGGTGTTCAATCAATTAAACTGTGATTCAAAATGGCATAGTTTCAATTTGCAAGACAAATAAGATTTTAGCGTTTTTTAATCCCTTTCTCTTATTTTATTTTACCTATGTGTAACCGAGTCATGCTTCTATTCATCATAACAAAGGGTATTAAGGAATGGGATTATACAGTCAAGAGCAGGTGAAGCTTGACAGTTGCTGTGCGACTTTTGACGTGCTTGAGAAAATTTTGCCCCCCCCCCTCTTTATTGCCCCTTTACATTGATAATCATAATATAATTTTTTCAAAATTCATTCATGTGCAATTAAGTTGGGAAACCATATTCTAAAACTATTCCAAATTTCAAGTCGATAGCATGAGTGGTTGCTGAGATATAGAGGTGTGACAGACAGACAACGTCTCACCATAAGGGTTCCTTTTTTTACTATTTTGGTATCGGACCCATAAAAACAATGAGTTTATTGTGTAGAAGATCAACACTACATCCTTCAAACTATATAATAAAATAGATAATAAATATTTTAGGTCATTTCACAAAAGAGATTGATATACATACATAAATATATAAATAACACCCAGACGACACAGGACAAACTCTTGTGTTCATCACACAAATGTTTTCCCTGGGACTCAATTCTTGAAAATCACCGGGTGCTAAAATATCACTTTTGAGACTTTAAATGTTCACATTTAGGTTTAAAGAAACTTTATTCTCATTAAAGGTAAAACCACTTACATGAGGAGTTCGTCCGTGAGTTGTTGTTGAGAGCGGACGTGTGTCGCTTCGTCAAGTGAATTTTATTTTATTCGAGCGTTAAAATCAGTGATTGGTTGATCGATGTAATTTCCGATTCCTTGTCTTTCTTTAACCTTTCTTACGGCTGTCCCCTCCCACTGGGCGGTCTCAGACAAGGACAAATATATTAATCAAGTTACGAGAGTGAAATATTGTACCTCAAATAATTGTGTGTGTTGAGATTTGAACCGCGGCCCCTGCAACTGGAAGCGTGCGATGTACTAATTGCGCCACCGAGTGAGTGTCGTAGCACTGTGATACGCTACAAGCGACGAGCCGCCGCTACGAAGCGTCTACGGACCTGCTACGAGTTTGCTACGCCGCCTCGCTACCTGACTCGAACCTCGCCGCGCACCGCACCGCGTTCCTCGCCGCAGTCACCGCTTATCTACACGGCTCTTGGAATAGTACGGGCCTTACACAATCATGTCTATGGTTGGACGCTCTCCGCCAAGCGCGGTAAATTTAAATCCAAATGTTGCACATGCTTCATCTGAACCGGATCTTAGCTGCGCCGTACAAGATAATGACAGTAGAAATGTAAATTCATACCGTTCAAAACGAGTTAAACACTCCCCACCTCTTGTCTCACCTGGACACCAAAATTCGGAAAATCAAGATCCAAGCATCTCAGACGCCCTGGCCAAACAAACCGCTCTAATGGCCAAAATGTTTACAGAAATTGCAGACATTAAGAAACAAAATATTGAAATACAAAAGACGAATAACGACATACAAAAGTCTAATCAAGAGATAAAAGAGTCTATGTCGTTCATAAATGAACAATTTGAGACGGTAAAATCAGAAGTAGCTTTCTTGAAAGAAAAAGGAAAGGAGCAGACTGCCTACATAGAACACTTAGAAAGGAAAATTCAAGATTTACAACATAAATCACGTTCATCGAGCATTGAGATTCGCAATATACCTAACTTAGTGAACGAAAACTACGACATTCTGAAGAAATCTGTAAGCAATATAGGTCAAGCTGTTGGACTCACCTTACCCAATGCTGAATTCCGTGATGTATATCGCCTGCCTGGAAAGTCGTCAACTTCTCGTCCTGTAATTGTAGAATTCACTACAGTGCAATTCAAACAGAAGTTTTTGTCTTTCGTTCGCGACTTTAACAAGAAAAATACAACAATAACTGAAAAGCTCAACACAGAACTGATCGGGATTCCTGGGAAACGACAGCCAGTTTACGTGGACGAGCCAATTCCTGCAAGTATCAAAAAGCTACATCTTAGAGCGCGGGAATTTCGAAAGAAACATGCATACGCCTTCTGTTGGGTCTCAAATGGAAACGTTTTTTTACGTAAGCAAGAAGGCGACAAACAAATTTTGATAAAATCCGAACAGTGCTTACAGGAATTGGAAGATAACATATGACTACCTCAGCCCAGCACTAAGACTGTAACCTATAGTTTTTGCCATTTACTCTTATTTTATAGTTTGAGTATTTTAGGAATAACTGTATCTAAATATCATGCAACTTTATGTAAAACTACACAAATCAATTCATTAGAATCACAACAAAACTTCACACTAAAACAATCACACAATCAACCTATTGCACACACACATACACATGCGTCCCCATGCAGATCTCGTTTTATATTCCCAGCACACTTCTTAAATGCTTATTGTAATGTAATTAATATTGAAGTGTATCTCGATTTTTAATGGCTACAATAAATAATATTATAGAGGAGTTAGATCTTATTCATTTGGGAAGTTCGGTAAACTGTAACCCGGAGCACTGCGTAAATTACGTTAAATCATCACTCAAAAGTCTCAAGATACTACATATAAACATCCGTAGCGTAAACAAAAACTTTGATAATCTTCTTGTACTACTTTCAATTATAAATATACCTTTTGACATTCTGATTCTCACCGAGTGTTGGCTTAGCAAAGTAGCAAACGTACCAATATTAGATGGTTATTCTGTATACTCATCTGCTCAAACGTGTAATCAGAATGATGGTATTATAATCTACACCAAAATTGGTTTAAAATGTGAAATTAGTGAGCCAAAATTCATTAATGCAAACTGTCTTGTTTGTCAAGTTGATAAATCACTGGCTATTGTAGCTGTCTATCGTTCGCCATCCTATAACAAGAAGGAGCATATTGATAACTTTTTGACCAGTTTAGATAAAACATTTAACACCTTGAAAAATTACCAAAATGTTACTCTCATCGGGGACATAAATATTGATATTAAGAAAAATAACAATGATGACCGTAGCTTAGATTATTTAATCCTGAATGCTTCCCATGGATTACTGCCTGCTCACCTTCTTCCCACAAGAATAACAAATTGCCTGGACCACATTCTACTTAAATCAAAATTACCTGCTACAACGCTAGTTGTGGAATCTCACATAACAGACCATAAGCCAATTATACTACTATTAGAAAATGCAAATCCCTTACAAAAAACTGAACGTAGTATTACACGTGTTGATCGACAGGCCGTCAAAAATGATTTGGAAAAGGTGGATTTTACTGATATACTGAAAATTGAAGATGCAAATTTAGCCACTAACTCACTTATCACAACCATAATGTCAATAATAAAACAACACACTACACTCATTAAATTACCTAATAAGGCTAGAATAATAAAGCCGTGGATCACACCCGGCTTATTAAAATGTATAAAAAATCGAGACAAACTACATAAGAAATCAAAAAAAGCTCCAGACAATTTAATCTTTAAAACTACTTACCTTCGTTATCGTAATTTTTGCAACGCCTTACTCCGGAAACTCAAAAGATCATACGAAAAACTCGAACTTCAAAAAGCAAAAAACAATCCCAAAGCACTATGGAAAACAATAAACGAGATAACCAATAGGAAAAGAATTAGTAATCCCCCTCTAGAACTCTTAACATCTCACAGTAACCATGAAAGCTCCTTAAATTATGTCTGTAAGTATTTTAGTAATGTCGGAAAAACCTTGTCAGACCATATTACAGTGTCTAAAGACATAAATACCCTTCCAATGATCTCCTTAGCTGATCGCCAACCAAACTCTCTCGTAATATTACAAGTAAATGAAGCGGAAATAGAATCTATTATCTTACAACTCCGAAATGACTGTGCAATTGGATGGGATGGTATATCTTCCACACTTCTCAAAGAATGTCGTTATGTCTTGGTGCCGGTCATTACCCACATCTGTAATCGATCAATCATAACAGGAGTATTCCCTGATGCCCTAAAACTCGCCCTTGTCCATCCAATTCACAAGAATGGTAGCAGGGACAACGTAGACAATTACAGACCTATATCTGTCCTGCCGGCATTGTCTAAGATTCTTGAAAAAATCCTTAACAAGAACCTAAAAAACTTCTTAGATAAATTTAACATTATAGCTACTAACCAATACGGTTTCAAGTCTGGTGTCTCGACAGAAGATGCGATAATTGAGTTGACACAGTCAGCCGCTAGGCATCTAGACTCAAAGTCAAAGTGTCTTGGTGTATTCCTTGATTTATCCAAGGCATTTGACACTGTCTCTATTCCTATTCTTGTGGCCAAATTAGAGCAAAATGGAATACGAGGACGCCAATTAGATTTATTCTCTAGCTACCTTACAAATCGCAGGCAGCGGGTAAAAATAGGTCCATACGTTAGTAATGAGGAGCTTGTAACGGTAGGAGTCCCCCAAGGGAGTATACTGGGCCCCACTCTCTTCCAAATCTATGTAAATGATCTTTGCAAGCTGTCTTTCCCAAACTGTAAAATCTATGCGTACGCCGATGATACGGCAATTCTCGTACATGGACCAAATTGGGAGTTTATCAGGCAGCAAACCGAACACACCTTACGACAAGTGATGAACTGGCTCAATAATAACTTATTGACCCTGAACCTAAAAAAGACTTGCTGTATAACTTTCAGTATTAAGAAAAACACCAAACCTCCTCCCGGCTGGTCTATAACGGCACATGCTTGTTCCAGTGACACTATCTCTACAATATGCTCCTGTCAAACGGTTGCAAGAGTAGAGAGCGTTAGGTATTTGGGGGTGCAATTAGATGAGGGATTGCGATGGAGAGAACACTTAGCGGGAATCGTTGGTAGGGTATTGCGTTTAATACATATATTCAAGACTCTGCGGGACTCAGCCGACTTTGACACTATACGGTCTGTCTATCTAGCATTATGCCAGTCTGTGATTGCATATTGCATTCCAGCATGGGGCGGAACTACGAAAACGGACCTTCTGAGAGTGGAAAGAGCTCAGAGAGCTGTCTTAAAGGTTATGATGCGAAAGCATTTCCGATATCCCACCAAGCGAGTATTCGAAGACAGCAAAGTATTAACAGTTCGGCAGCTTTATGTGCTTCAGTCCGCTCTAAGATGTCACCGCGACGTACTTCCAGCTGATTGCACTAAACGCAGGAATACGCCCAATTCGATTCCTCATAACACAACCTTCGCTCAGCGTCAATTCTATGTTTCAAGTATCAATATTTACAAAAAAATACACAATAAAATGAATATCCTTAAATTAAACAGGCATGAAGTAAAAACTAAGGTTACAAATTGGTTATTGCTGCAAAACTATTCCCAAACTGAGGACTTGCTACATTTTCTTTCATAGTATGACATACTACCTATATATTATATCTCAGCGAAACGCATAGGTATAACAAACAACGCAATCATATACACACAAACATACATTTATACTCTCTCCCTAACACACACACACACACACACACGCACACTATCACTCTCAAACACATCTAGTTCCACTCTTGCGCACGTAAAATTCTATATTGTATTTTAATTTAAAACATTATTTTGTTTTTCTTTTCTCTTTTTTAATAATTGTTGTTTTTCTAGTATCTACAGTGATCACACGTTCCTCTTCATTTTGAATATTAAGTATCACGGTTGAACGCTGTCTCTTAAAATACAGGTTTTTTAACTTAGTTTAAGAGGCAGAGTCAGAAACAAAAGATGTAATAAGTAAGAACGCTAATGTACACTTAAAAACCATGTTTTTTGGAAATAAACAATTATCTTATCTTAAACTAAAACTAATTTAAATAACAATCGTTCACTTTCGTAACAAATAATCACCACTAAGTAAATCCGACAAGTGTCGTCCGCATATAGAGTTATCTGTCCATGCAACCCTAAGTCATCAATGTTGTTGATATAAATCAAGAACAATACCCCTATTGGGGCCCCCCCCCCAGAATAGATCCCTGGGGCACGCCAAAAGAAATTGGAAGAGAATCACTTTGGTATTCATTGATTTTTACAACTTGCTGCCTATCCTTTACGTATGATCGAAATATACTCAAAGCACTGCCGCATAGTCCGATCCTTTCCAGCTTCTCTAGTAAAAGATCATGACTGACCGTGTCGAACGCTTTTTTTAGATCGATGAATATGCCTAATGCGACCTTTTTATTGTCAATATTTTGTCTGATTTTAGTAACTAGTTCAACTGTTGCAGCTTGGGTACTGCTTTTAGGTTTAAAACCGAATTGCCGCGGTGTGATAAATTTGAGCGAGTTGAGATGAGTTTCGAGACGTTTGTGCAATATTTTTTCTAAAATTTTGGAGAGAACCGGAAGCACAGAGATTGGTCTGTAATTTCCGTCATCTGTTTTGGCTCCAGATTTGTGTATAGGGCTCACTTTTGCAACTTTAAGTGAGTTGGGGAATCGGCCGTCTAACAGTAGTTTGTTAATGCATTCTGCAAGGCTAGGGGCTATTAATTTTTTTATACACTTTATGACTTTAGTGCTGATACCATCCAGGCCAGTGCTTGAGTTGGAGTCTAGATTATCAATAATTTTGCAAATTTCGTTACTGGTTGTTGGTTCTAAGGATGATACTTTTGGATAATCGTTTAAAATTGTAGATGACGGTGGCACGTTTGAGTGTGTAAAATTGCGCGAATTTATAATATCTTGAGCAAGTATTGAACCAATGGTGGAAAAGTAGAGATTGAATGTATTGCAGATATCAGAAGGGTTAGTGAGAGCTTTTACATTGCTAACCAGCTTTGGGGGAGCACAACTTGATTTTATTTTATTATTGGAAAGGCTGTTTATGAGATTCCATGTTTTCTTAGGTTTAATTTTGTATTTGATGAACTGGTTGTAACTGTAACTGGTTTACTATGAGTTCTATTTCTACTATGAGTATATTGTAAGCATATTGTATAAAAGGGAAATCAACACTTGTGAAATCGTGGATTTCAATCATCAAACTAAACAATAAACTCATTGTTCATTAAGAACAGCGAGATCATTGAATAGCGGGAAATCAACACATTTGAATATTTTTTTTACCTTTTGTTTTTAGAGTAATAGGTACGTTCATAAATACCATCATGTATACTTAGTCTACAAGGTTGTGCGTTAATTTCCTGCGAGGTGACAGACTTTGGTGGAACGAGGTAATCAACCATCAACGGAGGAAGATGGAGTAGAAGGGGGAGGTCTTACGAATTCTTTCAAATAATCGCGGAATGTACGCCCACGCTGCAAACCGCCTTTTGCTCTTGCACATGATGGTGACCTTGTGACTGGTTGGCGCAAATTTTCTAGAGACTGCTCTCTGCTTGTTAGTTCCCCAAAAGGTAGTTGTTCTCTATTGCACATGTTGTGCAAGACACTGCAGGCTATGGTTATTCTTCCTGCAGTTTCGGGAGAGTAGTGGAGCTCTCGTGCACTTAAAAGACACCGAAAACGCCCCTTCAGAATGCCAAAAGTGCGTTTTATTGTGCTTCGAGCACTTTTTTGCAGGCTATTAAAATTTGCTTCCGGAGTATTTTCTGCTGCTGTTTTATATGGGACGATTAAGTAGTCTCTTAATGGATAACCAGCATCTCCTGCAAAATTCAAATAAAAATTTGTTTTTGACATGTATGAGTACATGTACTGGTGTGCGTGGCTGCGCCCACCTCGTCTAATATAATAAAGACAGTGTGAATCAACCCGCCCGGTGTATTACTTGTCTCCTCGCTTGTCCGCATATTTACCAGTGGCGACTTCGGTTTGCGTACCCACCCATCATTAAGATTATAAAAATGACAAGTGAAATAAGTGCTAGTTTCGGAATATTGACTTCATTTGACCACAATGTGCATACGTGGAAAACGTACAAAGGACGAATCAAGCAGTGGTTCATAGCAAACAATATCAACGAAAGCACCGACAAGACCGGAGAAAAAAGACGGGCCATATTATTGAGCGCACTCGCCGAAGGCACATTTAAGCTCGCCGCAGATTTAGCGCTGCCGAAGGAGTTAGAAAGTGTGCCGTATCCAGACATAGTGATTCTTTTGGATAATCACTTCACGCCAAAACGACTTGGGTTCAGCGAACGTTATAATTTCTACTCTGCGACACAACAGCCCGGCGAATCGCATACGCAATGGGCGAGTAGACTTCGCGGGCTCACGGCTCATTGTGCATTTAGCAACGTGGAAGAAGCACTACGTGATCGGTTCATCATGGGGATGTTGCCAGGAATGGAGAAGCAAAAATTATTTGCACAAGATTTGTCGGATCTAACGCTGGCAAAGGCGGTAGAAATCGCGGAAAACATCCATTCAGCACGTACGGGCGCTGGCGCGTCGGCTAGCGGAGCCACAGTTGACGTCACCGCAAGCGACAGACAGCTGTTTAAGATCGCGCGAAGTGATAATACGTGTAGTAATAAGATTAAAAAGCAAAATTCGGGTAAAGTGAAGTGTTCCGTGTGCGGTTATACAAATCATAAAAGTTCAGAGTGTCGTTTCGCAAATTATGCTTGTAAAAAGTGCAACATAAAAGGGCATTTACGTAGGATGTGTTCAAATAAGGTTAACTACGTAAATACGGGAGCCGGTGTCGAGAGCGACAGCGATGACGGTGAGTTGTATAATATCCGTTCACTTAGAGGGGAACCTTTGATAGAAAAAGTAACTGTGAATGGGTTGCAGTTAGAATTTGAAATTGATACTGGTTCGTCCGTAACAGTGATAAATGAACAGATGTATTTATCATATTTTAAACATGTGCCATTGTCAAACACAAGGAAAAAGTTAATGTCTTATACAGGTACTAGGATAGAGTGTGTAGGCACGGTGCGACTTCTCGTATCGTACGCAGGTAGCGAACATTCACTCGATGTTTACGTAGTGCGTCAGGGCGGACCTCCACTACTAGGCAGAGATTTTATATCAAAGTTTAAGTTCCAATTTGTTCCGATAAATTATTGTGACTCCACGGATTTCAATGTAGATCAATTACACAAGCGATACCCTAAATTATTTTCGGAAAACTTGGGTGCATTTAATATGTATAAAATTAAGTTGCCATTAAAGGATGATGCAAAACCGATTTACTGTAAAGCTCGGCCAGTAGCTTTTGCATTGCGAGATAAGGTTAGTAAGGAAATCGACAGATTAGTGGACTTAGGAGTATTACAGCCAGTGGAACATGCAGAATACGCATCGCCTATAGTACCAATATTAAAACAGTCGGTAAGGATATGTGCCGATTATTCAGTCACAATAAATAATCAATTAATTGTAGAACAATACCCATTACCAACAATTAAAGAACTCTTTGCGAAGTTGCATGGAGGGCAACACTTCTCAAAATTAGACTTATCAATGGCATATAACCAGTTTTTATTAGAGGATGAATCGCAAATGATAACTTGTATTAACACGCATAAGGGCCTTTATAAGTACACTCGCCTGGTTTTTGGTTTGGCAAGCGCGCCGGCAATATTCCAGCGTGCGATGGAGTGCGTGCTGGCGGGTATGGAAGGGGTCACGTGTTTGCTCGATGATATATGGATTACGGGAAAGGATCAAGCAGAACATTTAAAAAGATTACACGCCGTGCTCCAAAGATTAGAAAATGCAGGATTAACTTTGCAAAAGACAAAATGTGAGTTTTTTAAAACAGAAGTACAATACCTGGGGTACATTATAAATAACCAGGGATTAAAGAAATCAGCAGAAAAAGTGCAAGCAATAATCAAGGCACCAATTCCTGCAAATGTCAATCAGTTACAGTCGTTTTTAGGACTTGTTAATTATTACAGGAATTTTGTGCCAAGTGCGTCGACCATTTTAAGCCCATTGTATGAGCTATTAAAAAAGGGGGCAAAATGGTCATGGCAAAAATGCCACAATGACGCATTTGAGGAGATAAAACAGTGCTTGGCTTCAGATCTAGTGTTGACACATTTTAATCAAAATGCAAAGTTGATCCTGACTGTAGATGCGAGTCGGACAGGCCTTGGGGCTATTTTGAGTCAAGTCAATAACGACGGGGTAGAGAGACCAATCTCATTTGCTTCGCGTACACTGAACTCAGCAGAAAAGAATTACTCGCAGATTCAAAAAGAGGCAACTGCGATTATCTTTGGGGTACGGCGATTTCACCAGTATTTATATGGTAGGTCAAAACCGTTCATACTACGAACCGATCATAAACCCCTTATTTCTATTTTCGGTTCTCGTAAGGGAATACCGGAAGTTTCAGCCAATCGATTGCAAAGATACGCTATGTTCCTAAGTGGCTACAACTTCACCATAGAGTATATACGCAGCGCGGACAATAGCGCAGATTACCTGTCGCGCGCTAGCCTACCACAGCCGCAGGAGCCGACCACGATGCAGGCGTGCGAGCAGGACGACGCTACGGTGTGCGACCGCGCAGCCTATGTTTGTTTTATCGTCGATGGGAGCTTGCCTGTGACGGTGAGTGATATTCGAGAACAGACTAATAAAGACGTTATTTTGAGTCAGGTTAAAAAGTATATTTTAGACGGCTGGCCAAATAAAATTACAAATCTAAAATTGAGGCCATACTTTTTATGTAGGACACAGTTATCGTGCGAAAATGGTTGTATTATGCGAGGGCATAAAGTAGTAATTCCAAAAGCGCTGCAAAATAGAGTTACTTTGGAGTTGCATACTTCACATTTAGGCGTGGTTAAAACTAAATCGGAAGCGCGTTCAAGGTTTTGGTACCCTGGTATAGACGAAGCCATTGAAAAAATGATTGGTACTTGTGAGGTTTGTGTTCAACTTCGTCCATCGCCAGCGCGCGCTCCAATTTCACCATGGAAACCGCCGACAGAACCATTTAATAGATTGCACATAGATTTTCTGGGCCCTATTAATGGTCACACGTATTTAGTGATCGTTGATGCCACTACCAAGTGGGTAGAAGTTTATAACATGAACACTACCACAACATCGGTAGCTGTTATAGAGAAGATGTGCGACTGCTTTTCACGTTTTGGTCTGCCTAAAATAATTGTGAGTGACAATGGCACAGCGTTTTGTTCAAGAGAATTCGAGCATTTTTGTGAAATTAACGGGATTTCACATGTAACTACACCCGCATACCACCCTGCAAGTAATGGGCAAGCAGAAACATACGTAAGGGTGGTAAAAAAGGGAATTAAATCCAGTTTGATGGCCAGTCGGACCATAAAAGAAAGTAAATTGATGTTATCAAGGTATTTAATGGATTATAGGAATTCAGCTCATTCTATCACAGGTTTCTCTCCAGCTCAATTGTTATTTGGACGGAAACTTAAGTCTCGGTTGGATTACATGAATCCAAAAACTTCAACGCACTCGACACCGGAACTCACTAACGTTGAAAATAAAAACCAGTGTTTGCAGATTAATAAAAAAATTAAAAAAGGTAAAAATGGCTATACAAAAGGGGAGTTAGTGTTATATAAAAAGTATACGTCTAAAAATGTATTTACGTGGAGGAAAGGAAAAATAGAAAGAAGGATAGGCAAAGTACTATATTTAGTTAAGGATTTATTAGATACATCATTAATAGTAAAAAAACTTATAAATCAAATTGTTCTGTATAAAGGGACAGACGACACCCATATTAGAGAAACAATGGGAAATGATATAATAGACTTACCGCCTCCTCCGATACAGCATCTGTTGTCACCCTCATTGCAAGCGACACAAACACCGCCACCATCGTTTCAACTGCCAACACAGTCGTCAGAACCGTCATCTCCACCGCCGCAATCGCCACCACCGTCAGTGCAGGACTCAACTACAACACTGGAAACGACTCCTACGTCGCAACAGTCATCGTCGTCACCATTGCTCGTGTCGACAACACCAGAAGTAGAAAGTGTCTCTGAAGGATCGCATAATAGAAGGGAGGATAGTGAAGATGAATGGTTGGAGCAGCAACAAACTTCGGCTTCTTTGACCGATACAGAAAGGCAACCACGAGGAAGATCAGAGGAAGATGACAATTTCCTCGATGTGGAAGCACACAATGATTCGGTGGAGGCTGAACCGGATATTCCTAGAATGGTGTTGCGTAAACGTCCCTCGCTTTTAGATTTTAGAAGGTTTTTTTAAAAATAATTGTCAATTAGGGGTAGGATATGACATGTATGAGTACATGTACTGGTGTGCGTGGCTGCGCCCACCTCGTCTAATATAATAAAGACAGTGTGAATCAACCCGCCCGGTGTATTACTTGTCTCCTCGCTTGTCCGCATATTTACCAGTTTTGTTCTACGTTCTCAATAACTTCATAAAAGGGACTGTGAGTGAAAAGATTTTTGCAATTTCTGACTTTTAGTACTCCAGCCTGGGTTGGTCCTATTAAATATTTTTATAATGTAAACTCAACCCGTATAATATTTACCACGTAGCACAGGTCAGCTTATACTGGTACCTTTACAAAAAAAACCAGCCAAAAGCGAGTCGGACTCACGCACCGAGGGTTCCGTACCACCACATAATCATAAGTTAATATGCTAGATTTTTTGAGTCCGACACGCGCTTGACCAAATTTTATTATTTGTTGTTATTTTATAGCTTATGCACTATAAACATACAAATTTTCAAGTTTGTGAAAGTTCCCGTTTTTAAAATAGAACTAAAACAAAAATCGCCTTCGCGACCATCCAACTTGACCCCTCTCTTATATAAATGTTCTTGAAACAGGAGTTCACCACAATTGGTTACCATTAGTTGTGAGAAAAATTGTAATATTTTATGATTTCAGACTTTTCCCTTTATTTGTACTGTGAGACCTAGCTTCTTGCCAAATTACATATTTTAAGGTCAACGGGAAGTACCCTGTAGGTTTTGCTTTAGTGAACAAATGTATAGAGATGAGGACATAAAATGCCATATCTTTTGATTGCGTCGTTGTAAAAAATTAAAATTTTCAAATCTTGTGTGCGAAGCGAGGTCTCACAGTACAAATAAAGTGAAAAGTCTAAAATCATTAGATATTTCAATTTTTCTCACAACTAATAGTATCCAATTATGGTGAGCTCCCGTTTCAAGAACTTTTCTATAAAAAAGGGGTCTAGTTGGATGGTCGCGGAGTTTTTAAAATCAAAGAGCAAAAGCTTTTAGTATATCATATGGTAGATAGGTACGGAACCCTTAGGGCGCGAGTCCGACTCGCACTTGACCGGTTTTTTTTTAAATAATCGCCAATCGGGATCTTTGTTTTTAGGTACTCAGGGTTTCTACCAATTTTTTCTTGTCAAAATCTTATGTATAAGTAATAAGTATATTGTGTAAATTTTAAGTATAAATATTCATACCAAGTAAATAAGCGAGCTCTCCTGTGGACGATATTTGCTCATGGTGAGCTCGTATTTCATGGCTGCCCCAAATGAAAGAGTCATGGCTGCTGCCCCCATATGAGGCATCGACATTTAAAATCATGTTTCGCTAATCACATATCTGCAGAGTTTGTTATTTAATTATGTAAATATGATAGATGATAGCCCGTGGGGTTGGCAAAGAATATTAACAATCATGTACCAAACCATTTCTACCTGAGGGTGTCGTAAGCGGCCACTAGGGAATTATGAGCCGGAGGACAGGCAGCAGCGTTGTTCTATGTATCTTACCATCTTACATACTGCATTTGCTAGCCACTGCTGTTCATGGTGCCAGCCGTATGACAAAAAATGTAGTGACTATGGTAATTTTCCTGCCACGCGTTTTTGCTGGAGTTCTGGAGGGAGCTCCCTGCTCTGCAGTGGACGTTTCATGGGATGTTATTTTGATGATGAAGATGGATGATTGGTATGATATGATGTGTGTGAGGAGTGGGATATGAATTATGCTTCACTAACCATTTGCACGTTAATTGAATGATAATTTTTACGGTTATAAAAGCGATCTTCATTTTTCGACGGTCGTACAATTGCGATATGGGTGCAGTCAATGCACCCACATACGCCTGGTAAGCCATATTTTCTTAAAAATCTGAAAATAATCAGTACCTATTTATAACTTTTTTTAAACAATTGAAACTATAATAGTCCAATCAACAGTTTCGTACACGACTAAACTATGGATTGACAGTCGTTAGTGAAATCAGGCGTTGTTGTCAAGAATCATTTGCAACTAATGTTGCTTCTTCATAGATTACTTCACCCCCAAAGCCTGCACCTTTGCAGAAAAATTACGCGAGATGTTATGTTTTGGTGGTAAAGGGGTTTGACTACGAGCTTCTAACGGCCATTGCGACTGCTAGAAGATCTGTTGTAACAAAAGAGTTGCAAAGTTAAGCGTACAACATTACCTAAGTACATATTAAATTTATTACCGAGATTTCACGATATCCCTCTCTTGTCGGTTTTGAGGATATTTCATAAATTTTTTTAACACCGCGGGCGTATTTAAAGCATTTGTAACTTGTCTAATGCATTTCGAAACTGACTGCTGGCTCATAGGACTATCTTCATTTTTACCCACTCTCATCTGGTAGCTTCCACTCGCATAAAAATTTAAAGTGGTTAGGATCTGTAAGCATGAAATAAACATTTAAATTAATTATCTAAGATAGAATTGATTGTTGGTAAATAGGCGTGCACTGAAAGATCAAACAGAGTTGTTTTATAAACTCCAGGAATATAATTGAAACTAGGTAGCACTTTTCTATAGACACTTATATTTTTACAACAATTACAAGTATGGTAACTCTTTACACGTCTTAACGCTTCCGCTCTCCGTCCTCGACTCACTGTCCTACCTCTACTTTTCCCTTTCCTCTCAAAATCCCCACTTACTACATTTTCTCACAAACTCATTCTATTGGTTCAATAAAATACACGCAGTCGTTGCTGATTGGTTGAATACATTGACAGATGTCTCGACTGTGTTGCCATTTAAAATTAATACAGCGAACCTCGGCGAATATTGAAGCAATGAACAACTACTGAACAAAAGCGAACCTTACATTCGACCATCCTGACGCCGTGTATGACCCCATACACGACATCAGGTGATAACCTTACATTCGGCAATAGAACTAAATTCATAGTTAAATAAAATACATTGTTTCAGTGAAGACAAAATAAATGCTAATTTGTGGACAGCAGTCAGAATAATAACTAATAACATTTATGAGAGCTAAGTAGCGTATTTCAAAGGGATTTTTTTTATAATAGTGTTAGGATAATAGAATATTTCTAAAAATAACTCGAACTTTTCGAGTGTAAGAACAAATCAAGAACGTGGCTCAAACTTTTCGAGCAAATTCAGTAAAATAAATCATAACTTCTCGAACTTTTCGAGAAAATTATGAACAATTAACTCGAACTTTTCGAGTAAAATAATCAACAGGTAACTCGAACTTTTCGAGTAACTCGAACTTTTCGAGTAAAATAACTATCAGGTAACTCGAACTTTTCGAGAACCACAATCATTAAGTAGTCCGAACGTTTCGAACAAGAAGAATCAACTCGAACTTTTCGAGTAAAACAATTAGGTAACTCGAACTTTTCGAGAACCACAATCGTTAAGTAGTCCGAACGTTTCGAACAAGAAGAATCAACTCGAACTTTTCGAGTAAAACAACTATTAGGTAACTCGAACTTTTCGAGAACCACAATCGTTAAGTAGTCCGAACGTTTCGAACAAGAAGAATCAACTCGAACTTTTCGAGTAAAACAATTAGGTAACTCGAACTTTTCGAGAACCACAATCGTTAAGTAGTTCGAACGTTTCGAACAAGAGGAATCAACTCGAACTTTTCGAGTAAAATAACTATCAGGTAACTCGAACTTTTCGAGAACCACGATCGTAAAGTAGTTCGAACGTTTCGAACAAGAATAATCAACTCGAACTTTTCGAGTACAGGGCACGCAAACTTTTCGCGTAATCCCATTGCGATGAATCAAGATCCGGTCAAGGCACGAAGCAGTCTTGTCTGTTCTTACTCTTGACCTGCAACAAAGATATTTTCTCATGTACATAATTGGTATTATATAGGTATAAATAAAACAATATAATTTATATATGAAGTAAGGAATAATTGATAGTGCTAAATAAATGAAATTATAAACACAATGAAATGGTAGATCAAACACAGTTATTCAGAACTACTTCATCCCTCTCAGATTCCCCAACATCATCATCGTCGTCACTGTTCACATCCAAAGCCTTGATATGTATCCATAATTGCATATGAGATGCGGAAACAACTGTTTTCTATTTATTTTTCATACCCTCATAACCAAGAAAGGGGGCTAACTTGCATCGGTCATTCCCTAGAATCTTGATATCCTAAAGGGACCCTCATAATTAGTACTCTTGCCGTCACTCATTACGGAAGAATGCTTTGGCAGCTTTACCTAACTAAATTTATTTATCTAACTAAATCACCTTTGGTATATATACGAGCTGGCTTTCTATTTCTTTCGTAGTATTTTTTTTTGTTTAATTTGTTCTTCGTCAATTTTATCCTTAACTTCACCGAGTATAATAGTCAAATCATCATTAACTTGAGTTGTGTTTGTTATTTCATTGAAAACGGAATTAACTTCGCTGTTAATTTGTGTGCCAAACAACACTTCAGATGGCGTCCTGCCAGTAGTCTTCTGCAGCGTATTGTAGAAACCACATTGGATTTTACCCAACTTGCTGTCCCACCCTCTTTCATCTTGATTAATATTTTCAGCTGTCAAACAGTCTAGAATGGTACAGTTGTACCGCTCAACCTGTCCATTTGACTGAGGACTAGCCACAGCGTTCAGCACGTGTTTGATACCTTTATCAAGACAGAACCTTTTAAATGCGTGTGACGTAAAACAACTTCCACGATCACTAATAATTCGATCAGGAGTCCTAAACGTGAAAAAATATATCATCTAATACAGACTTGATAAACACAAACTTGGTCAATCACTACTAAAATGTGGGTGTGAACGAACGGTCTAACGTGGTCGAGGTGAAGAGTGTGAAATGGGAAGGAGTAATCCTTCTCGAGCCGCGCCACTAGTTTTCTCTGCATAGGCACATCCCATACAAGCTCCAACGTATTTCTTCACGAAACGAGACAGCTTTGGTCCTGGACTGTCATGTTATTTTTTTTTATGAATAAATGAATTATGAATAATTATCTTTGAAAACCAATAGTTTCGTCTGAGTCTGTCCAACGTCTTTTCAATCCTTACGTGACCCAAGTCATCATGACACATCTTACACACTTGCCACAGCGCTCCATTGGCGACCACCCATCTTATCTCCCCCTTCATACCAAAAAAATCTTGTTGTCGCGAATAGTAAGTATAATTATCACGTATGTAGTCCTTTCTCGTCCAAATTACTGAAAAGGACGTTGCAAATCCTGTTAAGCTCAGTGTCACCCAACCGCGAAGTGAGCAGCCAATCGTCGTTGGAAATATTCATTACAGACGGGTATTGCTCATCTGGTTGCTGCTCACTACATTCGGCTGGATTACGTGAAAGAGCGTCCACATGTGACATTCGTATTTTCTAAATCCTTCATTGTTGTTGCAAAACACTCTCTGGATAGTTTTCAACAAATCAAGAAGCCTTTGTCTGTCGTCCTGAGTCACTGAAGCACTAATTTTTATATTGTTCTCGTTCAACCCGCTTCCCTTATCAGCCGTGTCTACTTTAGGAACTGCAGGTGTGACTGCCATGACTCGTTTATCTACCTCTACCTTTTCAGCTCGACAGAATACATCATTTTCTCGCAGAAAACATGTGTTAGAAGAACGAGCAATCAATACATGAAGCAATCTATTTTTTTATCCTATAAACGCCACCACAGATCAAATATTGGTCGTTCGGTTTACCTACAATTTTAGTCTCCAACAAAACATCACTAAATCGGCTCCGTGACGGCTCGAAGACTTCCTGCCCCTTGTAAACTAACATGACCTGCAAACCTGACACGTAGCGGTTGGGATTCATCAGAGCATGCAGCTGACGATGGCAACTCCACCCTATGTCCAGGAATTGCAATTTAGTAGCATTTTTGACAACCATGAAGTGCAGTTGTTCCGGATAAGAACCATTCAAAATTGGTTTATCCAGTAAATGATCGTTTACAACTCTGCAGGGTACGGATCCCCCTAACATCATCAACGACTTAATCCAAATTGACGCTTCTTAAAGACCTTACCAGACCGTTCCTGAATCTGAATCTGAGAGCTTACACTTTCTGATGTTTCGGATGTTCATCCTTATGCCCAATCCTATTACATTTGTTGAAATTTTATCAAAGGTTTAGTACATTCGGAAAACGCATGGTCTTTTGCTTTACAATTAAAACAGTGAAACCCCTGATTAACCCTGTTACCCGATTTATAACCACCAGACTGATTATTAGAAGATGAAGCGTTAGTGGTATTTCGGGTTTTTAACTGGTTTGTGTGGTTGACAGTCATGGCTGCTTTATGGATTTGGGTCAAATCTTGGAGCTTTACTTTTTGTATAATTGATTAATGACCTACCGGGTATAGTTCAAAATTCGATGGTTCTATTGTTCGCTGACGCCGTCAAATCAGCTAAGTCTATTAAAAGTGAACATGACTGCATGATGCTGCAAGAGGATATAGATCGTCTCTATCAATGGAGTCTTAACAATAGGCTTTTCTTCAATCCCACTAAATGTGAAGTAATCAGTTTTACCCGCTCACACTCTACAAGAGAGCGTTCTTAAACTCTTGGTGGAGGTACGGGATCTGGGAATATTGTTCGTACAGAAATTTAACTTTTAGGCCCATGTGGAACAGCTAACAGTTTCTGCTTACCGCCGGCTTGGGTTTGTATTGCGTAACAGCGCCCCTCTTACAGAGCAAGCGGTTCGCATGCTGTATGTGGCTCTCGTTCGCAGTATTTTGAAAACCAACTCAGTAGTTTGGAGCCCATATGAGAAAAATATAACCTGATGTTGGAAAAAGTCCAAAAAGGATTCCTGAGGCATACATACAAAAATCTCTTTTTTTACAAGGAAATTTAGGCTTCGACTCACTACAATTACGTAGATACTTGGCACTAGCAAAATTTGTTATAAATATTATGAGGAATAATAACAATTGTGTCGACTTATTGCAGCGTTTTCTGTGTCTGTCTGTGCATAACTCGTATCAGAGGGGAAGGCGTTAGGATCTACTAGCTTTTCCAAGTTCCAGCACAGATGCGCATAAAAATACACCAGTTTTTCATGCCATCACGCTTCTTAATTCTGCAATCAATTATGTACCACAATGTGATTTATTCCATAGTAACATAAATTGTTTGATGAATGGGTGTACAAAATGTTTTGAAATATTGATGCCTGTGAGCACAATTAGTAATTATTGATTTGTAAAGTAGTTAAGAGTTTATTGTAGCGCTTTGGATTTTCTGTTATGTTACAATTATATATAAAATAAATAAATAAATCACTCATCAAAAATTCCAACAGTTGTTCTGGCTGCGAACAGAGAAACGCCAGCGCACTTGATTGATTTCATTGTCCTGTCAGTAAACCCGTGAATGATACAATCGACAGCGCGTTTCCCAACTATATCACACTGATTAATAGGGGCTAACTTCTCATAATAGTGAGTTTCGATATGTTCATTGAATATACTTTTCCGCTTAAGCATTTCTTTCAAGCGTTGGCCATAATTATGCTCAAATGGAATGCGCTCAAAAGTTTAGCTTGCCATTCAGGCCACGTGTAAAGAATTGAATCGAGACTCTGGTACCAAATCTTGGCCACCCCTTGAAGTTTTTTCATTGCGAAATAGGACGTGGTTTTATCATCCCACCAATACACAGTGGCACATTTATCAACCTTTTTTAACCATACGTCAATATGCTGATGTTTCGCGGGCGGAAACAAATTTGGAAGGATGTTTTTATGATCAATATTTTAATTCAAGTTATTTGTACCCTGATGGTTGGGAATCGAGACCACGTTTCACTATATCAATAATCTAAGCTACTTCTCTAGAAGAAAAAGAAGGACTACGTGACCTGTTATTCCCTCGTTCGGCGCTGCATCTGCGTTCTGCCTTGCTGCTGTACCTCTCGGCGGGATGCCGACTGTTACCAGCAGCCTCGTTGCTCTCAGCCACTGAACTCTGCCTTGGCGCTGAGACACGACGACTGCGCTCACGCTCGCACTCACGCAGCAATTCTCGTGTGCGCAGGAGTTCCAGTTCCTTCTGGTGAACCAAATCCCTTGCTCGCCGAAGCTCAACATACAGTTTCGCGTCGACTGTGGCTTCTGTCATCACGTCGACTGCGACTGCGGTCTTGGTCAGCATGCGGCTGTGGACTGCGGCTACTGGAGTTCCGAGCCCTTGAACCACGACGGTCACTGTCCCGTGATGGCGTCATAAGCCGGTGCTGACCCCTGGTCTCATCATCCATTGCCCCTGGAACTTGCAGAAAAACAGCGTGTAAAAATAAGTTCATACTATAAATTTTGTACAGAAGGTTTAGAATATAATACATGCTGAATATAAAACACCACTCTAATGTAACATAACAATTTATAATATTATCAAAAGGTAAATTTCAAGTATACGAGTATTATTAAGAATCTTCCTATCAATTCATGAATTAAACGAGATAACTAGTGTATTTAATGAAGTACATAACATATTATGTTAAGTATATAATGTATCATATAAAGTACATAATATATACATAAGATTTATATAAAACTATATAATAATAGTATGTATTAATCTGTGTTATCCTAGGATAAACTTTTTTGTATCAATATCACATTTTGTAGCAGAAATTAAATAAACTTACCAAGCGTAGGTAGTACGTAGGTTTCAACAAAAGAAAGTACGCCAAATTTAATTGCTCTTATAAGATACGTGGAATTGGTCATTAGGACGAGACTAAGTGTAGGTGCAAAAATATTGTGCGATAATAGTCCCCAACGAAATCGCTGGGTCGATAAATTACCGTTAAGTGAAAGGAATAAACAATTTACAAAAATCTAACCATTATTTCAAAAATATTCCACCTACACCGCACTTTATATTACGAGAAATTATTGTGATACAAAATTATCTACTTTTATTTAGATATCGATCGATCCAACGGTACATGCACTGGTTGGATTTCGGTTCTTTTTATTAATATTCATTACCCGTGGATTCATTCTAAAATTATCTATGATATAAGAAACACGAAAAGAAGATCAACTTATAAAATTCGAAACCAAATAAAATTATAACATGGCTTAACCTTAGTGCTTAAAATTTGCACACAAAAGAATATAATTAAAAAAAGTTTACTTCACCTTATTTTGCCACTCCTGTGGGCTGAAGTTCTGCATCCCGCTTCTGAAGTTTTATAAACTCCAGGAATATAATTGAAACTAGGTAGCACTTTTCTATAGACACTTATATTTTTACAACAATTACAAGTATGGTAACTCTTTACACGTCTTAACGCTTCCGCTCTCCGTCCTCGACTCACTGTCCTACCTCTACTTTTCCCTTTCCTCTCAAAATCCCCACTTACTACATTTTCTCACAAACTCATTCTATTGGTTCAATAAAATACACGCAGTCGTTGCTGATTGGTTGAATACATTGACAGATGTCTCGACTGTGTTGCCATTTAAAATTAATACAGCGAACCTCGGCGAATATTGAAGCAATGAACAACTACTGAACAAAAGCGAACCTTACAGTTGTTACTTTATAAAAAAAACACTAACGTTTTATGTATAACTGCGTCATACATATGTAGGTATGGTGCGTATAATAATTTGGTTAAGAAACACTTTTACGTTCACTGAATTTAGCGCAAAAGCAGATAAAAATTGTTATAAAATTTATTCGAATCGGGGGCACATGCAACGGGGGAACACAACACTGGGGCATATACCATGGATCTATCACTGTGTGTCGTGTATAAGTAGATATATTAGGAAGTCATAATTTTATAACCGTGGGTGATAAACTGAAAAATTAGAATCAGAAGATATGAGACTAACCTTTGTGACGGGATCGATAGCTCTCGAATTTATTTTTTCGGGCAAGAGTGGTACAATTACTTCGCATAACTCTTCAAACAGGGATTTGTTAAGTCTGTAAAAACCAACGAAATCCCAGTCTAATAGAGACCGGAACCACATTTCTCCGCGTTGTTTGTTTCGACGGTTTTGTAATTGCATCTGTTCTTCTCTTAGTGCTTCAAACATCAATAGTAATCTAGCCATTTCTTGCTCAGATATTTTTTTTCGTACGTAAATTAAATTACAATTTCTACCGACCTTTACTGAGTTTTTTTTTAAATAAAGACATTACATCTTATACAAGACGTATTTTGCCAATACTTAGAGAGTATACGAGGGCCACACCGAAATGATCGGGAATAGAAAAAAGTACAAAAATAATACAACAATATTTACTTTCATTGTTTTTCGAAGTATTCTCCGTGACAATCGATGCACTTTTGCATTCTATCAAACCAATTATTATAACAGTAATTCCAGTCTGAAGTGGATATAGCCAAAACGGCCGATTTGTAAGCTTCGACTGCCTCTTCTGGGCCTTGAAATCGTTGACCACGTAGCATATCTTTAATTCTTGGGAATGTAAAATAATCATTGGGGCTCAAGTCAGAGCTATACGGTGGATGGTCCATTAACTCCACGTTTTCCTGATTTAAAAACGCGATCGTTTTGCGAGCGGTATGTGAGCTCGCATTATCCTGGTGAAGAATGATGCGACGATTCGGATTAATTTTACGAAGTTCTCTTATGTTTTCCGGCAAACAAACTATTGTGTACCAATCAGCAGTAACCGTTCTGCGTTCTTGTAAAGGAATCGTAGCCACATGACCAGTTTTCGATACAAACGAAGCGACCATTTTTTTCGACACGCTACGAGAGCGGACAACTTTTGTTGGCTTGACCTCGCCTTCGAAGACCCAAACAGCCGATTGATGTTTTCTTTCGGGCTCATATGAATAAATCCACGATTCATCACCAGAGACGATATTGTAAACTGCATTTGAGCTCCCTCTATTGAACCGTTGCAGAGTAGACCGACACCAAATAACACGAGCCGACTTTTGTTCCTAGGTCAAACGATGGGGCACCCAGCGGGAAACTAACTTCTTGACACCCAGTTCATCATGTAAAATAGTTTGAATCGCTGTCATACCAATGCTGAGAGAAGCCCGAATCTGCTCGTATGTCACATGTCTATCTTCTTTTATTAATTGGCGCACTGCATCGATGTTATCTTGTGTTACCGCTGTTTTTGGTCGACCAGTAGAAGGAACTGTCGTGAGAGAGGAACGTCCACGACGAAACTCAGAACACCAACGATATATAGTCGTTTTACTGGGTGCTTCAAGTTCATAAACAGAAACAAGCTCGGCGAGACATTGTTCTTGAGATAAACCTCGACGAAAGTTCCATTTTCCCCACTGACTTGTCAAATTCAAATGGCTACTACTCTTGTCTTTTTAACTTTTTTTAAAATTCAAAAATGGAATTGTGTTTGAAATAATACTACATGTCATAAACCAAAAAGGTTTTAATCTAATTTATTCCTGAGTATTCTATTCCCGATCTTTTCGGTTTGGCCCTCGTATGTATTCCTTGCAATATTTTTCAAAGTAGATTCTATTTAATCAGACTTGATAGGTAGACCAAATACTCAGAAGATTTTCATGTGCAATGTTGAGCTGTCACTTGTCAAGTCAAAGAGCCAAAGTAAAAATTGTGTCAACAATACTAGGGGAGTTGCTGGTCAGAAAAATTCGGGTACCAATAAAAATACGGATTTATTTTAGAAACTTCTCTCATTTGTTCATGAGACCAAAAGAGTCAGATTTAGGCCGGTACCCCACGGGAGCCCACCGTTCCTTCGGGGACACAATGGGGCGCTTTGACCTAGCAGGCTATATAGGGTGTTAGTACACATGTTGTATAAATAGAATAAAAACTACATAAAACATATTGATAATTAAAAAATAATAATACTTCCTATGAAAAAAAACTTGTTAAGTGCGAGTCAGGCTCACGCGCCGTGGGTTCCGACGTGCCTATAGTATTTTCGAAAGCAATAAAGTCCATTTTTAGGACCGCAAACCTATACATGTTTGTAAAGATTTTTTTGTCATTTTTCATCTCAACTTGAAAACATGAAAAAATACAAAAATATATTTTAGAATGTACAAGTAAAGCCCTTTGATATGATACCCCCCCACTCGACCTAGTAACGACAATTTGAAATTTTGGCCCCCCTATTTGAGCCCCCTTTACATTAATAATCATAACTTTCTAAGACACGCACAGGCATTTACTTACTTCAGGTATTTAATTAACTTTAAACTTAAGTTTAACTAAAGCCTACTTAGTACAGCTAATGACGGTTTGTGGCTAGAAATACTTTCAAGACAGATGGATTTCGCTGAAATTTTGACAGTAAGTAGGGAATACCCATGGTATAACAATATACTGGAATACCCCAAGAAGCACAATCTATAATATGCCAAGGTGTGTTTTTTCGCTGGGGGTGAATACCACCCCAACTAGGGGGTGGTAATAAAAAAAATTTAAAAAACTCCAATCGATAGAAGGATGGATTATAAGCTTAAATGTTGTACAGAAGTTTTTTGAAAAATCAATACTTTTTGCGATATTCATGATCGTAAATGTAGTTTTTTGACGATTTTTCACATACATATATCTCATAAACTATTAATTTTATAAAAAAAAGGATAAAAAAAACAATGAAAATAATAATAATAAATTAATTAAATAATTAATTAGATGTAAAATTTAATACAATGGTAAACTGCATATAAAATCCACCACATAAAATTAATTTTGAAACATCTCTTAAGGGGGTGAAATAAGGGATTAAAGTTCATATGAAAATGCTACAAGTTTGTCATGAGACGGATAAAAATTTGGATTACAGGTACACGTGTAATAAATAAAGGTACACGTGTTTCAGCATTTTTACGTAATCATCCCCCAAGGGTGTGAAATGACGTATGATTTTTTGTAGAGTGAGTCTCTAGTTTTGAATAAAAATTCGCATTAGGGATAAGTAGGTACAACAAATAAACAAACCCGTGTATCAGCATTTTTTATAAAACATTCCCCAAGGAGGTGAAATAATGGGATGATATTTTGTACGAATGTGTATAAAAATTTGGATACGGAATAATTAAAAGTAAACCATGCACAAACCTGTATTTCAGCATTTTTTTCGAAATTGAGTGAATTATGGGATGAAAGTTTGTATAAATATGTTAGAGTTTTGACTTGAGATGCATATAAATTTGTATTTAGGCTAATGAAAGGAAAAGAAGATACACGTGTTTTAGCATTTTTGCAAAATCATCCCCCAATGGAATGAAATGAGGTATGATTATTTTTAGAGTGAGTTTTTCGCTTTTGAAGTATGATGCATGTAAATTTGCATTAAATTATACTAAACGGTTACTCAGTATAAAAATGATTAAATCAGTTTGATTGCTAATGTCAAAGATATCTGTTATGTATTTTCTTACAAAAGATTATTTACAAAGCCTAAAAAAATAAATTACCAGCATTGATGAGGGTGCCACCCATTGCCATTTTAAAAAACGTGGGTGACAATTGTCAAGAAAAACTCCCTATTATAGCGGTTTTAAGTTTGACGGCTGTCAATGAAGTTCTCGTTTGTTTCTAAAAACACGTAGTCTAGGATAAGCAGTTTTAGAGTTATAGCGGCTTAAAATTTGACAGCTGTCAACATTTAAACCGAGATGAAGATCTCGACGAGATCTATTTTTTGTCCCACAATTTGTCCGAACATGCGAACTTTGAACTCTTTTCCAAACCACCCATGGGGTAAAGTTCGTCGGTTCGTTTTTATTTATGTGGTTTCCCCTGTAGGCCTAATCCACAAAAGGAGTTATACTATATCACTAAATTAAGATGACCTGTGATAGCTGATAGATGGCTGATGACAGGTGAAAGGTGATTATGGTTGGTGCAGCGAACTACAATACTATGGAACTCTACTCAGAACAAATTCCACACAAAAAGTGGCCATACGTGAAACCAAAAGGACGTATATTCAAAATACGAATCAATTGGTTCAAATTCAGAATGAGAGCAGGGATTGGTTCGCGCGCGTGCTGCAGTGTTCATGGTAGCAATAATATATACCTACACGAGTTAAACACCGCCTCATTGGTCCAGACATTTTTTCTCTTTGGTATTTTTAATTTTTTTTAATTTTGTAAACGAGCTTAATGTACTTTGTTCCACTTATAGAACATGTGGTTTAAAGGAAATCTGTACTTTTCATAACACCCTGTATACTTTAAACTAAAACTATATGAGATAATAATGCAGGAAAGTCGAGCGAATGGTATGTTTTACAGCAATCCAAAGTTGTATGGCGGCAAAAGTAAATTTAGCCGCGCTATCGTCAAGTATACCAACAATAAATAAAAAACACGCAAACCCTAAAAAACAATACTGATTTACATTAAATTCTAATGTAAGGACATATTATTCTCTATCTATGTTGAAGTTTTTGCTTTTTGATATAGTCCTTAAAGGTATATAGAAAACAAATTTTGTATGATTATTTTTAAAACAAATAGATTTTTCATTTTGCCGTATTCTTACGAAGGACGACACAGATAGGCGAAATATGGTATCCTATGCTAGTAATAAGTGGTAGGTTAAGTGATAGATGATCCATAAGTGACCTACTTCAGAAACAAATACTTCAGAAGCTAAAAAAACAATAATTCAACCAATAAAACTGATATACGATGAAGATTGGGCAAAAGCAAAAATCCGCGCCGAGCATGCGCTAAAGCTAGTTATGGAATGGCTATCCACAAATCTACTTACTCTTAACTTAGAAAAAACCAAACTACTTCGCTTTAATATATCCAACACATGCCCTCCCCCCCATTGCAGTAAGATCTATGCACACACTTGTAGCTCTAACTTAACGAACTGTGATTGCTCTTGTCTTCCCATTTCCACTTCCGTGCGGTACCTGGGTGTCTATGTTGATCAAAAGCTTGACTGGTTCTCACACATAGATGTTCTCTGTGGACGTGTTAGAAAATTAATATTTGTTTTTAAGAACCTACGCAACTGCATTGACACTGAAACTCGCTTTTTGGCATATCAAAGTCTTTGTCAGTCTATTACAGCATATTGTATTGCTGTTTGGGGTGGTACATACAAGACTACCTTATTACTTCTTGAACGTGCACAGAGGGCAGTTCTAAAAGTCTTACTTTTTAAACGTAGAGACTACTCTACATTAAGACTTTATAAAGAATCTGAAGTCCTTACAGTGAGGCAGTTATATATTCAACGGTCTGTTCTGCGTCGTCATGCTCATCTACCACTAGACCCAGTATTAGTAAAAGAATCTTCTCTGAGGAGGAGAGTTTTGCCAGTCTGCAAAACCCCTTCCTGTCGCACATCTTTCGCACATAGGCAATTCTACGCCCTAAGTGCTAAAATATATAATAAGATTCACAAACGGCTTAAGATTTATACTCTGACTAAGTATGAAGTCAAAACAAACCTATCCAAATGGTTACAAAAACTATCATATGAGGAGACTGAAAGCCTCCTCTCTAGTACGGCCCAATAATTATATTTAATAATCTATAGTTTTAATATAATTAGTTAGCTAGTTAATTATATATATACAATCAAATCTATGTAAACACCACACACGTCCGCACTTGACTGCACTACACCTAGCCTCACAATAAAATATTTTTAACAACATTTTTTGGAGATCGGTTCCCTATATCACAGGTTACTTTTGTACTTAGTTTAGGGAATGTACTTCATAAAATAATGTTATAAGACTCATTATAAACGTACTATGGATAATGTGAGAGTGAAGTGGGTGCAGGACCACAAGGACCTGGCAGAATAACAGCATCGCAGTGCTGCTGCGGTCCATGCTGAGCCAGGCAACCTTTTCGCTCCCACAGTACACCACAAAAATATAATTATATTTTAGACTAAGACTACTAATAGTATTATTCTGTAACTAGTAATTAATTTGTTTTGTACTGTGTAAGTGAATAAATGATTTTTATTATTTTTATTATTATATTATAATTTAAATGACAGTAAGGTTAATGAATATAAAAATTAACATTTAATAGTAGTTCAGATTGTGGATTTACTCCTTCAAAATTACATAACAAATTCACTGTTCTGACTGAAAAGATGAAAATGGATTTCAACCATCAAAAAAGGACAATGCTTATTTTGTATGAATAATATACCCAGACCTTTAAGGATTGAGATATACTCGTATATTTATTTTGAGTAATGATAATATATAAAAAATGTCGTAGGTTCCATTTCATAGTTCAGAAATAAAAGTGAGTATGTTGTATAGAAGGAGATCAACACAAATCGTGGATTTCAGCCTTCAAGCTATACAATAAATTCTTTATTCTTAAAGAACAGTAAGTTTATTAAATAGCGGGAAATCAACACGTAAAATCATGGATTTCAGCTTTACTATACATTCAATTCATTGTTCAGAGAGAACAACGAGTATAATGAATAGCGCGAAATCAACACCTTATAAAATTGTGGTCGTCGTCAATCCAACTCTGCGTTGGATTTCAGCTTTACTATACATTCAATTCATTGTTCAGAGAGAACAACGAGTATAATGAATAGCGCGAAATCAACACCTCATAAAATTGTGGTCGTCGTCAATCCAACTCTGCGTTGGATTTCAGCTTTACTATACATTCAATTCATTGTTCAGAGAGAACGAGTATAATGAATAGCGCGAAATCAACACCTTATAAAATTGTGGTCGTCTTCAATCCAACTCTGCGTTGGATTTCAGCTTTACTATACATTCAATTCATTGTTCAGAGAGAACAACGAGTATAATGAATAGCGCGAAATCAACACCTTATAAAATTGTGGTCGTCGTCAATCCAACTCTGCGTTGGATTTCAGCTTTACTATACATTCAATTCATTGTTCAGAGAGAACAACGAGTATAATGAATAGCGCGAAATCAACACCTTATAAAATTGTGGTCGTCGTCAATCCAACTCTGCGTTGGATTTCAGCTTTACTATACATTCAATTCATTGTTCAGAGAGAACAACGAGTATAATGAATAGCGCGAAATCAACACCTTATAAAATTGTGGTCGTCTTCAATCCAACTCTGCGTTGGATTTCAGCTTTACTATACATTCAATTCATTGTTCAGAGAAAACAACGAGTATAATGAATAGCGCGAAATCAACACCTTATAAAATTGTGGTCGTCGTCAATCCAACTCTGCGTTAAAAATAGGCCAGCCAAAAGGTGTTTACACCATGCCTATTGTCGTGCCTGAGTTTAGGCGCCATAATTTTTATTTTTTGTATATCAGCCATAACACAGTTCTTCCGAAGGTGAATCAGCTGCGATTGAGATACATCCACAATGAGGATGCTAATATAAATTCACTTGCGTTCTAAGTAAGCAATTTAGCTATGTAGGTCATTTTTATGACTAATCATGACGGGGAGGGGGAGAGGGAGAGGGGGAAGGAGGAGGCATAAACCTATCCATATATTCGCGGAAATCTCTACGCATACCGGTTATTTCAGATCTTAAAAGAATGGATTCACTTAATCTCTCTCTTTCTACACCAAGCCTTTCCCTGTCCAGCGTTAGTCTCTCTCTTTCCACTCTGATTCTTTCTCTTTCCATTCTTATTCTGCTTTCTTCTACTTTGAAGAGGCGTTTCTGAACGTTTCCCGTTGCAGGAACTAATCTTCTAGAAACAGATCTTCTTCTTCCTGAAACAAAAAGTAACAATCAGGTAAAAATAAAAAATTGGTAAATAGCAAAATATCATCAAGGAGGTGATTCAGTTTCGTTTAATTATCAATATAGGGCCCTAATGAAATAGTGAACATAATTTTTGCATGTAACTCAGACCGTGAAACTGATCAACTTTTGCCTGTACTCGTATTGAATTTGCACGGATCATTAAGGTGCAATTTCGCACCGAGGGAAAAAAAAGCTGTTTCCTGCCTGCGATTGTGGAGCGCCTACACATACAGTAACGTAAACGCATAATGCAGACTAAAAGGAGTGCATCCATTCACACTACAGGCAAAAGCGTGGTTCTCTAACAATATACTCGTATTTTATTTTACCTCAGATAATTATGTTGGGTCAAATAATGTTAATACTGAAACTTACCGGTGAATTTTCATCAGCATGTTCTTCTTGTGGATGCGTCGGAACTGCAGCTGATTCACCTGCCTCCGATTCTGATGCACTGTCTAAGAGTTCGCCTGCACGATTTTGAGACATTGTCGTGCTGCACGAGTGTACATCTTGATCCACTGGTTCTCGTTGAGCTACAGAACCCGAACTGCGCGCCGCATGGCTTCGTTGTGTAAATGAAACCGAACTGCGCGCCGCGTGGCTTCTTCGTGTTGAAGAATTAGAACTGCGCGCCGCATGGCTTTGTTGGCTTAGGGAAACCGAACTGCGCGCCGCGTGGCTTCGTGGTGTAGAAAAATTAGAACTGTGCGCCGCATGGCTTCGTGATGTTGGAAAAAACAAACTACGAGTATGCGCCGCGTCACTTCGTTGTGTCAAAGAAAGTGAACTGCGTGCCGCAGATAGCAAAGGCGACTCCATATCTGACGCTAGATCTAGCAATAACGATCCAGAGCCACTCCCTTGCGACGCAATGGAACCAGAATTTCGGTTCTGTCTGGAAGCCTGTCTATTTCCGTTAATAGTTCGATAAATATTAAAATTTGAAAACTTACAATACATGAGCAAGGGCCGCAACATATCACAAGTAAAACACCTGCATGTTTGTGCTGCAATAAAGACCAGATACGATATTGATGTAAACTTAATTAAATAACAAACTGACTAATTATTAAGTTAACTTACAATGGATAGTTTGATGCCAACGTTGATCCTGTAAAGTTAAAAGTTCGTTTACATCCATATTTTTTAATACCCCGGATATTTTAAGAGGTGGTTCTGTCCATGAAACTGATCATCTTTTCCTAAGGAACAAGAAAGGGAACAGATCGAAAAAACAGGTCATCAGTACACATTGTGTATGTGAGGGTGGTTTCAGAGCGGAGCGTGCGGCCGGCGCCGGCGACTTGCGCGCGTGTTAAAGTGCACTATACCTTGTTTTTTTTTAGCATTAGAAAGAAGATAATTTGGGTCTTTTATTATATAATCATTTTATAATTATTTTTTAATATCTAAAACTAAAAGTATAAGATGGGATACAACATCTAATAGAATAAGATTTATTTACAACATTTATAAGTTCATTAACCGATATTTATTAAACATACAAGGTGTAAGGGACAGCCTTCCGAATACTGAAAGGGCATGATCAGTCACCGTAACTGAACAACTTTCTGAGAATAAAACTTTCAGGAAATAAAATAAAAATGCCCTCCATACAAACTGTCCAATAAAGTTTGCAATTTTATATGAAAAAGCCGATTTTTTTCCATTTCCTGAAAGTTTTGTTGCCTGAAAGTAGTTAAGTTACATTGGCTGATCATGCCATTTCAGTATTCGGGAGGCTGTACAACCCATATTTTTGAAATTATGAAAAAATATAACTATCAGGAACAGTCAAACATTGATTGTTCAATAGTTATTTGTCTGATTGCTTATATTTGTTTTACAAAATTAGTTATACAATAAGGCCCCTAAAATATTTTCACAAAGTTCTTTACACGCATATGTTCAAATTAATGTCTTATTTCTTCTGACGTTGCTTGCGTTATCCAAGTTTCTTTAAAATTAAACCTTCTTCAAATTATATTTCTGATAGTTTCTTTCTTAACAAAACATAAAGTATTAGCTATAGATTTAAAGGAACTTTAATTGAAGACGCTTTGCACAAACAGCACTCAGCAGTATATTATATAAAAGGCCTTTTATACGGCTGCATTTTAATGGGTAATTTTGCCCACTTACGTTATTTCTGCACGCCAATTTTACTTAAACTCGCCGTAGCTATAAGGCTTTCCGCTTCGAAAGTAAGTTATTGTTATTTGCCAAACTGAGAGAGCTAGTTGTGACCGGAATACTAGCACTGTTTCAGTTTAAAATGGTAAAAGAATAGCTTGGCTATTTCAGACTGTCCGTTTGCTCTTTTGTGTAACGTTCTTTGAAACTTTTGGTCTGACTTACTTTATTCGCTTTGGTATTGCTGTGCCTTTTGTGAAAAGGCATTTTCTTAGTTGTCTTTGTGTCAAACCACGATATACAAAAGTTTTTAACGAATATCGGCCTTTGTTCTGCATTTTTAGATATTTTTGACTTGATAATGATGCCAAAATTTAACACTTATTCTAAAGCCAAAATATTTGTTCAGTTAGCAATTTTATGATATTTTTTAAACAAGAATGTCTCTATAATTAAAGTTAAACAGTCAGTGGACAAAACTGCATTTTAGCCTCTTGGAATAGTATTGGTTCATTACATATGAAATTGTCGAAATATTCTTGCAGATTAATGAGATTATAATTCTGAAGCTACTTTCGTTATTTGTTTTATATTTGAAAGTTGATTTCGAGGTTATGAATCAACGCATAAAATATTATTTTTATTTTTTATTTGATATCTAAAATATTGAAGGCTCGAAAATTGTTCGTCTTAAATGTCATCCTTTCGACGTACATATCACATATCCTTTGTCTACGGCTCAAATAGATAAAAATCTCAGATTAAACTTCTTTTGACACAAATTCATATCAATCCTGTAATAAATGCTGAGTTTTCTTTTAGATCAAACCACCTTTAAACAAATATTTACATTATCTTAATATTAGTATCGTCCTTACACTTACTTTGAAACACTTCCTAAACATTCTAAAGCAAACAAATTACGTTGAGCATAACATGAAACGCCCTTAAAAAGCTAAAACTGTTAGTTTACGAGTTTGGACTAGTTACACCTGCTTTAAAACGACTTTCTCAGAAAACATCACTTTCTGAGTTAATGCGTTTTGAGCGCTCCAATGTTTATAATTCCGTTTCTTTTCTTATACTGCCTACATCAACGTACTGTTAATATTCTAAAATTTTGTGTGCTAGGTTTTTTTTTATTTTGTCACTAAGAGATTTTTAATATCCTACAATAAATAAAGAACGTTTTGATTTTGATTTTAAATAAGTAAAAGCAGACATACAGTAGTATTTTTAAATATTTTAACCATTATTAAGATCATTTAGTTACGTACAGTCAGTTTCACAAAGCGTCTTTGAAGTTAAAGTTCCTTTTAAGCTATTGCTGTTACTTCCTTTCAAACTCAACTCAAAATCATTTATTCATCATTGGATACAGCTTGACATGTTTTTAAGATTCGATTTTTATTATTTTATTTGTTATTTTCAAAACTTTTAAGTATTGTTGTTATATTTTTATTAGACATTTTATTTTATTTTTGACATTTGTAAAGTTCACGTATATATTTTTTTTTTAAATATTTTCTGTTTTTGACTTTTTTTGAATTTTTCTTTTTCATTATATTTTTGACGATCACGTTATGCTTGGACATATAGACAATTTTTGTAAATTTGAAATTGATAATGTGAGATAATAAAATCTAATCTAATCTATTAAAATCTCTTCACAAAACAGAAAAAGCAAATTGAATACTCTTCAAGGAGTTTTATCTTTTACACAATTAATGATCATCATCTTATCGTATGGGTTGTAAGACCGATGGTCGATCAATTAATAATAATATATTACTAACTAACGACCGCTCGTCGTCGGTGCAATCACTTTGATAGTCAGTTTTTCAGTCAATAAAGAGAAAGTCGTCAAAAAATTAAATGTTTTCGTAAAAGGAAATATTACAGATTAATGTAATGTTTTAATGTAATATGGTTTGATATGGGTCCTGTGCCTGAAAATAAAGAGATTTTTTTTTATTTATTTATTCTTAAAAAATTTAAAATAATTAAGTAATTTTTTATTTAATTTTTTTAATGTTTAAATTTATCTATCTATCTATCTATCTATGAATGGCAATAACATTGCTTTTGAATAATTCAAAAATACACCAAATTGGGAGCAACAAACATTTTTCAAATGCGAACAGATTCACTTTGAATGCACCAAAATGCGTCTCCAGGAGAAAATCCTGACACGTGTCGGGTAAAACACTCGCTGAAGACCTTGTTCTACGTTACAGATAAATCTGTAAACCATTCATTCAAAAAAATAATAATCACACAGACGCTCACAATGCAATCATTGTTTTAAACTCGGTTTTTTTATTATCTAATAATTTTGTATAGAATTTTTAAGTTTTCCTAATACTAAAACATAGTACAACTTAAAAAATATTTCACTTAAACCCATCCTTTCTTAGGCACTTTAAAGTGCGATGCCAGCAAAGCTAGAGCCCCATTATCGGTATAATGTATTGTAATGGTATACGTACCGTCCGCACTTCAGATTGGCGCCGAGCCGCGTCGCGACCGCCCGCGTACTGTGTGCACCACACCGTTATTTGCACCGTACCATTCGAAACGGCAGGTAATGAGTGATTACTGCGTTTCTCCTTGCTTTCCTGCGTTTTTGTGCAACAGAATGGTGCAATGGATTGTCATCTTTGACATAGCTGAGGAGTAATGCTTAAAGTGAGTATTTGATTAAAAGATGTTGCAATTAATTTGTTCATTTGTTTGATAAGGATAGTCTTTGTAGTATCGCGAAAACAATATTAAATGTCCTTTATGTGTAGTTTTTTATTTATTGGGCATTTAAAATAGTCACAGGTCATAAATGTGGTAATATATAAGTATAATTATGTTTTAACTTTGTCGTGTTGACTTAATATTAAAAAAAATAATCGCATTTTTGTCGTCTCCAAGGAGTATCTTTCATTTTTTTAATTACTAAGTTGTAAGTATATTTTGTATTATTTGAGCTACACAACATTGTTTCATTTTATATTATTAATTAGATTACGAATCAACTGTCAAATTTGCAAATAATTATTTAATAACAAGTACTATTTAGTTATACTGAGCATGTTTTAATTCAAATCTAACAAAATTTTATTTTTCCTTATTGCGATAATTAAAACCACTATCACGTAAACGTCGGTAAGGTTTGAAAATAAATGCAAATTTTTTACAGAATTTTATTTAGTTTCTTCGCGATTTAAGATGAGAATAACATGATAATAATTATATGAAACGGTAAAATGTCTCTTAGTAACTTAATCCAAAAAAAATATTACTTCAGGTAATAACTAAGCGCAGCGAATAGTTTTATGAAAAAACATTCAAACATTGTTATCTGTTGTATTATGATGCTTTTAGAATATGATTGTTTATTTTTTCAAAATAAAAGTAGCAAGAACTAATACGAGAATGGAGCTCTTGATTATTTGCTGCCTGTTTTAGTTTCGTTTTGCTTTAATTTTTATATTTTTAAGACCTGAGGGTCAATGAAATCGAAAGACGATTTAATCTGGATTACCGCCTGTCTTAGCGAAGAAAATCAAATTCGGATCATTAAAGGTGATTTCACTTCATTTCCTTTATTGAAGTTTGGTGACTTATATAACTTTTTTAGGTAATTGTTTTTTTTCGTTACGTATCTAACTAATTAGCTTCTTGGATCGGTTGGTAGTTACCCTGCCTTGCGTGCCGTAAGGTGCCAGTTTGATCCCTACCCACGACATACAGTCAACCGCACGTCATTGGAAACATTTGCAACACTATTGCAATGCCATGAAGTCCAAAGTGTTTAAACTGACGTGGTGTTGGGTGTACATAGATGTTTGTTTTTCTGTTGCTGGGTATTATTTATTTATTAATGTTTATACTCGTATATGAGCATCTGATACCCATAGTACAGACTGTGACTCATGTTTTATTTACCTATTTATCTTTTATGTTTGTCCTGTTTGTCTTGTAATTCAGCTATTATTTTCCTTTCTCTTTCAAATTTATATTTTGATACAACGGTAGAAATCAGGAGTTGTCAACTTTACTGGCTGTAAGGATAGGGGTCTCTTTGAGGGACCCCACGAACTTTGTTCTTTGTCCCGAGGCACTCGGGTTCCACGGAAGTATTGACGCGAAAAATTGAATTGTAGATGAGAGGGTATTATCTATTCCCTTGACGAAGGCGTGAGCTTTTATTGTACGTTTTTCGATTTATGTATAGAAAAGGAGAAGATGAGAATTTCTCACTCACACGTTCATTCAGGACTGTTTCTTACTCTGCCATTAAATATCTCTCAATATTTCTTAGTGACTACAGATTAATTTATATCATTAAATTATAACTATATTCTGCTGTAGGTCTGCGTTGAATAATTAATCACACTAATATAATCTGATTTTCTAAATGAGCTCTGGTTTTGCGGCGTGTTGAATTAGATAAAAACTTTGTAATAAAAAGGTTGTACTTCGGAGAGTGTGCTCAAGAACTCCACGAGCTTATTCCACCATCTCCCTTCTGCCATCGGGAGCTCTGACGCACCGCAGGATATCACCCATACTTGGTTGATATTCCGCACATTCGCACAAAGCGCTTTGAAACATCTTTTATAATGCGCACGGCAAAAGAGTGGAATTTTCTGCCTGCGTCTGTGTTCCCGAGTTCATATAACCCGAATCTATTCAAGTCGCGAGTGAATAGACCTCATCTCTGTCTCCAAGACTAGATCGAGGTCAAGAGTAAGCCCGTTAAAAAAAAAAGATAACAATAAAAAAATAAAAATAGAATATTTTTATTTCAATTCTTACAGTTTTTAAATTTAAGAGAACTGAGACCTTTAAGCAAAAAAGATACCTGTATTAGGAGGCCTCGCTCAATAAGCATGACCTGTTGTGACAACTTTTTGTCTTTTTGTTTTTGTCATTGTAAATGATTAAATAAATATTTTTTCTTTTTTTAATAAACCACCCTTTCAATTTTAACAGATTATACCTGTGAGGAAAATACCTACGACTAGCAAGTTGTCTGAATTCGACAGCAATCTTGTTGTATACTTTGATCCCCATAATAAAGCAGTTTTACATGAAAGCATTCCCAAACGTGACAGATCTTTTAACGTAATCTTTGTATTGATTTGGGGTTGTTGTAATAATGTGAGCAATTTCGAACAAAGGCAGCTATTTCATAAATGTAGAGTCCCGTCCGATGCCTCTTGATAACAATCTTACACTTCAAAGGACTTCAACAATATTGGGTCTTAAAATTACAATTGCCGTTTTGTAAAAGGAATTTTAGGTAGACTCAATTTTCAGTTCCAAAATTATTGCATATTTTTTAGGAATTAAAAATCCAAATTTTTAATATTTTTTAAGCATGATTGGGAAGAAATAAAGCTTACAGAAGCTTAAATTTAATTTTGGAAAAATATTATCTGTAAAAAAGTTATGAAATCGGACGACATTTAAGACGCACAATTTTCGAATCTTTAATTTATACAGGGTTATTTTTGGACCGCTGGCCAAATTTTAGTATGTTGCTCAGAACATGTATCTGAACAACTTTCCCAAAGAAACATGGGTTGAAAAACGTGAAAAATTTTTGGTCGGGTCATACATATCTTGTGCCGGAAATAATGGGATTCGTATGGTACGACCAAAAATTTTTCTCGTTTTTCAACCTAAGTTCCTTTGGGAAAGTTGTTCAGATACATATTCTGAGCACCGTACTAAAATTTGGCCATGTGTCCAAAAATAACCCTGTATATAATACTGAATATAAAAACTTAAATTGATAACCTTGAAGTCATCTTTCAAACATAAGACAAATGAAAAAAAATGTTTTAGACTTATAGGAATTATTATCTCATTAATCTGTAAGAAAAATTCGGCAATTTCATAATTAAAGACCTATTACATTCCTTAGTAAGTAATCGTGTAGGTGTCATCAGGCGGGGTGGCTAGCATATAATGAAACTATCATATTACCATAGCATTCAAGTCACCAAATGACATTTCACTTGGCTCAACGACCAGTGTCCAAGATAGCTTGGATCAACGGTTTAGCGTGCCCCTAGAGTCTAGATAAACGTAAATTTAATGTACTTTCTTAATCACAGAAATACTCTATTCTATGACCAAAGTTTACGAAAAAGTCAGGTGTTTTGTAAACAAAATCATAACCTCGAATCTCCTATATTATTAAACGAGCTAACGAGGAAACCGTTCTAATGATTTCGATACATGGGTTTTAAGAAGCGAAAAATCGATTTAACTAGGTCTCATGTCTGGAAAAATTCGCTTTCTCAGTTTTTTTTATATAGCACGTTTCTGAAAACCTACAGCGCCATCTGTTATTGGGCTTTTGTTAAGATTATACAGAACAATGCTCGGTCACTCATGTACTTAATGTAGAATAGTTAAAAATTTAGATATTTCTGAATTTCTGTATTTAAAACGATAGACTAAGCGTTTAGTAGTGTATTGTGGTTACAAATCTTAAAAAAAAAAATTGTTTACAAAACACCTGACTTTTTCGTAAACCCTACTATAGTAATTATGCTACTAACAAAAACGGTTACTCCAGGTTTTGACGGAGGCAAAAGAAGCGTATCTTTTGTTATTTAAAAGAGTGCGTGGGTTTTTATTGTCGCTGCTTTTTTTCCCTCCATGTCGCCACCTTGTTTTAGAAACGATGTTGTTTAGCTGACGTCATTAAGAGATTTTAATATCAAACAATGAGTAAACTATATTTGATTTGATCGTGTGTGATAAGCAAACTCTACGCAAGCATTTTTTTTACTTGAATGAAGGACTTTTACCTCTGTTTTTTTTTTATTATTGTCAATGGGCTTACTCTTGACCTCGATCTAGTCTTGAAGACAGAGATAAGGTCGACGATGCAGCGAGCTTGCCCAGAAGAAGCCTATGCACTCGCGACTTGAATAGATTCGGGTTGTATGAACTCGGGAACACAGACGCAGGCAGAATGTGCAGAATATCAACCAAGTATGGGTGATATCCTGCGGTGCGTCTGGACTCCCGGTGGTAGAAGGGAGATGATGGAATAGGCTCGTGGAGCTCTTGAGCACACTCTCCGAAGTACACTCTGTAGAAGACCGACAGACATGCAACTTTGCGACGGTGGGCCAGACTGTGAAACCTCTGTCTATTACACGTACTATTCTACCTATCCATATAAACATACACAGTCATAGAGCCCGCAATCCCATGAAACTATTTGGGGATGCGTGACAGCGGTCAATCTACGCTGTCACTGTGGTAGCCCAAATCCCTTAAGATTAACGACTGGAGGGGATTGCTACCTCCTCAGTCTGCGGATAGAGATTTTTCCGGACAAGTGTGTGAAGTAATATGAAGTCCAATTTATTCTTCAATTACTTTTACTATACTTTCCTGAATGAAAAGAAAGGTTAAGAAATTTTATACACATAGCTTTTTATACCGACATCCAAATAATATCCGGTCGATTACAAAAACCAAAAAGAAAACCCTTGTTATTCTCATGTCAAAGAAAATCTCATATTTCTAACAATTTCAAACAAATTCTCGTCAATAGGATCAACATTCAATTTGTTCGATAGAATTTTGAAGAAACAAGTGACTAACGAAATATCATAATTTTATTTTTCCGTTTTAATAAATAAAATTTGAAATACTTTTAGGATTATTAAAAAAAATAAGGCCATTTTTTATTGTTACGAAGATACAAAATTGTTGATTATTTTATTTTGTGTTTCTTTTGTTGATCGCAAAACGTTTCCTTACACGACTACGTGGCGAAAATAATAGGCAATTTTGATATCCATCTGCACGTGTTGTAAATAAAGATTTACATAAAAATAATGTAAACAAAATATATAAAAAGGCAAGTTTCAGAAGCCAGAATCTGTTTTCTTTGAAGTCTAGTTGAAATTCTGATTAAGAGTGATTGAAATCTAAATAAAAAATTTAATTAATTTTAAAGTATGCTCTCATTTGAGCGGGTAAAAGTGGCGCTCAAAGAGTGCTTCAGCATCATTTTCATAAAAAACGTTGTAAAGGAGTCAAACTTTACCATAGAAATATTGTTTTTGTGTTATGGTTCCTATTTAGAAGTAGTATGCTCCGGCTTCGCATGGGAAGCTCAAAGTTTGAATTCATACAAAAATCCCATAGAAAACAGCGTTTTCAGTTTCTCTCAATTTTGTAAATTTTCAGGGAAATTTTTATAATTTTTCTTTCCATGGAGGCATTGTCCCGAAAATTCCAAATAGGTGACGCAGTTCTCAAGTCTCCATAAACGTGGCAATTCTTTTATATTCTGTACTATTAAACTAGCAATATTTATATAATATACATATATGTAATCGGTTCTCGAAAACGTCACTAACGATTTCGCTGAAATTTACAATGCGGGGGATAGTTCGTCCATCTTATGAATGCTTTCTTTTGAGTCATCGCTTCCTGCCGCTGGTATCCAAGCCCCGTATCCAATCAGGTCGCTTAAAACTATGAAGTCAAATGCATAATGACCAACTGAAGGTAAACCTTCAAAAAAAGCGGTTGTTTCCTTTGTATGTTACCTAAAAAACGAAAAATTTTAACCCCATTGTGAATACACCTTTACCCAGCATCTGCTTTAATGACTCACTGCATTCTTAACCCACGTTAACTACCGCCGGGCGTCCGCATGAACATAGCTAATTCTGTCTGGGAAACTTAGTTTTCTCGGTTTTTTTTACATTATTTGGAAAAAGAAAAACAGCGCGTTTCAGAAACCCTACTGCGCCATCTGTTGGTGAGTAGTGTAGCTAGCTCACACGATGATTATTGGTGGCTATTAAAGGTTTTATTATTAAATTATATTTTATTTTAAAATTTATTTTAACAAATTATAATTTACATTTTAAAAGTTTATAAGGGTCTAGAATTGCGGGTGATAAACTGTAGTGTTTCCACTGCACATTAGATGGCGCTGTATTCAATTTGGCGCCATTCGACAATGGTCTTTGGGTAAGATTATACAGAACAAAGCTTGGTCGCCCAGAAACTAGATAAGTAAGGTTACATTATTCGTAGCAATTGTGCGTAGCTGTAGACTTGTAGCATATATCTACGCTTTGGCTACGGCGTAGTAATATTCTATCTTCTGTATTTCTATATTATGTACAGTTAGAAAGCCAAAACCTTCGTTGTTTAAATTTCATGGTCGAGAAGAATGCGCACTAAGAATTCGTAGTTTTTAGGGTAAGGAAAATGCAAAAAACGAAACCTTTATATGATTACTTTGTTTTTCGTCTGTTATCGCGTGACGCCCGTAGAGACGCTATGGAAACCCAAAATAAAAAAGGAAATGTGGATTTATTGTTAAAGAGGAAAAGCCAACCAACCTATCCGACCTGCCTAACTGCGAGAGAGAGAGAGACAGTTAGATGCTCTTCTGGCTTCGGCTAATCGTGGCTTGGGAGCCTTAAGTTGATGACCAGGAGACACGAGCGGGCGGCCAAAACCGGAGGGGTGCAGATAAGGAAAAACAAAGTGTATAACGCTGGTTAAATGCTTGAAGGAAGGCCAGGACACGCAGTTTAGTAAGTGGCCCGGGGTCAGCTCGGCCCCGAGCTCTTTTCCTCACGAATGGCTAAAGGTACCAAATTTAGATCAAATATGAAATATTTAGGACTATGGACACTCGAAACTTCAAGCTTTATGTCTCTATCTCCGTAAGTTAACGGACCAAACTAAAACCTTCAGGAAACTTCTAGTTGACCTACAATCAGGTTGGCAAGAAGCTAGGTCTCACATAACAAGCATTTAAAAGAAAATTTCGAAAATCAATTAATAAACACCTATTAAAGGTGAACTCCTATTTCAAATACATTCATATTAAAGAGTGGTCAGGTTTGAATGGTGGCGGAGTTTTCAAAACAAAAAGGAAAAAAGACGGAATCCTCAGTGTGCGAGTCCAACTCGCACTTGACCGGTTTGATCCCCAATTAATTACTTTCGGTTCAAAGCAATATACCCTAATTTTAGTTAACTATGTTTAACAAACAAGTATTTTAGTCAAAAATACGGCCTCTGTGTATATTAACTCAAAAACGTTTTCGGTGGAAATTCTAATATACCTTCGCAAAACCTTGACTCCGAGCGCCGGGCAGCTATGAAAATGAAAATTACACGACCTACTTCACAGTATACACGTATTTTCTTTGTTTTGTGCCCACAATCTAATCTTTAGGGGTCCTAAATTTCGAGCAAAGCATTGTACAAAGTAATGAACGCGCCCTTTGAATTTGAGTCTAGGGAAGAGTTAATACTCCAGTTGTTTGCGCAGTCGAAACCTGGAGAAAAATTTTACTTGCGATTCTCTGATTTCAAGGGATTAATCTTTTTTTATTTTTTTCTATGATAGTGCTGATATAATTCTTTAATGAAATATTAGATAACTGTTTTTGCCGTGTAGATGCAGAGTTTCCCTTTCCCAAAATCACTCAAATAGTTCCCCTTAACGATATGTCTCTTTTCCTCAATTAATCTAAGCCTACTTTTTGTACCTTTCAAATTTCCCTGTTTGTAAATACTTGCTGTTCTGCCCGTGTGGTGCTGGCAAAGAATAGTACCAACCCATCTGTAGCCATGGGTGTCGTAAGAGGCGACTAAGGGTTGATGAACCAGAGGATAGGCAGCAGCATCCTTCTGTGTATCGTATCATCTTACATTCTGCAGGCAACAACAACCGCAATCTATGGTGCCAGCCGCAACGCTAACAAGCGTGGTGACTATGATACTTCTCCTCCACACTATTTCAGCAAAAGCTGGAGATATGGAGGGAGTTCCCTGTCCTGAAGTGGACGTGTCATGGGATGATTATGATGAAATACTAACGGATCAACAAAAGCAGAGACACAAATGTAAAAATTAAATGAATTTATTTGTTATTAACATATTAATCACACAAAACATAATTCTCTGATTCACTTATCAACGTTCACTGAAATGTACAAGTAATGCTCATACATATAATACCCCATTTGACCGAGTGTCCCGTGTGGTGCCGGCAAAGAATAGTACCAACCCTTACATACCCGTGGGTGTCGTAAGAGGCGACGAAGGGTTATAACTTGGAAGATGGGCAGCAGCATCCTCCATTGTATACATCTTACTTACTGCGGTCACCTATAACCGCGGTCCGTGGTGCCAGCCGTAACGCTAACAAGCGAGGTGACTATGGTACTTCCCCTCTAAATTTTTCCAGCAAAAGCTAGAATTCTAGAGGGAGCTCCCTGTCCTGTAGTGGACGTTTCATGGGATGTTATGATGATGATGATGATGACTTGACCGAGTATGCATTAAAACAGTTAGCATTTAAACTTAGGCTATTTTTATCAGTGACGGACGCATCAATAACTGGCCGGATACTGATAGTCAAGCTTTGCTCCCGAATTACTGGTCTATGTGGAAAATAATGACCGTAATCAAGGTTTTTATCATCTGCCCTTTATATTATCCCTAGCTCTCACCAATTTAAAAAAACTGCATCATACGCTTTAAATTGGCCACAATTATATTCTATAGAAGTTTATGTAAATATTACATAATAAAAAAATGATTTTTCTAAGTGTCATAGTTTTTTAGAAATCTGATAAAAAAGTCTAAATTAACGGGTCATCTCGGGGTAGGGCTCATCGAAAAGCATGTTAAACATCACCGCATATGATCCGATCACCAGTTTGTGTGTGTCACAGCAGCGTACCCATCAGTAATAAACTGACTCTTATGGCATTGGAAGAACCGTCGTAGATATGTTGTCTAGGGCGTTAATTCAAATAATTTTATTTCCAGAGCCAAATCACTTACATGCTATTTTTAACCTAAAATAAAACACTATTCTATATCTTTATGTAAATCCAACTGCTACAAGCCTATTAGTGAAAAGCGAAAAATTGAGTGTTGTGGAATCAGCTGTGTTCCTAGGTACGAGTATTACCTTAGACAACAAATTACAATGGGGACCGCATATTAATAAATTGTCGAACAGACTCAGTTCTGCAGCATACGCAGTGAAAAAAATAAGAGCTCTTACGGATGTAAACACCGCGAGGTTAGTCTACTTCAGTTATTTTCATAGTCTCATGTCATATGGCCTTTTGTTATGGGGTCATGCTGCGGATGCAAACAGTATTTTTATACTACAAAAGCGAGCTGTTCGTGCAATTTATAAAATGAAGCCTAGAGAATCTCTTCGAAATAAATTTAAAGAAATCAACATTTTGACTTTTGTGTCGCAATACATTTATGAGAATTTAATATTATGCTAAACGGAATATATTTTTTGAGAAAAATTGTGACAGGCACAGTGTCAACATAAGAAACAAGAATCAACTTGCTTCTCATGTCAGCCGTGTTCACAAAATTAGTAAAACATATAAAGGTCAATGTATACGCTTCTATAATAAGGTACCCACTGATATTGAAAGTTTACCGATAGATAAATTCAAAACTGTTATCAAGCAGAAACTATATAAGAAGGGTTATTATAAAATATCAGATTAGCTAGAAGAGAATAATCCATGGAATTAGGGCTCCCGCACACGACCGAGAATCGGTGGGCGATTATCGGCCAGAACAAGGAGGGAAGATGCAGGTGATAACACGTCAGAGCGGGATGTCGACAAAAAATCGGTCACCGATTCTCGGTCGTGTGCGGGAGCCCTTAGGCTACTGTTCTAACAGGCTAATTCAAAATTAAAACTGACTTATATTTGTTGTACATCAAAACATATTTAAAAGAGCGCGTGGGTTTTTATTGTCGCTTCTTTTTAGGGTTCCGTACCTCAAAAGAAAAAACGGAACCCTTATAGGATCACTTTGTTGTCCGTCTGTCTGTCTGTCTGTCAAGACCCTTTATCTCACGAACGGGTAAAGGTATCAGGCTGAAATTAATACCACATATTAGGATCTATGGACCACACAAGATCTGAAAATTTCAATTTTTTACAAGGACGCAATCAAAAGATTTGGCATTTTATGTCCTCATCTCCATACATTTATTCAAAAATGAAAAACCTACAGGGTACTTCCCGTTGACCTAAAATTATGAAATTTGGCAAGAAGCTAGGTCTCACAGTACAAATAATGGGAAAAGTCTGAAATCATTAAATATTAAAATTTTTCTCACAACTAATCGTAACCAATTGTGGTGAGCTCCCGTTTCAAGAAAATTCATATAAGAGAGGGGTCAAGATGGTTGGTCGCTGAAGCGATTTTTGTTTTAGTTCTATTTAAAAAAGGGAACACATACAAACTTGAAAATTGGTGCATAAGCTATAAAATAATAACAAATAATAAAATTTGGTCAAGCGCGTGTCGGACTAAAAAAATCTAGCACATTAACTTACTGAAATTTCAACGAATACAATTATGTTTATGTGGTGGTACGGAACCCTCAGTGCGCGAGTCCGACTCGCACTTGGCCGGTTTTTTTCCTACTATGGCGCCACATTGTTTGTGAAGCGATTTAGTTTAGCTGACATCATTAAGATATTTCAATATCCAACAATGAATAAACAATTTTGAATTTTGACACGCGCCCCTGCAAGTTATTGTGTCTAAATAGACTGTGGGGCCAGGTCACCCTGATCAATTTTCCTTGTTACGCCAATCTTCGTCAACGTACGTGCTGAAGATTTTTTTTTTATATTTGGCAATCGTCAATCCATATTTGGGGACATTTCTGCCAGTGTCTTGTTGTAGAAAATTCTTCAGTTTTTATAAATTAAAAATATGGGTTTAGAGTGGGGGAATTGTTCATTGCTTCCACCGTAAAGCGATAGTGGATTTTACGAAGTAAAATGTCCGTGACAACACAAACAGGGTTCAAACACAAGCTTGAATTCTTCATCAGATGCGCACTCCGTAGTCAATACACTGCATAAGACACTATCTTTATTATACACTAAATACACAAAAAACAAGAATTTCAACCGAGCAGGCATGCCGAGTTCCCGCCAAAACAACTCTGAAGATGTTACTTACTTCTTTTTTAGGGTTCCGAACCAAAATGGAAAAAACAGATCCCCTAAAATGGATCTCCGAAGTTTGCAAAAGGAAAAATCTGAATTAATATATATATATATATATATATATAACGGGAAAAATAAAACTATCTTTCTATGTTGCATAGTTTTTTGAAAATCTGCCAAAAACCTTTACAAACAAATTTAGTTTTGCGGTCCCTAAAGTGCGACTCGAACTTGACCGTTTGATTTATAAATATAATCCACCAACTTTTTCATATGTGGTATACGTTTGAATAGAAAAAAAATCACAGATCTCCTGAATTAGACGATTTTTGAGTTATCTCTCAAAAGCCCAGGACAGCTTTATAGCTGACAAATAATAAACTAGATTTATATATAATTAACCTCAGACGGACTTAACACAAAAGCCGTCGTATGACTTATGATGATGATAGGTTTTTCAGGTTTAAGTGGTCTTTGAATTACCACGAGGGAATCAAAGAGCAAAAGTTGCGAAAAAAAGTCGCGCGGAAATTTAGTGACAAATTAACTAATGATCCTTATTCTGATTACTGAAGAATTTGAATACTGCGTTAGTGTGTTTTCTTTAAGGCGATCCGTTTTCCATACAAAAATTCAAATGACTTGCATTCTTACGCGGGACATAAAATTCTGTTGAAAAACGAACGAATACTGCTATTTTTAGTTAAATTTTTCGCCAATTAATACAAAAATACAGTCAATGTACTAAAAGTACAATTTTTGTTAGCAATTTTTGGTTCAATAATACGATTGTGGGCGTGCGGTCAAAACTGTACGGTTGTGCTTTGTGTCCATGTGTGAGTGATCGTGCTCATGTAAACACGGACTGACGAGAGTAATTGACTTTAGTGGACATATGGAGATATTTTTCTTATCGAAATTGTTTTTAGGCGTTGAAGTTGCACGATGAAATTTACGCGAATCAACTTTTTGCACATATATAGTTGGTACTTATTGCATTAAAAAATAAAACCTTATATTTGCAGAAGTGGCTCCATCTAGTTGCGTTCGGGGCTAAGTTGGCCGCAACAGATCACCTTAATACTGTAACAATAACTCCGCCACTCTTGTGTGTCATCGTTCTTGTACCTAAATTGGTGTCTGAGCAGCTGCGTCTTTCTGCTTACCATAATTACCGCGGTTTGCTCGTAACGACTTTTTAGCTCAAGAGGGAAGACTTGTTCAGTTGCAAACATTACGGTTTTTTTTTATGATATAGTCCGGCCATAAAACTCAAAATTTTATGTGAAGCTTGTTTTCACGTCCGCATCAAATTTTAGTTCATTTTCATGATAATTTAACACTACTTAATAAGATTAGAAACGGTGTCACCTTGACACCTTGCCCAGTAATGGACATACATGGGCTGATATGATGAATTCAATAGTTGTAGTATATGCAACGGTACATAATGTAGGGTATAAAACTCTAGTATCGGTTTATGGGACGCCGGCGAGCGTAGCAAGCCAAGTTCCATAATAGATGACACGAGTGTTTTATAACTAATAATGTGGAGTTGCATACACAAATTTATTTACTCTCATATCGTGAATCCTAAAGTAATGAGTTCAAAACAACCCTTTTAGTAATGTTTTTCTCTTTTCCCGGCGATACTACTAAGCGATGTTCCTAGTTGATTTAAAAACACTTGAAGACGAATCATGAACGCTTTTACCACTTATTTAATTACAAAACCAATAAAAATATGTGTTAATACAGCTACTGTTTGCTGAGTTTTCAGTCATTGCAAATATTGCAATGCAACCTCCTTGCTTAAACGCTTAACCTTGCTTGCACGTCTATAAAAAATTAAAAGTTGTTTAACACGTCTCCCGCGACGACTCTTAAAATTAAAAAATTATTTAACAGGACTCCCGCGGGAAATTCAATACTTCAAAATACACTCCCACAGATTGACATTTGACATAAATTTTTAGGAGGAAATTTTGAGGATTTATGATATAAGAGTTGGTAAATAAATATAATAAGTTGAAAATTTACTCTATCTTAGGCCCATTGCTTGAAATTGCACTTTTTTTTTCACTGGCCGATAGAGAGGGACGCATGGCGCGAAGTATATACAGAAAGCATGCCTTAAAGCTCGCATTTCGTAACTATTTTCAATTAAAGTTATGGAAAGCATGCAAGTATTAATATCATTTTTGGATCGAAAATTATATCTCTAAACGAAGTCAGATCTGGCAACACTATTTGACGCCTAGGAACTAATTGTACTAACAGACGCTTTGTCTCTCCCATGTTAATTCGAACAGCGAAAAGGTCGCATCTGTTACAAATTTGTGCCCAATTTAACTGGTAACTTTGCAAAGTTGCTTTAATTAAAATTATCAAGCGACTGTGGCAAAACATTTCTAAAACGTGGCAGCCATGGAAAATACACGGGGAATTGTTAAAACGTAAACTTTTATACAAGGTCTGAGAACTGAAATGATAGTATAAGTGTTCACAAAAACTATCGGGCAAATGATCTACCTTTCAGCATTTTACTGCTTCTCCAATAATTTGATTATTTCCACATTGCTGTCTCGCGTCACGTATGCGGATGGCACGCGAGACAGGCGAAACATGTATGAAATGATCACATGTGGAACGAACGCATGCGCCACGCAAGCGGGCAGAACTAAAAAAAAAAATTATTTTACTTATCTTTACAAACTGTTCGATCACAGAGTGAGCACTTTGTATGGAGAGTTCAATTTTTTTTTCTTTTTCCAAAAATGTTTCTTTGGAAAAGTTGTTTAGTTTCGTTGACCGAGCACGCCCGTTTAGTTTTCGGTACACCGTTCTTTACACCCTGAATTTCCGAAATTAGGAAATAGCGTGAATTTTTATTTTTAAGCCTAGACAAACAAAACAACCAGAGTACAATCCACAAGAAGAGGCAGAAGGCAAAGCTTTACAGTCTCATTTCGTGACTTAGTAGTCTAGGCAACGAAGCGGATCGTTGTATGAAGACCCCCGCATTGAATCCTCAGTCGATGAAACTTTGCTGGGGTATTACACTACATGAGACAAACCTTCTATAAAAAAATCCAAAAACAAATCGGAACTTTTAATTTTTCCATACAAAAATTACAAAAAATATATGAAAAAGTTTGGTTTTTTTTTATATTTTGATTTAACATTTCATTCATGATTCTTTATCATCCTGCCAAATAAAAGCTGCCTCAGAAATTTATGTTGAGGTCAACTGCTTCGTTGCCTACACTATAGAAATCTCGTACATAGGCAGAAAGAGCATTAGCACAAAAATAGCTTGTGCACTAAAAAGAGTCCTAGGCAACGTTAATTCCACAAAGAGAACGAAATGGTCTGTTTTACCTCCAAAAAGTTACGAACCGTAAAATACTAATGCCGCTTAAGCTTTGGACGTAAATCTCGGGTCTTAAAGTTTTGCAAATGCAAACTAAACTAAAGGCGCGTAATTGAAAAATATTTTGATATTTATTTGCGTCCTGCAACGGTAATCTAAATGAAGAAGAATTTTCAATATATTTGCTCGAAAAAAGTACTTACAAGGACGTAAACATTGCTCGTAAATAGTAACTTACCGAACTAGTATACTACCAAGAAGTGTTACACTCTGATCATAAAAAAAAACTGCGGAAAAAATGTCAGAATCTATAAATTTGAATAAATTCATGGAGCTTTCTAATTGTCAGGAAAATGTTAAGCCTTCTACATCTCATGGAAATGTTCAGCCTTCTACTTCTTACGAAAATATATATTTTTTTTCAATATGTATTTTATGTTACTCCTATATCAGCGTGACTAATATGTATACTCATACCACCTTCTAGTACTAAAGGTCTCTAAGCAACGCTGCGGACAGACAGACAGACATAACGGACTATAAGGGTTTTTTTGTTGACTACGGAACCCTTAAAATCTGCGCTTTTAATATACTGACACTCTTTTTATGAATTAAGATGGTCTTTATGCAGCGCTAATGCCTATTTTCCACTGTGCACATGTGCAATAAATGTCTGTGACTTTTGTATTTAATTAGGATGAAATTAAAAAATTCTAGAAAATTTGTAAGAAATTGCAACGAAAAGCTTGATTAAAAACATCTTGCTTCGGTAGCCAACATTCATAAGAGTCCTTCGTTCGTGCGAAGTTCTAAAAAATAGAGAAAAAACCTCTATTTTTCTTGTTAATCCGAGGCACTATGCCAAGCTTTGCACTCTGGGGATGAAATGGAGGCATCGACCTTTCAGCATGGCTGTGCTAAGAAAAGTTTAAAATGAAACTTTAAATTCAAATGAGTTTAGAAGGGAAATAATTTGACGTCCTTGGTCAAACTTTCTTTTTGTAAAATTTTGAAGATTGTAACTTTTAGTCTAAGATTGAGCTTTGAAGTGGTTTTGAAGCTTTTGAGTTTTCATCAGAAGTTGCTGGTCCTTCATTTATACTTTTGTCGTTGTTATAATTAAATCAAATTGGATATTTTTTTATGTTTTGTAATTTTGTTTCTATTCTTGTAATCTATTTTTTTGTTTGGCTCTAAATGAAGATTTTTCAAAGTAAAGTTAACAATTCACATCTATCTTTAACCGTTTCTGAGATAAATGAAAAAAATCTAAAATCAGGAACCTATTTGAGGGTGGGAAGGGGGGAGCGTACATGGGATCAACGGAGAATTTTCCAGATATAATCAGGGTGACCTAAAGAACAGTTTTAAAACAAAAAACCTCACACCGTAAACTAGCCTTGGTTTAGCTCGTTCCATCGTCGACCTCATCTCTGTCCTCAAGGCTAGATCGAGGTCAAGAGTAAGCCCATACATAGTAAAAAAAAAAAAAAAGCCTTGGTTATTTTTTGACTTTTTTAAACTAGTAGGATTTCGCCTTGATAATATTGATTTTTGAATTCTGCGGTGTTCAAAACCCCAGAAAAACTTAACTGTCAGATTTGGTCCCATTTAAGTTCTGACCCTAAAAAGGAGAGCCAATTTATAAAATTCATCCCAGTCTATGTAATGAAACAGACAACAGAGTTTCAAAAGGCACGTTAAGCCGTTAGTCTCCTTTGAGGCCTATCTGCGACGCCTCCACAAAATTAATAAATAAATTAAAGATACGCTTTCTAGTTGAACAGAATTTTAAGTCATACTTCGTACAGTTAGTATTTCTTCTGACCTTAAGATATACTAGTCACTGTAAATTTAGTAATTATGAAAATTGGGAATGGTCTTGTATATGTTACCGGCAATTTGTATAATTTAGATATTGTATTGTAATGCCTAGGAAATGTATAGTGCCTGGTCAGCAATGTATGAAATACATAGTTCAATTATTGTCGTTCATTTCAAACTTTGCCTAGGCATTTTATACAGTATGACGTGTAGAATAAGTACACATTTGTCTGTATCTCTCAATTTTCGGTCTGTTTAAGTTAGGACAGGCTAGATAAGGTTTGATTTAGTTCGATTTCGCACATTGACGGCTACGCATTAGGCATTCTATAGAGTGGAATGAATATATATGAAAGTATAAAATAAACAACATTTCATACATTTCCTGCACGTTTTAGGCATTCTTTACATTATCTAGGTATTTTATGGAATGCCTGATTAAACACATTGCAGGTAACCTATTTTTTTAACAAATATATAATTGTTAAATCTACTTAAACTAGCACGTGAAATAATAAACATCGGGTAAGACTTCTTGGCAACTTGAGCTAAGATATCAGATCGGCCGTATTTCTCTTGTGGACACTAACTCACATTGCGAGACCTTTGGGCTTACGTCCACTTCATATATTGTCTACAGCTTTCTGCTGGATGAAATTCTGGATAAAAATGAGTGCTGGTAAAAACATCAATTCCTTAGGTAACGTAGATTTATATTTATTTATTTACCATTTACAGATTGTATACTTCAATCTAGTTTACAATCCACCTCTAAGAGGCACACATGGCATTTATTAACATTATAAAATTAAAATTAAATTATTATCATTAAATTAAATTATTGAAATGATTAAAAATAAATTTAAATTAAATTATTATGAAACTTACAATTAATCATTAATTTAATCATTAATTAAATTCATTATTAAATTTGTCACATAGATATGATTTTTTTTTTCATTTTAACAATAAATAATGAGATCGTCAATAATGTAACACAAAAATAATAAAACAAAATACAAACATGTCAAACAATTTCATCGTTCATTAATTTAAAGCATAGTCATATAATAATATTCAATATCAAAGTAAACTAATAAATAATAAACAATTTGTACCTCAAAAAATGTAAGAAAAATAAAAATAACACAATGACAGCAAAGTATGAATAAGTAGAATGTTTTCTGTCATTTTGTTTTATATATGGTGGTAACATATAAACATAAATATTTTTTTCGCATGAATAAAGCAAAATAAGAAGAAGAGAAAGTTTTTGTAATTTTGTTTTTATACAGGGTGTTAATTTAATTGCGTGCCATAGCTTAAGGGGTGTGTCAGTTACGAAAAGGAACACAAAAAAAATTTAAATAATCCTACTGAAAAAAATAACTAAAACTGCATTGAAACTTAACTAACGCGGAGCAACGTCGCTAGCACGCGAGTATCAGTGAATAAGGTTCATCACATCATCATCATATCAGCCGAAAGACGTCCACTGCTGCTGTCCTGGACATAGGCCTCCCCTAAAGATCTCCATGACGACTACATAACTGAAACTCTTTCGTGCGCTTTTGATAGCGCACCCATTCGCGCGGTCAGTGCCCTCCGCGTTAATTTAGTTTCAATGGAGTTTTAATTTTTTTTTTAGTAGGATATTTTAATTTATTTTTTTGAGTTTCTTTATCGTTACTGAACCACCCCTTAAGCTGTGGCACGCGATCAAATTAACACCCTGTATAAAGTGGTACCATATTACATATATTTTTCGCAAGGTCAAAAAATATTGTTCGTTTTGGGACATTAACCCTAATAAATTATGATAATCCTGAGTCTCGAATGAATAAAGTGCTTGAAATTGCTGTTTAAGGCACTTGTGTAACACTAAGCTTAGATGTCTATTTTAATCTGGGTCTTAGCGCGATAATTACAACTAGGCAAATAAATTACTAGCGCGATAATTACAATTAGACAAATAAATTACCTTTCTTTTCCCGACGTTTCGGCTGAGTTGCTAAGACCCGAAATCAAATAAACATGACTGTATGAAAACAGCTCAAGTTTAAAACAAACTAAGTTAAGATGCTAAACAGTCGACGCTAAATATAATTTCGTAATATTGGGTGACAATAATTTAGAAAAACTTTGAAAAATTAAACAAATTTTATGAAAGTTGATAATTTTCAGTAAATAAATTTACCACCAGTGCTGTGTTTTATGTCTTACAATCAAATGAATCAAGGTTGTATTTCTGCTTTCGTGAATATGTTTAAAAATCTGGTGTTTAGTTTTTTGTCCTCTTCAGTCAACTAGATAAAAATAATGTATGATGACGTATATATGAGTAGGTACGAATATGTATCAGCAATAACGGTATTGTATTTGGTTTGGCATTTTTATTTGCCCGTCTTATTGTGGTACCATTTAACTTTATATTATAAGAAGTATGTATGTTACCGGAAAATAACACAATCGGAAGTTGATCAGTTTTCTAGTAAGTTGATCAGCTTTCGAAAAATAATAAACTATACCGAATTCGCTTATCGAATTCGACAGCTGCTGCCGTTGCACTGCACGCTCGCTTCGTTCGCTTAGCTCGTGCTTTTGGTTTAGAGAGAACCTTACCGATCTCGATCAGGATCGGTTATGTTGCCTTACCTAACGGACTTATGGATCTACGAATTTCCTATGAGTTCTTTATTTTCGAAAGTTGATCAATTTACTAGGAAATTGATCAACTGATGATTTTTATTATATTCCGGTGACTTGAATAACGGGTTTTTACCACAATATGAGTTTTAAAAACTTCCAAAATTAAGTGTATTTAATTTTGTTTATTTCAAATAACGAAGTTTTCAATAACATGGAATCCCTGGCACGGTAATACCTACTTGCTTTCAGCTGGTGTGCGCCAAGATCTCAGGTTGGCGATATATCCTGGCTTGGCTCTAACTCAACGCCGCGAAATCTCTTGGGGCTTTGTGTCCTTTCCACCTTTATTACCAGAACGTTGACTCTAGCCAGTGGAAACATACATTGTTACTGGAAAATTTTAAAAGGAAATTTTATTTATTTGGAATTTACTGTAACATTTTGTCGCCACCGCGACGTAAGGGCAAAACTAGTAGGTAAGTAGTGCATTCTTGTGTCGTATTTTATTTACCCTTACTCCTTCAAGATATAAGGGTAAACTTTTTCATACACAATATTGAGGTATGCCCTTTAGTGGAGATAAATTTTTAGCTTTGATCTGTGCCACTTACCTAAAGGTACCATTAATGGTCCTATTACTTCTTCAAACACTTGATTTTATCTAGCGTCTAGATATTAATTTATTGAATTGTTTTTTATTACTGCTTAATTTAAGTAAGAAAATTCTTCCAGTATTTTATACCCGCCAAATTTTATCCATCCATTAATTTCGGAATATTGTATAGATTGTTCATACTTAAATTACTAAACAGTACCTTGGCGACCAAACTTCTTTCTGTATAATCTTGATCAAAGCCTTTCTGGTCCCTGAAAATCCCTGTGCTGTAAATTTCATCGTAATCGTTACTGCCGTTTTTCAGAAATCGGTTGAAATATACACACATACTGATATACAAATGTTTCTCATTTAATAGTACAGGATGCAGAGGCGTCTCTTAACTAACAGAATTTATCGACAAAAATTTTTGTGAAGTACCCGAAACCTGTTTTTTTTTTCAAATTTAAACGTCACAAAGTGCAGAAATGTCCCATAAAAGGCGTACATTGGACGAAGCCAATTCCGTACCTGTAGTTAAGGTCATTACGACTATACGTGCTTGCGAACGTGCTAACCCTTCTTTTGTGAAGGACTTATTTGCGCGAAATCATTTCGCAGTCGTCGGTTGACGAGCGAAATAAATCACAACTCCCTTTTAACAATTTAGATCGCGTCTATTGATACGCGAAGCAATTTACGGTTCTTTTGATCAAGTCGGACTTTGCGATTTTTGGATTTGTTAAAATGAGGCTTCAATGGCTTAATCTGAAAAAAAAAAACATCTTACAGCCTCGTGCGACTACAATTTGCTATACCTTATGCACAGCTTAAAGCACTTGTAATTATAACCCAGATCTAATAGACAGCATTAAAACAATCCTTCCTCCGATCAGCGTCTTGCGAGATAGGTAATATGTCTGGAATAGAACTGTCAAAAGTGGCAGTTTGACTGCAGCTAAGTTCTGGCTGAAGCTCCAAGTTTAGGTATTTGCTGGCTCAGGTCGCCAGTCAATTTGTTCCTCTGAAAGCCGCGTCTTGGCCTAACTTTGGCGATCGGCCGACACACGTACCAGTTTTGGCCTAGTTTGGGGTGCGTACTAATATTTAGACAAGAAGTTGGTCAAACTACCTTTCGAACCGATTGTATCTTGTTCTCAAACAATCCAATTGGAATGTTCTTGAATAAATATAATTCCTTTGGCTGTCATTTAAGCTACGCTCATGATTTGAAATATTTTAGGAATAATAAGCTTTGCCAAAATGATTTATTGTATTTTAGGCCTGGTGTATTTACGCTCGAGAAAGTTTTTTGTTTGAACCATTGTAGAGACCCAAAATACTATCAAAAGGATAATACTCTGTCGCTGTTCGGCTCAACTCTTCACAACCAACAATGAAAAACTACATAATTTTCACTTAACTCCACTTTTCCTCCAGAAAAACGACTTAAATCCTGCAAAAATCTAAAACCGCTATCCGATATTTAGGGTAGTTTTTGCTCGCGTTTTCCGGCTTGGTCGGAAAATGGCGGGAGATTTCTGAAATTAGAACGGTAGCCGTTTTGCACGTAATCGGGCAGTGTGGATGGACCCTAACGATGTTACCTTGTTAGTAGCAGCACCAATTATGACAGTAAAGTGGCCGAAAATATTGGCAGAGGGATTTCGAAGCGGCGCTCAGCTTTACTTTGGGGACGGTTTAGGAATTGAAATTGATTCTCAGCTTGGTTTTCTTGCTTCTTTACGTCGAGTTTAGGGCATTTTTTAGAATTTTCAAATAGCTATATTCGTCAATACTTTAGGCGCTGGCCCTTGTCACGTGAGCACTTGTATGTACCCTAAGTTTGGTTGCGGGGCTTTGTTTGTTTTGCTTTTGAAGTATTAAAAAATTTGGTCACGTGGTCCAGATCATGGTCCTTTTTTCGCCAAGTTTCTTAATTTTTGTTTGAGTGTATCTTCATACCCAGTGATACGATTGTAATTTTTAAAAGCTGTTTTTACTCCGTGCTAATTTAAACCTAATCTAGTGCTATCCACACCTAAACTTTTCGTCGAAAATCCGATGACCTAGAAAAGGTGAATAGTGCCCTGCTTCCTTTGCGCTCATCTTGGCGTCTACACATAACTTGTGTATTGCCTATTGTGGTATTTATATATTTAATACTCACGGTTTTTCATCCATTTTGTATATTCCCCTCTGTTTTTAATGTGTTTTTATTCATTTTTCTTTAAACTTAAAGAAAACTTGTTATTGTTACGTTTCGTTATTTTCCATGTCATTGTCACTTAGTGTCATGAACGCTGTCATAAATCAGTTCCTTTTACAGAATACGTAATGAGAATGTATTTTAATGTAAATCATGCTTTACTAGTATTTTCGCTGTAAATATAGGACTTCATTCAACGTTAGATTAGGGCTCCGCTGAGCACTCTAAGACTTCGATAACCGAGAAGACGTTTCATGGAGAAGATGAGAACATGAACAGCTGCTGGACATCTAGAAACTGTCATTTGGCTGAAATGACTCTGGCCGCTTGATTTCAAATTTGAATCCTAAATATTTCACATCGTTCTCGAACATGATGAAAGTCGATACGTGATGAGAAAGCGGCATTCTATCTTAGATGTTGCTTTGAACTGGTAATCAGTGGGTCACCAAGACCTACCTAAAACCAGCGACGTTTAACTACTTTTACTTAAATATTAAATATGAGGAAAGTTACATGCAAGATGTCACCGGCGGGCAGCCAAGGGTGGGATGCCCAGCCTAGTGACGGTGTGCAGAAGAAGTCGTGCGTAGAAGGTAGTGCGGGAAGTAGCATGACGTGAAGAACGTTGAGAAGGCGTGAAGAACGTTGACGGAAGGCCAGAAAGGTTGAGAAGGCGTCCCGGGGTCAGCTCGGCCCCGGGACAAGGCCTTAAATTTAGGTTTAGCTCTTTTGGGAGAGAATAATAATTGCGTTGTAATTGACTGCCCGCCGTTGACCTCTTGCATCTACTCGAAGACTCGTTCGCCACAACGGAAGATCGTTACACCTACGCCTGAAGAACTGCTAGCGCATAATACTCGTATCTTGTATAGGGTAGGTAAGACAGAAATAGGTGTTAGGTAGGAACATCTTTTCCCTCTTCTGTAATAAACTCTCTTTTCCCACTTTACTTAAGAGGATGTTCTTTTCTTTCTTACTAGGCTTCCGCAGCGCCCCTACGGGCTTTCATCATAACATCCCATAAAACGTCCACTACAGGACAGGGAGGTCCCTCTAGAATTCTAGTTTTTGCTGGAAAAATGAAGAGGGGAAGTACCATAGTCACCTCGCTTGTTAGCGTTATGGCTGGCACCATGGACCACAGTTGTAGGTGACCGCAGTAAGTAAGATGTGAGATACAAAGGAGGATGCTGCTGCTCATCCTACAGTTTATAACCCTTACTCGCCTCTTACGACACCCACGGGTATGTAAGGGTTGGTACTATTCTTTGCCGGCACCACAAGGGACCTACGGGCTTTACGTGACAGTATATATTATGTTCAAAGATTTTTTATAATATTTTGCCATTATTAACTTGAAAGAGACAGTTGACAGTATTTAATAGATTTGTGACATAGACAAAGGTCACTAATGTCACTTTTAGGTTTCCTTCGCTACATAATATAAATATTTATGATGATTTTTATGACGTGTATTACATGAACGTATTTTTTTATATACTTCTGTAGGTGTCTAACAAAGCACGGAACCAAACTTCGGGTACATACAAGCGCATGCGTGACATGGGCGAGCGCCTAGGCTACAGGTATTTCATGAAATGTGAAAGAAAATCCGATGATTAAATGTAGCCAATCACCACAATTAAACACTTTGATCTAATATCTATTTACCAATTCGAATGATGGTTACCTTAAACGTAGTAGTGTGAGGGTCACGGCCTTATGACCCTGTGATGGGAGTCGAACCCATGTATAAATCGAAATGTAGTATCTCGATTTGTTAGTCTTAAATTTTGTTGATCGTCTTTTATTGGACCGATTGATAAAATAATACTTCACAGTTCTGTCTAGCCAATCACTGTGCTGTGCAATACTAATAAAATGGCAAATTTATTTGTAAATGGCAACGTTTTAGAATAGCTCGGCTTATTAAGTTAGGCAAGAGTAGATGCTTACTTTTGTGCTTGAAAGGCCTGGAATTATTACAAGTTAGGGAGTAGGTAATATTTTGAAAGAAACAATGAGTTTTGTGGTAACAAACGATAAGTATTTTATTTACCACATAAAGCGCCTGCATGTTTATATTTACTCAAAACCAACGAATCCGATACAATATATAATTGTATTAAGGAATAGATAAAGTAAGGCGGGAAAATTACAAGTAATTGAATTTAATATAATATCGATATTCGTTGGATCTTGTTCGCAAAATTAAACCCAAATTGCAGGAAGTGGAAAGGAACAAGAAAGTAAAACCACTTTGGCGTAGGTATTGACAATAGGCAGTGACATTAAATATAGGTACAATTAAATCATTACAATTTTCGCTTACTTTTATTGTGGCCACAATAACACCTTAAGTTTGCCCTCTCAGATTACGGTTGACACTAGGTTCGACATTGCAATTTATATCAAATGGCGCAAAATATACTAGTCAATCTAATCTCAAATGGCAAACGGTAAATTATATCTATAATTAACAAAATAACATGTTGGTATGCTTATCTGTGAACTAGTCGAATCCACATTTGTACGATGGGGACTTATTTTCCTATATTACACTGGCTCTATATCGTGCCTTTTTGCACATCAATCACAAGCACTTCACTCACTACCCCTCTCGTGAGAGGATGTACACCGAATGCCCCGCTGGCCCTCTATACTTCGCCAACGCCGCTGGCGCGAGCGACGCCTTTCCCTTCGTAACGTCATTGGCCCTCCATGCCAAGACACGCGCTTCCTTTATTGGTTGAAAACCCAAATGCGCTGCATTTACGCGCCAAAACTGCCTGACCTGAAACTGTTAGTGTGTGTGTTTAAATGTTCCTATATAGTAGCAAACAGATGCGCTTTAAGTCTTAGACCTAAGGCTCTGCTTTGCTAAACAAGATAGTGGCACTTACGCCTTTTTTTATTATATTTGCAATCCAAAGTCAACCCGAACGTTTACCGCGCTCCTTAAAGAATATGGTTGGGATGTTATTTTTATTAGCGGCAGGCTTGTCCCATTACATCCCTCTCCCTGTAGATAGTTAGAGAACCTGTTCTTCTAGCTCTCTACACAAATAATAATTTCATAATACTTGCTTCAATCTTACCTTATCACCAACAAACGCAACAACCCTACGTTACTTAACCTTCAGCTAATTTATTCTCCTAACCCCTCTAACAACCTATAACCCTAATCATATCACCTACTTCACCCTAAGACCTATCTATTTATTACAATCTCCTACCTTTTTTTGTATATAAATCTACCTGCGTACACATAACCTTATCTTTTTACTATAAATATACACGCCTACATAATATAACCATATCTGCAAATATATCTACCTAGCTAACCTAATTACCTAACTCAACGAACATAAATCTTCCTAACACTACACAGCTATCCATATGCATACAATTCCTATTTATGTACATAGCCGGTACATAATCTAAGGGTTCGTATATAAATCCTCTATCTGTCTCAAACCCTACCTGCTCATGTACTATGTAACTAGTTTCTCTAGCACTGTCATAAATGTGGGCGTTACCTTTTTGTATTGACGCCCCCTTCTCATTCAAACTTACACAGAGTAAATGGTAACTAACCTGTTACCTGATTAAATGGCTACTCTCATTGGTCATAACGACTTTTGAGTCCTTCCCTTTTCACCGGAGTATGAGTGCAGCTATGTATTTGTCTGTATATTATATAATAAACTGTATGTGAGTTTCAGCCCGACTATGAGCAGTCATAACAATGAGCTGCTAGCCCTTTTATCTACCTTTTATTTGTTAAAGATTTCGGCAGCACATCTCGTCTTTGTTAGACAAAATGGCCTACATTGAGATAAGGTAGGCGATATGCGATGTCAACAAAGTCCATTTTATCGCTTAATCGTTATGACAGCTACTTGTGACATGATATGTTTTTTATTATTATTTAATATTCATGTAAATTATATTCTTTGTTATTGCCACGTTCCATTTCTGATTTAATTAAAATCATAATAATATAGTTATTAGTAACTTAGTTATAATAATTGTTGTGCCCTTCTGGGTCTACATGTGTAACTATGTATATATGATAACACCTTGAATGACCATGTGGAAAGCAATAAATCATCTTATCTTATCTTATCTTAATTTAACAGGGCTTTGCTTGGCATTATTTTGAGACGCTTTATGTTCTCATGACTTGAGCATGAACTTCTATCTATAATATGTCAAAATAATCTAGATCCCACTAAATTCTTTGTTTTGGTTGCGGACCTATGACAATCACAATCTTTGATCTTGTCTTTGTCTTCTCAAGGTAAAGTAAATCACCATATATTTTATTTTATACGAAAATTTAATCAAACCTGATTTTTTTTCTCAACCTTAGTATCTCTATCGTTTTCCTTTCACATTTTACTGCTGGCCAAATCTACCTAAATCGTGTCGCACTTCCTTGTACTATCACCGGAATCAATTGTATTCAATAATCTTATTGCTCATTTGCGGCAAATAACGGACCCGTGTGGTTCCGGCAGCGAATAATACCAACTCATGACTTGCCATGGGTGTCGCAAAAGACGACTAAGGGCTTATGGACAGAAGGATGGGCATCAGCTTTTTTTTTTCTTTGTATCGTACCATCTTACATACTGCGGTCATCAATAACAGCGGTCACCCGCCGCAACGCTTACAAGTGTGGTGACCATGGTAAATCTCCTCCTAAGTACCACTTGTTTTTGCTGGAGTTCTAGAGGTAGCTCCTTGTCCTGAAGTGGGCATTTCATGGAATATTACGATCGATCATTTCATAACCAGACTCAGTTATAGTAGTCCACTCCCGAGCTAAAGTATATACCTATCGATATTCCACTCGCTTCTACAAGCTCGACATTATCTAATTTTCTAATCAAATTATATCAGTTCAGTAATTCTTTGAACCACGAAGTTCTTGTTTATAAGACCTCGATTTTTATTTCAATAACATACAACCATAAAATCTACTCTTGTAGCCACCTGCCTTATCTAGCGGTTAACTACTGCCATTGTCTGCCATTAGTACAGCCCGGATTGCCAACATCTAGCCATTCTCTTGGGTGCCTTTTTAGGGTTCCGTATCGCATTATAAACGACATACATACATACATAACATCACGCCTTGTTCCCGTCAGGGTAGGCAGAGACCACAGTTCTCCACGAAATACAGGATAACTTGATACTTATCTGCCAATAGCTAATCTTTTAGCTTTAAACTTGTACTAAGATATATCTACTTAAACTAAAGAGAAAAATTATATTACCTATCACCCTCATGACCTAACTCGTTACTTATTCGCTCCTTATGCCTAAATACTAGTTAATATGAATTATTGCCATACTGCCATGAAAGTTGTGGCTTTTAAATCAAGCTTCGTTTTTGAAATCTCATTTATCAGTTAATTTAACCTTTACTGACTTATCATTATAAACATTTAATGATATGCAACCTCCTCTGAAATGCGACTCGTTTTTAACCTTTGTAAAGGACTCAAGCTTCGGACTCGAACCGTAAACGAAGTCATAACAAATCGCTAGTTAATTTTATCAGCCGCTAGAATTTTTACAAAGAATCATAAAGTTCCCTTTTTTATCTTTCGGTAAAGTTTATTACTAACGTCCAGCTGCATGCTTTGTAGCTATTGTTTAAAGACCGTCGGCTTTCTAAATAACTCAATACACTGGGAATACCATTATTCTTGCCAGTTTCAAGAACAAGCAACAAAAAATTAAAACTTACGATATTCAAAGCTCTATTCAGCACATCTGTTTTTACTTTTAAACCGTGGCCTTTCCTGGGTCATCTGCTACCTACTCGGACCCTTGCCGTCAAAAAACTTTCTTTTGTTTCGACCGTTCTTAGAAACAAAACTGCATTTCTTATCGCAGTTTTAAAATTATTCTTAAACTTACTAAGTATTACCTCGTTCACTATTCCAAGCATTCTTAGCCTATAGACGAATACTTTCCTTTTCGTGCTTCGGAAGGCACGTTACCTAAATCAACGATCTCAGACTTTAGTCTTGGCTTGAAAACTCATAACATCTAAGTCATTTCAGCTAAACCTTAATAAGCCACTATCGACCTTTATTAACCTAAGTGATAACTGCCCTACCACCTAAATACCTAATAAATATGCTTTGAGAAATTTCTTAACTTTTTATAAGCTCGTATCGTTGTTCAAAATACGCTTTACACCCCTTTACCTACCTACTTTATAACAAACACTAGCAACACCTTATCAATAAAATCTAGCCTAACTTGAAGACCTGAGTGAGTACTCGTCGTTATCACTGTGCAAAACAACCGTAAGTTTATCTTTGGTACTATTTCGGTAATGCCCTTTTTATAGTCCTTATCTATTGTTAAGTCATCTGATCTTAACGCAGTAGTAATCCCTTAGTTTGTTTTTTTTTTCGCAATTACCATACCATAGCAGATCAAAAACTTTCAGAATAATCGATTCAAGTAGTTTTTTTTTAAAGTTTATACAACTTTGAGATCATGAGAGAATCGAACCCTCTATGTTTAAACTAATAAAATTATGGATATGAACGCATTTAGATATGTGGACAGTGCTTACACACTTACTAGCGCTACCATACTGCGAGCCCTTTTTATGCTATCCTAGGTTTAGTACTATTGTACCTCATAGTCTAGTAGGCCTCATTGTCTCATGGCCTTTTCATAGAACTTGAAACAATACCTATTTCTGGTTACTTATACCTACTTACCTTTTCGGTTCTATCGAAATATTGAACCTAGCCTAACCTTAACGATATTACCTACCTAACAAATTTGTTACGTATCCCTACATTTTAATTGATAGGCTAACCTACACTCGTCATAAATATTTATATAACCGGCAGCCTGACCCGCCTTTGTATTGTTTGTGAAGCAAGCGCCCATGACGTATCCTTTTACGACTTATTATATTACTTAATTATAAAGAATCGCAATTTATCTACAATATTTTACTAAAGATCGATAATTATAGCTTTCCTTTCAGCAATGGAGTTTATGTTTGAATCGGGTCGGTGGTCCAAGAGATCTAATAATTATCATAGTAATTTCCACCGTTAAAACAGGCGTGACAGAATTAGAAAACAATGTATCCGAAGCTCTTTGTATGCCTGGATCAGTGTGATTTATTATAAATGTATATCATGTAGCAGTCTCAACTCTGGGTATTGGTTTTTTTGTGAATGTAAAATATAGGTAGTCTATTTTGCTTTGAAGACAGGTCAAGTCAGACTTCCACCGAGTTTAGTCAGATCTTAGGCCAAGGCAGGCTTGGCTTAGGCACGACCCGAGGTCAACTTTGGTGGTGAGGTGATAAACAGGTACCGCTTTCATTCTTGGCATGGCTCTACTCTACCATGACAGACACGAGTTAATAACGGTTATGTTGTGTGTATATAGAGGTCAACTTTGGTGGTGGTAAATAGGTTCCGCGTTCGTTCTTGGCATGGCTCTACTCTACCATGACAGACACGAGTTACTAGCGGTTATGTGTATTCTATGGAGGTACACATGTGAGCCAGCGTCCCAGCTCTTAGGTTTTGCTTCGTTGTAGGTATTTTTGTGGTGCCTCTTTTTGATATTATATTAATGTATCACAACAAATAGGTTTATCGTAGTCAGACCTGACGAGATCCTCATTACCTTCCAACATATTGGAATATTTTCAATTAATTGTAAAGATTTCAAGCTACTTATTTATACCCATAGCATCAACTGCGTACAGTTTTTTTTTCATTAATTTAATGATAATAACACCTCAAGACTACAAATACTTCTTTCAACGCTTTAACTTCTCATGAACTATTTCAGGCAATGCCTATACCATAGTTGCCTCGATTCATCTATCGGCAATCTCTAGAGAAATCTACTAAAATGCCATGTGCTTTTTGTCTGATATGATGATGAATGATGAATCTAAGCTAAAGCTATCAAAATGCAATCTGCGTTTCGTCTGATATGATGATGAATGATGAATCTAAACTAAAGCTATCAAAATGCAATATGCGTTTTGTTTGATATGATGATGAATGATGAATCTAAGCTAAAGCTATCAAAATGCAATATGCGTTTTGTTTGATATGATGATGAATAATTTCTTTAAGCTTTCGATGTCTTTAATCCAATCTGATTTCTAAGTCTAACAGGATATGACCCTTTATTTATATAATTATTTATTCATCTATTTATTATATTTGCTATTTTATTTAAGGGTTCCTAAGATGTCTTCAGTTCATTTGATCGTTATTTGGTAACCCATTTTATTTTAATATGACATGTTGTAATGACTTAGAGAAATATGTCAGAGTAAATAAAATCCATTATTCATTAATAAAACAACTAACATGAAAGTGTCAGTACTTTTAAAATTAGTCGCAATCAGCTATTGTTCACTCTTAGCTCGAATGTGCGCTTCATTTATTTAGCATTTTACAACAAATGAGAAGTAACGGAATATTCTTCATCGCCCATACCCAAGCCCTGTTAGAACGGGCTACCTGCTCGCTTTAAGGTTGGCAAGGCATCCTTTTGTTTGATGAGTAATTATAAAAGTAGAATGTTTATTTATGTATTTATTTTTCTTGTAATAAATTCATTCCGAACCAAGGCTTGCTCTACTTTCATTATATTCTGCATGTTATTACGGTAAATAAGTATTCTGTAAATAATCTACATTAAACAAATTAATTTGAATCAAAATTTTATTGTGCGAATTTTTATGATTTCGGATTGGACGTTGGATTGCAATTTAAAACCTGAAAATAGCACACAGTAATATCTCATGCAACAGTATAAGTAAAAGGTGTTTAAAATGGCCATAATAATAACTATTCTGGAAATGTCATTTGCTATACCAGTATTTCCTCAACAAATTACCTCTCCCAGATATTTTAATTAAATAAGCATCTTTTAAGTATTACTTTAAATGCCTTTCTTTGAGTTGAGATTTGTTTTTACAATAGTTTATATTTTAAGCTTCCTCTCCCAGATGTTTTGGACTAAACAAGCACCTTAAATATTTTATCTATAAAAGTTTACGTTGTGTTATTAATTTTAAGTTCTTTCTAGCCGTGTACACTGCGTAGACACGAGATCTAGATTCTGGCTTCACGGCGACCAGATGTGAGGGTCACGGCCTTATGACCCTGTGATGGGAGTCGAACCCATGTATAAATCGAAATGTAGTATCTCGATTTGTTAGTCTTAAATTTTGTTGATCGTCTTTTATTGGACCGATTGATAAAATAATACTTCACAGTTCTGTCTAGCCAATCACTGTGCTGTGCAATACTAATAAAATGGCAAATTTATTTGTAAATGGCAACGTTTTAGAATAGCTCGGCTTATTAAGTTAGGCAAGAGTAGATGCTTACTTTTGTGCTTGAAAGGCCTGGAATTATTACAAGTTAGGGAGTAGGTAATATTTTGAAAGAAACAATGAGTTTTGTGGTAACAAACGATAAGTATTTTATTTACCACATAAAGCGCCTGCATGTTTATATTTACTCAAAACCAACGAATCCGATACAATATATAATTGTATTAAGGAATAGATAAAGTAAGGCGGGAAAATTACAAGTAATTGAATTTAATATAATATCGATATTCGTTGGATCTTGTTCGCAAAATTAAACCCAAATTGCAGGAAGTGGAAAGGAACAAGAAAGTAAAACCACTTTGGCGTAGGTATTGACAATAGGCAGTGACATTAAATATAGGTACAATTAAATCATTACAATTTTCGCTTACTTTTATTGTGGCCACAATAACACCTTAAGTTTGCCCTCTCAGATTACGGTTGACACTAGGTTCGACATTGCAATTTATATCAAATGGCGCAAAATATACTAGTCAATCTAATCTCAAATGGCAAACGGTAAATTATATCTATAATTAACAAAATAACATGTTGGTATGCTTATCTGTGAACTAGTCGAATCCACATTTGTACGATGGGGACTTATTTTCCTATATTACACTGGCTCTATATCGTGCCTTTTTGCACATCAATCACAAGCACTTCACTCACTACCCCTCTCGTGAGAGGATGTACACCGAATGCCCCGCTGGCCCTCTATACTTCGCCAACGCCGCTGGCGCGAGCGACGCCTTTCCCTTCGTAACGTCATTGGCCCTCCATGCCAAGACACGCGCTTCCTTTATTGGTTGAAAACCCAAATGCGCTGCATTTACGCGCCAAAACTGCCTGACCTGAAACTGTTAGTGTGTGTGTTTAAATGTTCCTATATAGTAGCAAACAGATGCGCTTTAAGTCTTAGACCTAAGGCTCTGCTTTGCTAAACAAGATAGTGGCACTTACGCCTTTTTTATTATATTTGCAATCCAAAGTCAACCCGAACGTTTACCGCGCTCCTTAAAGAATATGGTTGGGATGTTATTTTTATTAGCGGCAGGCTTGTCCCATTACAGTAGGACAAGAACTCTGTAGAACTGATTATTGGACAAAATACTTGCTTTGCTTTATTAGCTATGTAGGGGCCAGGGATTAATTTTATGTGTAAAAACATTGTTACTTGACTTCGTTTATACATAATGTATCAAGTCGAAACTTAACAAAGACCCTACGTTTCATTAAGGTTGTACCAGGGGCCACTTTGCTAAATTCAGCCCAAATTAAATCAGCTATACGGCAGTGCGGCTGGCGCCATGCCAAGCCCGCGACCTGCCGGTTGCACATTAATATTGTTTTAGATGGTTGGCTCCACGATCCATTGGACCTGCTCCGTGATAAGAATGCTTGAAAATGTTCTTTTAGAACGACTCCGATGTAACAAGATGGCATTCGAACAAAGAATTCCCTTTTGAATATTTATCTCTGCGAAAGCCATTTTGATTTATTTGATCCCGAACTTGGCGACTGCACACAGAAGCTTAACAATCTCATTAAAATTTGAAGCGTTTGCTTTTCGCAGATTTATTTATTTATTTATTTATCGTATGGCATCTCTACTTAAAAAAATTATAATTTATTATATCTAAGGTACGCTACTGCGTCCGTTGATAGCGACAGTAGGTCCTCCTTCGTGCCATCAAACCTTGTGAGAGGGCAGTCAAAAACTATATGTTGCACGGTCTGCTCTGGGCACCCGCACTGGCACGCCGCCGACTCACACCAGTCCCACCTGTACCACAGGGCAGCACAGTTGCCAACTCCCGTCCTGATCCTGTTAAGCAGACACCATACTCGCCGGTGTTCATCAAAACCTGGCGGTCTTTGCAGATAAAAAGTTGCCTTAATTTAGGTAATTAAGTATTATTTTACCACAGAAAAATAAAGGTACTTATGAGGAGGATTAAATAAATAATTCGTCACTAGGTGGCGTAGGCGTTTTCCTATGGATTTGACAGGTTATTTTGAATATTTTCTATGGATCATCGATGATGGGGTTGTGACATGTTGGCAGATGTCATTCCCTACTAAAATAAATTAGCAAGTTATCTATTTCGAGCGAAGCAAGGAGGTCCGAAATCTTTGTATTTTACTGTCCCGATGTTGTATAATCCTTATGTGTACACCTAACTTCAATAAAACTTCGTATATTTCGTATATTTGTTTTTAAGTAAAGTTAACAGCATATAATTCTATAGTACCTGGATGACCGAGCTTCGCTCTATAATAGCCGCCTCAACATAAAAATATCATCGGGTGAGCAAGCTATGCTACCCGCTAACAGAAGGCACTGTAGGTTAATGTAATGAAAATGCCTAAAATCACGGGGAAAACGAATTTTCCTAGACATGAGACCTGGCTAGATCGATTCTTTGTCCCCGAAAACCCACGTATGAAAAATTTCATCGAAATCCTTAGAGCCGTTTTTGAGAAACCGATTACAAATATATATATATATATACAAATATTGCTCGTTTAATAGTATAGGATAACAATTCTTTTTTTACTAATACATTCAATTACAAAGTTTTACATATTGTGGTATACATACCTGCATTAGTCTATTCAAGCCCGTAGCGGACTAATATATTATTTATTTTCGTATTTTTGGCTATATTTTTCATCTTTAGGTACTGTTTGTAAATAACACAAATGTCAATTGACAAACTTTGTCAACAAAGCTGTCATTCAATATTTTTCTTATCAGATTTATGTAAGGAGTTTGTACTTTAATGTAAATCATGCTTTTCTGGTGCTTTTGCTATAAATTTAGGACTTCAACTTTAGTTTAGGCTTCCGCTGAAGACCCTTGGACCCTGTAGACCTGCAGAAATCCTCATGACGATGATGAAGACATGAGTTGGCTCTGCTACTCGTACTGCTGGCTGAATGGAAACTTGGGACTGATGCTGATTGATAGAACTTGAATTCATAATTCGAATTCCTCAGCGTTCTGGAACTAGGACTGCTGCTGCATATATATAGCCCTGAAGCTCAAGAATACTCCAGTCTAGTCTTCGGTTCCAAATATGCTACTTCTAATTTAAGGCCTTATCCTGGGGCCGAGCTGACCCCGGGACGCCACAACGTTCCTGGCCTTCTAAACGAACTTCACGCACTACCTCTACGAGCTACTTCATCTGTACGCCATCACCAGGCTGGGCCTCCGCTTGTCTGCCCGCCGGTGACCTCTTCACCTTGAAGACTCATTCGCCACTACAGAAGATCTACGTCTGAAGAACTCCTGCAACTAGCTAGGGCCTCTATTTCCCATTAGGTAGGAATAAGTGTAGGTAGGAACTCCCTTTCCGTCTTTCATAATAAACCCTAGTATACCAAACTACATAAAAAATGAAGAATAAATATCAATATTCACAAGCCTCCTTAAAAAATATTTAATCCATATGGCGTACTATAACATTAATGAAATGTTCAATGATACGAAAGAAAGAAAAAAAAAATAAAGATTCGATATAAGTAAACTATTAAATGAGAATAAAAAATATATATATGTTTAATTTAATAATAATATAGAAATTGTTTGATTGTTTTAGTTAAGGGATAATGTGTTACGTATGATTTGTTTTTAATGTTGTAGATTTTTAATTGATTTGAATTTTATTAAATTAGTTTTGTAACAAGCACTACGCAAAGGTTCGATAGATGGAGTGCTCAGTTTTTACAACGCGCTATCGACTGGTCATCGTGGCCTCCTCATATAGGTCTAACAATTTTTGTACCCTTTGACTACCAGCCCCCAACCACGTCGTGCGCAGTGCGCGCGCGCCGCGCAAGCGTGCCGACGCCGCACCGCGCCCGCCCACCTCCGATGAAGAGAAGCCGTCGCTGGCTCGTAGGCGCTCACTAGGCCTCCCCCAACGGGGAATCACCTGGTGGGCTGCCTCGCCGCGGCGTGAAGACCGGATTCGACAGGCCCCTCGGGAGGCCGCCCCCGTGACACGCCTGTAGTTGCAGGCGTCGATTGAGACCAGCCTCAGTGGCCCCAGGCCAGAAAGGCTCTCCCCGCTGCAGCTGCGCTGCAGCGAGAAGAACCCGCAAGCAAGTACCCTTTGACTTTCGCTAGCAGTCTCAAGAGCAGACGGTACCCGGCTCTCCTGTGACTATCCCTAGCCTAAGTTAATGCGTCTATAGTGCTGTGAACGGTGCCCGGTCCACACTATAGCCGTATTACTTGGGCCGATCTCGTCTAAAGTGTAATCACTTCGATAAATATAACGTGTGTCTCTTTAACACCGTTGTTTCCTTGCTGGCCTCCCGCACCCCTCTTACAGTTTAATTTTAATTTGTAATAAGTAATTTTAAGAAATTTTATTAACTGCCTCTCACTATTGCGGTGCCCCAACGGGGTATCACATGCTGTACATTATAACTTTAAGATCTTTTTATAACCATGTGATAAGCAATAAAGATGATTATGATTATGACCCTCTTTTCCCACTCTACCCTCTTTTATTTCCTATTAGGCTTCCGTAGCGCCCCTACGGGCGTTACGTGACAATATACAAAATCTGATAAACACCATGGATACTATATTTGAGAAGTACCAATTAAAGATAAATGCCAACAAAAAATAAACCGGCCAAGTGCGAGTTGGACTCGCGCACTGAGGGTTCCGTACCACCACATAAACATAATTGTATTAGTTGAAATTTCAGTAAGTTATGTGCTAGATTTTTTTAGTCCGACACGCGTTTGACCAAATTTTATTATTTGTTGTTATTTTATAGCTTATGCACTATAAACATACCAATTTTCAAGTTTGTAAGTGTTCCCGTTTTTAAATAGAACTAAAACAAAAATCGCCTCAGCAACCATCCAACTTGACCCCTCTCTTATATGAATGTTCTTGAAACGGGAGCTCACCACAATTGGTTACCATTAGTTGTGAGAAAAGTTGTAATATTTAATGATTTCAGACTCTTCCCATTATTTGTACTGTGAGAACTAGCTTCTTGCCAAATTTCATAATTTTAGGTCAACGGGAAGTACCCTGTAGGTTTTGCATTTTTGAATAAATGTATGGAGATGAGGACATAAAATGCCATACCTTTTGATTGCGTCGTTGTAAAAAAAAAAAAATCAGGTCTTGTGTTGTTCATGGATCCTAATATATGGTATTAATTTCAACCTGATACCTTTACCCGTTCGTGAGATAAAGAGTCTTGACAGACAGACAGACAGACAGACGGACAACAGAGTGATCCTATAAGGGATCCGTTTTTTTCTTTTGAGGTACGGAACCCCAAAAACTAAAATAATGACAACATGGGTAACAACATAATAGAGCAAGTGAATACCTAGTTTGATAACAAAGAGACAGAGAGAGGCTGGAGGCGTTTGAAATGTGGTGTTAGCGAAGGATGGAGGGTATAAGCTGGACAGAAATAGTGTCAAATGAAAGGGTTAAAGAAAAGAGATCTATCGTACAAACTATAGAAAACCTGAGAGGAAATATGATTGGCCACCTGATACGACACGATTCGTTTATTAAGAACATCATAGAAGAGAAAATTTAGAGGGAGAGAGGAAAGGGCCGACCGAGAAGAACCATTATGGAACAAATCAAAGAGGAAGTACAGGTCGAGTCGTATCAGGAGGTGAAGGAACTGGCGGAAACAAGTGCTAAGTTTAAAGAGGAAGATTATTTATAATTTGAAATTTGAAGAGGAAATATAATTGATTCATAACCTCAATTTCATGTAAAATATGATAAAAATGTAGATATTTCTGACTTTTTGTCTGTAAAACGATAGACTAAGCGTTTTTCTGGGAGTTTACTGTGGTTACGAACGTGTACAATCAAGAGCAGGTCAACCTTGACCCTCGCAGTGCTATTTCTGTCTTTACGCTGGCTAAGATAAGCGCGGTACATAGTCCAATGTGTCAAGCTTGACTTGCTCTTAACTGTACCTCGTGAAATTGAAGATAAATCCTTTCTTAACTGAAAAAATTCAAACAAATCTTTTCTTAACTGAAACACCTGACTCTTTTTATTATTTTTATTTTATTTGTTTAGGACAACTAGTAACAGTTACATTAGTACAAACCACAAAAACTTAGATATAAATTAAAGGTAAATGCACTGTCTTTAGGTGCCACAGCATGCAATAGGCAGTACAACATCAATTAATCTAAATATATAAAAGAGCATGTCCTGACTGACTGACTGATTCATCAACGCCGGGCCGTAACCGCTATAGATACAGATCTGAAATTTTGTACACAGGTTCTATGTGCGTCAAAACCACCCATTATGAAAGGATTTCGTAAAATTCATCTCCCAAGGGGGTGAAATAAGGGATGAAAGTTTGTATGAAAGTCCTTTGTTTCTTGTTTAAGCTTCTGATAAAAAATAAAGAAATACGTGTTTAAGCTTTTCTTCAAAATCATCCTTCAAGGGGGTGAAAAAGGGGATGATTTTTTTCCGTGTGTTGGTCTATAAGTCTTTCAGTTTTAAAGGTAGAATTATAGAAATTTGTATTTAAGCTTTTGGTAAAAAATAAAAAAGTACGTGTTTAAGAATTTTCCAAAATTCAACCCCTAAGGGGGTGAAATAGGGGATGAAAGTTTATATGAAAGTCCGTCAGTTTTGAAGTTAGGATCTTTAAAAATTTGTAGTTAGGCTGACGACTAAAAACTAAGTTTGACGTGTCTCAGGGTTTTTGAAAATACTACACCCTAAGGGGTGAAAAGGGGGATGAAGTTGAAAATCCTTCATTTTCAAACTAAAATCCACAAAATTTATTGTTTAGGCATTAGGGTTGTAATTCTGTGGAATGAACATCACTGTTATTGAAATTTCACCCCAAATTCAACCCCTAAAAGAGGGAAATGGAGTGAAAAGTCTAAAAACCAATATGGGTATCGTTTGTATGGTTTATCGGGTCGCTGATTACGAAAACTACAACAATTTTGAAATCCAACGTGATGGACGTGAAATACCATCATCCCCTAGAGATGGGGTTGAAGTGCGAAAGGGTTGAAATGTTTAAAAATCAATATGGGTGTCGTTTGTATAGTTTATCGGGTCGCTGATTACAAAAACTACATCAATTTTGAAATCCATCGTGGTCGACGTGGCATACCATAATCCCTTGGGGATGGGGTTGGTGTGCGATAGAGTTGAAATATCTAAAAATCAATATGGGTGTCGTTTGTATGGTTTATCGGGTCGCTGATTACGAAAATTACAATAATTTTGAAATCCAACGTGGTGGACGTGAAATACCATAATCCCCTAGGGATGGGGTTGGGGTGCGATAGGTTTGAAATGTCTAAAATCAATCTGAGAGAGTGCGAGTTAGAGGGAGGGCGAAAGGGGAGGGTGGTAGAGGGGGGGTGAGGGATGGGGGAGAGAGGGAGGGGGAAAGGGAGGGGGGAGGGAGGGTGAGGGGGGAAGAGGGAGGGGCGAGGTAGAGGAAGAGAGAGAGAGAGGGAGGGGGAGAGAGAGGTAGGGGTAGAGGCAGAAGAAGCGGTAGAGGTAAAGGTAGAGGAAGAGGTAGAGCAGAGGTAGATGGAGGGGGAGAAGGAGGGGAAGGGAAAATGGGGAGAGGGAGGGAAATGGGGAGATGGAGGGGAAAGGAGCGGGAGAAGGAGGGGGAGAAGGGGGAGGGGGAGAGGTAGGAGGGGGAGGGGGATACAGAGTGAGGGGGAGGGGAGAGGGAGAGAGAGGAACGGGGAGAGGGTTTTAGTTTTTCTCAATTACTTCTGCGAGTTGGCTCTGTTTTAAAATATAACGTAAAGGAGTCTCTCATATCTCTTACTACATTTGTTAGGTTAAGTGGCAACTTTAAGGCACAATACTGCTGCTAAGTTCCTCTGTTCTGAGGAATTTATGAGTAACGTCTGTATATTATATAAAATTTAGCTGGATCTTGAATTGTACTCATTGATTTGCGCAGGGTTAGTCCCGTTTTTCCTTAGTTTAAAATTACCCCGAAATGACGGGAAAATATCTCATTACTTCGGAAAACCGGTAACAACATAAATACGAAATCCACGCGAGCGAAGCCGCGGGCAACAGCTAGTTAAATATATAAAAATAAACTTACAATATACCAAATAAATTGGAATTGTTAACTAAACTACACATAATTTACGCTAACTTCTAAGAAGGTTAAATACTTTTGTACGGAAGACGGGCATAGTGCAATTAAAGATGTCAATAGTCTGACCTAGTTTGTAAACTCTATTCAGGGTGTAATAAAAAGGGTATACAAACCCTGAATGATGCGAATCGCGAATCTGCCAATGAAACTGAACAACTTTCCCTAAGGTACATAGAATAGAATATATAGAATAGTACGTAAACTGAATCAGCTGATAGTGCATTTTATAAGGGAGGTAATTTTTTTTCGTTTTCGACCTATGTTCCTCAGTGAAAGTTGTTCAGCTTCATAGGCAGAAGCACATCCTTCAGGGTTGATAATTATACCATTTCTGTTACACCTTGAATTGAAATTTATTTTTAATAGGATATTCTTAGTTAAACTGCTTCTCTCGTATCTGAAAAGGTATTTAAAAATTAGGTGTGGAAATAAGGATTCTTCATCATCCCTAGATGGCATCTAATGGCATTACAGCTGAAATTAATGACGCGGCTATCCAATTAGGTGCTCTACATTACGTTGCGTGCGATAGTGTGAGTAGGCCTCTGCGTCTGGCATATAAGGACGACACGGCTCGTAGATTTTGATAGTTCCATACATAGAATCAGTGAGGGCTTTAAACGGAGCACTGAAAAATCATTCAAAACGTTTTATATTTGCTTTGGATTCTGAATAAAATTAATGAACTAAATATTTTTGTCATCATCATCTTAAATAAGGTTACTGCTGGACAAAGGTTTTGGCAGTAAATTTATAGTAAACTAGCTGTTACCCGCGACTTCGTCCGCGTAGATTTTATAAAAAAACAGAACTCGAACTTAATTGAAACATATTTTACGGAGCGCTTATCCTTCTTGATCCCTACGTAAAAGATGCATTTGTACTTATCCAAGTTGAATAAATGCATCTTACTACAAACTTAATTATCTTTTGATTTTATTTAACTGGTAGGTAGTGCGGAATTTTCATTGTCAACCGTTACAGGCGAACTTAAAAAAGAAGGCAATAAAGGGAGTGAAGTGAATGGGTAGCGAGGAGGTATTCATAAAAGTAAAAAAGGTCCCTATTCCTCCCTATCTATCCTTTTGTATGCCCCCCCCCCCCCTACATTCCCACTCCCCCTCCCTCACCCTCTCCCACTCTCTCTTCCTCTCCCTCGCCCCTCCCTCTTCCCCCCCTCACCCTTCCTTCCCCCTCCATTTCCCCCCTTCCCCTCTCCCCATCACCCTCCCTTTCCCCCCTCGCCCTCCTCCCATTCCCCTCCCTTTCCCCCTTCCCCTCACTCATCCTCCCCTTCCCCCTCTCCCTCCCTCTACCCCCCCTCCCTCTACCCCCTCCCACGCCCTCTACCCCTCCCTCCCCCTTTCTCTCCCCTCATTTTCCCCTCCCTTACACTCTCTCCCTATCCCTCCCCCTCTCCCTATCCCTATCCCTCCCCCTCTCCCTCTCCCTATCCCTCCCCCTCTCCCTCTCCCTATCCCTGACCCTACCCCTAACGCCATCTTAACCGCTATCCCTATCCTTATATAAACATACAACTGACACTCATATTGATTTTTAGACATTTCAAACCTATCGAATCCCAACCCCATCCCAGGGGTGGTGGTATTTCACGTCCACCACGTTGGATTTCAAAATCATTGTAGTTTTCGTAATCAGCGACCCGATAAACCATACGAACGACACCCATATTGATTTTTAGACATATCAACTCTATCGCACCCCAACCTCATCCCCAAGGGATGATAGCATTTCACGTCCACCATGTTGGATTTCAAAATTGTTGTAGTTTTTGTAATCAGCGGCTCGATAAACCTTACAAACGACACCCATATTGATTTTTAGACATTTCAACCCTATCGCACCTCAACCTTATCCCCAGGGGATAATGGTAGTTTACGTCTACCACGTTGGATTTCAAAATTGTAGTAGTTTTCGTAATCAGCGATACTTAGTTGAATAAAAAAAGTCCCATCAAAATCGGTTAAGTAGTTTCGGTGTGCTGTAGCAGATACAACCCCGCTAGAGTATTATTGTATGTGTAGATTCCCACGGGAATGAGATATTTTCCCGGGGTAAAAAGTAGCCTATGTCTGTCTCCAAGTTACCATCTATCACCATACCAAATTTCATCAAAATCCGTTCAGCCGTTTAGGCGTGAAAGAGCAACAAACAAACAAACAAACAGACAGACAGACAGACAGACAGAGTTACTTTCGCATTTATAATATTAGTATGGATAGTATGGATTTGAAAGTTTCGGACTTACATTTGTAATGGATTAATTTCCATTTTTAGGGTTCCGATACCAAAATGGTAAAAAAAGGAACCCTTATGGTGCCGCTCTGTCTGTCCGTCTGTCTGTCACACCTCTATATCTCAGCAACCACTTACGCTATCGAGCTGAAATTTGGAATAGTTTTAGAATATAGTTGCCCAACTTAATTGCACATGAAAATTTTTTGAAAAAAGTATGATTATTAATGTAAAGGGGGCCAAAATAGGGGGGGCCAAATTTCAAATTGTCGCTACTAGGTCGAGTGGGGTATCATATGAAAGGGCTTTACTTGTACATTTTAAAATATATTTTTGTATTTTTTTAAGTTTCTTAGTTTTCAAGTTATGATGAAAAATGTCAAAAAAATACCATTCCCCCCCCCTTATCTCCGAAGTTTGAGTAAGGGAAAATCTGAATTAATTACAGTTGACAGAGGTTTATGTAAACTTTACAGCAAAAATAAAACGATCTTTCTAAGTTGCACAGTTTTTCAGAAATCTGCAAAAAACCTTTACAAACAAATTTAGTTTTGCGGTCCTGAAAATGGACTTTATTGCTTCCAAAAATACTATAGGTATATCGGAACCCTCGGCGCGCGAGTCCGACTCGCACTTGTTTTTCCAGGCAAGATCAACTCCTTTGCCATAATAACCTCAACAAATATATTTTTGGGCCTTTAGTCATTTACGGAAACGATGTCTTCTAACAATGATCGCAACTATAGTTTGCAGCATCGATTACGGAAATGGTTCTTTACGAGTCTTTGAGCTTGATACTTTAAGAATCTCGTATTTTAGCCAAAATGCAAGAACAAAGAGGAATAGACCTGAAATCTTCAACACTGTGTTTTTTTTTCTATTTTTAAACAGAATTAAGCTTTCTACAATCGACAGTATGGTAATGGCTCTTTACCTGCACAAACTGGTTATTTGATATAATTAAGTCGCGAGTGAATAGACTTCTTCTGGGCAAGCTTGTTCCATAATCGACTCTGTCTTTAAGTCAAGATAAATCCACAAACAGAAAAAAATCTGTGCAGTTTATATTTTATGCAAAAACAATTTTGAATGCTGTACCTATATCGTGTGCTTAGTTTAAAAACTAGTTAACGTCAGCCGCTAGAGCGCTTAATACGCTTCATCATAATGTACTGTGAGCGTTTTCTGCACAAAATTCAGTCCTGCAAAACCTGCTTAGTTAAAACGAATATTTTCAACGATATTTATCACAGGTTCTGCCTGAATTACCTATGTGGATTATACATTCTACGATTAAATACTGATGCGTTTTCGGAAGGAATTACCGCAAATTGTATAATTCGTCGAATTACTTTCGCGTAATGTTTCGTATTTCGCACCGTTGTGATTTTGGAAAAAAATATTATATTAATAATATAATAATAATTATGATAAGCCTATTCTGTTCAACTGAGCCAAGGCTCGCTCTCATACTTCCTTTTTATTCTGTTCTTAGATCAACTCTATACAGTTCTTCGCGCAAGTGACGAGTTCACCAAACTATCTTATTTTAGCCTAACCATGAAGACTCTTAGTCAGGTGGTAGCCATTCCGTCTTTCGTTTCGCCGATAACTACTTTTCTACTTGCGAAAGCCTGTTAATGACTTTGTAATGTTTTATTCACGTACTTATTAAATTTATTGGGTTGTGGATATCAAACCCATATTATATATTTATACGTTTATTTACAATATTAATAATGTGCACGTAATATTGAACAGGTATTTACACATTTAAATAGCATGAAAAACATAATCCAATTTCAGCAGAGAAATTTTTAACGTTGTGAAAAATCTGTATTGACTGACAGATAGAAAAAGCAATCATGCGCACGACAGAGTTCAGTCGCACGCCACAAATTTATGTTAAGTAATTGGTATTCCGAAAAAACTGCACAAAAAATTAAAAAATAACATTTCGTTTGTCTGGGTGGCTAAATAATGAAGCAGTCTTTTTCAGCGCGTCTTTTTATTGTTCAAAATTAGATATGATCAAACTGAGATTTCTGTGCTGCAGCTGCTGCAACAACTTTAATATTTAAATGCCCAGTGGACTTAAGAAAACCAAATAATCTCTTGTTTGAACAAAGACCTTGTTATGACTTCTCTTGCTTATAAAATGGCCGCGCCCCAAGCATTTAACTTGCTCTATTTGCTGTTGGATTTACGGAACGAAGCCCCAGGGTGCCAAACGTTATCACACTGCAAGGCGCTGCTAAATCCGACCCTGTGTAATATTTCGTCGTCAGAGCAAACTAATTTCATTTACGGGGGTGGACAGTTAATAATATTCTGGCATATATTATGAGCTTGGGTCAAAGGACCACAATTAGTCTTGGTAGCGTGAAGCCGTGTGCACTGTTTATCTAATATTTAGAGGCTAGTTACGTAATACATTAACTGTAGGTATTTTCTAGTTTTCGTTATTTTGAAAATTCAAGTTTTTCTTTCTCTCATTCCATAGGTACTTCTAACGTCATTTTATTCAAATTCTTGACTGGTTCATATTTCAAGGTGATCATGTTAAATTAAACAGAATAAATGAAATCTACTAGACAACTTTCAACTTAACTTTTTTGTATTTTTCTATAGTTCTGAGAAAGGACGACAACGTTTGTCAAGAATACGTCTATAAATTTGCTTTCATATTGGGAAGAATTTTAGAAAGCTGATGATAACAAAACTGGGGAATACAGTTAGGTGCTGCAGCAACATATCTACTTCAAAGTCGCCAAAGAATAAAAAAATGTTACGTTGAGTGAGAAGTCTGACGTACCGCATTCGCTTTCGGAATAACTTTACCGGAAAATTAAACGTGTATTTCCAGCCACTTCCGAAACACATCTATTCATAACCCTTAGCTTAGCTTTGAAGTGTTACCGTTTCATTATTCAAATCCACGTCGGCGTTAAGGATACTGTAATGCTCAAATGTTAACACAACCTCGGACTTCGGTTAAGAGAAAGCCGGGACATCTTAACAACCCTTTGTGATCCACGTCAATCGTAATTATACAACGTAATATCAAACGACAGATCTTCATTTAGTCACGCTCCGGGGAGATAGGTCAACGTGATACGTCATGTCTAAGCGACCACTATTAATTACGCCGATATCTCTCAAGCTCAACATAGTTATGTGTCGGTAACCCTCAGACCTCGACAGTCAGTTGAAATGTACCCTATTATCGTAACCAATTAACCCTATCACATATATAATGCGGACTGTTTTGTTTCAGGTAAACTAACCAAGATACGGTCCCTGATATGAGATGGACATTCGAGAACGCTGGAGCGCGTGTTGCCTCGTATTCCTTGCCCTCATTGTGAACCATACTGGAAGTGACTGGACTAAATGCGGTCAAATACCCGAATGTCAATGCAAATGGTCGTCCGGAAAGAAAACTGCATCATGTGTGTCGGCTGGACTAACGCAATTGCCTCATTTAGAAACAGAAATTCAGGTCCTCGATTTGCATGGAAATCCGCTAAGAACGCTCGAACAAGACGCGTTTGCCAAAGTCGCGCTATTGAATCTACAACGACTCAATTTGAGTTCCACAAACTTACAATCCGTACATGCAGACGCATTCAGAGAACTTCGAATATTAATAGAAGTAGACCTATCCCAGAACGAGTTAAACCAACTGTCACCTTACACTTTCAGAGGCAACGACCGTCTGAGGTCGCTAGTTCTTAACGACAACCCGCTCAATTCACTACTGGATAAGCAATTCCCGCCGCTACAACATTTGAAGAAACTTGAACTTTCGAGATGCAAACTCCGCAACATACACCCGTTTGCCTTTGCAAACTTAAGAGCGTTGGAAACTATACACGTACATCAAAACTTACTAACGCACCTCCACCAAGACACATTCAATCTTCCCGTTTTGAAAACTTTAACTTTGTCAGACAATCCCTGGTATTGTGATTGCAGATTGAGAAGTTTTCACCAGTGGTTTCTAAATGACAATCGAAACGTAGTGAATGAAGAAGTATTTTGCAGCGGGCCAGAGAATTTGGCGCAAATTTCGTGGCGTTCTATTAAAGGGGATGATATGGTTTGCCCTCCTATAGCTTACTCGAGCCCGGCGGTCATTAGAACAGAGGCGGGGGCCGATATAAGTTTCGGGTGCTTTGTCCGCGGTGACCCAAAACCGACCGTAACTTGGACCTTCCGCCATTTTGAAATCCATAATAGTAGCAACCAAGACAGTGAAATATTAATTCTGAAATACGAAAGTGTTGACTTCGATGAATACAGTGACGATTTTATAAACAAAAGTGCTCAATGGTCCAATGTAACTGTAAGGAACGTTACTAGTGATTTATCCGGTGAATGGAAATGTAGTGCAAAAAGTTCCGCCGGTGAATCTAAGGCTTATTTAACTTTGTTTTTACCTAAAGCGCGAATAGCGAGGGCAAGTACAACGCCACCGAACTATTCTACATTTTTTATGGTCGCCGGTTCCATGCTAGCTATGACGGCAGTAGGATTTATAGCAGCATGTGTCTGTTGGAAAACAAGACGTAGACGAGTTCCCCCGAGCCGAAGCTTCACGGACCAAGAAAAAAAGCTCTTAGATACATCATTGGCAGTAAGTTGTGATAGAACTAGTGCGGACATGGGATCATCTTACGGTTTTGAAATGATGGATAGATCGATGTCAATGGAAAGTGAAGATACACAGCGTTGTTTAGAACCTGTGCAGATAACTATTGAAGGGCCTCCAGGGACGTATCCACCGCCACCCGCTGAGTTCGCACTACCGGCACCTTATGGGAACATTTTTATATCGGTGCAAGTGTCGGGACATAATGAAGAATATCCGGATTTATTGGGCGGCGGTGCTACGTTACCGCGGAGAAGTCGAACGTGTTTTTTGAAGTCGACTTATGATAATATGGGGCCGAGAGTGACTGCGGCAGGCAGCTCCACTTGGTCCCTTCCGGGTGCCAATGTTGATAATAAGAATACTGAAAAGGACGTTCCATTGACTATGCCACTGTCAACATTTTCTACCGAATTCACAGCTTTGTAAAGTTAGTTTTAAGAAGACACATTACTTAGGTAAATAAATTGTTTGTTTTATCTATTTGATCGTTGCCGTAAGACTTTTTTTTTGCATTTTGCAGAGTGAATTTGTAATAAATAACATATCAATATGAAAGTCGTAATTTTAATAGATTTGGTGTTAATTTTATCAGATTGTTGCATTTGATACATTATTTTATTGATTGTAATGTTATGAGTAATAGGACTGATATAGTTAGTATACGAGTAACTTTTTAATCCGTACCACAAAAATTGTTTTCAATTAAATATTTTGCGTTCAAACTCTTGTGTCATAATGTCTAAAGATGTCGCTTTAAATGTTTTACGTGCATGCGGCCAGAAACAGAGTACTATCAGGCCTCTACATGGACCAAAGTAACCGCTTTCTGGCCGCAGGGGAAAGTAAATAAAGCCTCAGTTAATCTGATTATAATTTCGTAGCCTCTCTGAAGTTTTCTTCAATTTTCCAGCCAAGGTACCCAAAAGTACTATAAGTCATACAAAGCTGTACAATGAATTGTGTATTTATATTATTGTCTATGCTTAATTATAATTCAATTCTAAGGGTTTTGATCAGATTGTTGCTTTAAATTCAAGGAGAGAATAAAAATGTTTACAAAACAAAATGATATAGTTTCGATAACCTTTCCAACCACATTGAACCTCTGTTGCAAAAAATAATTTTGATAGGACGCAAAAAATTCAGAATTTTCTTGTGACAAGTTTAAACCATTGTCTAAATAGTTCTGTTCACTGTTGTGCCTGTGAGTTTGTACGCACCTTAGAGCTCATTCCCACTATTTCGTACGTCGGTCCGGATTTTAATCGGTCGTTCCAGTGGCAGAACGTTTTATATAAAGCTATTCTTACTGGTCCGACAACGATTTTGTGTCAGATCAGACAAAAAATATCGTGTGTTTTGTCAGCCCTCGTCCGGAAAAAAGTCGTGTCGGATCAACGCTCGCATATGATCGCATATGGCGCTGTTCAAATCGGAATCCGATATCTGACCTAGTGGGAATAGAGGCGCCGACACCCGATTAAAATCGGAATCCGATATCCGACATAGTGGGAACGAGCTCTAAGAGTTTTTGCCCATGAAAAAAGTTCTGTTCCTTTTAATATTGTCATTAAAACAGTACTTTTTCATGAGAGAAATAAAGATTTTTATAATAATTATTATTATTTTCTCTTTATATACTTAGTATAGCTCTCCGAAGAGGTAGTTTGGCACGGGCCATGGCCAAGTGCATAAAAGGGATTAGGTTATTATTACTCGACTGCGGCTAAGCCCAAAAGGAGAGGTATGTGTTTGACCTGAATGTAAGTGTATGTAGGATCCTGTTTTCTCGTAACTACTAAACGGCTGGCGAACTGCACGTTGTTTCATTGTCATAACGCAAGTAACGCTGAGATTATCAAAATAGAGAAAAAAAATAATGGCGGACTTTTGGTGCCAAACTATAAGCTACGAAGAAAATCGAATAAATCTAAAGATTGGGAGAATCGGAATAAAGGGTTTTAAAAGTCAACCCCGAAAATGCACACAACTTATTTGTAGAATAATTTGACGTAACAAATCTCAAATGAGTACGAAACAAAATCGCTTTTTATTGGTCTGTTTGTTGATTTTCGTGATACAGTTTTCACTAATAAAAGTAAGTAAGTATCTCACTAAGCAAGTAAACTCTAAATATTTCAATATAACTAAAACGCTCGATTTAAAATTTTATAAAAAATAATATTGTTGTGAAATAGGAAAATCACCCACCGAATATATCACGGAGGATGGTCATTGGTTGGTCACCGACGACGGCGAAGTAGGCCACGAAGGCGATGGAAGAATTGGTCAATAATAGCTCAAGATGAATGACATAATGGAGGGGAGGCCTTTTCCCAGCAGTGGGATACTACATACATAGGCTAATAATAATAAACAACTTATGACTCTTCTACCCTTCTTCTTCTGCTATTTGTTTCTTAATTTTCGGTTCAGGCAAAAGCCCGCAAAAATGTTTTATTTACCCATCTACTGGTGAATAAAAACAATAAAAACTAATCGAACCCACAGTCGAACCTAATGTAATAAATCGAAAAATAGACGTGACTCTGTTTATGTAAGTAGTATTTAATAATTCGATCTAGTATTTTGTCGGTAAAACTACAAAGGTAGGGTAGACTTCCCTTATCTCGATAAACAACTAGAGAAAATGGTAGGAAAGTGAGCACAATAAGAACACAATCTAGAATCTTTAGCTAAAGCAACGTGAACTTTCCAACTTGGAGTATTTCTTAGATGGTATCGAGAGCAAGCCTTTGTCGAGTCATGGAACATGGAACCAGTGCTGCCAGATAAACGCTTAGATGTTTGTGCAGAAATGAAAGGTAAAAGGATTTTATTTTTCATTGTCATTTAAGTATGTTACCATCTACAAATTTTCAAATTTTTAAGTATTGGAAATTGGGTCAAATGTGATTACAATACAAAGTAAAACAAGAATTTAGAAAGGTGAAACTGAAAAAGTTCCCTAAGGAACACAAGTCAAACGAAATACGACAATAAAAATATGACTTCACCTACAAAATGCTTTGCCATTTAATGTTTGTTAATTTGCCATTAAAATACAACATGATGTTGTTGATTTTGATGGGAAATTAACAAACATTAAACATTTTTTTATATCCAAATTATGAAAAGTATCTAGCCACCTTCGCATCAATGATGGATGTCATGCATGCACTGTGTGCACCGTCCGCAAATAAATGCGCAGGCAACAGCAACACAACAACCTCCCAAACAACTTCACACGTGTTTAGCCTCAACATAAGGCATTCTCAGAAGATTTTAGTCACACTAGTGGCCAACTCCGTTAAATGTTTTGACATATTTTTCTTAGTGTTGGACAAAACTTGGAGCGTTAAGTTTTGAGAAGACTTTTTACACTCGAAATAAAAGCAATATTATATTTACGACAAGAAATGTGGAACTATTTTGTAAATAAAAAGCGTACATACATCTTCAATCTGTAGATTGAAAGTTTTTGTTTATTATTATGATCAAGCACGATTTAATTTACTATTTCTGGCAACACTATATGGAACATTCGTAAGTAACATTCCACGTTTCCTTCGTGTTGGTTTGAACTGTAAATCCAATCGTTGGAGTGGACGAGAAATAGAAATGAACGATACGAGCCATGCGGAAATAGACTTGCCAATAACGTCCATGTGTTTGCTTGTTGATATAAATTAGGATTAACTTAAGTCGAACACTGGATCAGGTTTTGATTTACCATTTGATTTGTGTGATAGTGTTTTAGGTGCTTACCAAGATTAGAACTAAACGGTGAGTAGAAATGTGACGATGTAGCGAAAACTCAGCTACTAAACTAAACATGTAAAGTTTAAAACAAACCTAAACAAGTGAATGTACGAGTATGTAGTAGGTTCAAAACCCAAAGCAGGATAAAACACTTTCATCATGCTAAAACTTTTGTGACGGTCTGAATAGCGCAGTGGTAGGACAGCAGCCTGCTACACAAAAAGAACCGGGGTCCAATGAGGCAGGTAACCGAATAATGAGTTTTAGATAATAAGTTTAAGGTATTCTTCTTATTTAATTTAAAAGCTTGGCTCTTGTCGATGGAGTAACTTCCGATCCTCACGTTGTATCGCGAGCTGCTTTACCTCTTGAAACCGACACGACATTGACCTTTTCTTTTATCTGGTCGAAGTAGCTTCGCCTAGGTCTTCCTCGTCCCCTCTTTCCTTCAATCTTTCCTTCTATTATGTTTCTCAGGAAATTGTCGTGCCGTATCAGGTGACCTATCATTTTCCCTCTTCGGTTATCTATTATTTTTAGTAAACTTCTTTTGGGTTACTTTCTTTCTTTAAACGAGTTTTAGGTATACTTTAATGATTTTTTTTTTGTGGTAAGGCTTTTGTGCATACTCCGTCTGGGGAAGTACCACCCCTTTACCTTTTTGGGCCGTAAAGCTGCAGTGTTTGCACTGCTGTGTTTCGGTTTGAAAGGTAAGGGACCCAGTGAAATTACCGGCACATGAGACATACCATCTTATTTCTTAGGGTGGGTAACGTGCTTTGCTGTCTTATTAGTGTCAAATTATTTCACTAATAAGACAATGGGTGTCATGGGTGGTGGTAACCACTTACCATCTGGTGGCTGCTCGTTTAGCCACTTTTGTTATAAAAAAATTAAAAAAATAATTATCCGTAATACGTAAGTTTGTGTAGGACTGGAGTGAATTTTATAATTTATACGTTTACCTTCTATAATATATCTGTAAAGGCTTTCATATGTAGTTAAAAACTAATTCAAATCTAATTTGAAGTTGATTTTCATATAAATTTAGAGAAGCTTATACATAATTTTACTAGTAATTATAGAATAGAACTTTGCTAGCACGCTTGCCAGAAATTTTACCTGTGAAAGGATTACTTCTGCTAGGTACTTCAATAAGCTTTCAGACCTTATTCGTAGAAAAGCTTCCAAGCATAATGTGGAATCACTGTTCACATCACATCATTGTTGCCTATTAAGCTCTTTTAAAACTAAGACACTAAACTGACAAGGATCTCAAAAATATTTTATTCAGGTACAGGCATAATTTACGTAAAACTGTATTTTTCTTTATAATGACGCCACGAATGGCACCACGTTAAGTAGAAGAGGTAATTTTAGATTATTTAGTGTATTTTTGATTGTAACCTTTACTAAATTTGCTATAAAGCTAGAAGATGGAACCACCTTTTAAGCAAACTCCATGAGCTTATTCTGCCATCCCCCTTCTACCATCGGGCATCCAGACACACCACAGGATATCACCCTTACTTGGTTGATATTCCACACATCCGCACAAAGCGCTTTGAAACATCCTTTATAATGCGCACGGCTAAGGAGTGAAATTCTTTGTCTGAGTCTGTATTCCCAAGCTCTTATAACCCAAATCTATTTAAATCGCGAGTGAATAGGCTTCTTCTAGGCAAGCTCGTTCCATCGTCGACCTCATCTCTGTCCTCAGGGCTAGATCGAGGTCAAGAGTAAGCCCATACACAGTAAAAAAAAACTCCTTGCCTCTGTCAGGAGCTCTTCTCTTTTTGAAATAAAATGGGTTTGCTGGATTTATTCGAACAAAACATTACTGTCTTTTTAAGTATTTTATATTTTTTGTTTAAGGCTTTGTGTCATGACAAAATTTTGCCCTTTTTATTATTTCAGATTTGCCAGCACTGAAACATCAAATTTCCAGAAACATGTATCAAAAGTGACGCATTATTCGATACGGTGACGCTTCGATACGTAAATTCGGTTACCTTACATTGTGTATTCTAGGCGCATCGGTAGAACACCCTTTGACTGACAATGAGCCCATTATTTGATACAAATTGATACGTCAACGGGCTGATTTTACTCTCCTCTGTTACGAGGTGTTAGGCTTGTTCGCATTGTAGATGACATTTTTTGTATATATTTCATACTTTTAGGTAAAAACCGTTAAAGTTTTTTTTTGTGGGCGTGGGAGATTCCATGCTTCCTATAGGTTGTGTTTGTGGGCTATTTCCATTGAAAATATTATGATTAGTTCAGTGGTTAGTAAGTGAAAATTTTAAGATTAGACTGATAAATTTATTAAACAAGGTGTCAAAAATATTGCTTATATATTGTCATTTATTATAAAATAAATGCAAAGCAACAATAAAAAGGCCGTTAAACTTAGAAAAGTTTGTCTCGATATCGGGGTAATATGAACTGCTCCTAAGCTCATAATTAAAGAAATTTTAGCACTTTTCTAAATTCCCATTTTAACAACAACAACTTTAATTAATCTAATATCAAGAATATTTTCAGCGTCAGACTTCAGAGACACGTCGCATGCTTTTTATATGACCATGCTAAACTAAATCTACAAAGTAGAAAATCGCAAAATTTCACAACCACAGGCAGGATTCGAACCTGCGTCTTCTGCGTCAGTACCGCAGACGCTTTACCAAACAGACGCAGGTTCGAATCCTGCCTGTGGTTGTGAAATATAGCAATTTTCTACTTTGTAGATTTATTTATCTAAACACTTCCTGTGTTATTATAAAAATCGTTTTCGATGCCAAAGTAGCAAGGAAATTAGCTTTCCTAGGTCTCATAGCACTTTGCCCACGCTTTCTGGCTGTACATCGAGGAATGTCGGACTTAACAGGAAGTAATTAATGCATTATGTTTACTATGGATGCAGTGATTGAACGTTAAGTTACACTAGATTTATATCAGGAAGACTGAGCCATATAAGGACAATCAGCGGAACAAATTTATGTATTACCAAAAGCTTCAGCTTTGTGGGAAAATTACTAGGCTATCATCTTTACAATACTAAATACTTCCAATATTTTAGTGAAAACCTTAATAAAGATTCATGCCGTTTCCAGTTTGTTTGCCTGTAATTGGCGGTGCCTGTAATCCAGAGTATATTTGATGCTGTTCAGAGGGTCAACTCTTGCATAAAGCTGACACTTTTGGTGACACATAAATTAGTTCCGCAGATTTTTACACTACAACCTTATTAATTATATTCACAACACACTGAATTGTTGATATAGTGCATATCTTATTGATAATACAGGGTATTTGGTAGAGGGTTGTCAAAACCAAACAGGTGAGCCGAGGAGACCATTGGCTATCTGTTTGGGCATATGAAACATAAATTTGCCTAAAAACATAAAAAGCCTATATTTAACTATTAACCTAAAAAACTTTTAAGTATATAGCAAAAAAATTATTTTATGAATCAAATAAAATAGTAATTGAAAGCAGATAACAATAAATAGTTATTTATGCAACTGTTGCGTAATGAGAGTAATTTTAACACGATATCTGGTTTTTGATACGAGGCGCAGCCGAGTATCAAAACAGTATAGATCGAGTGTTAAAATGACTAATTACGTACAGTTGCATACAAAACTTTATCTACGACCGACAAAATAAAATAAAATTTTAAAGAGAAGTAAGTAATTTATTTAACTAAGAGGACAGTTAGTACAGATCCAGAGCTTGCGGATGAAGTTGCTTTAACATTAATTTCATTGCATACTGTTACACCCGGTATATGGTTACTGACAGCCTCTTGTAGATTCATGTTCTCCTGATACTTCAATTTTGTTTTAACCACTTCTTCTTTTGTTGCCACGGTCACTTGCGTGCCAACCATGGGTACTGTCAGCCTCTTGTCGATTTATGTTTTCCTGGTACCTACTCTCCATCTTCTTTTAAATGTCACCCAAGTAAAAAGTATTTTTACAAAATTACTTTAGAGTAGGCTGTATGCAGTACTGTGGTAGTATTGCCTTAGCCTATCAGAATGAAAATTATGTATTATAACAGTTGCGGAATGAAAATCCATACTCCATTTCCGTACTGCTCGTAGTATGGAACAGTGTGGAAATGAAAATGATAGCGGACAATGACCTCAATTTCGAAACTGTCATTGGTTTTGAATTTGGAATATTCCGGTACGGGAGTAGATAAAAGAATAAATGTAAGCCCTCAAAGTTTCAGAAATGAGAATAAAATTCATACAACATCGACTTTACGTTGACTTCTGGTAACCAATGTCTGTGTCGTAAGAGGCGGCTAAGGGGACCCGTGTGGTGCCGGCGAACAATAGTATCTACCCAACTCTGCCCATGGGTGTCGTAAGAGGTGACTGAACTGAGGTGGCTGATGAACCGGAGGATGAGCAGCATGTTTCTGTTTATCGAACCATTTTACTGCGGTTACCAACAATAGCGGTCGCAGCCGCAGATACGTAAGATACGATTTTTCTCCATGCGTATAGAAAGTACCCTTTCTGTCGAGCCGAGTTTAACCTCTGTAGAACCGTGTAATTAAAAGGATCCTAATAATTCAAGTAGAATTACAAGCGTGGTGACTATGGTAAAACCCCTCCTACATACCACGCGTTTCTGCTGAAGTTCTGGAGCTACCTGTACTACAGTAGACGTTTCTTGGAACGTTGTGAACCAATTTCTGATCGGCTCGCCTGTTTCGTTTTGACAGCCCTCTTCCAAATCCTATATTGTTAGTATAGATTTGAAAACAAATAATTTTCTCTAAATCGACTTTCATTCCTCGAATCGCTCGGTGAGTTACACAAGATTCGCAACAAAGGATAAAAGGTTTAATTGGATAATGGTCGAACAATGATCCAATTAGGGTGGTTCTGCTAAACAGGTGTTAAATAGGGGCTAATCCAATTGCGTTTTACCTCAAATGTGGACTCCGTTTCTAGGGTCGGGATCAAACTGTTACTGGTAAGTCGATGTACCGTATCGGTTCATTAAAATGAAATACAAACGACCTTTAAGAAAACTTTTACATACCAAAATTCGTAAGCAATAAACAAGCAATTCTTGCATATTATGCTTTGCATAAATATATTTCAAGGCTGTAATAATTTTCCTAAAAAATATCGATCTACGAGTTTTCGCTGTTAAAAATCTAAACTAAAGACATCAGCTAATCGAAGTTGAATTCCGGATCATCTTCATAGTGCGGCGTGGTGCCTGTGCTTGGTCCAGATACTGGTGTGTTGACTGGTTGCTTATGCGTTACCAGATTCTGTAACCTGGCTTCTTGCAAGCTTTTGATCTTTAGTTCTAAATTGGTTTGCCTCTCTAGTATAGTCTTCACGCTTTTTTCTAAGTTGTCGAATTTGTTGATCAATAGAGTGGTTGTTGTGAGGACTTCTCTAAGCATGTTATGTGTTACATTCTCAGAGTCATCGTGATCTGATCGTGAGCTTGCTGCGCGAGAGGGCTGCCTGCGTTTCTTCGCAGGGCCTTTTTCGGACGCCGGCATCTCCGTTGGCGTGCCCACGACACCCGTGGCTGAGAAACCACGTTGATCCTTGGGCAGTGTTGGTGGAAAGTCTTCGTCTTTAGAACAGGACATGCTCATGGTAAGGCATAGACACATGAAAGTATCTCTTGGAAATAAAATACAGATCTTTCGATTGTAAACCACTGATATAAATTCGAATAGAAAGGAAATAATTGTCTCTAAAAGAAAATAATTGAAATCTATCTTACTGTCGTTATGCTATCAATTTTATTTTGTTTTAAAAATGACGACTAACAATAAGACAGGTTGCTTGAATCATTTTTTTTTTCAAAGTAGAATTATAATCGAGTTTATTTCAATCGTTTAATAATCAATCTATTCAGCAAGAAATACATATGGCACAATAATAATCTTTAAACCAGATTTAAATCTACAACATTACTCTGCACACAGTACCTACGCATATAGCTTATGGAATTGCTTTATCGCTAATTTCTGAGTAACATTTGGCTAGCTATCGTATACATTGCAATAAGCGAAATCATATTCCTCGAAGAATTTAGGGCGCCGTCTATAGTTAAAATTACCTTTCTTTCTAACAAATGGCAAAATGCACGTGTTAAAATGGAGCGGATCTGCGCGGTTTTGCTGTTTTCGCAAATTTTTGTACGTTTCTCGAAATACAGTGAACGAATTTAAAAAATGGTATGTAAAAAAACAGATTTAATAAAACACACCGTTAATAAAATTTTGTGTCGATATTTATAATAGGTTTCGAGAGATTTGGTTTCAGTACGAAAAAAGCAATTTTTTTTTTCAATAACTCTAGTATCATCAGGAAGTAATTGTATTTTTGCGTATGTAGAAAACTAACTATCCAACTGAAGATGTTCATATAAAACAATTACACCTGAGGTAAATAATTGTACAAGTATTTTCTTATGGTTTCTAAAATGCTACTTTTGACTGTGGACAACGCCATAACTGGAAGCAGAACAGTAATTTTACCGTTTTGTTCGACTCTGCAAAGTTCTCAAATATGTTTCGCGATATGATTACGTATGCAACTCACAAACTGCCGTATGCATGCTGCTACATGCCCCAAACATACTCCCTCAGGAATACTCCCCCTGAAGGTGAAATGTTAAACTTTTCTCGTGATGTTGTTGACCCTGTATTGTTTCGAATGAGCTTGGAGTTTAATTTGCTCACGTAAGTTTTTTTTTATGTTACAAGTGAACAAACGAGTAGGTGGGCCACCTGATGGTAAGTGGTCACCACCGCCCATAGCACCCACTGTCTTATTTATGGCATAATTTGACACTAACAAGACAGCAAGGCGAGTTGTTCACTTTGAGACCTAAGATGGTATGTCTCATGTGCCAGTAATTTCACTGGCTCCCTTGCCCTTCAAACCGAAACACAGCAGTGCAAACACTGCTGCTTCACGGCAGAAAAAAGCAAGGGGGTGGTACTTCCCCAGACGGACTTTCCACAAAAGTCCTACCACCTTCAAAAGTAACATGGTAAGTAAATTTTCATTGTCCGTGTTGTGCCGGCAAAGAATAGTATCAATTCATATCTACCCGTGGGTGTCGTAAGAGGCGACTAAGAGTTAATGAACCAGAGGATGGGCAGCAGCATCCTTCTGTGTATCATATCATCTTAACAACCGCGGTCTATGGTTCCAGCTGTAACGTTAACAAGCGTGGTTACTATGGTACTTCCCCTCCACATTGTTTCAGAAAAAGTTGGAATTTTGGAGGGAGTTCCCTGTCCTGTAGTGGAATGTCATGCGAACAAGGGAGTTAATACTGTCGTAGATACGTAAGATACGATTTTTCTCCATTTGTATATAGAAAGTACCCTTTCTGTCGAGCCGAGTTTAACCTCTGTAGCACCGTGTCAAAATTTAAAGGCTCCTAATAAATCAAAAAGAATTAAAATGCCTCATAAGTGCGTCATGGTCGACTTAGGGCGGACATGATATGGTCTGAAGGTTCTGTGTGGCAACCTCCACTTCTTTTTTAGGGTTCCGTACCCAAAGGGTGACTAACGGGTTCCTATTAATATGCCTCCGATGTCTGTCTATCTGTCTGTCTGTCAGCGGGCTGTATCTCGTGAACCGTAATAGGTAGACAGTTGATATTTTGCATGGATTATGTATTTTTGTTGCCACAACAAATACTAGATCGAGGTCAAGAGTAAACCCATCGATCATACAAAAAATACTCATATAACGTATGCATACTCTGAATAGCAAATTTAATTTGTTGATTCGAAGGCGTTCGTCCGCTAGTATGTACTAAGCCATACTAATTGTATTATGGTCATCTAGAGTAAGCATGCTGGACCAAAAATCACCCACAGTTTGTTGATAATTAAAATATATGCACACAAAGCGCTTAGCAACATCTTTTATAATGCGCACAGCTAAAGAGTGGAATTCTCTGCCTGCGTCTGTGTACCCTAAAGTTGCAAGTAAATAAATAGGCTCTGGTCTTTAGGGCTAAATCAAGGTCTAAAGCAAGCGTATTGACAATTAAAAAAGGGTAAATTTCCTTTGGTATAGAGTAAGCATAAAGGAAGTAGGTAAAAATACCTATGCTTCGTTTTGACATCGTTCAAATCGCCACGATTGGAACCCTGTCCTCGTAATATCCTTTTAGTCTTCAATTATTTTATTTTGTAATCGCGATCTTCTTCAACGAGACAAAACATAATACAAGAATAAGAAGTGCATAAAAATTTAAGAAGTAATTGTTTAACAAACAAAATGGTAGGCAATCTGTCACAATAATCCGGATTGTCAGAAAATCCATTACAAGAAGCCAAGAATACCTTAATTTTCCTTTGAACAAATTACTTTGATCTACACTTGAGCGATTGGATACCTAACTGTGTTCGAATAATTGGTTTTATGATTTTACTACAAAAATATATTAAGCTCAAAAATTTTATAGCAGACAGCTACACCGACTGTTTCTTGGCTCTTGAATTTTGATAATCTGCAAAATTTATAAACAAATACATGTACTGAAAATTTCCTAAAAATTACGCTCAGGTTATAAACTACTTCATAACTGTGCAACAAGAGAAGCTTTTCATATTTTTCTCATACTTTACTGGATACTCAGTTACTAACTTTTATAGTTTGAAAATTGTCGCAAAGTTTCACCAGAAGGGTTTCGGTTTTTCTTCTCTGTTTTGGTCTTAAGTAACCTGAGGAGTTTACTAAGTACGTAAAAGCTTTAGCCGAGTTGTTGATGCTCTCTTAACTTCTGTAGCAATTTGTTGTCACATAGTTGTCTAAGGAACTTCGTAACTGGTAAGCGTTAAATTGTTTCATAACAATGATTAAAAGGTTTTAGTTACTTGATTTCCTTGTAGAATTTTCACAAAACTTCAAGTAATTAAAGCTATTACAAATAAGGTGAAGAAAAAAAAGAAATATATATAAGAAAAATACAACTTTACACTAGCAATAAGTATAGGTACTTTTGCAATGATCTCAACCTTCTGCAGACTCTCTATGACTATTTTCGTCGTTATTGCATTAACTCAAAAAATCTCCAAAGTAAGCTTTCGCTACGAACTCAACCTTCTGAAGGCTCTCTACTCTCTCCTTATGACCGGTTTCGTCGTTATTGTATTAATTCACAAACTTCAAAATTTATAAAACAATTATATTTTTATTTTAATTTTTTTAATTTTTTATTTTGCCTACCCCGACGGGAACAAGGCGTGATGTTATGTATGTATGTATGTATAAATATTTTCCTGATGATTACCGTTATAACGACCGCAAGAAGCAGTTAAACGAACTGCTAATGTTCCGGATCGAATAATATTGATTGATTGTCATGCATATGTCACAGCAGATCGTATAATTATCAAAACGGCGCCGGCAGATAGTAAACGGGTTCAGATCACTGGAGCATTTTAGGTTCGTTAGCCGCGGTAAACCCAATCTAACCGATCCCGAGCAGGGAAAGCAGAAACGTATTACGCCCCGTTTTATGAAACAGCGCGGCATTATGTAAAATGACGAATTAAAAATTTTTGGGCATTTTTTAGAATTCCGAGGCATAATTTGAAATGACGAATAATACAATTTGCCTGCAACACATACACAAAATTTAAAGCTCCCTCTTTACCTTGACCTTTGCTCTAGAGTCTTAAATGACAAATGCCTTAATTTCACTCCGCCACGTTAATTGGCTTGAATAAACGCCATTTATATTCGGTGCTAATAAACCATTTTGATTTCCCCCGGCAGCGCATTTCATTATCACGTCCCTGGTTCTATTCCCGGGTCTCGTTTACGAGGTATTGTCACTATAAATAAGTAGAAAAACCTTGGTACGGTTGCCTAGAAGAATTCTGACCGTGAAAGTAATGGGAGTCTTATTGAGTTATTTACTCTGTATGATCTATTTTTAGGGTTCCGTACCCAAAGGTTGAACAATGGGACCCTATTGATATGCCTCCGATGTCTGTCTGTCAGCGGGCTGTATATCATGAACCGTAATAGGTAGAAATCTGAAATTTTTACTAATTGTGTAAGTATATCTTTTGCCGCTACAACAACAAATAATAAAAATAACTAAAATAAAAATGTAGGGGGGGCTCCCAAACAGCTAAAAAGGGAGCGCGATAAAAAGTTTTACCTACCCCATCGAGTGGGGTATCGTTGTTTAGAGCTCGTTGAGTAAAGAAACATATTTTATTGCTTTTGTTTTCTTATTTTTATTTTTTTTTGTTATAAGGTGCCATCAAAGTCAGCATTTTTTACAAAATTTTGTTTGAGCTGTATCTCATTGTTTGAGATGGATAGTTGAAATTTTCACAGATTATGTACTTCTATTGCCGCTTTAGCAACAAATACTAAAAATTAAAAAAAATAAAATTAAGGGAGGCTTCCACTACAAACGTGATTTTAGCGATTTTTGCTTGATTTTTTTATTTTAGCTTTATCGTAAAAACGAGAAGATTTAAAAGCGTGAAAATTAGATATTTGTAGTACATAAGCTATTTAATAACAACAAATAATAAAAAACTGGTTAAGTGCGAGTCGGATTGAGAAAATCTAGCACAGTAAGTTACTGAATTTTCAACTAAAACAATCATTATTATGTGGTGGTACGGACTTGGCCAGTTTTTTTTTTTCATTTATTCCAACTGTTACCATCACATTTTGCAGCAATCAGCTAAACCTGTCAGAAAAAACATAGTTGTATAACAATGTTATGCTTTTCTGTCACTTAATATACTCTGGTTTGAGTGTCATGGCTGCAAAATAGATTGGTAACCTATAAAGTAAACGAAAAAAATGGATCACTTAATACTAGGTACGGAAGATACAGAAGGGCTTTGCCCAGCGGTGGGACAATTTAAGGGTTAAAAAAATGTATGTTGCTCTAGTATTAGAATGTGACACAACGGGTAGGTCATCATAACATCCCATGAAACTTCCACTTCAGGATGGGGAGCTCCCTCCTAAATTCCAGCAAAAACGCGGGTACTTTGGAGGGGAATCACCATAGTCACCACGCTTGGGAGCGTTGCAGCTGTATAAAAGAAGCGTGTAATATTAATATGAGAAGCACTAGCTGTGCCCGCGGCTTCACCCGCGTGAAATTCAGACAATGTGCAGTCTCTCCCTCTCCCTTTCCCCCTCCTCCTCCCTCTCCCTCTCCCCATTCTTTCTCTCCCCTTCTCCCTCACCCTTTCCCTGCTTCTAACCCTATCCCTATCCCTAACGCCAACTTAACCGCTATCCCCATACGTAGAAACGACACCCATATTGATTTTTATACTTTTTAACCCTATCGCACCGCAACCCCATCCGCAGGGGATGATGGTTTTTCACGTCCACCAGGTTGGATTTCAAGATTGTTTTAGTTTTCGTAATCAGCGACCCGATAAACCATACAAACGATACCCATATTGGTTTTTAGACATTTTTACCCCATTTCCCTCTTTTACGGGTTGAATTTGGGGTGGATTTTCAAAAACAGTGATGTACATTCCACAGAATTACAACTATTTGGTCTAAATAATAAATTGTGGATTTTACTATGAAAATGAAGGATTTTCAACTTCGTCCCCCTTTTCACCCCTTAGGGTGTAGAATTTTTAAGAACCCTAAGACACGTAAATTTTAATTTTTAGTCGTCAGTCTAAATACAAATTTTCAAGATCCTAACTTCAAAACTGACGGAATTTCAAACAAACTTTCATTCCGTATTTCACCCCCTTAGGGGATGAATTTAAAAAAATTGTAAAACACGTAATTTTTGTTTTTTACCAAGAGCTCAAAACAAAATTTCTATAATTCTACCTTTAAAAATGAAAGACTTATAGACCAACATACGGAAAAAATATCATCCCCTTTTTCTTCCCCTTTAAGGGTGATTTTTGAGAAATGTTTAAACACATGTTTCTTTATTTTTTACCAAAAGCTTAAATTCAAATTAGTGTGAATCTAACTCAAGAAACAAAGGACTTTCATACAAACTTTCATCCTCTATTTCACCCCATTGGAAGATGAATTTTACAAAATCCTTTCTAAGTGGGTGGTTTTGACGTGGAAAGAACCTTTGTTCAAAATTTTAGATCTGTATCTATAGTGGTTACGGCTCTGCGTTGATGAATCAGTCAGTCAGTCAGGACAAGCAATTTGATATATTTAGATTACATTTCACATAGTATCTTAAAAACAAAACAACGGTGATTTTTTTTAATGCTGATTCTAATAGAAACAGTCAGACTTGGTTAAACGTTAAATCTCAATATTTTTATGGTAGTCACTGTGACGTATACAATCAATGTGGGTACATTGATAGAACATCACTCGACACGCAGCCAGCGAGGGAGTATCGTTATGTCTGTGTTTCACGTACCAATATTCGGTAGTTTTACTAGATGCATCCCAAATAATAACAGGATGTCCTACTGGACTTACGAGACGCGAATTTTACATGGAAAAAATTTTTTTGGTGGGCTTTATAAACTTGGCAGGAAAATCATAAGGAACCCCGCTGTGAGTGTTTGAGTCAGACGATTCATCATCAGTCTAGATATCGGGAGTTCTGACATCGTTTATCTTGGCAAACTTGCTAAATTGACCTTAAACGAAAGTTTTCTAAAGATAATATTTATGATAAACTACCTACGTTTGCTGTTATTTATTTCATTCCAAGTTATTTTACGGTAAACGTGTCAGTCTTAAGATTGGTTGCATTTATTTCAAAGTAAGCTTACTGCTGTATACCATGCATGATTAACAAAAAACGGAGCGAGATTTAAATATAAATAAAATTCTTTTATTTCAGATGGAAATATCCATAGTACAGCAAAGTTAGCTAAAAATAATTTAATTTAATTTGTAAAACAACAGTTTTCCTCAGTGGGAGAAAAGGTCATTGTGATTACATCTACAACTAAGCACTTTTATATTAATCTGTTCTGAGATCCAAAGACAACGCTCCTAAACTTGGCAACGCGATGGCGGATCAGTACGTCCAGACCCGGCAGGCGAGCCCTGCGAGGCGCTGCAATATTGCGGCAGGCGGAAGAGAACCCTGAGCGAGTCGTTATATTGCACTTTCAGCCGCCGATATTCTTCGACAGTGTAGCGCGCCCAAGTTGTGGGGTGTATAGCGGTTGACAGTATGCTGCAAATAATGCCAGCTTGGCTTCGCAAGAACATATCTTCGCGCGATCTATTTGCGCGTACTGAAAGTGCTCGTCGCTCACGGTCCATATCACTACCATTCCGCAGATCGCAGCCATTCATGTGCCCTAAATATTTAAATGACTTGTAGATGCCAGAAATAAAAAAACATTCTGGTTTGATTGAGTCACTTGAAATTATATTCCCACGATTTTTTTTTGCAAGTATGAAATCATGCTTAGTAATGGAGTGTAACAGACGACGCAACATCAAAAATTCAACGGGCATGCTCAGACAATGTAAACAACAAAACTTAAAAAACCGGCCAAGTGTGAGTCGAACTCGCGCACCGAGGGTTACGTACCACTAAGGTAAAATACTGTCTCAGTTATGGATGCGCAGTCACGCAAAGTGTATTAATTCGCGCGAGTCCGATAGATTAGATTAGATTAGATTTATTTATTTCACCTTATCAATTTCATAATTACATTAATTATTACACTAAAATATAACATGTCAGAGGATAGGGTGATCGTCAGTCGGATAAATGTCAAAATGTATACAAAATAAATGTCAAACTTAAGATTATGATGTTACAATGTCAAAATAATAAAAATATTTATAATATTAAATATACAATGTCAAAATTAAATAAAACGAAGCTACATAATGTAGTCAGATCAACTTAGTATTAAATTCACTTAATTTATAAAATTCTTTATCCAATAAAAGATTTTTCAATACGCCCTTGACTGGGTTTTATAATTTGTCGTTAATAGCTTATGCACTGTAAACATACCAATTTTCACGCTTGTAAGTGTTCCCTTTTTTACGATAGAGCTAAAACAAAAATCCCCTAGATACGAGGGCCAAACCGAAAAGATCGGGAATAGAATACTCAGGAATAAATTAGAATAAAACCTTTTTGGTTTATGACATGTAGTATTATTTCAAACACAATTCAATTTTTGAATTTAAAAAAAGTAATAAAGAAAAGAGTAGTAGCCATTTGAATTTGACAAGTCAGTGGGGAAAATGGAGCTTACGCGGGAGCATTTCCGTGCCATAATTTTTCACAACTTTCGTCGAGGTTTATCTCAAGACCAATGTCTCGCCGAGTTTGTTTCTGTTTATGAACTTGAAGCACCCAGTAAAACGACTATATATCGTTGGTATTCTGAGTTTCGTCGTGGACGTTCCTCTCTCACGACAGTTCCTTCTACTGGTCGACCAAAAACAGCGGTAACACAAGATAACATCGATGCTGTGCGCCAATTAATAAAAGAAGATTGACATGTGACATACGAGCAGATTCGGGCTTCTCTCAGCATTGGTATGACAGCGATTCAAACTATTTTACATGATGAACTGAGTGTCAAGAAGTTAGTTTCCCGCTGGGTGCCCCATCGTTTGACCGAGGAACAAAAGTCGGCTCGTCTTAATTGGTGTCGGTCTACTCTGCAACGGTTCAATAGAGGGAGCTCAAATGCAGTTTACAATATCGTCTCTGGTGATGAATCGTGGATTTATTCATATGAGCCCGAAAGAAAACATCAATCGGCTGTTTGGGTCTTCGAAGGCGAGGTCAAGCCAACAAAAGTGGTCCGCTCTCGTAGCGTGTCGAAAAAAATGGTCGCTTCGTTTGTATCGAAAACTGGTCATGTGGCTACGATTCCTTTACAAGAACGCAGAACGGTTACTGCTGATTGGTACACAATAGTTTGTTTGCCGGAAGTCATAAGAGAACTTCGTAAAATTAATCCGAATCGTCGCATCATTCTTCACCAGGATAATCCGAGCTCACATACCGCTCGCAAAACGATCGCGTTTTTAAATCAGGAAAACGTGGAGTTAATGGACCATCCACCGTATAGCCCTGACTTGAGCCCCAATGATTATTTTACATTCCCAAGAATTAAAGATATGCTACGTGGTCAACGATTTCAAGGCCCAGACAGAAGAGGCAGTCGAAGCTTACAAATCGGCCGTTTCGACTATATCCACTTCAGACTGGAATTACTGTTATAATAATTGGTTTGATAGAATGCAAAAGTGCATCGATTGTCACGGAGAATACTTCGAAAAACAATGAAAGTAAATATTGTTGTATTATTTTTGTACTTTTTTCTATTCCTGATCATTTCGGTGTGGCCCTCGTAAACACATTTTTAGTAGGGAAGCCCCCCTTAATTTGTTTTATTTTTATTATTTGTTGCTATAGCGGCAACAGAATTACATAATCTGTGAAAATTCGCAGCAAGCTGTAAAAAAGGACAGACGAACATCGGAGATATGAATAGGGTCCCGTTTTTCACCCTTTGGGTACGGAACCCTAAAAACAGTGCAATACTGTTTTGAACCTCTCCACAGAAAAATTCCACGTAGTTTCGACGTTTTGTATAAAAGGGTAGGACATATATCAAAGGGTATCACACGTGTGGGCACCTTAACGTACGACCGCCTACCAAAGCATGTTGTTGAAGTCAACTCAATTATGATTTACAAACGTAAACTTAAAAACTGGCTGGTGGAGCACATACGACTTCCTTAAAAACGTTTCTTAGAAGATGCTGCAGTTATGACTTAGCATGCTTTCAGTTTCCAGCTGACCGTCTCATACGTGTTCATCTAAGTGCGAAAGTTTCGCGCATCAAAGTTATGCGCATCATTCTACAAATTCTGAGTTATTACCTCAGCTAGCACATTCATCAAAATACTCGGAAAAGTATTGGAACTTTCTCTTCCATATTCCTGCTTCAGTGGGCGGATAACTTCTAATCGATGTGCCAATACTAATGCGGGCGGTACTCTACGTTAATATTTAATGTGACATATTTTTAGGGTTCCGTACCTCAAATTAAAAAACGGAACCCTTATAGGATCACTTTGTTGTCCGTCTGTCTGTCTGTCTGTCAAGACCCTTTTTCTCACGAATGTTAAGAGGTATCAGGTTGAAATTGATAACGAATATTAAGGTCCATAAACCACACAAGATCTGAAAATTTAAATTTTTTACAACGACGCTATCAAAAGATATGGCTTTTTATGTCCTCATCTCCATACATTTATGCAAAAAAGCAAAACCTACAGGGTACTTCCCGTTCACCTAAAATTATGAAATTTCGCAAGAAGCTAGGTCTCACAGTACAAATAAAGGGAAAAAACTAAAATCATAAAATATTTCAATTTTTCTCGACTAATAGGAACCAATTAAGGTGAGCTCCCGTTTCAAGAATTTTTCTATAAAAGAGGGGTCAAGTTGGATGGTCGCACACTTTTTAAAATCAAAGAGCAAAAGATAGTATATCATATGGTAGATAGGTACGGAATCCTTAGGGCGCGAGTCCGACTCGCACTTGGCCGGTTTTTTTTTTTATGAAACAAGTGAGCAAGCAAGCTTGTGGGCTACCTGATGGTAAGTGGTCACCACGCCCTTGGCGCCCACTGTCTTATAAGTAGTACAATTGACACTAACAAGACAGCAAAGCGCATTCCTCACCCTGAGAACTGATATGAGGTGTCTCATGTGACAGTAATTTCCCTGGCTCCCTTGCCCTTCAAACCGAAACACAGCAAGCAAGGGGGTGAAACTTCCCCATACGGACTTTGCACAAAAGTCCTAATACCTTCATGTGACATATTATGGTAAAAAATAAAATATATGTATTTATATTACCTTCCTATTTCTTTCCGTAGGTGTAGTAAATGGTGACTTAGGGTTCCTGAACTGAAGAGGCTGCGGCATCCCTTCTATGCCTCCGTACCACCAAACTGTGGTCATCTACCACCACAGTCCATTATGCCAGCTGCAACACTGCCAAGCATGGTAACTATAGTCAGTCCGAGGGAATACCACCACGAGTTTTTGATGTGAAATTCTGGGGAAGGTCCCTTTACAGCTATGGACTTACGAGATGCTAAGATGAAAGTAGATAACTACGAGTATGTACTAGTTAGATAGCTAGACTCTGAGGAGATTTTCGGCATGGCGAAAGTTAATCAATGATAGCAATATAATGTCACCTGACGGTAGATAAGTATCGCGCCTGCGAGTGAACACCAGTAAAAAGAAATTTGGTGTTTAGAGTTTAAGGAATTTGGTGACCCGCTTTTTGAATACCCCCTTAATTATGGTAACTAAAGATTTTTTTGCCAACGGGGAATCCAACGATCACCATAAAAAGAGCCAATATAAATAGTTATGAACATATCGATAGTCATTGTTGACACCTCGTTATTTATATTTTAAAATTTTGATATTTTATAAGTTGGACTTACTAATTACCAATTGATAAGGCGTGCATTTTTTATTTATGTATATTTGATTCTATAGCTATGACTATCGATGTGTCGAAATAGTTTCTATGGGAAATTTAATTTGTATTTTTGCACTTGCTCCTAGTATGTTCCTTGAAAAAAAATCTCAGTTTTGTGTTCAAAGTCACCCCTAATTTTTTTTTCTGCATGATAAAAGTAATCATGTACAACTTATCACTAATTCATAGCTCGTTGCTGTTTCAGCAGTAAAAATGATACGCAAATTAAAGTCCAGATCCCTATTCTAAACATACAGACTTCATACTGTATTCCAAACAGAAAACTAAATCTAATAAACACTTCTATGCAACGTAGAAAAATGCATCACAAAACAGAGCGCTCTAACAAAATGCAAACAGCATCGCTCTACGTCGAAACAGATCAACATTATGAGCTTTTACACAACGATTCTTTCGTTCGTTTCGTTTGTGAAGCCATTGACACCGGAGATAAAGAGGCGAAAGGAGCACAGAATCCATTAATACAATTTGCAGCGTCAACCGTTCGCGGCCAAGTCTCAGATTCCGTCCAATGTTATTGGATTCTAGGGACGGGAAGGTGAAAAGACCTTTGATGCACACTTGAGTGAACGTCACAGAATTTAATTCTTACCCTTTTTTTAGATAGTGTTGAACTGGTGGAGAGTATTTATTTATAAGACGGAATAATCTTATACTATACGAGTAAAATATATATGTGTTAAGCAAACCTCTCCGGTGGTTTGTTGTGAAACTGAACTGAACTTTCCCTAAAGAAAACAGGACAAAAAAAAACCGGCCAAGTGCGAGTCGGACTCGCGCACTGAGGGTTCCGTACCACCACATAATCATAATTGTATTAGTTGAAATTTCAGTAAGTTAATGTGCTAGATATTTTGAGTCTGACACGCGCTTGACCAAATTTTATTATTTGTTGTTATTTTATAGTTTATGAACTATAAACATACCGATTTTTAAGTATGTAAGTGTTCTCGTTTGTAAAATAGAACTAAAACAAAAATCGCCTCCGCGACCATCCAACTTGACCCCTCTCTCATATGAATGTTCTTGAAACGGGAGCTCACCACAATTGGTTACTCTTAGTTGTGAGTAAAGTTGTAATATTTAATGATTTCAGACTTTTCCCTTTATTTGTACTGTGAGACCTAGCTTCTTGCCAAATTTCATAATTTTAGGTCAACGGGAAGTACCCTGTCGGTTTTGCGTTTTTGCATAAATGTATGGAGATGAGCACATAAAAAGCCATATCTTTTGATTGCGTCGTTGTAAAAAATTGAAATTTTCAGTATTTCAACCTGATACCTCTACCCGTTCGTGAGATAAAGGGTCTTGACAGACAGACAGACAGACAGACGGACAACAAAGTGATCCTATAAGGGTTCCGTTTTTTTCTTTTGAGGTACGGAACCCTAAAAAATCAGGGTACCATAGAAACTGCATCAGCTGATAGCGTATTTTGTATGAAAGGTAAGAATTTGTTTTTCATATTTCGACCTAAGTTCCTTAATGTTGTTCATTTTAATGGGTAGAGCAACCACCCGAGACATTTGCATACATATATCAAATAATCAGTATATTTGTTATTGGTTTCCCTAAAACGGCTCTAACGATTTATGTATGTGAAAATTGTCTTTTTTTAGTACGTCTTCAAAAAGCGCGATTCAGAAACTCTAAACCGCCGTCTGTTTGTATTTCAATTCAAATTAAATCTTTTAATGTGTAACGAACGCATGTAAAACTAAAAGTTGCACTTCATGGAAACCTTTGAACAAACTCGGGAACACAAAGCAGGCAGAAAATTCCACTCTTTGGCCGTGCGCATTATAAAGATATTTCAAAGCGCTTTGTGCGAATGTATGGAATATCTAACAAATGTGGGTGATATCCTGCGGTGCGTCTGGATTAGTTTCTTTAGGAAAGTTTAAAGAGAACGCGCCAGTTTGCGAAAATTTCGCAAGCTGCACACATAAAGCACATTTACCAATATGAACACACCTTAACTATGCTTTTTATTTTTTTATGAACCTTCATCCGTCATAATCATAACAAACTTAAGAATACCATGGTGAAAATTTTGTGTAAGATTAAAAGTTCCTTCCAAATCCCAGCTTCAACGTAATGAATAAATTTGTCAAACCTTTATGATTGCTCAATATATCAAGTCAAAACTCCTGGTAGTTAATTTACGCAGGTAATTAATTACTTTAGCTTGACTGGTTAATTATATCCGGCTCATGTAGTCCTAATATCTCTCTCCGTAATTTCTGACCGAGGGTGGATGGGTGCTACATGTTTTGATGTGTCCTCAATTTACCTTGTAAATCCTATTTGAAAGTTTAATTTTGGGTTTGAATGTCGATAAACAAGAAGTGAGCGAGATTGAATAAACTTTAAAAAGTAGTGTGCCTACCAATGAAGTTTTTAATAAAAATATTGATGCATGGCATTAATACTCCCATACACACACTCACTATAACAGACACCCATATGCGCAGATACAGTAATTCGTGGCATTATTTATTTATAATTTTTTTTATTATTATGTGGCCTCTAATGTGTCCCACTGCTGGGAAAAGGCCTCCCCTTTTTTCGCCAGTTATCGCGGTCTTGATTCTCTTTTATGTCTGTGGCCTTCGACTCTTCGAGTCTTTATGTTTCGATACTCTTTATATTGGTCGAAGTCTATTGCATAAGAAATTTAATTTTAGTTTAACATCTATCCGAACGGATGAGACTAGGGGACCTTATTGCACTGTGTATATACCTGGTTTAGACTTTTGTTCTTCACTTGTAAAGATTTTAACATGAACGATATTATAGTAAGTGTATGATTATAGTAACTACAAATCTGTAGTGAAAGAAAATAAACTTGTTTTTAATTATGTACAGTCAAGAGCACCACAAGCTTGACACATTGGCCTTCGTACCGTTCTTATTTCAATAGAAGTAACCGCTAGAGTCGCATGGCGAGTGTCAAGCTCGATCTGTCGTTGACTGTACCTAAACGGATAAACTCATATATTGCCCTATGCCGTCATATACATAATTAAAATATGTGTTACATTTACGAGTCGTTTGTTATAGTGATAAAATTATTTGTATTATTATGTAGTACAATATCACTCAATAGAAACAAATTAGTTCACTGCCCTTGTAACCAAGTGATGTTTGTATCTTTGCGATCGTAAATTTAAGCAACAACTTACGAGTATCTATCGATATGCCATTTCAGAGGACTTTAGATAGCAAAACTCTTAACAATAAGGGGTTAGGTTACTACCTTAACCGCGATTACACCTGCTTGAATTTGACGACTGAATAAGAAATCTACCTAGGAGGCTACGTAGAAATAGACGTTTGTGAATTCAGAGTTCTAGCTAGGAAGCTAAGTAGAAAAAGTGCCTACTAATACAGTTGCTGAATAGTGATGTTCCGATAGCGATAGTTTCGCTGTCGGTAGTTGATCTTAAAATACAGTAACTCTGTTGAATAGCCTTATCGAAAATAATTATTGTACAATAAAATACTATAGATTGTTAAAAATAAGCTGATACAACCTCAAGACAAATACAACCGATAATTAAAAGAAGAAAAAATTACAAACAAACTTATTTGCGGTCTTAAAGATGGGCTTTATTGCTTTTAAAAATACTACAGGAATATCGAATCCCTCGACGCGAGAGTCGGCCTCGCACTTGACCGTTTTTTTAATATAAGTATATTTTGTGTTCGATAAGTTGAATTAATCATTCGCACTTGGACATCACTAAACTTGCTAAGTCCCTTCAAGTAAAGGAGTTAGAAGGTTTAGTGATGTGAAAATTTTGCGAATGATTAATTCGATGAACAACTTGTCCATGAAAAATAAAAATAAAGCATAATCTTGGTTAAATAATAAGTACTAATAATAAACTTAAAAAATTTGTATACGACTGTTCGGTTGAGTTAAGGAGTGATCACAGCTAGCTGAATTCAAAGACTAATTCGGCCTACATTGCTCGTTTGGTATGTTTAAGCTTTTTTAAGTTTAATAAGCTATTAAATAACACCAAATAATAAAATTTGGTCAAGCGCAGTCTGACTCAAAAAATCGAGCACATTAACTTACTGAAATTTCAACTAATACAATTATGATTATGTGGTGGTACGGAACCCTCGGTGCGCGAGTCCGACTCGCACTTGGCCGGTTTTTTTTGTAGTAATTCTAGTGTTTTTCTATACAACATAAATTAGCCCTTACTAATATTTTCCGTATGTTAAGGTGTTCTATTCGTATTGGCCCTTCACTAAAGTTCCTTACTGTGTTGCTTACTATGCGGCTCACTCAGTTAGTGACTTACTTAGTTCCATCTTTCTACCTTCCTTTCCTACGTAGGAGACTAACTGACTTAGTGTGTGAATTCAGTCAGGTGTGATCGGTCCTTTACATAAAGATTGTTAAGCCATGTCAGAGTCAGAGGCCTTTATGGTAACTTGAAATCTATGACAACGGGGTAAGGTAGGTTAGCTACTGGCCTGTCGATACCTATATTTGGCCTGACACACCAATCCATTTCAATGCTTATAAAAGTGTACAAGATCGAACTAAAAGATTGTGTTTGACAACTGCCTGAAGCTTTTTAAAATTTTCATGGAGCAGTAAAACTTTGCTTTGTAATTACTCGCAAATAAAATCTATTTAACTGAGGTTTTTATTTAAAATCAACTAAACTCACTTCAAAACAAATGTACAGTCTGGCAAAAAATAGGTAGGCATAACTAAAAATCAACAATTATGTGCGCGCTGCGACCACCCCGCAGGGCTATAGGCGTTGTGTTGGAGGGGTGAATCAATATATAGAGGACTGATTTAACCTGATTTTGATTGATTTTTTTCTCCGCTCCCGCTACCACTGAAGTACCTTACCGATGTCGACGTCTGACTATCATCTTTTCATGGCCGCCCGTCGGAAGAAACACTTTGACCTTGAGGGGTCTCTTGTTTTGGGCGTTTGCAGCGTAGCGCTGGTTCAGTTTATACTGGTTTTATTTCTAAGTACTTGCTGCTGTGCGTACAACATCACAAACTAAATCTAAACAAAATATTTCTGCCCGATTATTGAACCTAATCCCACCTGGTTTGACGTCAAAACAATTTTAGTTCGTAGATTATAAATGGATGGGTTGTTTGTATTTTACGAGTAACTCGTACTTAATTGAAGGGCTCACTCTAATCTGATTATACTTTATAGTTTGTAGTTACAAAATGTTTGATTCATCTTCATGCCATCCACCTTTTCTATTTTTAATTTATGTCTATTTATTATACGTGCTAGGGACACACATGTGAGTCCTTCGAATAGATTTATAATATCTTAAATGTCATTTTAGTGTTAGATAATTACTCGTATATTCTACTTCTTTATTAGCGTATACAAATATTAGAATAATCCACTTGTCAAACCTCCTGTTTATTATGAGTTAACTTACTATTATATTACTTAAAAACATACGCACAATTTTTCCCACATCATAAACTTGTTTTCCTCGACACTGCAAATCACAGAGAAATAGCATTCATTTGCAAACTTCTTAATAAATCCCATTGTACGTGTTTAAAGTCGGTGGAAAGAAAATATCAGTCCTCTGAGGAAGAAGTTTTCCAAAGCCCACCAAAGGGGCATTTTATCATATAACTTATGAATGGCACCAGGGAGAGCGTTTAACTTGATGCATGGCAACATTATAGTATGGCCCGTTGCTTTCCCATTCGATAGCCGTCGTTGGAAACCGGGTAAACCATTTTTTGTCGCCTGACTGAAATAAAAGTGTAGCTCGATTCGTGACACTTTATTTCGTTAGAGAACAGCGTTTTTAAATATAAAGAGTGGAATTGTCTGCCTGCGTCTGTGTTCCCGAGTTCATACCTATAACACAAATCTATTCAAGACGCGAGTAAATAGGCTTCTTCTGGGCAAGCTCGTACCATCGTCGATCGGCGCTCGTACCTCTGTCCTCAAGACTAGATCGAGGTCAAGAGTAAGCCCATTGTCAATGAAAAAAAAAGGGAAAGATGCTTTCAGTATATTTAGTTTTTACGAATCCATAATTCGAACTACATATTTGTTTTTTGTGTAACCTGTAGAGTGTTTCAACCCTGGGCAAAGGCCTTCCCCATATCTCGCCAATCGTCTCTGTTCTGGGCCTCTGATTGCGAGTTCTCTATTTAAATGTGTGGTTTTTTTCGTTACCACAACTGAAGTGTGTGTTGGTTTTAAGCTCCCTCTTGATTTTCTCACCTATATTGCGCATGTTACATATCAGATAGCAGCTTTGGGCTGTGTTAAGCAAGTAGTTGGGACTTGTTAAAGATATGTCATGAGACAGCCAGAGCCCTTAAGCTTACTTGTCAGCGTTCTGTCTCCATATACGTTCACATCCAACGCAAGTTGGTATTCAGCCGTCAGCGACAGCTATCATCAAGTATATGATAGAGACTCGGTGACAAGCTTCGTTACCTAGATTCAAAATATATTTAGACTTACTATAATAACAAATGTCGAATCACACTTCAATGTGATGTATCAACTTCTGTTCTGTTCGTAAATAGAACTGTTTATATCCTATCCTACTAATATTATAAACAAACGCGAAAGTTTGTAAGTATAGATTTTTGTTACTCTTTCACGTAAAAACTACTGAATGGATTTTAACTTTACAATAAATATAGCTTATACATCAGATTAACACATAGGCTACAATTTATAAACCTGCGCAGACGAAGTCGCGGGCACCAGCTAGTAGTAAATATTTCAAACCATCTGAGCTGCCACACTTTCTGGACCATACATTTGAACATAATGCTAACATATTTCGCTATTCTCATAGCGTATTGTATACACAGCTACCAAGTTTTTACTCTCAAAAGCAAACATGTGCCGTTTCACCTTGTTGACTTTGCAGTTATAAATGAATAGCACTGTTTGAACTAGGAAATAAAATATTAAAAAAGATTCAGTTGAAACTCGGGGTTTTGTTCCCTTGAACAAATTTATTCTTGAAAGAAAAAGTTTCGAAGCTGTGTAATTTTTAAATTGTGGAATGGTTAATATGAATTCAAAAATTATCTGCACAAAGTCTGCATTTGTACTGAAAATTTTATGTTTCATTTCATTTTATACGAGGTGATTCAGCTTCTTATTCTTGTTAGAGATATAAAAAAGATTTCAGTTGAAAAATTTCTTGATATTTTTCATTCTAGAATTTTGACATTTGTAAAATAAAAACGAAGATTTTCAATATCTTGTCTCTGTCTACCCTATATTTGTACACAAATCATCAGCATCATCATCACACAAAATGTAATAAAAAAGGTAATTATAACGATTCTGAATTTTTCCATAAAACTGAACAACTTTTCCTAAAAATTATTTCAATGGGCAATTGAAATTATTTATTTTGCGTTTACATGAAAAAATAAATCAATTTCAATTTCCCCTATAAAAATTCATCATCTGACAGCGTATTCTTTTTATTTAAACATTGTGTTCTTTGTTTCTCAGTTCTTCATTACCTTTTTTTCGCACGTTGTTGAGTACGACAAAACGAATAAAATTTCTCGGTATTTCATATTTTAGTGGCCTGGATTTCGAGAGTCAATGGAGCTCAGAAATGTTAAAACTTCTTAATCCTTAAAGGACGGCTCCGATTTTTATCCAAGCGAAAAAAAAACTTATTTTGCAAGTTTTTTACCCGACTACGGCAAAGCAAAAGGAGGGTTATGATTTTGACAGGCTATGTATGTATGTATGTATGTTCATCTGTTTCATCATAACTTCTAAACTACTTACCATATTTTGACAAATGAGATGTCGTTAGAAGCGTCTTAATTATCCGCTGGTTATAGAATACAAGAAATTTCGTTTAATTGTATGTGGCACCCTCTAGAGCAGATTAAGTCAAGGACTAATAAAAAAAAAAATTTTAACCGTACCGTGTTAGGTATCAAATGAAAGGGCTTAGTGAGCAAATTTCAAAAATATATATATTGTTAGCTTTTTTATGTATTTACAACCCCAAAATAATTGATATAAAAAATCAGTTCAAAAACTAAAACCCGACTACTGGCAAATCTTGCTCTAAAAAGTATGAAACAAGAAAATATTGTCATCTGAAATTGTTATGTACAAACTATGGTATTTAATAAATATTCATACCGATGTTCAGATAATAGCCGTGGTCATGTTATGCCACCTATCCGAAAAAAGCGATCATAAACTTCAGGACAAAGAGGCATAACAATATGACCACGGCTATTATCTGAACATCGGTATGAATATTTATTAAATACCATAGTTTGTACATAACAATTTCAGATGACAATATTTTCTTGTTTCATACTTTTTTTAGATCAAGATTTGCCAGTAGTCGGGTTTTAGTTTTTGAACAGATTTTTTATTTCAATTATTTTGGGGTTGTAATTTATGTCGGAGTGTGAGATGTGAGCTTTCAGAGTGTAGTATTCTTATGTCTGTGGCACTTACGCAATTTATTTTTTTCTGCAATGTGTTTGATCTTTATTTATTTTATTTTCGAGGCTGATATATTTTGCAATGCGCTAAAATTCTAGAACCAAATAAAGTGGATGGAACGAGCTCCTAGGCAACAAAACTGATTTAACTTTCGCAGTAATAGTTTCTGCGGCAGGCTCAGAATGCTTAGAATGCGGTTATTTTGAGGAACGAGATAAGAATTAGAATTCTTGTTACTTATAAAATAGCATCGTGTCAAAATTTGTAGGAACAAAAAAGAACGTTCCACCGTTCGTACGTTCGAACGAACGGACGATTTAGGCGACAAGGCATAATCCTACTATCCTACTAATATCCTTCCTACTTCCTACTAATATCCTTCCTACTAATATTATAAACGCGAAAGTTTGTAAGTATGGATGGATGGATGGATGTTTGTTACTCTTTCACGTAAAAACTACTGAATGGATTTTAATGAAACTTGGCACACATATAGGTTAGGTCCTGGAATAACACATAAGCTACTTTTTACCGCGGGAAAACACTTCATTCCCACGGGAAAACGCATTTAATATTAAAGGTGTCTGACTCACTGACTGACATATCAACGCACAGCCCAAAACGGGTCTAGAAATTCCAAATTTGGCATGTAGGTTCCTTATGAAGTCTAACGGTGCATAAAGAAAGGGTTTTACAAAATTCCACCCCTAAGGATGTAAAATAGGCGATGAAAGTTTGTATGAAAGCCCATCAGTTTTAAATTAAGGATCTTAAAATTTTGTATTTAGGCTAATAACAAAAAAATAATATTTACGTACCTCAGGGTTTTTGAAAATTCGACACCCTAAAGGGTGAAAAGGGGGATAAAGTTGAAAATCCTTTCTTTTTAAAGTAAAATCCACATAATTTATTATTTAGGCATTAGGTTTGTAATTATATGCAACGTTCATAACTGTTATTGAAATTCCACTCCAAATTCAACACCTAAAAAAGGGAAATGGGGTGAAAATGTCTAAAAACCAATATGGGTATCGTTTGTATGGTTTATTGGGTCGCTGATTACGAAAACTATAACCATTTTGAAATCCAACGTGGTGGACGTGAAATACCATCATCCCCTGGGGATGGGGTTGGGGTTGCGATAGGGTTGAAATGTCTAAACATCAATATGGGTGTAATTTGTATGATTTATCGGGTCGCTGATTACGAAAACTACAACAACTTTGAAATCCAACGTGGTGGACGTGAAATTTGGGTGCGATAGGGTTGAAAAGTCAAAATCAATATGGGTGTCGTTTCTTAGCTATTTTTATATGAAGATAGGGATAGCAGTTAAGATGGCGTTAGGGGTAGGGGAAGGGATAGGAATAGGGAGAGGGAGTGGCAGAGGGACAGGGAGAGGGAGAGGAAAAGGGAGGAGAGAGAACGGGAGGGGGAGGAAGGGGTGAGGGAGAGGGGCAGGGACAGGGATGGTTTGACGGACGGTTGGACGGACGGATGACAGATAGACGGAAGGGTGGATGGATGGATGGTCAGATAGATAGAATCCCTCGCGGACGAAGTCGCGGGCAACAGATAGTTTTTAATAAATTGAAAAACAGTTTTATCAAATTTTGCATTCTCCGGTAATTATATTGCAAATGACTTAAATGTTTTTACTCTTCACGAAAGCTCTGAGCTCTATTTTATTTACTGTCCCTGTGATATCGGCCCGTAATAAAACCAACCCATCTCTAACCTAAAGTATCGTAAAAGTCGACTAAGAGAACTTGAACCAGAGGGTCGGAAAGGAAAAATTTCAAATTCAGGACAATCTGAAACTACGCTTTTTTCCATGCGATTTGTATGACGGGTACGAGTGCTACACGTGTAAAGCCACATGGCAGAACTAGTAAGTAATAAAAATTATAATCCGCCAGTCCTTATCCCAATCTACTCGAGTTTAGCGCAAAGTGTAGATCGCTTCTATTTCTCTCTATCGACCGTCATTTCAACATTCATTTCAAAATGCTTTCAAGATATAGTGCTGTACAAAACTGTAACCTAAGCCATTCTAAAGTGCTCTCTGTGACATTCGTAAAGTTAAAACATACGAACCGACTGGAAAGTCGTTTCATTTTATCGTCAAGTCTAGATGTTCCCACTGGTGCGTCCTCCAAGGAATAAACGGCGGTACCAACAAAGATTGCCACAACTTCTTAGTAGTTGCAGAACTTAATCTGTTTATCTGACTTAGATAGATCACATTCTTTAACATAATTATAAATTACCAGCTTTTGCCAATGACTTCGTGTGCATTAAAAAATATCAGTGTTTAAGTCAAACAATTAGTTATCAAACAAAAAAAAAAACATTAAAATCGGTTCAGTAGTTTTTGCGTGATGCTCGAACAAATAAACAAACAAACAAACAGACAAAATTTTAGGGTACCTCCCCCAACAAGTAAAGTGGGGGTTAATTTTTTTTCTTGTTCACCCCATTGTGTGGGGTATCGTAGGATAAGACTTTTAAAAATAATGTAAGTTTGCGAAGATTATTTTTCGATTTAGATATTCGTTTGCGAAATATTCAGCTTGAAAGCACAATTTTTTGTTGGACTCTAGTGTCCTCTCTCCCCCTGCCAGCTACTGCCGTTTAGCTGGATGGCTAATGGCGTTTAGCTAATGGAAATGTGAAAAAAATCATAGTAGTAGTATATATGATGAAATTAAAATGTAAACTATCACAGCTAAGTAAGGCTGAAAAACTGGAAATAATGTAAATAGCAGTAGCAATCAGGCGTTACGACCTCGCATAGTGTTATGAAATATGAATGTTATGAAATACTTAGTCGACATCTGCTTTGCGATAAAAATTTAAAAAAAACTACGGAATCCTATATTGCGCGTGGCCCGACACGCACTTGACCGGTTTTTTTTATAAATATCTTCAATGTACAGACAAAATCGATAAACAATTTTAAAAACTAGAGATAATCAAACAAAAATTATAAGGGGAAAAACTTGTTTAGATGTTTGTTACTTTTACCGCTACTTGTAGAGAGCGTCTTTAAAAGTTAAAGCTTTACATAGATCTATTGTCTGCACGTTCAGCCTATTTAGCACGCTGCCCGAGAGAAAATATATCTCGGAGAAATGTCACTTTATTTGAGGAATTATATCATCTAATCTATCACCTCCAAGAGCGAAGAAATGTCAGTGGAGGAAAATGTTTTGAAAATCCACAAATTACGTTTTTGATATTTTAGACAGAGATAGCTTTATACAGTAATACATGTATCCGACCTTGTCTTTTAAAATGTGTCGCACTGCTCGGATGTCATAAAAACGTTACCTTGCTTAAAGTCTTTAATCTATGGGCCTAGATAAACTGACAACTGCAGCGTGCTAAGCGGGCTGATTAGTGCACAAAGAGCAAAGAGAGAGACCTTAAGAGGCTACCCACGGTCCACTAGCGCCTCCATCAGATATAAATACTACTGGCTATATACAAATGTTATCGAAAATCTGGATGGACAAATTGAAGTTAAGGTACCCTAGTTTATTTATAACCTATCAATTCTGTAAAATATTGTTCATTGTAGTTACAGATACAAAAAAACCGGTCAAGTGCGAGTCGGACTCGCGCGCCGAGGGTTCCGATATACTTTCTGTATTTTTGGAAGCAATAAAGTCCATTTTTATGACCGCAACACTAAATTTGTTTGTAAAGGTTATTTGCAGATTTCTAAAAAACTGTGCAACTTAAAAAGATCGTTTTATTTTTGCTGTAATGTTTACATAAACTTCTGTCAACTGTAATTAATTCAGATTTTTCCTTTCACAAACTTCGGAGATAAGGGGGGGGGGAATGTATTTTTTTTTTACATTTTTCATCATAACTTGAAAACTAAGAGGCGTAAAAAATACAAAAATATATTTTAGAATGTACAAGTAAAGCTCTTTCATACGATACCCCACTCGACCTAGTAGCGACAATTTAAAATTTGCCCCCCCTCCCCTCTACTTGGCCCCCTTTACATTAATAATCATATTTGGTGCAATTTGGTGAATTTGGCGATATAAAACTATAAGGGACAGGACTACTACGCTAGGTTGGAACTTTGATTGACGTGTAGTTTAGTGAACACCATCTCATTTATATCAGTTATAAAAGCAAAAAAAATACTAAATCGATCGCAAATATGACGAGATATTCCTTTCGCAATTTAGGTCAGGAAATTGTTGATGAATTAGGTAACACCTAATTTGCATATTTCATGCAAGGTCTTAATACATCCCGCATCGTAGTATTAACTCACACTGAGCTCCGCATTATGATACCCCAATAATCCCTCGTATACTTGACGGGTCTGACAGGAGGTACGAAAATTAACGAAGATGGAAGAATATATGTTAATTGATTATTAAAACATATTATTTATCAACATCGAGACATTAAAAAGGCCTAGTCCAGTTGTAAATATTTTAGAGACATAAATTGAATTATGCTTCAACTTTGTGCTTAGTTTTCACTCGATTTGCTGTTATCGCGGAGGACACTATCACTAACACAGGGACAATATTACAATCTTTAGAAATCTGAAAGTTGGCAAAACATGAATTTCAATTAAATTGTTAAGTTTAATCTCGTTTTTGTAAGTTTTGTTTTTGTCAACATGGTCAGTTGTGTAGGTATTAGTACAATTGGGTCAAACCTGTGCAGCTTTGTATTAATAAATGAAATGATTGATTCACCAAATAATTAAAATATACATGTGGAACTTAAACCCTCGTATGTTTTATTTACATCCGGTGCTGCAAAACTATCGACCTCCTTATTTTATGACATACACCAGTTGACAGTGACAGGTAGCCTTATTCGTACTGTATCTTTGGTATAAAATAAACTAATATTTTTTTACTGTCTATGTGCTTACTCTTGACCCCGATCTGCCTTGACGATAGAGATGAGGTCCACGATGGAACGAGCTTGCCCAGGAGAAGCCTATTCACTCGCGACTTAAATATAAATCTAATCTTCTCCTAATTATGTCTTGTCCTAATCAGTACTGGATGTACTGGTTTTGTTGTTACGAACCAGATATTATTTGTAATTTTCAGAAATATAAATATAGTTTTATATATTTCGAACCTTATTTCGTGAAAATTCAACAATGACCCTCGGCGGTTTTCCGGAAATTACGAATGCCTCTGAAAATTCAGTTTCCTCATGAAATACGTGACGTGGTTCCGAAGGCAATTCAAATTTATACATGGACCTACCTTGTGTTTCGCAAATTATATTAATGAAGGTTTTAGACTGGTGGTCAATATTTAAAACATTGTGGCCATGTAGTAAAAGACTCGTAATTGTAAATTTATACTAACAAATTGTAGGCAAATTAAGCTTTTACGTCACAAGAAGGGAACCAACCGAATTGAAAAGTAATAATAGCGGTTGACGTGGCAACGGCTGATTTTGTAAAATGCGACGCATGGCTAAGTAAACTTCAATAAGTTGTAAATCGTAATAAGCCTGTTTTGATAGCTATCGAACGTATGAAAAATTATGATCGGCAAAGAAAAATGTACACTCTGTGTTGATGTTAAGAAGTTGTCAAATTCGCTTTTTACGATGGACTTAATGAAGCTCGACGTACCCTTGACTATTATACATTTTTAGGGATCCGAACCCAAATGTTAAAAATGGAACCCTTATGATGCAACTTCGTCTGTCTGTCTGTCACACCTGTATCCTGTATATCTCAGCAACCCACGGAATGCAAAACACTTGTATTCCGTGCAGCAAACACTCATGCTGCTATGACTTGAAATGTGGAATAGATTTAGAATATAATTGTCAAATGCAAACAAAAGAATTAAAAAAAAATACTGTCATTATTATGGCCCCCCCCTGGCCATAATAGGGGGGCAAAATTTTAAATTGTCGTTACTAGGTCGAGTGGGGTATCATTTAAACGAACTTTACTTGTACATTCCAAAATAGATTTTATAAATTTTGTTACGACTTTTAGTATTCAAGTTATGGTGAAAAATTACAAAACATAAATACCATTCCACCCCCCTTATCTCTAAGGTTTGCGAAGTGAAAAATCTGAATTATTTGTAGTCAATAGTACTTTATGTAAAAATACACAAAAATAAAACGATCTTTTTTAGAAATCTGCAAAAAACTTTATAAACAAATTTAACTTCGCGGACCTAAAAATGAACATTATTACTTCCAAAAATACTATAGGTATATCGAAACCCTCGGCGCGCGATCGCACTTGACCAGCAATTTTTCGTTTATTCCTCTTGACCTTGTTCAACGTCGAGTGATCCGAATCATAGGCGACGATGTCCTCACCGGCCGACTTGACCATCTAGCACTGCGGAGAGATGTTGCATCTCTATGCATACATACTTTATCGCATGTATCATGGATAGTGCTCTGAGGAATTGTTCGAGCTAATATCTGCTGCAGAATTTCACCACCGCACCAATCGCCAGAAGTTAACATTTCATCCTTACCACTTAGATAACTGGCAATCTTCCACCGTACTTACCACGTACGACCGCACTGTGGAATCAGCTTTCTACGCAGGTATTTCCGGAACGAGCCTACAAATATCTTAAAGGCCGGCAGCGCACCTGTGATTCCCCTGGTGTTGGAATGCGGGTGTCTATGGGCGTCGGTGATCACTTACCATCAGGTTACCCACCTGCTCGTCTGCCTCCCTCTTCTATAAAAAAAAAATAACGCTTACCAACAACTTTTGCAACTAAGTCAAAAGCAATCGGCTAAAGCTGTCAGAAAAAAGAAACGGGTTTGTAAAACAATGTTATTCTTTCGTCAAATTTACTCTGGTTTTAGTATCATGGCTGCAAAACGAGTTGGTAATCGTTGGAATAAGCAAAAAAAAATGGATTATACACAAACTGTACAAACTTTGGTACCTACTAACGTAGACATGTCTATAACTTCACTGTACAAACACACTTATTTGAATCTAAGACTTTTCCATTACGGAACTTAATAGCAGACATTAGTTTATCTTTGTTCCGTATTGTTATGTCTTGAATAAAAAACATCTCAAGAAGTCTGTAATAATATTTATTCATTATGAATCTGAAAAATCTCTGCTTTATTGCTTCTGGCAATGTGATGTTATTTGAACGCTCACTTGAAACTGGTAGAGCTACAAAAGTAGAATTACGCATAGAAGTTTCTTTAAGTTTTATTCTTTATCTCTGTCTAATAAAAACTCAATAACATTGCCCAAAAACTGCCTAACCTAAATATTTTTTCATAGATTTATATAATTAAAGATTTTTATGTTTAGATTAAGCTGTTAGTGTAAGACATAAATAATAACTATTAGGTATTTTACTGTACCGTAGTAACATTATTTTTTTGTACACCAAATATTTGTAGATGACTATTACCTATTATACAAACTAAACTAAAAATGATATTTTTTTTATATTTGGAGAGATCGTAGACCTAGTGCCCGAACCCAACATCATGGGCGAGACCAAGGCTGCAAGGCTTCGCTGGCTCGGCCAAGTGGAGAGAATGGGAGAGGATCGGGCCGCCAGAAGAGCTTACGTGGGACGACCGACTGGAAAACGACCAGTCGGTCGTCCTAGGTACAGATGCGGTGACGAAGTACGGAAAGACCTGGATGCCCTCCAAAGAACCGATTGGCAAGAAGCGGCACAGAACAGGAAAGAATGGAGAACTCTCGTGTCGGAGGCCAAGATCCTCTTGGGGTCGCTGAGCCAGCGTAGTAAGTAAGTAAGTTTTATATTTGGCTATTGATGTGATATATAAATTTTTGACTAGCTTGTTGACGCGGTCGGTAATGTAATGAATGGCTCTACTTTCTGTGCACAAGTTTTTGATTATAAGTGTTTGATGACGTTAAGTATTTAAACACAAAACGTATCGTGATTGTTACACATAATCATGTACGGATAAACTCACCCCTACCCCGACGGGAAAGAGGCGTGATGTTATGTATGTATGTATGTATAAACTCACGTTTCATATGGACGGCATAGTGCCGACTAGTTTCAGACAGCTGCGGTCCATGAAATTGTTGACCTCCTTAAAGAAGACCCGCCAATTGGGTCTAAACTGGTCGGTATAAGACCGTATCCATATAAAACGTAAATTTATCCATTTGTTTTCATATAATTAGGATAAGTGATTATTTTATGACTGCCTAGGCTTTGCCTAGTTTGGGATCAGATGACCCTAAGTATGTGATTTACTCCATCTTTTTTGTAAAATATATTTTTCTGTGCGTTGTCAATATTTGCGCTATGAACTTATTATTTTCTTTAAGTGTTTGCACAAATATGAAAGCTGTATTCCAATACGTTCATATTTTGCGCTTGTATTTCGATTCGTCTCACATTTTCCGGGCTCCACCTTGACATTCACGATATTGTCAACACGAATATGGCCCCTTGAGAGATATTACGGATAGCTTTTCCCTTTTCCTCATATTTTTTCATTTCAGAAAGGTAAAACTTTCCTATTTCCATCTAAAATGTTATAAAAGAGCTTATGAGGTGTACAGAATGATCTCATGAAAAACTGTCGTTAACAAACCTATGTATAAATGCACTATTTTGGACAATTACGCTAGAATTCAAGTTCTTTTTCATCGTACCTACTTATCGACTGCGTTCCTTTCGGTATTATCATAACATTCCATGAAACGTCTTCTACAGGACAGGGAGCTCCCTCCATAACTCCAGCGAAAGCTCTTGGTTCTTTGGAGGGGATTTATCGTAGTCACCACGCTTGTAAGCGTTGCGGCTGGCGACCGCAATTGTTGGTGACTTCAGTAAGTAATATGATACGATACACAGAAGAATGTTGCTGCCTATCCTCCGGTTCATAATCCCTTTATCGCCTCTTACGACACCCACGGGTAGAGATGGGTTGGTACTGTTCTTTGCCGGCATCACACGGACAATCGGCCCGGTATATTATTCGGATAATAAAACTGGTTAACCTTACGGATAGTAGGAAAAACAAATTGGTCCTGTTGCAGTTTCTAATTGAGTAAATTTTTTTTGTTCGTATTTCGACCCATGTTCTGTTACGAAAGTTGTTCAATTTTATGGTCCAAGAAACACACTGAAAGGAAAGCAGTTGACTAGGAAGCTCACAATATATTTTTCAAGGTACTTATTCATGACTGCTCACCAAAAATATTTTTGATATTTGAACTATTTCGTGTTGAACCAGGTACATAAAGTTAAAAAAGTATTTTAAACACAAAATGCATTTATTTGAAAATGATTATTATTTTAAATTAAATTACTTAAACTAGTCCCTGTGGAACTTTAAAAATGCAAACGAATCACTTGAGGGATGAGATTCAATATTTTAAATAATTAAGAAACGTAGTTCAATAACAGATGCCAATAAATAAAATAAGTAAAGATCTAAAAGCCACTAAACATAGACAAAGACGCAAATTAACTTAATCAGTAAACCGATTTCAATCGGATGGCTTTAATTAATTCCAGCTCAATTACATTCAACAGCCAATTAAGTTGTCCTGTGTACAAATTTAATCAATAACTATAATCACGAAACTTTGTTAAGTCAATAAGGTAATAATTTGACACTTAGTATTACATTAATGTCTAACTTCGGGACAAAGTTTTAATTTACAATTATGTATCTTTTGGCACTTGTTTTGCATTTTGTAATTCGAAATAAATTAGCTGAGATTTCCTTGTTTATTTATAGGACAGAAGGTAATTAGAAATTATCTAAGAATAAAAGATAAACACAGACTTAAACAAATATTTTAAGCAGATTTGACGATGTTCTGCTTGGGTTGGTAGGTATATAAACGTACAGATGTTTAAACATGAGTCATCGAAAGTGTGGTTTTTGTTTGTCGATAAACAATGGCGTTTTCAGTGGTACCACTACTAGTAAGTTAAAGTACTTACGTTATATTCATGTAAAAAAAATGGCCGCAAATTGAAAGAAAATGATGCAGTCTTTAAAACCTGGGATACTTTGCTTATTACGTTTGTATGCATTACTGGTTTTGTTTTTCTGGCAAGTTATCTTATTTTTTGCGAATTTATCGTTTATATTTAATTATAGCTGAGCCTCTGTTTTTTTTTAAGTGTAGAAATTTTTTCATATTTATATCGTTATTTAATCGTGTATGACATAGACATGGTACACACACTTCAAAAAAGTTTGCGATGGTATGAAAAGTAGAGATATTTTTAATAGTCTAAAAAATTATGTAAATTCATTTCTGAAACTATTGATTTGCTTAAAAATGCAGTATTTTCATATAACATTTTAAAATATGTATATTTTTATAGAAATATGAAGTTAACCTATAAAAATATCTCGATTTTTTACATCAGTCGCGAACTTTTTTGAACTCAGAACACCGCCAAATAGCCATTCTTGGTAAATTCTATAGATTACACTAATACTTTACGTATACTAGATTGCCTAACAATTTAAACGAGTAGGTAATCTATGCAAGAACAAGATTTTGCTTGTCAGTCTTGGTAGGGTAAATGAAAGCAAAGTCAGCTGTGATTTCTGGTCTCTCAGGCGCCTGTTCTTCGAGCTCGCGTTCAAGTTTTACAGCGTAGATGTAGTAGACCAGGGCAAAGTATGCTGAAAGACCTAGAACGAAATAAAAGAACATTATAAAAGCTTGAACTGAAAATTATTCAGCAAAATCAACGAATGAGCTGCAATATGTAGATGTGAATGAGCTTATAAAAATAAGAGAATTTTATTGGAATGTTTTGTTAATTTGTATTTTAATACTATCTGTGCAGTTATACAGTATTGTAAGGTTTCATTTTCGTGAGTCTTAGCGTTGTCTAGGGCACAAGTACATCTTTTTGACAAATGTACAAAAATCGCCAGTGGTAAAAAAGTTGTCAGCTAATTCGTTTTTAGTTACGTTGACTAGTTAGGGGAACAATAAAAAATAACTTGTGTTTTGTGTTTCTACCTAGATTATTTAAAGTTAAGAGCATGTCGAGCTTGACACTGGGCTTGTTCCGGGCTTATTTTAATCAGCATAGAGACGGAAGTTTTGTGAGTGTCATGCTTGACCTGCTACAGACTATACAGAAACACGATCTTCACAGCCGTGATCCATGCACACTGCTTCAATAGCCACGTAGGATGAGCCTGTGTAATTACATAAACTCAGTTTCAAGGCCATTTCCATAGCGGACAATGGAAGCAGCACAATGGTCACTAGTGAATTATACCGCGTGGACACGACCCAAGTAATAGCCCACAACATCGCATAAAGAGTAATGGCCACTCTGCAAATGAAACCCGGCTGTTGTGACAGGAGATACGTTATAGGTAATGTCACGTGCACGTGTCTTTTTGTGCTCTGATTTTAGCCACGATCACACCTAGCTGAATTCAAAGACTAATTCGGCATACATTGCTGGGAGGCTTGGTTATGTTAATTGCAATATCCTTACTTTAACGAGCAATGCATGCCAAATTAGTCTTTGAATTCAGCTAGGTGTGATCGTGGCTTTAGGAGGTATTTGATTATTTTTTTATTTTGATCCACACATACAACGTGTTAATGGAATAAGCGAAACCCTCATAGACCCCAACTGATTATTATTAAAGTAAATCCATTCCCTTAAAAAAAATCTTCAAAAATTTTTTTTTTTCAATATATTGTTATTTTAAAGTTTCATCATTGTTCTAGTTTCATCGTTATTTTAGTCCGCGCACGCCACGCCCACTTCCCCGCTCCTCACCGCTCATGAACCGCGCGGCGCCGCCGCCAGCGCGCGTATCTACAGAAATATTTAGAATAGAAGCGGCAAAAATTTTAATAATGATAAAAAAATACCCCTATAAAAACCCGTGAAATTGATTCTACTCTCGATTCTGAACAAACTATTTCCTCAGTTTCGCTTATTCCGTTAACACGTTGTACTCGTATGTCGGGATAAGACATTGGCGATAGTCCTAGATAGCTGTAAAGGCTTACACTTCGATTACAATTACATTATCTTAGCCACATCGCGTCGCACTGTAGTCAGATTTGCGTATTTCTCCTGATGGCTCATATCAGACCCCCGCACTATGATCATATGTCCAGCACAAGCACCAGTCAGGACTCAAGTCACTTGCTCGGCTGCCGCACGTAGACTCATCCAAAAATGGAAGCAGGGGAGGGACGCGATTTCACAGTCACACCACTATGAAGTTAGTTGCCATTCAAATAATTGCTCATCTAATTGCTGAAGTATACCCGACATTCCACCCAGACGCAAAACAAACACCCGTGCTCATCACACAAATGTTTGCTCTGGGTGGAGACCGAACCCGCGGCCTAAGGCATAAAAAGGCCGGCTCTCTTCACTACCAACCACAACAATACGAAACGGGCTAGATTAGTATTAGATTAGCTTCAGACGCCATGTTTGTTTTGTTTAGTTATAATAAACGCTGTGCTGAATCAGATTTTGTTCCATATTTTCATTCAAAAATGCCACAAAATCCTACACATAAAACAATGAAGTTCTCTCTGTGTAGCTAATCGATCCGTTGGTTACGCCGAATTTCTAACATATTTTTTTGCTATTTCAACCATTCATTAACGTTATTATCAAATATATTTTTGTAGGTTATTTGATTTGTGAACCTAACTTAAGTCGTTAGAGAACACAAAAGAATTTAGCCATCAATTTGCTATAATCTTAGTAATTAATGGTTTGCAGCAAATAGTGTGCGGGATAACAAACGTTTTGGTTCCCAACCATTAATTTTGTCATAATATACTTTGAACTTATAATGCTGAATAAATTTCAGTGCACTACCACTTAACATTTAATTTTAGTAGAGTCATGATTAGCCTTATTAGTCCAGTCAATCTAAGAAAGTTTGTATGGAGAGGATTGCATTAAATGCACATTTAGCGAAATTAATTTTAAATAGTAATACAAGCTATTTGAAGCTGTAAATTAATTAAATCCGGCAATTTGGAAAAACATTTTTTTTGTAAATTTTCCAGTATAAGCTGACCTGTGCTATATGGTAAATATTATACAGGTTGAGTTCACCTTATACTGGTTAAAAGAATATCAACGTTATGTCGGGGATTACTGTGGTTTAAAATTTTTGAATGTTTTTACTGGTAATTTAACAAATTATCCCCTAATGTGCATTTAATGCAACCCTCATATCGTAGATTGACTGGACTATATTCTGTTTATCCTAACCTACAGTCGAAATCATATAGCTTTATAAGAATGATAGCAGGAAAAACTACGTGTGAGAATAAGTCGGATCGATATGTGTCTCTGTCGTTTCAATGTGTAGCGCATCGCTTCGTCCTAGTCTTACACTACTGTCATTCTATTAAAGCCACATTACTTCGTCTGTAACTTTAGATTTTCATGAGGACGCTACCCAAAAGACAAACCAGACTCAATTCTAGATTAGGCCGTCGATCGCCCACCCGTCAACGTTCTGACCACATCAACGTTGCTTATACGCGCCGCAAAGAAACTCTATCGCTGACAGTTGTCGAGGCAGGTGGGGGGCGTGCAAATTGTTCATTGGCTCTCTGCCTGTCACCCATGCGCAGAAAATAACCGTCATTGCCAGAGTTAGTTTGCGCTACGTATAGCTTTTATGATCGAAACGACAGAGGAACTACCACTTAGCCACGAGCTCTACTTATTTGGGTAGTTATCGAAATAGAAAGGTAATTGTTGTAAAAATTTGCAAGTGGACAATTTTTGTTTTCGCTGTTTGATAAAATTATTTTTAATTCCTGTAAATTATTCCAATCGATTTACTTATTATGATTTAAGTTTTAAGAGTTTATAAGGGCTTATTTAAATTTTTGCAACCCCAAAAAATCACTGTGCAGAATTTTGGTTTATGAACTGTACTACATCTCAAAAATTTTCTGAAAATAACGAGTTTCATAAACTGGGTGGGCTTTGGGTAAGATGATCAGTTCCATTGTAATAAAATTATATTGTCTTGATAGAGCGAAGCTCGGTCATCCAGGTACTATAATTGATATGAGAATCGTAACAGTACTAAAATATTTTCTGAAAAATTTAAAATAATAAACTGAGACTTCTAAGCCATGTTGTGTGCATAACAGAGAAGCCGTATAATTTTGCAAGTTCCTAAGACTATTAGAAACTCTCCTTTATTATTTAAATTTACTTATCTAGTAAACATCGTGAATTTTTTTTGTTTTTGCTCCCAAAGCCCAGTAATTTAACTCATAAAGACAAGCGACATTCACATAAAAAAAAAATTTAATACAAGTTGTTTTCATGATTAGAATCAGTAGGGATCGGGAGAAAAACCAATGGAAATTCACGCCGTATATTAAAATTATATTTTGTTACCTTACGTACTTAGATTGTTCTTTTGCGAAGCTTGTAATTGGCATAAGAATAAACAATAACACAGTAGAATGGAAACTCCCGGTCCAGACGGGCTCAAGTTCACGATATTAGCCTACGCCATACCTACCCGTTAAGCGGTATACTTACTCAGTTGGGACTGTCACGGCTGGCGTCGCCCCACGCTGAACACTCTTACTTTATAGTTTTACGTAAGCCTGTATGTACCTAATTTATTTTATATTTGTAGGTAAGTACTTAATACTTACTTGATTTCATTTGGTATGGTATTAATAATTACTTATTATTTATAACTATCTATAAATGCCTAACTATCTATCGCCTTTGTAAATGTCCTTTTGTATGTAACTTTCTGTATGTGAATTTGTGCAATAAAGAATATAATATAATGTTGTTATGTACGTAATATAATTATAAATCTCATATTTATTAAAACTAGAATAAAATATTGATTTCAAAATTAAGAATAACATATTTTAGTGATATTATCATTAGACGTAGTAAGCAATATTTAATAGTAAGCAACCCTGGCAACACGCCTGGACGACAGAAGGGCGCAACGACGCGAAGGGGAAGTAGGTATAGAAATGGCGGCTTTTGGGACTTGGGCAAAGAAGATTACGTTATATCGTTTATTCTTATGTAATTGGTTATTAGTTAAGCATCATATTATATGACATTGTGAATGACGCAGTAAGCTCCCCAAATAAAATATGTACCTAGCTTATTAATGAACTTACCAATATCAGCACTGTGGGAGACGAGAGTTTGCCAGGTGGCATTAGAAGTCATGACGAGGTATATTATGCCAGCTAGGGACAGCAGCAAGCGGCCAGTGGCGAAACCAACGTAGACCCTGATGGGGCCAGGTCGTTTCTGAAAAAAAAAAAAATAAGAATTTTGCATTTTCCAAAAACAATATCATTAGCTAACAATGTCATTGGATATTATTTTCTACTTTAAGGCACGCATGCCTAGCAGAACCAATACTAATAAGGGTTCTTTCATGAATACGAAACCCTAAAAATAAATAAGTATAAAAAATAATCACAATGACAATATGGGAAAATTGTTATAACAATTATTATCAAAACAAATAAAAACGCCTCAAGTCTTTTTTATTAGGTACAGATATTATTATTTATTGTTTTCCTCAAGTTGGAACAAGGAAGTTATGTCATCTTATCGAAAACGAAATCTTCTCGCGGGATTTCCATGCATGTAACAAGTACCATAGATGAAATAATATGTACCAAAGTAGTTTTTTATCCTTTTTTATTGCCGAGAGGAAATCCATTATGGATACCCGGTCGCTGAAGACGAATTATGGTTGTATAGATAGATAGATAAACAAAGCACAAACACAAATACAAACGTACGTAACACAAACGCAACGTACGCAACGTACGCAATACACTACGTACGCAATACACTACGTACGCAATACACTACGTACGCAATACGTAGCACAAATCCACAACAAAATATTTAACAATATAAAATGCACATTAAATCATGACATAAAGGTGAAAAATTAATAACAAAAAGTAGCTCATTTAGTTCGGAAATCGGGATCGGGATGCTTTATTTTTGTTGATGATATTTTTATATAAAAGTCGCTATAAATATGTCGCTGGCAAATTTCCCCCCTTTACGCCATGGCATTTTACTAAATTCCGACAAATTTTCAAATTCGTCATTCTACTTAATGCCTCGGCATTTTACATAACGACGCGTAGTTCGTTGTGGTCGAAAGGTAACTTTGCCTAAAATGCATCAGTAGTGATCAAACCCCGTTTACAATCTGCCAACGCCGTCTTATAATTTGCCTAAAATGCATCAGTAGTAATCAAACCCCGTGTACAATCTGCCGACGCCATATTACAATTTGCCTAAAACGCATCAGTAGTAATCAAACCCCGTTTACAATCTGCCGACGCCATATTACAATTTGCCTAAAATGCATGAGTAGTAATCAAACCCCGTTTACAATCTGCCGACGTCGTTTTACAGTTTGCTGAACGTATATAATTTGCCGTCCGTTTGTAAACGGCGAATCATTCGATTTGACTGCGACATGTAGATATAATAATTTTACTTCCACCTATACAAGAATGGTAAATTGTTAGGCTATTATTGTGATTGTAATCATTCATGACAGTACAGTGCTTGTAGTTAAAGCTATTATGCTGTGCTACATACATCCGGCCGTGGCGATTCGCTGTATCAATTTGATACGCGATTCGCGAATTCCGACCACGTAATAAAAACAAAACAATAGCAGACACATGCGTGAAGTAGGTTCTCAGGTGAGACTGGGTTGAATTGTATAGTTTTTTTTTTGGAAAATTTAGTTAAAGTTCATTATCTAATAGCAATATTACAAATACGATGATCTAGTTATGCCTCTGAGATCGCTTCTTCCATGTTTTTTAGGATTCCGTAGTCAACAAGAAACCCTTATAATTTCGTCATGTTCATTTGTCTGTCTGTCTGCGGCCTAGCTGAGAGACCCTGAGCACTAGAAAGCTGTAATTTAGTATACTACTAAGCTGTAATTTAGTCCACGCCAACAAAAATGTAAAATTAAACAATAGAAAACTACAAGTAAAATGGGGGTGATTTATTTTTCTAGTCTAAGTACTCCATTGTGTGGGGATCGTAAGATAGGTCTCTAAAAATAATTTAGGCCTGCATATCATTTTTCGATTTAGGGATTCGTTTGCGAAATATTTAGCTTAAAGCGCATTTTTTTTGTTAGAGTCGAGTGTCGCTCCCCTGCCAGCTAAATAGTTGTTATTGGAAATGTGAAAAAAATTACAGTAGTCGTGTACAATGATGAAATTAAAAAGAAAACTCTCACAGCTAAGTTTGCTTAACAGGTTAATGAGCTATAGCCGAAAAACTGGAAATAATATAAAACCAATCAAGCGCTAGGACCTTGTTAAGCATTATAGACCGTAAGGGCACTGCATGTTATCCTACGTCATCTAGTACACGAAATTTGTAACTTTGTAGCGATAGTAGTGGCCTAATAGGTCGGACCACAAATGTGGTCGGATGTGATTGGACCACAAATTTGGTCGGACTGGCGAAACTGCCAAGAGGATGCAAGGCAGACCTGTTGGTTTTTACTTATATAGGTACCTTCTATTTCTACGAATAGATTTCATTCGTGTAATCTGTCATTTAACCACTTTTCTCTCCAACTGTACAAAACCTGCCAGGTTTCCGATTGGCAGACCAACGTTTTGTGGACCTATTAGGCCACTACTATCGCTACAAAGTTACAAATTTCGTGTACTAGATGACGTAGGATAACATGCAGTGCCCTTACGGTCTATTAGGAGGTAAAAAGTTTATATTATGAACGTCACGAAATACCTAACCAAAATCTACTTTGCGATAAAAAAATCCTGAAAAAACTACGAACCCTATACTGCGCGTGGCCCGACACGCACTTAGCCGGTTTTTTCTTGACTTGTCGTTTCATTCACTCATGAACTTTTTAACCAATTTTGATATTTGTTACGGATATAGTTATATATATATATTATCGGAAAAAGCCGATGTATTTTTTGATTCCCAAGCGGTTTTCGTTAGATTTGCATATAATAATTATTATTGTATTATTTTGAATTTTGTAGTAAGAATTGAATGAACATGTATGTGCTTTGGAATATTCTGTAAACATATAATGTAACTGAATAAATAAATTATAGTTAAAACCACAAAAAACAAAATAGGCTAAAATTGTTTTATAAATTTTTCTGATAGCGTGGTGTCACCTTCTAAAAATGCACACTCAACCACTCTTTACATTGTTTCCTACCCCTGTGGTCATAAAAGCCAGATATAAACAGTTACTTACAAAGAAATTTATCTCAACTTGTAAATGAATTTAACAAGAACCACAAGCCCCTAGATGCCACACGTACAGGACTTAAAACAAATGCTCCTACATCTCACATTAAGACCACTGGCTTTAGTCCAGGGCATTACGAGTGTGTCGCATGTACGCCAAAACATTTTGTTTATTACCACACTCTGACCTACTACAAACATAACTATTTTTATGGCCATCGTCTTCACACATTTTTTAGCAAGACACATGCCTTGAACATTTTGGTTTTTCAGCGTCGTAAATTCTCATTTTCTGAGACTAAAACTGTTTTATGTGCGAATTTAATGTGCTTTACTCAGATAAGGTTTTGTGTGCAAAATGTAAACGTGTTTTTCGATCCTTTATTTACTAGTTTCAAATACGTAGGATAGCGTTAAATGTCCAAAATTTTACTATTGTACTCAGTAGTTCAAGTCCTTTTGTAAACCAAATCGAATCATGCATGGCACGCTATTAGTTGTGGTTGTGGGTGTTACAATTATTTGCGTCGTCATTAAAACAGGGAGACTAAATTATTATGTTTTAATGAACGACGCAAATAGTTGTTTTTTTTCTGTCCACCTAAATTCATCAGTGAATTTCAACTCTATTGGGTTGTTGTTGCTATCCTAGGGCACCCCGCTGGTACGGTCAACCGCTTGTTGGTAGAAACTTTTTCAACTCTATTACCACGCCTTAAGGTCCAAAAGTGTTTCTACCGATGTGCGGCCGTGTGTACATAGGGCCTTCACGAGCTGTCTCCACTTTCCCCTGGCTTTTATTAGGTACTTCCTTTAAAACTCTAACAAGAGAAAACATACAGGGTGTCTCAGAACGATCCAACTATTACAATGCTATATATAGTTAAAATAAAAACTTTTTGTAACTAATATTTATTAATACCATCAAACATAAAAATAATGAAATTTTACTTTTTAAAAATGACATTGTTCAAATGGCGTCCGTTTAGTTGTCGGCATTCCTCGAATCTTTCACGAACATTACGGAAGATTTTTCTTAGAAGTTGTCGAGAAATCAAGCTTATCTTTTCTTCGATATTTCTTTTTAAATGTGCCAAATTTCGTGGATTGTCCTCGTAGACAACGCTCTTAAGATAACCCCATAAAAAAAAATCTAGTGGGGTCAGATCGGGGCTTCGAGGCGGCCACTCAATGTCACCCCTCCGTGAAATGACCTTTTCAGGGAAGATTTCGTGTAATGCTGCTAGTGAATTGTTAGTGGTATGTGCCGTCGCTCCATCTTGCTGGAACCATGTCAACTGATTGTAATGTTCACATTCTTGCAGTCGAGGAGCAAGAAAATTGCGTATCATGTCGATATAGCGTGGTGAATTTACTGTGACTGCTCTGCCTCTGTAGTCGTCAAAAAAATAAGGCCCAATGATGCAGTTTGCTGACATAGCGACCCACACGGTTACTTTGGGGCTATGCAACGGGCGTTGATGCAACATCATTGGGTTAGATTCTCCCCAAAAGCGACAATTCTGGCGGTTTACATAACCATCCAGGTGGAAATGCGCTTCGTCACTAAAGAAAATGTTGTCAAAATTGTTAAATCTCTCCAACATTACATTCACATAATTGAGTCTTGTAACGTAATCGTTTTCATTCAGAGCTTGCACAATTTGAATTTTGTATGCCTTAAGATGCAAATCAGATCGCATGATGCGGTGAATCGTCGCTCTAGATAGTCCTAATTGTGACTCGCGCTTCCTGACGCTGACCCGAGGCTGTTGCCTTACTGAATTTGCAACTAACTCTATGTTTTCCGGTGTTCTTGCAGTTCGTGGACGGCCATGGTGGGTGTCGCCAATAGTGTTTCCGGTAGTGTTAAAAGTCTGGATCCAAGCGAGTATTGTTGCATTGCTTGGTGCTTCCCCAATATTCCGCAATCCATAATGAAGTCGGAATAACCGTCGAACACGAATCAGAGATCGATTGTTTTCATAATAAGCACGAACACAAAACGAACGATGTTCTCCCGCGTAAATCATGGCGGCAATTAAAAATTTAAGAACGGATCAGGCACAGGACACTCACTACATACAGCCAATTCGCTTAATTTGCGTTTCGTTCACTCTCGAAATAGTCGGATCGTTCTGAGACACCCTGTATTTTATAATTACAACAAATACAGCATAAATGAACCTACACTCGGGTAACCAATTTCAGCATTTGCATAACTACCCAAATCAGCTCGAGAATCAAACCCGGAACCTTGATTAAATAAGCAGCTCTCACCATAGAACAGACTATCACACTGCCTAGAAAAAATGCCCTGGTTGGCTGTATATTTTATACGGCCGTTATTTTACATGGTTGTAGGTACACTCAGGAGCACGTTACGTCCCACCCACGTCCACTCACCCCCCTTCTCCCTCAATCCCTTCCTATCCCCTTTACCCTTTCTCATCCCTCCTCCCCCTTTAATCCCCTTTCTCACCCACCCACTCCCCCCTCAACCTCCCTCTCAGCCTCCCATTCCCCCCTCAACCACATTCAATAAACTCCTTCAATTAGTGGGTTTAACTCAATGGAAAAATAACAATAATAAAAGAAAACCCTCTGACTTATCCAAAGCTCGATATAGTACCAATTATTGCAGCCAGAGGAGGCCGTCCCTTACACCGTGTATAGGCATATAAGGTCCTTATGAAATAGTGAACGTAATTTTTGTAAACATACAAAAATTACGTTCACTATTAACAACTCAGACCATGAAACTGAACACCATAGGTCGAAATATGAAATTCAATTTTTGACCACCTATAGAAACTGCATCAGCTGTTATCGCATTTTGTATGAGAGGTCAAATTAGGTTTTTCGTATTTCGACCTATGTTCCTTTGGGAAAGTTGTTCAGTTTAATGGTCTAAGTAACGTGCTAAAATTATGTTCACTATTTCATTAGGACCCTATATTTGCTTTGTGCGAAATGACCACTCTAACCACAGAAAAATAAAGCTACTTAGAAGCACAGATTAAATAATAGTAAATTAGAAGGAGGATTATAGAAATAATTCGTCACTAGGTGTGGTGTGGGCGTTTTTCTATAGATTTAACAGGTTATTTTGAAAATTTTCTATGGATCATCGATGATGGGGTTGTGACATGTTGGCAGATGTCATCCCCTACTAAAATAAATTAGCAAGGTATCTATTCCGAGCGAAGCAAGGAGGTCCGAAATCTTTGACTCTAACGAAATAATACACGTATCCATGTCAATAATGTTATTTACCTTATGCAGTCCAACGAGACAAGCCACGTTGATAATCAACCATGCGACGTTGGCGCAAAGCACGACCATCAGCAAAATTCCAATCTGGGTGAGTAAGGGCTTTTGAATGGCCTCAATATCAGGAACTTGGGGATTCTGAATAAAATTAAAACAAAAAACAGGTAAATATTTCGCTGCGCCGATACAAAATAATGACAAAAATAAGTTGTACGAGTATACACAGAATAATAAGGGTAATAGAAGGCGGATTTGTAATTCGTCACAAGGTAGCAAAAGCGTCGTTTTATTAATTTGGAAGGGTTATATTGACTTTTTCATAATGATCGATGAATATGACATTTGAATTTGGGACATGCTGACAGATGTCATTCCATAGTAAAATAATCTAGCACGCTTTCTGTTCCGAGCGAAGCAAGGAGATGCAATTTTCTTGGTTATTGGTTTCCTTGATTACCCTAGATTTCGAAAGATAATATTTACACCCATCACATCAGTAGTATCGATAATATATTTTATAAATAAATAATATTTCTTTTATCAAATTAGGTATGGATTCTTTTCTTGGAGAGAAACGAAACAGTTACTTTGTTTTTCTTTTAAGTTCACCGCTGTTTTTCTTTTTTACTTTATTAATTGTTTGTTGATGATGATGATGATTGTCAAAATCTTGCTGCACTTAAATACACATTTAATGTACTAGGGAAGAGCGGGGCCTCCCAATACAGGTTTATCACTTAAAGGGAGTGTCCTAGTTCGTGGTTATAAGCTAATCACTGTAAGAATGTAATAAAAACCAATTTTATTTTAGTTAACTTATTGGTACCTGTTGAGAAATTTCCTGGCGTTGGTCTTCGTCGAAGTGATTGAAGCCATGTGTCGTGATGCCGATGACAGTTGTTAAGGTCATAAGCGTAAGGGTATGGATTGTATTATATGCCTGTGAACAAAACAGTACTTATGTCTTTATTTAATTTTATTTATTCTTTTATTTTATAAACAAGAGTTTGTCTGCGCTCAGTCTTGCTTTTCTCCACATCACGGTCGGCACGGATGATCAGCGTCTTGGGCAGTCTAAACAAATTTCTGAATGGTCACCAATTTGGTAACTTTAACTTGGTTATTAATTTAAGCTTGTACCTAATTTTAAGTTGCCAAATAAATTATTTTTCTTCTTATTGGACTTGCGTTATGCAGGGGTTTAGAAAAATCATCTAAAACCTTTTAAGGGCTTATTCTGAGGGTTTATGCATGAACTTTTGTTAAATACAACTTTTGAAAATTGACAAATAACAAATCTGCTGATCAATCCTTTTAGTATGATAATAGTTCTTGAAGTGAAAACTTCTTTAGCGGCGCTTGGTACTTTTTTTAGATGGGTAAAAATTTTTAAACTCGCGTCAGATGTCGCGTCAGATCTCGCGTGAGATTCGTAGCCTGATCGAAAAAGCGTCAACTGTCAATCGTATTGTTAATACAATACGGGTTTTTATTCAGTGACATCAAAGAAGTACGCAAGCAATGGCGCGATTGACCCTTACAAAAAGCATAATATTCAAAAATGCAAGTTTTCACTTCTGCCGGCACTCCCGGAGTGCAACCCGTCCTTTTTTTGTGAAATTTCGAAAGATCGTACAAAAAAGTTGTAGCATCAAGCCCGCTGTATTAGCCCATAAAACCCTAATACAAGAGTTTATCAAAGCATAAGGTCTATAATACATTCATAAAAAAAGTTTAATTAATATTATAAAACGGGGCTTTTCCCGAAACTTACCAAATGGAAGTAACCCAAAATAAAACATCCGGTTCTCAGTGGAATGCAGAAACAGCATTTTGTAAACATAGAGTTTGTCCGCATCGAGTTGATTGAAAGCCTGCGAAAAAAATCATTGCATTGTGAATGATTTTCCCATAACATTTAATCACAATTGTTATAATGTAATACTGATTTACTCGCGTGATAGCGTGGACTTGTGTATGAAATAAAGATTAATAATAATAGCCAGCCTATCGTGCTAACCATTTCGCTCCTGTAATAGGATCCTATTGATAGAGATCACCTAATCAACTTAAATATATTTATAATGTGTTATAATGTGTTAAATCGACGGCAATTCACGAATGATAATTGAAATATGAATAAAAGAAAATGACAATTTTTTTATTTACCACCCCGAATTACATTATTTGGATAAGAATTTTACAGGAGTCCCCAAACTAGGACACAGCTTGGGAGACCAATGGAAATTCAATTTCACGCTTGTAAATAGTGATGGATCTAAGTACCAAACAAATTAAAACAAATTAAAATTGCTAAAAAGTCAGCTTAATATTTTGAGATTTTTAGTGGTATGAAAGTATTGGATCTAAATAAAAGTAATGGATCTGAATAGAACCTACAATGCATATTTTTAACTGTATTCTATTAGTATCTAGAGTAAGATGAATCTAATATAAACAAAAGGTAGGATAAGAAGGTAAAATAAGATTACAAATAAAACGACTACACGACTAAAATGACATAAAATAATTTTTAATACTTCCGAATGACACCTGATACAAAAGCCATTCGAACTGACAGATTACGAATAACGACACTATTGTTTTCGTATTCTGGGTCACCTCAACTAAGACTGTAATAGAGACTATTCTAGTTTTTAGTCTACAAAAATGTTAAAATGCCAAAGTGGCACGCAAAATCTAGGTATTTACCTCATTTACCTGAATCACTATGCTTGATTTTATAGCTGATTGGATTTTAAATGTTTTTAATCATAGATTTGCAGGTAAATTAGGTATTTTTTATGTGTTTTTCCCTTTATAGTCGTGTTGGGTTTGTGTTTTTATATATAACTATTTTAGGTTATCACAATTGAACCTTTTTATGAGTTTAGCTTACAAAATTAATAACCGCGATAAAAACTCGTAGAAATGTCATAACAATAGTTAAAGTAATCAATAAGTTTTTAAACATTAATTTTAATATAAAATTTTTTAAAAACACTCTAGTTTTAAATAATTTTTAAGATAATATTCAAATTATTTTGAAAAGTATCATATCTCGCCTGGCCTCGTTTAAATTTATTTGGGGTCGGCGCAATACGATCGCTTCTATCTCTCTCCATCGGTAGTCATCTCTATCTGTCATAACATACCATGAAAAGTCCACTGTTGGACAGGCAGTTCCCTCTTGAATTCTAGCAAAAACGCGTGGTAGAATTATGGTCACCACGCTTGTTAGCGTTTCTACCCTAAGAGCTATCCTTTATTTTGGGGAAAAAATTCATATCAGGCCAAATTTTTGTAAATGGCCTTTAAATGTAATTTTAAGAGACTATATTTTTGAATCCTCCAAAGTTTCAAACTGGAAGGTACCAAAAAAAAGTTATACCACGAAGATGGCGCAATTTTACAGCAAAAATGCTAGCACCGATATTATCGTGAAAATGTGTCTATGTTCACTATATTTAAGCACCAAAATCGAGATCCACCGAAGATATAAACGGGAAACTAATTCTATAAGAAGAAGTTGGTTGTTTCAATAACTGTGCTATATACTCTAGGAAAAAAATTATAGAAGATTTGTTTTGGTAATTATCAACATCAATTAACGTTTTAATATATTTTCTTTCAAAATCCAACATTGTTTTTATTTGGGTAGTAGGTAATTCTTTATCAGCTTTTTACATAGACAGCAAAAAAATAGCAGTTATAAATTTAGGTAGACTTTTAATATTAAGCCTAGATAGCATATTGAAACATGAAATCCACCAAAAAATTTAAGATCTTCGTAAATTTCTTAAAGTACATACACTAATAAGGACTTCAGCTCTCCGTAATAAGTATCATTTTCGAACGCTTACTATTCTTACTAATGCAGGCGCGGCGGGCACTCGACTCAGAGCGTGGCAAAAAGCCCGCTCAAACGTCCACACCACCGCCCCCCGCCGCCGCGCCGTAGCGTCGCGCGCAACCGCAACGCATCGTTACAGCGCGTTTCGAATAAGTCTGTCTATGACGGTCATTTTCCGCGCATGGGTGACAGACGGAGTGCCAATGAACGATTCGCTCGCCCCCTGGGGGAAGTCGCGCTCACCCCCGCGACTCATTTTTTGACTTTTGCGCATTAACGGTCACAGACAAAGTTATTTTGTACGCAGTATACGAGGAAAAACCGGTCAAGTGCGAGTCGGACTCGCGCGCCGAGGGTTCCGATATACCTATAGTATTTTTGGAAGCAATAAAGTCCATTTTCAGGACCGCAAAACTAAATTTGTTTGTAAAGGTTTTTTGCAGATTTCTGAAAAACTGTGCAACTTAGAAAGATCGTTTTATTTTTGCTGTAAAGTTTATATAAACTTCTGTCAACTGTAATTAATTCAGATTTTTCCTTACTCAAACTTCGGAGATAAGGGGGGGGGGAATGGTATTTTTCTTGACATTTTTCATCATAACTTTAAAACTAAGAAATTTAAAAAAATACAAAAATATATTTTAAAATGTACAAGTAAAGCCCTTTCATATGATACCCCACTCGACCTAGTAGCGAAAATTTGAAATTTGGCCCCCCCTATTTTGGCCCCCTTTATATTAATAATCATACTTTTTTCAAATTTTTTCTTGTGCAATTAAGTTGGGCAACTATATTCTAAAACTATTCCAAATTTCAGGTTGATAGCATAAGTGGTTGCTGAGATATAGAGGTGTGACAGACAGACGGACAGACAGACAGACAGACAGAGCGGCACCATAAGGGTTCCTTTTTTTTACCATTTTGGTATCGGAACCCTAAAAATGGACAGGGCCGAATTCAGTCAAAGTTTAAAATGTTTGTAGCTCTGTAGGTACTATATTTAAGGCTGATACTACCTAAATAACCTTGAGATTGAATAACTTCTTAACCACTTTTTTACATTATATAGGGCATTTTTCTAAACAGAAAAAAATCATAGTAATCTACAAGATATATGGCAAATGATGTGGTCACGCTCTAATTTAGATTTAATTAGTATAATTACAAAAAACAGTCTCAAAAGACACCTATCTTTTAATGGTTTTTCCGTTTGTTACTATTTTACTGATACATTTTTCATCATAAATATATGAAAATTTACAATATTTTTGCCAAACCAGTCTTATATGATAAACAGTTTTACATTTTGATACATAACATACAAAAAAAATATTTTTATACCATTCCCCCTCTAAAAAGATTCTTTTATTCACTGAAAGCAGTGAATAAAAAGCACTTTTAATCACTATTTGGTCTTTGAATTTAGAACACACCAATACATTCGACCTCCATCTCAATGGTATACAACCTCCTTAAATCTTTCTTTTTCTTGTACTCATTATATAGTATGCACATATTGAATGAAAGGGATTTAAATCAAGGCCATGACTCACTCGTGTCGCTCAGGATTCTAACACTTGAATCACTCGCTACGGTCGTGATTCAGTTGTTAGTTAGCCTTCAGTTGCTCATGATTTATCTCTGGCCCTCGATTTAAATCCGTCTTTTATTCACTAATTGCATTATAATTATACTATTCTCTCATTTTTGCGAATAGGGAATATGCATGTTTTTTTATATTAAAAATTGACAGGCATTAAATTAAATGATTTCCAAAATAATTTTTAATACCCCAATACACTTCAGACAAAATGGATAAATGTACACGAAAATGGATAAATGTACACCAAATTTGGGTAATTGGTTACCAAATTTATGCTGGTCAAAATTAGCCGGTTCGGTTAGGTTGTGTTAGGTTATCTTGCGACCACAACGCACGAGCCGAGCGAGCGAAGCGAGCGTGCCGCGAGCAAATTTGGTGATCATATAGTCATTTTGGTAAACAAAATTAGGTGAACATTTATTTGGTAAAAATTTACTCAAATTTAGTGGCACGTCAATACACAGCCTTAATGAAATAAACAGTTAAATAAAACTATTATTCGAATAACTATGAAACTAAAAAATATATAAGCCATCGAAGGTGTGTTTTCGTCTCTCTCTCTAGCAAAACGAAATTTAACACGGATGCTGCAAAACTTCTGTTGCCAGTAACTAAGTAATCTTGTCGGAAGTTCAGTATTTTATTCGGAAGAACACGCTCCTATTTGTTTGTTAAGCATTGACATGTGACGATTCTCTAAACGCCAATTCTCTTCTGAGCTAGCTCGTTCTATCATCGACCTCATCTCTGTTCTCAGGGCTAGATTGAGGTCAAGAGTAAGCCCATTGCAAATAAAAAAAACGCGCATTTCCCTATAGAGTGCTTGAGATAGGACTTATTGTATTGACTGGGCATTTTTTATTATTATTATTTATTTAATTCAAGATGACAGAGATCCATAAAATCATTAGTATAAACTTATTCTATGTTAGTAAACTATGTCATAAAAAATAAGGCAATAAATTATTCATCATTACTTCAAATCAGGGGGTATTTCTCTTAACCAACCATTTAAAAAGATTCTGCATTATAGGCAAGTCGTACTTTCCAACAACGGTTTTCAGGATGGAATTGGAGCTCGCCCTTACCTTACAAAGTAATGAGGCTGCTCTTTTACGCATTATCGCATAAAAGTCGTCTGTATGCGCCCCAGCAAACATGCCCGAGGCGCTACAAAAGCGGGGCAGCCCCAAAAACATCCTGAAGCCATTGTTGTACTGGACACGTAGGGCGCTGATGGTCTTTTGCGTATGGCTGGCCCACAGTAGATAGAATGATTCAAAAGGAAGGTTTATAATTATGTATAAAACATGCATAATATAGTAAAGAAACACCGATACGTTAGAGGTTTCTTATGTGATGTCGTAAATAAATATTTTTTTTGCGCTTGGATTGCAAACGCTGGCTGACCCCTACAAGATAGATTAAAATAAATTACAACTTACAGTATTGTACACCTTCAAAAGGTCTACAAAAAGACCGCGATGATATATGTCAGTTGATATGGGTATCAATATTCAGACCTAATAAGCTAAAATTACTAACACATTCGAGTGTCGTATTATTATATGAAATATTAACGTCTAAAGCCGCTTTCTGATATGGTCGAAATTGCATGACTTTGGTTTTATTAGAGTTTATTTCTAAATAGTGGTCCGTCATCCATTGATTTACGTTAGTCAAAATGTTTTGACCTTTTGATGTTAACTCAGAGGAGCCTTTGCAGGTTATTAAAATTGAAACGTCATCTGCGAATAAGGCACAGGGTTCATTAAAAGCGTCTGGCAAATTATTTATGTAGATGATGAACAAGCAGCATCCAAGGACTGTACCTTGAGGAATTGAATTTCACATGTACCAGGCCACTCAGAAAGAATTGCGAAAAATAGTTTTTATATATGGGAGACTGGCCGGTCAGAATCTTTTTCGAAAATATGATTACTTGTAAGTAAAAATATGTGTGTTCCATTTTCAAAATTTCCCTCCACATTTTTTGCGAGCCAATTCAAAGTATCGTGTCTTACTGAAAAATGGATCTGCGCCGGGAACATTTTAGAGCTATGATTTTTTTAGACTTCAAATGGCATTTATGGATGAAGGCCCCTCCAAGGCAACCGTGTATCGTTGGTATAACGAATTTAGGCGCGGTCGACCAACCTTGGGGGATGAAGAAAGAAGCGGTCGCCCTTTGACGGCTATTACGGAAGAAAACGTGCTAGTAGTGAAAAATTTAATCCAAGATAATAGGCGAATTACATATCAGGAGATTCAGCACATATTAAAGATTGGATCGGGAAGCGTTCACGAGATTCTACACGGGCATCTTCGCGTGAGGAGGATAGTATCGCGCTGGGTGCCGCACTACCTCACCGACGCTCAGAAGCAGGCCCGGGTGGAATGGTGCCGTGATATGCTGAACAAATTTGAAGCAGGCTCGTCTCGGCGTGTTTACGACATCGTAACAGGTGATGAGTCCTGGATTTATCAATACGATCCAGAAACCAAGCGCCAGTCGACAGTTTGGGTGTTTCAAAATGAACCAACGCCTACCAAAGTGAAGCGATCTCGAAGCGGGGGGAAGATTTTGATCGCCAGCTTTTTTAATTTGACTGGCCACTTGGCCTCAATTCCCTTACGAGATCAAAGAAGCATCAACGCCGAATGGTATACTACCAAATGTTTACCAGAAGTTTTTTCTGTTGTGAGCAACAAGCGACCAAACACAGGGCTCCGCGGACTACTGCTCCACCACGACAATGCGCCTGCACACACCGCGCTCAAAACGAGGGACTTCCTGGACAGCACACCAGTCAAACTCCTGGGTCACCCTCCTTACAGCCCTGATCTAGCACCGTGTGACTTCTTTTTATTTCCAAAAATAAAAAATCAGCTCAAGGGGATACAATTTTCGTCGCCGGAAGATGCGCTGGCTGCGTTCGAGCAGGCTGTAAACGAGGTGTCTACGGCGGACTGGAAAAAGTGTTTTGAAAACTGGTTCAGACGCATGAATCTTTGTATAGAGGCTGGTGGAGAGTACTTTGAAAAGATTTAATAAAAATATATGTACCTGTAGAACAATTTTTTTTAGTGTCGCAAATATTTCTGAGTGTCCCACGTATTGTACATCGGATCTTACATTGCAGATGAGGCCGGTTTTATAATTGAAATTTTGAATTTCGACATACTGCATTCGGTTACTTAGATAAGACACAAACCACTTATGGGTTGGACCGCGTACACCGATATCATAGAGCTTCTCTAGGAGAATATTGTATTGGACTTTGTCGTACGCCTTTGTCATGATTCGAGGAGGTTTATTTGAATAGATTGATTCTGTATTTATTTACGTCTCTTTGTATTCAAGTTACGAGTATAATGAAAAATGTCAAAAAAAATACCATTCTCCCCCCCCCCCCCTTATCTCAGAAGTTTGTGAAAGGAAAAACTTGAATTAATTACAGTTGACAGAAATTTATGTAAACATTTCATCAAAAATAAAACAATCGTTCTAAGTTTTTTAGAAATCTGCAAATAACCTTTACAAACAAATTTAGTTTTGCGGTTCTAAAAATAAACTTTACTGCTTCCAAAAATACAAAAAGTATATCGGCACCCTCGGCGCGCAAGTCCGACTCGCACTTAACCGGTTTTTTTGTTTTCATATTAGTACTCTTTCGATTGGCACTAGTTTAATCAGCGGTCGCTTAATTTTTTCCATAGTAAGGCTCCTTAGGGTACCTACTAGTATGCCAATTAGGTTGGATGATCTTTATTAAAAGGTGGGTAAATAAATAAACGTAAGTAATAATTACGTATGAAAGCTATCCAGAATTTAAAGTCCGTGTAGTGCCAGCAAAGAATAGCACCAACTCGTCTCTACATGTAGGTGTCGTAAGAGGCTGTAACTCTATGACCTTAGATACTTAAAAACCATTAAACAGCTGGCTGGGAGCTGAAAAATATCTTAGAAACGCATAAAAATTGAGAAATACTACAAAGTTAATGAAAATGGACATTAAGATAGGTTTAGGGATATGTTATTATATAAAAACATTGCTTAAAGCAGTTTAAAGTAGTATTCGCGATGGAGCAGATGGATATTGACTAGGGCCTACATTTATAGATAAGGACGTTGGTTGGCGTTTTCAATATTGGTTAAAGTCACGTCGATGGATGTAGATCTTGGTTGTATACGTCGCTCATAGAAATATGAACAGCAACAAAATGCTAAATTGCGCTTCTTGCGAGAGGTGAAATGAATTCATACAAGTTATCTTTGATGATCGTTGAAAACAAGTTTGCGAACGCTATTAAAGCCTTTGGTGATGGCTTTTCGGAGTTGTACCTAAAGCCATGTTAATAAACGTACTAGCATGTACTAAGAGTCTGGAACTTCTTATGTTGGACAGAGAGTTTTCATATTTCTGCAGGGCACAAATATGACAGTTATAAAACCACGAATGAAAACCCCAAATGAACGATGGGAATAACGCCTCATATGTCTTGTGGCAAAAGTGGGTTGCCAAGACTATACTGAATAAATAATTCTATCATACAAATACGCGCTAGACGTGTAAAGCAGAAATAAATTAGCAGTAATAGCAGTTATGCTATAAAAGTTCATGCAGATTATGGAGACTCTGAGGGACATGATTGTTCTACAGAACTCGGACAATATTTGGCTTCGGCCACCTTTTTATTTTATTAAACTGACACTTTAGGGCCGCAGCCTCGATTTCGGTCGGCTGTTGGTCCTGACTTGGAGAAATCCTCGTCTGTCCTACGGGACTCAAAATAAAAGACGACACAGATGTAAGTTGCTTCGATAGATCTTCTTATGTTTCTGTTTTCGCCATGGAGGTCAATATTTGGCTTCGGCCACCTTTTTAATTCATTAAATTGTCACTTTGGGGCCGCAGCCTCGATTTCGGTCGGCTGTTGGTTCCGACTTGGAGAAATCCTCGTCCACCGCTGGAATCACATTAGGCTTTTGCCTAACCCTGGCTTCGGCCTTTCACCAACAATGGGCTTCGGCTTATATCCCACTTGACCTACTAGCGAAAATTTGAAATTTGGCCCCCTGCTATTTGGGCCCCCTTTACATTAATAACCATAGTTTTTTTTTATTCTTTCATGTGCAATCAAGTTAAGCGACCATATTCTAAAACTATTCCAAATTTCAAGTCGATAGCATGAGTGGTTGCTAAGATATACAGGTGTGACAGACAGATGGACACAGACAAAGTCGCACCATAAAGGTTCCTTTTTCTTACCATTTTGGTATCGTGACCTCAAAAATGAGTCGCGGGGATGCGCGCGGAAGGTGGGAGAGGCGAGCGAATCGTTCATTGGCTCTCCGCCTGTCACCGATGCACAGAAAATAACCGTCACGGCCAAAGTTATTTTGCGCCCTGTATACCTACACCTACCTAGCTGCCCGAGTTGCGGAATCATATGAAATGGAGTTGGCAGAATGGATAATTGTAAGTACCTTATTGGTATCATAGTTACTGGTAGGTAGGTAAGACTTACCTCAGAGCTCCACTCATCTCCACGATTGGTGCATCTTATCACGAGGTTAGTTTTCGTTAGTTTTCGTTAAGACTGCACTCCGCGCACACTAGCGCCCTCATCAGAATTTAATTAATTTCTTTGAATTGGAGACCAAAATGAAAAATTTAAGAACGGCTAAGTGTTCTTTGTCAGCATAGCGTTATTTTAAACTATTACAATAAGCTTTATGTTATCTTGTTTATTCAAAATCCTTTGAACGGAACGCGGTGGCCACCAATTTCCGTTTTAAGGATTTTGAATAAACAAGATATCATAAAGCTAATTGTAATAGTTTAAAATAACGCTATCCTGACAAAGAACACTAAGCCGTTCTTCAATTTTTCATTTTGGTCTCCAATTCAAAGAAATTAATTAAATTCTGATGAGGGCGCTAGTGTGCGCGGAGTGCAGTCTTAATTCACTCTGTACTTTTGAGACACAGTTGCGCAATTTAATAGATTTCTTCTTATTCAGATTTTTCCTTTCAAAAACCTCGGAGATAAGGGGGGGGGGGGGGAATGGTATTTTTTAAATTTTTCATCATAACTGGAAAACTAAGAGTCGTAAAAAAATACAAAACTATGTTTTACAATGTATCTGTACTGTAAAATTATGTTATTACTTTATTGTCACAAGTGTAAAGACTAAAATATGTAATCTCCCGTTATCTTTATGAATAAATTATTTATTAAATTATTTATTATTTATCTTCTTCTTCAAACTGCAAAGATGCATCGCCGCAACACAAAAAACATGTCGATTTGTAATCAAAACTTGCTGGCTTTTGTGGTGTCTCACCGGCTGCAGTACGTTTTGCCGCAGCTTCAATTACTTTCGGATTCGTGTATGATTTCCGGCATTTTTTATGTAACTTAACTTTAGTTAAACTTTGTTTAGTTAAACTTAACTTTAGCTAAAATTGTAAAATTATTTAAGTATAAGTAAGTGACCAATAAATATGCCATACGATTAAATTAAATAAAGTTAAACTTTGGGATCTCAAAAATAATCCATCGAGTCTTATTTCACTTGATTCGTATAGTCTTTGCAAGCCTTTTTCGCCGACAAGCACTGTATCGAAACACAATGAACAATTGCATATTCTGCATTTTTCTGAACTTTCGTTTTCTTCCATCCTTTAAGTGAGTATCTAAGATTAAGTACCTTAAAGTTTTTAACAAAGTTTGTTCGCTAAAAGTAATATTGTTTTGCAAATAAGGTCACAATGCGCTAACGACTCCGCAATTAAAACAAATCTTCGTCCTGTGACGTGACGTTGCATGCATGCCCCCCCCGCCCCGCGCGCTCGCTCTCTCGATGTTTCCGCCGCCGCGCCGCCGCCGCCGCGCCCCGCGTATACCCCTCGCAACCCTTTGTTTTTTCGATCCGTGATTATAATGATTACTTAATGTTTTTAAGGTGGATTTTAATTTGGGATGATATTATTTGACCTTAAAGACAAGTCTACTTAGTTTTTCTAACTGCTATATTTTTTGCACTAGTTTTTTATTACCACTAAAATCGTTTTCAATTTCCATTTTGTTTTTTTGTTGGATTTAGTACACTATATGTTAAGGGACGCTAATGAAACAAAAAAATAGAAGCACTGATCTGATAGGATTTTTGCCATAGGTCTTATGCGACTTTAAGATTTACGTAAATTTTTTTTTTAGGTTTAATTGTTTTTCTTTTACAAATATAGGAGGATTATATACTTACAAAAAAGATATTAATAAAGGTAATCAAATGTAAAGTAAATAATGTTTATAGCATTTTTGCCCTTTTTTTGTGGAATTTATAATACCTTTATTATTATTTTTTTAAATCATGCGGTCGTAAATTTGGGTGGATTACTAATGAATTATTTTATAAACCAGCTAATAAAATTTTTGACGAAAAAAAAATGCTGATATGAATTTTTGTGGAATCTTCATACAGTGAAATAGTTTGGTTCTTAGGTGGCACTATGAACCGCGGTTGTTGGTGACCGCAGTATGTAAGATGGTACGATAAGCCTTATTTGTACATTCACCTTATTCTTTCTGATATCATCTTTCTCACAGTCCATCCATATTTTCTTCGGTCTTCCTCCTGCCACTCTAATTCCATTCACACTCTTTATATATTTACCACTCTATTTCACATGCTGGTCATCTATTCTCCAAATATATGCCACAATTCCAAACGCTTCCCTGTCAGTTTTTCAGGTATATGGCACCACTTTCCATATTTCTTTTACTATACTTATTTCTTATCTTGTCATCCATCTAATATTCGCATCTTCACTGCATGTAGGTACTCTTCTCTTATCCGTCTCATTTGTGGGTCAACAGTGTAATCCATTCAGGACCAGTCGGTCTTATCACAGTTTTAAAAACTTTTCCATTTAACGAAGTCTGAAGACTTTTAGAATAAACAAAATATTTTCAGTTTTGTGGTCTAAGTTACAACTGGTTTTGTGTTACCTATTTTATTAAAATGACATAATAGGTCTTTACCTATGAAATTGCCGTTTTGTATGGCGAATTTTAGGTAAACTCAATTTTCATTACTAAGATTTTTGCATTTTTCTTAGGAATTATAAATCCAATTTTTTAATTTTTTTAAGCACCATTGGAAAGACATTAAGCTAACAGAAGCTTAAATTTAATTTTCGAAAAATAATATCTGTAAAAAAATATAACAAATCTAATAATGAAATCGGACGTCATTTAAGATGAACAATTTTCGAACCTTTAATTTTATATATCAAACTAAAAATAAAAACTTTATTTTATGCGTAAATTGATAACCTTGAAGTCAACTTTTAAATATAAGACAAATGAAAAAAATAGCATTAGAATTATAGGAATTATGATCTCATTAATCTGTAAGAAAATTTTGCGCAATTTCATAGGTAAAGACCTATTATTTGTTCACAAACACACAAAAAGCGCCCTACGTAACGTGTGATCCATATACATATTTCTTTCATAAACATTCTAACTTCTTCCTTAACTTTTAAAAGAATCTTTCATCATAACCTAAATGTTCGGAACTTTCCCCTTGAAATAAAAATGTTTGTTACTTGCGGACCGTTATGTGATGTTAAGGGTTCTCATTCGTGGGCCCACTTGGAACCGGTCGTCTTTGCTAGGTAGATATGTATACTTGAAGAATTCCAATAAAAAGTCTTTGCGGTGACTTTCCTGCTTCTTTGGTTAGGTATTTCGTTTTCGTCGAGGAAAAGGATGAGAAAACTGTTCTTTAGTTGAGAGTTCAAACGTTTTATGAAATTATAAAACTCCAAGTTATAATCTTAATAAATTGTGAAGAAATCTCAAAAACTTCACAACCTTAGGCAGGTCTTAGCCTTGTACGGTTCTGAGAAGACACAGTTTCTAGTCTATCATGTAGTTTGGGCTGTCTGAGTGAAACGAGTTTTAGGCACACATGGACATTAGCGTGCACGAAGTATCAGTTTCGACATCATATTTTTACAAACACAAGTACGGCCCACGTTCAATTAACTCGCATATTTTCAAACAGCCGATTAATCATTCGATTATGCTACTGTTTTTTCATCACGTATGATATGAGATCCACAAGAATGTTTTGTAAGCAAACTGAGTCTTCCTGACTCTGTTTACAAAACGAAACAATGCTGATTTACGTGTCATACAGTTTACGAATCAAGACCACGTAATCAAAGTATTTAAAAATGATGCTATCGGAAAAGAACCAATTTTTTTTATATTCTTACGTATTATCTTGAAGCTTTGCCAATTAACTTTGCATAAGTTTTAAATTCAAACTCTACTGTGGTGTTTGTCTTTAAATATCAAAGGCGATAGGGACCCCAAGTTAATACTTAATAACCTTTCAAATCATAATCTTGTGGCAAAATACAACCTTTTTTAACGAAGTACGTTGAACTAAACTAACTTTGGGCTAAACACGGATTTGAAACTCGCTAAATGTTGAATATTTAAGCTGGAATTGTGAAAAGTTCGAATAAAAAAATAGGTTAGGTTAGGTTTTCAACAGCTTCAAATTGTTTATTACCCGTTTGAGAAGTGGATCTTGCTTCGAAAGGAACGTTAGTGTTTGAACCCGACTACTGAGAATTAAATGTTTCAAGTAGCATGTAATGTTTCTTTTTTACATCCATATCGTTTGCTATCATGAACTATTCAATTAAAAGTCAACAAAAATCATAATACTCTTATAATTATTTTTTTCGAATTCTCTATAATGTATAGGGGTAGTTTTGTCATGTGAATAAGACCATGAAACTAAACAAAATTCCCTAAATTACATACTAATTACGAAAAAAAAAATATCTTTGAATTTCCATAGAAAATGCTCTTTTAGTTGACACATGTTCTTAGGAGTTCAATTCTTTTTTCGTATCTCGACATATTTTTCTTGTGGAAAGTTCAGTTCAGTTTAATGGTCTTATAAACGTGCTAAAATTATATTCGCTATTTCATTTGGACCTTATATATTCCTAGAAGCTGCCGTATAATAATTCTGGCTATTATTTCGCGTTATCAGTCTAACATTGAAACCTTGTAATGTTGTTTAACGTCTGATAGAGCACGCTTTGATACGACTAGCTATAACGAAGATATTCACGTTACGTTCATTTTCAATTTGTAATATGATATTTTGCTTCAATCCTACATAGGAACACGTAGGTTAATTAATTTGCTTCCTATACCAACCGCACAAAACTACAAGATTTAGAAAGTTCTCGCGTAATTTAATCAATAGGAATCAATACAATATAAGGTCCTAATTACTTAGACCATGAAAGGGTTATAGTAAGGGTGATGAAGGACAAATTTCTATATGATTTGCTCATGTCTGCCTCTTTGACTGATGATAAGGAGCATCCTCTTAAAGATACAAAAAATATTGGCGGACATCCACACCCCTGCGTTTTTGAGGAATTCAGTTTAAACTATTTTGAAATTTGACAATGAAACGTACACCTGGCAGGCTATGACTATCTGATTAAATACAATGTATAAAACCCCAGAAAAATGTTCTGCCACCATAATAGCCCTGCGTCGTAAAGTTACAGCGCCTCAAAATGCAAAAATTCGATACTTCGTCCCGTAATAATGCAGAGCCCTGCATGTCTGCCTCTCCGATTTTCTACATCTTCATAAGTATTTTAAACAGGAGCCACAAAGGCAGACCAAAAAAACATTATTTAGTATCTTATTTTATTTTTTTTTGCTTTAACTCAAAAACGCAGCGACGCACAGAAAAACTTGTTAGGACCAAATCGATTCGTATTGAACTGATCTATCGTCCCTATTAATATGAATCATTTTCGACTTCTGCGCTTGAACTCTCACAGCTAGAGTTTTCGTACGACGTATAGTTACATCGGGGAGACATACGATCATACTTATCGTTAATACAGGTGAAACACATTACCCTCCCTTTGCGCTTCGCCGCTAAATATTAAATGAAATAAGAGAAATGACACTTGGGCTGCAACTGCGCTTCGGTAATTGAAATAAGAACAATAACAAAACCAGTGTAGAAATTTTTATGCTTGGTGTGCTACATATAAGATTTCGCATTAATACAACAAATCTAATATTCTATTTTCTGATTTTACTTTTAAACTTAGCTGTGGCCACGACGTCGTATGCGTGGGTTTGGGTTTCTATTGTAAAAACAACTGGGCCTGTTCGAACAGGTTTTTTATAATGCATTTGGCGTATTTCCGCGCAAAATTGCTATCGGGAAACCCCGTTTCAATCAGTGTAGTAACTAGTTTGTGAGTTATTGGTCCACTGACCTATAGACCAAAAAACTAAAATTAGGGAAATTCCCCTAATTCCCCGGTTTTTATCTGCCCCTTGCACATATTATATGGTATCTTTATTGACAAAGAAAGGCTTATATCTATTGATTTAAAGGAGCTATAACTTTAAAGGCTCTTCGCAACTAGCGCTAAATCTAAGAATTAACATACTTATAATCCACTTTTTCATTTATTTTAATGCTTACCAACTCATTTTGCAGCCATGACACTAAAACCAAAGTATATTTGACGGAAAGAATAACATTGTTATACAAACTTGTTTTTCTGACAGCTTTAGCCGATTGCTATTGACAATAATAATAATAATCATCATCACCATATCAGCCGAAAGACGTCCACTGCTGGACGTAGGCCTCCCCTAAAGATCTCCATGACGACCGGTCCTGCGCTGCTCGCATCCAGCGGCTTCCCGCGACCTTGACCAGATCGTCGGTCAACCTTGTGGGGGGCCTGCCTACGCTTCGTTTCGTAATAATAATTATACCTTTTTGTGAAAGCCAAATAATAAATTCGATTAGTGTTTTTTCTGCGATGCGCGTGAAGACAGACAGACAATATTTAAAAAACCGGTCAATTGCGAGTTGAACTCGCGCGTCAATAAAGTTGGATAATTTAATTTTAAAATTATTTCTAATTTAAAGTAAATAGCATGAGTGGTTGCTGATATTAATAGGTGTGACAAACAGACAGACAGAAGAAGTAAACCCTTGAGATGTCTATTTACATACATACATACATAACATCACGCCTCTCTCCCGTCGGGGTAGGCAGAGACCACAGTCCTCCACCTGCTACGATCTTGACATACTTCCCTTGCTTCCTGTACTTTAATCAATCCTTTCATACATGCGTGTATGTCTATTTATAGTCTACTAAAATTTGAAAGTCTTGTAAAATTTAATTAATCCGTCATTTCGAATAATATTGTAACGTACAGACACGGTTTTTGTATAGATTTTTATTATAATTATATATAGCATTGATAATTAGGAATTTCATATAAAATTATAGTATAATTAAAAATAGTGTATTGTAATATTTTTGAGTAATATAAAACAACCATAATTAAAAAAGTATTGTGTTACCCTAAGCGAAGAATGGAAATATCCTAAAAATATTGGTAAGTATGTAGGCCTTGTCCTGTGTGGTGCCGGCGAAGAATCGACCGCGACAGCAGAGAGTACAGATCATTTTTCGTTGCTTAGCAAATAAAAAATTAAAAAGTGCGTTTTAAACAAAATAATCTCGGTGGAAGTTATACCAGTGCAAAGCTAACATTTAGTGTAATATGGATCTGTAATTTTTTTAAACAAAAATGTGAGAAAAGTGAACTAAAACACGAAATATTAAGTAAACAAATTAGCATTAAATTATTGTGACGGTGCCCGCAAACGACGACGATTGACCTTGGAGCAAGCCGTACTTGCGCCTTTCACTTGTCGTCGATACAATATTAGATTACCTCTTCTAATTTGGCCTTACTGAACAAGAGCTCGGTGGTCTAGTGGCGTAAATGAGCAACTTTATAAACGGCACGTGTAAAAAGTCGGAAGTTCGATCCTAGCACAAAGAAAAATTTTGTCTTTTTTTCTTTATGTTTTATTATTTTAAGAAGCGCCTACTAAACACAAACAACAATCGAAAAGTACAAGTAAGGAATAGTAATACAAAAAATATATTAGCAACATGAGGAATTGCATGGCCTGCAATACTCACATCCCTATATCTGAAACTTTAGGCTGCTCAAAATGCCAGGCTTTTTACCATTATGAATGCGTGAATATAACGTCAGAGTTCTTCAGAGCACATCGACAAGAACTTGATCTATCTTGGACTTGCCCAGAATGCAAAAGAATTACGCGACGAATTCTAAAAGACGATACACCAGCTTCTCCACAACATTTCCCAACTACAAGCCCAACTAAAATACAGCAGGATGAGCATGAACACACAATCACGTCCATATACGATACGTCTGATGAACGAAGTTTTTTAGGTGAAACGATCAACCATAACCGATCAGTACAAGCAGGAAACGACTTGGAAGAAATTGATTGCTCAAAACAAATGGAAAGCATAAATCTAGATCGTTTGAGCAGAATCTTGGATATAAAATTCGAAAAAAATAAGTCATCGATCATTAACGAATTAAAGAAAACTATACAAAATGAAATCGAAAGCGCAATCAAGATGCTCAGATTTGAAATTAAAAATAATACAGAAACGTTGTTTAAAGAACAAAAACAGATTAAAGCTGATATACAGGAACTTAACACCAAAATTCACAAATTGGAATCGGAATGTACAAAAATAAAGCAAGAATGTGACAACCTGAAAAAACAAGCGAAGAACCCGACCGGAGTAGAATCATCGTTATATATACGCAATAGAACCTTAGTGATTTATGGATTAAATGAAAATTATTGGGAGGACGAACATGAACTTCACAAACAAGTAATCAATATTTTCTATGATATTTTACATGTCGACCTAAGTGGTTATATTGAAGAATTAACTAGAATAGGGAAGAATAGCAACCGAAGACCTATCAAAATAGAATTAATAAGTAAGAGAATGGTAACATACCTTCTGAACAATGCACATTATTTTAAAAATACGGGTTTTGCTATCTCTGAATTTCTCAATGAAGAACAACTTCAACAAAGACAAACTCTACGCCAAAACCTACAAGCCGCGCGTAAAAGTGGGAAACGAGCTTATATAAAAAATAATACTCTTATAGTAGAAGGAAAAGAAGTCCCTTATCATAGCCTACTTAACTCGGAGAAAGAAAAAAATAATAAAAAGAAAAATCATAGCTTTCTCGAACCCATCATAAATGCCACCAAAAGCGAAGATATGGGAGAAAAAGACTCAACGTTAACATCAAGACCAAACATGTCAAAAACCTTTCGTTCGGGATATACAAATGCCTAAGAAATTCAAAATTTTAAGTCTAAATATATGCAGCATTCTCAACAAAACCCACTTGTTAGAAGAAATATTAGATGATCAACCAGAAATTCAAGCATTATGCATGTCTGAAACGTGGTTGAACGATAACAAATTAGAATTGCTAAGAGTTGAAGGATATAACGTAGCATCAGAGTTCACTAGAAAAAAATATAATGGAGGCGGTGTGTGTATTCTGTTGAGGAATAGTATAGATTACTGTGAACGTGAAGACCTTACCAATATGTCTATAGAATACATAATAGAATTGTGTGCTATAGAAATACCTAAATCAAATCTTGTTCTAATTACAATGTACTGGCCTAATAGTAACAGGGAAGTAGAAACTTTTTATGACCGATTGGAAAGAATTCTTAAACATTTAACAACTAAAGATAAAATGAAAAATATTGTTATTGCGGGTGATCTAAATATTGATTTCCTTTCAAACGCCAAATCTACTACAGCTATAAAAAATTTGTTATTATCATACAATTTCTATCAAAATGTCCAAGAAGCAACTCACATAACCAAGACTAGTGCAAAATGTATAGATATACTCCTTACAAATTTTCAAAACAAAAATAATAGCACCTCTATAGTTGAATATGGTCTTTCAGATCATAGAGCTATAATATTTTCAATGCCAGTTGTAGGCAAGGAACATCAGATGACATGGAAAACGGAAATGAGAATATTTAATAAGAATAATATTGAAAATTTTATAACTGAACTGCAAACTATAAATTGGAATAACGTTTTCAATGAAAATAATAATATTAACGATAATTATGGCGTATTTCAAAGTACTTTAACCGAAATACTGAATAAATGTATACCCAAGAAAATAATAAAAATAAAACCTAACTTAAAAATCCGTTGGATGACAAAGGGTATAAAAAAATCTTGCCTTCATAAACGATTACTAAAACTACTTACATCCCAAACTGATGACGAAATTATTAGAAAACATTACAAAAATAACGAAAAAGTCCTTAAAAAAGTTATACAAAATTCAAGAAGAATAAACAATAAAAATAGAATAAAAATCGCTACTAACAAAATAAAAACTACATGGCAAATAACTAAAGAAGAAACAAATAAAACACAGCCAAAAACTATAAGTAACATTAAACTACGAACTGAAGACACTATCACAGAAAATCCAAACGCAGTAACAAAAGCTTTTAATATTTTTTTTACTTCTGTCGGTATTGCTAACAACCATTTACCCCATATATTATCCGAACATCGAGTGATAGAACCCATCGAAAATACATTTTACCTACGTCCAGTTGATCCAAAAGAAATTACTACAATTATACTAAATTTAAAAAATAAAAATAGCTTCGGCGTTGACGAATTACCACCATCGTTGTTGAAAAAATGTGCTAAAGAACTAACACAACCTTTCGTATTGCTAATAAATCAATCCTTTATTGAAGGTACATTTCCAGACCAGCTAAAGACATCGAAAATAAAGCCTTTTTTCAAAAAGGGAGACAAAACAGATCCCAGCAACTATCGCCCTATTGCTTTGCTACCAGCAGCCTCTAAAATATTCGAATCGGCAATGTCACGACGTGTTTATTCTTTCTGCGAGAAATATAATGTGTTCAACGATAGCCAAAACGGTTTTAGGAAGAATAAATCAACGACTCTGGCACTATATAAATATGTTCAAGCAGCTTTAGACATAATAAATGATAAGCAACATGCAGTAGGAATTTTACTCGACTTGAGCAAAGCATATGATCGGGTTAGTTACGAAATACTTTTGGAAAAATTGTACGGCATAGGCATCAGGGGAATAGCCTATGAATGGTTTAAATCTTACCTAAAAAGACGCGAGCAATATGTCGAGGTTACTTACCACGATCACCATACCGGGACCATACAGAACGTTAAATCAGAGAAGATAAGTATGAAAAACTCAATACCTCAAGGCAGTGTACTCGGTTGTTTATTATTTTTAATTTATATAAACGATTTACCTAAAATGATTAACGACACTAACGTTCTTTTTGCAGATGACCTTTCTATTTTAATCTCTTGTAGTAATTGTATAGAACTGAAGGACAAATTAGATGATTTACTGCAGAGAGTCACATATTGGTTGAATATTCACAAATTGGAACTAAACCTTAAAAAAACTAAATTAATTCAATTTGGGCCCCATCAAAGAAATTCACTTCAAATATCTTACACCTTCAACAACTTTAAAATAGACTGCGTGGATACAGCTACACTACTAGGGTTAGAATTAGATACAAACCTAAATTGGAAAAATCATATTAAAAAAATAGCAACTAAATTATCAAAATTCTCTTATGCACTTTTGAAATTAAAAAAAGCAACTGATTTTAAAACCTCGCTCATAGCTTATTATGCATATGTTCATTCAAGGCTCAGTTACGGGGTGATCATCTGGGGAAACAGTACTGATGCGCAGGATCTATTCATTTTACAAAAAAAATGTGTGCGAATACTTACAAACATAGACCAAATGACTAGTTGCAGGCCTTATTTTAAAGAGCATAACATACTGACGCTTACTTCTATTTATATTTTAGAAATTTGTAAATTTGTAAGGAAAAATATTGATCAATATACATACAAGAAAGAAAACCGGAGACTTCCTGAAAAGAGCAAAGAGCTCCAACCACCCTCTTCAAAGCTAAAACTCTTTGACTCTGGGCCTCTAGCAATGTCAATTAAAATATATAACAATATACCCTTACATATAAGAAATGAAGAAAAAGAAGTCACATTTGTTAGATGTTTGAAAAGCTATCTAGTCCAAAACTGTTTTTATAATCTAAAGGAATTTTTTGAAGATAAAATTTAAATATTAGTAAAACATTAATAAATAAATATACAAAAAACCTTTCCTGATACTAATAGGCAATCATAATTGTGAATATAATTATGATATGAAAATATTTTACTAATACTTATACTAATATTTTAATAATAATGTAGGAAGGAACTGAGTTAATATTAATAATTTTATAAAAATAATTGAAATTAATTATTCAGAACGTAATGTTACAGTTACGAGTAAGTCTGTATACTAAAATTGTCTAATATGTTATTTTGTGTTATTGTTTTTTGTAAGTGTTATTGTGGTTATTGTCATGCTACCACGTAACTATTGTAAAAATAATTGTATTTTGAAATGTCGATTCCAAAAATTGCAGTGCCCTTCCAGGGTCCATATTGTGTTCTGTATAATTGTTATTTTCCATCTATGTACCATATGGAAGCAATAAATAATTGAAATTGAAGAATAGTACCAACCCATACATACCCGTGGGTGTCGTAAGAGGCGACTAAGGGTTAACAGGAGGATGGGCAGCAGCATCCTCCTTTGCATCTTACATCTTACTTACTGCGGTCACCTACAACCGCGGTCCATGGTGCCAGCCGTAACGCTGACAAGCGACATGACTATGGTACTTCCCCTCCACATTTTTCCAGCATAAGCTAGAATTCTGGAGGGAGCTCCCTGTCCAGTAGTGGACGTTTTTTTCATGGGATGTTATGATGATGATGATAGCATTGATAATTAGGAATTTCATATAAAATTATAGTATAATTAAAAATAATGTATTGTAATATTTTTGAATAATATAAAACAACCATAATTAAAGAAAGTATTGTGTTACCCTAAGCAAAGAATGGAAATATTCTAAAAATATTGGTAAGTATGTAGGCTAATCATACAGATTGTTTTGCCATAAACTATCAGACGATAATTGGTATTATTACCTACATAGCTTTAAGAGCATCCAAATAGGAAAAAAACCTATGAATTACCGAGCGACAACAATAAATTGCTACATAAAAAAAACATTGCCCATGACAAAAAAAAAACATTGACATACTTTTATTTTGTTTGAATTATTTTTATTTTATTTCCAATATTATTGACGATCACATTATTCATTGACATCTGAACAATCTATGTAATTTTGAATTTTATAATATGAAATAAAGAAATTTAATCTAATCTAATCATGAATGATCTCTGGTTTCGGGAGTTTGTAGCGTATCGCTTGTTTAGCTTATACTGGATTTGTTTTGTTTGCTCACAATAAGTATGAAAATATAGCATCTGGAAATGTATTTAAATACTTAGGAGCGAGTTGATTCATAAATAAACAATGTGTCTGATAACCTAACCTAACCATGAAACTGAACAACTTTTCAAAAGAACAAAAAAAAATATCACAGTTACAAACTACGAGTACATCTGCTGACAGCACGTTTTGTATGTGAGTGCGAAAGATTTTTTTGGATTTCAACCTAGGTATGTTCCTTGGAAAAAGTTATTCAGTTTCAAGGTCAGAATCTACCGTTTAAGTTTGGAAAGTCGGTCACCAAACACATTGTATAATATTTTAAACCTGCTAAAGTGACATTAAAATTATGATTACCAACTTATGTATTCAAAAGAGTTTTACTAAGCAGCACAAAAAGTAACAATTGAAAGAAAAACTTACGTGTCATAAGAGACAGTCGTCGGAACTACCACAGTCATTTTGGCTGCAACAACCTCAAATTCTAAAACTTGAAATTCAAAAATCAAATGCGAATAAAGTCGTGCGCCGCGCGCGTGCTTCGTTTGCTCACTGCGAAATTGCGCGTCTTGCTTGCGCGTGCGCTTGGTGAGGTACGGAGCAACAAACTCGGTCGATAGTGACGTAAGCTAGCATCCGAATCCGACTATCCGAGTCACTATTCCGGTACCCAAGACACATTGACAAGAAAAAGTGAAATTGATGCGGATGCAATGATAGACTAGATTATAGACACGAACGAGAATTAGTTTTGAATGAAAGTGGGTTAATTTCTGTTACAATACTGTATTACTTCATGTGGAGGCTCATACAAAATCTCCTTATTTTTTTATTTTTTTTAAATCTTTGTTTAAGGAGTTTTGTCATGCAATGACTATGCCACTCCATTGTGCTTCCACAAATTACACAAACATTATACAATAATTCTACTTATAACTAGCATTGCCTTCTGCGGATTCCCACTAAAACTAGTTTATACAAATAGCAACTTCAGATAGTGGGGCCGCCAGGACACAAATTAACAGCACCAATTTGTAAAAAATCGTTTTCAGCAAATCGCTCCATCCATTGCACTCTCCAGTCTTCGTTTCGTACACATTCCCTCATTATGTGAGTCACATCTTCTACCACTTCACATTCTGCACATTTAGGGGATTCAGCCTTTCCCATAAGATATGCAAATTTATTAAGAGGGATGTGTCCGAAAGAGCTGTTCTAAAAGTAGGTAACTTCCGTCAATTTCTTTATCGCACCACACAATTACTCAATGAATGTGATGTTGTGTTCGTCCGTCAGTCGTTTATACTACACACTTTGAAACACTCGCTCACACCCTATGCCACCATCAACAGACGAGCAGATAAAATCTGTCCAAGTGAATTATTTCACACAGCTCACTCGCACAGACTTTTCTTTTTCCTCGGTAGTTATTTGTACAATAGAATCTATTCTAGTAAACACTTCCTTCAGATTTATCCTATGAGCAAAAATACTTGCAAGCAGACCATACATAGCTGGTTAAAAACAAAATCTTCTGACGAAACGGAAAGTTTTAAAGCTGTAATTAGTTAAATTATTTAAGATATTAATTGTCAATTTGTCAATTTTATTAAGTTTAAAAAAATCAAAATAATTTTATTGTTAATTTTTACTTATTTATTTATAAACTTTGGGACTGTATTGCTTAGGAATAGATTATGATACCTAAGATACAAATACCTGTATCTCATTTTACATTATTTAGGTGATACTAATATTTTTGTATTTAAGTTTTACTTATTTTAAGCTTAATTTTTATTTGAAATAAATTTAATTTAAGGTAATCTGCAGATTATCTGGCCGAGTTCGTTAAAGAGGAAAAAAATGCTTTAATTTTTACTTGAACTAGATAATCTGCAGATTTACTAGGTAATCCACAGACTAACGACCAAGCATATCGATTACTAGCTGTGCCCGCGGCTTCGCCCGCGTGATATTCAGACAATGTGCAGTCTCTCCCTTTCCCCCTCCCTCTCCCCCTCCCTCTCCCCCTCCCTCGACCCCTCCTTCACCCTCTCCCACTCCCTCTCTCTCTACCTCCATCCCACTCCCTCTCCTTCTCCTTCTCCCTCTCACTATCCCTATCCCTGCCCCTAACCCTACCCCTATCCTTAACGCCGTCTTAACCGCTATCCCTATCCTGACACCCATATTGATTTTTAGACATTTTAACCCTATCGCACCCCAACCCCATCCCCAGGGGATGATGGTATTTCTCGTCCACCACCTTAGATTTCTAAATTGTTTTAGTTTTCGTAATCAGCGACTCGATAAACAAAAGATACCCATATTGGTTTTTAGACTATTTCGCCCCATTTCCCTCTTTAAGGGGTTGAATTTGGGGTGGAATTTCAATAACAAAGATGTATGTTTCACAGAATTACAACCCTAATGCCTAAATAATAAATTTAGTGGATATTACTTTGAAATGACGGAGTTTCAACTTCATCCCCCTTTTCACCACTTAGGGTGTAAAATTTTCAAAAAGTAAAACTTAATTTTTGGTCATCAGTCTAAATAAAAATTTTGAAGATCCTTACTTTTAAACTGACGGACTTTCATACAAACTTTCATCCCTTATTTCACCCCCTTAGGGGATGAATTTTGGAAAATTCTAAAACATGTACTTTTTTATTTTTTACCGAAAGCTTAAATACAAATTTCTATAATTCTACCTTTAAAACTGAAAGACTTATAGACCAACATACGGAAAAAAAAATCATCTTCTTTTTCACCCCCTTGCAGGGTGATTTTTAAGAAATGCTTAAACACGTGTTTCTTCATTTTTTACCAAAAGCTTAAATTCAAATTTGTGTAAATCTAGCTCAAGAAACAAAGGACTTTCATATAAACTTTCATTCCTTATTTCACCCCCTTGGGAGATGAATTTTCCAAAATCCTTTCTTAGTGGGTGGTTTTAACGTGCATAGAACCTGTGTACAAAATTTCGAATCTGTATCTATAGCGGTTACGGCTCGGCGTTGATGAATCAGTCAGTCAGTCAGTCAGGACATGCTCTTTTATATATTAAGATATGGTGTACAATCCATTAATATGCAGCTAAACTAGATAAAGTGCATGGTGAGATGGGACTTTTGTGCTCCGTGCTTTACAGACCAGTTGTTAAAGCACTGTAATAGTGAAGCTTCGTCTCAAAACATGATGCAATTGCTCTCTTGTTAATTAGGCCCTTCCACCTTTGCCTACTATACTCGCAGTCTGACCGCAACCGCTGCACCACGCCTTAGGGAGGTTGGGGAGTGGGAAGGAAAGAGCAAGAACTGACACGAATAATTGACACGAAGAAGAATTGCAGTTTAACTAGGTAAGGTGCAAAATATCAGACTTCGATTGTACCAAGAAATCTGCAGATTACCTGGTTGATGTGCACATTATAGTATCCTGGATTTTAACGATAGAAAATATGTAAACACACAGATGTTTAAGGGAATTGAAACAAAATCATTAACCAGTACATAAGACATGGTATGATAACAGTCATTGGATACGGCACAGATACGGTATTTGATTGGTAGCCGCAGTGTACAATGGTTAGTTCTTATTTGTTTGGAAATTATCAAAATATTGGTAAAAAAAAAAAAAAAAAAATTCCGATTATTCTAAAATCTGCACAGAAGTAGCTAAATAACTTCTTAATAACAACCTATTTTGGCAGTGATTCAAGTTTCTATAATCATCTTAAACCAAGTTTTTTTCAAAAGGCACGGACTAAGTGCCGCTGTCGTGGCGACGAATTTTTTTTAATTTCTATCTCCCAGAATAAGTACACTCAGCTGGTCATCCTGTGATAACAAGTGATCACGATATTTTGTAAATATAATATGACAACTTCTCAGGTTGAAGACTTTAAACAAAGGGTTATTTTTATATCTGTGCATTTTTAGGGTTCCGATACCAAAATGGTAAAAAAAAGGAACCCTTATAGTGCCGCTCTGTCTGTCTGTCTGTCTGTCTGTCCGTCTGTCTGTCACACCTCTATATCTCAGCAACCACTTATGCTATCAACCTGAAATTTGGAATAGTTTTAGAATATAGTTGCCCAACTTAATTGCACAAGAAAAAATTTTGAAAAAAGTATGATTATTAATATAAAGGGGGCCAAAATAGGGGGGGCCAAATTCAAATTGTCGCTACTAGGTCGAGTGGGGTATCATATGAAAGGGCTTTACTTTTACATTTTAAAATATATTTTTGTATTTTTTTAAATTTCTTAGTTTTAAAGTTATGATGAAAAATGTCAAGAAAAATACCATTCCCCCCCCCCCCTTATCTCCGAAGTTTGAGAAAGGAAAAATCTGAATTAATTACAGTTGACAGAAGTTTATATAAACTTTACAGCAAAAATAAAACGATCTTTCTAAGTTGCACAGTTTTTCAGAAATCTGCAAAAAACCTTTACAAACAAATTTAGTTTTGCGGTCCTGAAAATGGACTTTATTGCTTCCAAAAATACTATAGGTATATCGGAACCCTCGGCGCGCGAGTCCGACTCGCACTTGACCGGTTTTTTTTGCAAGTTATTCAAACAACATTTCCGCAAAAAATATCAATTTTCAGAAATCAAGCCTAAAACTACCGGTCAAGTGCGAGTCAGACTCGCGCGCCGAGGGTTCCGATATATCTTTAGTATTTTTGGAAGCAATAAAGTCCATTTTCAGGACCGCAAAACTAAATTTGTTTGTAAAGGTTTTTTGCAGATTTCTGAAAAACTGTGCAACTTAGAAAGATTATTTTATTTTTGCTGTAAAGTTTACATAAACTTCTATCAACTGTAATTAATTCAGATTTTTCCATACTCAAACTTCGGAGATAAGGGGGGGGGGGATTGGTAATTTTTTGTCATTTTTCATCATAACTTGAAAACTAAGAAACTTAAAACAAATCAAAAATATATTTTAAAATGTACAAGTAAAGCCCTTTTATATGATACCCCACTCGACCTAGTAGCGATAATTTGAAATTTGGCCCCCCCTATTTTGGCCCCCTTTACATTAATAATCATACTTTTTTCAAAATTTTTTCATGTGCAATTAAGTTGGGCAACTATATTTTAAAACTATTCCAAATTTCAGGTCGATAGCATAAGTGGTTGCTGAGATATAGAGGTGTGACAGACAGACGGACAGACAGACAGAGCGGCACCATAAGAGTTCCTCTTTTACCATTTTGGTATTGGAACCCTAAAAAAGGAAAGAAGTATAGGCCATTGATCTAGTACACCACCGCTATGTGGCACTTTAGGTGATAGAACTGTAACATAAGATGCAGGCGTCCCTTTCTAATAGGGTGACCACACTATTATGTAAGAACACAGGACAAGTACTTTAAATTATCGGGGTTTTTGAGAGAGATTTCAAAATGGGTCCCATGGGGAAAGTTGATGCAATACTGAGTTACCCCCTTGAAGGATAACGGTGACCGACCTTACACTCTGTACCTATAATAAAATCTAAACTTTGTGAATCTGTATTGTGGTCTCAAGAAAGGTAATAGAACCTAGGTAATTAGAAGCCTTCAATCACTCACAAACTACTAAACTGATTCAAAGTGGGTTTTCGTATTCAGCTTTTTTTTATGAAGCATATAGATAGGCTTTGTTTCATTGCAGTCGGTTCACTCAAATAGAAGATATGCGAGTACAAAGTTTTAAATTGTTCAGTTGTTTACATATACAGGGTGATTGGAAATTCGACGTATTCCTGAAAGGGGGTTGTTCTGCAACTCATATGGAGCAAATATGCCCATAGAACCGGTGATCGAAAATCAGTGGCTGCGGAGTCATCCGAAGATCAGGTATCTTGACGAAAATTCCCGCCTTACTACATTAAAAGGCAAAATGTGAAAAAAGTATACCACTCTGTATAATAAATGTATACTTTTGTGATATAGGATAAATGATTTAATAATTGGAACATAATTTATGCCTTATAATTATGATAAATACCGGAGAAAATAAATCCTAAACAAAAAGTAGTGTTAAAAAAATTCTAAATATTTTTATGTCCAAGGGAATATTTCCAAAAGTCATACAAACACTTGACGTACAAACTACAAAAATAAGTTTCTCTGCTTGGAAATAAATGAGCCGAAAGTGCGCTGCGGCACTATTTCTGGTCGGATTCATTTTTCTGGTTGCGTGTGAAAGTAATGGTTATAAAGAAAATAAATAAAGACAAAATACCTTATAACACTTTTAAGCGATAAAAATATATTTTTTTTTATCCAAGGATAACAATTTTGGAACGTACTTTCTTCATTATCGGGGTACTGGACACATCTGAGTAGGCTACGGAAAGAAATAGTAGTTTATACAACTGTTAAGTAAAGATAGTCATTATAACAGAAATACTAGTTTGTGACATGAGGCACAGCCGAATATCAAGAACGACGCGCAAATTTTAACGATGCGGAAAACGAGAACGGATGTTCGAAAACGGCTTCGAGCATGCATACGCCACCAAGGCTCTCACTTCGAGCAAGATTTGTAAAACTGTATGATAATTTTGATAATTAGTTTTTTTTTTGTAGGCACTAAAGTAAAGTTTATTAAAATTTTCCAATTTTTTTGTTTACTTTCTACATAAGCACCACACTTGCACTCAATCAGAAAGATGAATCCGACTAAAAATTTGTGCCGCAGCGCACCATTGGCAAATTTTTTTCTAAGTGCCCCTATAAAATTACAAGATTCATAGCTTTTTGAAAAGCTTATGAAACGAGAAACTTATTTTTGTAGTTTCTACGTCAAGTGTGTGTATGACTTTTGGAGATATTGCCTTCAACGAAAAAGTCTTTTGTTTCTCTTTAGCACTATTTTTTGTTTAGAACTTATTGTCTTTGGTATTTATCTGAGTTATAAGGCATAAATTATGTTGTAATTAATGACATATTTATCCTCTATCAGAAAAGTATAATTTTATTGCACAGGGTGGTGTAATTTTTTTACATTCAGCCTTTTAATGTAGTAAAGCGGGAGTTTTCATCAAAATACCATGATACTGAAGAAAGTACCTTTCAAAAAAGTTGTCCCTTCATGAAAAATATTATTTTTTTTTGCCGTAAAACGTACTAAAGCACTTTGTCTTTACTTATTCTCTTCATTAACATCACTTTAACACGCAATTAGTAAAATTTATCCGACCAGAAAATAGTGTCGCAGCGCACTTTCGGTTAATTTTTTTCTGAGCGCTACAAATAAATTGCAAAATTTATAGCTTTTTAGAAAGCTTATAAAACGAGGAACTTATTTTTGTAGTTTGTACGTCAAGTGTATGTATGACTTTTGGAAATATTCCCCTCGACATACAAATATTTAGATTTTTTTTAACACTACTTGTTGTTTAGAACTTATTTACTTCGGAATTTATCAGAGTTACAAGGCATAAATTAGATTCTAATTAATAATTCATTTATCCTCTATCTAAAAAGTATAAATTTATTTCACAGGGTGGTGTACCATATTCACAATTTGCCTTTTAATGTAGTAAGGTGGGAGTTTTCATCAAGATACCTGATCTTCAGATGACTCCGCAGCCACTGATTTTCGACCACCGGTTCCATGGGCAAATTTGCTCCACATGAGTTGCAGAACAACCCCCTTTTAGGAATACGTCGAATTTCCAATCATCCTGTATATACCGTAAAAGTCCAAACTCCACGCGAACGAAGTAGTAGGCGTAGCTAGTTTGTATACTAATTATTAAATTTTGTAGTAATAAAATAAACAAGTTTTATTGTAAATTACGTACAGGGTGTTAGGGACGGTCTTCCGAAAACTGAAGAGCCATGATCAGTCAAACAGTAAAACTTTCAGAAAACGAAAAATAAATCAACCAATATGAAATATTGTTTCCACGGCTAAGTTTTCTAGTTGTTTAATGACATTTATTTTTTTAAATGAAGTAATTGTGTTATTATAAAGTTCACATTGGTGAATTATGAATGGTTGAACATGAACTCCTATAGATGTTGTTATACTATATTTTATCAATGAACATTATGCTCCGCTGTCTATTAACATCTGTTTAAGTTTTCCATTTATAACAGGTGTTGTACATTCCTTGCAGCTGATATTTACGTAATTGCTCTGCTTTTCTTTTTCTCTATCAACCCTTTGCTTTGTCCAAAAGTTCTCAGCTCAATGCCCTTCTTTCATGCAAAATGTACAGTTTTTTGATTTTGTATTCATGTTGGGTGGTATTTTTTTTTCTCCCATCTTTATAGCCGGTAATTTAGTAGATGGTAGATAATTAAGCTTTGAACCGTTATTTGAAGCACTGGTATGACACTCTCGTTATAAGTGTCCGACTCAATTACAGCGATGACACCGCTTCAATTCAGTCATAATCCTTGGCTTTTTTGATGAAGATGGTAAAAAGTCGGTATTAATATATTAGTTTGGTGAGCACCCATTTATCGCCGATGTTAATGAATTGATTGATTTTCAAAATGAAATGTTGCTAAACATTCTCGGGTTTCAGTTAAGATTCTAATCCATACATCCTTATTGCTTGGCCGCAACGGGGACTTACCTTTATCTATGAGAGATTTTTCATTTAATACATCAAAAACTCTATATATTGTTCTGATGTATTCGGTACTTGCTTCACTGTTCTCAAATGTATCGTTATCACTTACTCTTAAGAAGTCAATAGCATTTGCTACCGAAGAACTCAAAGTCTGGGCTGCCAATTTGACTCATTTTTTTTTCCTATTGATATGAGCAGCATTTAGTTTGTTTGCAAGTCGTAGGCCGTCTTCTTCTTGCAAGGCATGTAATGTTTTAAGGAAACCAAAATCAATGGGCCCATTTCCAGATGTAATTCTACAAAATTTTATCATGTGAGCTGGATCGAAAATACAGTGAATTTTGATGTCTTTGTTCGGATGTTCAAAACTCGTAATCATATCCGGGTGATTAAAGCTACAACCCAAATTTTCATATGTGGCAACGTTAGCAGTTCCATCACATGAAAGACTTTTGACAGAGATTCCAGTGTCAAATAACACTTAACATTTTTGTTTTTGTCATAAACTTCTTCGGATTTAATAGACATTGCATCAAATATTAGATAAATATTTTCCAGATTATTTTTGGACACTGATAATTTTAAGTACTCGAATACTTCACTTATGAATCCTACTAACATCTAGTCAACTAGCATCTTGCGTAGGGTTGCCAGATGTGGCAGTTTTGTATAATTTCTGAGAAACAAATACGCTTTCGAAGAATAAAAGTATAAAGATTATGCGAATTGGTTTAGCTCCTCAGAATATTGTACACCTTTGTTGCTTTTATCGTAATTGCTTATGTATTTCTGGAAAATTATTCTTAATCATGTGTTCTGCCTTATCGTGATTCCTGTTTTTTTTTTCATAATACAGATTAAATACAGATCCAACACAAGCTTTAAATTTTTCAACTTAACATCAGGCCTCTTTAATCGTTGGTTTATTATTTTAATTTTACGCTTTGAATCTTCCGATACTGGATTGCTTAACCCTGTTTCTACCTGAACTGCTACTTCTGCTACGCTTGGACAGATCGTCTTTGCTGGTGGTGTGTAGAATTCGGTCATACTATTAGTAGTATCAGGAACCTGAAGTTGAGATTCGACGCACTGCGAAGGTGCCTCTACAACAATATGGCCTAGTATAGTTGCCTGTTTACTTTTCGGCTGCAAAAAAATATATAGAATTAGTAAGTAGGTAGTGAGAGTTCAACTCAAATTGGGTGGAAACTATGAGGTAGAAACCAAAAAGTATTGCATCTATTTACTTCTTCTGTCTTTGTCGCGTGATAAGATAGGCTCTTAAGGCTAATTGTTTTTTTTTTCAGCAGTTTAAAGTTTTATGGAGTTACAGTAGCTTTTAAATATAATATTAATATTTTTTTTATTCAGGCAAAAAACCCACAATTATATAAATAATATAAATTATGCAGTAAAAGCACAGTAAACAATAAATCTATTAAAGTTGTTTATACAAATACATGGTATGTTCCGTCATTTTCTGTTTGCATTCTCGTGAACTGTCGACCAGTATCTGAACACCGAACTAGTCAAGACCTCAGAGACGGCACGGAGAAAAGTGTTGCCAGACGCAGTCTCTCCCAAAAGGAAGCGATGCGGGCTCTGACAACATCAAAAAAGTCAGGCACTCGCGCTTCAGCGAACATGCTCGACGCACTGCAATACCGTGGATATCTTTATATTGATGCGGTAAGAATGATTGTACTGCACCCTTATGGTACTCCACGATGATTTTTTAAAGTTTACCCACAGCTGGTAGGTGCATAGACATTGACAGTAGACACTGACAGTAGTAAACAGTGTCTGTTTTACCTCCTTGCTGCAGTGGGCGAATCTACGCGCGAGCATGTTACTCCGAATAGCAAGCGCCCGCACTCTCTCTCTCTACTAGTCCAGTAAAAATACGGTTTTGCAAAACATTAAATGCTAATAGCTACTTTTTGTGTATATCGTATTTAAATATGATGTTAAGACGCAATATTTACGAATCCACCTAAAATTTTAAGCGGAATATTTTTTTCGAATAACAGCTAAGGCAAAAATAGTAATAGACAATTATATACTTTATATCATAGATAAACGTATACTTTACATATAGGCATCAAAATCCACCATAAATATATTTAAAAATATCAATTTATTTCAAAATATAAAATGTCCACTTATTTTTACATATAAGGGCCAATAAAGTCGAGGTAAAATAATAGCAATAAACTGAGCTAAACTCAACCTTTTTAAATGTAAGTGACTCTTATATATATTCACAAAAATGCCATACTAATTTTAAAAAAAAGTTTTTTGTAATCGCTGGTTTACAATGATTTTGTAAACATTTATGTTGGATTTGCCAAAAATGTGATTATATAGCACAATTTAAATTATTAGAAAGCAAAACGGATCTATTACTATTTTTGGTTGCGAAGATAAGCAGTATTTAAATTTCGTGCTATAAAAGTTAAACAATACAAAAAAGCTAATATTTTTAGGTGGATTCATGTATAATATGATATTCTGAATATATAGCAAGCCGTAAATAAAAAATATAATCTATTAACATTTTTTTCCGAAATTCCATATTTTTTTAATGTTTGGACGGCAAAATAAATAAATAAATGAAGTAAATTTAGGTGGATTCCATTAAAAAGCTTTACACAGAAATATAATCTATCGATCTGAAAAAGAATCACGGCTATTATCAATTATTTCCGTTTCGCCATACAATCTCTCGTAATTTTACTGGAGTATACATCCGTGTCCGTAAGGCCGTAAGCAGAAGGACGCTGCTGCCCGTCCCCCGCTAAACCGTTAGTCGCCTCTTACGACACCCAGGTTTAGTACTATTCGTCGTTGGCACGTGCGGGGCGGGATGTGCAATTGCCTGTACCTAAGTAGACGTATTAATGTAAAACTTACGACCGTATCAACCAAGGATTTTTTTAGATTGTAATGTATTGTTGTAAACATTCTTTCAAATTGGAAATTGAACGAATTTTATACTGATCATAAGATACTGGGGTGATCGTGGTAATTTCAACGACATTACCAAAACAAAAACGTTTGCCTCAAAAGTTATGTTAAGTCTTTATGAAGTGTTTGAGGCAAACGTTTTTGATTTGGTAATATCGTTGAAATTACCACGATCACCCCATGATCAGTCATTGTATCAACGGACGGCACGACGACGACGTTGATTTTTATGGTTCACGCTGTGCCGGAGCATGCAGTATGTCAGCCCCCTAACTGTTACTTTTCTGCATACAAAGGGTTGATTCTATCCAATACATAAAAAAATCTGTATTCAATCTGTATTTGTTAGTTTTCCTCCTCTGTAATTTGAATTTATACAATTTTTGTTTTTTTTAACGAAGATAAAAATTAAATAAATAAATATTGGGGGACATTTCACACAAAGTCATCTGATCCCAAACTAGGCAAAGCCTGTACTATGGGTACCAGAGACTAATATACATACATAAATATCTATTTATATCTCTATATATCTATATAACACTACTTCACTGTCACTTTAGATCGCTTTCCACTGAACTACGGTGTAGCAGCTCGGCGGCAAACTAATAACAAATGATAAAACATTCATGGATGGGTGGAATTCGAACCGGCGACCATCGGCTTGGTAGTCCAACGCCCTATCCACTGGACCACGCGGCTCTTAGCTGACTCGTTGAAATTTTCATACAGTTCCTTTGTACCTATACTAAAATTTCAGCTTGTAGGTATTCTACTTCTTGATCTGATAGTTGTAGGTAATGGGTCCACATTTTCCTCTGTTTGTGTGTCCAAAAATTTAAATGTATCAACATACTGAATTGGAGGAATTCGAGAGTTGTTTGTACCCTTGATGGATCGAAAACTAGTTCCTGGGAAACTTCGTCTTGTTGCTGATTCCGTGCGAATATGGAAGGAATAGCAATTTTTTAAATTGTTTTACGAGCATGATATTGCTAATCATGAATCAGTCTTTTCTTATTTGTGTCTTGTTCGTATGTTCTAAATAAAGTGTAAAGAAAAGTACTTAGGAAAAGAATGACTAATCAAATACTTTATAATGTGGCTTCTGTCGACAAGGACAATTCTGCCATCAATCTTGTTTTTTTACGTGACATTGACAGTTGATCTTTTGGTAAAGCCATCTATCGGCAATATAGTTTATCTTTTTTTTTCTTCACAAATGTCATTTTGAAAAGAGCTAATTTGCTAAGAGTCCTCTATCATGGCATTTTATAAGATCATTGGTAAGTTTAGGCTGGAATTTGTTTCAGTGTCGTATTTGCTGCCAATGTCCACATGAGCTGTATAATACAGCACAGAAGGAGGCACAAAACTCTGACTCCTTAAACGGTATCGCGGGGAGCCCAGTCGGTAAAAAAATTACGTCTACATCGGAGTCAGTACAATGTAAAATAAATATTTTCCTTGATCGAAGTTATGTTCTTGAATGAAGGCTTAATAGATTTAAAAGATTTTTATCCAAGTAAGCATTTTGACTTCAGTTATGTTGGCTTCAGACTAGGCAATCGTTACACAATGTTTTATCCACTTTTTTAATAGCCTTATCTTAATTCTGATCATATGCTCGGTACATACATTAGGCGTATAGTGGAAGTACAATTAGAATTAAGGCAGTTTTTTTTTTTAAATATGTCTCATTATTAAGGTTCCACCTCTGTGTCATCGACATACCACCTGTTTGCACAAAGCGCTTTGATAATTCATTCTTAATGCGCACACCGAACAATCTTTTCAAGACGAGAGTGTTCAAGAGCTCCATGAGGCTATTTCACCATTCCCCTTCTACCATCGGGAGTCCAAACGTACCGCAGGATATCACCTCCACACATTCGCACAAACCGCTTTGAAACATATTTTACTATGCGCACAGCTAAAGAGTGGAATTCTCAGCCTGCGTCTGTGTTCACGAGTGCATATAACCCGAACCTATTCAAGTCGCGAGTGATTAGGCTTCTTCTAGGCAAGCTCACCCCATTGTCGACCTCATCTCTGTCCTGAAGACTAGATCGAGGTCAAGAGTAAGCCCATTGACAATAAAATAAATGGTACAGCCGCACTGCACTGCACTAACTTTCTCGCAATACTCAAGGAAAAACTATCAACCGCAAACTTAAATTTGTAATGCCCTTCACATAGTATGGAAATACAAACTTTTATTTACGTTTTACCAAAAAAATATTCGAATGAAATATACAGATCAATTCAGAATTCAAATTGTCAAACATTAAAACAAACAAACCTCAAACGATTTGGAGTAAATCACATGTTTAAGTTTTGGTAGTACTGGAACACCCTTTATATGAATTTTCACAGATCAATGGATACTACCGTAGGATACTTGCATGGAGATTTTTTAATTTCCCAAAACATGTTATGGATAATTGTTCAGTTTAGTCTACTGAGCAAGCCCTTTCAGTTTTTGGTACACCCTGTGTACACAATATTATTCAAAAAAATCTGAAAGAATATCCAGTCAAGTAGACAACCAATCCAGGATTAATATTATAGAAAATTGTAATAAAATCAATGGATCCAATTGTGGGTAAATCACATATTTACGATTTGGTGGTACAGGAACACCCCTTATATGAAATTACACAGATCAATTGATACGAGTACTAGTGCAAGATATCTTACATGGAGATGCTTCGTCATGCAAAGTTTCATCAAGATTCTATGAGCCGTTTTTGATAAAATTTCAATTTTTCATTTTCGTTGTATGACAGCTACCCTCAAAATGAGAGCAAGCAAGAAACCACTTAGAACCCTTCGATGGATTTGCATAAAACTCCTAAATTCAAAATCTGGTGTCAATCGGACCATTCGTTTAGCCGCTAGGCCAAAGCGTGACGGACAGACCGACCGACCGACGGACTGACCGACCGACCGACCGACGGACGGTCATTTTTGGGAGACTTGTTTTTTATGATGTATAAGTGATATAGAACACATTTTGACAAAATTAGAAAAACTTTTTTTTCACGAATACAATACCTTTCTCGCTCCGCTCGAAATTAAAAAAGAGTGAACGGGCATTTTCTAGGTAAGCATGCTATCATCGACCCCAACGTCACTTACTCGTACCACCAGCCAGCTTAGCACGTTGCAGTTGTCAGTTTATCTAGGCCCATAGATTAAAGACTTTAAGCATGGTCACGTTTTTTTGACATTCGAGCAGTGCGACACATTTTGAAAGACAAAGACGGCTACATCTATTAGTGTAAAATATCAAAAACGTAATTTGTGGATTTGCTAAACATTTTCCTCCACTGACATTTCTTCGCGCTTGGAGGTGATAGATTAGATGACATAATTCCTCAAATAAAGTGAAATTTCTCCGAGATATATTTTCTCTCGGGCAGCGTGCTAAACCGGCAGGTGAGATCGGGGTCAACTGCTCACCTATATCTCATAAAAAGGTATAAATCTGGCCAAATTGTTCAAAGGGCTGAACTTTTGAGAATTTAAAAAATAACAAAAACTGTGCAGCGGTTCGTTACATCATTAAAATCGTTAAGTGCATATACGAGCTTCTTGAGCCAACTTATTGCGGCATTTTTTTATCAAATCCATGTTTTATTACTTGGATTTTATAACTTAACATGGAAAAGATGAATTAAAATTCCTAAACACTAGGTAGCAAGTAAACCATAAAAACTCATCCAATATAATGTCATCCACCATCATCATTTACAGCACTGCAGCTTTTTGTCAAATATACAACGTGTTAATGGAATAAGCGAAACCCTCATACGCCCCAACTGATTTGTATTAAAATAAATCCATTTGCGCATAAAAAAAAAGCTTATTTTTTTTCTTCCAAATATTGTTATTTTAAAGTTCCATCGTTTTTCTAGTAGATTTTTAAGCTATCTTGGCGCGTTCGCTTGGCGTCCGCGTACGCCACGCCGACTTCCCTCCCCTCCTCACTGCTCATGAACCGCGCGCCGCCGTTCGCGCGCGTTACGCGAGTCGTTAGAGAAATATTTAAAAGCGGCAAAAATTTAAATAATAAAAATTTAAAAAAATTACGCTTATCAAGAACCCGTGAAATTGATTCTACTCTCGATGCTGAACAAACTATTTTCTCAGTGTCCCGTTTACACGTTGTCACAGACACTTTGTATACATACATCAGGCCTCTTTCCCCTCGGCGTAGGCAGAGACCACAGCCATCCGCTTGCTTACGATCTTGCCTTGCTTCCACTTTTAGTTTGTATGGCTCTCCATGCAGTAAATGCACTTTTGAGGATAATTTACTAAATTACCGGTAAAAACATTCAAAAATTTAAAACCACAGTAATCCACGACATAACGTTGATATTCTTAAAACCGGTTTAAGGTGAACTCAATCTGTATAATATTTACCATGTAGCACAGGTCAGCTTATTCTGGTATTTTACATTAAAATGTGTTTTTACAAAATTAACGTGTTTAATTATTTACAGCTTCAAATGGCCTATATTACTATTTAAAATTATTTTTTCTATATGTGCATTTAATGCTAACTCATTTCGTAGATTATTATATATATATATATATATATATATATAGATCTCGTACTTTTGTCACTGCAGTGAATTTTTTTTGTCTCAGAAACTACTCACGCTATCGACTTGCAATTTGTTTTTTTTTTATATATTATGCTTTCCCAACTTTATTGCAAATGAACGAATATAAAAACTATTTTTCATTTCTCATACTCGGAAAGTAGTATTGTTTTGATTTGATCATTGGGTGGAAGATGGTGCTTTCCTTTCATAGGGAGGGAAATACTCATACAAATTCATCCCGACCCTCGGGCCGGAATGAACTTTAAAAGTAGAACTGCTGTCAGCTGTGAAGAGTTTTATGTAAAAAAAGAAAATAATTTAAAAAATGTCATGACTTTCTAAACAGCCAGTGTGAATTTAGCGCAAACTTCTTTGAGCGGAATAAGCCGCGAGTGCCGCGACATTTACGCGGCGAGCGGCGAGTACAATATTTAAAATTTTAAAAGTCAACACAAATTGGCGGGATACTAAAATCTGTTATGTATGTATCTGTGACGGACTTTTGTGCTAAGATTTGAATGGAATATTAAAAATGAGTTCAAGCGAAATATTGACACCAGATTCCATTACAGAATTGGCCAAGCTAAATATGATATAAGACACTGAAATACAAAAACCATTTCGAGATATTTTTATATCATACCATATTTTGTTATTTTCGAATAGAAAAGTAATTTGATTGCGGCTTAGGATTGCGGTAATATATTCAAAAATGCTGCGGCAGTTGTAACATTCATTTGACCACTGAGTGACGTCATTCTACAACAAAAAAAAACCAATAGATAAGAAAACTTTTATTCTCTGTGCTCTTTCTGTTAAACGCCAACAGTCGGTAATGCATCTCTGTCACAAAGTAGGGTGACCAAACTATTTTAGGCTTGGGGTTGTATTATTATTGAAGCCCTCTGGAAGAGCAGCTTCATTTTCAATATTTTATTTGGCAAGATTTTATACTTTCGTCTCTACCTGAAAAGTTGTGTTTCGCTCGGCAATAAAAAAGTATTTTGCGTCTCGTGCATTGAAACCCTTGCAACGCTGAGGATCCATCTTTGGTTTGGCTCGTGGCTCAATCGTAGAATCATAGAGGTAAATCAAGTCAAGTCCGTGTGGTGCCGGCAAAGAATAGTACTAACCCATCTGTACCCGTGGGTGTCGTAAGAGGTGACTAAGGGCTTATTAACTGAAGGATGGGCAGCAGCGTCCCCCTGTATGTATCGTCTCATCTTACGTACTGCGGTCACCAACAACAGCGGTCGCCAGCCACAACGCTTACAAGCATGGTAGCTATGGTAAATCCCCTTCCAAGTAGTTCTGAAGGGAGCTTGTCCTGTAGTGGACGTTTCATTTGATGTTATGTATAACATGGGAGTATTATTCAAGCATGATATTATTAGCATGTCATGAATATTATTCAAGCATGTCATGAGTACAAAGTACATCACCCGAAATATTCAAAATTACAATTTTTTCTTTACAAAAGTGCGGTTTGATGGGATTGACATTCGTTAAATATATAGTAGGGATGGATTATTACTTTTCATGTATAATGGTTCATATTTTAACAGATTATCAGGGTACATTAATTTTTGATGTCTCAAAAATTATATTTTATCACTCGGTGATATTCAACAATTGGATCGGAGTTTTTTAAGCAGCAGCATTCTTTTTGTTTGTTTCCAAAATAAACCTTTTTTAATTTTTTCTTCTTCCTTTCTTGCTTTCCAGAAAAGTCCGAGTACGATGCGTCATCATCAGAAGCAAAGCAATAAATAATATTTGACTTGTATTTTATGACTTATTGTTTATTGATAAACAAATTTTATTAAAGGTACGACTTGTAACAAAATTATCGAATAAATAAAAGGTTTTATTTCTTAATTCATAGATTTAGTTCAGACTTTACATTTTTTTACTCACACTGAATAGGAATAGGTTCAAAAATATGAACTGGCTCTTAAACTTTACCTCATTTATACGTTTCTTAATATTATGGCCCAAGTCTTTGGTAGGTTTACTGAAATAAACTATCAATACTTACAAACATCAAAAGACTTAAAACCAATATGTTGTTCATTCTCACTACGTATTGAACACCACTCGTACATCAGCTGTCTTTCTGTCCATCTATACGTGCGTGCGTCCCTTCTGTCCGTCCGTGAACAACAGGCCGATAAAGGTCTTTGTTGGTATTCTTGTAAAAACTCAACATCAACCAACTGCATTTCGGCCTAGTCGCGAGCCCCCTACTTTTTAAATGAAGTTACGGATGAATCGAGAAAATAGGTCGGTCTATCAATGAATAAAACAAAACAAAATTTCACCTAAAATTAACTACCAACCACTTGAATATGGGCAAGAATACATCTCTCTCAGCGAGGTGGTTTGCTTCACTACTAATACACGACGAAGTTTTTTATTCCGTGGACGAAGGCGTTTTTATTTATTGCTCCTGTCCTCCTGCTTCGATTGCACTGTGCGATTCGGTACACTATTGCTGTCACTTTCTGTTTCGATGATGAAGAAAGTGACAGCATAAAAATTAAAGGAAATTTAACTTTAATGTCGCTTTATGCGACTGGCCGTAAGAGGCATACCAATATCGAAAAATGAAACTCTTTTAAATAAATTCCAACCCAAGGTAAAAAAACTTCACATAATACCTCTCAATAATCACGGCACTGAACTCCGATGCTGACCGTAAATGTGGCTCGAAATATCGCGAGGGCAGGCGTGCATATTGTTCATTGTTCGCGTGTCGTCCATAATGTTAGTTGGGAGTTTGGGACTAGTCTATCATAATGTTCTTTGGGACAAGTTGTTCAGTTTTATGGGCAGTTTCCGCAGATTCACATCCCACAGTACTGATGTGGTTGTACCTTTTGTTTTCCTGTATGTTCAAACATCGTATATTATAGCCACCCTACTTCATACGTAAAACAATTCGGCTTTTTCATAGAAAAATCAAAGGAATAATGCATACCCATAGAAGAATATTCCGCAAATAGCATAGCTATCAATTTTGCAGCCATTTACGCAACAATATTTCACTGTTTTTGCAGAAAAATGCGTGATTTTAAACAACATTTAGCATGACATAAAAATAAGTCAAAGACGGGGATACCAGTAATGTGTAAAAAATATTACCAAAAAGGTTGATGACCAATGAAGAAGTTCATAACCTGCTTGACCATAAACAACACAATTAGATCAAATAAAATTTTAGAGTTTAGTAGCTAAATCACAGAACCAAAAGCACCCGAAAATTTTGACGATTTAACTGTAAAAAGGTTTTCAATATAAAACCAAGCATAACTTGGCTAAAGATTTTTCCTACCAACCCGCGATTTCGTTTTGGTATGGCAATCGTTTCATCGTCTACTGTGAAATGACGCCATCAACTTTAAAATTTAAAAAATTAATATAAAATTAATAATAGTATTTTAGGCGGAAAAAAACAAATTAGTTTCCTAAAATAGTCTAAATTTTCAGTTAAAAATATAAAACAAATCATTTTTATTTATTTAGCTTAGCGAATTGAGTCATAGACTTTTTTTTGCCAGAAATATCAAAAGAAAGATATATAAACACAAAAAAATATTTTATGTAGTGGCGAGAAGACAAGAATATAAAATCGTTTTCCGAAAGTGTATTTCTTACATATTTTAATAGACTGTGTAGCAAATTACAGCCTTCAACGGTATGCAGCCGATATTCAATGCTAAAGAGTACACTTAGTGTAAAACACAATGTAGATTTGAAAAAAATCATAATTTAACAGCATTTTTGAGAAGACAGTCGCAGGGGTTCAAGAGTAAGAAATCTAAGGTTTTCACCTCTCATGAGGTGGAAAATTTTTTAAATGATGCTCCTGACGAGATATATTTGGCAGTGAAGGTAAGTTTACCTAAGTATTTATGGATTTATTCTAAATATGAACGTATTTATTACACAAATACTAAAATAATTACATGTTTTTCACAGGTGGTATTGATACTCGGTATAAGCGGTGCTTGCAGAAGCAGTGAACTCACAAATTTGGCAATTGTCAAATATTATTGTATTGTTGTTCGTTAATTAACGACATTGAAAGTCAAGGCGATTTATTATTAGTAAAACTGACTAAAAGAAAGATACATATTGAGCGCTTGTTTATAGTAAAAGAAGAGTTTACACAAATAGTAAATAAAATATCAAAAAATGAGACCTAGTGATGTAAAAACGGACCGCTTTTTTCTCAACTATCAGAAGGGAAAATGCTATAAACAAGTGATCGGTAAAAATAAAATTTCAGGTATGCCGAAGCAGATAGTAACATATTTTAATTTACCAAACTGTGAGCAGTATACCGGACACTATTTTAGACGAACTTCAGCGACAATTTTAGCCGATTCCGGGGCAAACATTTATTATTTTATTGATTATTTTAAAAAGACAGTCGCCGAAAGCTACATAGATGATTCAGTCCAAAATAAAACTAAAATTTTAACCAAATTAACCGAAACTATAAAAATACGCCCCAATTCGCCTCAGTCGACAACTTCAAAATCAAAATTTCTCAAAATATAAATTGTCCTAATTTGACTATTAATTTTAAATAGGTACTACTAATGTATTATTATCAATAAATAGTTTAGATAAACAAATAGTTTTATTTTCCTCATATTCTAAATGAAAAGAAGAGTGTTTGCCTCGGGTAAAATAATCAATTCCTACTCGGACCATAGCCACCCTCGCTGAGCTCGGGCGTCTAACTACCTCGGGAATTGATTCTTTTCAACCCTGGGCTAACAATCTACTATTAAGGTGATCTGTGACGGCCAGCTTAGCCCCGAACACAACTAGATGGAGCTACTGCTGCAAATATAAGGTTTTATTTTTTAATGCAATAAGTACCAACTATACGAGTATATGTGCAAAAAGTTGATTCGCCTAAATTTCATCGTGCAACTTCATCGCCTAACAACAATTTCGATAAGAAAAATATCTCCATATGACCACTAAAGTCAATTACTCTCGTCAGTCCGTGTTTACATGAGTACGATCACTCACACATGCAGACAAAGCACAACCGTACAGTTTTGACCGCACGCCCACAATCGTAATATTGAACCAAAAATTGCTAACAAAAATAGTACTTTCAGTACATTAACTGTATTTTTGTATTAATTAGCAAAAAATTTTACTAAAAATAGCAGTATTCGTTCGATTTTCAACAGAATTTTATGTCCCGCGTAAGAATGCAAGTCATTTGAATTTTTTTATGGAAAACGGATCACCTTAATAGATGGGGCGGCCCCAAACAGTGGGGGTTGAATTCTAAAATAGGTATTTTATTTTCTTAAGACTCTTAGTTTTCAAGTTATCATGAAAAATGACAAAAAAATTGCATAACTTATCTCCAAAGTATCCTGCCCGTGTATACTTTCGGGCGGCATGTTACACTTGAAAACCTGAGCTTCTGGTTACCAGCTGTCTGCGGCAGCTCCTGCGTGCTACTGAGCTGCAGAAAAGCGTCAGTGACCCCGTTGCTCATGGTCGCTACGGATTGACTACGCTCCCCACGGCTACTGGTGCCCCCCCCCCCCCCCCCTTCACCCCCGGCGTTAGGGGTACGGGCAGTGACTTTAGTTTAGTGTAGACTTTACTTTTCTAACTAGTCCAAACAAAGTTACGAAGTCAAAAATTGTGTTCCTATCATTTCTCTCTATACTTTTTCGTTGATTGGGCTATAGTGTCACGATTGTAATTACAATATTATACTTCATGCTTCGTCCTCGATATTAGCATAAACACACGTAGTTGCGGCCAGCAATTCGCCATCTTCGCACTTTATTTCAGATACCTACCCTTGTTTTTGTTTACATTTTTTAAAAAGAAGGTAGATATCCCTCGACGTCACTCTAGCTGTAACATGATTCATTCGCGTTTTAGTGCTTCGCCATATCGCACGGTGTTAATAAAAATAGTTTATTTAAGTGATAAATTTGATATAAAATGTCAAAAAGGAAGAGTTCGCGGGATGAAGACGATGAGTTTCATTATTTACAAAAGAAATTACGGAAGTAGGAAAGGAAAGTTCGTGATGCTCGTTCTAAGAAACGAAAACGTTCGAGGAGGCGGTCAAGGACGCATTCGTACTCGCGTTCACGTTCATTCAGCGTGAGTTCAAGTGATTCTCGGAGGATCAACTTATGAACCGCCGCCATCGGAACCAGAAGGTTAGTGTTATTTATTTGTCTATTTGACGATTGTTCGGTATTGCGAGCAGTGCTTTGGGCTGTCTCTTACCGACTGCTGGTTTGCGGGCAGTACTATGGGCTGTCTCTTACCACTATAAGCAATCATTTCTACCTAGATGTACACGGGTTTGCGTGCTTCTCTTTGGAGTTGTCACTACCCACTTTAGTTTTGCGATTGTTCGGTATTGCGAGCAGTACTTTGGGCTGTCTCTTACCACTATAAGCAATCATTTCTACCTAGATGTACACGGGTTTGCGTGTTTCTCTTTGGAGTTGTCACTACCCACTTTAGTTTTGCGAACAGTACAATGGAACTGTTTCTTAACTACATGACATGAAGTGTCTTTGTGATTAAGTGATCGATTTATCGATACCGCCGGGGACAGAAAAACAGACCTAGTCCCATAAAGAAAAACAAGTTGAGTCTCGTCCAGAACCTATTGCTGACGCCGCCGCTGCGTCGGCTGCATGCATATCCAGAAGTCGCTCTAGAGCTGAATTATACCATATAAGAAATTCTCGGTGATTACCTTACCCAGATTACTAACTTTGGCAGTGAAATACAAAAGTATGAGGCAGTCAGATTAGAATACTGCGCGACTAGCGGCTTGACAAAGGAAGTGTGAAAATAATATTTAGTGTCTAGTAACTGAAATTTAATCAATGCTCCAGCGTTGAACGCGGAAATAAAAGCTTCTTCTTAGAAGTAGTTGTACAACGAGATAAGATAATTGAACTTAAATAATACCAGCATCTGCAATTGCAGCCCTCAGTCAGGCGTTAACGCGCCTTCTCGAGACTTCGGAGATATATGCAGAGTTAATAAAGCTCCTCATAGACACGTGTCGATTGTTCTGTGACTGCCAACACGCCGATTCAATCACGTGACGTAATTTCGTGCTATCCACTTTAAAGAAGGACATGACGGACCAACTATAAGACACTAAAGTGGATAAATTCTTATTTGGCGAGAATTTTGCTGCAACAATAAAGTTTGCAAAAGCTATTACTAAGTCTGGTGCTGAGCTGAAAGCCGCTCCAGCTTCAAAGGCAAACCCTGCAAACAAAAACCTCACAGTGGGGCCATCCAACAAGAATTTGAACTGGAAGAGTCCGTTTCTGACTTGCAAGCTCAGAGGACGAAGGAGCCTGCGACAACCAAGGGTCGGCCGTCGCATCATCGAGTACCGCCATGCAGCAGCCGCCGATAAAACTGGTAAATGACGCTAGCAGATCATTATATTTTTTAATCACAAATGACTTTGTTATTTTATCTAATGTTGATGGTTATAAAATACGCTTTTCTTGCCCGGTTATTCAGATCTGAAAGCCACAATTACAGAAGTATTCATGTTCCGAAGAGCTCAATATTATGAAGCTATAAACAATCTTATATCTTCAATGTCAGTGTTCGCCTTGTGATGACCAGTTCCTGTCAAACATTTTCCTAATACTATAACGAAATGGTAAAATAAGATTCATTTTAAAGCTAAAAGAGTTGAACAAACTTATTGATACATTACATTTTAAACTGGAAGATCTTCGTACCGCTTTAAAATTAATCACGCAAGACTGTTTTATGATTAAGATCGATCTCCAAGATGCTTGCATTTTATCGAAATTCATTAAGAATCAAGAAAGTTTCTTAGGTTTGAATATAAAGAAAAATATATGAGAATTTAACGTTTTACCGTTTGGTCTCAGTACTGCGCCTAACATATTCACTAAAGTGATGAAACCGGTCGTAAGGTTACTTCGATCTGCTGGCCTTCTGTCCACTGTACACTAGGACAATTTCTTATTAATCGGACGTGATTATAACGTGTGCTTGTTTAACGTTACCAACAAATTACTTATAGGTTCTGGCTTTATTATAAAAAAGCTGCCCAGTACCCAAAACAAGTTGTACGTTTCTTAGTAACATCATTGAATCGAAAAATGTATAGGGCGAACTAACAGATTAAAAAAAAGATAAGGTTCGTGTAAAGGAAAATATAGAAGATTCTTTAAATAAATTAATAAAAAAAAAATGTAAAACAAGAAACATGTTGAACATATTAAACAGGTACTTAAATTTGAAAAAACAGTTTCATAATTACGAAACATCCGTGATCTTGCCTGAATCTGTATTACCAGACTTGAACTGGTGGAATGATATGATTTTGCACTCTGTGAGTAAACCTCAACTTAGGGGTGGGGCATAGCGTGCGGGCACCAAAGAGGCAGCGGACAGTGGATTGACCTTGAGTAAGGTTTGCTAAAAATTTTACTGATTGTCAGATTCTACTATAGATAACACGACTGCTATCTCATACATGGAATCCAATTCCCACACATAACAGATATTACTCGTCAACTTTGGCAGTGGTGTGAATGTCGCAACTTACATGTGTTCGCGTCGTACATTCGGTCGGCGGACAACAAAACGGCGGACGCGGAATCACGGCGCGTGTACCCCGACATAGAATGGGAGTAGTCAGAAGATGCATACACACAAATCGTGCAAAAGTTAAGCACACCGGATAAAGATTTATTTTCTAGCCGCGTAAATTTTAAAAGCTCTTAATACGACGCATGGCATAGGCACCCGGTCGCGTTTGCTATAAATGCCTTTACTATATCGTGGTCAGACATGTTTTTTTTTATGCCTTCCCGCCGTTTTCAGTTATTTTTAAAACTTTACGTAAAATTGTATCCGACCAGGCAGAAGGAATATTAGTAGTACCTGTATGGCCCACTCAGCAATGGTACCCATTATTTCGTGTAGCCTTTTGTTGTCCGCTCCAATTATCTTTAAGGCGGGTGAAAGCTTGATTTTGTCTCATTATTACATCAGTCGATAAATATACAACAAGCTTTTCCAGGCGGCCGGAGTCTGCTCTGGGAAGCGTGGCTACAGAGAAGCATCCCTCCATCTGCGATTGACGTAATGTTGGCTTCTCTCACAGGCAACTCATATAAACAATATGATGTATACTTAAAAAAAAAATAGTTCTCGTTTTACCAACAATACGACTGGAATACCTTTGCTATATCCACCCCAAATATTTTTTTCTTTTAAACAAAATTATATGAAGTCGGAGCCCAATATCATTAGCTTATTGAGTCGGTACATGTAGGTCGGCTTAGGCATTAATACTTGTGCCCCCATCTAGGTGAAGATGATCGAATTTAAAGGTGTTTCAAGGGCATATTTCGCTTATGTCCTCCGTTACCTAAGTACCGAATGACATGGGATACAACGATTGTACTTAATTATCTGAGTAGTTTATTTCCAAATGAAGAAATTTCTTATAAACTAGTCACATTGCTTGCTTCAATAACCGCTAGAGAGCAAACACTATCAAAAACTGATATAAATTATATAAAAATATTTAGTAGGTACTAAAATTTACATAAAAATCGCAAATACTATTAAAACCTTACGTTAGGCTGATTAGAACTTAGGTTCTATTCCGTTCTAGAAACTACAGAAATTTGCCCGGGAAAAACCTTCCAAGCTTACCTAGAAATGACTAAACATTTGCGAAAAAACATAAAAGTAAACTTATTTATTGCCGTTAAAAACCACATAAGGCAGTCGGTTCACAAACTTTGAGTCATTGGATCTGGTCCACTACGCAAAAGTGGAATCGATGTGAGCATGTTCACGGTACACAGCACACGGCACGCTGCCACGTCTGCTGCGTACAGAATTGGTGTCAACCCTGACTCAATTCGATGAACCGCTGCTGGTTGGAGCGGTTCTTCCTCAACATTCGTCTATAATAGAACTTTAAATAGTAATATGGTTGATGAGGAATGTTTTGCTAGAACAATTATTAATAATTTTAATATTACAGAGGGATCAATTAGATTTATTATTTTCTGTTTTCAAAAATATTTTTAGTTCAAAATTTACTTTTTTGTAACTACGCTGAAGTTAGAGAAGATTACTTATTTGAATATTTAATCATTAAGTTCTGAACTTTTACTACTTGTAATAAAAATATTTCACAACAATAAGCTCTAAAAGTCTACGTGTGTTTATGCTAATATCGAGGACGAAGCATGAAGTATAATTAGTGATTAAATGAACTTACCAGTAAGTGAAGTTTGATCATAATTATACGAATGCTTCGTCCGAAGATATTAGCATCCCTCCCACCCATTTCAATTCAACCCAAAGAGTTGCAAAATATTTTTATGTATAGCTGAAAATCTCTAAACTAAATGAATCATGTTACAGCTAGAGTGACGTCGAGGGATATCTACCTTCTTTTTAAAAAATGTAAACAAAAACAAGGGTAGGTATCTGAAATAAAGTGCGAAGATGGCGAATTGCTGGCCGCAACTACGTGTGTTTATGCTAATATCTTCGGACGAAGCATTCGTATAATTATGATCAAACTTCACTTACTGGTAAGTTCATTTAATCACTAATTATGTACTAGCTTTTTTCCGCGACTTCTTCCGCATGTTAAAAAATACTATTGAGTCATACTATTAGCTATAAAAAAAATCATTAAAATCGGTTTAGTAGTGTTTGCGTGATGCTCGAACAAATAAATATTTACATATTTCAAATATACATTTCGTTTATCTGTTTCCTTTAAACAAAGCAATCTTGTCTTCTGGTAATCTAAAGTAAGCTTGCCTACACGTTTTTTTTTACCTTCGTTACTACTTCTTTAAATCAAAAACGGATATACCTGTTTTAGTTTTTATTAAATACCCGCAAACCTGTCATATAAACCTAAAAAGTAACAAACGTACTAAGTATTTATTAATTGTACACGATCGTTGTTGTATACAGGGTGTTAATTCGATTGCGTGCTATAGCTCAGGGGCGGGATCAGTATCAGTAACTGAACAATTTTTCCCAAGGAACATAGGCCGTAATACGAAAATCAATTTTTTACCTCCAATAGAAACTGCATCAGTTGTTAGCGCATTTTGTATGGATGGTCAAACGGGAAAAGTTGTTCAGTTACTGATACTGATCCCGCCCCTGAGCTATTGCACGCAATCAAAATTAACACCCTATACAGGGTGTTAATTTGATTGCGTGCCATAGCTTAAGGGGTGGTTCAGTAACGATAAAGAAACTCAAAAAAAATATTTAAAAAATCCTACAAAAAAAATTTTTAAACTCCATTGAAACTAAACTAACGCGGAGGGCAATGACCACGCGAATGGGCGCGCTATCAGAAGTGGGCGAAGGAGTTTCAGTTATGTAGTCGTCATGGAGATCTTTAGGGGAGGCATATGTCCAGCAGTGGACGTCTTTCGGCTGATATGATGATGATGTTCCTACCTTATTCAGTGATACTCGCGCGCTAGCGACGTTGCTCCGCGTTATTTAAGTTTCAATGCAGTTTTAGTTTATTTTTCAGTAGGATTTATTTTTTATTTTTTTTGTGTTCCTTTATCGTAACTGAAACACCCCTTAAGCTATGGCACGCAATTAAATTAACACCCTGTATAGGTCATCAACCCACAAAAAGACAGCCAAATTATTTTTATCTTATTATTAATTACCTTCAGCCCGCCGCAATATCCTGATATCATTATTGCCGCTAAGATGTCAGGCAGTAGGAATGCCAAGGAGGAAACATAAGCAGCACTTTCTTCTATGGAGGTAGTCTTTTTGGTTTTAAGGTGTCCATTTCTCGCAAGGTAATTTCATTTTACGTGAAGGAGTTTAGGGCGTGTAAATAGCCCAGAACCCGTAGCAGCGGAGCAAAACAAGTATTTGGATAATTTGTGACAACACGTACATTAAAATCCTAGTAAATTTTCTCGCAGGCAGCTGACCAGCGGTGGTTATATTTATCCAAAAAGCGTCTGCTAGATTAAAAGTCTTTTTTGAAATACAGTATTTGTAATTTTACGAGCATGACTTGATGTGGTATATAACATACACATATTTTCTGTGCGCCAGCAGCGCCCCAAAATGGGCATTAGAGAAGCCATGATGGTCAAAAAAGATGCCCAGTGAAGGCAGGTTATATATACAGACACACGGTGCTGCCGCTACTACGAACCATTACGTTTTTCTATGGATTTTTATTGAACGAACTACATCTGATTAAAATATATACAACTTAGGAAATAAAAGAAATTTAAACAAAAAATACCCGACTGTGTAGAAAAATATGAACTGAAAAGAGAAAAAACAAGTTCAATTCATGAAAATATATCACTATAACATTAATATAACTTGAATTTCGTGAGGTATTGCAGGCATAACCTTTCCTATTTTGGGGCAGTCGGGTAAAAAAATTGTCTCAATTACGTAATAAATTACTATTCCGGCTCATTTTCCGGTCTTTTTTATGCCAAAAGAACAAAACACAGGTATAAAGGTGACATATTTACACTTACAAATAAAATTTTTGCTGAAAAATTAGATTTTTTAAAGATTTATTGACATTAGTAAAACGGTACCAAAATATTAGTTGACACTAGTCGGTCTGTAACTGGACACGTTTTACACGCTAGTATCTCTTATAGACAATGTTTATGACGACGTCTATGTAATCTTTGGTCTACGAGAAATGCCGACTTCGCAGGCAGGTGTCTCGTAATGCGGGGATCGGAACTTTCCCTATTTGTGGAGCAAGTTTGCTCATTACAATCATTTATTATTGATTACCTTAGACCTATTTGTATTGTTGCCAGAGATGAATTGGGTTTTCTTGAAGATAGTTTCGTTATGGTTTTATTGATTAAGTAATTTCTTTCATGTTCGAAGTTAAATAATATAAAATAAATAGTGTGATCAAGTAATTAGAAACGACAGGCACATAATACAAACCATCTAAGTTTTCAAAGTGGGCAACGCGTTTTGCTGTCTAATAGGTGTCAAATTCTGTCACTAATAATACAGTGGGTGATATGGCGGTGGTGACCACTTACCAGTAGGTGGCCCATCTGCTAGTTTGCACACTTGTAACATTAAAAATATATAGTAAAAAATTTCTTTGAGTCATCTTTGAATTCTCTTGAATCGTAACTGCCTTCACGTTATATCAAATCTGTTGAGAATAAACATATTTTTTCACTGAGGCAGACTAAACAAATCCTATTACATCCCTGCGCGATCCAAGGCTATAGTTTGCTATTATCGCGTGGATATTCGTGCTATTGTATTCGGGATTATTCCCGCATTTCGATAGGATTTTCGACGCAGCACTGTAACAATAACTTTATGTAAAGTAAGGGATCTTTGAATATTCGTCTCAATTGTCTGAGTTAGCGAAGTAGCTCAAATCAGGTTACCATCTAAATTGCAGAATATTTTTTTGAAATATTAATAAAAATTGTAAAAACGATGGAAAGGCGATCTTATCAAAAGTTTTATGTTCGATTGTGTGAGAAAGTGGAAATTATATGATATGAAAGTTACAATTATTAAAGTTACTAGCGGTCCACCCCGGCTTCGCACGGGTAGATATAGGTTCTTGTTGCGTCGAGGGTTACTAAAAAAACCAGCCAAGCGCAAGTCGGGCTCCCACCGAGAGTGCCGTACAACTAAGGTGAAAATACCGTCCTAGTTATGGGCAGTCATACCGCCTTAGTCACACGCACTTCATCATAACCATCATAACATCCCTTATTAGGTCCACTACAGGACAGGGAGCTCCCTCATGATTTCCAGCTCTTGCTAGAAGAATGTGGTGGGGAAGTACCTTAGTCACCACCTGGGACCATGGACCGCGGTTGTTGGTGACCGCAGTGTGTAAGATGTGCGATACACGGAAAGATGCTGCTGCCCATCTTCCAGTTTGTAAACCCTTAGTCGCTTCTTACGACACCTACAGATAGAGATTGGTCGGTACTATTCTTTGCCGCTAACACACGGAACGACATGCAATTGACCAGTTTATATACCAATTTTCACTATTGTTCCCCTTTTAACGATAGAGCTAAATCAAAACTCGAGCAAATATCGCTTAGAAAAACACGTTTTTAGTAGGGGAGCCCACCATTATTTATATTTTGTTTTTAGTATTTGTTGTTATAGCGGCAACAGAAATAGATAATCTGTGAAAATTTCAACTGTACTGTACCTATTACGGTTCATGAGATACAGCCCGCTGACAGACAGACAGACAGACAGACATCGAAGGCATATAAATAGGGTCCCGTTTTTCTTCCGTTGGGTACGGAACCCTAAAAAGAGTACATTTTAAAGAAAATTATTTTGAATAATATTTTGAATTAAATGTTTAGGTACTTAAGTAAGTAATAGACAAAGCTAGATTTCTCATCATCACATACACTCTTTGATGCTCTGCCTGCCTACCCCGTGAGGATGGGATATAGCCGTAAATTTACACTCAATTACACATACAGGAAACATAAGCCAAATTTTTCGTGTCTATTCTCTCTTTGTAGATGAAACCATTACAGTCACTTAGAGCGCTGTTTCTTTAATTTAAATTTTTATAACGATTACACTCATGATAACTTTTGAATGGTATGTCCGATTTGAATAATTCAAAAAGTGATTTACAGGTACTGATATAGCCTTGAATACGAAATTATTTATTTGGATAAGGATTAATAGGTACGAATAATGTGGCCTATATAGTTTGTACCGGCGTTACTATTGCATATTTTAACATGAAAAAGTAGTTATTGTGACATAACTGTAACAGTTAGACATATGAAATTGAAGACTTTTTTGTAGATATTAATGTCTTCTATAAACCTGTTGTACATCACTTTGCTCTATTGTTAATAGTTTCGGCAGCGTACGCGATATAAGGATGCTATTTGGTATTTTTTTCATACCTTGGGTTACATTATCGAAGTTTTCATACGGAACCCTAACTTTTTTGAAAATACTTTATAGCCTATGTTCATCACGGATAATGCAGGTTTCTAATGGTGAAAGAATTTTTTTAATCGGTTAAGCAGTTTCGGAGCCTATTCGATGCAAACAAACAAACAAACAATCAAATCTTTCCTCTTTAAAATATTGGTGTAGATGAAACAGATTCAGATCTGTTTCATAACTTTAATAAATGTAGTATTTTTTAAATTAAGTATGTTTGTTATTTTACATAACTTTGCTCTGCCCTCCTGGGTCCATGTGATACTGACTCTTACGAATGTTACCATCTTTTTACCATATTCATATTTTTTTTTAATTTGATTTGACTTTTTAAAATGATTTGAATGTTTGTCGACAAGTAATGATTCTGGTGTCTGGATATACAAGATTTTTCTGTGGTGAAAAAAAAATGTTTTTATTTGCCAGGTACGCATCAACAAGACTAACACATAATTTGCTAAATATACTACACATATAAGTATATATCTCTATGAATGCGTTACTTATAGGCATACACAAAATTGGACACAACGTGAGCATACAAAACTAACATAACGAAAAAAAAAATTTAAATTTAAATAAAATAAAAATTACCCATAAATATTGTAATTCTGAACAGTGAACAGAACACTGTTTTTTGAATTTGTTGAGTGTCACCAAAAATATCGACGCCACTGTTGAAATTCTCTAATTCATTCTGAGATTCATTTAATTATCAGGCTAGTGGGTTTACGCTTTTCGTCGGGTAAGACAGTTTTAATGTTATCGCAGTGATTTTTTTTTGGGTCGAACCTGGTTTTTCCAAACTACTTAGTTCTATTATTAAATTAACAAATTTCATATTACACGAACTTACACAATCATCATGTCGTATGGGTTGACTGACCTTACAAACCATGGTGTCAGAACTTATATTAAACATGGTATTGAACGCCTTATCTAAAATTAAGAAAGCATTAAATTGAATTTTTTTATTGCTTTATTAAACCCTCAGGCGTTAAAATTTGTGTAGCTATAAGCCACGCAAACTTACTCTAGTTCTTACCGTTAGTTACAATTTACCACCCTATAACTTATAATAATGCTAAATTATGAAAAAACAACGTTACTATAGGTGTCAAATTTTCAAGGAATTATTAGGAAAAAAGAAAAATATCTCTAAGTTTGAAAGTTCAGAGATTGACACAAAAATAACTAGTTTGACGTGCGGTTAACCGTACGAACGTGCTGTCCTCGAGTAATCATATACTGACCACGGGAGAAAATAAAGAATACTTTTATCACACGTTTACTCCCCTCGGCTTCGCTTCGGGTCACAATTGCTTTCTTTACTATTCCTTTCTAGGTACGTAATCTACTATTTAATATTTAGGGGTTTGACAGTTCTTCCTCATTAGATTATGCAGATACTCGTAAATGAAGTATTACACATAAATTTCGTTTAACATGTGCTTTTGTGTGGTGGTAAAGACGGAACCCTCTGTGCGCGAGTCCACTTCGCACTTGGCCGGATTTTTAACAAATTTAAGAAAATTATTTTTCTTGAACCGAATTTTTTTATTTGTATAAAACATGGTATAAGTAGGATGACAAGTGTATAATTATTTAAACTAAACATGTACACTAAACTAGAACACCTAACTAGAACACCTAAATTAATTAAATAAATAAATAATTTGTATATTTTTTCCCTATCGTTTCATGTGAAGGGAAAATGATTTTATGTGTACGAGTATATACTCTTGTAATCTTTACTACAACCACTTACTCGTATCTTATTTTGACAAACTGGTCAAGAGCATATCCTACTGAAATTTTACCGTTGATAAGTTCACCTTGAACTTTTTCGGTGAAGTTGTCGTTGGCTATTTGGGCTTTTAATCTCTTATTGTTGTGATATTTTTCTATCGAATGCCACCATTATATGGCATTGTTTGTTCTGTGGCTTTGTTTATTCAAAAACCCATAATTTTTATTGATGTTTCAGGCTAAGGCGTAGGGCTAAGGGTACATCTCGTCCCCACAAAAATCAGTTCCGATTCTCTAGTAGTATGTGAGCGTTCTGAGGGCTCTATGGGGGTGGTCTGAAAGCAATGTGTTTTTGCTGTGGATAAGGTACAGTCAAGAGCACATCTAGCCTGACACTTTTAGCGCGACTCTAGCACGTAGCGCGTTTTAGTTCAATCATTACAGATTTTGACCCGTGAATAATCAGTTCTTGGTTTTTGTTTTCGTAGGTCCCTCGGGGGGTTAACTGGGAGTGTAAATTCAAAGAGTAGACTGCATCAGGCTCCTGTGTATATTCGAAAAAAAAAACGGTTTTTCTTGAATAACTCGGCCATTTTTTATTTTACAGTAAAACCGTGACTAATAAAATTGTAGGAAATTTGATTCTCTACAAGTTTGGTCCTCATTTTCTTCTAGGATCGATATTTTGGAAATTAAACCTGAAAAACGCGACAAATTCAAAATATTATCATCATCTCCTATGTTCCACGTTTTACGGCATGAATGAAGAAAAACAAAGTTGTAGAGAATCAAATTCTGAATAATTTTGGTTCTTACCTTTTTCCCCCCAAAATTCATATTTTGGAAATTAAACCTGAAATACGCGATAAATTCAAAATATTATCATTATCTCCTATGTTCCACGTTTTACGGCATGAAGGAAGAAAACAAAGTTGTAGAGTATCAATATCTGAACAATTTTGGTTAGACAGATATTTCCGCACCACCACAGAGATAGAGTTTCAGGCGCGTTTTTTTTATGACGTGGTTTTCCCTATAAGCCTAATCCACGTATCTATATATCTTAATCTACTTGTAGATTATATAACTCTGTTTTTTACACTATATTTCTTTTGTATATCGATATCTACCTGAAATAAATTTATAATAAAAAAAAATACTAATTACCAAATATAATGTGAGAGTCCGTTGCTGTCAGTGTGAAAATATAGTTCCCCAACAAATTTTTTTTCGGTTTCTTAGCTGATGGTCCTGCCAAATCGATATCCTCTGTTTCTTCTTCTGTGAATTGATAATATCCGGTTTCACGTTCATCAAGGTTCACTGTTGATGGTGCGGGATCATGGATGTCGCTGTCATCATCACTGTCTTCGTCACCAACACCTCGCAATTGCGTCACGTTATCGCAACTCTACCCAGCGCAGTTGTGGCATAAGACAGAACATTTCAATCCTGCCTTACGACACCCACACATTTTTCCGCAATTCTTTTTGCATTTGCACGAAATTGTTTTCAGCAGCGCTTCTGGGGCGGGTGCAGTGGTTGTTGTTAGTGGTTCCAAACCCCTCGCACCTCTTGTCCAACCCCACTTTGTGGCGTCCAGCTCATTTCCAAGCCACATGTGCACCTGCAGATACGACCTGTATATGTGTTGCTTTGCCGCTTCTGATGTGGGTGGAAGAGATGCGAGGTTGAACTTCGCTGATGCTGGCAATGTTGATGGTAATTTTGAAGAATCATTGCTTCGTCTACGTGCTTTGGCCAGTTTTTATTCGCATAACTCATTCGGCACGCTAGGTGCATGACGACGCTGTCAGTGATACGAAGAATTTGCTCGTGTTCTTTATCACCACGAATAATGCTCGCCGATAGAAGCGTCTGAACACCACGTTTCTTCACTGTCACAACATTATCGTCCGTAGTAACTTCTCAACACACAAAACAGATCGACATTTTATTTAAATACGTCTACTCCAAAGAGTATCAATCGACGAACTGACTGAACTGCGTTTCAGGTTAGGTATTCAAAGGACGCTATAATGACCAAAATATAAATTTTGAGGGGAAAAAGTTAGGAACCAAAATTGTTCAGAATTTGATTCTCTACAACTTTGATTCTCTTCATTCATGCCGTAAAACGTAGGAGATAATGATAATATTTTGAATTTGTCAGGTTTTTCAGGTTTAATTTCCAAAATATCGATCCTAGAAGAAAAATTGTAAGGACCAAATTTGTAGAAAATCAAATTTCCTAAAATTTTTGTCGTCAAGCTTTTACTGTAAAATAAATATTGGCCGAGTTATTCAAGAAAAACCGTTATTTTGAAAAAAAAAAACATTTTTCGAATATACACAGACAGGAGCCTGATTCAGTCTACTTTTTGAATTTATACACCCAGTGACTCCAGCGCTTACGAGTATTAGCATATTATTTTCAATTTTGACTTTCTTTTCTCTTTTAATTTCGTTGGTGACAGAACACAAAATCAAAAATATCCCATATTCATTTTATCATTATAATGAAATTAAATTAAGTTCTCAGTGGACAATGTTACTCGTAAAATGCTACGCTTTGTCATTACTACTGTATGGTACCAAGAGCAAGTAAGTTGAAGGTATTCAAAATATAGCTATATAAGAATACTCAGTTTGTCATCATCATCATCATGAGGAGAAAAAGGCGGCAAAACTGCCCATAAACTACCCGCCCATAAAGCTACTAACTACACTTCTGCCTCAAAGTAGATTAACCGTGACGTGAAACCTTGCAGCAATCTTAACTCATTGCTAGCAGATAACACTTCTACAGATATTGGATCAGATCAGTATGCTGCTCAAAGGACGTCTTTAGACACAGGTTCATGCTGTTTTTGTCAAAATCTTGATTTTTTTTATTCCATGTGTTTGGTATTTTCAGGTCAGTCAGGGTGCGTACAGAATTTACCGGACGTATGTATGCCTGTGGTGAGTCTCAGGAACTCTACAAATGCATGTGCCAGAGATGGCCACGCTTTAATTCGTTACAGTCTGACATAACTGTCGTCCCCCCGGATTACAGTACGTTAATCGATGAACAATAATCTTATTATGTATAACTAACAAAAGTTTTCCAGTAATTTTAGTCGCGATGGTATTATATCAACCTTTCAAGAATTAATCGCCAGAAGAGAAAAGCCCACTAGAGACCAAACATTAGTCGTAAATCAATTTATCGTTGAAAACTAGCAAAGCTAAAATAAGTTATATTGGACTGGGCGCTTCCGACGCGAATTGGCTCTGAGAGAAGTATTGTCTTTATTTATCTGTATGACATAATTGGGTCCCAAAAGCAATAAATAATATTGTCGCAGTAATTATATTGCCTTTTTCATAACCGCTGTCTTTATAACTTTGGTGTACAGTACATAACCATAAAATAAAAGCCTAGTAAATATGTATACCCTTTATGGACAATGAGCAATAAGCAAAACTATCACCGTCCACCCAACTCGGTATTTTTAAAGGGATTCCAAACATAAATCAAGTGTACACAAAGGTAACAAAAAACGCAGAGTTTTCATACATTATCTTTACTTTGTCTAAATAAATGTGTGTAAGAGCTGTTTCTTGCGATTTCAGTAACTAAAAACTTGGTTTCAATATTTGCAATACCTCTAGATAAAACTTAAACCTATCTGTTTGTAGGAATTGAAAATCACACCTACTCCTAATAAATTGCCTGAATAGAGTGGAAACGATTTCTTTTCATAAAGTTCACTTTTTTGGGTTCTTCTAAAGACATGAAGTCTTACATATCTTTGACCTATCTCATTTTCATTCGACGTTGAGAAATCGACACTCTGCGCCGTGACTTATGGAGCCGCTTACCTACTCTACTTCAGGCGGCGGCATTCGAATATTATCAAATTTCATACGATTTCTTTTCATGAAAATATGTCATTACTGTTCTTAGTGCTCATATTTCAGTACCCATTTATTAATCATATTTTGCTTCGAGGTTAGAATTTTGCTCTAAAGTAGCAATTCAAAGAAATTACATAATTCAAATAAATGGATATTTGTTATACTGGATTGCTGTTATACTAAAGAAATAATATAATTTTTACACCACTTTTTTGAAGAAAAATTATTATATATTACTGTACTTTGGGCTCACAATATGGGGCTTATTGTTATTTGGTGTACCCGTGTAGGTACATATAATAATATCGTTCATTATGTTGTGAGAAAATTGTAAAAGGTTTTAAAAAAAATACCATGATAATTTTCTCCTCGTGATGACGCATAAAGCAGATCGTCAAATGGAACTTTCTCGACAATATGTGGGTTTCTGCATTCATATTCTCTAGAAAAAGTTGAGTTCCTCATTCTGAACTAAGGACCAATGGTACTTTATTCATTAAATGATTAATTCAATCATTTCATTAATTCATAAAAATAAAAAAAATATTTATTTAACATAGTATGCGGAGTATGGGTACGGCAGGCATAGCAAATTTTGAAACTGGAAACTTAAATTGTGCGTTTATTATCTGCATTAGAATGCAAATAATGTTTCAGATATCACTTCTGTTCTCTTTCTCAATTTGTCAAGCATCATATTAGGCCAAATAATAATTCCAAAGCAGTTAAGTGGAATTTACTGGAAATGAAAATTCAAGCGATTCGAGTTCTAAGGACGTAGTCATTGTAGCAAAATATTATCTCAGGAATTCGGTTGTGCTTATGGTTAAATGTGTCATTTTGGAATATAAGTTTTAAATAAAAGTTTTAAATAAATCAGCAATCAAATAAATAATATCTAAAAGTCTTACGATTCCTGTATTAATCGTTAGTACTTAAAACAAACAAACAGACAAACAGACAGACATCGAAGGCATATTAATAGGGTACCGTTTTTCACCCTTTGGGTACGGGACCCTAAAAAAAGAACAAAAAATATAATAGTAATTGAAAATAGGATAAAATCTGAAAATACGTGCGATAAAAGTCGAGGTGTCGCAGCTCGCGTATAATTTTTTTTTATAAAGTGTCTATTGAAAAAACTCCATAGCGGAACGAAACAAACGTACGTATATTGAAGCTTTTCAAAGGGCATTCAAACAGATTTTATAGTCGCTTGCAACTTAGTGGTGTACGTTTCAACCATTTCAACCACGTAGTGTGGACTCTATAAATTCCGCCATTTTTACAGCTCTCCATAAAAGGCATAATGACACAGTGCGAGCAACGTGAAAAGTTCAGTTTGTTGAAAACTGCAGTGATAGGTTACCTTAATGTGTTTTCAATAGTTCGGAGTGTGAAACTGTTGCATCTTTGATAAATAACATTGTTAAAATGAAGATTTTTAAATAGGTAGTTCAAACTTCAAACGGTAACGAAAACATTACACGTTTTTGAATAATCACCCTACAGTTTTGACGCAGAAGGTGTATGTTTATCTATTCCATCGCCTCTGGCTTATTTTTTTTTATTGTTTGTCTTAAAGACAGAGATGACTTCCATGATGGAACAAGTTTTCCCAGAAAAAACCTATTAGCTTGCAACTTGAATAGATCCGGTTCATATGAACTCGAGAACACAGACGCAGGCAGATTTCACTCCATAAGTAGCTGTGCGTGCGCATAATAAAAATTGTTGCTTTGTTGAATGGAATATCAAACAAGTGTATCTTGCGATGCGTCTGGACTCCCGATGGTAGAAAAGGGATAGCGGTATAAGCTCATGAACCGAAATACAATATGTAAAAGCTAAAAAAAGCTGTACAACAGCTTCTCAAAAGATTTTTGCTTTTTTCAAACTATAAAACAATTACAAACATAACCAGCTTACATCTAAGCGAGAAGTCATAATCGAATGAACTTGGCACCCATTTGATACGGAACAAATCCGAAATCGGGTGCAAAAAATCCAGAGACATATTAAAATTCTGAACCCTGTCTCGAAACATACGTTACTTTTTGAACAATACCGCAGAATGTGAACAATGGCGAGCGAAAATGAACACCCGAACTGTTTTACTTCATTCTGAGGACTGAATCACGTGGTTGATGGTGCATTACAGTTTAAACAATAAGTTTCAGAGTATGAACCATTTCGATGTACAATGGCTAGTGATTCGTAATTGCGAATACGTTTTATAGCTATATAGTATATTTTAATGTACCGGCATTGTTTCATTAGTTTCAGTCTTGTCTGGATATCAAATAAACATAAAGACTGTGGTTAGACACGATCACAGAATACATGATATAACTTTGCTTCATCTTTCAAAATGCGCATAGCTAAAGATTGGATAAGTATACACAAAAAAAGAAGAGCTACATCTACTAAAAAAAAAACACGAGAATTTTACGACGTGGTTGTAAATACGACTTCCATCAGCAGAAATAAAGCATATTTAAAAACACGAGGAATCTTTTTCCTTATCATTTTGGTAGCACGCGGGGCGTTTTTACTATCCCTTAGTTTTTTCAGAACCGTAATTTCAGTTTTCGCTATTGAGTAAATATGTACCAATTTTGCGCAAAATTTTAGTTTCATACGGATGTGAAAGTTACTTTGAAGAGGCGAACAAGTAAGTTAGTAATAAACTGAGCCCGTTACAGGGAGCGCTTGTCGCAATGCGTTAGAACTGTTCGCGCTACACTTGCTTTGACGTTTAATTTCTACTACAGAACACCTCTTCACAGAAGGAGAGTAAAATTGTGAGGAGTTTTACACCTTTAAAATGTTACAAAGGATACGTGTAAGTGTTATGACTTGGAGGTAAAAATTGGTTTAATTTAATTGGTCCTGAGCTTTCTAAGGCAGGTGAAGACTAATTTTAAACGATAAAGCATAAATGTACAAAATAGTGCTTGCAAGGTAAACTGGGTTGATATACATCCATTGTAAAATTTTGCCAATAATCTGATTTATTTAGATATGTAAGTACCAAATCATTTAGTTTTATCTAAGCCGCAAGAGAAGTTTGATGGTCTAGCTAAAGTAATGAATGAATATTTGACAAGCCCGTTGGTGTGGTTGGTAGTGAGCCTGCCTCACACGCCGTGGGCCGCGGGTTCGATCCCCGCCCAGGACAAACATTTGTGTGATGAATACAAGTGTTTGTTCTGTGTCTGGGTGTTATTAATCTATTTATGTATGTATATCAGACTATGGTACCCATAGTACAGGCTTTGCCTAGTTTGGGATCAGATGACCTTGTGTGAAATGTCCCTCAATATTTATTTATTTATTATTTACTATAGTTTGGATGAAATGTATGCGAGTTCTGATTTCACGCATACAATTTTCTTTGAACATGTGGATTCCTTGTGCAACAATTTTATTTTGGGATCTAGGTAGTAGCTTCTTTCTTAAATTCAGTGACACCAACCGTTTTCTAGATACACCTAAAGTACCTTTCTCAAAAGCGAACCTCTGCTAGTGTATGTGAGCGCAGAGTCGATGCATGGTAATGCTTGGATTACGTAAATAGGGCCGCGCGCGATATTAAACTGGGGAGTAGGTGTTTTGGTAAGCTGTTGTGATATAGGACCGGTTGTGTTGGTAAGCCTTTTGTTTCGGAAGAATTGAGAACTTCTTTTGACTCCATATTTTGCTTTGTTGTTAGGTTCGGCTAATCCGTTGAATATCCCTTGTTTTAGGAGATTATTTAAAAACATAATACTATATGGTACAAGTCTAGCGCTTTGCCGAAACAGGCTGCTGCGGTAGCGAATCCGTGCAGGGTGGTTGTAAGACAGAGTTTTGTGCAAAATGACCCATGAGGTTTTTCGATCACAAAAATGTACATGCTGCTGTACGTAGAGCACATTTTTTTTATTTACTTTTTTATTGAAAATGGGCTTACTCTTGACCTCGATCTAGTCTTGAAGACAGAGATGAGGTTGACGATGGAACGAGCTTACCCAGAAGAAGCCTATTCACTCGCGACTTGAATAGATTCGGGTTATATGAATTAGGGAACACAGACGCAGGCAGAGAATTCCACTCTTTAGCCGTGCGCATTATAAAAGATGTTTCAAAGCGCTTTGTGCGAATGTGCGGAATATCAACCAAGTATGGGTGATATCCTGCGGTGCGTCTGGACTCCCGATGGTAGAAGGGAGATGGTGAAATAAGCTCGTGGAGCTCTAGAGCACACTCTCCGAAGTACATTTCCTTCCATCTGCTACAATTTTGACATACTTCTCTCGCTTCGTCTACAGTTATGAGGGAACAAAGAAACGGACATACACAGATACTTACATATACACAGGTCATACACATAACTTTGAGCTTTGCCGTACTGTAATTATGGGTGCAGATTTTGAGAAAAATACAAAAATGTGCGAAAAACGTAAAACAACGCGAGTCCGGTCTGTTCTAACACGCAGGTCGGACATTCTGCCCATTGTTAGAAAGGGGGGTAATTTAGACTATTGTCAGCGCTTTAAGTGTATTCTTTCCAAAATTCTCTAACATTTCCATCGTTTCTTTCCATCTGTGTGTTGACAAAATAGAAGTTTGTCTTCAGAGGGAAAACAGTTTTCAAAGAAACTAACAAGGCGTGTGGCACAATAGACAATGTGTGCACACAATTTGAAGTTTGCAGTGAGACAAACAAGCTGAAGTAGTGAAACAGTTTGCAGTGAGACAAACAAGCTGAAGTAGTGAAACAGGGGGCAAGTTGATACTGCGAGCGACACAAAACATCGTGAACTCTCAAAAGCACAAGTAGGAACGTTTTTGTTTTCTACTAAGATATTTTTTATGGTTATACAAACAAAAGCAAAAGTACAGTCAGTTGAAATTTGACTTCCATACTCAGTAAAAAAACCGGCCAAGTGCGAGTCGGACTCGCGCACCAAGGGTTCCGTACCTGTTTATCTACATCTACATCTACACTAATATTATAAAGAGGAAAGATTTGTACCTATTTTTGTATGTTTGTATGTTTGTAATGAATAGGCTCCGAAACTACTGGACCGATTTGAAAAATTCTTTCACCATTAGAAACCTGCATTATCCGGGATGAACATAGGCTATAAAATATTTAAAAAAAGTTAGGGTTCCGTATGAAAACTTCGATAATGTAACCCAAGGTGTGAAAAAAATACTAAATAGCATCCTTATATCGAGTACGCTGCCGAAACTATAAACAATAGAGCAAAGTAATGTACTACAGAATTATAGAAGTTATCAATATCTACAAAAAAGTCCGCGATACCATATGTCTAACTATTACAGTTATGTCACAATAACTACTTTTTCATGTTAAAATATGTAATAGTAATGCCGGTACAAACTATATAGGCCACATTATTCGTACCTATTAATCCTTATCCAAAAAAATGATTTCGTATTCAAGGCTATATCAGTACCTGTAAATAACTTTTTTAATTATTCAAATCGGACATACCATTCAAAAGTTATCATGAGTGTAATCGTTATCAAAATTGAAATTAAAGAAACAGCGCCCTAAGTGACTGTAATGGTTTTATCTACAACAGAGAATAGACACGAAAAATTTGACTGGTCAAGTGCGTGTCGTTCCGTGCGGTAGCGGCTAAGAATAGTGCCAACCCATCTCAACCTGTAGGTGTCGTAAGAGGCGACTAAGGGTTTACAAACCGGAAGATGGGCAGCGACATCTTTCCGTGTATCGCACCATCTTACATACTGCGGTCACCAACAACCGCGGTCCATGGTGCCAGCCTTAATGCTAACAAGCGTGGTGACTAAGATACTTCCCCTCCACATTCTTCTAGCAAGGGCTCGAATTCTGGAGGGAGCTCCCTGTCCTGTAGTGGACGTATTATGGGATGTTATGATGGTTTTGATGAAGTGCGTGTCGGTTCGAGCGAATTTAATGCACTTCTGCGTGACTAAGATGGTATGACTGCCCATAACTAGGACAGTATTTTTACCTTAGTGGTACGGAACCCTCGGTGGGAGTCCAACTTGCGCTTGGCTGGTTTCTTTAGTAACCCCCGATTCAACAAGAACCTATATCTACCCGTGCGAAGCCAGGGCGAACCGCTAGTCATATGATATAATAAAATCTTTTGCTCTTTGACTTTAAAAACTCCGCGACCATCCAACTTGACCCCTCTTTCATAGAAAAGTTCTTGAAACAGGAGCTCACTTTAACCGGTTACGATTTATGACTTATTAAAAAAAACTACTTACTGGATCTCGTTCAAACCAATTTTCGTTGGAAGTTTGCATGGTATTGTACATCATATATTTTTTTTAGTTTTATCATTCTCTTATTTTAAAAGTTACGGGGGGGGGACAAACATTTTACCACTTTGGAAGTGTCTCTCGCGCAATCTATTCAGTTTAGAAAAAAAATATATTAGAAACCTCAATATCATTTTTGAAGACCTATCCATAGATACATACACGTGTACGTGGTTGGATGAAAAAAAATATTTTGAGTTTAAGTTCAATTTATTTATTTATTTTATTTTATTTTCTTCGGGAAGCTAACAGGTAAATCAGTCTAGGTTACAAAATATTGTTACAAGAGCCAATTATAAGCTTCCACATGCAAAAAAGAATACAAATTAAAAACTTATGTCTATGACAAAACACAGTAATATATCTAAGTTACTAAGAAAGAATAATAAATAACTAACAAAGTCTGGATGACTGCCTGCAATAACAAAAACTACATTAGCGTGATTCTATATTGAACTTATTAAAATATTCGTTAGAAAGAGTTTTTTTAACAATATTATTACTGCTGCAAAACAAATCGATGCCACTGCTGCCACTTAGATCATTAAACAGTCTTGAGGATCTAACTAGAAAACTATTGTTCCTATAATTTATTATGGAGGAGGGAACATCAAGCAGTTTGTTCAAGCGTAGATTTCTGGAACGGACTCTCAAATTTATCTTACTTAAAAGATATGGGCTTTCAATTTTACCTATGTATGGGGAACCCTAAAATTTATTGTTTTTTTTTTCTATTTTTGGGTGAAAATCTTAATGCGGTTCACAGAATGATGTTTATGTTTTGAGTTTAAAAATATAAATTATTTTTTGTTTGTAGTTCAAAAATATTAGTTTTAAGTTTCTGTAAACTTTGCAGTGCCCTACAGGGTCCATAATTGTTTCTTTAATTTTAAGTCACCTACTGTACATTATGGTTGCAATAAAGTATTGAGTATTGAGAATTCATCAAGTTACGAGTACCAAGTTTCAACAGTATAGCTCTTATAGTTTCGGAAAAAAGTGGCTGTGACATACGGACGGACAGACAGACAGACATGACGAATCTATAAGGGTTCCGTTTTTGCCATTTGGCTACGGAACCCTAAAAAGAGCTCAAAGCTAACTAAAACCGCTATTGACACTGTTTGGCGTCTTAATATCCATAAGATACTAGTTTTTATTAGATGTAATACCTAATTACCTGCGTCATTTTTTTTCTAACGAGTAAAGGTCTGATTTAAAAGTTTGTAGTTTTGTGCATGTTTGAAATAGTAAGAAACATTGATCTGAGATACTGTAGGAAATATCATGTAGTTAATTAATAAATTAAAAATTTTTTTTACTTATTTTGAAAAAACTGAAAATATGAGTTTTCCTTCTTCGAATCTTAATTTCGTTTTTTATTTAACAAATGTTTTACTACATTTTAGTTATGTTTAATAATTTTAGTTAATAAACTATGATGTCGGCTAGTCATTAAAAAAAAATAATGGAAAAAGATGAACAAACTTAGGAAATATCGTAAAAAAACTGCAGCACGTCACGCATCTTTACAAAAAAAGAAAAACCTCATTAAAAAAAAACCAAAGCCGCTAAGTCCGTAATATAAAGGTAATTATTAATAATTTTGTAAAAATATTCAAAAACTCCCACTCACTCCCAGACACTAATCCCTGGGACACATTGTATATAGGGTGACTTTTAATTAGTTCTTGATAGAAAAAGGTATGAATGTACTCATGGTACTGAACAACTTTCCCCAAGGAACATAATATAGGTCGAAATACAAAAATAAAGTTTTGACCCCCCATAGAAACTGCATCAGCTGATAGCGCATTTTGTATGGGAGGTCAAATTTGGTTTTTCGTATTTCGACCTATGTTCCTTGGGAAAAGTTGTTCAGCATCATGAGTACATGCATATCTTTTGCTATCAAGAACTAATTAAAAGTCACCCTATATATTTACAAATATTAATAGTATGGGATTTATGCTAAAAAAATAAAACTGCATAATTTTTCCTTATTTTTAGGGTTCCGTACCTAAAATAAAAAAACGGAACCCTTATAGGATCACTTTGTTGTCCGTCTGTCTGTCTGTCTGTCAAGACCCTTTTTCTCATAAACGAGAAGAGGTATCAGGTTGAAATTGATAACGAATATTAAGGTCCATAAACCACACAAGATCTGAAAATTAAATTTTTTTACAACGACGCAATCAAAAGATATGACTTCCCGTTGACCTAAAATTATGAAATTTGGCAAGAAGCTAGGTCTCACAGTAGAAATAAAGGGAAAAGTCTAAAATCATTAAATATTTCATTTTTTCTCACAACTAATAGTAACCAATTAAGGTGAGCTCCCGTTTCAAGAACTTTTCTATAAAAAAGCCTAAGGGTCAAGTTGGTTGGTCGCGGAGTTTTTCAAATCAAAGAGCAAAAGCTTTTAGTATATCATATGGTACATAGGTACGGAACCCTTAGGGCGCGAGTCCGACTCGCACTTGTCCGGTTTTTTTTTAGGTAAGTACGTTCGGTATCGGTTTAAAAAAAATCTAAAACTCCAAATTTCCTTAGACCTATACAAAATTGATATATGTATATCGATAATCTGTTATCGATATAGATAAATTTAAAAAACTTAAAAATTATCGAATATCTTCAAAGTCACCCAGTAGTGTTCGTTACGTAGTAGATAATCGCAAAAGTCACAATCACACGCAGGATTCAAACCTGGGTCTTCTTCGTACGGAGAATTATCCCAACAGAGAGATTCTGTATAATTAAATCATTTTCAGGTAAATAATAACAACTATTATATGGTTCCACTTCATCGTGTCCAGAAACTCATGTTATTTTCAGAATCAAAGTTTGTCCTGATAATGCCAAACAAACTTCGTGATAAGTACTGCAAGTGCTGACTGAAGTATAAAAACAACAAAAGTTTACAAGGTTCACGAACCCAAAATAGCAGTTGGTGCTCATAAAAACACAGTCTTGCCGAAAACACGCAGAGGCTGTTCGCTCATTACTGGAAGTACCGGTAATAAAAAAGTTCAGCTGTCTTCAGCCAACTTGGCACAGGTAACAAACGATAGTAGTCTATAGACTACAGTCAGCAGTTCAATAAACCTATTAGGACAGAATAAAGTTATTGTAATGGATAAAATAAAAATGTTTTTATTTCAATCGCTTGATTATCCGAAAAGTTGGATGATGAAATCCCGACTACTATCTACGGATGTAGTCGTTAAAGAGCCATGTCAGAGGCTTTTCGCGACTCAACAACTCTGAAAGCAGGGTATGTGAGGTCGGTCATCGACCTTGCAACCCGCACGATATGATGATGATGAATACAATTGATGCAACGGAAACTTCCCAGACAGTAATCAGAAGATACTTGTGGAGATGCCTCGTAACTTCCTTTGTGGATCTTTAGAGAATAACAAATAATATTTACCTTAGTCTACAGTCAGCAGATCATTAAACCTATCAGGACATAATAAAGTAATAGTACCATCACCGTGATAGAACCGATGGCCGATGGGGCGTAAGGGTTCTAGAGTGGCGATCACATACCGGAAGACGAAGCGTTGGCAGGCCCCCCACAAGGTGGACCGACGATCTGGTCAAGGTCGCAGGAAGCCGCTGGATGCGAGCAGCGCAGGACCGGTCGTGATATGATGATGACTATCACACATAACGGACACTCTCCGCCCCCCGCCCGCAATCTACCACCACAGGCCCGCGCGCACTCGCCCGCGCGGTTCGCGTGGTTGTACGGAAAATGCTGCAGTCCTACGCTCCATAAAATTTAAAATTTTGACAGTCGCAGATTCTCGCTCGTTGTATGTTGTGTCCGGGGTCCTGTGCTATATGATGGCCAAAATTATCTTGACTCTAAGGGGCTTTTTTCCACCAGAGATCAGCATCTAAGTTAGAGGTTAAAGAAATATGAGAAAGAGATACGTTAATTTTTCCTGTATGCTTTCCTTTTTTTACTGTCAATGGGTTTACTCTTGACCCTGATCTAGTGCTGGAAACTTATTAATTAAATAAATTAAATAATTAAATAAATCTTTATTCAGTAAAATTCACATTTTGCTTAACTGCGATAACCACCCAAAGCCTGTATCGTGATTATTGCTACATTATATCATTCACAGCAGGACACAAACTGATTCTTAATAGTAGTAATTATTCTAACTTGTACATAGTGGCATAGTACGAGTAGCGTAAGATTAGAGCTTAAATTATGAATAGAGTAAGAGGTAACTAATAGTCGTAAGAAATACGAAAACCTATTAATACATTTACTCGAAAACCGTAGGTACTTACAAGGCCGTAACAATTGCTCGTAAGTAGTTACTTACTTATTTATTGACCATGGTACTACCGAGTTGTCCTACTAGTAGTACCACAGGCATTTTTTTGCTACCCGTAAACCTACCAAAGGAAATAGAGCTGCAGTCACACCAAAAAAATAGTCGTGGCTAGTGGGAAATTGACAATCCAATTATCAGAACTGTTAAAAAAGGCCACCATTTTGAACTTTTAGTTAGGTACTTCACCGATTGGTTTCGAAATCTGAGAGTCAGTCTCCGATGACAATTTTTTTTCGAAATCTCCGTACCGCATTGAACTCCAGATGTCATATTTAAAAGCAACATGTCTTATAACAAAAATTTCAAAGTAAAAGCCACATTTTTTAAATCTGAAGATGACTGACTCGTCATACGAGACTACATAGATCCCCAGTTCCCCAGATATCGATTTTAAGGCGTGTGCTAGAACAGAGCGCATTCGCGCTGTTTTACGTTTTTCGCTCATTTTTGCACTTTTCTCGGCGTACACTCAACACATTGAAAAAATGGTACGCAAAAAACTAGCTTTCTAACACAGCAAATTTTGTGTCGATATTTATAATGATTTTTAAGCGATTTGGTTTATAGTTCGAAAAAAGCACATTTTTCTAAAAAGTATTCTACTAGGAAATTGATAGGTAATTGTGTTTTTGCGTAGGTATAAAATTAACTATTGAACTGAGGTGTACATTCTGGTACGGTTGAGGAAATTGTAGAAGTATTTTATTTATGGTATCTAAAATGCTACTTTTGACTGTAAACAGCGCCTTAAAAACAATTGGTCTTGTGCTAGTTATAAAGTTAAATACGGCGGCCATTTTTCCATGCTTATCATTGATTCGTCATTACACACCACATATAATTGGTTTAATAAGGCAACGCTCTTTATAAACCTTAAAATACTGTTGACTTTGGTTTTAGCAATTTTGTCGACTTGCTAATTTTCGTCGTCTCATCAGATTCTTAATCTAAGCAATTTCTAGACAGTTAGTCTAGACTGCGACAATTCAGCATTTTGAGCTGAAAGTCAATTTGATGTAAATTTTACTCCAAATTATTATTTTATTTTTCAATGTGGTAATCAGTTAACAGTAAATTTTTAATATGTACTACAAAGTCATTGTCTGTAACTTTCTACCAAAAATAATGTTTAAGAATAAACAAAGAAATCAAAGACAATGTAGGGTATAATTCTTGATTTTTTTTAACGAGATAAATATTATTGTGCCTTGTAGGCAATTATAATAATTAAACATGATTTTTGTCCTGGTTATTTTCTGTAATAAACAAACAATAAACAATACTTTTAACTGTGTTCTGAGAAATTTGTGTTCAGTTTTGGAAATTCACAATATTTTGTTGTTTTTATTTATATGTAAGTGTATGTAGGCTTTTTCCGATAGGGCAGTATATCACAAGTATAATTTCCCTAAAAGAAAGCCTTGCCACCCGCACTTTGCAAATAGCGTAATGAACAAGGGTCCAGGGACTGAACTTGACCGCTTTTGTCCTTCAAGGGTCCCTCAATCAATCCATCAGTCCTGCGTTGCGTTTTTAGAATACCTTGCCTGAGGTGATTGCGGGGAAATAAGTTACGAAATAGGGTTAGGATGCTAAGGTGCTTCTTGGTTGGAGTATTTTTATTCCAGAACTAGCTGTTGCTTCAAATTCGGGTTTGTTGTAAAAACAGATTACTATTTTCTCCATACAAAAATTTAATCACATTTCACTCTTTTGCCTCCGTCGTCTAGTGGTTACAGCGCTCGGCTCTCGATGCAGAGGTTCTGGGTTCGATTCCCGGTGGGGATTCGAATTACGATTTAGTTTAACCTTACGAATAAAATTTGCTGTTCGACGCAGTTTCTATAGGACTATATTGATTTTTTGTTAATTTTTTACAATCTCCGTCTGGAATCTATATTAAAGGTCTTGGTTTTGATTTAGCTCATGAGCTCTTTTTAAAAATACCCTGCTATAATGCGAGAATGTATCTTAGTGCGATGCACTTTTTTGTCAAACGATAGAATTTGTTTACTCATGTATGTTGCCTTCTAGATATTGAACCAAAACCATCCTTCACATAAGTGTAGTCTTTTTGGGAGAATAGCCTTAACGTTTTTGCACGGTCAGCTTGCAGCAATTTTTTTTCAATTCTTTCAGATTTTTATCTTTGGACCGAGCGTTCGAAAATGCCCCAAAAATTATATCTTATGCGTCGCGAATATGATGCAAAACTGTACTTTTTTAATCAATTTCGCATATTTTTCAATTGATAAAACAAATTGTATAGGTACTCAATTTGAACGGTGACTTGTAATTTTCTTTAAACAGAATTTAACACATTCTTGTGATAACGACGTTGATATCTTTACTTGTAGAGTTTGTGGACAGTAAAGTAACACCGGCCAATCAATACACTTAGCCGCCAGCACCCTTATTGAATCGTTAATTCAATTTCAACGTGACTTGTAGTTTTCTTTTAAATAGAATGCCTCAAGCTCTTGTTAAAACGAAGTTGCGCCATTTACTTGTATACTCGAGGACAATCGAGAAACACTGGCCAGATGTTTTTTTTTTTTTTTATTTAATGGAAACAAACAGTTTATGTTATTCAATAACAAAAGGTAACTTAACTTAAGTAAATCTTAAACCTACAGTTTCTACAGTCATTTAAACATGTAGTAAAACTATAGCGTAAGGCATATCAATAAACTTAGCCACCAGCACCAGTAACGTTACCACCAGACATACAATTTTTTCGTCTGATGTCTTAATTCTTTTTTTTTGAGCTTCTTTGGTCAAACTCATGAGCTTTTGTAAAAATATTATATTCTTAGTAGCTTTTGCCCGCGGTTTTGAACTCATGTTAAATCTACATCTACACTTCTACACTAATATTATAAAGAGGAAAGATTTGTATTTTTGTATGTTTGTATGTTTGTAATGAATAGGCTCCGAAACTACTGGACCGATTTGAAAAATTCTTTCACCATTAGAAACCTGCATTATCCGGAATGAACATAGGCTATAACATATTTTAAAAAAGTTAGGGTTGCGTATGAAAACTTCGATAATGTAACCCAAGGTGTGAAAAAAATACTAAATAGCATCCTTATATCGAGTACGCTGCCGAAACTATTAACAATAGAGCAAAGTAATGTACTACAGAATTATAGAAACCATCAATATCTAAAAAAAAGTCCGCAATACCATATGTCTAACTATTACAGTTATGTCACAATAACTACTTTTTCATGTTAAAATATGTAATAGTAACGCCGGTACAAACTATATAGGCCACATTATTCGTACCTATTAATCCTTATCCAAATAAATGATTTCGTATTCAAGGTTATATCAGTACCTGTAAATAACTTTTTGAATTATTCAAATCGGACATACCATTCAAAAGTTATCATGAGTGTAATCGTTATCAAAATTGAAATTAAAGAAACAGCGCCCTAAGTGACTGTAATGGTTTTATCTAACTGGTCAAGTGCGTGTCGTTCCGTGTGGTAGCGGCAAAGAATAGTGCCAACCCATCTCAACCTGTAGGTGTCGTAAGAGGCGACTAAGGGTTTACAAACCGGAAGATGGGCAGTGACATCTTTCCGTGTATCGCACCATCTTACATACTGCGGTCACCAACAACCGCGGTCCATGGTGCCAGCCTTAATGCTAACAAGCGTGGTGACTAAGATACTTCCCCTCCACATTCTTCTAGCAAGGGCTCGAATTCTGGAGGGAGCTCCCTGTCCTGTAGTGGACGTATTATGGGATGTTATGATGGTTTTGATGAAGTGCGTGTCGGCTCGAGCGAATTGAATGCACTTCTGCGTGACTAAGATGGTATGACTGCCCATAACTAGGACAGTATTTTTACCTTAGTGGTACGGAACCCTCGGTGGGAGTCCAACTTGCGCTTGGCTGGTTTCTTTAGTAACCCCCGATGCAACAAGAACCTATATCTACCCGTGCGAAGCCGGGGCGAACCGCTAGTAAAATATATACCATTGTTTAAGTCAAACTATTAGCAATGAAACAAAAAAAATCATTAAAATCGGTTCAGTAGTTAAAAATAAACAAACAAACAACCAAAAATTCAAAACATTTGGATTCAGAGGCATAGCATACGAGATATTATTTCATAAAATGTTATTGTAAAATGTTGTTGTTGTAATGGTATTTATTGTTCATTATTTAATTATTGTACAAAAAATTTATCCACAAACTAATTCTTATCTGATAAAATCTTTTTACTCATAGCGCTTATTTATTATTGTTATTTATTTTTATGTAGGTACTTGACTTAACTTTTCAATTAATTTCAATGATCTTGTAAATTTTATTTATATTTAGTTTAATGTTCAATATTATTTATTTGCCGTCATTTAAAGAAAGCTGTAATCACCTCTAATTGGTTTACCGTTTAGCTATAAACCTAGTTTAACTGTATCTTCTATCTCTTTGTTTAATGTGTAATCTGTTGGTGATCATAAATAAATAAAATAAATAATAAATAAATAAATATCTTCAATGTACGAACAAAATCAATTTGCGATTTTATATTACAATAGATGCAGGGCATGCAAAAACTTGAAACAGGTAAAGGGTGTGCTCAGACCAAGAAACTGAACAACAACATGGGTCAAAATTTAATATTTTTTAAAATTGTCAATACAAAGTGCACTGTCAACTGTTGAAAGTCAAAAAGAAACACTGTTTTCGACCCATGTTTCTTTGGAAAAGTTGTTCAGTTTCGTGGGCTGAGCAAACCCGCTATCGCACGCTTTTACATTATAGAAAAAGGCGACTAAACGCACTACAAAATATCAATGCACTTAGAAAGATAGATAGATAAACACCTTATTGTCACACACAGAACACATTAACAATTACAAAGGAGAGTCTTAAATCTAGGGTGACAAAGGCGGTCTTATCGGTGCTCTTCCAGACAACTTTTGCATGTAGGAAAGTGTAATAGAAAACTGCAGTAGTGTGCCAATAATTGTTAGTAGATTAGTAGCCAAGGGCTGTAAGGCATCAATTGCAGCCCGAGATATTTAGGCGCACGAGCGCAGCGAGGGCGCCTATAGTTCGAGGGTGCAATTGATGCTTACACCCGAGCTAACTACTCTGCTTTACATCTCGATTGTGAGGTAAGAAGGTCCTTATTACCACCAAATTGTAGGTGACCAATTAGCGCTCTAGGGTAATAATATAGCTAGAAAAGCCCTAGGGCGGTAAGTAATTAAAAAAAAACTTCACTCTTTCAAAACTCAATTACTTACCGCCCTAGGGCTTTTCTAGCTACTTTATTACCCTAGAGCGCTAATTGGTCACCTACAAGCCCTATATGGGGGTAATAAGGACCTACTTACCGAATATGAGAGATGTAAATAATATTTAAATACTACACTCCTCAGCTACATGGAGTATATCTAACTGCGACGGGCCAAAGTGACCGCTTCTGTTTCAGTAAGTTTTGAAGTAATATTTCTACCACATTGTCACAAGTTCCTATGAATCGTGCGATTAAAAGAATTTATCCAAGGTTTGAGTTGATATTCGATTCTAAAGGTGATATTGGATATTAGTTTGAATTGCAGTATTTTTTTTTTTTGGTATTAATGTTCGCAGTGAGTTCCTCAATGCCGCCAAGAGATCCTTGATAATTTTTTTTTTTACGACCTAAGCTAAGCGTCCAGCGTCTGAAATCAAGAAGCAGATTCTGAACATAAAATCCAGTCGCCAACTCGACGACGAAGCGATAGTCAGGTTTTCATTCTGAAGGGAAAAATTATCATGATATATTCCCATGTAAAACAAAGAATTTTATACCCACACTTTATCTTCCAAAAGCCAAACGAATCATTTAACGGGCATTTCCCTAAGCTAACAGCTCTTAAGGCTATAAATCGTTTTTCGCAAACACCTTAAGTCTTGCCCGAAGGCCGTTTGCTTATAATGCCTGGCAGGGGATCTGGGAGCAAGGGACATGTAAATTCGTCCCAAAAGTATGTTAGATCCCTGGGCGAAACGTACCCCTAAAATAGACGAAGACGAATTGCTTTGTTTTAATTTGCAAGCTTTTTGTTTTACTTTGATGTAGTAGGTAATTTAATATTTTCGTAAACTCTTTTTTAATTAGTTTTCTATTGTTGTAATGTTTTTTGTTGCCTCGTGTTTTGGTTTAGGTAGTCTTTAAAAACTTTCGAGTATAAATAAAAAAACAAGCTCGATTAATTTTGCTAAGTAATTAGGTATGTACAAAAAAAGTTAAGCATTGGTAGTTGATTTGGATTTGAATATATTTTGCTTAATTTATTGCACTTCTAAATTTTGATCCAATTGATGACTGTTTTGAAGTTAATTATAGGTTCGTCTTTATATTCAAAGCTGTCTTTTCCGTTTATATTAATATTCTAACGAAAGACGCACTCAGCCACGAGAATCCTAAAATGTTCGACAGAACCACTAGAAATATCTCGAAAAAGCAATTTTATGCGTCCGCGTGATTTATGTAGACCCGATCGCGATCCAGATTAGTTTAACGGCCTTTTTGTCCTTTCTTATTCGATAAACACACTCTGAATTATTTTTTTTATAAACAAAAATGTACTGGGATTTTGGTAACGTACGTGAGGGACATGAAAGTCATATAAATATCATATATTAAGTCTTTCTTTTTTTATTTAAGTAGGATGCCTTTACTAGATCTTACTGATATTACAATCTAGCCATATGGCTATTAACTACATTAACAATTAAGCCTAAGAATTATTGTATCTAGTTACTCAAGGGGAAGACACTTTATTTTTGTGTTTCTATGACATTATGCACTAATGAGTTTATCACAACACTAATTACACTAACTCAAAGTGTTTGGTCCTTTTAAGTCTTCGTGCTATGTCTGTGTTGTCAAGAAGCTGGGTTGCTTGTTCAATATTCAGATAATAGAGAAGTCTATGTTTATGAGCTTCAGCGTGTTTTGAACTACTTCAGCTACAAACTCAATTTTCAAGTCCCGATGAAGATTAAGTCTTTCTTAAGAAACTATCGATGGAATATTGTTATAAAGTTGTACAACATTGAAATTTACATTTTATTCGTTGTGCTACGAGTATAAATTCAAGGTGAAACTGTAGTTTTTTTTTTTATTTAATGGCATAATAGTGTCTGCACGAAAAATACTATCACTAGCAAATGCTTTTAAATTTACATGCATTCTCGTACATTCATATTATTTTTTTTCTTAGAAATGTAACAATTTTACGCGACATATTTTTCTGCAAGAAGAAAGTTTTAGATGTTGAATTTATAGTTAAATATCTTCTCGATATATTAATAAATTAGATGGATCGAAGCCATAATTCTTTTGTATGATAGTCGAGGCTAATGACGCGTGAGACTTCCAAACTTCACTCGAGCGTTAACGATTAATCTAAGTGATAAGAGTACGCCCAAATTACAGCTTTAGAATTAAGCTTTTATTACACAGGCTACAAGGAACAGATATTCAAAAACTAAAAGGGTATGATCAGTCAATGAAACTGAACAACTTTCATGACACATTCAAGAAACGAAAAGAGAAACTCAGTATCTTTATAGAATATTAATGTACATCATATATTTTTTTCAGTTTTATCATTCTCTTATTTTAGAAGTTACAGGGGGGGGGGACACACATTTTACCACTTTGGAAGTGTTTCTCGCGCAATAATTCAGTTTACAAAAAAAATGATATTAGAAACCTCCATTTCATTCTTGAAGATACCCCACATGTATGGGTTAGATGAAAAAAAAAATTGAGTTTCAGTTTTATGTATGGGGAACCCTAAAATTTATTGTTTTTTTTTCTATTTTTGTGTGAAAATCTTAATGCGGTTCACAGAGTACATCACCATGTTTCAACAGTAAAGTTCTTATAGTTTCAGAAAAAAGTGGCTGTGACATACGGACGGACAGACAGACAGACATGACGAATCTATAAGGGTTCCGTTTTTTGCCATTTGGCTACGGTACTCTAATAAAAACATGATGGCACAATTTGTATTTTCTTAATGTTCTGAATGTTTTTACGGCCATTTCAGTTTTTACTTTCGAGCGGAGCGAGAAAGGTATTGTATTCGTGAAAGAAAAAGTTTTTCTAATTTTCTCAAAAATGTGTTCTATATCACTTATCGTACATCATAAAAAACAACTCTCCCAAAAATGTCCGTCCGTCGGTCGGTCGGTCGGTCGGTCGGTCGGTCGGTCGGTCGGTCGGTCGGTCGGTCGGTCGGTCGGTCGGTCTGTCAGTCGGTCTGTCCGTCACGCTTTGGTCTAGCGGCTAAACGAATGGTCCGATTGACACCATATTTTGAATTTAGTTCTAAGTGGTTTCTTGCTGGCTGTCATCTTGAGGGTAGCTGTCATACAACAAAAATGAAAAATTGAAAGAGAATCTTGATGAAACTTTGCATGACCAAGCATCTCCATGTAAGATATCTTGCGCTAGTATAAATTAATCTTTGTAATTTCATATACGGGTTGTTCCTGTACCACCACATCGTAAATATGTGATTTACCCAAAATTGGTTCCATTGAGTTCATTAAAATTTTCTATAATATTAATCCTGGATTGGTTGTCTACCTGACTGGATATTCTTTATGTTTTTTTTTATAAAATTTAGTACACAGGGTGTACCTAAGACTGAAAGGGCTTGCTCAGTAGACTAAACTGAACAATTATCCATAAGGAACATGTGTTGGGAAATTTAAAAAATCTCCATGCAAGTATCCTACGGTAGTATCCATTGACCTGTAAAAATTCATATAATGTGTGTTCCAGTACTGAAAAATGTTGTTTCCAGTACTACCAAAGGTTTTTTTGTTTTAATGTTTGACAGTTTGAATTCTGAATTGATCTGTATATTTCATTCGAAATTTTTTTGGAAAAACGTAAATAAAAGTTTGTATTTACATACTATGTGTATGGCATTACAAATTTAAGTTTGCGGTTGATGGTTTTTCCTTGAGTATTGCGAGAAAGTAACTGCAGTGCTACTGTACCATTTATTTAGATTAATCATGTCGTTTTATTTTTCGGAAATCTGTATTTTACACTCCGTATACCTATGGATTCACATCAAATTCAATGGTGGTTATGGTAGGTACACCAAGTTTGAAAAAGAAAAGTTTACTTAATTAACAAAAAAAAAAAAAAATTGTCTGAATTTTTTTTTTATATTAAAAGATTTCTCTCCATTTCATCCTTCTGCGAATTTTGAGTTTGTTAAAAATATTTTGTAAGGTGATTTTCAAGCCTGCAAAAAGAAAACATATTATTCGTGTTTTTTATTACTTTCACTCTTTTGTACAGTACCGGGTAATTTTACTGTACTAGTGCCTCTTACGACACCCACGGGCAGAGATGTGTTGGTACTATTCTTTTATAATATATAATAAAAATAAAACAGAATTGAAACTTTATATCATATCTATCATATACGAGTACTACGGCCCGCCCAAGCTTTGCACGGCAAGTTTCTACAGCCAGATGACCTGACTGACTATGTACCATGTAACTGTCAAATAAATAATTATGAATTATGACCTGACTGACGGCGAGTACGGCGACTATTAATCCCATACATAAAGAACTTCCAGTTTTTCCCGAATCAAAAAATTGTCTGGGATTATTTTCCAATTATCCTTTCAAATTCAAAAAATCACAAGGGAAGCCAGCCATATCGATCAAAATTGATCTTAAGTGATGCTCCATCATGTGCTTATTGATTTTTAATAAAAACAATTACCTATAATTGTATTTGTAAGTCAAATCTCAGTAAATTGATCAAAACCTAGAAATTATAGGTAAATTCGATATAATTTTGCAGTAGCTTGTTTATCATCTTAGAAAATGTTTTTTTTTCTTATCTGAAAAAGATTGCGCTTTTAAATTTTGTCTTCCAAGCCGCTTTAAGCTTTAAACTCGTATCGGTCCTTTAAAACCCCCTTTAACGAACTTCCGTTCCAAACTGCGAAACAGCGAAACTTGGTCCAAATCGTAAACTTACGGTTAATGGGACTAATCTCACTCTTTATGTATTTAATCCCTCGAACGGTAGTAATTGTTTCAATTTGTAAGAGCCGGTACTACTTTTTAAAAGATATTTCGTTTTTGTTATCAAATAACTTTAGATAACAGAATTTGTCAGCTCATAAAAATCGTGACGTTGGTTTAACATTTTGGAAAGCTTGTAAAGCCTTCTTATTAAGATGTTTTTATGGCTTGGCCTAGGAGCTTAGTTTAACATATTTAAGCCCCCGTCACACACACAGATATATTAATATTTATGTATTTTTTTTTTATTATAACTAAACAAATGAGTTAAAGATAAAAATCACGTGAAAGTAGGATAATCTAAATTAATTAATAAAACTTAGAGATGGGCGTTATGCAACGTAAATAGTTTCAATAACTATGTATCGGTGCAATAACTAAAATACGGTATTCGGTTTTGCAATAACTATTTATTTGGCGAAACTATTTATCGAAATAAAAACTGCGTATTAAAAATACGCTTACCTTAACTAAGTTCAAAAACAACGAAATTGGAAAAAACTAAACAAAATATTATAAAAAAATTGGTCAATTCAGATGCGCAAACAAAGAAAAGTAATTAACACAATAACAATATTCACTTGTCCTATAAGAAATAAAAATTATTTATTCAAAATACCAATAATATCGGATGAAATAACTAAAATAACGAAATACCCCGTTCACCGCGATAACGCAATAATACCAATAACGCACAGTAACAAAACCGCTTCTTAAATCTCCATACCATCCAATACATAGTTATTGAAATAAATAGTTTCAAAACCCGTTATCGGGTATTGATAACTGGTTACGTATCGGTATTGGAAAATCGCATACCGACCCACCTCTAATAAAACTTCTGTTTGGTTCTGTCTTGGCGCCTGGTTTTCACTTCACTTTTTAAAAAATTTGGCGCCTGGTTTTAAAAAATGAGCGCGATTTGCTTTGCTCAGATGTCTTAATTTCTGACAGCGGCACCATGTCCTGCAAGAACAAATTATTAATAAAAGCAATAAGGTTTTAACTTGACAAAAAAATATTTATAAAAACCTGGCAAGTGCGAGGACTCACGCGCTAAGGGTTCCGTACATGTCTACCATATGATACTAATTTTGCCCTTTGATTTTTCTCTGGTTGCCAGTTATCAAGCCGCCAATTGGCCTATGACTTGGTTTATCGACTACTATCATTGACAGTAGTCGGGACCAACTGCTTAACGTGCCTTCCGAAGCACGGAAATGCTCTAGTTCTTGTGCCACTAGCGGTCACCCATCCGGGTTCTGACCACAGCCGACGTTGCTTCACTTTCGTGATCGGCAAGAAAGAGTAACTACAACTCAGCCACACGCGCTTCCAACTACCACTCGGCCACGAGCGCTTCTAAAATCGTCAGAAATATCTTCAAAATTAATATTTTACATACAAATTATTATTTTACATTAATTTCAATGTGATAACTAGTTTTGCCATTGACTCGAAAAGAAGAAGAAGACCTACCCGTACGTGAGAAAAAGGGCCTTGACAGATAGACAGACGGACAACAGAGTGATCCTATAAGGGTTCAGATTTTTGCCTTTTCAGGTACGGAACCCTAAAAGGTTCCAATCCAAGGTGACCTTACCTCATCTTTAGCGCTTTTATTACTTTGCTTATTGCGACGACTATTTTGCGGAGTGGCTACCGGACGTTTCAACGAAGATTTATTGGCAGGGGGAAGATATTCTCCACGGGAGAGCATCTCGAATCGGCGGTTCACATAGTCTTTCTGTAAGGAAAATTATTAAAACGTTTTTATATATTTGTCAACTAAAAGTAATTATTCAATCTATCATTATGTGTCCTGTTGCTATGTAAGCCAATCTATATATATAAAAAAAGAAGGTGACTGACTGACTGACTGACTGACATATCAACGCACAGCCCAAACCACTGGGTCTAGAGATTCGAAATTTGGCATGTAGGTTCCTCATGAAGCCTAGGGGTGCACTAAGAAAGGGTTTTACAAAATTCCACCCCTAAGGGGGTAAAATAGGGGATGAAAGTTTGTATGAAAGTCCGTCAGTTTTAAAGTTAGGATCTTCAAAATTTGTATTTAGGCTGACGACTAAATATTAATAATTACGTGTTTCAGGGTTTTTGAAAATTCGACACCCTTAGGGGTGAAAAGGGGGATGAAGTTGAAAATTCTTTATTCTTAAAGGAAAATCCACATAATTTATTATTTAGGCATTAATGATGTAATTCTATGCAACGTTCATCACTGTTATTGAAATTCCACCCCAAATTCAACCCCTAAAAAAGGGAAATGGGGTGAAAAAGTCTAAAAACCAATATGGGTATCGTTTGTATGGTTTATCGGGTCGCTGATTACGAAAACTACAACAATTTTGAAATCAAACGTGGTGGACGTGAAATACCATCATCCCCCTGGGGATGGAGTTGGGGTGCGATAGGTTTGAAATGTCTAAAAATCAATATGGGTGTCGTTTGCATGGTTTATCGGGTCGCTGATTACGGAAACTACAACAATTTTGGAATCCAACGTGGTGGACGTGAAATACCATCATCCCCCTGGGGATGGAGTTGGGGTGCGATAGGTTTGAAATGTGTAAAAATCAATATGGGTGTCGTTTGTATGGTTTATCGGGTCTCTGATTACGAAAACTACAACAATTTTGAAATCCAACGTGGTGGACGTGAAATACCACCATCCCCCTGGGGATGGAGTTGGGGTGCGATAGGTTTAAAATGTCTAAAAATCAATATGGTTGTCGTTTGTATGGTTTATCGGGTCGCTGATTACGGAAACTACAACAATTTTGGAATCCAACGTGGTGGACGTGAAATACCATCATCCCCCTGGGGATGGAGTTGGGGTGCGATAGGTTTGAAATGTCTAAAAATCAATATGGGTGTCGTTTGTATGGTTTATCGGGTCTCTGATTACGAAAACTACAACAATTTTGAAATCCAACGTGGTGGACGTGAAATACCATCATCCCCCTGGGAATGGAGTTGGGGTGCGATAGGTTTAAAATGTCTAAAAATCAATATGGATGTCGTTTGTATGGTTTATCGGGTCGCTGATTACGAAAGCTACAACAACTTTGAAATCCAACGTGGTGGACGTGAAATACCATCGTCCCCTGGGGATGGGGTTGGGGTGCGATAGGTTTGAAATGTCTAAAAATAAATATGGGTGTCATTTCTATGTTAGGGATAGCGGTTAAATTGGCGTAAGGGGTAGGGATAGGGACAGGTAGAGGTAGAGAGGTAGAGTGGTAGAGAGGTAGAGAGGTAGAGAGGTAGAGAGGTAGAGAGGCAGAGAGGTAGAGATGTAGAGAGGTAGAGAGGTAGAGAGGTAGAGAGGTAGAGAGGTAGAGAGGTAGAGAGGTAGAGAGGTAGAGAGGTAGAGAGGTAGAGAGGTAGAGAGGTAGAGGTAGAGAGGTAGAGAGGTAGAGAGGTAGAGAGGTAGAGAGGTAGAGAGGTAGAGAGGTAGAGAGGTAGAGAGGTAGAGAGGTAGAGAGGTAGAGAGGTAGAGAGGTAGAGAGGTAGAGAGGTAGAGAGGTAGAGAGGTAGAGAGGTAGAGAGGTAGAGAGGTAGAGAGGTAGAGAGGTAGAGAGGTAGAGAGGTAGAGAGGTAGAGAGGCAGAGAGGCAGAGATGTAGAGAGGTAGAGAGGTAGAGAGGTAGAGAGGTAGAGAGGTAGAGAGGTAGAGAGGTAGAGAGGTAGAGAGGTAGAGAGGTAGAGAGGTAGAGAGGTAGAGAGGTAGAGAGGTAGAGAGGTAGAGAGGTAGAGAGGTAGAGAGGTAGAGAGGTAGAGAGGTAGAGAGGTAGAGAGGTAGAGAGGTAGAGAGGTAGAGAGGTAGAGAGGTAGAGAGGTAGAGAGGTAGAGAGGTAGAGAGGTAGAGAGGTAGAGAGGTAGAGAGGTAGAGAGGTAGAGAGGTAGAGAGGTAGAGAGGTAGAGAGGTAGAGAGGTAGAGATGTAGAGAGGTAGAGACGTAGAGACGTAGAGAGGTAGAGAGGTCGAGAAGTAGAGAGGAAGAGAGGTAGACAGGTAGAGGGGTACAGGTAGAGGTAGAGGGAGAGGGAGAAAGAGGGGAAGGGGGAGAGGGAGGGAGGGAGGGAGGGGGGAGGGGGTGATGAAAAGGGAGAGGGAGGGGGAGAGAGAGGGGCAGGGGGAGAGGGAGGAGGGGGGAGAGGGAGAGACAGGGGGAGGGGGAGGGGGAGAGACAGAGGGAGGGGGAGAGGAAGGGGGGAGAGGGAGAGAGAGGGAGAGGGTTTTAGTTTTTCTCAATTACTTCTGCGAATTGGCTCTGTTTTGAAATATTACATAAAGGTTTCTCTCATCTCTCTCTTTACATTTGTTAGGATACTGCTGCTAAGTTCCTCTGTTCTGAGTTATTTACGAGTAACGTCTGTATATTATATAAAATTCAGCTGGATCTTGAATTATACTCATTGATTTGCGCAGGGTTAGTCCTGTTTTTCCTTAGTTTAAAATTACCCCGAAATGACGGGAAAATATCTCATTGCTTCGGAAAACCGGTAACAACATAAATACGAAATCCACGCGAGCGAAGCCGCGGGCATCAGCTAGTGTTAGTATAATCGCACTTACATCAATGGACTTATCAGCATCCAGACTGTGGTCACTCATGAAGTTGAAGTTGAATAGAAGACTATCATTTTGTTCTTCGCGTGAAGTGGGTGGCCCAAGTTCAGTTCCTTTGCGTTTAGGTTGTTGAGTTTGCTATAACATTCAATTACTTAATAAATAGTGGCTGTATAAAAAATGATTAGGCATCATTAATTTTATTCTATCATATCACTCTAACAAAACAATCCTAAAATTGCCTTAATAGCTAGACAAAGGGTTCTTGACTCGCATAATATTATGCGAAAAATAGAGAGCAAGATGCCCAGAAAAATATTGTTATGTTACCTCTCCCCTGCTCTAACTTTATAAAACTACGTTGCAGCACTTATTATTGTTAGTAGATGAGGTACGATTTAAGGTATACATGGTGTTAATTTGATTGCGTGCCATAGCTTAGGGCCCGGATCAGTATCAGTAACTAAACAACTTTTCCCAAGGAACATAGGTCGAAAAACAAAAAAAACAAATTTAACCTTTCATACAAAATGCGCTATCAGCTGAAGCAGTTTCAGTGGGAGATCAAACATTGACTTTCGTTTTTCGACCTATGTTCCTTGGGAAAAGTTGTTCAGTTACTGATACTGATCCCGCCCCTGAGCCATGGCATGCAATCAAATTAACAAAAAAATGTTTAGTAAATCGATTTTTTTTTAGCTATAACTCGAATCCAGCTAGCTAAGTCGAATATCTTTTTTCTTGTTGAGCCAGTTCCTCAAGAGCAAACCTATCGATAAAACATTAAACAATTTTCTCATAATTTTTACCTTGGAAGCAGGAGTTAGCATCATCACAGCATTATCGTCTTGTTCTGGTTCAACCCTCTTTGGTTGTTGAAAAGCTGGACGAGTCAATTCTTTCTGAACGTTGTCGATAGCTTTCTGCATATTGTCTATTTTCTCATTCAATCGTTCCTATATAACATCAAGATAGTTTATGGGGTGACTTTTAATTAGTTTTTTATAGGAAAAGGTATGCATGTACTCATGTTACTGAACAACTTTCCCCAAAGAAAATAGGTCGAAATACGAAAATCAAGTTTTAACCTACCATAGAAACTGCATCAGCTGATAGCGCATTATGTATGGGAGGTCAAATTTGGTTTTTCGTACTTCAACCTATGTTCCTTGAGAAAAGTTGTTCAGTATCATGAGTACATGCATATCTTTTGCTATCAAGAACTAGTAAAAGTTACCCTAAATGTAAATAACATAATATAGGACAAAAGTAATTTCAATAGTGCATTTGCACTTCCATCCAATAAGCAGCAGGTTCTCTAAGCAGTCTCGTTAAATATGTTGAAGCTAGAACCTATTCACAAAAACGCATCAACTCTATGGTCATTAGTTTTGTAATCTATGCTTCCTTCTTGTCCAATATGTCTGTCACCCTGTTCCTCTCTCTTATAACGTTGCTCGTGTATTGCAGACATTGCAGTAAGTCTTCTGGAATACTGTGTTATTTTAATTGAAGGGCTTATGAAAAATTTGTATCCATTGTTTGCTTTAACTTCCACAAATAAACCTCGTACGATCCTCGGAAACATTGTTTGATTTTATCTATATATAAAAAAGAAGAAGGTGACTGACTGACTGACTGACATATCAACGCACAGCCCAACCACTGGGTCTAGAGATTCCAAATTTGGCAAGTAGGTTCCTTATGAGGCCTAGGGGTGCATTAAGAAAGGGTTTTACAAAATTCCACCCCTAAGGGGGTAAAATAGGGGAGGAAAGTTTGTATAAAAGTCCGTCAGTTTTGAAGTTAGGATCTTAAAAATTTGTATTTAGGCTAACGACTAAAAATAATATTTACGTGTCTCAGGGTTTTTGAAAATTCGACACCCTTAAGGGTGAAAATGGGGATGAAGTTGAAAATTCTTTATTTTTTAAGTAAAATCCACATAATTTATTATTTAGGCATTAATGATGTCATTCTATGCAACGTTCATCACTGTTATTGAAATTCAACCCCGAATTCAACCCCTAAAAAAGGGAAATGGGGTGAAAAAGTCTAAAAACCAATATGGGTATCGTTTGTATGGTTTAGCGGGTCGCTGATTACGAAAATTACAACAATTCTGAAATTCAACGTGGTGGACGTTAAATACCATCATTCCCTTGGGATGGGGTTGGGATGCGATAGGGTTGAAATGTGAATATGGGTGTCGTTTATATGGTTTATCAGGTCGCTGATTACGAAAAATACAACAATTTTGACATTTTATCGAAGGATTCCGAGTGGTTTCTTACTGGCTCTCATTTTAAGATAGCTGTCATACAAAAAAAATTATGAAATAAAATTTGCTGAAAAAAGTCTAAAACGACTTTTATAAAACTTTGCAGGACCGAGCAACTGTGGGGTATCTTGCGGTAGTATCCATTATTGGTCTCTGTAATATTCATATAAGGGATATTCTAGTACGGTCAACCGCTTGTCGGTAGAAACTTTTTCAACTCTATTACCACGCCATTAGGTCCAAAAGTGTTTCTACTGATGTGCGGACGTGTGTACTAGCACCTGCTCGTTTGCTCATAATATATTAAAAAAAAGCAAAACGTAAACATGTGATTTACTCATATTTGGTTCTGTTAAGTTTATTTTAATGTTCTATAACTTTAATTCTGAATCGGTTGTCTACCTGACTGAATATTTTATATGATTTTTTTTTGCAAAGGTCTAGTACACATGGTGTACCAAACACTGAAAGGGCTTGCTCAGTTGCCTAAACTGAACAATTTTCCCTAAGGAACATGTGTTGAGAAATTAGTAAAGATCTCCATGCAAGTTTCTTGCGGTAGTATCCATTGATATGTGAAAATAAAAAATAAAGGGTGTTCCTAAAAATATGTTTGTATGACCATACTATGTGTATGACAAGTACTAAAAAATATCTTCAAAAGATTTAAACTTTCACTGTTCACTTTGATTGTTCAATTTCAATAGTAATCATCGTCCAAGGTCCAAGGCCGGCCCACAATTGTTATGCAAGGCTGAAAAATTGTTTTAAATAATTTCCCACACAAAAGCAATATGCTGACTGGCGCGGTTACTATGGTAAGTATTTTTTTGAAGTTTAGACATGGTTCCCATAGTGAAAGTTGTTTATTTACGACAAAAATAAAATAAAAAAGCTCAAAATCGTTTATTCATATTTGGATATTAAAATCTCTTAATGACGTCAGCTAAACTACATCGCTTCACAAACAAGGTGGCGCCATGGTGGGAAAAAAAGAAGCGACAATAAAAACCCACGCGCTCTTTTAAATATGTTTGAATGTCTGAATTTACTTGATGACACTGAACTATCTCCTCGAAGGAACTCACTGTTCATCCGAACACCCTGTATAGTTATTGGATCCAATTGTCTAGAGCACACAGCATTCCGTTGATCGGCGCTAAGTCAATACTACTGTAATCTGGCGTCCGTCTCCGAGATCACGTAGCACCTATTGATATTGTTGATACCGTCCGCTCTCGACCTTTGTTTCTCATAACTAATTTGCTAAATAATAATAAATAACAATTATTAATAATAAAATTTTATCTGCAAACAACAAACATACTGTTTTTACAGCAACAACGTGAAATATACAGTTCCATAAGAAGAAGATTGAAATATTTATTCAGCGTGATAGTGAAATGTCTGACTTTACTTGAGCATGGTATTTAGGACATTAAACGGAACAACTTACGCCAAGAAACATAGGTTGAAAATTTGATAAAATATCAGCATCCCCATACAAAACATTGCGCTGTTAGTACTGGAATTTGCTTGGAACGTCCAAAAAATGTTTCAAATTTTTCGACCAATGTTCCAAGACTTGGCAAGGTAAAAGTTTCGTAGGGATCGTAGTCAGAGGTAAGATTGATTATTATAATATTTCCCTTGAAAGAAAACCATCAAAGTAAATTAAATTAATCAAAGTACTTTAACCAAAAAGCATATCACAAAGTAGAAACACATTCACGTTAACTTATTTTTCAACACATTTGCTCATAAAACAGCTCTATTTGCACTGTATTTAGGTCCATAATCCAGCTCATTAAAAACGCGTGCTTTTCTCATTATATATTACAGCACTAGTTATTTAATTATTATTTTTTTATATTAACAAAGAGCAAGGAGTTCTAATGTCTAAAATATTTCTGACATTTTCGTTAATATATACGTAATGTTGATGAAAATATAATATATAAACAGTTTGTTGCATGAGATTAGTTAAATTTGACAGCAAATTAACATTAATTGATTTTGGAAGCAATAAATTTAAAGTTTTTGTACTTTTTCAGTGACTACGCTGTTTGGGAGCATTGCCACTGCTTCGTCACAGCTCCTCATTTGAAAAGAAATGCGCGCGCAACAAGAATTCCGCGCGCCATTTTTTAGAAGTATTTTCATTTGCTTTGATTTTTGTGACTAACTAACAATGTCGTTCGTCGGTTTCAAGCAATGAAGAAGAACTTAATTTAACCCCACAGGAAATAATTACTGGGGCACAAAATGCAAGTGAGAGTCTCCTTCCAGCAAAATCAAAGGAAAAATAGGTACATATTTCATATTTCATTTATTGCATTCAAATGGTATAATAAAACAATGGTCTTACATGTAAATAGTCTCACATTTGATACCTTTGTAGGTGTTGCATAAAAGTCCTTTAGTACAATTTAAAAAAATAGAATTTAATTTAATATTAGTCACATAGTTAAATAATCAATGTTAAAATAGTACAATTAAAAACATATTATATATATACAAAATGGATTCTAAATAATAATGTCAAAATTTAAGGTTACGAATAGTCATGTTATTACAATAATTAAAATAATAAAAAGTCAAAACAGTGCAAAAACATTTGAAATGTCACAATATTACAATTAATTCGAGATGTCAATTTTAATTTTTTTCATTAAATAATTCCTCAATCTTATAATATCCACGGTCGATTAAATAATCTTTTAATATTTTATAAAATTTGTCATATTCTGTTTCGGATTTTATTGTTTCCGGTAGCGCGTTGTATATTTTAGTAGCTGAGTAAAATGGACCATTTCGAAATATTTTCATGTTCGACTGCGGTAGTTGCACATTATGAATGTACTTGGATCGTAATTTTCGCGACGGTTGTTTATCTTTTCCTAGAACAAACAAAGAGTTGTTTTTCCGTACGAAAAGTGCACATTCTAAAATGTACAAAGAGGGTAGTGTCAAAATTTTTTGTTTAATAAAATGAGGGCGACAACTGTCTGGTTGCTTTATGTTGGCGAGAATACGAATGCATTTTTTTTGCATCACAAACAAGTCATGTGCTTCGGAGCTGGCTCCCCAGAGAACAGTCCCGTATCGTAGTCACGACTCGGCAAACGCATAATATGATGTTAAGGCTGTCTCGTAATTTGTTACCCTTTTAAGAATGTTTAAAGCGTAAACAAAGCTCGAAAGTTTGGATTTAATGTTAGAAACGTGTGTTTTCCAGTTTAAGTTGGAATCTAAGCACATTCCTAGCAGGGTATGTTCATTAACTTCCTCAATTGTTTCGTTTTCGATTTTGATATTTAGGTTAAGTGGCAATTTTTGATACGGATGAAATTGTATTAATTTGGTCTTTTTTAGGCTTATTTCCAAATCTCGTTCTTCTAACCAGTTCATTATTAAGCTCAAAGTATTTTGAATTATTTCGGAGTGGTTTTCATTTTTATTAAATTTAAATATTATTGATATGTCATCAGCAAACAAGATACTTTCAACATTTAAAATTTTTGGTAAATTATTAATATAAATTAAAAAAATTATACTTCCGAGCACGGAACCTTGTGGTATAGATCCATTTATTTCTCGCTGTTTCGATATTTCGGTTTTTATTTCATTTAGCTTGTCGTGGTGGTATTCTATTTGAACGAACTGTTTTCGACTTCGTAGATACGACTTCATCCAATCATACGCTATTCCTCTTATTCCCGATCTATATAATTCCGACAATAATATTTTATGGGAAACGCGAACGTATGCTTTGCTTAAATCTAGCAATAACCCTACAACATTACACTTATTATTGATGTGATTGAGCACTTTCTGTACATAGCTAGAAACAGCGAGCGTAGTTGATCGATTTTTTCTAAACCCGAATTGATTTGCGTCAACGTATACAGTCGATTGTACATAGCCTTTTCAAACACTTTAGATATAGACGACAAGATCGCTATGGGGCGGTAATTACTTGGGTCTTGTTTGTTGCCCTTTTTAAAGACTGGTTTTATTATTGCCGTTTTTAGTAAGTCCGGAAATCGACCTTCTTCGAATGATTGATTAACTAAAATGGTTAGGGGGGGACTTAGTTCGGCTACACACGTTTTTAGGAGGGAGGTAGGTATTTCATCGGTGCCGCAGCTTTTCTTATTTTTTAATGCACGGATTATATTAAATATCTCTTTTTCATAAACTGGTCTCAAATACATGGACGTTTCAATCATTGCCGCGGGCGCGAACGGTGTGGTGTGCATGTGCGGGGGCTCGGCTCGTGTTGGCATAGGCGGCCGCCCGCGTGCTGACTCGCTAATACTAATAAAGTAGTTATTAAAAGTGTTTGCTACGGTATGAGGGTCGGTAGTGATTTGGTTTTGTTTTAGTCGTAGTTTGATATTTTCCAGTGATTTTTTAGGGTTTTTGTTAGTGACATTGTTTATGATTCTCCACATTGTCCTGTTTTTATTATCTGACCGTGACATTTCTTCTGTGTAATTCATTCTTTTAGATCTATTTACGCTTTTCCTTAATATTTTTGAATACTTTTTATAGTGTTTCCTAAGGATTTTATTGTTTGGCGTTTCATTTAATAGTTTCCTTAATAATCTTTTATGTTTACTCGATCGTTTTAATCCTTTTGTTATCCATTTTTTTTATTTTATAAGGCTTTAGTTTGATTAGTTTTTTAGGTATTGTAGTGTTTAGAACGGTTTTAATTGTGTCATTAAATTCTGTATAATTTTTATTAATATCATTTTTATATATTAATATTTTGTCCCAATTAATTAACTTTAATTGCTCTTTGAATTCATTTATGTTTTTAGTATTATATATCCTTTTCTTTACTGTCCATGTTTTTGTCAATAGTGAATTTTTGTTATTGTAATCAAATTCATAGATCACAGAGCTATGATCCGAGAATCCATTATGTTCTACCGAGGTTTTGTAGTTGCAATTATTTGTGAAAACTAAGTCGATACACGTAGATGACTTAGCAGTAATGCGAGTTGGTTCCCAAATTACGTTTTTGAGATTACAAGTTAACATTAGGTCTTGTAGATGTTTAACGCTTTTGTTTCTTTTTGACAATACATTAATATTGAAATCTCCGCCGATAATAATATGTTTATTCGTTTTTGTCGCAATTTTTTTAAAGTATTTTCTATGAATTCATAAAAGCGCTCAATATCGCGGTCAGGCCTATAGACACAGATTAAAATTATATTATGTTTTACAATTGCTACGAAAAGTTCATTGAATGGAAGAAAAGCAAAAATGCCATTTCGTTTTCAGAGAATGTCTTTTTGACTTATTTCAATGAGCTGGCGAATAAGTATAAACCTAGCTCTTTGTGGTGTATTTATTCCATGTTAAAAAGTATTGTGAGAATGAAAAATGGAGGCTCAGGAATTGCAGGTAAGCGAATTAGATTCGTTTTTATTCGCAAATGTGTTGAAAAACGTCGTAAGAAGCTTGTGCGCTTTGGTGATTACACCCTCGGCTCCATTACGCCCTCGCCTTCGGCTCGGGCTGCAATTTCTGAGCCTCGCCCGTAATATCCAAAATAGCGCACGTGCATCTTAATGTACTATTAATAAAACCAAAAGTTATAATGTCATAATAAGGATACTATTAGAATCACTGAAGTGAAAAGTAAATGAACACATTACTAGAATAGTATTGTATAATAACCGAGAAGTGGTATTCTTAAATCTCCTTTTACAATTCTAAGTGTGAAATAAAATTTTTGTTCTAAAACAAATAACAACAGAACCTTTTTTCTGCCACGATTAATATTTCTTTGTGGTTCTTTTTTTTGTCGATATTTGTTGAGATCAGGTTGAGGTTTCAAACGCATAGCACGTTGATTGCACGCATCAGGCACGCATAGAACAGCTGAATCTAGTTTAAAATGAAAAAAAAATCAAAAATCAAAATCAAAATGTTCTTTATTCATTGTAGGATATCAATTACATTTACCTCGCTTCACAAACAAATTGGCACCATGTGGGAAAAAAAGAAGCGACAATAAAAATAAAATCAAAATCAATTCATTAAGCCTAAAAAAAATTGTCAACAATTAATTTCACTGAGAAATTTAGTAAAGAAATTTATGAATTAATTTAAAAGATTAACTGGCCAGCACTTTCGCCTGAGGACACTGATTTACCTTGTAAGGATTATAAAGACAAACATTAAAAAAAAAACTGATTTTGCTGTTATCAAGTTTGCATGTCGCATTTGTACCACCAGGGGTACTAGTGGGTCGAATTTGGTCCAGTGGTACAAGTGATCCTGGACAAAAAATTCTTCTTTCAGTGCGATAATTAGCATTGATAAAAACTAAATAAAAAGTTGTTGTCAAAGAATTATAAACAATCTTCTCCTGCTCATCTAACTTACAAATTTGTAAACATACAAAATACGCTATCAACTAATGCAGTTTCTATGGGACGTTGAAAATTCTAAATATGAAAAAAAAAAGTTATCACCCATACAAAATACGTGGTTCGCTATCAGCTGATGCAGTTTCTATGGGACGTTAAAAATTTGTTTTCGCATTTCGACCTATGTTCCTTAAGGTGATCCGTTTTCCATACAAAAATTCAAATGACTTGCATTCTTACGCGGGACATAAAATTCTGTTGAAAAATGAACGAATACTGCTATTTTTAGTTAAATTTTTTGCTAATTAATACAAAAATACAGTTAATGTACTGAAAGTCCTATTTTTTTAGCAATTTTTGGTTCAATATTACGATTGTGGCCGTGCGGTCAAAACTGTACGGTTGTGCTTTGTGTGCATGTGTGAGTGATCGTACTAATGTAAACACGGACTGACGAGAGTAATTGACTTTAGTGGACATATGGAGATATTTTTCTTATCGAAATTGTTGTTAGGCGTTGAAGTTGCACGATGAAATTTACACGAATCAACTTTTTGCACATATATAGTTGGTACTTATTGCATTAAAAATAAAGCCTTATATTTGCAGCAGTGGCTCCATCTAGTTGCGTTCGGGGCTAAGCTGACCGTCACAGATCACCTTAAGGAAAGTTCTTTAGTTTCATGGGTAGAGCAACCACCGGATAGGTTAGGTTGTTTTGATTTTTTTTTCCAAAGCCAACTACAATATCATATACAAGAGTTCGGATGTTATATCAAACCAAACTATGAAGGCATGAAGTGGATGCTGAGTAGAGCTTAATAAGAAAAAGTATTGAATTTGATACTGAAGCCGATACTCCATAAAAAAATAATTTATCTTTTTTTTTATTTATCCAAAACATATTATAAATTACAAATTATAATTTAAGGTCGTGCTACGGAAGCTGTATAAAGCTTATCTGTCGCAGACGAGTTCTATAGTACATTTTAGTTATTAACTTATTAATAATTATTACCTATGACTAAGAAGTATGAGTAGGACAACACAGCTTCATTCTCGTGACATAAGTCTTAGAGAATGAAGCTGAGATCGTCACTATCAATAAAGTATTTTTTAATATTTTTCATATTACATTTTTTTGAAATATATATATCTTGTATGTTCTTAGGTAGACTATTAAGTATGGTAGGAAGTATGTATCGATGTAGCTATAGAGGTAAAATTTTTTACGGTAAATATTATATCCATTATTTTGCAAATTAAAATTAAAATCATTTTATTGCTTCCATACATGAAATTTGTTATTATACTAAGTTATCCAGTACAGTATGGACCCGGGAAGGGCACTGCAATAGTCTTAAATCTCATCATCATCATCATCATATCAGCCGAAAGACGTCCACTGCTGGACATAGGCCTCCCCTAAAGAACTCCATGTAGACCGGTCCTGCGCTGCTCGCATCCAGCGGCTTCCCGCGACCTTGACCAAATCGTCGGTCCACCTTGTGGGGGGTCTTAAATCTAAATTAAATAAAATACCTGTCAACATAATTTTAAGTCATTAAGTTTCAAAAATACGATTAAGTCTAAATTATAAGTTACAATATATTAACAGTACAATTTCTAATCATTTCATATAATATTATTTACTAACAAATTATCATCTTAGAATTATTTAATGTTATAGTATGCTTTTTCTAATAAAAACGATTTTAAGCCATTGAAAAATGTTTTGTTAGTTTCTATATTCCAAATGATGTTTGGGATTCCATTGTATATTTTAATTGACATGGCATATGGTCCTGTTCTGTACATTTCTCTGTAATTTATGCAAACGTATCGATATTTGATGTATCGATATATTTTGTCCTTCCCTACTTTTTATGTGTTTGTTGTTCAGTTTTATGGTTTAGGTCCACTGGGTCAGTTTTCGTAAGAAGTCTATTTACGAGTATTACACTCTGTGTTTGAATGTACCTAGGAATTTGGGGAAAATCTTATAAAGATTAGGTACTTATAAAGATTACTTCATTTTATTTTGAAGGGGAATTTTTTGGAAGGAAGGAATTTTTTGTTATTCCTTTGATGGTATATGCTTTTAAGCCTTTAAGAGCTAAGAAGCTGTATGACAGATTTTACAACAGATTTTTTTTTATTCGTTTCAACAAAGTTGCTTAACTTGTACAAAATACGTCGAGATATAGTCGAAAAAAAAATGGTGTTTAAGTACAAATTCCTGTAAACGATAAGTATTTCAAAAATTTAGCTAATTTACATTTCAGCAACTCTTCAAAAAAGCTTTATATTATTCATATCGTTCACACTTTCAACCCACTACAAAAAAGTAGCAACTAATAAATAAATCATATCATAACTGCGATCGGAACTGTGCCTCTGACATGGTTTTATAAACGAAAATAAAAAAAAAAGTTTGTTATATTGAGAAATTACTTCAAGTTCCACCCACCAAAGAGTTCACAATGGGAGGTGGAACCGTGTACCTGGCCACGACATTTGATGGATGTCGTTTCGTCGAGAAAAAATGAGAGAAGTTCGAACAAAATTGGAACTCACAACTTATGCTGACTCCGTATTGCGTTTCCAAGATGAATATTTTATTTCCTGGTAATATTTGTGTGTGATTGCGTTGGAGTTGGAAATTCTTTACCAACGAATCGTGCAATAAGAAGCATATTCCTTATGTCTTCAGGTGCGATTCCTAATAATTCCGCCTTTTCACATAACAAGTTGTTAGTTTGTTTTTATTTCTTTGTTAGAATGAAATTCAAATCTATCGAAATACAATACTTTCATAGGGTGTAAGGGAAAACAAGAGCAAATGTGAAACAAATTCTGCCGTCGATTCTGCCACTTTCATCAACCATTCAGTCACGAGTTACTTATCAGTGCGTCTTGTAGAAATCCCACAGAAATTTAAGTGTGGTGGGTCGGTTCGCGATTTTCCAACACTGAAACATAACTAGTTATCAGTTCCCGATAACGGGTTTTGAAACTATTTATTTCAAAATCTTCAGTGTAGTTTTTTCCAATTTTCAACAACGAAATTTCCAATTTCGTTGTTTCTAAACTTAGTCCTGCGTAAAATATAATTGATAGGTACTCAGTATTTTATTTCGATAAATAGTTTCGCCAAATAAATAGTTATTGCAGAACCGAATATCGTATTTTCGTCTAGCCACAACTCCTTTACACGATCATCTACAGCGAATAATGATTCCGGTTTTGACTGTAGGAATTTGTAAGCAGCTAACAGACAATTTTATTTTGTTTCGAAATTATTTTTTGCCTTTGTAAAAATCATACGGCATACGGTTCGTTCTTTATTTTGTCCTGTCACGTTCGCCACTTGTGAAAGACACGAGAATAATAGAAAATATAAAGTTCCTGAAAAATATTGTCGACGACCAAGAATGACAGACAAAGACAACAGACACGGGCTTCGTTATAAAAAATATAAATTATGAAATCAGCAAAGAGGTCCTTAACAGCACCGATAATTAATAAAATTAATTAATTTAATTAATTAATTAATTAAACTATTTACGTTGCATAGCACCAATCTCTACGTGGTGGGTTTTTTATCCAAAACAGAACGAACTAATGTTGGATTAAATAATTGTTTAAACTGTTCTGTGTTTATAATTGTTGAAACATTGTTTTGTACGTCCGTGAGCGCAAAAAACTTGCCAAAACATCTTTCTTAAAGAAATATACGTTTGTGTTCAATTAAAATATGGGTGTTCAATTATTATACACCCTTATTTTTTAACACCACGGATATTTTAAGAGGTGGTACTGCCCATAAAACTGAACAACTTTTTCCACGAACGTATGTCGAGATAAGATAAGCGTCCTTTTCCATACATACTGACAGCACATTTTTCATGAAAGGATTTTTTTTGTTCCTATTTTGAACTATGTTCCTCGGGAAAAGTTGAAACAACAAACTGCCGGAACTAAGTGGTTTTTTGTATGGAGAGGTTAATAATTCCATCAACACATTTCAATTTCAACGTTTTATAATAAAGGTTAACCTCGCACAAATCTAACTAAGATTATAAATAAACCTTAAATACCACCTTTTACAAGTTGTTCTTTGGTCGCACATAACCACCGGCTCCCCACAAGCGTTGTATGTAGATACTTGAACCCTTCCAGAAGAGCCCTTCGCCGATATGACATTAATAGGCCTTTGAAGATTGAAGAAGACCGTACTTAGGGCGCTATTAAGTCGAGTTGAGAACCGCTGCAATATCTCGCCCCTTACATTTGAAAAGTCCATTTGAAAGATGTTCTAAGGGGGTGAGAAAAGATTTGAATTGTGGCGTAAGTTCGTTCAAATATCGAATAATAATAATACAGACAATAAATAATATAAACAGGTTTTTTGACTAACCCCTCGGATTCTTGCTCTATCCATGAAGCTGAACTTCTTTTTTTTAAAGATTCATGATGTTTTTTGGTGCATCATCGGATAATTTTTTTTGAAAAACCAATTTTTTTTGTTATTTTCGAAAAGTAATAAAACAAAATTTGTTAACTTTCATGAGCAGAGCAACCAGCAGAGAGATTTGCATAGACATACCAAAACACCCTGTACAATGATACTGAATAAAAAAAATAAGTTCTTAAATTAAGCTCACTCTAGCAAAAGCCTCGACTTTCTAGCAAGATCCTTCTACAAATCTATTAAAGGCCGTAGCTATTTCTTACGAACTCTTACTAACTCGTGTACAATTTGAGAATAAATCCATACTTCCATACTATACTAATACTAATATACTAATATACTAATATACTAATATACTAATTACTAATTTACTAATTACTAATTACTAATAATATTATAAATGCGAAAGTAACTCTGTCTGTCTGTCTGTTTGTTTGTTGCTCTTTCACGCCTAAACGGCTGAACGGATTTTGATGAAATTTGGTATGGTGATAGATGGTAACTTGGAGACGGACATAGGCTACTTTTTACCCCGGGAAAATATCTCATTCCCGTGGGAATCTACACATACAATAATACTCTAGCGGGCTCTTTCACGCCTAAACGGCTAAACGGATTTTGATGAAATTTGGTATGGTGATAGATGGTAACTTGGAGACGGACATAGGCTACTTTTTACCCCGGGAAAATATCTCATTCCCGTGGGAATCTACACATACAATAATACTCTAGCGGGGTTGTATCTGCTACAGCACACCGAAACTACTTAACCGATTTTGATGGGACTTCTTTTTTTACTCAACTAAGTATCGCTGATTAAGAAAACTACTACAATTTTGAAATCCAACGTGGTAGACGTAAACTACCATTATCCCCTGGGGATAAGGTTGAGGTGCGATAGGGTTGAAATGTCTAAAAATCAATATGGGTGTCGTTTGTAAGGTTTATCGAGCCGCTGATTACAAAAACTACAACAATTTTGAAATCCAACATGGTGGACGTGAAATGCTATCATCCCTTGGGGATGAGGTTGGGGTGCGATAGAGTTGATATGTCTAAAAATCAATATGGGTGTCGTTCGTATGGTTTATCGGGTCGCTGATTACGAAAACTACAATGATTTTGAAATCCAACGTGGTGGACGTGAAATACCACCACCCCTGGGATGGGGTTGGGATTCGATAGGTTTGAAATGTCTAAAAATCAATATGAGTGTCAGTTGTATGTTTATATAAGGATAGGGATAGCGGTTAAGATGGCGTTAGGGGTAGAAGCAGGGATAGGGGTAGGGTCAGGGATAGGGAGAGGGAGAGGGGGAGGGATAGGGAGAGAGTGTAAGGGAGGGGAAAATGAGGGGAGAGAAAGGGGGAGGGAGGGGTAGAGGGCGTGGGAGGGGGTAGAGGGAGGGGGGGGTAGAGGGAGGGAGAGGGGGAAGGGGAGGATGAGTGAGGGGAAGGGGGAAAGGGAGGGGAATGGGAGGAGGGCGAGGGGGGAAAGGGAGGGTGATGGGGAGAGGGGAAGGGGGGAAATGGAGGGGGAAGGAAGGGTGGGGGGGGAAGAGGGAGGGGCGAGGGAGAGGAAGAGAGAGTGGGAGAGGGTGAGGGAGGGGGAGTGGGAATGTAGGGGGGGGGATACAAAAGGATAGATAGGGAGGAATAGGGACCTTTTTTACTTTTATGAATACCTCCTCGCTACCCATTCACTTCACTCCCTTTATTGCCTTCTTTTTTAAGTTCGCCTGTAACGGTTGACAATGAAAATTCCGCACTACCTACCAGTTAAATAAAATCAAAAGATAATTAAGTTTGTAGTAAGATGCATTTATTCAACTTGGATAAGTACAAATGCATCTTTTACGTAGGGATCAAGAAGGATAAGCGCTCCGTAAAATATGTTTCAATTAAGTTCGAGTTCTGTTTTTTTATAAAATCAACGCGGACGAAGTCGCGGGTAACAGCTAGTGATTTAATAAAGTGAGACAAATCGAGGACGTCCCCTCAATATCTACGTTACGATGAATAAAAGTTAAAGCGGTTAGGCAGTAAGTTTCACGTTCCTTCGCGTTTTTCATAATAACCGTCGGAGTGGAAAATTCGTCTCTTATAACGAGCACCTTTGTTGGGAACAGCTCCATAAATCTGAATTCGATTCAGTTGTTTTGTAAGCGTGTGTGGCCATACCTTGCAAACCTGACTTACCCGGACGTCAAAACTTCCATTTTAAGGCCCCTTACGTGGTTTATCGGCTGTTATCAAATATAGAAGTCGGGGAAACGCTGTTTTCCAATTTACGGCCAGGATCGAGATTGCCATAATTTCACGATCGAAAGGAAAAACCACACAATTTTATTACATAACATTTAAACACTGCAGCTCTCACTGTTAATATTTCAAATAGATAAAGAATAAATATTTAAAATTTAAAATATTAACAGTGACACCTACAGTGTCTTAATGTCATAAAATAGTTTTTTTTTCTTGCAACTTAAACAGCAAGAAAGATCATTCTTTTTGACATCTGGTAGTTGATACCAGATACTAGAATCAACTGCCTTTAAAAACATTACTTCAAAAATATAGCGTATTTGCAACTGATAAATAGCAAGAGCGTGTTTTATTCTTATTTGGCAACGACTGATTAATGGCAAGAAAGCTTCTTTTAAATTTTTTGACAACTCGTTACCAAACTAAGTTGCCATGGCAGCTGGAAGGGTCATGCTTTCCATTGACCTAACACATAACTAACTTAAGTTTAGTAAGGCTTAGTCCTTTTTTTCTCGATACAAACGACAGGCTTCCGTCCAACTTCCGATTCCCCTGATACGCCCCGAGCGACCCCTTAATTAAATGGAACTCGTCCCAAAGTTTGGTTTGCGTGTGTAGAAAAAATTCCAACGTAACGATCAATGATAGCAACATTATGTGTCCTGACCGTATCTACAACAACCCTTGGACTACCAGGGTGACCATGCACTTTCATTTTCTTTTTTTCCTTCTGCATCGTACTTATTAGTGAATATTATGTAGGAGTCATGAATAGTTAAGATTTTGTCATTATTGTTTCAACAGATAAACAGGACGAAAAATTTGACGCGAACCGGCGACTTTCGGCGTACCGTGCCGGCACGGTACGCCGAAAGTCGCAGGTTCAAATCCGGCTCGCGTCAATTTTTTCTTCCTCTTTATCTGTTGAAACAATAATGACAAAATCTTAACTATTCATGACTGAAACAATTTTAACAGTGACACCTGCTGTGTCTTAATGTCAAAAATAAATTTAATTTTGTCATTATTATTATCTTGCTTATGGCATTAATTACACATTGTTATACTGTTAAGAATTGTTTTCAATAAAAAAAAATTGTTCTCTTTTTTTCCTTCTACATCGTAATTATTAGGGAATATTATGTACGTTAGTCGTGAATAGTTAAGATTTTATCATTATTTTTAAAATCCTTATGTTATTACTCGTAATAACACATTTTGTATACCGTCAACAATTATTTTCAACTAAATTGTTGTTTTCGTACTTCTTGTGAATTTTAACAATTGTTTCTTTCTTTAAACCATTTCGTCCTGCACTACGGCATTGCCAATTTTTTTATTCACTTTTAAAAGTTATGTTAATTTTGATCATTAATAGTTCAGATTCTATCATTACTGTTATGCGTATGGTATTAATTGTACATATGTTTATACCATTAACAATTGTGTTTAGTTAAATTGTTTTTTTCGTACTTCTTATGAACTTTAACAATTGTTTCTTTCTCTTTAACCATTTCGACCTGCGCTACGGCATTGCCAATTTTTTTCACTTTTAATAAAGTTTGTTTATTATAAAGTTTATTACTATAATGCTTATGGTAATTATTACACATTTTTATATCGTTAAGAATTATTTTCAGTTAAATTTATTTTTTCGTACTCCTTGAGAATTTCAACAATTGTTTCTTTCTTTTTAACCATTTCGTCCTGCGCTACGGCATTGCCAATTTTCTTTTTCACTTTTAATAAAGTTTGTTTATTATAAAGTTTGTTTAAAGCCAAATGGTAATCGTTGCAATTCCGTTATACATATTATGTTTCTACCTGTAAAATGGACCATCATAATAGGTCTTTTACCGCCATTTTTTTTATATCAATGAACTTGCGACTATAATGTCTATCATTACTATAATGCTTATGGTATTAATTACACATTTTTATATCGTTATTTTTTTTCTTTCAATTAAATTTATTTTTTCGTACTCCTTGTGAATTTTGACACTTGTCTCTTTCTTTTTAACCATTTCATCCTGCGCTACAGCATTGCCAATTTTTTTTTCACTTTTAATAAAGTTTGTTTATTATAAAAACAAAAATATGACAAAATGAAAATCGTTGCAATTCTGTGATACATAATTATTATGTTTCTACCTGTAAAATGGACCATCATAATGGGATTTTTTACCGCAATTTTTTTTATATCAATGAACTTGTGACTTTATTTTATAGTGTATATCCAGATTTATAAACAAATCCAAAGAGGCCTAGAAAGGGTAATTTAAGAAAAACTTCTTAATTACTTTTTCTCTGTTTAAGATAAAGAAAGGTACGGTGAGGAACAACTTGCAGTAAATTGTAACTCATGGTCATCCTGTTAGGGTCCAAGAAATATTAGGGGAAGCCGCGGTTCGATGGGTTTAGTGCTATTCTAAGTGATACGAAAAAAGGTAAACAAACTAAACACCGAAATAAATTAACTTTTTATACGTACAAATAAACTAAAATTGGTACTTTAGTTTAATTGTGCTACGATAAAAGTGATGACTTCTTTTTCTGCTTGCGTTGCTTTGTTTTGCGTTTTCCCTAGCCAGTGTGCCCATTGTTCCAAGCCTTCTTTTCCTTGTTAAGCCTTTTCCAGCTTTATCTATTGCACTTTGCCTAGTTGTCATGATCATATGAGGTGAGATTTTTCTCCCTCATGTTACGACTGATTTACCTACACTAAGGCAATTTTTTACGCTCTCTGAAAGATGCAGCTTTAGGAAAGATAGAGAAAGCTAGTCGAGTATTTCTTTCTTTCGTATAGCTAAGTTCCTCAGAGGTGACAAAATAATCTGGCAAACAAAAGACCCTCAGGAGGACCACGCGAATCGCGCGGGCGGATGCACGCGAGGGTGCGGGGTGGATTGCAAGGAGGGTGAAGAGTATACGTTCTGTATGATAGTAGGTACTTTTACTATATTCTGTGCCGGTGTAAATGAGTCAATAGCCTTCACGACGTACAGTCATTGCTTTTTAGCACTGTTACGTGATTCAGGGCCTTGTTTTACATTAATAAAAAATTGTTTAGGCAATAAATAACCTTAATAACAATAGTAATTTACGAGATTAAATTTTAGAGAATTATCAATGTACTTCGTTCCCTTCATACCTACAATGCTTACCAATTACTCGCCCAAATCACCTTGGATTTTTTATCAGAATTTCTCGGAAGATCCCAAGAGGTGACGCCGCCCGTGAAAGATGCGGAAACGGAAGTCGATCCATCAAGAGAGACACCCCACTAACCTGCTCTTCTTTGTGGTGTTCGACAGGGGTTTTTGGAGTTTATTTGGCATATCAATTACAAAAACAGTGATGCAATAAAATAAAGGATTCTAATCTCCTAAGTCAAAAAACCGGCCAAGTGCGAGTTGTTTCGCGCACTGAGAGTTCCGTACCACGGAGAATAAAGAATGCCGTCTTAGTTCTGTTATGGTATCGCAGTAGATATTAAATGATGAATGAAAGGTATTAAATGAGCGAGAGTCCGACACGCACTTGACTAGCTTTTATTATTTGTTGTTACTCACTATAAACCCATTATAAATAATAAACCCATTCGGTATAAACATACCAATTTTCACGCATGCAATTGTATCCGTTTTTACGATAGTACTAAAACAAAAAATCGAGCAAAATTCGCAAAACGTGTTTTAGTAGAGAAGCTCCCTTTTTTTTTTGTACAGACATCGAAGGCATATTAATAGCCTAGGGTCCCGTTTTTCACCCTTTGAGTCGTAAAAAGTCATCTCCTGAAAACTGACAACTTTTTAATTAAGAAGGGTCGGAAAAGAAAAAACAAATTTCACTATATGTGAGGATGCCGTTTCTATAGAAGGTAACAAATTTTAATTTGTGTACATTAGCTGTGCCCACTAGTTCGTACGCGCTCTAAAGTTTTTGTCTAAAAAATATGATAAATCTTTTAATTATTTTTTCCTACCTTGGGAATTTTTTATTTACTTTATGTGTGGTCGGACAAGCTGTCTTCTTCTTGCAGATTCATGGTGACCTGGTACTTTTTGTATTTTTTATTAAGGAAGCCATTCCCCAATCTCAAGTTTGTACAACAACTTCATGCTATTCTGTTAAGGTGATCCGTTTTCCATACAAAAATTCAAATGACTTGCATTCTTACGCGGGACATAAAATTCTGTTGAAAAACGAACAAATACTGCTATTTTTAGTTAAATTTTTCGCTAATTAATACAAAATACAGTTAATGTACTGAAAGTACTATTTTTGTTAGCAATTTTGATTCAATATTACTATTGCGGGCGTGCGGTCAAAACTGTACGGTTGTGCTTTGTGTGCATGTGTGAGTGATCGTACTCATGTAAACACGGACTGACGAGAGTAATTGAATTGTTGTTAGGCGTTGAAGTTGCACGATGAAATTTACGCGAATCAACTTTTTGCACATATACGTTACACATATAGTTCGTACTTATTGCATTAAAAAATAAAACCTTATATTTGCAGCAGTGGCTCCATCTAGTTGCGTTCGGGGCTAAGCTGGCCGTCACAGATCACCTTAAGTACTTTTGGATTTTCATTTTAATATAAAATATTGTGTTCAAAGTAGCTTATGGATCTATGAGCATTTAAACATATTTTTTAAATATTTCATCGTCACCGTAAGATTTTTTATTAAATTTCTTTCGTTAATTTTATTTGGTTCTTACTGTTTTTATTTAAATATGTAATAACTTTTTTTCCCAAGCCAATTTTCTACGCCAGACATGTTTTTCTCTTAACAGGATAGACATTATTGCCAGCTGAGTAGGCCGTTCTAGTTTTTGGAGGATTATCTCCCAAAATAATGTCATAATAAATATAATGTTCAGGTGGGATAACACTAAGCAATCCACTAAAAACCAATCTGTTGCAAGAGTCTTATTAATTTCAAAGTTACATTAAATGTCCTGCAATCCTATAATTGCTTTATATTTTAATGTTATTATACCTAAAGAACAAATAAAAAACCGGCCAAGTGCGAGTCGGACTCGCGCCCTAAGGGTTCCGTACCTATCTACCATATGATATACTAAAAGCTTTTGCTCTTTGATTTTAAAAACTCTGCGACCATCCAACTTTACCCCTCTTTTATAGAAAAGTTCTTGAAACGGGAGCTCACCTTAATTGGTTTTTATTAGTTGTGAGAAAATTTTTAATATTTAATTATTTCAGACTTTTCCCTTTATTTGTACTGTGAGACCTAGCTTCTTGCCAAATTTCATAGTTTTAGGTCAACGGGAAGTACCCTGTAGGTTTTTCTTTTTTGCATAAATGTATGATTTAGATTTCTTTATTTCATATTATCAAATTCAAAATTACATAGATTGTTCAGATGTCAATGAATAATATGATCGTCAATAATATTGGAAATAAAATAAAAATGATTCATACAAAATAAAAGTATGTCAAAAGACAGGTAAAACAAAGCAAATTCATTGTATGGAGATGAGCACATAAAAAGCCATATATTTTTATTGCGTCGTTGCGAAAAATTGAAATTTTCAGATCTTGTGTGGTTTATGGACCTTAATATTCGTTATCAATTTCAACCTGATTCCTCTTCTCGTTCGTGAGAAAAAGGGTCTTGACAGACAGACAGTCAGACAGACAGAGAGACGGACAACAAAGTGATCCTGTAAGGGTTCCGTTTTTTTATTTTGAGGTACGGAACCCTAAAAATAGGCGTTATGAATCTGACCTCCTCTCTACTGACCTCTGTAACTTTTTGACACCTCAGGTTTTATTGACTGATTGTGTAAATAATAGGTCCCTAACTATAAATTTGGCGTTTTGTTTGGAGAATTTTTGATAAATTAAATTTTCAGTACTAACACTTTTGCATATTTTTAGGTATTACAAATCCAAATTTTAGTTTTTTTTTATTATGTCTGGGAAGACTAACCTTATTGCTAGTAAATTATTATCTTTAAAGAATATAACAAAAATTATGAAAACGGTCGACATTTAAGACTTACAATTTTCGAACATTTAATTTTACATATGAAACTAAAAATAAAAACAATATTAATTTGTAGATTGTTTTAAAATAAACTTTTAAATAGAAAATAAATAATGAATTATATAAGTTATGATTTGATTAATCTGCAAAAAAATTTGGCCCAATTTTATAGGTAAGAACCCAATAATTTCCTGCAACCTACTTATTCGTGCTATTAATTAATTTATTATTATTCGCCATAATAATAAATAAACTGATGTATTTTCTCATTAAAATTTGCAGTTAAACGCTCATAGTTATCAGAATGCTCTCGTTACTGGTAGGAAGAAAGCCATTAGCGGTTCAAAGGAGCAGGACTCATGTTAGAACAATACCTCTTGAGATAGCAAGTCAGAGAAGTTGCTCGAAAGATCTTGCTAACAGAGCTATTTGAGATGAGTTCTGAGTTTATCTATTGCTGTTAAAGAGCGCCGGTTGATTTAAGCATACAGATTTGCTTGCATGAAGTCTTGTAGTATTTGAAGCTTTTAGTCTTTTGGTTTTGCATTTATTTGTGCTCAGATAAATGAAGTAGGTAAAAACAGCTGCATAATTATTAATATTGTTTGGAATTAAAATATTTCTCATTTTTTAAACCATTTTCCTTGGGGAAAGTTGTTTAAGTTTTTGGCCCGCGTATTAAACTAAAATATTAGCAGGTTATAAAAAAAAGCTATATTATTAGTAATAATTCTATTTACATTCTGAATTACATTGCATTTTGTTTTGTCATAGTAAGGTACATTGAAACTTCAATTAAATTAGAACATCTGATGTAGCTGTTTCTAGCATTAAATTAATTTGTATTCACAAAAAAACCGGTCAAGTGCGAGTCGGACTTGCATTCCGAGAGTTCCGATATACTTATAGTATTTTTAGAAGCAATAAAGTAAATTTTTAAGACCGCAAAACTAAGTTTGTAAAGATTTTATTTAATATTTCTATAAAACTGTGCTACATACAGACATCGTGATATTTTTGCTGTAATATTTCCATTCTTTGCATCTTTGCATTTCAGATTTTTCGTTGCACATACTTGGGAGGTAAGGGAATGGTTTTTTTACACATTTTTATCATAACTGTAAAAATTAAAAAAACCTATTTTGAAAAGTACAAGTAAAGCCCTTTCATATGACATCAAATTTGACCTAGTTTTTACGAATGAAATTTAATTAAATATTATTTTTTTCACACAATATTTATTTATCACCTTAGTAACTAACTTTTTAAAAACAATTAATATCTACGACACCACGCAGCAGAAAAGTAGCCGTAGATTCAAGTCACACCGGGTTTAAGTCAAAACAACATCGTTCTCTTTTCCTCGTCCAACGTAGACCTCCACAAGAATCTAAGATAGCCTCGATCATCTGGTACTATTGAAATTTGAAGGAAGGCTTTTGCTATATCAGCTGTTATGCCAAATCTGTGTTTTCTGAAAGTAATTAAAAGATCTGGAATTTTTTCAAGAAGGAAATCTCCCTTGTTTGTTCTATTATTCCGAGTTGCAACTACTCTCGAAAAACATTATCATAGTCATCGAAGGCTCATAGATGACTCCAACCACTTCTTAGCTTAGCATGATCATTATTTGACTGCGAGCGTGGTTGTGGTATATCACACCACGACAAGCGAACTTCGTAGCGCCCTTCTTCGTTGATAGATATGGATTTTGAGAATTCGTCAAGAACATTGGTTGACTTTTGCTCTGCTGGGCCTTTGAATGTCTCTAGGTCCCAGAGATCTGAAATTTCAATTTTCGAAAAACATTGAAGGATGGTGGTCATCGAAACTAAAGAATTGTAAAGTCCCGTGACGAGTCCTTAAACACTCAACTCATTTTCGTTTTTACAGCTGTTAGATTATTTTTTAGCTGTACAAAGTCACCCGTGTAAAGAAAGCCCGAATAATCAGCACCAATCAACAAACTTACTTCGCCAGGAGAGTCAGTCGAGTCTGATAGTACAATACCATTTTTAAACAAATCTTATAAAATTACACAAGATCTAATTTTAGGTAAATAGCTACATATTTAATTTTGTAAAATAACTTGTAAATTTATAAAAAAAAAATTCAGTGCTCTTCAGACATCTTCTATCTATTGTATATATATAAATATATAAAATTGCTTGTCCTGACTGTCTGACTGATTCATCAACGCCGAGCCGTAACCGCTATAGATACAGATTCGAAATTTTGTACACAGGTTCTATGCACTTCAAAACCTTTCACTAAGAAAGGATTTTCCAAAATTCATCCCCTAAGGGTGTAAAACAAGGGATGGAAGTTTGTATGAAAGTCCTTTGTTTCTTGAGCCATATTCACACAAATTTGAATTTAAACTTTTGGTAATAAATAAAGAAACACGTGTTTAAGCATTTCTTAAAAATCACCCTTCAAGGGGGTGAAAAATGGGATGATTTTTTTCCATATGTTGGTCTATAAGCCTTTAATTTTTGAAGGTAGAATTATATAAATTTGTTTTTGAGCTCTTGGTAAAAAACAAAAAGGTACGTGTTTTAGGATTTTTAGAAATTCATCCCCAACAGGATGAAATGAGGAAAGAAAGTTTGTATGGAAATCCTACAGTTTTGTCATGAGCTACTTGAAATTTGGATTTTAGCTGATAATAAGAAGAAAAGAAACACGTGTTTCAGCCATTTTGATATATCATCCCCGAAGGGGTTTAATAAGGGACGAAAGGTAGAATGAAAATCCTACAAAAATTAGGATTTAGGTTAATAGAAACGTGTTTAAGCGTTTCTGATAGATCTAAAACAAAAAAGAAACACGTTTAAAAATCGGGTATTACTGAAAGTGCTTTTATCTATGGGATCTTTAAGCCGGGGCGGGCCGCTAGTATGTCATATATTTGACCTTCTTCTTTTTTCTCTCGAGCCCGTCAAACAAACTATGTATCAATACCTCCTTTCTACAAGGTTTTATACCAAGTTTCTGGATCAGATCTTTTTCTATATATAACCTGTGTGATCCACAGTCCAAGAGCGCCCTGATTCGAACCTCCTTATTGCCATGAATAATTTTAATTAACAAAGTTGTTGGTACCGCAGATTGACATGACAAGTTGCTTTTATTTATTTGACGTCTCCTTAGTTTTATTATTGTTTTGATTCGACAATTCAACACACATTATCGTAAAATGCCGCTTGCTGCAAAATAAACATTTAGAGTAGTTCTTGCATTTTTAGTAGTGTGATTGGACTTCAGACAAATAAGGTTAGCTAAAAACTGCCAGGGTGTGCGTGCAGATTGATAATAAATAATTAATAAGTTTTAACAGTTTCTTAGATAGTTTGGAAATTTCTTTACTTGCTATTTTATCTCTTATTATCTTGTTTTCTCAAAGTAGCAACAAACAAGTCACAGCACTCGGCTCCTTCTCGTCCATGCTAACTTTCCTCACTCTCAAGAAACCTCTCATCATCGCGAGGAATGCCAACAAAGGATCCTCCGGCGTGTTTTAATGGAGTTTTGAATGGCTGTCGATAATGCACGATGGTAAGTAATTAATCATCGCCTTGTGATGGATGATACAGCCTCAGTAAACAAGGGAGCCTTAAAAGAATCCCGCAAGATATTGTAATTTTACGAAAATTTAGAAATTTATCAAATACGAGTATCAATAATTAAGATTGATTTTATTCCCCTTCTTCGAGTCCGATCATATAATTTATTGTTCCTTAACCTATATTGAAATATGAGTAAGCCAAGTATCAAGGCCAAGACCTCGGTATGAGGTCACTGACCTAAAATCTGTAATACTAATTAATAATTTTAGTACAACTTATTACTAATTTTAACTTTGAACAACTCGTTTATTTTTGGTGTGTAGAAAAAGGCAAAGACAGCAAAACATAAAAATAATGAATGGTATCAATAATAATAAAGCACATTAAAAAGTATCTTAAAACGATGTGTCGCCAACAGCATGTTAGTGTAATTTATTGATACCAGAGAGTCGTTAATTTAGCTATTTATTTAAATTATAATTTAAGGGTAAATTGTCGATGGGCTCTATTTCTAACAATTTTACTAGGTAAATTATAATTATAAGGAACCTATATTTCTAACTAGCTGGTGCCCGCGACTTCGTCTGCGCAGGTATATAAATTGTAGCCTATGTGTTATTCTGATGTATAAGCTATATTATTGTAAAGTTTCATTAAAATCCATTTAGTAGTTTTTACGTGAATTAGCAACAAAAATCCATCCATACTTACAAACTTTCGCGTTTATAATATTAGTAGGATTTCAGGGGCTTTTAGGTTCAGTAAGGTACCTATGTTAGGTAAGGTTGCTTTGTAATTTACAGTTTACGATTTACCCGCTAAATTGTAATTTTTCTCAATTACATAAAATAATTTATCAAATAAGATAAAACAACCAGATGAAACAGCCTCCGTAGTCTAGTAGTTGGTGGTGGTAAGTTAAAGAATAACTCAGTTTAAGAATAACTAAATTTTAAATAACTACAACATCAAGGGTTGGGAAAAAGATACCGCTCCAAAAACACTTTCTGTGGTAAATAGTAAATTTGGATTGATTTGGTTTACATAGTCATCGTCATCATTGCATGTGGGTTGTAAAATCGATGACGGGAATGAAATTAGACAATCCATACAATTAGATGTATTTTTTTCGCTTTCAATAAATTTATTCCTTAATAATGTGTTCGGTTCGATATTACGTTAAATCACAATGAATTACAAAATAATCTAACTAAACCAAAAATAAAATAATAATAAATATAAAAATGACATTTGAGTCACACGAACCTAATTTAATAGATTAAAAAAAAACTAATTACAGAAATACAAAAAAAAAATACAAAAATACATGTAATTTAAGCATAAATCTTCAAGACTAAAACAGCAATTTTTCACGATATTTTTTAGGTGCAGGGGCAACCGGATGTACAATTTGACGCAGTGTTTAATCATGCAGCGAATAATTATTGAATCTAGTATTTTTCAAATAAAAACATCTTTTTTCCAGACTATATCTAATACCACAGTGCAGAAACACATCACTTATATATTTTTATTAAAATTTTCTTATTATCTATTTATGAACCAACAAAACTGTTTTATTTCACAGTGTGACTGTGCTGTGGCATCAGTCTCAAAAAATCACGCAAAAGTCGGAAGTTCGGGTGAAACGTATGGCGTGCCTTACATTTCGCCCGTATCTCGACATGTCGTGTACTTGATTAGTTGAAATTAGACTATAATAGTTGGTACGTAGGTAAATAAAATTTGAAGTCCTTGTTGGTACTTTGTGAAGTTAAGTTGTCAATATTTTTTTCTAACAACTAAGATAAATCAAATTACACAATTAGTCTTTGAAATACATTTTACATACCTATCTTATTCAGTATTAAGCTAAGTACCTGGGCGACCGAGCTTCGCTCTACAATTGCCGCCTCTATATTAAAATAGCGCCACAAAAAAAAAATATTGTGTTTTGGAAACAAGAAATTTATTTTGTAGTTTGTACGTCAAGTGAATGTATAACTTTTGGAAATATTCCCTTCCAAAAAAAAAATATTTTGATAATTTTTAACACTACTTTATGTTTAGAACCTTGGTACTTAACGGAGTTATAGGCAGAAATTATATTAAAATTAATCAATCATTTATCCTCTATCTGAAAAGTATAAATTTATTGCACAGGGTAGTGTACTTTTTTCACATTTTGCCTTTTAATGTAGTAAAGCGGGAATTTTCGTCAATATACCTGATTTTTGGATGACTCTGTAGCCACTGATTTTCGGCCACCGGTTCCATGGGCAAATTTGCTCCTTAAGAGTTGCAAAACAACCCCCTTTCAGGAATACGACGATTTTCCAATCAGCCTGTCTATACAAATATTGCTCGTTTAATAGTACTCGTATAGGATGATTAAGCTTAGCTGTTCTGATTTCAACTTGGCCCAATATTTTGGTTTTTGAAAGAATAAAATACAATACATCTTTCTACTACTACTTCCGTCTTAAAATCTCTAGAGTACAGTAAGTTTATACAAAGTGTCGTTTTAAAGTGGTCGTCTGTCGCTTTCGAACTCAATGAAGTCAGTTTGCCCAACAAGTGTGCATTTGCGTTGTTTGTTGTACACTTCCGATGGCTGCTGACTGTCCTGCTCTACTATTTTTGTTTTCTATTCCACTTCTAAAGGTTCGAGTGTTGTTCAATCGGGTTAGGATCCATGTCGGTAGTTTTTGAATGCATTGTGATGTTTTGTTTGATGTTATTAATACAGTGGTGTTTTTGTGGAGTGTGAACAATAGAATTATTCCTATTGTTCACGCTATTCGCTAAAACAAGACGGCAAAAAAAAGTCATTAGAATTTTTCCTATGTGTAAGCTTATACAATTTCTAATACGGAAGAAGATAATAATTTGGTTGAAAGCTGATAGATTCTGTTAACGGTATCAATATGGATGCATCCATCCATTTAGGTATCAAATATTTTGACGACTCAATTAAAAGGTTTAAAAGGTTTTTATATGGCGAAAAACCATTTGAGGTTTTTTCAGTCAGTCAATTGAGCTAGGTCCTAAAATATAAGTAATAAAATAGAGTACCTACATATATAATGCTTTCGGGTCATTTGGAACGCCACGTACTTTTGAAAATTACGAATGATTGATTACTAAATCGAAATTTATTTTATTTATTTATTTTATTTTTATTTAGTTAGAAACAGAAGGTCACTAAGGTAACTTTAGTTAATAAATATGATAAATTAACAGACCTGTAGTTCCCCAAACTTATAATAATACATCATGTTAATTTGAGAACTCTTAAAGCATTGGATACAAATTTACGACGTCTTTTTATTTTTCTGCCCCACTGCCCGTATAGATCGATATCTAGACAAAAATTACGAATTTCGTGTTCTTGCTGCAGATGGTACCCTGAAGGTTGATTTACACTGCATCTTTGGAAAAAGATGCTCTTCAAATGTCCTGTAACTGTAGAAATCCAGACAATCTAGGAAAGTTTGTATGGAGAGTGAAGATGGTTGTATTAAATGCACTTTAGGGGATAATTTATTAAGTAAATTACCAGTAAAACATTAAAAAATTTAAAACCACAGTAATCCCCGACATAACGTTGATATTCTTAAAACCAGTATAAGGTGAACACAACCTGTATAATATTTACCATGTAGCACACGTCTGTTTATACTAGTACTTTTACAAAAAAATGTGTTTTTACAAAATTTCCGGGTTTAATTATTTACAGCTTCAAATAGCCAATATTACTATATAAAATTAAATAATATAAATGTGTAGATTGACTGGACTATATTACAAATAAAATAGAATTCCCTTTGCAATATGGAGCTAATTCCAATGTCGAAATCTTGCTGTTTTCTTTAATAAGTATGATTTATTCTACCTTTATAATAGTAGCCTAATGATGCGATAAGCTGCATGAAAATATTACATGCAAACTAACTAATAATAAGCTTTCCTTATTATTCTGCGGTAAAAGCTTTGTAAACAAACTTATCAGATTCCACGACGTGATTATATGCTAGGTAATCGGATATGATAGGATAAGGCTTGTAAGATAGTATCACTTTCATGGCAGTGTAATAAGATAATCGTTCAGGTATGGTTGGCTTTAGTTTCGTTTGAGATTGGCTTTAACTGTAATAAAGGTTTTTCAGATTCAAGGGCTTGATCTTGTTACATAACTATATTAGATAACCAGTACGAGTATTCTAAAAGGAAAAAATATTCCTGTTAAATAACTTGGTTTTCTAATGGAAAACTTTATTCCTCGTAAATAACCAATTTAGATAACCAGTATTTTACAGGGAATTACAAATTCCTGTTAGAAAACTTAGTTTTCTAATGGGAAATCCTAGCTTATTACTACTATTTAAAACAACAAAATAAATGAGACATTTTCCTTGCTGACTCAATTCAATTTATACATACAGGGTAGAAAGGTTATAGTATCAAGCTTAAGCCCGAAGGTAGAAACCCCCAAGGGTACCCGTATCACCCGCATATGTATATTCTGTGAAAATGCGTTGTTTAGAAAAATAATATTTATTCTTAAAACGCCTCTTTTCATTTTCCAATGTAGTCGTAATAATCACAGGAAAAACTTCCTACATGTAGCAAATAGATAAGCCATTCGTAAAAAGCACATTAAACTCTCGGCTCCATTACGCCGTCGTCATGCGGCTCAGGCTACAATTCCTGAGCCTCGAGTGTAATTACCAAAATATCGTACTTGCATCTCAATGTACTATTGATTTGCGCACTTTCGCAGCACAAGAAGGTCACTTTTAAGCTTTCAAATTCTACCTTACAAAGTACGTGCGGAAGAAGTCGCGGGAAACCTAGTGCGCTAAAAATTTTAAGCCTAGCTAATGAAATTGCAAAATTGAGAGATTATAAAAATGGTGAGCGAAATGCTACGAGAATGACTCTTCATTAGACTGACCGAAATGATGGAATTTGTTTAAAAAAATATTTTATTGAATCACTAGCGGCCCGCCCCGGCTTCGCACGGGTACTAATCTACGGGTAAAGGTGGTGTAATATAAATATATATGACGTAGCCTTCAACTTGCTACACAATTTATAAAACATTCTATAATATTTCGTTGTACCTCAGGACGACAAACACAAAAGCATATACTTACCTAAAATTTTAAAAATCAGGCTTCGGACGATCAGTCGCAACGACGACGTGTGCCCGGGCTACGTTCGGCTATCAACGGAAATACGCATCGAGTTTGAAGCTCATTCTAGGACTTAAATTAGAGTGATTTTAATATTGTGATATCTTCCAAGATATTTAAATAACATGGTGTAAAGAACAATTTTGATCTATGTTCGTTGATTATTACTACTAACCTTTTAAATTAGATAAGGATCCATACCTTGAGGGCAAATACACGTACGTTACGTTCATACAAATACGTTCTAAAATACCTTATTTTGAAAATCTACTTTTTTGCTATAAAGAGTTGGTTAGTGTGGGTTTTCATTAAAATATAGACAAATACTATCACGGACTTTTCTTTAGAACTCTTAAAGAGCAACAATTCATCCATACATAACTTTCATATACATGAAACCATTTACGCAGCGCACGCCCAGAAAGCTCTCTAAAGGCACGTTTTTTTCCGACTCGATCGACAAAGATCTTCACAGTTCAGTTAATTTGCACTCAATATTTATAAATTATAGCTTAAAACCTTTTTATTGAATTAATCTATCTATAAGTGAAAACCGGATTGAAATCGATATAGTACTTCCTGAGTTTAACGCTCACAGACAGACATGATGGATGACGACAGAAAAACGTTTCGGGGGGACTTTCTTTTATAATATGCAGTGATGATGATAGTGATAGTGAAGCTTAAACAAATAGTTAGATTATTACATGTTTATTTATTTATCAAACTTATTCTCATTAGAAATAAGCACTTAAGATTATTACATATTTATTTATTTATTAAACTTATTTTCATTAGAAATAAGCACTTTAAAGTAGGTTGTAAACGTCCAACAAATCTGTTCAATCTAGAATTCCAGCCCTCGGCAGTGTTTGTTGTACGATGTTTTTCATCGAGACAGTTCCAAACATGACGAAACTCTTCGTTCTTCACCCATTGATTAACCATATATATATTGAATTGATCAATTGGTCTTCTTTCGGGACTTTCATTCTGGACATAGCACCAGCCTTCGTCGATTTTGTTTATTGGCAAAAGTGCAAGCCCAGGACACAGATTAACGTGACGACGATCAATTTTTGACTTTTTCTTCATTCCAAGTGCCCGTGCCTTTCGTTTGAGACTTTCTCCGAAATGGTAAAAACAGCCTTTCACAATACAATTGGGAAACAATGTTTGTATTTCGGTTCTTGAGGATATTTCAAAGTCAAAAGAAAAATGTAATGGCTCCCAAGATGGTATTTGAGCCTTATTAATCGGAATAGAGTTTCGTAGGTTTCCTGCTTTTTGTTTAATAACAAAGCGTATACAAGTGGTATAATGTTTACTGATTCACTGCCACTACCCAAATCTCCAAAAATTTCATATAATTGTTCAAATGGCGAACAACAGCTTTTAAATGTGCCATCTGCCAAATATATTTTCAATTCTGCCATAAATTATCTTGCTTCAAGAGATGCAAATACTAAAATTCTGTTGGTTTCCTGATAATCAGCTAGAGTAAATTTTTGGAGCTTATGCGGTATTTCAATATACAATGGGCTATTTTGGACACACTTCTTTACTTGAAGCATTTTGTTTCGGGAATTATATAAACTAGTCTTCAAGCTTTTGAACTTGGGTAATTGTTCATCTACGTGGATCTCTTTGTTCTTTAAATTGCGAATAGTTTCATTATATTGCTTTGGAATTGGCAGAACATTTGTAGTGATATTTTTCCTTAACACGTTAAGTGCGAAACAGGGCTTAAAACACCCTTTTCGTGTCTCGTCATTATAGCGGTAAGACAAAACTTAAACTTATCTGTCGTGCGGGTTGCATAACTTCCATCTGGTTCAGCGTAGGAAAGAGATAACTATATATCTGAGATGTGCTATTGATTCCAAGTTCTATGGTATACCTACCTTAATGCCGGGTTTCTTAGACCTCGTGCCGCACTGAACAAATAAAATTTTAACACAGTGCGGAACGAGGTTGCGAATACCTCGTACCCCCGGGCACCTCGTACGCACCCTACGCTAGCTTCACGCGGTTAGTGTTGTGCAACGCATTCGAGGCTGTGCACGCGATGGAGTAAGACTGCTGCCGATTATGTCGAAATGTTGCCGAAAAAAATTAATTAAGGAGGATAATGAAGAAAAACCGGGTGGTGAATCTGAGTCAAAATCTGGATATAGGATGATATTTCAAAAACAGGTCAGTCACTTATTAATATTTACAAATATACTCCGTCTAGTTGAAATAATTATGTTAAGTATGTTAAATATGTATGTAACATCCGTAAGTTTGTTAAATAAATACAATTAAATAAAATCGATATTTATTTTCCCATCACTAAATAATATGAAAAGCTGCCATTTTTCAGTGCGGTACAGGGTATATCAGACCCCACATTTTATTTTACCTATAGAATCTAAATTAACTAACCTAACCACGGGCGGCGGCAGATTTAGGTTAATCAACTCATTGTTAATAATAATCACGACAATAGCCGTACATTTTTTCTTATTTGGCGCCAAAAAAAGGATTTTGGTTTCCTGCGGGCGCTGGGATTTAATATGCATCGTGCCGCCACAATCTCTGGTTTAGGACGAGGTTTAAAACGACTCGTAACGCAGTAATGGAAAGTACAGATAAATCTGTGCTGCTGGGAACGTGTTAATTGGTCAATTTCTTGTCGTACAATATTTTTATTAAAATTCGGAAGGCACCCGTTGTCGTGTTCGGAAATTTTAACAATTTTACCATCAAAACTCGTTATATTGCCACTGCATTTTTTATCGGCACAAATCCAAAAATGCGAACCGTTCTTGTATAATTTTCCTTTATACTCGTAAAACTTACGTCCGTTTTAAAGTAAAACTTGTTAATTTTTTCTTGAAGCTACTAACACCAGATCTGATGATGACGAGCCTGGTATATCTGCCATATTTATTTATTTATTACAAACAATGCGGCAGTAATGAAAATTATAATGAGAATATATGTTATGAATGATACTGTGGCCGCAGGGTGTGTCTTTACTAGTGTCTTTACTGGTGTCTAGTTACGGACACCAGTGGCGTAACCAGTCGCGCTACCAGTCGCTCTACCAGTGTCCCAGTGAAATGCGGGCCTAAGCACTTCGAACACAGAATATCGAATATCATTTGTTCTGTTCTGAATCTGAATAGATGTCAGTTAGACATACAGAAGTAATATTTTTACTTTCGAGCGGAGCGAGAAAGGTATTGTATTCGTGAAAAAAAAAAGTTTTTCATATTTTCTCAAAAATGTGTTCTATATCACTTATACATCATAAAAAACAAGTCTCCCAAAAATGTCCGTCCGTCGGTCGGTCGGTCGGTCGGTCGGTCCGTCGGTCGGTCTGTCCGTCACACTTTGGCCTAGCGACTAAAGGAATGGTCCGATTGACACCATATTTTGAATTTAAGAGTTTTATACAAATCCGTCGAAGGGTTTTGAGTGGTTTCCTGCTGGCTTTCATTTTGAGGGTGGCTTTCATACAACGAAAATGAAAAATTGTAATTTTCGCAAAAACAGCTCATAAAATCGTGATGAAACTTTGTATGACCAAGCATCTCCATTTAAGGTATTTTGCGGCAGTATCAATTGGTCTGTAGAAATTCATATAAGGGGTGTTCCCTTACTACTAAAATTTAAAAATGTAATTTACTCAAAATCGGTTTGGTTGAGCTTATTTTGATGTTCCACAATTTGGATTCTAAATTGGTTTTCTATCTATTTAATCAAATAATTTTTACATAAATTTGGTAGGTAAGTATAGGTAAGTTTGTATTTTCATATTATTTGTATAGAACTACAAACTTAAGTTTGCAGTTGGTACTTATTTACTCATTACTATCCGCAGCCTTTATAATAAAGTAGTTAGAGCATTCGGCTCTTGATCCGGAGGTTCTGGGTTCGACTCTCGGCGGGGACACTGTTGAATGATGACTCTCGTATATCGCGAAAAAGTAAGTGCAGTGCTGCTGTACCATTTATTTAATTAAAAAAAGAGAATTCAAAAGTCAGGTGTAATAAAAAGGTCTCATACCTACTTAGTTAGCCTACCAATAGGTATTGTAACAGGAATATAAAAATCTTATTAGGTAACTAGGTTATTTAACAAGAATGATCAGTTTTCTAAGTGGAAGGACATGTTCCTGCAAATAACCGGCTTATGTAATGGTATTTTTTTTCCTTTTAGATTACTGGTTATCTAACATAGTTATCTAACAGGATCAAGCCGATTCATGGTGGTAGGGCTTTTGTGGAAAGTCCTTCTGGGGAAGTACCACCGCCTTGCTTTTTTCTACCGTGAAGCAGCAGTGTTTGCACTAATGTGTTTCGGTTTGAAGGGCAAGGGAGGGAGACAGTGAAATTACTGGCACATGAGCCATATCATCTTAGTTCTCAAAGTGAGCAACGCGCTTAGCTGTCTAATTAGACTCAAAATACGCCATTAATAAGACAGTGGGTGTTATGGGCGGTGTTGACCACTTATCATCAGGTGGCCCACCTGCTCGTTTGCTTACTTGTACGAGTAACATAAAAAAAAAATAAGACATTATCATGCAATAGAGCGTGCAGGCTTGTCTAGCTTGAAATTGCATTAATCTCTTGAATAAGTCGTCAAAAGATTTGAATCTTGTTATAAACCACTTTGATCAACTCGAGTAAAAAAAACTTAATCACACTTTTAGAATCAAAGAAAAAATGCAAAATAAAGCAATTTGTGGTACCATTTTGTAATAAACGAATAACTCTTTGATTTACGAGTCCAATATTACCGGGAAAATTGTAGGAGACTGCTGAAATTGATTTAAAATGAGGGCGTAGTCGGAATATTGAGTTGACACAAATCAAGTTCACTCAGTCGGTTTCAATCACTTGGCACCACTTTTCATTGCAATTCTTTCTTGATAAAAATATAAAAATTCTTAATAGTAAAAAACATTACACTTAAGCAAATTTTGACTGACATGTCTTATGTTATGAGCTGAAATTTTCCAATTTTGTGGGTATGTCAAGAGACAGTTCCTTGAGTCTACAACGGATTACAAAAATGCTTTAACAACCCTGAAGAGATTCTAATGAAACCTGTAAAACTTTTTCCATGGAACTAGGTTGAATTACCTTCCCACAGAAGATTAACTGATAGCGCAAATTGTATTGGAAGTAAAAAACTTTTCTTCATGTTTCAACCTTATATTTTAGAATATTTTTTTGATATTTTTTAGTTTAAAGAATATATTTACAACTCGGACACTACATATGACGAGCGCAAAACTACGACCTGTAAAACTTTGAAATTGACAGAACAGCCACAGATTAGGTAATAGTAAACTGACGTACAGCTGACCCGGCTGAGAACCACGAGAACCCCGCGCTTGGGTCGCGTGGGTAGTCAGGGGGTGGATGCTGCGGGGGGCGGAGGGTGGCCATTCTGTATAATTACTATTATTCCTTTATTCTGTGCTTTAGGGTTGTTACACCTTTTTTACAAAAAATCTTGCAAGTATAACAATTTGCTTACCTTTTCTGACAAAGAATCGTGAACCTTTTCTTCGGTACTTACTGCAACTCTCTGTAAATACCAGATTTTCCTCAGTTATCGGTATCAAAGAGGGATAAAAGCGTAACAAAAAATATACGTGAGTCTTTTAACAAGCTCCTTGTAGAAATGTAATCGTCACTGCTTTCCCTCGGATCTAGATAATACTGTTCCGATCTGGGTGAAAGGAAAACCATTTCTTGGAGTTTTATAAAGAAATGGAACAGACTTTGTAAGGAAATATGTTTGGATAGAATGTCATCTGTGCATTGTCACGGTTCGCAAGGTTTTAACAGGGTCGTGTAGATAAACCTTTTAAAGGTTAAATTAATAAATTGAAAGGTCGAGCATACGACCGGTGTAAATTGAGTGGTACTCGGTACCCTTCAGGTACGGAATCCTAAAACAATTTCCCGTCAGTTAATTGCTTTGTATAGAAAAAAAATTATGAATAAAAAGCACTTGGCTGCAGATAAAAATGGTTACAAAACCAGTATAAGTAAAACTAGCGTTACACTACAAACCATAGAAACCAGAGACCCGCTCAAGGTCATCGTGTTACTGGTTAACTAACCATTGACGTGCCAACTGTGCCTGTAGTTATTATGTAGCAAATAGAACGCACAGGTGCTATAAATCACCGTGATTTGTCATCTTATCATGTACATAGACTGCTGCTAGAGCGGGTCTCTGGTTTCGGACAATTGTAGCGTAATCCTGGTTCAGCTTATACTGGTTTTGTTTCTACGTGCTTCTTGCCATGCGTGCCTGTTAAGTATTTCACTTACAAAAATCTAATTTCAAGATTAGACCCTTTTTACATCTATGCAAAAAGTCGCAGTGTAAATAGGGGCTTAAAAGTCAAAGTTTAATTTATTCAGTCTAGCCTATTCTTTTATCACTTTATTACATCAGTGAAACACATCGCTTCATGAACATAGAAAGCGACAAGAAAACATATTGTGTTAATAGTGTTTAAAAAAATGGTTTTTTGCATACCCGTGGGTATTTTAATCAAAACGACGAAGTTAACAACCATGTCATGTGGTATGGTTCGATCGTATCGATGACCGATGACCGATCGAAGAAGTCATAATGTTAGAGCTCTCGAGCCACAAAAGGCCTTTGACATGGCTCATTGACCACTTCTTTCGTAGACAGTAGCAGGTACCAAAGGCTTAGTGTCATCATAACATCCCATGAAACGTCCACTACAGGACAGGGAGCTCCCTCTAGAATCCTAGCTTTTGCTGGAATAATCTAGAGGGGAAGTACCATAGTCACCTCGCTTGTTAGCGTTACGGCTGGTACCATGGACCGCGGTTGTAGGTGACCGCAGTAAGTAAGATGTTAGATACAAGGAGGATGCTGCTGCCCATCCTCCAGTTTATAACCCTTAGAGTCGCCTCTTAAGACACCCACGGGTATGTAAGGGTTGGTACTATTCTTTGCCGGCAAAGCTTAGTGTACTGTCATCTTAATATAGCTCTCATAATTTTTACCCGACTGCCCTAAAACAGGAGGGTTATGTTTTTCGAGTGTATGTATGTATTTCATAGGTACGTTTTATTGATTTATTTGTATCTTTTTTGCCGCATAATATATCTCCAAAGGGTTCGATAGCGCAACCTCCAAGCTACGGGTTAACAATGGGGTCTATTATTTTGTGTGAATTGAACCGGCATGGACGATTTAACTTCCCTTAACGTGGATTTCTCGCTTGATTGACCCTAGCAATTCAAAACGGGACCGAGGGCGAAATTCCAATACAAACCCGCACCCTAGATTGGGATTTTTGAAACCATTTAGATTGTTTCTCCTTACATACGAAGTCGGTAACCCTTTGGTATGTAACTTTTAAACATTCATGCAAAAGGGAGTTCAGATTGTTTTATTTGAAAAGGTTAGGGGGTTGGAATGTTTAATGTTAGACAAATGTAAGGTCCTACGTAGAAATTGGGAAATTATTAAAATTTACATTGAAAATTTTGTAAATTCTGAATCACCTCATACCCTCATAGTAAGTTTCAAAAACATAAATATTAAAATCCAATACACAAATTGCTTACGTCATAACCCCCTTTCACACTATTAGGAAGTAGCTATCACTCTTATGATGTTTAAAAGAACAGCCTGAACAATTACATACCAGTAATGGTATAATAGTGGAGGTAACTTCGACGGAAAGAAACTCAATTTCACTTGGAAATATACGAATTGTATGTCAAACAAATTATGACTGGTTGCACAAAATCATCATCATAACGTCCACTGTTGGACAAGTCGTGAGTCTGCGACACCTGAGATCTGCCAATCGGATCGAAACGAGTCGGGCCCCAGGCCGTCAATATAAAATGCGAGTTTATCCGTATACTCGTATGTACATAATTCCAGCTTTTGCTGGAAAAATGAGGAGGGAAAGTACCACAGTCACTATTCTCAGAACTCTAAAATTCGTCGCTGCTCTCGGGATCCAACTTAGGAAATTTCCCTTTTTAGAGTTCCGTACCCAAAAGAGTGAAAAACGGGACCCTATTAATATGCGTGCGATGTCTGTCTGTCTGTCAGCTCACAGCAGGCTGTTTCTCATGAACCATAATAGGTAAATAGTTGAAATTTTCACAGAATATGTATATTTTATTTTATTTATTTATTATGCATTAAATTCCAAAAATATAGTGGACATCGTTAGCACGCAAACCTCTTGGGTTTATCTGCGCTAACGGGTCGTCTTACTACTATTTTAAATACAGATATAAAGCTTAAGTTCTAAGTTTTACATCCCGGCTGGTTTAGAAAGTTATACATCTTCAGTTTATTCTTCTACTAGCTGTTGCCCGCGACTTCGTCCGCGTGGGATTCTATCTATCTGACCATCCATCCATCCACCCTTCCGTCTATCTGTCGTCCGTCCGTCCGTCCAACCGTCCGTCACACCATCCCTGTCCCTGCCCCTCACCCCCTCCTCCCCCTCACCCTCCCTCTCCTCCCTCCTCCCCTTCCCTCTCCCTCTCCCTGTCCCTCTCCCTATCCCTACCCCTAACGCCATCTTAACCGCTATCCCTATCCTCATATAATCATAGAAACAACACCCATATTGATTGTTAGACCCTACCCAACTCCATCCCCAGGGGATGATGGTATTTCACGTTCACCACGTTGGATTTCAAAATTGTTGTTGTAGTTATCGTAATCAGCAACCCAATAAACCATACAAACGATACCCATATTGGTTTTTAGACTTTTTCACCCTTTTCCCTTTTTAGGGGTTGAATTTGAACTTTTCAACTACCTAATACAATTGATACTATGTGGTGGTTCGGAACCCTCGGTGCGCGAGTTAACTTAAACTTAAAACTAAACATTGCCCCACAAAACTGCAAAATCCAGCAGTTTGTCTGTGGGATCTATGAGTCTCAAACTACAACCAATAGGTATAATTTAAATTAGGTGCTAATACTTAAAGGTAGGTTTTAGCTTTAGTGGCACCTTTATACCGGTTGTGATTGTTTCCTTAATTTCATCACATAATAGTAGATTGTATCACAAGGCTGTTAAATAATATTTTTAAGCCGAGGGCGCTATTTTGAATCCAGAGCGAAGTGAAGGATTCTTGAGTAGAATCCCGAGCTTGGTGAGGGATTCTAGAGTAGAATCCTGAACGTAGCGAGGGATTCAATAGGTCGCCCAAAGTAAAAATATTTTTGCAGCCGCGTAATACACTCCACTTTTCATCTCCCTCTATGAGAAAAGAATAAGAGGCTCATTGAGACACACACTCGTCATTAATTTTAAATACCATTACGATATTATTACTAGATGAAACAAATTAAAAATCATATTAAGTATTATTTGTAAAAACTGAAAATGTTATTTACATTTTTGTATCAAATAGGAACAGAACCTCTTTGGTTGGTAGTCTTGTTTACATTTAGAGCATGTTTCTTTTTTTATATTCTTAATAGTACAACCGGCCAGTATCATTTTTCATACAATATTTTGGTTCGGCCTCTATGGTTGACCTATAATATATGGTGCTATGGTGGACCTAAATTCAAATTCTAATTTTAAATCCCATTTTTACCCGCTACGAAAGTCTCTTGGAGAAAACAGCTATTTTGTTCGCCTTTATTGACGAACCGTTCAGCGATTTTCGAATAGATGAGATGAAAACATAATTTTTTGGCCTGAAATAAAATTGTTGTCTTTCTAAATTTCCACGTAACGAGACTTGACTCTATTAATAATTTAGAATGCTCGCGGGCCGCAGTGGCGCAGTAAATCATACAAGGAAAAGTGCGCCGAATATTGCGGCCCCGAGTTGAGCTTGCCTGCAACTCCATGTGGGCTGATATTACGTGCAAAATTCAAACAATTTTGTGGTAAATTATTCATTACAAACTTTCTTCAGGCACGTTAAATTTAGGCAATTTAAGTTTTGGTAAAGTTTATCGTCTTGTTTCGAAAAATAATCATCATCAATGCAGAGCTCTCTTGCGTGTGCCATGTGGTGCCGGTTATTAAATTAACCTACCAACCTAAAAGGTGACTAATGGAATTGAACCAGATACAGTATCGTACCATCCTACGAATAAGTACCATCATACTACGGTCACCAATCACCGCGGTCCATGTGCCGCAACAAATAATTGGTACAGTCAACGACAGGTCAAGCTTGACACTCGCAGTGCAACTCCAGCCTGTACGTCTATTGAAATAAGAACGGTACAAAGTCCAAAATATCAAGCTTGATGTGCTCTTGACTGTACCAAAATCAGTATAAGCTGAACCAGCGATATGCTCACAATTAACGATACTGTAGAAAATTGAAACAATAAATTGAGTTTGAGAAACGACACACTCTGTATCAGGCATGTTCATGCGAAAATGTATGAGCCATTTACAAATTTCATTAAAGATATTTTAAGCTTTGTTATGAACTTTTTTAGGGATCTACACCAGTTGTTACCGGCACGTAAATATTTTAGAATTGAATATTAAAATTTGGAAAAACTAAAATTTGTAATATTAACAAAATATGCGGGCATTCTACAGCATTCTGTAAAAATAATATGATAAATAAATTTATTTTACTCAACTACGACAGGCGTAGTTGATAATAAGCTTGCCGGCTAAGATTTGTTTGATAAACACGAGTATTTCTATCATAGTAAGCCTGATGTTTCTTAAGGTAAGTTTCTCAGTTCTTTTGTATTGCTATACCTTATCAGTCTTGTGTTATTCGTGAATAAGCGATCAACCCCATCCCTGTTCTCTGGGTTAGCTGGATTGAGGTCAAGAGTAAACCCAATATGAGTCAAAAAAACTTTTTATCAAATCAAGTAATTTATTTTCAAGAATTCAAGTCTCAAAAGTTGTTACTCAAGTAGTCCAATGAACTTAACATGCCTGCTGTTGTAGAACGCAGATTCATTATTTATGTCTTACATAATTTTGATAAATAATTTTATGGAATACAAATAATTATTGGTTTAAGAACCTACATTCAGTTTAAAAAAACTCTTTCCTTATAAACATTTTAAGTTGTTATGTATAAAAACACAATATTCTGTCATACACGTTACAAAACTTTCCTTCTTGGCCAAGAAAATAACGCCCTTGAATAGCAATAGATCTAATTATTTAAGCTCGCTCGGTTCCCACAGGGGCTGGATTTATGCTTCTGCGCCTAATAAAATGTGTACGAGTGGAAAAACACGGAAAACTGGGAAACTGCATTACAAAGGTAGACTCGACGGAGCGTAGGAAGGCTTTTGATGGGGTTCCATTGAAATAAACAGATGAATGAGAAATACTTTATGGCCAAAGACTTGATGTGACAGGTGGACATTTTGAGAATAGAACATTCTGATTCTCAAGTCAGCTGCATCGTCATAAGAAGTGATTGGCCAGGAGCTTTATTTTATTTGAAATATTTACAGATAGGTACATTGATTATTTTTATGAAATAAACTTATGAGTATACCTATACTAATAAAAATCAGTTGACAGAGCGTTTTTAAAAAGGCTAATAAATATAGGTGGGAAGAATATAATGTAATATAAAACTGCACCTAAAATTACTAAATAAAAAACCGATTTTTTTTTCTTGTCTACCCCATAGTGTGGGATGTCGTTGGATAGGTCTCTCAAAAGTAATATGAGTCTACAAAGATCATTTTTTGATTTAGGGATCCGTTTGCGAAACATCAAACTTGAAAGCGTAATTTTTGGTTGGAGTCGATTGTCCTCCTCCTCCCCCTGCTAACTAAACGGTTCTTGAAATGTGAAAAAATTCAAAGTAGTAGCAAATATGATGAAATTAAAAGGAAAACTATCACAGTTAAGTAGGCTTCACAGTTTAATAAACTATAGCCGAAAAACTGGAAATAATAAAAATAGTAATAGCAATCAGGCGCTAGGACCTCGCTGAGCATTAGAAGGTAAAATGTTTATGTTATAAACGTTATGAAATACTAAATCAAAACCCGCTTTGCAATGAACAATCGTGAAAAAACTACGGAACCGTGGCCCGACACGCACTTGGACGTTTTTTTTTAATAATATAAATACTACTTAACAAATTGGTAAGCAATCTTTGGATAGTCAAAGCACTATTTGTAAAACATATCAATATTAGCATCGCTCAATACCTCGTTTGACTTATGGCAAGCACGAATGAGAAAACAGTTTGGTCTGTAATTGGTTTAAGCCCAAGTCACACTGAGGCGGTAGCGGAAGCGTTCCGGGGCCGGTATTTTTTGTAAAGTATGAGTTCTTATGCACCCTGTCACATTGAAAGCGGTCGCGGCGCGGTGCGGCGCGGGGGCGGCCAGGCCGCTAGTACAAACCCGCGGACCGGGCGCGGCGCGGGGCCGAACTTTCGGCGGGAGCGGGCGCTGTATTCCATTGCGCTCAATGCAACCCGTCACACAGAGCGGCAGCGGCGAGGCGCGGCGCGGTGCGGTGCGGTCCGGGCGCGGACTTTGAAGTTGTATTTTTTTTACAAGAATTTTGCGGCTTTGCGCAGACTTTTTCTTAGGTTTTCAGTTTGGTTTTTTGTTAAGAGCAAAGGATTTAAGTACATCTTTTGAATAATCACAGATGAATAATGTCACACCGACTGCTACCGCCCCCGCCACGCTGTCCCGCCGCGGTTTCCGCGCGGTACCTCTGTGTGACCGGTCCCGGAACGCTTTCGCTTCCCGCAGGTCCGCCCCCGGACCGCTTTACGGCTTGTACCGCTCTGTGTGACTTGGGCTTTAAGCAAATGGTACACGGAGTAATGAACGTTGTTAGTTTACTATTATTTAATCTGTGACGTTGTCTTAAGCCAAGTACTCGTAGGTTAGTACGGAGATAGATTTTCTTTATAACAAATTTAAGGCATACAATATATGCAGCAGCCTCAAATAGGAAAACACAGGTGCATAACCAAATTGCTAAGTCAATTGTGCTGTATGTGTGCCGGTGATAATTTCCTGTTATTCTCAGGCCTACTGCAGATACACACGTTACTATTGATTCTCACGAATTTTGTCAATCAAGTAAGAATAAAATATAATATTTATCATTGACTGTTACATTTCCACAGCGTGTAATTTTTACGCCGATTTATTACTCCCGAGTTCAATACTGTGGTTAATCGCCTTGTATTCAATTGCTTTCGAATATTTAAAAAAAATACCTGTACATAATAAAAAACTCCCCGTGGTTGAGTGTATCAAAAAATACCTAATGAAAGTACGCAGATTTTTGGGTTGAGATGATAGTGATGACTGTAAGTAAAATAAAAACAAATAGAATATTGGTTCCGGTCTCTTTCTACGATATTACGCGATTTAAAAGCTTACGGGTAAGGTCATCAAACATCTTGCAATATTTTTAAAATTTGTGTAAAAGCCACATTTTGATCATCATACCTTCAGGTAGTAGTGGTAGCAAAATGTCGTTTGGTCGAACAGTAGCCGCAGGGTAGAGCATTAAAATCACATTATGCGTCGATACTTCATATTGATACGCACCACATGGCTCGGTATGCATTTTCATTAGCACGTTCAATGGCTGATTTCGTTATTTTCGGTTGATTTAGTAGATCGAAAAAATATCATTTTATCATCCGAACCTAATACTTCGTGAAATTTCAAAAATAGGCCCCGTGAAATTATAACATAAAACCCTCATACACCCCAACAGATTTTTATTAAAATACATCCGTTCCCGTAAAAAAAATCTTAAAAAAAGATTTTTTATCGGGATATTGTTATTTTAAAGTTTCATCATTGTTCTAGTCCGCGCACTTCGCGCACGCCACGCCCACTTCCCTCCACTGGCGCCGCCGCCAGCGCGCGTATCCACAGAAATATTTAGAATAGAAGAAGCAAAAAAAAAAAATACCCCTAAAAGAAAAAACCAAAAACCCGTGAAATTGATTCTACACTCGATTCTGAACAAACTATTTTCTCAATTTCGCTTATTCCGTTAACACGTTGTATAATATTGTGTCAGGACGTACTTCATAAAAGTCTGGTTAAAAGTACCCTAAACCGACGAGCATGTATGAAAGGATTGATGAAAGTACAGGAAGCGGGGGGGGAATTATGTATGATCGTAGCAGGTGGAAGACTGTGATATCTGCCTACTCCGACGGGAAAGAGGCGTGGTATTAGATATGCATGAATTGTATACAGTTTTCAATAGGACTGGACATTCTAACTTTTACAGTGCTTAGTAAAGCGATAGCTGTCAAGTTTGGCGCGAGTGCTAATTTAATCGTGACATCTTACCGGGAAACGCTACACGCTTTAACAATGCGTAGAAATTGTTAAAATTCATTATTAAAGTCAGTGCTCTGTTCGCCTAACGTTCCGTGCTCATTGAGGTATCATCTGGTGGTGATATTAACTGACCACCGAGATCGTGACACACGCTCAGCGCATACGCTACGTAAAATTCATAGTCCATTGAGATATACCACAGACAATTGCCGCTGCCACCCTGAAGGCAAACATAACTAACGTTCCTTATGAAATGCCGATGCGAAAATGTCATCCAAAAGTGGTCCACAAGGATAAACCACCTACAGCGGAGTCGCAGTGGCCGTTTGACTGAAATTATATTCCAGACATAATGTTAATAAAATGCACTTTAAAATAAAATAAAAATTGTGTTAATATCACTTAAAAAGGTTGTTTTATTTAATTTCAAATTTCGAGCGCTTTTAATTAAAAACCCTATGTAATGCACTCATATACTTTTTATAAAGTTTCAATCGGCTTTTAATGTCAACTAATGTCGTCATCTGTGATTGTAATAGGTCTTCACCTATGAAATTGCCGAAATTTTCTCACAGATTAATGAGATCATAATTCCTATAATTCTAATGTATTTTTTTTATTTGTCTTATATTTGAAAGTTGATTTCAAGGTTATCAATTTACGCATAAAATGAAGTTTTTATTTTTAGTTTGATACATGAAAGTAAAGGTTTGAAAATTGTTCGTCTTAAATGTCGTCCGATTTTATCATTACATTTGTTATATTTTTTATTTTTCGAAAATTTAATTTTAGTTTCTGTTAGCTTAATGTCTTCCCAATAATGCTTAAAAAAAATTAAAGATTGGATTTATAATTCCTAATAAAAATGCAAAAATGTTAGTACTGAAAATTGAGTTTACCTAAAATTCGCCATACAAAACGGAAATTTCATAGATAAAGACCTATTATTTGAGCGATGGGCTGGTTTACGCAACTCGTCATCAACGCGCCTATTTTGCTTGAAAATATGTGATAGTGTACGCTAAAATTTGTTGATGGTATAACTAACTAACACTATACTTAACTTTCTGTTAACTACTCTCAATGTTAATTTCTCTTGATACATGGAAAAGCTGTGTATAGTTTTAATTGGGTGTCAGATTTACAATGATACATAGATAATGTTATGCTTCTAGTTCTAAGGCCTGTCATCTGTAACTATACTAATAAAATAAAAAAAAATAAAGGCTTAAAAATGTACACTCAAATTTTGCTGTAATTTGTGTAGAAAATAAAATCCAGAGTACCTATTTAAGTTAATAATATAATGAGTTTTGAGATAAAAAAGTGTCATCATCACGATATCAATTATTCGCAAAGAAAAGTATTTTCACTCCGTTGTTTCAATTAATTTTAAGGAAACTGAGTTTAAATTTCTCTTTTGAAGTGAAAAAATATTGCTTTTTCGTGGAAAAATGCCGAGATAGCTGGGGTAGCTGACAAATCCCTTAAAAACAAATCGAGAATGCGGCAAGGTGAAGGATATTTGAATAATTCATGACTCTCAACGAGGATTCAAAGGTCCACAATGAATATTCTTATTTTTTATTCTTACTCATCCTAATACGGCTCTGTTTGAAAGAAGCCCCGTCAATTTGTCCAAATTTCTTATCCCTAATTGTAAAGTCACAATCTGAATAACTTTATTTTATAAAGTTCTTAAATAGATCATTTCCTAAGAGACTCAATAAACATCAGAATACATTTCACAGCTGTAAAATCATATCATTCTGACAACGCTTAAACTAGGTACGGTCGCGGAGATTAAACGACAGACGCTTTTTGTAAAAAAACATTGCCTCCTTGTTTGAACAAATCCTCTATTTTAGGTAGCTTACTCAGTAGCTAAGGTAAACAAGAAGGAACAGGCTAGGATATTCGTAAACTGACAAGAAAAGTACAAGGAAAGAAAAAAAAATATCAACGCCAAAACACAAGAATCCGTAAACATCGCAAAGAATGTAAGTAGGTAAACTTGTTTACATATCAACTTCAGACACCTTTACGTTTACAAGCCATCAAGCCTGGCTTTACGCCTCAGTACAATAAACACAAGAAATTACGGTAAGTCTCGGAGATTTGTTGCTTCGGAATCCGAAATCCGGGATTCTGAAATCCTTTCCGATCCCGGTAAAGCCCGTATCTGTTGTAACGGGTGCAAATTTCACTGAGCTGAGGCTGCGGCAAGCTTTGCGCACTATTTTAATCCTGTCTTGCGGGCTCTGGAGTTCTGCTGGAAGTAAAGGTGTAAGAATGGGGTGTCAACTATCAGTCAAATCCAATCAAATCAAATCATTTATTGCAACAAACATGGTAGTAGAGATGTTAACAATTTTTTATTTCCAAACATGTTTGGCCATCTTAAAAGGCATGCAAATTGGAGTTGATAAGCTACTCCAGTGTGACAAAAGTAATTTAAGAGTCGTAAAAATTGTACATATTCAGCAATTTATACAATTTTGTCAATTGTGTAAATAATTTTGTGTGTAAATCTCTAATACCAAATGGAATTTGATTATAAATTCTTACAGTCAAGTACTTCTTCTTAAATTAATGAGTTATGCTCTTGTCGGTGGAGTACCTTCCATTCATCTCTTTTCTTCGCCAGATATGCTTAACTTCTCGTGACTTGTTTTCATTAGTGTCTTAATTTTGTGGGTTTATAAAATCGTATTCTGACTATATATTACAAAAATTACAAACTACCAAATAACCGAAGACACCAAAAGGTTATTTTTTTTAAAGATTTGTTATTGCAACGAGATTTTTTAAAGTACCTAACTACGAAAATATACGTGTATACTTAAGACATTATATAGGAAATCCTGTACTAGTGATCGCAGCTTATGAAATATACAAAAATTATTCGGCGTTTCAAATTACAATTGTGTTACATTTTACACTTGTTCGTAGAACTATAAGAGTAGTTCGTAGAACTATAAGAGAAGAGTAGTTCGTAGAACTATAAGTCGTAGCACTGCCATTCCAGTTGATGAAGGGGAGAGTTTTGTGGTCATCTTTTATGTAAGTGTTTTCTAAAAAACCTTTAATTAGGGGTGTCATGAAAGGGATTCTTGAGCGAATTCTGAAAAATATGGTAAATCTTTATGTTTCTCTCACTGGTTTTCAAAACAAGCTCGTCTTCAGGTTCAATCTGAACGAAGTTTTGTAAAATATACACCTAATGACTCATTATATCCTAGTATTCAAACGGCATCAAAGCATTTTAATATACTTTTGACAGGGATACAGCAAATCATTTTTCGTAATTGTTGAAACTTGTAATTGTTATGATCACAATATATCAGGATAATGCAAAGATAAGTAACTCGTCGCAAAGGAATATTTAGTCAAGTCAAGCTGAAAAAATAATTAAAATTATAGCACAAAATGCCGTGTTTTCCCACGACCCTCGCTCACTGTATATGTTTACCAGCTTCTTGTTCTTTTCTCAGTGCATCTAGAGGTAAGGAAGGTGACACTCTACAAAGCGACGAGATAACTTACACTCGGGAAGCACTTTAAAAGCACCACATGCTATTTCTTTTTATCCTTTGTAAGGGCGGAAAATTGAAAGAAAGTAAGAAATATTTATTTAGTACAAGTCGTTTATGGTCAATAGTCAAATTTGCTGCACTTGACAAAATAAGACGGTTACGTTATTGTCATGGATACAAAAAAATAATAATCCGCAAGTTTCCAACCTAGTCAATTGATCTACTCTTTATTGAACGTCAAAACAGAAATCTTCCATATAGTGCGGTCAATTAGCTGTTTCACATAGACACGCCTTACAATTTCACCAAATTTTTTCCAGGTACTAGTCAGGTACATAGCTCTCAATTTTTGATAGGAGCCAATTCTTAAATTTTCATTGAAAATTCAAGAATTGGCTCCTATCAAAAATTGAGAGCTATGTACCTAAATCGTACTGGAAAAAATTGGTGCAATTCGGTGCAATTTGGTGAATTTGGCGATATAAGACGTTAAGCGAGCGGGCTAATAGGTTTTGTATGAAGTTTTTGAACGATGACGTCATAATTCTTGCCATTTTCCGGTGACATTATATACGATTTGAAACGAATGAGCCTCGGGCCAAATGAAAATAGTTGTCATTTGCGGAATTAAATCAGAGGGTGTGTTATCTTATCGTTTAGAAACTTTTTAACACTAAATTTAAAATGTAAAACTACCATTTAAAATTACTTGGTTTTCATAAATTTTAAATGACTGTTTCTTAGACGCAAACAGGATTTGATTTTATTTTTGACCCAGGTAACTCGCGGATTGGTTGGCCCGTTGGCGTGGTTGTTAGTGAGCCTGCCTTCCACCCTGGGCTGCGGGTTTGATCCCCGACGAAGGCAAACAATTGTGAGGTGAAAGTGTTTGTTCTATGTCTGGGTGTTATTTATCTATTGATGTATGTATGATCTAGTGTAGGCAACGAAGCAGTTGACCCCGGCATTAAATCCTCAGTCGATGAAACTTTGCTGGGGTATTACACTGTATGAGACAAACCTTCTATAAAAACATCCAAAAAAAATCGGTACTTTTAATTTTTTCATACATTTTTTGTAATTTTTGTATGGAAAAATTAAAAGTACCGATTTTTTTTTGGATTTTTTTATAGAAGGTTTGTCTCATGTAGTGTAATACTCCAGCAAAGTTTCATCGACTGAGGATTTAATGCGGGGGTCTTCATACAACGATCCGCTTCGTTGCCTAGACTAATCAGAAGACTTAATGAATTGTCCCTCAACATACAAGGTGTTAATGGAATAAGCGAAACCCCAATACACCCCAACTGATTTTTATTAAAATAAATCCATTTACAAATTTTAAATAATAATTTTAAATAATAATAATAATAATAATGACGAAACTTAAAAAAAAAATCTTTTTTTTTTAAGTTTCGTCATTATTATTATTATTTATTTTCATTTTTTTTTCTCGGCTTTTGCCGGTTTACTGAAATACACGGGCCTAAGCCAAGTGCATATCAAGTTGCATGTTGCGTTGGGTAGTGACGGGTTGCACGGTAGTTTGTATTGAAGATTGTGTGATAGATTGCATGACAGGTTGTATAGTAGGCTGTATGAATGTTTCAGACTGTGTTTGCAGAAACTTTCTAACTATTCGGCACGTGTTAAGAATTACTGCTTTCTGTAGAAGTTTGTAGGTAGATGATGGTAGATTTAACGTTTTCAGTGATTGGTGCAGTTGTTTTGGGATAACGCCTGTTGTGGATAGTATGACCGGAACTATTGTAACTTTTTGGAGGTGCCACAATCGTGTAATTTCATCTTTAAGTTCGGTATACTTGGTAAGTTTTTCAGCTATTGTTTGTTGCAAATTGTGGGTGTTTGGGACTGCTATGTCAATTAGATAACCTGTTTTGTTTGTTTTGTTTATTAATGTTATGTCTGGTCTGTTGTAGTGGATGGTTCTGTCGGTCAATATGGCTCGGTCAAAGTATAGTTTGGTCGTGGAGTTCTCTATTACGCTGTCAGGGTTGTATTTATAATATGGTTGAATGGATGTGATCAGTTTCTGTTGATGAGCCAGTTTTTGATGGATGATATTGGCTACTTGGTCGTGTCGGTGCTTGTAATCTGTTTGGGCTATTGTTTTGCATGCTCCCGTGATGTGCTGGATGGTTTCTGGACAGCTATTACATTTTCTGCAAATGTCAGATGTTACTGATTTTAATATATATTTTTGGTAATTTCGAGTCTCTATTACTTGATCCTGTACTGCCATCATGAAGCCTTCAGTCTCCGGGAAAAGCTCGCCACGACTCAGCCATGCGTTCGACGCCTCTTTGTCGACATTAGATTGGCATAAGTCATGGCGGTGTCTTCCGTGTAGAGACTTTCCAGCCCATTCTGCGAGTTTTGTCTTGTCGTCAGTCAGTTTTTCGTTACTTTGTGTCGTGCTGGTTTGTAAGTTTAAAGGTGTTAGTTTATTATCACATTGGGCTATTGCTTTGTGCAGTGTCGACGATTCTGATTTGTGGAAGAAATATTGTCTGAGGGTTGTGATTTGTTTATTGTGTAAGTTTACTATATCGATAATACCTCTACCTCCTTCTTTCCTCGGTAAGGTCATTCTTTGTAGGCAAGATCTGGGATGATGTTTGCGGGATTTGGTCATAGTAGTATTTATTTTGCGCTGTAAATCTTTAAGGTCAGTTTTAGTCCAATTTATAACGCCGAAAGAGTAGGTGAGTATCGGTATAGCAAACGTATTGATAGCTTTTATTATGTTTCGGGAATGTAATTGTGTTTTTAAAATTGAGTTGAGGCGGTGTTGAAACTGCAGTTTTAATTTCTGTTTTGTTTGTTTGTACTGTATTTGGCGTGACTGGTTGTAACCTAGATATTTGTATGTCTCCTGTTCATCAAGTGGTTCTATTTGTTCTCCATTTTCTAGTGTATACTGATGTTGGTGGTTCTGTCCTGCTCTAACTGAGTTAATTCTGCATTTATCTATTCCAAATTCCATTTTTATGTCATTTGTGAATTGCTCTGTAAGTTCAGCTAGGTGGTATAGATGGTCTTCGGTATTAGCGTACAGTTTTATGTCATCCATATATAGCAAATGGTTAATATTTTCAATATTCTTTGTCGGTTCGTTAGTGTCTTTGTATTCTACTGGGTATCCTATTTCAGATGAATTTAAAATGTTAGAGAGAGGGTTTAGAGCAAGGCAGAACCATAGTGGACTCAATGCGTCACCTTGGAATATTCCTCGTTGAATTCTAATTGGGTCTGTCTCTATATTTGTTGTCGCAGTCGTCAGTTTCAGCCGTGTGGTCCAGTTGGTCATAGTAGATTTTAATAGGATGATAATTTTTGGGTGTATTTTATATATTTCCAGAACTTTGATCAGCCAGGAGTGGGGAACGGAATCGTACGCTTTTTTATAATCTATATACATGGTAAATAAATTACTTTTCATTTTCTGAACTTTCTTTAGTATAACAGAGTCGATGGTTAACTGTTCCTTGCACCCTTGACTAAACTTTCGGCATCCTTTCTGTTGTTCGGCTAGAATATTGTTGTTTTCAATATGCTTATACATGAGTTCGGCGATGCAAGATGTGAGAATTTTGTACAAAGTTTGCAAACAGGTGATAGGTCTATATTTTGCGGGATTTGTTGGGTCATTGCGGTCTTTTGGGATCATATAAGTGATACCGAGTGTAATGTAAGGTGGTATTGTGGATGGGTCTTGTACAAACTCATTTAGGAAGTTGTGCAAGTAACCATGAATGTGTGTAAACTTCTTGTACCAGTAACTATGAATAAAATCTGAACCTGGTGCTTTCCAATTATGAAGATTGCGGATTACATTTTTAAAGGTTTCTATTGGGATGTCGTCAAAAGGCATTTCCTGTGTGTTTGTGCTATTGTTAGAGGTTTCAGTTTGTATCCAGTCAGCATGATTGTTATGTTCAACAGATTGTTCCCAGATACCTGCCCAGAACTTATGCAAGTCTTCTGGATCAGGAGAGTCCTCCGAACTATCACTGTTACTGTTTTGTTGTATGTTTGATGATGCCTGTCTGATGCTCCTATAGAATTGCCTTTCATTGTTGTAAAACTGGGTGTTTTGTTGCTTTCTCAGTGTACAAGCTTTGTATCTCTGTAGTCGTCCAGATATGACTGCGAGTTTTTGTTTGAGAGTATCTAGTGTATGCGAGAGTTGCGTATTAGGTTCTTCGTGTACAGAATGAATCTTGTATTGTTCTAAAATGTTATGTACTTGCTTTTCAAGATTTTTGTTCCTATTGCCGTTAATAAAATGCGTTACTCTACCTATTTTAGTTCGTAAGTCATCTAGTCTTCGTTCTAGTCGTCTTTGCCAATTCGGCCTATAGTCTTTCTGCATTTGTCGTGACCTTTCAGATGGTTCGAGTGATATTTTTGCTCCATTTGCCTTAGCAGCAGTCCATGCAGCACAGTAAATTACTGTTTGGAAAGTTTTGAAATCTGTATCTTTAGTTACATTTTCAGGTAGGGTCATTTCATTCAAATAGTTTACTATTTTAGCTAGCCTTTTGGATGGTTTCTGTTTAGGAATATATGTTCTATTAGTAGGGTCACTGTCTTTGAAATATTGTAAGGTTTGCTGGAAAATTTGGTCTATTGATGGGTCTCTTTCTGGTTGTTGTAGGTTTGGTGCAGATGCTTCTTCTTCGGGATCGGGACTCATATTAATCCTATTTAAGAGTTCAGTGTCAGCGTCATGCATATTTAGTCCTGTTGTGTTGTCAGTGTCATTTGTATTCAAGTCAGTCCGGTTTATTGAAAATTCCTCAGCTACTTGTTGTTTGATCTCATTAAGTCTGTCATTACTTATGTATTTATTACTTATTATTACTCTTCGTTGATCGGCTATTCTTTGTTCGCTTAGGTGAGCGAGTGAAGGGAAAGTGGCAATGAAAGCTTCATGTAAGCGCTGACGATACATAGTTTTGTTTGTTTCCATCTGGGTTATTTGGTAATAAAGCCGTATTATGGTTTCATTTTGCTCGTTAGTCCATCTCATTCGAGTTTGGGATCGTGAGTTGTGTGTTCCTAATTGTTGCGTTTGGTTAAATGATGGTAAGCTAGTTTGTAAGTTATTTAGTTCTTGTTTAACTTCAGTAAAAATTTGGTCTATTGTTTGTTTTGGTAGCAATTTGTTACGAATTATAGCTCTGCGTTGATCGCCTACTCTTTGACGGCTGACTTGCATGTCCGGGAATTTCTCTATAAACTTTAAGTGTAAAGGTTCGAGATAAGTTTTAGTGTCCGTGTCCAATGCAGTGAGTTGGAGGTAAGTGCGCAGTATGAACTTATTCATTTCAGGTGTCCATCGTCTGCGCGTTTGAGAAACACCCGAGGTGGGCGCAAGCTCACAGTCAGGATTGACTTCTTGCACAACACCATCGAGCGTGCTTACAGTAGACAAAGTTGATGTACTCCTTGTCATATACGAAGGGCGAGTAGAAGGGATGGATGAGAATAATGAGCTGGAATCATCGCCCGATAATTCGGCTGTAGCATAGACGCCGTGAGCCCGCCTGCTCAACCCCCGACGATCGGCTGTAGCATTTTGCGTGACGGGCGCCCGCCTGCTCAACGCCTCGCCACCGATGTCCCGCGAACTGTGGCACCCAGCACCGGCTCCAGGTGCGCCCCGGCGACCCCCGGGCAGCGACCGAAGATTATACCTGTTTTTACTTTGCTCCATAGGGGGTTTGGGTTGGGAATGATTGGTTTAGAGAGGGTATTATAGCCTAGGTGTTATTAGGTTTACTGTTGAGTATCTCCTATATGGGTGTTTGATCAAGATGTTCAGATCTAATGACAGTGCCTGCTCTCTTTAAGCCCCCCCACCGCGACAAGGTTCATTCCCTTGGGGGGGTTATTATTATTATTATTATTATTTATTCGATAACAATAGTTAGATTGTGTTCGAAATTTGACTTAAAGCTAACAATCAATACATCATCGTTAAAATTATAAAAAGAAAGATTACAATGTCAAAGAACAGTACATACATTAAAATCTAAATAAATACGAGCTCAACTTAAAATTTAAAATTTTAATAAATTACTAAATCCTGTATTATATTATTCATTTTAATAAAAATTACATCGACTAAAAATTCGAAAAAACATCGATTTAAAAGTTTCATCATTGTTCTAGTAGATTTTTAAGTTATTATGGCGCGTCCGCGCACGCCACGCCCACTTCCCTCCTCTCCTCATCGCTGATGAACCGCGCGCGCTGCAAGTAGCCATATAAATATTTAGAAGCGGCAAAAAATTAAATTAAAAAATTAAAAAAATTACCCCTTTCAAAAACCCGTGAAATTGATTCTACTCTCGATTCTGAACAAACTATATAATCATTAAGAACCTACAGAGTTGAGGAGCTTTAGGAGTAGCTACTAAGGCTGAGGCATCGTAAAATTTTGACAAATGGCACAGATTAAATAATAGTAAACTAACAAATGTGCCGACGCTCAATAACGATTAAGTCTATTAGGTATACAAATATTTTTTTCTTATTTTTATCCAAACAATGTTCGTATTATTTTTCGTATAACCGCGATTTATTTCAATATCTACACAAGAGGAAGTGGCAAAACACGAGCCAATAAATTTCACATTTTATGTCTCTGATTGCGAACAAAGTTTTTATCGTTGTTCACAATCGATTATTATTTCATATGAATTCATTTGCCTTTTGTGAGCCTGACAGGTCGTTTATAACTCGTGCTTAATTTAATTAATTTTACCCAATAATTCTCTTGATTTGAGTTTGTTTAATATTAATTTGCGAGTTATTTCATTTTTGACTTCCCTATGTTTTAAATAGTTTTTGCTTCGAATCATGAGAACCCACAAATTTTACAAAACTAGCTAAGTTGATAATAATCACCGAGTACAAAAAATGTCTTGTATATACAAAAATAGAAAATATCTCCAGTTTACCTTCATGAACAAGATCCTATCCTTTCTACTTATAATAATAGGTCTTTACCTATGAAATTGCCGTTTTGTATGGCGAATTTTAGGTAAACTCAATTTTCAGTACTAACATTTTTGCATTTTTCTTAGGAATTATAAATCCAATTTGTTTAAGCATTATTGGAAAGACATTAAGCTAACAGAAGCTTAAATTTAATTTTCGAAAAATATTATCTGTAAAAAAATATATAACAAATCTAATGATGAAATCAGGCGACATTTAAGACGAACAATTTTCGAACCTTTAATTTTATATATCAAACTAAAAATAAAAACTTTATTTTATGCGTAAATTGATAACCTTGAAGTCAACTTTCAAATATAAGACAAATAAAAAAAATAGCATTAGAATTTAAAGGAATTATGATTTCATTAATCTGTAAGAAAATTTCGGCAATTTCATAGGTAAAGACAACCTATTATTATAAACGCGAAAGTTTGTAAGTATGGAAGGATGGATGGATGGATGTATGTATGTTTGTTACTCTTTCATGTAAAAACTACTGAATGGATTTTGATGAAACTTTACAATAGTAATATAGCTTATACATCAAAATAACACATAGGCTACAATTTATAAACCTGCGCAGACTAAGTTGCGGGCCCCAGCTAGTAAGAAATAAAATAATATTTAAACTCTGCAAGGAAGTCTATTCAGCCAATATAAAAAGCCACGGGAGTCACATAACACACCAACCTAAAATATGGCCTCACGTAACGAAACCCCAACGCAAAGACTATAAAAAGCCGTCGTGAAGACGTGAAATTGGATATAATGGTGAGAAAAATGAAAATAAAAAGAGAAACAGGGCGGCCGACGGTGCGTGAACCAAAAAAAAAAACAGCAAAACGCGGTAAATTGCAACATAAATAACCTAAAACAATCTGTAATTCACCGCAGTTTTCCTGATGCCGAGAAAAAGTAGCTCGTTCATCACAATTAGCTAGAAGAGAGGCGGCTGCAGTCATAGAGCTAGGAAAGTTGCTGTTAACACACTTCTATTTGAAGTAATGAATTGGCTAAATACATAAAGCTTCCAGCGAGTGCCTTAGCACATAGCCTTTGATGAAAGACGACGGTGAATATGATATGACTTGAGACGTTTTATAACTTAAAAAAAGACTGTCAGTTGAATTACATGGTAGTGAATCTATGTAATTTAAATGACGTCATTAAGTGATATCTAACCCCACGTTCCGAAATGCGCTATTAATACGCTTTAATAGTGGAGATGCCAGGCTGAGAAATGACATGTCCCGTTGGACCGAAGATTCCTCCACCGACAACTAGTATCATTCATTGTGTTCAGCATGATCACCCAAAGCATTATGGACTAGTTGTCGCACTATAAAGTGGTGGAGGGGGGAGGAAGGGGAGGAGAAAGGTGCGAAAACCGAGTATTAAGTTTAGCTAATATCTCAAAAACCACTTATTCTATTTAAAGAGATATAATGTCTCATGATAGGTAATAAAATGCTTAATATAACATGTTTTACAAAAGTTTTGATAAATACAATACACTTGCTTTTCCCACAATGGCGCCACATTGTTTGTGAAGCGATGTAGTTTAGCTGACGTCATTAAGATATTTTAATATCCAACAATGAATAAACGATTTTGATTTGATTTGATTTGATTTGAGCAATAAACTGGAATCACTTCATCGCGGGTGGCTCAAGACAAAGTTTTACCATTTATATGCAATAAACTATAGCTTGTGTTATATCATTTGAAAGGTAATTTTAATAGCTTTCCAATTATATCAAACGATTTAAAATTCATGTCAGTTTCCTATCATAATTCAAGAATTTACTGTAACAGGTCGAAATGTTAACGTTCAAATCAAACGAAAATCGTAAGAAAAAAGTAAAAATATATTAACAATATCGGTTATTTCCCCTCAGTATTTTGTGTTACCCCCTCGGGCCCTAATTAGTGCTTGTAAACGGTTATTGATTGACCGAATGAGATTCCTGATGGAATCATGTGGGATTTCTTGCCACTCTTCGATTAAAGCACTTTTCAGTTCTTTTATCGATGCCGGAGCTGGACACCTTCTTCGTACCCGCCTTTCCCAACTTGTTCCATGTACTGTCTAGTGAAATGTAAAATGAAATTTTGAGCACATGGCTTAGCAGAATGTCGTTGATGTATCTTTCTTCGTTTAGCCCTTCTCCTCCTTGGACAAGCCCGTTGGTGTGGTTGGTAGTGAGTCTGCCTTTCACGCCGTGGGCTGCGGGTTCGATCCCCACCCAGGGTAAACATTTGTGTGATGAACGCAAGTGTTTGTACTGTGTCTGGGGATAAGGATGGCTTCATACTGGTAGAGAAGAAGCACCAGAAAAGCCGTAACCAGCGTGGCGCCGCTACCGCAGCCTCTACATCTTTAAAGGCTTCGCTGCCGTCCGCTCAGCTCTACGTGTCCCGTCTAGACGCTAGTACTACGACAAAGGACATCGAGGAGCATGTGCGGAGAATGTGGCCACTCTACAGCCAGGAGCCAGCCGACAGAGTGCTTGTGAGACAGCTGGAGTCGAGACGGCCTACAAATTTTAGGTCGTTCGTCATCCGCGTCTCCAAGTTCCAAGAGGGCGTGTTCCTGAATGCTGCATTTTGGCCGTTGGGAGTCGTATTTCGACGATATCGACCACCCGTATTCGTCAAGTCGACTAATTAGTTTTTAAGTTTATTTTGAATATGTATTATTAGGTTAAGGTATTTATTGTTATGGGCCTTTGATGCCTGAAATAAATCTTTATTATTATTATTATATCAGTCAGGAGACTTCCCACCTACCTTCGATTTGCTGATGATATTGTCGTAATGGCTGAGACCCTGAAAGATCTCGGCACGATGCTCAATAACCTCGGTAGAGTTTCACAACAAGTGGGTCTTAAAATGAACATGGATAAGACGAAAATTATGTCTAACGCCCTTGTTGTACCCACTCCACTCAAAGTTGGAGACTCTACGCTCGAAGTTGTCGATGAATACGTTTACCTGGGACAAACGGTCCAGCTAGGTAAATCCAGCTTCGAGAAAGAGGTATCTCGTCGAATCCGACTCGGATGGGCAGCGTTCGGGAAGCTCCGCAATATCTCCACGACCGAAATACCGCAGTGTCTATCAAGACGAAAGTCTTTGAACAGTGTGTATTACCAGTGATGATATATGGCACTGAGACGTGGCCGCTTACGATGGGCCTTATCAGGAAGCTCAAAGTAACCCAAAGGGCTATGCTCGGATTCTCTCTGCGTGATAGAATCAGAAATGAGGAGATCCGCAGAAGAACTAAAGTAACTGACATAGCCCTGAGAATCGCTAAACTAAAGTGGCTGTGGGCAGGGCACATCGCAAGAAGAACCGATGACCGATGGGACGTAAGGGTTCTAGAGTGGTGACCACGTACCGGAAGACGAAGCGTTGGCAGGCCCCCCACAAGGTGGACCGACAATCTGGTCAAGGTCGCGGAAAGCCGGTGGATGTGAGCAGCGCAGGACCGGTCGTCATGGAGAACTTTAGGAGAGGCCTATGTCCAGCAGTAAACGTCTTTCGGCTGATATGATGATGATGATGATCGGTCTGTGGTTCCCATAGTACAGTTTGGGATCAGATGACCTTGTGTGAAATGTCCCCCAATATTTTTTTTTTACTGCTTACAAAATTACATTTCAAATGATATAACACAAGGTATAGTTTATTGCTTAGAAATGGCTCAACTTTGTCTTGAGCAACCCGCGATGAAGTGATTCCAGTTTATTGCTCGCAAGTGTAGTTTATAAAATATTTAGGAAAATATGCCATTTCAGACAAAATTAATGTTTTGGTTTTGTTTAGTTAAAATAATAAACATAAAGTTTAAAAAAGTTTAAAACTAGTCTATGATCCTATAGCTTTCTCATTTTTTCCTATAGTGCATGTCTACCCAATCACGATCAAGATAAACTGTGTGTGGGCACACAATGGGTGCCCGCACACAGTGAATCTTGATCGCGATCGGGTAGAGATGCAGCTATAAGAAAGAAAGAGAAGGTATAACACCACAGACTAGGTGGATACGACTATTTCTTTCTTCTCTATAGCTGCATCTCTACCGGATCGCAATCAGATTGAACGTGTGCGGGCACCCATTGACGCTTCATTTGTTCTAGGTAGAAGTTGTAGGTAGATAATGTAATATTTTAGAAACCCCGCACTATAGAACAGTAAATGGATGCCCGCACACAGCCATTCTTGATCACGATGATGTATTTTTAGATAAGGATGCAGCTATAGGAAAGAAAGAAATAGTCATATACACCTAGTCTATGGTCCTATAGCTTTCTCTTCCTTTCTTATAGCTGCGTCCTTATCTAAAAATACATCATCGCGATCAAGATTGTCTGTCTGCGGGCACCACGGAGCAAAATGTGCTCCGTGGCGGGCACCCATTGTGCAGAACTTGTTATGTTACCCTAAAATCAGTTACAGTTTTGCTGTTTCCCAACCAAATGAAAAAAAAATTAAAACATTATTACAGCTGAGTAAAGCCCAATTCTTTGTTTGACGTATTACTCTTTTGTAAGATTTCATTTACTACCTGAATTTAACAAAACCAATAACGTCTATTGTTTAAAATCAGCCTTTTTCTAAATATTTAATAAACTGTGGTATTTATCAAAACCGTTGTAAAGCATGTTATATTAAGCATTTTATCACCTACCGTATGACACTATAACTGTTTAAATCGGATGATTGGTTAATAAGATATTAACTAAAATTGATTCCCAGTTTTCGCATCTTCCCCCTCCCCTTCCTCCCCCATCCACCACTTTGTAGTGCGACAACCAGTCGATAATTCTTTGGGTGATCATGCTGAACACAATGATACTAGTTGTCGGTGGAGGAATCTTCGGTCCAACGGGACACGTCATTTTACGTTCATCGTAAAAGCGGCATCTTCACTATAAAGCGCAGTGAGAGCGCTTAAGTCGGTCCGAATTGAAGGATAGTTGCTGTTAACACAACTTCTATTTGAAGTAATGAATTGTTGTGCTTTATGACTAAAAACAAAAGGTGGTGGTTGTCATATTTGACAATAGGTGGAGCAGTGAAAGCGCTCATGTAAATTCGATTTGACACATATAAAATCCCACAAATTTGCAGCCAGCTGACGTATCTCAGGTTTTTGTTTTAAATGAGTTTTTCACTAACGGAAATGAGAGTGGATTTGGCGCACTTTTTTTAGGAATTGGCTCAAGCTTTATTAAAGAAAATAAAACTGACTTTTGACAGATGATCTTGTGAGCGCGCTTAAATCCGTTCCAAATTGACTAGAACTACTAAAGCAGTGAGAGCTCTGTTAGCGTGCAAAATCAATGTGGACCGTTCGTGAGTACTGTATACGCTGTAGCAGTGTTTGCTCAAATCTGAATGCACCGAAAATATCCTAATGTGAATAAATAATAGTCCCTGGGCAACCGAGTTATCCTCTGTATAATCAAAGTATCATCGGGTGAGCAAGCTATTCTACTCAACAACAGATGGCGCTGTAAGTTTCTTAAACGCACTTAAACGCGCCCATTTAAAGTAAGACCTGGCTAGATAAATTTTTCACCCCCGGATACCCCTGTATAGTAAATTTAATCGAAATATTTATAACCATTTTCGAGAAACAGATTTTTAATATATACAACGTGTAACGGAACGGTGTGATAATAATAAAGGATGTGAATCTGCCCATGAAACTGAACAACTTTTCCCAAGGAACATAGGTCGAAATATGAACATGAATTTTTGACCTCCCATACAAAATGCGCAATCATCTGATGCAGTTTCTATGGGAGGTCAAAAATTCATGTTCATATTTCGACCTATGTTCCTTCGGAAAAGTTGTTCAGTTTCATGGGCAGTTTCACATCCTTTATTATTATCACACCTTTCCGTTACACGTTGTATACAAATAAACAAATAGATTCAGATTCAGATTTTATTTCATAATTCAAATAATTACATGTCAAATGTATTAAAATATTGTAATCTAGAATATTATTCTAATCATTAATTACTTAATTATTTTAAATTAAAATAATTAAATTAAGCATACATTTACCTAAGATAGGTAGTCTAAAATAACTAATTTGTTTGTGTCTGGGAAATATTGTTCGTTTAATAGTATAGATAGGATATGATTCAATTAGACCAATTTTTAACCGCCGTGCGTACGCAATCCTCCTAAACGTGGAGAACCTTTTTTTCGCTCCAAGTTGGCAAGTGCGAAAAAATCCCAAACAAACATTAGCTCAATGTGGTACGTTGAAGCCACTTAATGTTGTTCATTTGTATGCACGGCTGCAATCCCGTGGGGAGAGGTATTCTAATTTGTATTAAGCTGTTTGCTTTTCTAAAACAAATGTTCTACACCTTTGAGAATTATTCGGCATACCTGATTTGATCGGGGCTTTTGTTTGTAGTGAGAATAATCTGTTAGTTTGTTTCGTATGATTAATAAATTATGTTTCCGTAAACTTTACAGCAATGTTTGTATTTGAAGTTAATAAACAAGTAATTGAGATTTTCTCATATGATTTGTAAGAAAATTGATAAGTAAATTTTTCATTGCGTTTTTCGACAAATTTTTGGATGTATCCGTAAATACTATTGGTTGACACAATACCATACATTGTTTATTGCCAATCAACAAATAGAAATTTGCATATAACAGGACATTTACAAAGGCAGGCTTATCTCTACAAGAGATAAGCCCGCCTTAAATATTAATGTACTAGCGGCCCGACCCGGCTTTGTACGGGAAGCTAGATTTCGTTAAAAGATCCCATAGATAAATGCACTTTCAGTATTTTTCGATTTTGAAACGTGTTTCTTTTTTATTTTAGATCTATCGTAAAAGTAAATTATAGAATAACAACAAATTATAAAAACTGGTCAAGTGCGAGTTGGACTCGCGCGCATATAATTCACTTCTCAGCCGACGGCTCACACTTAGCCCGTTTTTTGGTCTGTAGGATATCTCATATTAACATTCATATCTAATTTTCATCCCCTTTTTCAAAAACAATGGAACACATGTCTATTTCTTTCTTTTTATTAGCCTAATCCTTATTTTTTGTAGGATTTTCATACGAACTTTCATCCCTTATTTCATCCCCTTGGGTGTTGATATCTCGAAATTGTTGAAACACGTGTTTCTTGGTATCTTATTTTTAATTAAAATCCAAATTTCAAACACCTCATGTCAAAACTGTAGGATTTTCATACGAACCATTGCTAGAGTCATCGCCCTCGAGAAACAACTAGGTGCCGTTTTAAGACCCATCGGTAACCTCGTCATTTGATATTGACCTGAGGGTGCAGTAAAAGCTGTGTACCTCCTACTTTCTTCTTTTAAATTTAGTTGATAATAACCAGAATTTAAATCAAGGTGACTAAAATAAACTGCCCCTGAAAGAGAATCCAAAATTTCTGTAATGTTCGGGAGCGGAAATTTATCATCTATAGGTATAATTTGTTCGTTTAATTTTCTAAAATCAAATACTAATCGCCATCTTTTTTTATCATCATCACTTTTTTTAGGTGCCAAAAGTATTGGACTTGACCACTCACTGCAAGTTGGTTCTATTATTTTGTCTCTAATTAATTTTTGTAGCTGACTTTCTATTTCATTTTTCAAACTGTGTGGCATACGATATGGCTTTACATACACTGGAGTGGCCTCTGGTTTTAATTTTATTTCAGTTTCACAAATATTTGAAACAGTTAATGTATCATCTGGCAAATAAAATACATCATTATATTTAGCACAAATATCCTGGATTTATTCTCTCTCTTCCTTATTTAAATGTGATAAATTTAAAATTGAAAACAAGTCTTTCACCCTTTTCGTACTTAAGTTATTCTTATAAAAAGCACAGAGTTCGTACTCTCGTAAGTTTTCTACTTCCGGTCTGAAATAAGCAAGACGTACTTCGTTATCACGAGTATTTAAGATTTGAATTGGAATTTTGCCTTTTATTTATTTATTTATATATTGCATTAATTGAAGTACATAACCTGGTAATTATCTGCAAATCTGAACCTTTAATTTCAGAGTTTTTTATTTGCTCGTCAATACAATTATTTTTTAAAATAAACTCGTCATAAATTTCATTTGCTTCTTGAAGCTTTGGCTGCACTACTGATTTAATTCTACGACTCTGATTTAATTTTACAAGATTGTCCTTGAAAGTTTTTAATCTATCTCTTATTTCTAACAATATTTCAGCCATCAATGACCTATAAGTACTGGCGTAATATATTCTGAAATACTGACCTTAATTTAAATATGATATATGCTAAAACAAGTCGACGATTAAATGAATATAAGGCACTTATTAATAAAATGGAATAATGCGATTAAATATTTATCGTGCCTCATACCGCACTCCACTTTCACTGGTTATACCGAAGCACTCACGAACACGATAAAAAAAAAAACACTTCCGTTTTTTCCACTCACGAATAATGTTCCTTGGTTGCTCCCATCATTGGTGAAGTAGTGTCCTTCTGAAACTGCTAATTAAACCGATTCCTCACCACCGCCTGGTTTACGGCGATAACGCTGAACCACGTTGTGGGTTATTTCCCGACGTATCATCTGCCTGTGGCATTTCTTATAAACATGCCAAACCACTACGCATCCACTGCAGCAGCACATCAAAAGAGCTAAACCCAGTATCAGGTTAATAGCGCCCAAGTGGAACTTGAGGTCTTCTAAGTTTCCCGACGCACTGTTACTTCCACCCGCTGCATTCTGGGCAATCACAATTTCCTCCTTTTGTTTTGAAATTTCTTTTTCCATTTTTTTTTCTCGAATTACACTCCAAGCACACTTTCAAAACGGTCTAAACTTGCCGAGACTCGATACCAACAAAATGAATAAGACATCCTAGGACTCGGTATTACACAAGCGAATTGCGAATTTGATCGCCGGCGTCTCGAGACGCACCCTTATATGGCAGTGTCGCCATGTGATAGGGTGGTTGTTGAGCAAAACAAAGGCACGACTTGCTTTGAATACACTTCGTTTATTACTGTTCGAATACTCTAGTACATAATGTTACATAGGTAATATAGATATAGACTTTGGTACTAACTAATACGAGTACACCACTTCACATCCCTTATTTGACCCCCTTGGGTTCTGATATCTCAAAATTGCTAAAACACATGTTTATTTGTTTCCTATTATTAACTAAAATCCAAATATTCAAGTACCGCATGTCAAAACCATAGGATTTTCATACAAACTTTCATCCCTTATTTTACCCCTTTAGGGGATGAATTTTGAAAAAACTTAAAACACGTATTTTTTTTTTTGTTTTATTTTCTACCAAGAGCTCAAAACCAATTTTCTATAATTCTACCTTTAAAAATAAAAGACTTATAGACCATAATTCGGAAAAAAATCATCCCCTTTTTCACCCACAAGCTTAAATTCAAATTTGTGTGAATCTAGCTCAAGAATCAAAGGACTTTCATACAAACTTTCATCCCTTATTTTACCCCCTTAGAGGATGAATTTTCCTAAATCCTTTCTTAGTGTAAAAAATTTCAGATCTGTATCTATAGCGGTTACGACTCGGCGTTGATGAATCAGTCAGTCAGTCAGGACAAACTGTTTTATATATTTAGAAGATTATATATTATATATCTTAATATTCACCTGTTAAGGGGCCAATTATATAAAGCGGCATAAGGTAGAGGCATGGGTTAGGCAAACCGTTAAGACATGATCGCAAAATTAAAATATAGAAGGGAACAAAGTGTTGAAGACACTCAGAGGTACAGACCAAACTAGAACTGGCAAAATGCAAATACAAAACTCAAATCCTATCCTACTATCCTATCCTACTAATATTATAAACGCGAAAGTTTGTAAACATGTATGTATGGATGTATGTTTGTTACTCTTTCATTTAAAAACTACTGAATGGATTTTAATGAAACTTTACAATAATATAGCTTAAACATCAGAATAACACATAGGCTACAATTTACAAACCTGCGTAGACGAAGTCGCGGGCACCAGCTAGTAAGTAATAAACCGAAGAGTCTGTGGCACTACCTACCTAAGAGTTTTTATGTAACTATTTTTTTATGTAACAAGTGAGCAAGCGAGCTTGTGGGCCACCTGATGGTAAATGGTCACCACCGCCCATTGCGCCCATTGTCTTATTGGTATTATAATTGATACTAACACGACAGCAAAGCGCGTTGCCCACCCTGAGAACTAAAATGGTGTGTTTCATATGCTTGTAATTTCACTGGCTCTGCCCTGCTCTGTACTCATTATTTTTTTTAAATACTATTAGTTATTACTCATTCAGTGATAAACAAAATTTGATACCCGTAACTTAATTCTGGCCGTCGAGTAATTATAGACTTTGAGATCATAACATACATACATAAATTTACGCCTCTTTCCCGTCGGGGTAGGCAGAGACCACAGCCCTTTATCTGCCACGATCTTGAAATACTTCCCTTGTTGAAGACGGATAATATGCAAAATTCGAAACAATACGTCCTATATGAATGAAACCATCAACAGAAGTGATCGATAGTTTCCTTGGTAAATTAAAAAGTCTTCCAAAAAAATTTAAGGCAACTAATGCTTAGGAAAACGAAAACTTGTACCGTCAGTTTGCTGCCAGAGCAGCTAGAACAAGACACACTAATTAACAGATCTTTCCTTCCGATAAATTCACGTAGAAGGAGAAATACAACGCAAAGAGTCGGGACTCGTTCGCAAAACAAACGCCTTTCGCCTCGCTTGATATATCGACTAGCAGATAACAGCTGGATAGCTCTCAGAGAAAGCTAGGAAATAAGCTGAAACCAACAAGAAATGCAATGCTGATACACAATTCATGGGCTTGCTCTAAAGCTTTGAAGCCATTGATGCCCTAAAGATAAGATAAGATAAGATAAGATAAGATTTATTTGTCGAAAATAGGTAATACAAGAAAAGTTCTTAAATACTATGTTAGCTCTGCTATTTCCTACCATTAAAGGCATACAAATATTAGATTAAAGTATAAAATCTAAAAACTCTTGTTCTCATTAATTACAATCAAAATTCATATAAAAATAAAAACATATTACGCAATTACTCTAAAAAATCCTTAACACTATATATACATTTGTCGGTCAAGTACGTAACTAGCTCTTTTTTAAATGATATGATTTGCAGTTCTCTTATAGATTTAGGTACTTTGTTATAAATTTTTGGAGCCATAGATGTGACACTTTTATACATAAGGGCTGTTTTCGCTCCAGGAACATAAACTTTTTCGTTGTCTCTCCTGTTTCGGTTGCTCACAACTGATAATTTCTCAAATAGGCCTGGATTAGATTTAACAAAAATTGCTGATTCTAAAATATACAAAGAGGGAAATGTCAACAATTTGTATTTTATAAAATATGGCCTACAGCTATCCGTACGTGAGAGTGTAAACATGGAGCGTAAACATCTCTTTTGGGCTCTGAATACTAAATCCCTGTCAGTCGAATTACCCCAAAAAATAATCCCATATCTTAGGCGTGATGCTACCATTCCATGGTACGCTGTTAAAAGGGAGTCTACATCCATAACAGGTGCCAGTTTATATAAAGCATAGGCAGCTGAGCTTAATTTCTTACAAAGTTCTTCGATATGTATTGTCCATCTGAGTCTACTATCTATAATCAAACCTAAGTATCTCGTGTCGCTTACTATATCAATAGATTTAGTTTCATAGCTGACATTTACATTGCTCGTGATTGGACGCTGACTAAAATGAGTGATTTTGGTCTTGTCTAAATTAATTTTTAAATTATTATTATATAACCAATCTATGACTGATCTTATTGCTAGATTTATGTCATTTTCATATTGATGTTTATTCTGGCATCCAACAGTTATAGTGCTATCATCAGCAAAGAGCGACATGTGTTGATCAGTTACTTTTGGTAAGTCGTTTATATACATAATAAACAACAGTGGCCCAAGTACACTGCCTTGTGGCACACCATACTTAATTATACGTTCTTCTGACCTATAAACACATTCAGTTTTTGATTCTATATCTATTTTTGATATTTCTGTAAATTGTCTTCTGTTTGAAAGATATGATTCAATTAATTTAAGGACATTTCCCCTGATACCGTAAAATTCTAATTTACTAATCAATATTTTGTGCTCTACATAATCAAACGCCTGTGTCATATCACAGTATATAGAGCAAACAGGGTTTCGGATATCCACATTATTAATAACATTATTTAAAAAGTCATATAAAGCCATATTTATGTTTCTATTTCGTCGAAAACCTTTTTGCTCAGTGCATAAAATGTCATATTTTTCTAAATAATTACTTATTCCTAAAGAGATATATTTTTCGAAGACTTTCGAGAAAATTGACGCAATAGCTATAGGTCTATAGTTATGCATCTGTTCTTTATTCCCTTTTTTAAAAAGTGGCTTAATAAGAGCTGTTTTCAAATGCTCTGGATAAATTCCCTGTGCAATACACAAATTTAGTACAAAGCAAAGATGACTGCTAATTTCTTCGGAAACAAATTTTCTCAAAAATCTTTTCATTCACTCAATTTTTTTCAGCAAAAAGTCGTCGAATTGAATTGATTAAATTTTATTTGTTAGTTAAGAATAATTCCTAGGGGTAGTTGATTTTCAGTACACGATTGAATAAATTTCACTTGATAGCAAAAATCACAAAGTTACCCCTTTTTAGGGTTCCGTACCTCAAAAGAAAAAAACGGAACCCTTATAGGATCACTTTGTTGTCCGTCTGTCTGTCTGTCTGTCTGTCTGTCTGTCTGTCTGTCTGTCTGTCTGTCTGTCTGTCTGTCTGTCAAGACCCTTTATCTCACGAACGGGTAAAGGTATCAGGTTGAAATTAATAATATATATTAGGATCCATGAACCACACAAGATCTGAAAATTTCAATTTTTTACAACGACGCAATCAAAAGATATGGCATTTTATGTCCTCTTCTCCATACATTTATGCAAAAATGAAAAACCTACAGGGTACTTCCCGTTGACCTAAAATTATGAAATTCGGCAAGAAGCTAGGTCTCACTGTACAAATAATGAGAAAAGTCTGAAATCATTAAATATTACAACTTTTCTCACAACTAATGGTATCCAATTGTGGTGAGCTCCCGTTTCAAGAACATTCATATAAGAGAGGGGTCAAGTTGGATGGTCGCTCAGGCGATTTTTGTTTTAGTTCTATTTTAAAAACGGGAACACATGCAAACTTGAAAATTGGTATGTTTATAGTGCATAAGCTATAAAATAACAACAAATAATAAAATATAGTCAAGCGCGTGTCGGACTAAAAAAATCTAGCACATTAACTTACTGAAATTTCAACTAATACAATTATGATTATGTGGTGGTACGGAACCCTCTTTGAGCGAGTCCGACTCGCACTTGGCCGGTTTTTTTACTTTTCATCTCATATTATGTATTAAAAAACAGTATTTTCGGACAAGATTTATGTCATGAGATAATGTAAAGCTTGTTGATTTGTGTGTTAACTTTACATTATACCTACATATTAACACAATTCTAAAATAACGAATAATTTCGCATTTTATCGTGCAGTGCATCCCTATCGCACTTGTACAACGTATTCGTATGAGTGAGGAGGGCAATCGTTCCTCGACTGTGGTCCTGCCCGATGTTGTGAAATTTAGCGACCTCTATACGCATTCCAACGTTGCGTTTGTGCACAGTAGCCTAGTTGGTAAAGCGTCTGCGGTACTTACGCAGAAGACGCAGGTTCGAATCCGGCCTGTGGTTGTGAGATTTTGCGATTTTCTACTTTGTAGATTTATCCGAACACAGGAAGTGTTAAAATAAAAATCATTTTCGCCTTAATGTACTCGTAACGACTTCAGGTCTGTCTCAACGTCTTCTGGAGATCTGCAAAAAAAAATATTGACTTAGTTGTCTCCATACATATTTAATGACTGACCGGTTTAATATAAAATCTACTGTAAAGCTCAAGTCAGACAGAGGCGGTATGATTGCAAAAGCGGTCCGGGGCGGTTTGGCGGGAACAAAATACCGCGCCGCGACCGCTTTTCAATGTGACAGGGTGCATAAGAACTCATACTTTACAAAAAATACCGGCCCCGGAACGCTTCCGCTACCGCCTGTGTGTGACGCGGGCTTAAATCCAACTATTGAGTCGAATTTCAAAAAGTACAAAGATGTTATTGCATTGGGTGTTCCGGCTTAATTAACACATTATTGGTCGTGTCTCTTGTCATTTTTTTCTACTTTACATTTATTTTTTTAAATGTATTTGTCACAAATTTTTTACGCTTACTGAAAAATTATTTCGTAATATGAATGGGAAATAAAAATATTGCCTATAATCACACTGAGTGAAAATGTTGTAGTATTTATAGATACAGATTTCGTGGCCGTACCTTCGGGGAGCAAGGCTAGATTTGTTGGTATAGGTGTTCGTAAGATAAACGCTTAGCCTCCAGTTGTGATGTTTATGTGCAAACTCTCATGATTAGGGCAATTTTAGTTCTATCTTTGAAAGAGGTTTGGAAAGGAACGGGGTTTATCGAATGATATCTATTTACATTTCAGATTTAGAACTAAAGTAAAGATCGTAGTAATTTGAACGATATTGCCAAAATAAAAAATGTTTAACTAAAATTTAGGCAAACGCATTTATAGGATTTATTGATTATTTATTTCTTTAGTTCTAAATATGAATAAAATGGGGAAAAATATTTGACAATATTGCATGGTAAATTTAATTTTGTAAATAAAAAGTTAGATAAGAAGCACCGTTTTAGACAAACGTTTTTGTGTTGGTAATATCATTAAAATTGCCACTGTCACTTCTGGTATCACAGTTTATGTACTTTTTAATATGAATATTTTAGTAATATGTATTGCATTAGTTCTACAATTTTAATTTATTCCGGATCTACCCATGACCACGGCTAATGCAAGTCAGCCGAAATGTCGGGAAAAGTAAGGCAATTTATTTTTTCTCATCCTATACTATTAAACGAGCAATATTTGTATATATATATTTGTAATCGGTTTGTCGAAAATTTAGTATACAGGGGTTTTTGGGGACAAAAAATCGATCTAGCTAGGTCTCATGTCTCAGAAAATTAGTTTTCACCGTCTTTTTAAATATTTCTTAGCGCGTTTTAGTGCGTTCAAGAAACTTACAGCGCCATCTGTTGTTGAGTAGCATGGCTTGCTCACCCAATGTTGTTTTAATCATACTGAGCATAGCTCGGTCGCCCAGGTACCTATAATTATCGCGCTAAGATCCGAAATAAAATAAACATTTATGAGAAGTGCGAAAGTTTAAAACAAACTATTGTATTTTTTTTTTCATATTTTTATGATGATTTATTTATCCTTTTGATATGAGGCGAATATTGGGCGCTTCTTAGTGATATTGATATTCTTCGTCTTTCGAGTCGATTCTGGCGTGATTTATATTGTATTTGACCAAAACTCCGTGTGCTCTTTCCTGGCCACGCCACGAAAGTGATTTGAATCTCCGCAGCAGGATATTAAGCGATATTGTCCCAGTGAAGCCACTGTGTCTGGCTGCCACTAGTGTAGCCCTCTTGGTCTCCATGTTGGACATAATCATCTTTAAATGATTATGTCCAACAACTCATCTCATGTTGGACAATATTGCATTATATATTTAATTTTGCTAAGGAATACATGAAAGTCGAATTTTTATTCATTACTCCGAAAGTTGTAGTAAACGTTATATTTGTCATCGTATCACAAAGGCGATCATGTAAGTGAAGACCGATAGAGATAAGAGTATGTTCACAAACTGGACATTTTGTCGTGTCAGCCTCTCGGCCGGTTCTTATCGCGGCTAGTGTGAGTGCTTATTTACTTTTATTTTTATGTTCGCTTCGGCGGCGGTGTCTAGTGTGTGGATTATAGAGGCAATGAAGGGAGTTAAGGCTTTTGATCGACTTTGCTTAGAAATTTAGAACAAGAAGATACAAGAAAATGCTTTCTTTATATCGTGTTTCGATAAAAATTTTGAAGTAAAGTTTTTAAGAAGTGAAAGAGGAAAGATAAACACATCTCCTTATAAATTTAAAATAAAAAGGACAAAAAGAAAACCAAAACGCTATCCGTGTGTTTGTTATATATTTTTTTATTTAAAATAAATATTTTGTGTTAAATAATCTTTAAATTGAATTGAGAAATTCAAGACTTCAAATACACACCCACAGACAAAAAATACATCGCAGGATATCACCCAAAATCGTTTGATATTCTACACATTCGCAAAAAGCCATTAGCAGCATCCTTAAAAATTCGCATAGCTAAGGAGTGAAATTATCTGCTTCCGTCTGTTTTCCTGAGTTCATATAACCCGAATCTATTTAAGTCGTGAATAGGCTTTTTCTGGGCAAGCTCGTCCGATCGTCGACTTGTCCCTTCGGCGTAGTGGTCTTTTCCCTTCTGCAACTAGCTTGAGTTTACGCTCACGTGACGCTGTAAATCGCTTGACTAGCTCGGCCTTCAAACGCTCGTACTTATCTTCCGCTGGTAATAATATCTTTCACAACATCTGCTGTAGTGTACACCTTCTGTTAGCTAGCACCAAGTAGATTCGCACCGGATAGCGAGTAGGGCAACTCTAGTCGAGTAACTCGTGACGGCACGTCCCTAGCAGAAAGGGAGTTAGTTATAAAGGGCCCCATACAAAGCCCTGCCTACAGGGCCCTGCTTGCAGTGCCACTGCCAATCGTACTTTGTGCGGGCATGCAGGGCGGACAAAATGGCCGTTACATCGGCCCTGCAACACCACACACGGTACGATTGGCAGTGCGCACTGCAAGCAGGGCCCTGCAGGCAGGGCTTTGTATGGGCCGTTTAACCAACGCCCCACTGGCGCGCACGCCATTCCGCCACCGAACGGCTATCTACACAGACGTACGAGTATAGTTGCGCTCTTTCTGCGGCTGCCATTTCCCGCCTGCACTGGGCTTAAGTAAATTACGATACTAATAAATTCTGTGCAACAAGTTAAGAAGTCCCACTCTTTTTGGGTAAGTGTGAACATAATTTTAATAAGCTAATAGTGTATTTCGTAATGATTCTTTGTTTCCGTCAACCGTAGGTCAACTTCGATCCGTTGCTAATATTTCGTATTTTATGTAACAATTAAAAGTGGTATTTTATGCTATAGCATTGTACTTATTTAAGGCATCCACTTAAAGTAGTGGCAAGCTATAGTTTCATTTTGATAACCGTTACACGACCGTTGTTAATTTTTTCAAAAATGACGTCATCGCGTCGTAACGGAAATTTTTAGTGTCGTACCATTATTTAGTATTTCATTTTGTATAATCTGCTCTGGTTTCGTGTACCGTTGTGGCAATCAACAGTAGGTGGGACGCTTGAACATTCTCACATTCAGCGGGCAATTTGGTACCACGGACACGAAACCAACGTAACGAGAACCGTCACTCATTTTCTAAACTGGTGCATTCCAGGAAGAAGTTTACGACTGAACCACACTACGACTAAACTAAGCTGGTCTTGAACAAGGATACGCTTACAGCTAGCTAAAAGCTGGGAGCTTAGCGGCTGCCATTAGGCAACAGCCTTCCTGTCTACCTTCAGGGTGTGGCACCGACGCACGTGCCTACCGAAGCTTCGGCGGGTCAAGATTCTCGTCCGGCACTCCCGTGACCTTCCGCGCTGTTCGCGGCCACGCCCCGTCTTCTTAGTCTTATTTTAAGGAAGCACAGTGATAAATAATTAACGGACATTCTCGTGGTAATCTCGTTCTACGAACAAACCATCCACCCCTGTTCGTAAGAATCGCGTAAAGACTGTAAGAAACTATTCGAGTAAAAGTATCCGTACGTACATATTTCAATAGGCCATTTTTTTAACTTACCTACCGTTGTAACGTTTTTGTGTAACGGTCATTTTGGGTCGACATCTGAGTCCGCCCCTGCCTCAAAATTGTTATTAGAGTCTTTATTTTTGTAAGATACGTAATTTAATTCTATTTTATTTTGTCGTTTTCTTTGAGTTCTCTCTCTAACTAAAATTCCCACGACACTGCATAAGCTGGCTCCAGCTGACATATTGTGTAGTGTGCCACCAAAAGCTACTCAGCGGCAGACAGTAGTTGAGGGTCCTCACAGGGTCGTGGTCGATGGAGTTAGGCAAAAACAATCGGAAAGGAAAACGAGTTTATTGTGACAACGTAACTACAAATACAAGGCGGTGGTCGTGCTGCGCGCGGGCACGTCCGAGCACGACTAGAATCCAAGGTAAACCGAAATTAAAATGAAAATTGAAATGACATGCATGATATTTTAGTTCTTTTAGTGATATTATAATTAGGTATGTAAGTTTTAACGGTAAATTGACATGACATGCATGATATTTTAGTTCTTATAATGATATAATATTATAATTATTATGTAATTTTTAACTTCTAGCATGATGTGGTAGCCTTTAAGTGTGATGCATATTCGCTTGTAACCTATAGACCTATATTTTTAAATCTTTAAACTAATACGAGTATGTATTATGTTGGCTATCCATACAAATAAATAATTTAAAAAAAACCGACTGTTTTTGACATGAATGACACCGAAAGACAGATATAGAAGACATTTGAAATAGGAATTTGGAATTTTGGGCCAGGACGATAGAGCTAGGATCACGAAATGAGGCAGCATGCGAGGCATGCAGCCCCGCTCCGTGACAAGTGGTACTTGGTTGCATCTGCCAAGATTTCAATAAGTTCAAACCGACTCTCCAGCAACACAAATAATGCCGATTTTTCAGGATAAAACGGCGGTATTCGCACGCTGAAGTGGTTTATAGCCTTACCGCTCGCAGATTCGCCGTCCTTGTTAATGGCGGCGGTGTCCGGAGTGCTTAAAGTCTAAGAGCTAGCTACGGAAATAGGTATGCAATTTATAGAGTGACGAAATCCCTCTAGTTAGTGTGTCATACTATCATCATTGATTAATCCGGGCGCCTGGTAGTTATTCAGTGGTGGGTGCGAGAGTGGAAGGGCAAGAAAGGGGTTTTTTTTTATTAAAGGTGTGGAATTTATAGAACTCTGCGTTTGGTGTTATATAACAGAAATTTAGAAATTCGAATATAACATTGCCAGGCGTTTTGATTGGGGGAAAAGTAGTGCCAGGTGATGTCCAAGATGTGCGAAAAAGTGCCATAGTCATCTCATTTACTGGATCAAATATGCAAAATGGCATAGTTATATTCGAATTAAATACATGATTAGCTATAAAACCACACCAAACTCGGAGCTCTATAAATTGCATACCTTACTAACTAGAGGGTTTCTGATGCTCTATAAATTTCATACCTATTTCCGTAGCTAGTTCTCCAGTTATTACTATCCGGTCCGATGTTACCTCCTACCATGGAACTGGAGCTCCGATAACGGGGTCAAAAGAGTAGAACGCTGAGGGTCTCCAGTGAGGGCCATTGCCTCTCCTCTCGACATGGTAGTACGTGGCACATGTGCTCCAAGAGGTCACCAATATGGCATGGAGGGTCCTCGCTGTTTACGTTAAAGGGAAACTACTATTACTTTACTACCACTTTATTACAATAACACATTTCATGTCACTTGGAAGAAGCTGAGGCTCAGGAGTGGCAGTCAGTAGACTGTCTTCACCTGGAAGTTATTGAGGGCCGAGGACGCGGTTAAAATTGTTTTGGAATCATTTCAATAGACGCCGTAGATCAAATAATACCGCGTTGCAGAAACAAAGAACTCCATCTATCGGTCAATAGCGGTAACGACGTTTGAGTATTGGGCACGCTACATCAGCCTATTGACAAAGAAACTTAAAAGTAAAGGGTGTAATGGACAGGTTTCCAAAAACTGAAAGGGCATGATCAGTTTTAACTAAACAACTTTCAGCGAATAAAACTTTCAGGAAATGAACAGTAAATCTTGACCTCGTCACAAAATTGCTAACTTGATTGGAGTTTGTAAGGAAAGGCAGATATTTTTAATTTGCTTGAAAGTTTTATTCACTGAAAGTTGTTCAGTTAGGTTGACTGATCATGCATGCCCTTTCAGTTTTTGGAAAGCTGTCTCTTACACCCTGCATCGTAAGACAAGCAAAATAAAAAAACATCGATAGGTACATAAAAATTCCTCCTTGTTTGGTATATTTATCATCACCAATAATTAATGAAAACAATAAGCTAGGTCGCACGTCACGCACGATTGCCTTTAGCCGATGCGCAATGGCGCTGAAGCCATAACCGTATTTTTGATCTTTGTACGTTCACTTTACAACTCTTTCTGTAAACAAATTTAGTTTTGTCTTCTGACTAATTCCAAGTTCTCTTCAGATATATTCATCCAAAATTATTTTTCTTATTTAAGTATCCTACATGTATTACTAATGAGTCGATCACGTGACCACTTTACTATGGGAAGATGAAAAAATTTTTTCGAGTAAAAAATTTATTTCTTCGGGAAAGTTGCTTGTTTTCATGAGTAGAATCACTGGGCTTCGGGAGCGAAACCAATACAAATTCACGCTCTATTTTGTAGACTTCTTATCTGGTTATGACACTTAGAGCATGATGCATCTGAGCTCCTGACAGATGAGATAGTTCAGCGGATATTGAAACATGAAATTACGAAATAGCTAATAATATTTTTGATTGAATTCCAAAACTACAATATATATTCCAATTTTTTTACATTAAATGATACAGAAAATGATGGCCTGTGAATTAAGTTATGAATCTTAATTTAGGTTAAAATAATTATTTTATTAATTTTAGTTACCTATTCTTTTGGCAAATTTTGATAATTGTGAGAACCACCACCACCTTCAAAGTTGCCACAAGAATAACGAAAATTGATTTTTTTTTTATTTTTAACCTAAATTAAGATTAAGTTTGAACCTACCTTAAGCCGCTTTCACACCTTTCCATATTCAATTACTAATTCAGTATAAATTGCTAGGAGGCTGTGTTCTCTTAATTCCAGTATCGTTATTTCAACCAGCAATGTATGCCGAATAATCTGAATTAAGGAACGGCTTTACCAATACTTATTAAAATTTAATAACGCCATTTTTATTACGTCACGTTACAAAAAAAGTGGCGTGAAAAAATAAAAGACAAGAAAATTCTAAAAGCAAATTATAAAACTGGCTCACGTTAACATGCACGTTTATTCTAAACCATCACGGGACTCAATAAAATTATTATGTATTTCAGGATTTAAGTGTAAAGATAAAACATTGAATATTGTGGTCACCCAGTGGTCAAAATTTGACCGCAATACATTTTTTCTACTCCCATTTGTTAAAGTTCGAAATACGAAACCGGAAACAGTATCACAAACATTGCCATTCCGACAACAGTTGCGTAATATTTACAAATGCAACTGTCTACAATACGGTAATATAATTTTTTCACCTTTTTGTTAGGTTTGGAAACAAAATTACGTTAATACTATGTTGTATTGGATGCCATCGGCTAATATACTAGTTACCAAGCCAAAAAGTACCACTTCAAAAAAGAATTCATGCACTTATGAACTGAACCCCCCTGTAGTGTATGTGGGTAGGAGCGGGCAGTCGGTTGCAAAGAGTACAGCTTTATACCAGATGTCGGTTGTGAGCTGTCACGGCGTGCGGGCGTGCATTGGTGCAGTGATAAATATAGAATTAGCTAACTGTGATCTAGTTAGGGTTTAGTGCTACGAGGTAACCTGAGCATATTATAAGTGGCGACGAGGAGAAAATTTAACTCCATTTTATTGTCGCATAAAAGGAAATAAGTACCTACTACTGAGTTGGAACTTGAAACACCAAGTTCGCAAAAATCGGTCATGTTGTGACTGAATTATCAATTTATGTGGTATTTTGGCCACCTATAAAACCACATGTGAGTAATTAATTTGTAAAACTAAGTACATACTTGATTTGAAATGCGACAATGACAATATGGTTGTTAGGTGCATTCTGTTTATAGCGTGCATTCAAATGTTGTTATTGATGTAATAATAATTGCTGGTAGACACTAAACTCGGAAAAATATAGTCCTAACCTAACGGCCCATCTACCATGACTGCAATATTTTAAAACCCTAAAAAGTATTACCTGTGCTAAGGTACTAGCTTCCTTTCTACGGATAAGAATGATATGCAAAAAAAAAAAACATAATACGATCCCTTACTGGCCACAGATGAATCTGGAGGTGGAACGCCAGAATAGGGATATCTTAAAGCGTCTAAAGATTAGCCATTTGGTAAAGGCAAACTAGAATATCTCATCATGTACAACAGCACATAATCCCACAATACGACAGGTAGGGTAGAACACCAGCTGGATTTTACACCGTAGACAGTTTAGGGACAAGATACCTGCTGCAATTGAAATGGAGCATACAATAATCGACTGACATGTAAGAGACAGAGACAAAAAAGGAAAGAAAAGGGGAAGAAATATGCGGATAGGAAAGGGAAAGCTACAGAATATAATTTGGAAGTAGGGGAAAAAGTTTAGGTGCGGATCATGGTTAACATGACAAACTAACTCCTAACCTTAACCCAGAGGAACATAGAGTGGTTAATGTCAATGGCGGAGATATACGTGTCAGGAATCATCCCGCAGGAAAAGATTACATAGGAAACATAATATATCTGAAAAGAGTAGAAAATGGGGATTGGACGGTTGTTGGCAAAGAACATAGTAACCAGGATACAGAGGGTCAATAGTCTAAATTTAATACCTGTCCAATGTAACATTGCTCGAACCATATGATTGACATAATATGATTAATATTGAACTGATTTTGTTATTGTTTTAATCGTTTAAAATAAGGAAGGGATGTAGTGTATGTGGGTAGGAGCGGGCAGTCGGTTGTGAGCTGTCACGGCGTGCGGGCGCGCATTGGTGCAGTATTATACCCCCCATACACAGTATTATATGATGTCTGGCCGAGAGGAATTCGCGCCATTCGCGCTTATTTACAAATAAGCGCGAATCTGTGAACAAAATAACTTTAAATTTATAATTTAACGATAAACATCTTTATTTACATTCAAAATTTGTAAATATGAGTAAAATATTCACGCCGACCGAAATAATTATAGTAAGGGAGATGAAAAATATTTCGCTATATGATTTGCACGTATTTCATATCGCTAGAGATGATAGTTTAGATTATTATAAATTGATTTGGTTCAGTAAAGTTTTTCTGTCCGTCGCTGCGTTTTTGAGTTTCAGATTTTCAAAAATGTAAAAAAAAGAAGGGTACTAAATCATTTGCTCATGTCTGCCAATGGAGCTGCTGGTCAGAAACATACTAAAAATTAAAGAAATCGAAGAGGCAGACGTATAGGGCTCTGCATTATCACGGGAAGTACTAGTAAATATGTAGAAAAAAAAGGCTCTACTAAACCATTTGCTCATCATTCTAGTTGCTTTTATTCGCTTCATTTGGTTTCACTGAAGACAACAAAAAATTGGCAGACGATTTACTCACTGATTTTAAGAAATATTAATTTTTATAAATTCGTACTAAATCAATCATATCCCCAATATAGGGTGCGTCCTAATTCACTTTCTTCTTTCAAGTAGACAAGGCTTATAATGAACGCGGGTGGGGGCGCTAGCTTGTATAAGGAGAACACTCAAAAGTGACGTTTCACAAGGTGGCGGTGTTAGTTCCTTTTTTTGCCACGTTCATAATAAGCCTTGTCGCACTTGTACATAGATAATTTCGTTTCACTTAGAAAAGAATAAACACCGGAAAGAAATTATTCATTTATTTTAAAAACCGGTAATAAATTGCGTAGGAATGGAACGCTAATTAAAAAGTTGATATCTCAATGGGTCTCCGCACACGTTAAATCCGCGATCCTGCGATCCGCTGAGATGCAGCTATAAGAAAGAGAAAGCTATAGGACCATAGACTAGGTGTATCTATGGTGTCTCTATGGTCCTATAGCTTTCTCTTTCTTTCTTATAGCTGCATCTCTACCGGATCGCAGGATCGCGGATGTTACGTGTGCGCGCACCCAATGTGTGAAGGAAACGTCGAGTGTCCGCACACGTTAAATCCGCGATGCTGCGATCCGGTAGAGATGCAGCCATAAGAAAGAAAGAGAAATAATAATGATCGCGAAGTGTGATCGCGAAACTGTTTGACCATGTGCGGGGGACCCAATATCGTTCTTATCACAGATTAAATATACTTTCGAGTGGTAGAAATGTTCAAGGGTAGAAATCCAACACGGGCTCTACACGACGAGCCGCAAACAGCGTTCACACGTTGGCCGTGCCTTTATTTCAAATAAGTGCGTAGGAGCAGAGGGACGTTTTATTTTATTCTAAATAAGTAAAAATATTTTTTTATTTTTTTTTCAAATATGGTGCAGCTGGAAACAAAACTTAAAAGCACTGTATAAGTATATTTCAGCGGCAGCGATAGTCTCCGCGTATACGTCCATCTTGCTTGCTTGACAGACCTACACGGAATGAGCCGCACCAACAACGTGTGAAAGCTGTCAACAAGCTTGCCGAGCCGGCGCGGCCAACGGTTGGGCAAACGTCTACTGGGTGCTCAAAACGACTGGGTCAGACCCATTGACGTAAGAAAAACGCTGCGCTTCTAACGCCCCCTGGCGTAATTTCCAAAATCTTTGGTCAGACAGAATTCACAGGTATAAATATTCAAAAATAGCGATATCACTGATTCGTATACGAATCTTGCCAATACGAACGCTTCAAAAATGCGTCTCCTGAGACTGCAACTGCTATGTCTTTGATTGATGTCATCCAATCAAATCTTGACAGAACTTTGAACAAATGAACATGAAAAAATGATGTATCAAAATACCAGCCAGCATCTTACTAAAAAGGTTGCATTGAAAGTAGCCGATGCTTTAAAAAAAAACCGGTCAAGTGCGAGTCGGACTCGCGCGCCGAGGGTTCCGATATACCTATAGTATTTTTGGAAGCAATAAAGTCCATTTTCAGGACCGCAAAACTAAATTTGTTTGTAAAGGTTTTTTGCAGATTTCTGAAAAACTGTGCAACTTAGAAAGATCGTTTTATTTTTCTGTAAAGTTTATATAAACTTCTGTCAACTGTAATTAATTCAGATTTTTCCTTACTCAAACTTCGGAGATAAGGGGGGGGAATGGTATTTTTCTTGACATTTTTCATCATAACTTTAAAACTAAGAAATTTAAAAAAACGAAAACGACCCACCTCTACCGGTCGACATAACAATCCAATAATACTACGGTGGTGCTTACGAGCACGTCGCACATAATGCGTGCAAATGACGTGCTTTCAAAAATTTACTACAAGTTCAGATCATAGTAGGTAGTCGTTTAAAGAAGGAAACACAATGATAGCGCGTTTTAGCGCGATAAAAATACCTTGACTTGCTTTAAGGTAGCTTTTTTTTTGTTAAATTATAATTAATTATTTGATGACTAATTAATTATTGACTAAGTACGAGTATATTGTAATACCTACTGACTTATAATTGTAAGATTATAAATAAATAAATAAATGAAATGAAATTTTAACCGCCCAGTAGCGACATCTGTCGGTGACAAATGAAATCAATCAGGTCGTATTATACCAACGTGAATTTTCATTTGTTTTGCTCTCGTAGCGCTTGGTTTACTAAAGAGTTGAAACATCTTTTATAATGCGTACGGCTAAAGAGTGGAATTCTCTGCCTGAGTCTGTGTTCCCGAGTTTATATAACCCGAATCTCGTGTTTCATTGTTTTTTGCTGTAAATGCAGCTTTTCGGTAGTCATGTTTTTAGTGTTATTTGTATGTTCTTGTAGAGTAATTACTGTTAAAAAACCGGCCAAGTGCGAGTCGGACTCGCGCACTGAGGGTTCCGTACCACCACATAATCATTATTGTATTAGTTGGAATTTCAGTAAGTTAATGTGCTACATTTTTTGAGTCCGACACGCGCTTGACCAAATTTTATTATTTGTTGTTATTTTATAGCTTATGCACTATGAACATACCAATTTTAAAGTTTGTAAGTGTTCCCATTTTTAAAATAGAACTAAAACAAAAATCGCCTTCGCGACCATCCAACTTGACCCCTATCTTATATGAATGTTCTTGAAACGGGAGCTCACCACAATTGGTTACCATTAGTTGTGAGAAAAGTTGTAATATAATGATTTCAGACTTTTCCCATTATTTGTACTGTGAGATCTAGCTTCTTGCCAAATGTCATAATTTTAAGTCAACGGGAAGTACCCTGTAGGTTTTGCTATTTTGCATAAATGTATGGAGATGAGGACATAAAATGCCATATCTTTTGATTGCGTCGTTGTAAAAAATTGAAATTTTCAGATCTTGTGTGGTTCATGGATCCTAATAAATGGTATTAATTTCAACCTGAAACCTTTACCCGTTCGTGAGATAAAGGGTCTTGACAGACAGACAGACAGACAGACGGACAACAAAGTGATCCTATAAGGGTTCCGTTATTTGAGGTACGGAACCCTAAAAATAAAAAAATTAGAGGCACAGTAAATACATGGGCTTATCAGGAGTATGGAAACTAAGCCTAATTTTAACCGACTTCAAAAAAGGAGGAGGTTCTATGTTCCACTGTATGTATTTTTTATGTATGTCCACCTATTTTTCCGTCAGGTGTTAACGATTTGCAAAATTCCTTTTTCATCCGAAAGGGTATACTCCTGAGGTGGTCCCATTGTCACCAAGTCAGGATCTGATGATGGGATCCTAGGGAAATCGAGGGCAACACTCAAATTTTATAGGCACGTATAACGTTTTTCATATATTTTTCAAAGCTACACAAATATTGCGTCTGGTATTCATCATCTCATGTTGATGGTCTGATGATGGAAGGTCCAACTCCTTAACGGTTAGGAGTTGGAGGATTATTCTTCAAAATTTTAGTCACGTATTGATCGAAAGTTTGAAGCGCTCGTGGCTAAGTGGAAGTTGGTCTTTCTTTGCGATGTCTAAAATTAAATAACGTTAGTCGTGGTGTGTGACCGCTAGTGGCACAACAATTAGAACGTTCTGTCAAATAATAGAACGATTTTCAAAATTCTTTTTTTATCCGACCAAACATACTTCTGAAGTTGTCCCATGGCCACCAAGTCAGGATCTCATTATGGGATCCCAGGGAAATCGAAAGCAACGCTCAAACTTTATAGGCACGATTACCTACGTGTTTTAAAAACAACGCGTTAGGTAAATAATGCAAAATCTCTCAGGTGAAAGCTCTTCACAGGAAATTGAACATCTTAGAGATGCCATGCCATGGAACGCACGGCATTGTACACGTAGAGACAAAACCAGTGTAACCTGTAGTCAGCCGAACCAGCGCTACGCTGAACTTGTTTACTATTATAGTACCTGGGCGACCGAGCTTCGCTCTAGAATAGCCGCCTCAACCTGACAATATCATCGGGTGGCGCTGTAAGTTTCTTAAACGCACTAAAACGCGCAAAGAAATGATTAAAAAGACGGTGAAAACGAATTTTCCCAGACATGAGACCTAGCTAGATCGATTTTTCGTCCCGAAAACCCGTATAGTAATTTTCATCAAAATCGTTAGAGCCGTTTTCGAGAAACCGATTACAAATATAAATATTGCTTGAATATTCTGTGGCTACGTTACAAACGCCTTAAAGAAAATACTCGCTCAAGGTCAAATTGTTTCCACCGAAGTGCGTACCTGTCTATAAGTTGGTTACTTATTACTGACCATCAATTTTAGAGACTATCCATGAAATGCTCGAACTTTTTTAGAGACATCATGATTGTAGTGATATGACAACACTACGTCATTCGTGCTTCGGAAGGCCTTTCAGTCGTTTGTCCTTACCACTTTGAAGGAGTGATCATCAGGTCAGTAATTTAGATCAGTTAGGGTTACCAACCACCTTTTGGTGCCTGTACCTTACGATGTTTGCTTAACACTAAAACTTGTAAAATAAAAATATTTATAACAAAAACTACACACCTCCTTCAAAGTATTTCAAGGTTTCTATTAGCGCTAAAAATTACAAAATAACCGTAGCAGTTTATAACCAAGAACTAAGTGAAGTATTTTTTTTGTAATTTTTTTGTCGTACTTTAGGGAAAGTTGTTAAGTTCTATGGTCAGAGTAACACACTCAAAGGAACGCAGTTGATTAGGAAGTACCCTATACAAGGTGTTAACGGAATAAGCGAAACCACAGAAAAATAAAGGTACTTAGAAGGAGGATTATAGAAATAATTCGTCACTAGGTGGTGTAGGCGTTTTTCTATGGATTTGACAGGTTATTTTGAATGTTTTCTATGGATCATCGATGATGGGGTTGTGACATGTTGGCAGATGTCATCCCCTACTAAAATAAATTAGCAAGGTATCTATTCCAAGCGAAGCAAGGAGGTCCGAAATCTTTGAGCGAAACTGAGAAAATAGTTTATTTAGAATCGAGAGTGGAATCAATTTCACGGGTTTTTGATGGGGGTGATTTTTTTAAATTTTTATTACTTAAACTTTTGCCGCTTCTATTCTTAACATTTCTGTGGATAAGCGCGCTGCCGACCGGTGCCGCGCGGACCATAAGCGGTGAAGAGGGGAGGGACGCGTGCGCGAAGCGCGCGGGCTAGAACAACGATAAAACTAGAACTATGATGAAACTTTAAAATAACAATATATAGAAAAAAACAATTTTTAAGATTTTTTTTACGGGAATGGATTTATTTTAATAAAAATCAGTTGGGGTGTATGAGGGTTTCGCTTATTCCATTAACACGTTGTATAGGGTGACTTTTAATTAGTTCTTGATAGCAAAAGATATGCATGTACATGATGTACTCATGATACTGAAAAACTATTCCTAAGGAAAATTGGTCGAAATACGAAATACTCAATTTGACCTCCATCACCATCCGCTGATGCAGTTTCTTTGGGAGATCAAAACTTGATTTTCGTATTTCGACCTATGTTCCTTGGGGAAAGTTATTCAGTATCAATTCATACCTGTTTCTATCAAGAACTAATTAAAAGTCACCCATTTACTTATATTTTAGTACTGGCCCATCGGCACGTTACACTGTCCCCAATTCGTTGGTCCACAATCTGACATTGTGGACCAACAAATGTCAATCACAAATTGTCAACTTTATCTGAGCGGACGAGCAAGGAGATCTTTGTTCTGAGGAGCGGACCACGCAAAACGCGCGACTACATACAAAAATGCCAGCCTGTTGCATAAAAGGGTGCACTAACGATGATAGAAGAAGTAAATAAAGCAAAAGATTTAAGATGTAAAAAGTAAATAAGTAAAAATGTATCAATTAATTCGTGTAAGACGCGACTTTTCAATAAACAGATGTAAGTTTTCCAAATAAAAAACAACAAACTTACTAATACAAAAATGAAACGATGATTCATTTTTTTAGTTAAAAAATTACTTACTTTTATTGTTTTTTACTATTATCTAATAAATAACACTGAAAAACCAGGCCTAAGTCACGTATAAACAGTAAAGACTTTGTTTTGTTTTTCCCGCCATATTATTTCCATTCCGTGTATTTAGCACCGACAACCTCAGAACAAAGACCTCCTTGAAGTACTACACTACGTAGTTTACGCGATCTTTCACAGATGGCGCTTTGCTATTCTTGTATGGGGAAATTTTGAACCGCTTGTTCCCAAGACCCTATCTTGACTATATAAATCTATGAAGTCACCCTATATATAAGACTATGAATCAAATGGTCTGCCTTTGGTAAATCAGAGGTCTAGAGGTCTGCCTCTTCGATTTTTATGGTTTTGAGGATGATTGTAACCATCAGTGCAAGCGGCAGACGTGAGCAAATGATTTAGCACGTGTTTTTTTTTTACATTTTTAAAACCCTGTTAATTGATAACGCAGCGCTACCAAGGTGGCAGACTATTTTTCTGTTGTTCTACTCATCGTTTTTAATCGAACGATCTATGTCTGCCACATGAGCAAATGATATACACGTTTTAATATCATAACAAAAAACTAAAAAAAATATTCCTTCAAAACGCAGAGGTGTGGTGGTCTGCCTCTTCAACTTTCATCGTTTTGAGGATGATTCTGACCATCAGTGCAAGCGGCAGACATGAGCAAATGATTTAGCTCATGATTTTTTTTTAAATTTTAAAGCCCTGTTAATTGATAACGCAGCGCTACCAAGGTGGCAGACTATTTTTCTGTGGTTCTACTCATCGTCTTTAATCGAACGATCCACGTCTGCCACATGTGCAAATTATATAGAAATGCTGGACGCCATCACCCTACCTATTAAGGCAGCGTACGAAACTCAAGAGGACTTTATTGCCTAAAAAGTGGAGGTGTTAGTGGTGTTCTAGTGCTCTACTACTACGACAAAAGTAAACAAAGGGTACGTTATTTTCTTAATGATTTTTATGCTCGTAGAAAAAGTTATGTATGCCACTGATTGCAAACTAGTCATTGTAACATTCGTGCTGTCTATTCTATGTCACAAACAAGCACTCATGTTACAATGACTATCTTTACCTGACAGTGGCATAAACTACTATTATTAATTTTCTATAAATATGAAACAAAAAATGTCTTAATTATCTCACTCCTTGCACGCAATCTGCTTCAAAAGGGTTATAAAAACAAAGTTACTTTAATCACGTATAGATTTGAAAAAAAGAAAATTCAACTTAACATAATAATGACACAAAAGTCTCCACAAAGAAAATATACATTTAATATAGATAAGTCAACAAAACCCCTGGAAACATAATTGTATCATAAAATGGGATCGACTGTTGACATTAAAAGCAAAAGCCAGTAAAATTTAACTGCCCTTATCCTGGTGGATTCGTTTATTTATATGAGAGTGTTATTAGTAGTCTTTATGTATTTTTGTACGATGACGAATATTGCTTTGAATAGAAGAAGTGTTTTGTTTGCTGCTCTTCTACCCACTGAGCCTTTTATACAGGGTGTCCCAGGAAACACTGTCAAGCGGTGGTCCAGAGGTGGACCACCCCTTGGGCTACCCGAATCACCCCCATGTATGTACCGCGATTATTTGTAGTTTTCGAGTTATAAATTATTTTATTAATTTTAAAAATTTTCTGCCGAAGGAAATTTAAAAATTCATATCTTCTTTTACTGAAAAATTTTCCAATTTTCTTTTTGTGTTATGATTGCCTTGAACGTTACTTTCATACATAAAATAATATACCTTCTAATATTTCAAGATTTAAATTGGTCGACCGTACAAGACTCGTAGTGTACGAATAATAACACCTGCGCTTTTGAGCACTAGTCTAAAGTACATCCAACAGCACGTCAGTAAAAACACTTTGGACTTCATGGCATGGTAATAGAGTTGAAAATGTCTCCACTCGCATACAGTTGACCGTACAGCAAAAAGGCAAATTAGTATATTTGTTACCGATAATTAATGTTGACTTTTGAAAAGCAAATCCAGATACTGATTCAATGTTATACTCAGAAATGGCAAAACCTCCAGAATAAGCATTATTTCGCATTCCGCTCAGTAAAACGAGTATTAATGATTGTTTTAGAGGCAGTCATAAAATGTGTATGGAGACGAAACTGGGTTTGAACTGAATAAGACATGAGGACATGTGTGTCCTCGTATTACGTACTAAGGCGTATTTCGTTCTAGTACACAGGTGCGGTTTGAGTACCATGCGTAAAATTAAAGCATCTGATGGGTAATTTCCTTGAATTGTTTCTATGTTTGAAATTTAAAGGTCCTTGGAGAAGTAAATGGATTGAATTTGTACGGGACTGTGATCTTAAAAAATAGTGTACGTTTTTAGACCCATGATTCTTAAGGAAAGTTGTCCAAATACATAGGCGCCTGATAAAGTAGAAAATCGCAAAATTTCACAACCACAGGCAGGATTCGAACCTGCGTCTTCTGCGTAAGTACCGCAGACGCTTTACCAACTAGGCTACTGTGGTCCTGCCCGATGTTGTGAAATTTAGCGACCTCTTTACGCATTTCAACGTTGCGTTTGTGCTGCCACCTAGTAAGCGTTTTTGCTGTACTAGCTCAACTAGTCCATCATTGCAGATAGATTTCGAGTTGAAGCGTCTGCGGTACTTACGCAGAAGACGCAGGTTCGAATCCTGCCTGTGGTTGTGAAATTTTGCGATTTTCTACTTTGTAGACACATGATCGACTTAAACTGTATGGAAAGTTGAAAAAAAATCGATAAAACAAAGATTTCTTTAAGAAAGGTACCTGTTTTCTTGAGCAAATTCACTGGGATTCATGAGACAAACCAATGCAATTCACATTGTATAATAAGATGCAATTAAAAGCATAATTTTTTCTACTACTCGTAGCTGCCCACTAGCGGTGATTTCTTTTGTGTAACCTATTACGAGTTCGATTTTATTCGCCGCACTTAATCGTGAGCCGTTCTCTCGTCGCGGAAACAGCTCACAGATATATTACCGCCAGTTCTATCTGCCGAAAGCGGATAGGTTAATTTATTTGCCCCCGACGGCTCCGTATTTTCGTTGGAACGTATGTGAGGTTCACTCTTGTCTTATGTTAGTTTAAGCAGCATAAGATTTTTGAGAACTTAGCATAGTCAATGAGAAAAATGTTTGAAAAAAGTGTTTTCATCCCATCTATTTATTTATTTAAGCATAGGGAAACATACAGCTATAATAAATACATAAAAATTAACGTTACAGGTAATCACATAAGCCAATTAAGTATCCACAACAATCTAAAAATAATCTATTCTAATCTAAATCTATTCGAAAATCGCTGAACGGTTCGTCAATAAAGGCGAACAAAATAGCTGTTTTCTCCAAGAGACTTTCGTAGCGGGTAAAAGTCCACCATAGGGATATTTTAGGTCAACCATAGAGGTCGAACCAAAATATTGTATGAAAAATGATACTGGCCGGTTGTACTATTATACAAAAATGTCGATAACATTTTCAGTTGTTACAAATAATACTAAATATGATTTTTAGTATTGTTTCATCAAGTAATAATATTGTAATGGTATTTTATAGTTAAAATAATGACAAGTGTGTGTCTCAATGAGCCTCTTATTCTTTTCTCATAGAGGGAGATGAAAAGTAGAGTGTATTACGCAGCTGCAAAAATATTTTTACCTTGGGCGACCTATTGAATCCCTCGCTACGTTCAGGATTCTACTTAAGAATCCCTCGCCATGCTCGGGATTCTACTCAAGAATCCTTCACTTCGCTCTGGATTCAAATTAGCGCCCTCGCCTTAAAAATATTATTTTACAGCCTTGTGATACAATCTACTATTATTTCATTTGATTCCTCCTTAGTTTACGGAAATGGTGTATGATGCCAAAAAATTAGTTTAGTAATAAATCGTTCAGTTTATTCAATTACATTTCAATAAATAAAAAAGAAACTTGACAATATAATAAATTAAATCACGTTAAAAATTGATATTAAATTAATAAATTATGAAAGATCACATTACATTTGTCGTTAAAAATTCTCTGTTGAATAAAATCGGGAGATTCAACAATTCAAAATCACAGATTTTTTTTCCGAAACTGAAAATTTATATTCATTAAATATAAAGTAGTGAACAATTGTTTTTTCTGATGTTCTTTAAATGTACGAAACGAAGTTAGCAAATCATCACTTTAACTTTCTAGTTTGGCAGTTTAGCGTGATGATGAACCAGAACAGCCTATAAACGTAATAAAAACTTGGCTTGCATCATTACGTAAGCTTGTTCTATACAGCTTTAGGCACATGGGGAATTAACCTAATATCGGTTTGTTTCCATAAAAGTGAGGTTAGAATTAACAACTTTTTGTTACTTTTTGTAAAATAAAAATTCGATTTTCCATAATAATTTGACCAGAGAATTTTTTTGCGTAGTTCCAAAAGTCGTGAACGTTGTTACTTTGACCTCGTGATATCAGGTCGAAAAAATTATAATTTTGTGAAGCAAAAATAAAAATTAAACAGGAATACACCGCTACGTTCAGTTCTTACTATACACACTTCGCTACGAGGTGCTACGAGCTACAGCTACGGCGTAGACTTTATACGACTTACTTTATGAACCGGCTCAATTTCAATCTCACCGGATATTTAGACCAGTGGGTCGGCGAAATGAGAAAACGCAGATATATTGGATTATTATTCGTGGATGGTGGGAAGTTTAGCATAATCGGGGAAAATATTTCCTTAAGTTTCTTTCGTTATCCTTTATTTTTTTACTTACCTAAGGTTTTTTTTTTGCATTTTGTATGTAGGGTAATTTTTTATTATTATGTTAAAATGTAGTTATTTTAATATGGTAACATCTAGTAAACTGTATAACGACATCTATTGTTAATGAAATGTATAATGTTTTGTCTCAGGCCTGCATCGACTTCCGATTGCTAAATAAATCAGTTTGTTATTGGCTTTGCCACGAAGAACGTTGTTTCATTTAATCTCATATTAGGTTATGGTCCCAGATTATGCCTATTAGGTATAAGTTGAAAGTATAAAAAAGTATTTATTTTATGTAGCTAGCGTAGGATTTATAAAAATAGTACCTAAGGATTTATAACGTGCGGGCGGTATCGTTCGTTATCGTGATTTAAACATAGCTTCAAATACGTTTCTCGCTAATGTCCCAAAGTTGAAATGATGGGAGAATTATCAAGAATATGCTGGTTTTGAAGGGCATGGCAGATTCAACAAAGAAAGGAATAGGAAAGAAAAGAAAATGCAATTAAATTTAAATCAAATTGTATTGGAATGAAAATGACACTTAATTGGAAATTCAGCTCCAGTTCCGATAAAAAAAGAATTAAAAATTAAAGAGTATTATTTATTTAATAAACTAATGTTATATTTTTAAAAGTGCTATGCCCTCCACCATGGCCGCTCCTCTCGCCGCGGCAGCCTCTTCCGCTACGGACGCCGCTCTCCCAGCCACGGCCTTGGTTGTCGCCATTCCCAAGATTTGTGTTGGCCGCCGCCGTCGATGACGCCGCCGCGTCTTTTTTCTAACTTTACTGTTAAACGTTAAGTACATTGGTAATTTTAGTAGTTTTTTCAATTGGTAAAGAAAGAGTCCTCTAAATAATATTGGAAGTGAAGAATATTAATTAGGTATGAAACGAACAGACCTGGCGCTGGTGACAGAACTTGCCAGGAGGCCGGCGGCGGCCATGACGGCAGTCAAGTCGGAGGCTCGTAGATACGTAACGGTGGCAGCCAAAGCGGAGCGACGGCTGCTGCAGCAAATGATAACTTTTTAAAAAAACTTATAATAACGAAGATGCCATCTCACAACTGCAGCACCAGCATTTGTGGACTGCAATAAATTCCAAGATGTAAATTTAATTGAATAACAAATTAACAGTCGTAAATTTTATGTACAAATATTCATACCAAGTAGATAAGCGAGCCCTTCTGTGGTATCGAGCTCGTATTTCATGGGTGCCCCAAATGAAAGAGTCATTGCTGCTGCCCCCGTATAAGGTATCGACATTTAAAATCATATTTCACTGGTCACATATCTGCAAAGTTTGTTATTTTTGATACAGTATGAAGAGCCCGTGAGGCGCCGGCAAAGAATAGTAACAACCGTGTACCAACCCATCTCTAAGCGTGGGTGTTGTGCCACCGGAAGCTACTCAGCGGCAGACAATAGATGACTCTTCAGGGTCGTGGTCGTGAGGGTTTTCAGACAAACACGTTAGTAGGCGAAAATGGTTTATTCCGGTTTACAAAGCACAATAAAGAAAGGGAAAGCGGTGGTCGTGCTGCGCGCGTGCACGTCCGAGCACGACCAGAATCAAAGGTGAACTTACTGTTTTTGACACGAATGACACCGAAAAACAGAGATAGAAGACATTTGAAATAGGAATTTGGAATTTTGGGCCAGGACGATAGAGCCAGGATCACGAAAGGAGGCAGCATGCGAGGCATGCAACCCCGCTCCGTGACAGTTGTAAGAGGCCACTAAGGGATTATGAACCGCAGGACGGGTAGCAACGTTTTTGCGGTTCATGATGCCAGCTGTATGGCTATAAAGTGTGGTGACTATGGTTTTTTCAATCCCACCACGCTGGAATTGTAGAAGGTGCTGCAGTGGACGTTTGGTATGTAAGGTGTGTGAATAGTGTGATATGAATTGTGATAAATACTCCACTAACAATTTGCATGTTAATTGAATGAAAGTGTTTACGATTATAAAAGCGATCTTCATTATTCGGCGGTCGTCTAATTGCGATGTGGATGCAGTCAATTATAGGCCATATATTACATAAAATCTGGAAAAAATAAGCATTTATTACTTTATGTAAATCAAATCAAATCAAAATCGTTTATTCATTGTTGGATATTAAAATCTCTTAATGACGTCAGCTAAACTACATCGCTTCACAAACAATGTGGCGCCATTGTGGGAAAAAAAAGAAGCGACAATAAAAACCCACGCGCTCTTTTAAATATGTTTGAATGTACAAGGTTGATATACAACATACATAGGTCAGTTTTAATTTTGAATTAGCCTGTTAGAACCGTAGTCTAATCCCATGGATTTTTCTCTTCTAGATAATCTGATATTTTATAATAACCCTTCTTACATAATTTCTGCTTGATTACAGTTTTAAATTTATCTAACGGTAAACTTTCAATATCAGTGGGTACCTTATTATAGAAGCGTATACATTGACCTTTATATGTTTTACTAATTTTGTGAATACGGCTGACATGAGAAGCAAGTTGATTCTTGTTTCTTATGTTGACACTGTGCCTGTCACAATTTTTATCAAAAATATGTATATTCCGTTTAGCATATATTAAATTCTCATAAATGTATTGCGACACAAAAGTCAAAATGTTGATTTCTTTAAATTTATTTCGAAGAGATTCTCTAGGCTTCATTTTATAAATTGCACGAACAGCTCGCTTTTGTAGTAAAAAAATGCTGTTTGCATTCGCAGCATGACCCCATAACAAAAATGAATGAAACTATTAAAACTTAACAACAAAAGTTCAATCAACATTCTCGTGCACCACCTTACTGTGGAGTGACAGACATTAGTGAAGGCAGGTGTTGTTGTGAAGAATCATTTGCAAGTGATGTTTTTTCTTTATAATACTCCACCCCCAAAGCCTGCCCCTGAGCAGAAGAATCACGCGCGAAGTTATGTTTTTGGTGGAAAAATGGTTTGGCTACCAGCTTCCAACGGGCACTGCAACTGCTAAAAAATCTATATAGCCAAAGTGTGGAAAAGTAAAACGTACAACAATACCTACATATAAAGTTTATTACCTACCGAAATTTCATGATACTCTATTAATTTAAATTGGATTGATAAGAAAATAGAACTTAAATGGAAATTCAGTTTCAATTCAGAAAAAAAAAGAGTTAAAAATTGAAAACTATTATAAAAAAAACTAACGTTATATTCTTAAAAGAACTGTGCCCTCCCGCCACGGCGGCCGCTTCCACTACGGCCGCCGCTCTCCCAGCCACGGCCTGGCTGTCGCCATTGCCAAGATTTGTGTTGCGCCGCCGACGTCGATACCACCGTCGCGTCTTTTTTTCTGACTTTTCTGTTAAACGTAAAGTACATTGGTAATTTTAGTAGTTTCTTTCAATTGTTAAAGAAAGAGCCCTCTAAATGATATTGGTAGTGAAGACTATTAAGTAGGTATCAAACTAACAGACCTTGCGCTGGCGACAGAACTTGCCGCGAGTGCAGCTGCGGCAACGTTGACGGCTGCTAAGGCGGAGCCTCGTAGTTTCGTTGCGGCGACAGCGGTGGTAGAACGAAGAGACGTGGCCGGTGTGGCAGCCAAAGCGGAGTGGCGGCTGCGGCGGTCTAATGAGCGCAGTCGGAAAAACTACTTGCTGCGGCGGGGTCGACTGCGGCGTTGCGGCTGGTTTGATAAAATTAAGTTTGAGTTACACGCAAAAGCATAAAGCTTTCTTAAAGTTATAGCTCTATTGCTGTCACTTTCAATTTGGATGACAAAGAAAGCAACAACAATATAATTAAAGGATATCCCACCAAAAACATTCTGTAAAAAGCTAGCCAAGTCTCGATGAAGCTACTTGTTTATCTCTGTATGCGAAACTTTGCTTTCGCCTAACTTTGGAACTAAATGACCTACAGACTTGAAATTTTGGATTTTAAGTATGTGATTATAGCTTACTGGATGACGAAAATTTCTGCGTTCTGGTCTTATCCAGAGGTTTTTTTCATTTCATTTATTAATTGCCTCCATGAGTACAAGTGCGTCTTAATGCTAGTGTAAAGTTCTACATGAAACCCTGTTTGGGCATTATGCAATATTAGTTAGGTGCTTAAAATTAACATATTATCATTATTTCATTTATCACAATTTTAGTTTAAACCTAACACTATTAAATATTATATAAAATTTTAATCAAACACATTTTAATACGCAATAATAAATTCAATTCAAACATAATTTCATTTAAAATTATAATAATAAAATTCAAAAGCCTAATGTGCAAGTTGTAAAGATAAAATATAAAAGCGATTTTAAAGTTTTGTCTAGTAGTAGTTATAAAATATCACAGAGCAATAGATTAAGAACAAAATACAATTTCATTTTCATAGTTTATAAAGATATTAGATGTCAGATGTAAAGATTGATCAATAAATAATTAATAATTTCGTTATCACGGGAAAAGTAGAATAAAATATTCAATACATAAATTCGATCACAGATATTGTCAGTTCTACCTAAGTATTTAACTTATCATCCATAAATTCTGTCACTGAGTAATAATTGTTTTGCAAAAGAAAATGTTTTAACCTGAAATTAAAGCTCTTATACTTCTCGGACTTTATGCTTTCTGGTATATGATTGTAAATTTTGATAAACCTATTAAATGGGCTTCGGGAAAACATTTCCATCCTACTGGGCAGACCCGCTAATTTATGTTTATGGCGTGTGTTCCGACCATTAGTATCATTGACTGTATTGAACAGATTTGAGTATTTCTTTACGAATTTACCCACTTCCAGAACTCAAATAGGTTCTCAAATAGGAGCCTGAAAATGCGGCAGTTTTGCTTCGCGCTCGACTTGGCGGGGGCACTGCCTTGCCCCCTGATTTAACTTTATAGATGCTCTGTGCACTGGGCTGTTACATGGTTATTAAATTTTAAAACTTACAATACTGAAGTAAGGGCCGCGCCATCTCACAGCTGAAGCCTCTGCATTTGTGGGCTGCAATAAAGACCAGGTACGATATTGATGTAAACTTCATTAAATAACAAATTAAAATGCAGAACAGGAAGTTCCCTCACCACGCTTGTTAGGGATGCAATGAATTGCAAAGGTAAGTTTGCTTTAGAATAAAAAGTATTTAGAACGAACTGAAATTATTTACAATTTTAAATAAATAATAATTGAAATTGAATCGGAAGCGATTCGAAAGAAAATGGGAATAGGATTGAGATTGAATTATCATGTTAAAGAAATGGAAATGCAAATAAATTTGAATTAAATTGGATTGAAATGAAAAACAAAGAATTAAAAATTAATTATTTATAAAAAAACAACTGACTCTTAAAAGGGCTGACCCCTACGCCATGGTCGCCCAAATCGCCACGGCTGCAACCCCTCCCGTCACGGCGACCTATTCCTCTACGGCCGCCATTTCCGCCAAGGCCGCTTCTTCCGCTACGGCCGCTGCTCTCCCAGCCCCGGCCTTGGTTGTCTCCACCGCCACAATTTCTGTTGCGCCGCCGCCGTCGATTCCGCAGCCGTGTCTTTTTTTCTGACTTTCCTGTTAAAAATTAAGTACATTGGTAATTTTACAAGTTTCTTTCAACTGGTAAAGAAAGAGTCCTCTTAATGATATTAGCAGTGAAGACTATTAAGTAGGTATCAAACTAACAGACTTGGCACTGGCGACATAACTTGTCGCGAGGGCGGCGGCAGCTATGACGGTGAGTATATATGTTCCTGCTATGACGGCAGACAAGCCGGAGTCTCGTAGTTGCGTAGCAGCGACAAAGGTGGTGGATCAAAGACAAGCGGCCGGCTGACAAAGCGGAGCGGCAAATGGAAGGCGCGGCCGTCAAATGAGCGTAGCCGGAATAACTGCTTGCTGCCGTGAGGGCGACTGCGGAATGGCGCCTGGTTCGATTAAATTAAGTTTGAGTTACACGCAAAAACACAAGACTTATTTTTAATCACAGATCAGAAATAAATCTAGATAACGCAAACTGCGCCGTTTTTTTTTTTATTTATGGCAATCATCCTACTAGGGTATTTGTGCCAAGGTCAAGGTAACAAAAAAGTATCCAAGTGAAAATAAATACATAAAATAATAAATGATCAAAAATACTTCTATAAAACACAATATATTGAAGTTGAATGGCAACAACAATTTAAAATTTTATGTCATTGGATTTACAGAACAAGGCCAGAACCCGGAATATATGACTATCTCTGGAAGAAAGTAGGCAAGCAGAACAAGTTGGAAGAGGTACTTTTAAGGAATATAATGTTTCATAAAAATCTGAGTGAGAGAAAAGAGGACAGATGAAGAAAATATGATCCACGGTACCTTCCTCCAGACCGCATTCACATATAGATATGTAACTTGGCTGCTTGCTGCCGTGGGGGCAACTGCGGAATGGCGGCTGGTTTGATTAAATTAAGTTTGAGTTACACGCAAAAACACAGGCTTATTTAAAGTCACAGATCAGAAATAAGTTTAAATAACGCAAACTGCGCCGCCCAGATTAGTAAGTTTTGCGCCGTTTGTATGAAAACGAAGCGTGTCGCAATTTTTTCATTGCATGACAAGTGGTTTTTTAGAGATGTAGTCAGTCCCTAATCGATCGATTAATAGCCAGCACTTCCTTTTAAAGTCGATGATATCGGCAGCCCTGCCTCCGGCAACCGCCTCAACCCGCTATGCTAGTACGAGTACTCAAGCAAAACATTTTGTTTTCATAAGTGTATTGTAAAAAAAAACTCTGTATCAACAAATATTCATTGCGCCTTCAGAAAAAAAACAAATATTCAGTTCTTAATCAAATAAAAAAGAAATGTCTTTGTTCGTTGATTTTGTAAGCAACTTTTTGTACAGAAAAATATAAAACTACAGGATAGAACTTATAATGTTAGTTTTGGCTAATTGGCTAATCCTTTTCTTAGGGTTCCGATACCAAAATGGTAAAAAGGAACCCTTATGGTGCCGCTTTGTATGTCTGTCTGTCACACCTGTATATCTCAGCAACCACTTATGCTATCGCCTTGAAATTTGAAATAGTTTTAGAATATGGTTGCTCAACTTAAATGCATATGAAAGAATAAAAAAAATTGGATTATTAATGTAAAGGGGGTCCGAATAGGCGGGGCGAATTTTCAAATTGTGGTTACTAGGTGAAGTGGGGTATTATATGAAAGGGCTTTACTTGTACATTCTAAAATATATATATTTTTTTTTTTACAACTCTTAGTTCTGAAGTTATGATGAAAAATGTCAAAAAAATATCATTCCCTCATCTCCGAAGTTTGTGAAAGGAAAAATCTGAATTATTACAGTCGATCAGCAAAAATAAAACGATATTTCTAAGTTTCACAGTTTTTTAGTAATTGGCAAAAAGCCTTTACAAACAAATTTAGTTTTGCGGTCCTAAAAAAGGACTTTATCGCTTCCAAAAATACTACAGGTATATCGGAGCCCTCGGCGCGCGAGTCCAACTCGCACTTGACCGGTTTTTTTTATATATATCGTAAGTTTATGATGAAATCAGATTTTATATAAAAAAACTAGGTTTTTGATAGAAAACCGGAAGAAGACAAAATTATATCTTTATTTTATTTTCTCCATCATAAACCTAAACAAATCCGGGTTTTTTATGAAAAACCTGAACTCGTCTAGATTTATATTAAAATATATGTGCAAACGTAAAGATAATCACTAGGAAATCATGAGCCAGGTTGATTTCGCTTATGGCACTCGCAAAAAAGTAGGATAATGTGGATATTAGGGATTTCTGTATCGAATTGTATCGTGCTTACGAATGGGTGCCTCGTGTGATTTAAGAGAAATCTCGTCAAGCTGTCAAAATGTCAATTTAAAGTGTTTGTTTATTTTTTTTCTCTTGTATCTTATTTATGTTTCTTTGGTAAAGATGTACACTTCACTAAGCAGATTATCATCTTTTAGGGTACCTAGTTTTGCCATTTTTAAGACACGTTGTTAATACTTTACCTTATCTAAACTTCTCTTACCGTCCCGTGCGGTGCCGGCAAAGAATCGTACCGACCCATCTCTACGCGTGGGTGTCGTAAGAGGCGACTAAGGGTTACTGAACTAGAGGATGGGCAGCAGCATCCTTCTGTGTATCATATCATCTCACATTCTGCAATCACCAACATCCGCGGTCCATGGTGCCAGCCGTAACGCTAACAAGCGTGGTGACGATGGTACTCCCCCTCCACATTGTTTCAGCAGAAGCTGGAATTTTGGAGGGAGCTCCCTGTCCTGTAGTGGACGATGAATCTTCTCTGTATTTACAGTGGTTCTTTTTTTTTGTTGAAAGATTGGGATCTACATTCTGTAACACAAATCACACAAAACTGATAATAGCATAATATATATTCACTTGCTTCAACATTATTCATGAATTTTTGTATATCAATACTTGGAACGTGATTTTCTCAAAATATTTTCGCAACTTTTTTCCGTTCGTAAAGCTTGAATAAAATTACTATATTTATTTGGGAACCAATCTTTTTTACGCGTTGCCTCCATCTATTTTTATTTTAAATTTGGATCATGTGGAAAACTAAAAAACAAAAATAAGATATAACAGTCGGTGTTCTTCAAGTCTCATCATCATCATGCCTCTCTCTCTAACATCGATTACAAAATAACAATCGAGAACTTTGCATTGCACATCACTAGTCGCTATGTTTGACGTCGCTTGACGTGGTTTGACAAATCAATGTCAGAAGTGACAGAACCTCGACATCAAGCAATATGAAAAAGTATTGCTCAGTTTCACATTCATTGATTGCTTACAAAGCAAGCTGCATACGGTGATGGATATAAAAGACACAATATGTTACGTAACTCAAAAGTCATGTAACATACACGAGCCTAGTGTTCATAATTGGTTGGTAGAATACGATTAACAAAATAATTCATTTTAAAATAAATAACGTTTATTCTTATAAACAGTTATTCTGTCCCGTGTGGTGCCGGCAAAGAATAGTATCCACCCATACATACCCGAGGGTGTCGTAAGAGGCGACTAAGGGTTATAAACTGGAGGATGGGCAGCAGCATCCTCCTTTGTATATTACATCTTACTTACTGCAGTTACCTACAACCACGGTCCATCGTGCCAGCCGTAACGCTAACAAGCGAGGTGACTATGGTACTTCCCCTCTACATTTTTCTAGCAAAAGCTAGAATTCTGGAGGTAGCTTCCTGTACTGTAGTGGACGTTTCATGGGATGTTATGATAATTCTTATAACAAAACTAGCGGTCCGCTCCGGCTTCGCACTGCGAGTCGTACTCGCGCCTTAAGGGTTCCGTACCAATCTATTATATGATATACTAAAAGCTTATGCTCTTTGACTTCAAAAACTGCGCGACCATCCAACTTGAACCCTCTTTTATAGAAAAGTCCTCGTAATGGGAGCTCACTTTAATTGGTTATCATTAGTTGTGAGAAAAATTGAAATATTTAACGATTTTAGACTTTTCTCTTTATTTGTACTGTGAGACCTAGCTTCTTGCCAAATTTTAAAATTTTAGGTCAACGGGAAGTACCCTCTAGGTTCTGCTTTAGTGCATAAATGTATGGAGATGAGGACATAAAAATCCATATCTTTTGATTGCATCGTTGTAAAAAAATTAAATTTTCAGGTCTTGTGTGGTTTATGAACCTTAATATTCTTTATCAATTTCAACCTGATACATAGTTCATAGTTCATAGTTTATTATTCCTTAACAATATACATTGTGTTGGACATACCTCTTAGCATCAATACGATTTGTCAATAGAGAATTTACAATAATAAATGAAAAAAAAATTACAAAAATATAGCCTTAAATTATTAAAAAAAAAAAAAAAAAAATTATATAATGTCATTACATTATAAATAATTGTAGAGAATCTACTTATTGACGAATTCATCAACGGAATAAAAACATTTTTCCAACAAGAAACTCTTCAGGGTAACTTTAAACGTTTTAAAATCGCTAATACTTTTCATGTCAGTTGGAAGAGCATTAAACATCTTGACCACTTGATACCGCACACAGTGTCCCGCTATGCGCAGTTTAGGTTGGATAAAGGTTGGCAAGTCCTTTCTTCGTGTCAACAGTCGTTTGTTATGATCCTCCTTGGTTTCGTAGCGGTCCAAGTGCTTCAAGAGGTCCGTCAACAGTACAAAAATGTAGAGGCAGGGCGCCGTTAGTATCTGCATTTTTTTAAAATGTTCTCTACATGATTGCCATTGAGGAATTCTAATCATTGTCCTGATTGCGCGCTTTTGTATTACGAATGCCTTGCTTATATTGTATTTATACCCGTTCCCCCAAAATTTTATAGTGTATCTAAGTCTTGACTCGACAAGTGCGTAATACACTGTTTTTAAGTGCTCTTGCGAAATTTCCTCTCTAAGACTCCTAAGCGCATAGCAAGCAGAGCTCACTTTGGCCACTATAGTGTCCACCTCTTCTTTCCAGTTAAGTAAACAATCTATCTGAGCTCCCAAGAACTTAGTAGATTGTACAGGGTTTATCTGTTCGCCATTTAATTTGACATCTACTGTGTCTTTCGCTGTAGTGGTGTTCCTAAAGAGTATTACGTTAGTTTTGGCTAAATTAAGTTTTAAGTTGTTCACATTGAACCATTGAACAAATTTCAAAATAGCTTCTTGTATGTTTTTATTTAGTTCTGTAATGTTTGGAGCAGAAATTACTGCGTTTGTATCATCAGCAAAAGCCACTATACTGGTTTTGTCTACTTGTTTAAGTATGAAGCTGTTTAAATCGTTAGTTAATATTATAAATAGTATGGGTCCTAGAATAGAGCCTTGTGGTACCCCTCTGGTGTTTTTTGTCAATTTTGATCTGGTAACGGTTTCATGACCATTTGAAGTGGTTTTCAGTTCAACGAATTGGTATCTGTTCGAAAGATAGGATCGCAAAAGTTGAAGGAATTTACCTCTAACACCGTAGAAGCTTAGTTTTTCGATAAGAATTTCATGGTCCACCATATCAAATGCAGAACTAAGGTCAAGAAACAGTCCTGCAACTTTCTTGCCTTCATTAAGCTCAGAAGTGATATCGTTAATAAGAGCTTCTATTGCATCACTAGTACCAATTCCTTTCTGAAATCCAAATTGTCTATGGTTGATAATATTATGTTTATTAATATGTGCAAGAAGTCTTACTTTTATAAGCTTTTCAAATATTTTGGAGAGAGTGGGCAATAGTGAGATGGGTCTATAATTATGAATATCAGTTTTTACACCTTTTTTATGTAAAGGCAAGATTTTTGCGATTTTGAATTGGTCTGGGAAAAGGCCCTGCTCAAAGCAATTGTTATAAAGAGTGGCTAACGGCACAGATAGAACGTCAATATTTTCTTTTATTACATTTATGGGTAACTCGTCAAAACCAAAAGATGTCTTGTTTTCCATTTTTCTGACCGTCGCAGAAATTTCTTTTGGTGTAATTTCATGCCACTGAATATCATTCTCAATCCTACTGAGACTGTCTTCCAAGATGGTCAGGGCATTCGCTCTTTTAGTGCTAGTCGAGTCAAAACCCAGTTCAAATTTCGCAGAAAACAACTCAACTATTTGTTGGGGATCATCAACGATTTTATGATTCGTTTTTACGAGTAATTTTTCTCTTTTATTTATGCTTATTTTATTCCTATGCCTGTTTACTACTTGCCATATAGCTTTAGGAGAGTATTTACCCTTACAAAGTTCTTTGTTTACGGCAATTTTATTGGCGTTTCTGACAACTCTTCTGAATATTTTAATGTAATGTTTTCGGTATGATATTAATACTTTGTTATTGTCACTTTCTTTAACCGCAGTAAGGAACCTCTTCATTGTACTAGCTACCTTAATTCCCTTAGTAATCCATTTTATTTTTTTATTAGTTGTAGTACGGATCTTTGTCTTTTTTAAAGGGAAACTGTGTCTAAAAAAAGATAAAAAGTTCGATAAAAAGGTATTTACGCCATTTTTTTTCCAATCATGTGATTTTATGTTGCGTCTAAATTCATTGTTTCTTTCCTTACAAATTCTTCTCTTTTGCGCATATATAATTTTACCATCTGATTTGAGATTTCTGACATTAGGCATGTCTAACTGACATAGTAGTCCTGCGTGTCCATCCGAGAGATCGTTATGGTCCACATTTGTTTGAATTATAATTTCATTCGGTAAATTCGTAAGAATATTGTCAAGGCATGAATTTGTTTCATTCCTTACAAAAGTAGGCTCTATGAAGAGAGGTCTAAAGTTGTAAGAGGCTAGTAGAGAAAGGAATTCCTTTTTGTAATCGTCATTGTTCATACCTTTACCCCGCGTTCGTGAGAAAAAGGATCTTGACAGACACACAGACAGACAGACAACAAAGTGATCCTATAAGGGTTCCGTTTTTTTTTGAGGTACAGAACCCTAAAAAAGTACATTATAAAGAAAACTTGGATTTTAATTTTAATGTTTAGGTCCTGAAGCAATAGACAAAGCTAGATGTCTCATTAAATCAAAATAGTTTATTTGCTAGAGTTCATGTCAAGTAGATGTTTTAACAATTTTAGGAGTCCATTGATCTCAACCTGCATGCAGGTGTGCAAATTTTACAAATAACTTATATACCTAGTCTAGATTTTAAATTCTAAATTAACCTAAGAAATATTTAATGGAGTAAAAACAATTATGTTAAAGCCATACATTTAGTTTACATTTAAAACTTTTTTCTTCGAAACATTTCAAATGGTTAGGTAATGCGTTATAAATGAAGATGCACATGTTATACACATTATGTCCATATATGTATTTCTTGCAAGGAGGTTTATATAACATCTATTTATACTGAGATCGGTGATTGCAGTGTTTGTCAAAAAATTCAGGATCATCATTACATTACATACACTCTTAGATGCTCCTACCCCTTAAGGGATAAAGGCGTGATGATACACTCATTTCCACATACAGGAACCATTAAATAAAATTGACGTGTCTATTCTCTATTGTAGATTAAACCATTAGAGTCACTTACAGCACCGTTTCATAAATTTCAATTTTGATAATTATTACACTCATGATAACTTTTGAATGGTACGTCCGATTTGAATAATTCAAAAAGGAATTTACAGGTACTGATATAGCCTTGAATACAAATTCATTTATTTGGATAAGGATTAATACCAAGGTACGAATAATGAGGCCTATATAATTTGTACCGGCGTTTTAACATGAAAAAGCAGTTATTGTGAGTTGTGACATTACTGTAATAGTTAGACATATTGTGTCGCGGACTTTTTTGTAGATATTAATGACCTCTTAGCACATCATTTTGCTCTATTGTCAATAGTTTCGGCAGCGTACGCGATATAAAGATGCTATTTGGTATTTTTTCACACCTTGGGTTACATTATAGAAGTTTTTATACGAAAGCCTAACTTTTTTAAAATATTTTATAGCCTATGTTCATCAGGGATAATGTAGAATTCTAATGGTGAAAGAATAAATCAAATCGGACCAGTAGTTTCGGAGCCTATTCGATGCAAACAAACAAACAATCAAATGTTTACAGTTACTGTTCACAATCGCGCAATTCGGTATGTTTCAAATTTACAACTGCTTTCAGCTGACATTCAAATACCATAACAGTCAGGCGGAGATTAAAGTGAGCTTAGTTTGGGCACGCAATGTAGGTACTTTTGAGTCGTCTAGGACTTATTTCTGATCTGTGTATAAAGTTAAAGCTCTGTTGCCTTCACTTTCTGTTTGTATGACAAAGAAAGTGACAGCAATTTATATAAAGGATATTTAACTTAAAAGGCGCTTAGTGCACTTGGTTGTTACAAATTTAGACAACGGTTTAAACTTACAATACAGAAGTGAGGGCAGCGTCATCTCACAACTAAAGCATCTACATTTGTGGGCTGCTATAAAGACCAGGTACGATATTGATGAAAACTTAATTAAATAACAAATTAACGTTCAAAGAAACGTCCACTACAGTACAGGAAGCTCCCTCACCACGCTAGTTTACTGTTGTTGACCGCACTATGTAAGATGGTCCGATACAAATCAAGAAGGACGCTGCTGCCCATGCTACAATTCTTAGTCGCCTATTTGCCTATTAGAACCTCTACACACTGCGACTTTTCGTACGATGTAGTCGCAATACAGTCGCGATTCAAACGCGCGTTTGCATCGATACATTCGCGATGCAAACGTGATGCTGCATCGATACATCGTTGCCATAGTACGTTAGTGTACGGTAGGTACGTCCCGTAAGTCGTATTTGCCAACAACTGCTATGCCTGCAGATATAATAACAAAGTCCCTGTGTGCTGTAAAGCATTATATGTATTGAGAGTATGAGAGTTAGGCAGATAGAAGGTTGGTTAAAAAACAAAAGTGTGTTGCTTGTTTGTTTTTTTTTGCTGTGGTTGGGGTGTCAAAATGCACATAAATAAACTGTATAACGACATCTATTGTTAATGAAATGTATAATGCTGTGTCTCTGACCTGTAACGACTTCCGGTTGCTCAATGAATCAGTCTGTCATTGGCTTTGCCAAGAAGAACGTTGTTTCCGTTAATGTCATATTATATTATACTCGAATTTACAAGCCAAATATAACTAACCGACTTTAAAAAAAAAAAAAATATATAACTTAGCTCACTTTTGTCAGGAACAGTTTTCATGACTAAAATTCTAAAAATTTTTAGCAACAAATCCATCTTGTGTTAAGTGTAAAATATCGATCATAAATTCAGAAATCTCTGTCGTAAAATGATTGCAATAGTTAATTAATTTTAGCTAGCTATTAAAATAATTAACTCTGCTCATAAAATAAACATTATATTGCAGGCAGAGTCTGTATCTTCGAAATGATTTAAGGGTGTGTCATGTTTACAAAATGGTTCTTTAGTCTTTAGATATAATCTATTTTTAGCAGCTCGCTGATTTTTAGTAAATGTACTTTACCAAAAATGTTTCGTTTGTATCTTTGTCGTACTGGGAAAATACTGTATTTTTATGAATGGTAAATCTCCTTGGGAGCCTATTTGGGTGTATTCGCAGGCAATTTATCATTTTGATTTCGTAAGTTTCTTGTAGAAGGACACTGATTCTTGATTCTATGAAAAAAATAATCCTTAAAAAAAATTCAAGAGGTTTTTTTTTGTTACAAGTGAGCAAACGAGCAAGTGGGTCACCTGATGGTAAGTGGTCTCCACCGCCCATAGCACCCACTGTCTTATTAGTGACATATTTTGACGCTAATAAGACAGCAAAGCGCTTTATGTTATTTGGACCATGAAACTAACAACTTTCTTGGGTTATATAGAACAACTTTCTTGTTGTTCTATGGGTTGTAAAAATTAAAAGTTATTTTAAATTTTTCGACGAAAGTCATGGTGGTGGTGGTTGGTAAGTGTTTTTCATTTTATGGTCCGAAGGCCGCGCGACGAGTTAAGGCCTCTGGGCGGAGTGGAGGGGGTATGCGTATTTGCAATATTTGCTAGAAAAATACTACTGTACAGCACATACCCCCTCCACTCCCGCCCAGAGGCCTTAATAGGGAATATGCGTGATGTTTTTTTATTTAAGAAATTTATCCTCATTCATGTAATAAACAGTGTAGTAAAACTATTTTTCGAACAACTATGAAATTAAAAAAGATGTAAGCCATCGAAGATTTGTTTCTGTCTCTTTCTAGCAAAACAAAATTTAAAACGAAGTTTATATGGCCGTAGTGGCATGTGACGTCACATGCCATGTCGGATCTCTCTGTCTAATCGGCGCGTAATTAATAGATTGAAATGCTTATATCAGCCGTATTTCTTAGCCGATTTAAATTTTAATTTCACTTTTTGTCTTCTCTTCTACGGTTTTTCATATTTTGTTAATAAATGCGACTAAAAAAATTATGCATATTCCCTATTCGTCGCGCGTACTGTAAATCGAAATAAGATGAGCCCTCCAAAGATGTAAACATTAAAAACAATAAATTAAGCCTTTTATACTTCCCAGGTTTTAGTAACCATCGATCACAATATAAAAATATCTCGACGCAAAGTAAAGGATCCCTAAAAGCATTTTTCTCCCTGTCTCCTTCGCCAGGTGACGTCGAGGATGGCGCCGAGCTAATTACTATGAAAATTATCCTCCCCTGCCCCTTTTTGCCTTCACACCTCCCTTCTACTTTAGTAGGAAGTACGTTCGGCAGCAAGCACGTCGAAACATAAATATTTTAATATGAAACAGCGCTACGCTACAAACGCTCGAAACTAGAGACCCGCATAAAGACAAAGTGTTTCCGTCGTCGTGCGCCCGAGAGTACAAGCAACAAGACGCTGAAAATGGCGGCCGGAATCATGGAGATTGCCGTTTAAATACGTAAATGAAAATATGAAAAAATGGGTTTATGACACACCTGCAAACCTGAAAGCGACATTCTAGTAGTTCTTGGTATGTTTCATAGTTTTGTCGAAATGGTTTAAAATATTCAAGAATCCTAGTAGTTTCATCTCAGAGATACGTTGAAGTTTTTAAAAGTTCAACCGCATGTAGATGCATAAACGATTTTTTTTATCTAGGTTAATTTTCAAAAGGAGGCGTTTGTTTATTTTGTAAATAAAGACCCACTAGTTAAGGTTATATGTGCCTCGTGTGTCAACCAGTCAGTAGATTTATTAATTAGATTTTGACGGATTCAGGAAACAGTAAAATTTTATCTATCTACGAGTATCTTCTTATTAGAAGGGCTTACCCACACTGCTTGCGAAGCTACTTGTCCATACATGATTTATCACAACGGAAGTAGAAGCCTGCTCATGGAATGTGCCCGGATGGGTGAAGCAGGAATCCATCGGCCTCTGAAATGCCCCATTAGGTGAGCACGTGCCCCATAGATCACTCGAACTGCCCCATTCGCCTCTTAAATGTCGAAGTGTGCTCTGTCTCTTGCATTGTCCCGTTTATCTATTTGGTTCTGTTTTTATTCAGTAGAGGAAAACATTAAGGATAAATATAAATAATGGTTAGCTGAGTTTTACTGCAAGCTAATCCTTAACAAATTTCTTATTAGCCTAATTGACAACACTGTTTTTTCGAATCAATAATATTTGCAGAATTCAATAAAAAAAAGTCTTTGATTTGAAGCTGATCACACTGGTCAGTACAAAAAGTGATGAATTGTGATCTCGTCGATAGGTATCAAACGATTAATTTATTGCATTAAGATGTGCAAATACAACATCAATTTTAGACACGAATTTCAAATCCTGTATTAATTTATTACAAAATAAATTGAATAATATCTCCAAATTCGTCTATTAATCATGAATTGTTAAATATTGCTAATTAGTGATTTGCGGAATCAAATATTAGTTTAATGCCGAATCAAGACTTTGTTAATTAGATAATCGTACTAATATCATAAACGCGAAAATTTGTAAGTATGGATGGATGTTTGTTACTCTTTCACGTAAAAACTACTTACTGAATGAATTTTTATACATCAGAATAACACAGGCTACAATTTATCCTACGCAGACGAAGTCCTACGCAGCTAGTCTGTTATAAATCGTGGTTATAAACTTATCGACTAAATTTATATTTTAGTGTTCGTCGATGGTTCTTGATTGAGTCTTTATTCTATCTTCATTTGTTTGAGTGTATTTTTATATTTGGCAGATTTTTTCATACATGAACTTGACAGCATGATTTTTATGTCTTTAACTGGCTATAAAATTTAAGGTTTCAAATTGTTTGATTTTGTACTGGAATCAGCCAATGTCACAAAGAAAAGTGAGATGGCTAATTTCGTTCTCATTTCTAGTTGCATCCGTTCAGACGCAAAGTACCAGAAACGCAAATTACCTGATACGCAGAGGACCAGATTTTCAATCGCGAATTATCAGGGTTCTATTACGCAAAGTACCAGAGTTCTCGTGCGAGATTTAAAAAATGTGAAAAAAAAAACTCGTTTTGTTCCAAGAGGAAGTTATTTGGCTGAAAACACAGATTATACATGAATTTCATAATTTTATGTCAACGGGAAGTACCCTGTAGGTTTTGTTTTTGCTTAAATGTATGCAGATGAGGATATAAAAAGTGTAACGCCACGCATGAGCCAGCATCAGCCAACGCAAGCCAAGCCGTAGTAAAGTCGCACTCGGCCAGCGTCGCCCAGCCATAAGCCAAGCCCAGCCAACGCGCGTCCCCTACAACACCTGCCTGTGCGAGAGGGGGGAAACGCCGTAGCCAAGCCTATATAAAGCCCGCCCCAATCATTTCTGTCAATTATTCGTATCGTGCACTTGATTAGCAAAAACTCTGTCCGTTTGAGTTTAAAATAAAACCACGTGCTAATTTTACGCCTACATTTTATTTTTGCCCGTTTCACTCAGAAGCGGGATAAAAGTAGAAAAATGAAGCGTCTACATCCCGAAGACATGGGGAAACTCATACGCCCACCTGGATGGAGCGAAACCTCGTCATCCGCAGATCGTGAGGGATCGAGCCGTGAAGAATCCATGTCACCGCCACCTGCGAAAAAGCTTCTAAAAAGCCTGCTTCAGCATGAGGTCGACAAGGCACTGCGAGAGCTTAGTGACGAGACTCCCTCACGAATAAGAACCAGAGAACATCGTGCCGCCTCATTGATTCCAGAATTTGATCCTGACAGTGAAGATTGCACGGTGAAAGCGTGGCTTAAAAAGATTGACCAGCTTGGTGAAATTCACGGATGGGACGAAAAGACAAAATCGTTTCACTTACAGGACAAATTGAGAGGACAAGCCAAAAAGTGGTACAACCGATTGGAAGAATATAACTATAGCTGGGACGAGTGGAAAAAAATTTTAGCAGCATGTTGGACGAAATGATGAACCGAAAAAAACTACCCTCCGAGACAATGACGAAATACTATCAGGATAAGGTAGCTATGTGCTTTCGTTGTAAATTATCCGACAGTGCTAGTGTCTCTTGTATTATCCGGGGACTGCCAGCATCCTTACAGCCAAATGCTAAGGCATTCCAATGTGATCGCCCGGATGAATTGTACGAAGGTTTTCTTAGCGCGCTAGATGACTATCGTGCTCCCGTCCCACACACCGATCAGCGATCGTACAATAATAACCGACAGCCGCTAAATAAGAAAAGTGTTCCAATCAATCCGGACGTCGACCCCTGCCCGCGATGTAAGAAAACTGGACACATTTTACGTAATTGTTCGCAACCTGATCTACGCAGTTGCTTTAAATGTGGCCTACAAGGTCATATTGCCACAAGATGTCACGTGAATTCAGCAAACAATAAGTCTACGGACAACAAAACTAAAGAAATCAAGCTGTTGCAGAACTATAATGACATTTACAAGAAAGTTGTGAAGGTAAACGGAATCTTCGTGAAATCTTACGTCGACACCGGCAGTCAAGTAAACGTCTTGACCACGCAGGTATCCGATTTGCTCGCACTCGAAGCTAAACCTAGCAGCGTTGTTCTCAAAGGATTTTCAGGGGGTCAAATTCCCAGTCGTGGAGAAGTTGTGTTCAAGCTTGAGGTCGATGGTATAACACTGGACTGCAGAGCGTGCCTTACAGATATCGACATGGAAGGGATAAACCTACTTATCGGCCAACCAGTAATTAACAGCAATGGAATGTCTTTAGTTGTGAGCAACGGAACCGCCACGCTACAGCAAGAGTCAAATTTCCTCAATGAAATGGATGTCGTACAAGAATGCCAACGATTCAAGGTGGTAACAACCACTAAGGAACGCCTTCCTCCTGGAGCTTCAATCATTAAGGTTCATGTGGTTGGAAATACTGAAGACAATGATGTTGTGACTACGCCTCGCCATTTCGAGCTGCAGGACATCTCCTACTCACTGCCCGCCACAGTGCTGCGAGGTCAAAATGGATACATCAAAGTTATCAACACGGGAGCTAAGGATGTCGTATGGGAGCCCGGCCAGGTGCTCTCCAGGGCTGACAGCTGCGTGGAAGTCCCGCCTAATACTCAGGTTAGCCATCAAGCCGATTTTGCCTTGCCTAGCCATACTATTCTAAGCACTAGCCTAACTTCAGACACAATTGGTGGTGTTCCTCTTGATAAAATTAAAACTGGGTCGCTAAGTAATACGGACTATCAGAATTTAATAGATTTATTGTTGCGTTACAAAGGCTGCTTTGCTTGCAATACACAAGACCTAGGTTGTACGGAACTTTTAGAAATGAAGATAAAACTTACTAACGAGCAACCTATTTTTCGTCAACCTTATAGGTTGTCTCACACAGAACAAGAAATTGTTAGGTCGAAAGTAGCGGAACTGTTAGATGCAGGCATCATTAAAGAATCTGAATCCGATTACGCTTTTCCTATCATCTTAGTAAAAAAGAAAAATGGCGAAAGCAGGTTATGTGTGGATTATCGGGCACTTAACGCTATCACCGTCAAAGACCGATATCCGTTACCGAATATCGATGATCAGGTTTCAAAATTGGCCGGTAAGAAATTTTTTACTAGTCTGGACCTAGCCCAAGGTTACCACCAAGTCAAAATTTGCCCCGAAGACACACATAAAACTGCCTTTGTCACGCCTCAAGGCCACTTCGAGTATACGCGCGTTCCATTCGGTTTAGCAAACGCACCGTCCGTTTTCATGCGTCTTATGCACAAAGTGGTTGAATCCGTCCAAAAATGCAATAATCGACCTACCGACCCGAGGACCCGACAATCAAGCGAAATCCTCGCATTTTTAGACGATTTGCTTCTACCCTCGGAAACAGTAGAGATCGGTATGAACATTTTAGAGAATGTTTTGCAAACATTAGAGTCGGAAAATTTGAAATTAAACATGAAAAAGTGTAGCTTTTTGCAAAGTAAAGTTACCTACTTAGGACATGAAATTTCGGCAGACGGGATTCAACCAGGCGAGTGCAAACTTAAAGCCGTTTCACAGTTTTCCGCCCCTCAAAATGTGCATGAGGTACGTCAATTTATTGGTTTGTGTAGTTATTTTAGAAAATTTATACACAACTTTGCCGTGATTGCTCGTCCCTTGACAGATTTGACTAAGAAAACTGCTTCCTGGGTTTGGGGTAGCCAACAACTTGAAAGTTTCGAAAAATTAAAGACTTGTTTGTGTACAAAGCCGGTTTTGGCATTGTATGATCCGAATCTCGAAACTGAAATTCATTCTGATGCTTGTAAATCCGGAATAGCGGGTATTTTGCTACAAAAACAAAATGACGACGACACTTTACGTCCTGTCATGTATTTCAGTCGAGTGACGAGCAAAGAGGAAAGTATGTACCATAGTTACGAACTCGAGACTCTCGCGGTAGTAGAATCGTTGCGTCGATTCCGTGTTTATGTTGTAGGAAAGCACATAAAGGTAGTCACTGACTGTACGGCTGTGCGTGCCACGCTGACTAAGCGTGATATTATTCCGCGCATAGCGCGATGGTGGTTAATGATTCAGGACTACGACATAGCTATCGAATATAGACCAGGGGAACGCATGAAACATGTCGATGCTTTAAGTAGGAACGCTGTCGACACGGTAAATGTAAATCGTCTTGATGTGAAGGATTGGTTCTTTACGGTTCAGTATCAAGATGAAAGATTAAAACGCATCATCGATCAACTCAAGGAGGGCACAAACGACGCGAACATTACCAATAATTTCGAGCTGACTGACGAAAGGTTGTACAGGAAGACTTTGAACGGTAACCGCCTTGTTGTACCTAATGCAGCTCGTTGGAAAATAGTCCAGATGCACCATGATGACATAGGTCATGTAGGATTAAAACGGTGTACCGATTTGATAAAAAATGACTTTTGGTTTCCCAAAATGACGCGTTTTATAAGAAAATATGTCGTTTCATGTCTCCATTGCGCATACGGAAAGGGTGAGCACGGCAGAAAAGAAGGAACACTGCACCCTATTCCCAAACCTTCCGAACCGATGCGGATGATCCACGTTGACCATTTAGGACCATTCTGTAGGACCAAGAAAGGGCACCAGTATATGTTGGTAATAACAGATGCATTTTCCAAGTTTGTGATAGCTGAGCCAACGCGAACTGTGAATTCAGTGGAAACCATTCGCGCTCTGAAACGAATATTTGGTTTGTTTGGGTATCCTGATCGTGTCGTGACAGATCATGGTAAGGCTTTTACCAGCAGGTATTTTAAAAAATTCGCCACGGACAAGCAATTCAAGCATATCCTCAATGCCATCGCATGTCCGCGAGCTAATGGACAAGTTGAGCGCACAAACCGCACCATACTCAATGCGTTGAGAGCAACTGAACCCAGTGAGGCCGCAAACAACTGGGCTAATTGCTTACCAGATGTTGTTTGGGGGATAAATAACACTCTGAATGATACCACCGGATACAAGCCTTATGATCTGATGTTTGCTCGAAGTGGTAGGTCAGTTTGCGACGTTACCGTCTCGAATCGCACATCTGAAACCGTTCGGGACAGGCGCGCAACGGCGAATAGTCGCATCACAAAGGCAAGCGAGAAAATGAAACGAACATTTGATAAAAGGCGCAAACCATGTCGGGTATACAAAAAGGGTGATTTGGTGTTATGGAAACAAGCGCCCACTAGCAGCGCTTCTAGAGTTAACACGAAACTAGATGACTTGTACTCCGGCCCTTACATTATAACCAGAGTTGTTGGCAATGACAGATACAGGATCAGAAGTATAAAGGGGTTGCGTGGATATAAAAGCTTTTCTGGTTTGGTCGCAGCAGATTCTCTGCGGCCTTATAGTAGCATTGCTCCTGTATCTGATAGTGCCAGCAGCTCTGATGAGCAGTTAGAGACCGAAGATCTCATTGATTTGTTAGAGAGCTAATTATGTTGTTTGTTCCCATTGCGGGAGCAATTGTTACAGGATGGCCGACTGTAACGCCACGCATGAGCCAGCATCAGCCAACGCAAGCCAAGCCGTAGTAAAGTCGCACTCGGCCAGCGTCGCCCAGCCATAAGCCAAGCCCAGCCAACGCGCGTCCCCTACAACACCTGCCTGTGCGAGAGGGGGGAAACGCCGTAGCCAAGCCTATATAAAGCCCGCCCCAATCATTTCTGTCAATTATTCGTATCGTGCACTTGATTAGCAAAAACTCTGTCCGTTTGAGTTTAAAATAAAACCACGTGCTAATTTTACGCCTACATTTTATTTTTGCCCGTTTCAAAAGCCATATTTTTTGATTGCGTCGTTGTAAAAATTGAAATTTTCAGATCTTGTGTAGTTTATGAACCTTAAATATTCGTTATCAATTTCAACGTGATACCTCTTCTCGTTCGTGAGAAAAAGGGTCTTGACAGACAGACTGACAGACAGACAGACGGACAACAAAGTGATCCTATAAGGGTTCCGTTTTTTTATAATATTAGTACGGAGGTACGGAACCCTAAAATGGCCTTTCCATACGAACTGTCCAATCATGTTTGTAATTTTGTATTGAGAGACCGACACTTTTTTCATTTCCTGAAAGTTTTATTCGGTGAGAGTTGTTCAGTCACGTTGACTGATTATGTCCTTTTAGTATTCAGAAGGATCCATATATGTAATAGTTACAAATACAAAATTTATTTTTAACATTCGTTATAGGTCACCTATAACAGAAAGTCTAAATAGTAGGTCAAGAAGACATTTAAGACGATCAATTTAATTTTCTATATCAAACAAACAATAAAAACTTAATTTATGCGTAAATTGATAACTTTGAAATCAACTTTCAAATATAAAACAAATAAGGAAAATAGCTATAGAATTATAGGAACTATGATCTCATTAATATGCAAGAAAAATTTCGCCAATTGTATAGGTAAGGACCTTATATACATCATTCAATATCTGAAAACACCTTATACTTACTCAAGAAGCTACTTTTCTGCTTATTAAGACTGTAATACAAAATGAATTAAACCAAATCATACGGACCATAACTAGGGAGCTTTTAAAATTCAAAATGGCACATTGCGATCATAAATGCGTCGTAAGTTTCATTTATTACGAGGAATAAATGCATCCCACGGTTCCGCGCGTCCTTATCGGAGAGAATAAAAAACGAAAAGTGCCATTTTTAATGTCTGCCCCTTCCTGAGGCCCTTCGTATTTGCTTAGTAGAGATGGGTATGGTCGAAATGGTTTTTAATTTGTTTACCCTAGGGAGCTTTTAAAATATTTTCATTTATCTCAAATAGATGCTCTTAATGCAGTTGTAAAAATCTAGTACCATCTTACCTACATACTGCGGTCACCAACAACCGCGATCCATGGCACTTCCCCTCTAACTTATATCACGCCGTTTTTTTGCTGGTATTCTGTAGGGAGCTCCCTGTTCTGCAGTGGACGTATCTTGGGATGATAATTATGATGAAATAAATTGTCTTAAGGCGGTTGCTGGGTGGCAGCACCTTACTTTTAGAAATAAATTTATTGCGTCGCAAATACAATACTTTTCAGTAGTATTGTTCGTTTGGCGGCAATATAGGGCAGTTATATATGTTATAACCCATGACATCATAGCTTAGCTTATCATTTATAGCTTTGTATTGGTAAAGTGTTAAAAGTGGCCGTTTTTGGCAGTTTTACAATACAAAGCTATTCACGATAAGCTAAGATGTGATGTGATGGATAATAAAATATAGAACTACCCCAAATTTCCGCCAATCAAACAATCCTTATTAAATGTTTTGTATTTATAACGCAATAAATTTATTTCTCAAAGTGGCAGCACTTCTGCTCAGCAACCACCTTAACAGGTAAATCAAAAGATGCAGGATCGCACATGCACGAACGAAATTTTGTAATTATTTTTACAGAATTCTCGTTCAGACTTAAGAGGGTATTCTAGTCCGAGAAATAGGTATTTGTACAAACTATTGCTGTCTTGCTGCGCTCCAACAATCCTCCCGTAGTGTGCGATAGGGACAACCTACAGTTTAAACCGATTTTACCTACAAAACGACGTTCTGCTTTCCCCTGTTTTCTACTCCAAAACTGAGGTGATTCAATTATTTTAGGAATTAAAATTTAAAGGAAGAGTACGCTCCCATTTTTTTATTTTCTCTTGAAACTTTCAAATTTTCTCTGGTAGTCGTCTTATTATTTCAACATTTTCGGTAGTCATATTTCTTTTAGTAATTATTTTTCGTAAAAAAATAATTGACAGGGGCATGCCTAACAGTAGATTTAAAAAGAAAATACCATCGCTCAACAGGTATTATCCAGGGAGGAAATAGGGAAATACATAAGTATCAATTTGTATGGAAGAAATGAAGCTACGATCCCCTCTTGACAATGATTGCCAAGCAACTATACGTACGAGTAACATACACTCAGCTGCTAAGAAAATAGGTTGGTAGGTTTTCTCCATTTTAATACAATGAAGGGGCTAAACTTAGCGTTGATATATTATCATTTTTTATTTTAAACTTGTGTAATTTTCGACAAAACTATTAATAGGGTTATGGAAGGTCTCACTAATCATGTGGTCTACTCTCAATATTTGATGTATCGATACTTCACCACTTCGAAAATGCTGAATTCATAACATCGTTCACTGACAATAGAGTGGAATATTGGTTGGATGAATTGTCAATTTGGCAGTGATTAGCATCCAACAAATATCCTACTCTATTGTCAAGAGACGAAGTTTGGTATTTGCATGTTTTGAATCGATATACCCCTTAAAAAAATCCCATTTCAATTTGTCTCGACTCGTTGGCGATGATCGCGTGATAGTAATAAAAGCAAAAAAAACCCTGAACTAGCCCCAAATGTCCGTTGATCATTCACACTGAATAAAATTCTTTATTATGTAATCACTTTGATTCTTGTTATGTGCTTTTCCATGGATACGATACGATCTTAAACCCCAGTTAAACAAGAGTTGGAGGGAGAAAAATATTTTTTATTTTATTTCTTATTTTATTTTATTTATTTAACTAAGATCTACAGCATTAATACATACAATATAAACCAATACAGTAATCTATACATTAGCCAATTACAGATCTTCACTACGTAATTAAAACATTTAAATTGAGGTTAAGTTATTTGAAGGTCGGTAGCAAGAATAAAAAAATGAAAACATTAAAAAGTATTGAACTTAAAAATAACAATTGTCGCTCACAAATCATGATAGCAATCAGATTTGGGGTGTGAGTGTATTTGTGTTGTGTGTGTGTTTGTGTTGAGTGGAGTTGATGTCATTATACCATGCTTATTATCCAATACATATTATAGTAGGTATAATTATATATCTATGACTGTATCTTAAAGTGGGTCTACATGCCTTCAAGTAAATACATATATATACATAGTTAAATGAGTGCGAGTGAGATGAATGATTATAATGTAATATGTTTGCTGCTCAGTCAAAGAATTCGGACTCTTTGCTCCGCTCGGAATAGGAGAAATACTAATTTATTTTACTATAGGATAATCTGCCGTTGTGTCCCAAGTTAAAATGTCAAATCATCAGCCGTGATTTGACATCCCCATACAAAATTTACAGAACGACGCCTAAGCTGTATTTACAATGACTGAATGAATGTCAGAATACCTTGTGACACATATTTCATTAATCTTCCTTCTATAACCCTTATATTTCTATGTGCTGAGTATATTTCTGTATGCATTTTATCGATATTATTAGTGTCCAACACTAACTATGTCAAACATGTATAAAGAATTTATGTACAAGAGATATGGTTTAATAAAAGCAGCTGTATTGGCTGTACGTAATATTACAGACTCCAGTTTATCACTGTGGTTTTTCAGACACTTTATTTTTCTTCAGTTGACGAGACTTGTATATTTTGTGTACATGACTTTAGCCTAAAAGGTTTGTATTAAAAAGTCCTCGTACAACTAGCGGAAAGCAATGACGTTCATCTAATCATGTCTTCGTCAAATTCTATATTCTATAGTTAGTCAAATTCTATATTCTATACTTAGTCAAATTCAAGAACATCTATTTTCGTTATACTATAATATTCACAAATACAAATTTTAGTAAGAAACCTGAAAACAGTTTTTACTATATCTATCACGAACGGGTAGAGGTATCAGGTTGAAATTTAGTTAAAAAATAAATCGGCTTAAGGCTTCGTCAATCAAATAGAGGTTCCCCTCTAGAGGTTCCTGGTGCAAAGGTGCCCATCACGCTAGCAGCGTTACCGCGCTGAACAGCGATGGACATCCTTTGCAACAGGAATGCTCCTGAGCGAGGATCACCACCCCTCTCTCTTATCCGGCGCCCTATGTCCAGAATGAAATCTTTTCCTTCCGAGCCCCAGCATCCGGATGTTTCTAACGCCACGGGCACGAAACGATATGAGTGCTCGAGAAGTGAATATTTTCCGTGCTTTAGTCTTGCTACTAATATCTATCTATATTATATTGCTTCCAAAAACCCGGCCAAGTGCAAGTCGGATTCGCCCACCGAAGGTAAAATACCGTCTTAGTTATGGACGCGCAGTCACGCAGAAGTATATTGAATTTGCGCGAGTCCGACACGCACTTGACCAGTTTTTATTATTTGGTGTTATTTTATAGCTTATGCACTATACCAATTTTCCCGTTTGTAAGTGTTCGCGTTTATACGATAGAGCTAAAACAAAAAAATTAAGCAAACATCGCCCAAAAAGCACGTTTTTAGTATGGAAGCCTCCCTTACTTTTTTTATTATTTGTTGCTGTAGCGACAGCAGAAATACATAATGTGTGAAAATTTCAACTCTCTACCTATTGCGGTTCATGAGATATAACCCTGACAGACAGACAGACACACATCGAAGGCATATTAATAGGGTCCCGTTTTTCACTTTTTGCGTACGGGACCGTAAAAAGTTCGTTTCTTAAAAGAAAAAAAGTCCTCTATAAACGAGACTTTTAAACAATAGTCTATTAATTCGACAACCTCACTGCTAACCTCGAAAGTTATTGTACAGCTCTCATTGTACCGAACGAAGCACTTTGAATAGAGGTTTTCTGAACGGGTTACAAGGGAAAGCACTCTTACTAAAGTTGTAGTAAAAACAGGTTTGTACTTTTGTGCGGAGTTCGGGAAAATAGTTGCGAATTCATAAAGGGTTATACTTTTATGATAAAAGGCAGTTAAAACTTCAATAAGGGGCTGATAAGAGCTACATACGCTTCACTTGAGCAGGTTTTTAACGAAAAGTGATAAATATATGGCCGTGAAAAAAATTTATGTGATAATTAAGCATCTTTCCAAGAATATGGCCGACACACGATTAAATATATTTTGTTCGCCATAAAAAAAATCCAAAGTTACCTCTGCTTTTTTTTTAAACCGTTTCTCTTAAGTACCCATTAATCTATGATGCCAAATTTTTACACATTATTCAATACATTATGCATAATAATATAGCTATTTGATAATTAATATTGTGGGTACAGAATTTAAGAAAAATGCAAAAATGAGCGAGAAACGTAAAACAGCGCGAATCCGCTCCGTTCTAGCACGCGCATTCTGCCCATTGTTAGATAGGGAAGTAATTCAGCTCTTATCAGCCCCTTAAAATTAAAGTGAATCAACCAAATAAATAAAATCACGGGGTTTGACAAAGTCCCAAATGTTTTCATATTCCTGAGACTACATATCAAAGCAAGTCCCAAAAAAGACAACAGGTGCTATATGCAGAAGTAACCACTGACAATAAAATCTGCTTACATGCTCAACAATAAAATTGAAATAATAATTAAAAAAATAAAATATCATTGTATTTTATTGTTTATGTAATCCTATAACTTAGAATGAACTTTATAGATGTGTCTTATTGTTGAAAATGTCTACCGTTTTATTAAATTTAGTTTAGTTCGTATGTGTATGAAAGTTTGTCTTTCGATTTTTATCAGGCGCTTCACTTAGCTATAAGCATTTTTTGTATCCCCCCTCCCCTCCGATCTTCTTGCTCCTGGCTCTCAAGCCGAATTACACGTTTTTTACTACTCTGATTTAATCTTTAATTTATAAAATTCCTGAGTATTCAAGTCTTCGCAACATGGCCTTACGAGCCTGATACAGATGAAGAATCAGCGAAAATAATAAGAAGAAACAAATACAAAGGATTTAATAGCTGTGAGTGTGGCGGGTGTGAAGGTCAACAAAAGGTCGACATCAAGATCAGGTCAAAAGTGATAAAAATCTAAGGACTTTTAAGTGCTAATTATCATATCTTCCTTTAATTATCACCCGGCACTCACGTTCAGGTAGTATTTAAGTGTAATACCTTCAATTACTAAGGTTAGTACCAGTGTTACCTATCTCTTTGTTACCAAACCTATTTAGTGATTTTCAGACTTGAGTTTTAATAATTTAGTTATTGTATTACTTCCTAAAGTATCATTAGCTGGTCAAGCTTCCTACTAAATATTTATTTTACTCAAATCTGCTTAATTTTTGTTCACTTACCTAGATTTAGGTCTTACATAGGTATTGGTGCCTAGGTAGCACATTGATGGTTAGGTATCTAACTTTACTTAATAAAAAGGAGTATTTATTCATTGTGTATGTGGTCACATTATAGTTTTGTTAAAATTCAGTTAATTTGATAAATTAAATGCAATTTTTGTCAAAAATATACAATCTAGGATTTTAGTCTAATTTGTCTGTAACATTAACTTCAATTCTTTATTGTATTAAATTCCAGGTTGCTTGACACCTTCCAAAATGACTGAAAATGAGGAGAAAGAGCTTATTCGCAAGAGAGGAAACCTTAAGGGGCAGCTTACCATTTTCATTAAATATTTAGATGATTTAAATATTTCGTCACTGTCTGTAATTGAGGTAAGGGAATTGCAATTGAGATTGGTTAAAATTCAGGCAATATTTCAACAATTTGATGATATTCAAATGCAATTAGAGTGCATTGTAGCCGATCCTGATAGTCAGCTTCTAGAACGAACTGATATAGAAAACCGTTTTTATCGTGCAATTTCTAGATCTCAGGATATAATAGATAATTACACGAAATCTGATCGTGAAGGTTCGGACTCAGGTGCTAGTGACAGAAATGATAGATTTTTTAGGCGAAAAAGCGTTCGAATGCCTCCAATTGAGTTGCCAAAGTTTAGCGGTGCCTATGAAAATTGGCTCGAATTTAGGGACACTTTCACCAGCCTTGTTCACGGCAACAATAGTTATGATGAGATAAGTAAGTTCCATTATTTACGTTCCTCACTGGAAGGGTCTGCTGCTGAGGTCATAAAAAAAGTCGAATTCTGCGCGACTAACTATTCCACGGCATGGAATATTTTGTGTGAAAGATACAATAATAATCGGTTGCTCACTCAAAATCACGTAGCTTCGTTATTTAATAATTCCCAAATCACTAAGGAAAGTTCGTCGGCACTTAAGGGAATGATTGACCAATATAATAAAAATCTCCGTGCCCTAGCGGCTTTGGGTGAACCCACACAACATTGGGACACACTACTGATTTATTTCGCCACTCAAAAAATTAACCAATCCACTTTTAGCAAATGGGAGGAGTTTAAAAGCACTTTAGACAAACAAAAACCGATTACATTTGACACGTTCATCACATTTTTGAGACAACGCGCTGATTTCCTTGAGACTTTAGAGTTATCATTACAAAATCAATCACCTTCGGGCAGCAGTCATGATAAAAAATCATCGACAAAATCTAAAAATAGAACTTTTACTTCGAACTCTAAAAATAGCTCGAAGTCTGATATAAAATCATGCCCTAATTGTCATTGCAATCATACACTGAATAACTGTCCACAGTTTCTTGCATTAACTAATGAAGCGCGACTTCAATTAATGCCTAATTTCAAGGTTTGTTTTAATTGCTTTAGCGCGGGTCACTACGCGAACCGCTGCAGTAAAACTGGTTGCAACTTATGCAAACGCCGTCATCATACACTTATTCATGTTCCTATAACTAGCTATAATACGAGCAATGCGTCCACGCACACCGCTACTGATAACATATCGCCGCCGCCGCCGCCGCCGCCTCTGCCGAATCAGCCGCACGAGACATCGCATTCCACCGGCAACGGTCAAGCGGACCCACGTAAACAGGTTAACAACAATGTTGTTCTCTCGGCGAATGTTTTCACTCCATACCAGGGTGAGGTTTTGTTATCTACGGCTTTAGTTAAGTTGTTCGATGCGAATAACCGCGAACATATCGCACGCGCGTTACTCGATTCTGGCAGTACTTCGTGTCTGATGACCGAAAAAATGTATCAGCTGTTAAACCTGCCGACTACTTCTATAGATAAATCTATACTGGGTATAAATAATACCGAGTCGCACGTAAACAAGCTGTGTTGTGTGCCTATGTCGTCACTCAATGAAAAGTATAAAACAAAAATGCAGTGTTTTATTTTACCTTCTATCACCGGCGACTTACCTTGCAACAAAATAAAAATATCGGGTCTTAATTTACCGACTGATTTATGTTTAGCCGATCCCAATTTTTATTTACCTGCGCCCATTGATTTAATTATTGGTGCAGATATTTTTTGGGATATCATGGGGGCACAGCATGTCAGCCTCGGCCAGGGAAACCCGATATTACACGAAACTAGACTTGGATGGATAGTTTCTGGCCCAACTCGTGGCCCTTATAGTTTCCCTATTAAATGTAATTTTGCGAAAATCGATGACCTTCAAAACCAACTTACGCGTTTTTGGCAGCTTGATGAAGTTAGCCCTCAGTTATCTGATTACTCGCCTGAAGAAAAATTGTGTGAAGATCACTTTATGAAAAACACAACCCGTCTTGATGACGGAAGTTTTTGTGTGAGGATTCCTCTTAAGGAAAACCCAGCTGTTTTAGGGGATTCTAGTCAAAGAGCGAGACATTGCTTTCTTTCCATGGAGCGTAGACTAAAAGGCAATGTCGGTAATATGTACAGAGACTTCATGTCTGAATATGAGAATTTGGGTCATATGACAGAACAGACTGCGTCAGATTCGAAAGAAGGTGCTCAATTTATAGCACATCATTTTGTGCTGCGCGAGAGCACTACAACGAAACTAAGAGTAGTTTTTAATGCTAGCAGTCCCACCTCCTCTGGAGTCTCTTTAAACAATATTCAGATGGTAGGACCTACTGTGCAGGACGACCTGCTATCAATTCTTATGCGTTTCCGGTTTCATAGGTATGTTTTATCTGCAGACGTAGAAAAAATGTACCGAACTGTCATGGTTCATCCAGATGATCGATACCTACAGCAAATTTACTGGCGTAACTCTCCACTAGAAACGATCAAGATCTTCCAGTTAAATACTGTGACTTACGGCACAGCGAGCGCGCCATTCCTCGCCACGCGTTGTCTGAAGCAAATAGGTCTTGACTGCAGAGATAAAACGATTTCTGATATCATAATTCACGACTTTTACGTCGATGATTTGCTGACAGGATGCGATGATTTTCAGGAAGCGAAAGGTATTTGTCAGAATCTTGCCTCTGAACTTGCTTCTGCTCGTATGAATCTACGTAAATGGAAGTCAAATGAACCCAAACTGGTCCCAGAACCCTCACAGTCATCCGTTGATTTAAACATTGGCGGTAATGAACCTAGCAAAGTGTTAGGCTTAGGCTGGCAGACTAACTCTGATGAGTTATGTTTTCCTATCGGAACTGACATTTCTAACAAAAATACGAAACGTGACATGCTTTCTGTAATAGCACAAATCTTTGACCCTTTGGGCTTATTATCTCCGTGTGTTGTTCGCATGAAAATGCTTTTACAAAGATTGTGGTTGCTGAAACTGTCATGGGACGATCAATTGCCGTTAGAAGTTAGTCAAGATTGGACTAAGGTTATTTGCGAACTGCCAGCACTGATGAACCTTCGCATTCCTAGGTTGGTAGTATGCAACTTATACAACTCTTTGGAGTTTCACATTTTCTCTGACGCGTCGGAACGTGCATATGGTGCATGCTTGTATGTACGCTGTACTAATGAGAACGGCGATGTGTCTGTCCGTCTGTTGATGGCCAAAAGTCGAGTAGCTCCGTTGAAACCCACCACTATCCCGAGGCTAGAGTTATGTGGTGCCCTCGTAGGTACTCGTCTTCACGAAAAGGTTAAAAACACACTTCGCATTCCGATCAAAAGCACAACCTTTTGGTCGGACTCAATGATTGTTCTTGGGTGGTTAAAGATGCTGCCTAACAAACTGCAACCATTTGTACGAAACCGAGTTGCAGAGATATTGGAAAATACCGGTGACTGCGAGTGGCGGCATGTTCCTACGGAGCATAACCCCGCTGATTTCGTGTCGCGTGGTGTTGGTTGCGACTCGATCCAGTCACTTGACCTATACTGGACCGGACCACGTTTCTTGCGTCATAGTCCGTCCACTTGGCCATCTGTGCCTGAGAGAGGAACTCTTACGTCACTTCCAGAGGTTCGACGTGAAGTATCGTTGCACACCACGGACGCAAACCAGTCTGCTTCTGAACCATTTATTCCTTTCGATAATTTTTCAAATTTGTCGAGGCTGAATCGCGCTATTGCCTATATGCTGCGCTTTGTCAATGCTTGTAAAAAGCAGCCTGCGACTACAGGTTATATTAATGAAACTGAGCTACGTGATGCTTTGAACTTGATTATAAAAACGTCGCAACGTGAATCATTCCCTGAATATCAAATGTTAATTGAAAAGCGTGAATTGCCTAAAAAGAGCCCTTTATTAAAGTTTAACGTTTTTCTCGATGAACATGGTCTGATGCGCGTTGGAGGACGTCTCGAAAATTCAAATTTTCCATATGAAAAGAAACACCCAATTTTAATACAGTCCACACATCGATTTACTCGCTTATTGTTTCAACACCAACACATTAAACTAATGCATGCCGGACCTCAACTCTTACTCTCGACCATTCGAGAAACCTACTGGCCGATTGGTGGTCGTAATCTGGCTAAAGCCTGTTACCACCGATGTGTTAAATGTAGTCGCGCAAAAGGTAAAATCGTCTCACCCTTGATGGGTAACTTACCTCAGCAGCGGATTACTCCAGGAGGTTACCCTTTTCAGGCAGTAGGAGTCGACTATGCAGGACCTATGTCTGCTGCTAGTCGTCAAGGTCGTGGATGTAGGATGGTGAAAGTGTACATCGCGATGTTTATTTGCTTCACAACTAAGGCAATTCATCTGGAGCTGGTTGGTGATCTGACTAGTAACAGCTTTTTACTTGCACTACGTAGGTTTATATCTCGTAGAGGGAAGCCTACTGATATTTACTCCGACAATGGCACGTCATTTGTTGGAGCTTACAATGAGTTGTCTCAATTTTTGCATTCCAATTGCAATTCTTTATCCGAAGTTTCAGCTAGTGATGGGATAAACTTCCATTTTGTGCCTGCTTTTTCTCCTCACTATGGGGGCTTATGGGAGGCAGGTATAAAGAGTACCAAATTTCATTTAAAACGGGTGCTAGGTAATTGTAATTTGACCTTTGAGGAGTTTTACACCACGTTAGTTCAAATTGAGGCTGTACTAAACTCGCGGCCACTCACGCCACTCTCGTCTGACCCTGAAGATTTCACGCCTCTCACACCCGGCCACTTTCTGATTGGTCGACCGCTCACAGCCCTGCCAGATCATGACCTCCAGGACCGGTCTTCGAACCACTTGACCCGATTCCAGCGGATCGAGCAGCTTCGTCAGCATTTTTGGACAAGATGGAGCCTCGAGTATGTGTCTGAGCTGCAGCACAGAACAAAATGGAGGACCAGTAACAATCCCCTGAATATTGGCACTCTTGTTCTTCTGAAGGAAGATAACCTCCCTCGACTGAAATGGAAGATGGGACGCATCGTGGCTGTTCATCCCGTTTCGGATGGAGTCAACAGAGTTGCTGATGTAAAGACTTCAACTGGCACCGTCCGAAGATCTTTCAGCAAGATTTGTCCACTGCCCATTTGTACAGAATAGTTTGGTTGAAAGCTGCATCTTTCAACGTCGGGGGGCATGTTGAAAATGTCTACCGTTTTATTAAATTTAGTTTAGTTCGTATGTGTATGAAAGTTTGTCTTTCGATTTTTATCAGGCGCTTCACTTAGCTATAAGCATTTTTTGTATCCCCCCTCCCCTCCGATCTTCTTGCTCCTGGCTCTCAAGCCGAATTACACGTTTTTTACTACTCTGATTTAATCTTTAATTTATAAAATTCCTGAGTATTCAAGTCTTCGCAACACTTATCTTTACTTTCTTAATAGATAAAGAAGAAGAACATTTTTAATTAAAGTAGATTATTATAAACAATAAAATGTAAAAAAAACAATGTTTATCTTTAAGTTGTGTGTCTTGTGTATGACATTTTATGTTCGACATAGGTTTTTTATTGTCGTTTTTTTTCCTACAGCGCCACTTTGTTTGTGAAGCGACGTAAATGTAATTGACGCCATTAAGAGATTTTTAATATCCTACAATGAATAAATAACATTTCTTTTTATTTTTATTTTATAAATACTTTCTTAAAGACAAGTAAAAAAAAGCAATAACAGACTTATTTTTTCATATTTTTTATGTGGAACCTACCAACAGGTACTTAACTGCCACTTACATTATACATCGTTACATTTCGTCTGTTATTGCTCTTTTTTTACTTGTCTTTAAATAGGTTACAAAAATATGTATTTCGCTCAAAAAGCATGAACGAAAGATGTTCTATGAAAATTAGTATAAAAAGTCGCAAATGGAGTAATTAACGCTAAAGTTTCGAGGTGCTGATAGCCAGCTTGGGACCTGTCTTGCATTTTGAATGCAGCACTGGCATCCAACTGGAAATTTAAAATTAATCGTTTGAAAGCGAGCCACGGATAAGTTAGTAATTAAACCTTTTTTCGCAAACTCGGATTTGTTTTATAAATACATATCTATAACTGTAACAAAAGATCTATTTACTTCCGCATTTTTTGCAGGAATTTAGCAAAAGCAGTAACAGGAGTTATATGCAGAAACAGATTATTTATTTTGCGGTCCTAAAATGGACTTTATTGCTTATATCGGAAAGGTATATCTCTCGCACTCTATCACTCGCAGGACTTGCACTTGTCCGGTTTTTAACTTTTAGTCATAAGAGGGTAAACGAGCAGGTGGACCATCTGATAGTAAATGGTCATCACATCAGTTGTCTTAGTGGCATACATTTGGACTAATAGTGCCCTTACCATTCGAACCGAAACACAGGGATGCAAACTTTGCCGCTTTACGGCAAAGGGCTGGTACTTCCCCAACGGACTTAGCCCAAAAACCCTACCACGGTACTGCTGCTTTACGACAGAAGCAGGTAAAGGGGTGATAGTTCCCAGGCGGACTTAGCCCAGAAACCCTACCACCGTACTACTGCTTTACGATAGAAGCAGGTAAAGGGGTGGTAGTTCCCAGGCGGACTTAGCCCAAAAACCCTACCACCGTACTGCTGCTTTACGACAGAAGCAGGTAAAGGGGTGATAGTTCCCAGGCGGACTTAGCCCAAAAACCCTACCACCGTACTGCTGCTTTACGACAGAAGCAGGTAAAGGGGTGATAGTTCCCAGGCGGACTTAGCCCAAAAACCCTACCACCGTACTGCTGCTTTACGACAGAAGCAGGTAAAGGGGTGATAGTTCCCAGGCGGACTTAGCCCAAAAACCCTACCACGGTACTGCTGCTTTACGACAGAAGCAGGTAAAGGCGTGATAGTTCCCAGGCGGACTTAGCCCAAAAACCCTACCACCGTACTGCTGCTTTACGACAGAAGCAGGTAAAGGCGTGATAGTTCCCAGGCGGACTTAGCCCGAAAACCCTACCACCTTCAAATTCACAACAATCTTACAGTTTCTTAAGCAACTTCTCTCTTCAGAATAGTTGTTCTTGTTTTTGGTCTCAGTAACATACAAAAAATTGGCCTTGGAAAGAAATAACCTTGGTTTAACTTTTCAGATCTCAATTGACTAAACGGTATTTTTTTTCATACATCTTTATTTGATCATAATAATATAACTAACAGATTATTATAGGAAAAAACACGACGACATCTACAAAAAAAAAATCAGGTACTTACAGGATAGGAATTGCCTCTTAAAGTTAACGGTGACTTTAATCCGTGTCTTACTTTCATCTCCTATTCTATAGTAAAATTTTAGTATAATTTATTTATTTGTCGTTAGTTATTCTATATCTTTTCAGAAACAAAGTTTGGTTAAGACATAGGAAACGAATACCTAAATATATTGTTGCATTTACTCAGATCAGAATGAACTCGTACAATGAACAGCAAAAAGACAAAGACAGAGAGCCAGACTCCGGTCGTTGTGAATATTTCAGTAAGCACTTTATCCAGTCGCATTTAAGCACTGCATTCAGTTGCATTGTCGGAGCTTAAGAAAAGCTGTTTTTGAGACGACAACATACCTCCGAAAAGTCTTCAGTTTCGTTAGGAGAAAAGGCTTTTTTCGACAAAAAACATAATTTAAGTATGTGTGTGTCGAAAAACTTAGAATCTAATAAGGTAAAGTGCGTGGCAGTCGTAGGGAAGTGCGGGGCTGGAAGTGCCGCTGGCAAGTTATACCGATGCAAATATCTCAAAAATAAATGCATTTTTCGCGATGCATTTATTTTTGCCACGCCCGAACGGCTGCCATTTTAGATGCACCAACGACGCGGACCTGGCGGGTGTGTGGGTAGCGGTCGTCAAGCGCCACGTTAGTAACTTTTTAGTGTCTATACTTTTTGGGCTTTAGTGGGCATTTATGGTGCTACGTACCATGGGAGTATAATTGAAGTGATCGTAATTGATCCATTCATGTTAATCAATGCAGTTTTAATGCTCTGTATCAGTGATTTTTTGAAAATGTGAAAGCTTTTAATGTCTTCGAAACGGGATAAAAAGTGTTTTTCATTCAGGGCTGGTTGTGCCGCAAATTCCGTACTTACCTTTTACTTTTTATAATTATTTTATTTAACAAAATGAGAACCTATAATCGTAATACAAATTAGCCACCACCCACATGTCGGTATTTAGACCATGTACAAAATTAATATTAACTTTATAATAAATATAATATGTACTTACGTAGGTAAAATTTTAAAATTATAATAATACTGTAACATTACTCTCAACGTTTAGGCCGACAGTCACTTTTCACCTATATACGATTCATAATTATTATGTTATCTTTAATCTACCATTAACATAACATAAGGCGTCTTATGATCTATGTCAACATTTATAATTCACAGCTATCTATTGACTTTCTTTGTTTCATAAAGGAAACGAAATATCCCATCATTGCTACACCGTGTACTGTTATTTATTATTTAAATCTGCGTAAGGGACAAGTGGACGAATTCTCTATTTATAGCAGGCTGTCCCATTGGAATGAAATGTGCTATAAATTGAACACGAGGATTGCGAAAGGGTTTATTGGTGACCTTAAAGGTTTATTGATGACGTAGGTTTATTTCCTGCCGGTCTATAAAAACACTTTGGTAAACTTACGCCTCTACAGGATTTGCACTATTAATGAATTTACTTTGTTGGGTATTTCTATGAGTATGAAAAAGCTGTGAAAATTGCCAAACTAAGTGGCTACAAGAAAAGCACATCAATCAAAGAAATTTTTTCTGACAAGTCCGTTGGTGTGGTTGGTAGTGAGCCTGCCTTACACGCCGTGGGCCGCGGGTTCGATCCCCACCCAGGTCAAACATTTGTGTGATGAACACATGTGTTTGTTCTGTGTCTGGGTGTTATTTATCTATTTATGTATGTATATCAATCTCTGATACCCGTAATACAGGCTTTGCCTAGTTTGGGATCAGATGACCTTGTATGAAATGTCCCCCAATATTTATTTATTTATTTAAAGAACTGGTGGCCGAAAGAGCAGAAAGGTTTTACAATGGCTTCAACGAATCGTAAAACGTAGCGTACGCACGCAGACTATGCTCAAGGTAGACCAGCTGTCTAGTAAAAGTTAAGAAAACCTGCCAGGTACGGACATGGCAGGACCGGTCGTTGCGGAGATTTTTAAGGGAGACCTTATTCCAGCAGCAAAGGTCTTTTATGATACAGATGATAAACATTCCTAATCACCGTCATCAGGTCTTTCGGAAGAAGGAAGGCATATTATCATGGTTATGTCCAAAATACCAGCAAGCTCTTAAGGTACATTTCCATCGCTACAACAATGTTTACGTAATACTAAACTAAACTCACGCTTTCTTCAGTTTGCCGTTTAACTTTTTACACTTTATACAAACAACTGGACCGGTACAAACGGGGTTTTCGATAATATACTATTTGGCTTAACATCGTGTAACATATAAGCTTTGTTACAACCCAATTGATTTAATTAAATAAAAGATAGTAAGTAGTTTCAAGCGGCAAAGCCGTTTTAATCGGTCCAGTAAATTGTAAGTTAAAAATTTACAAGCAGATAAAATTTTCAAAAATTATCAGGTATGGGTTCTAATCACCTTTTCTGTGAACCTCTTTGTTTATATTTACGCGAAAAGTTTTGAGTTACAAATCCACCAGCTTTACAAGCTGGGAATGAATTGGCTTCTGGAGAAGCGAAATCATTTCATCGTTAACCTCAGTGAGGCTAGATTGAAGTCAAAAGTAATTAAAAATAAGAAATTATTTCGACATTATAAACAGAGAAAGTTAAAACATTTGCTGACTTAGGTTATGTTGTCTGAGATGAATTAGAATTGCTTATAGTATTTAGCCCTGAACTTTCTCTAAACAGCATAATTTTGAAGTTAAATTGGGCTGTTTTAGACAAAAAACTATGTCTTTATTTCCACTAATACAAAAACATGAACTTAGTAAGTGTTAACATAAAAACTAATTATTTTCACTAACTGAAATAATTTGCGGAGTGTAGTTAGTAATAAGAGTTTCGTTTGAATAACCTACTATAATACAGCCTTCCGAATACTGAAGGGGCATGATCAGTCAACGACATTGAACAACTTTCGGTGAATAAAACTTTCAGTGAACAAAACTTTCAGGAAACGTAAAAAAATAATCGGCTTCTCCATACAAACTGCCCGATCAAATTTACAATTTTGTATGGACACGCGGATTTTTTTTTTCGCGGAACTTTTCTCTTTTATAGAAAAGTTCTTGAAACGGGAGCTAACCTTAATTGGTTACTATTAGTTGTAAGAAAAATTTAAATATTTAATGATTTTAGACTTTTCCCTTTATTTGTACTGTGAGACCTAGCTTCTTGCCAAATTTCATAATTTTAGGTCAACGGGAAGTACCCTGTAGGTTTTGCTTTTTTGCATAAATGTATGGAGATGAGGACATAATAAAAAGCCATATCTTTTGATTGCGTCGTTGTAAAAAAATGAAATTTTCAGATCTTGTGTGGTTTGTTTATATTCGTTATCAATTTCAACCTAATACCTCTTCTCGTTCGTGAGAAAAAGGGTCTTGACAGACAGACAGACAGACGGACAACAAAGTTTAAATCATTCAAATTTATTATTTTTAACCTAAATTAAGATTCATATTTTTCTCTAACATGTTTTGAACGCCAATTTCAGCGAAAAATACCCTTTAAAGTATCAAAATACTTTCAAAATACCCTATCAAGTAGTCATTCTTACGAAAAAAACAATCAAATTCTGGAGGCCCACCCTAAGAAATAAAATAGAATCGCGCATGTGCCTGAAATTTTACCAGCTCTCTTAAAACTTCTACCGAAACACAATAGTGCAAACACTGCTGTTTTACGATAGTAACAGGCAAAAGCTGCTACTTTTCCAGACGGACTTTGTACAGAAGCCCTACCACCATCATGATTTGCAATAGGAATCACCAAAATAGGCAAATTATTTAAATGTAGCCTAAATTAACATTAGGGCTTTTTCCCTCTTAACTTTTAAACGCCAATTTCAGCAAAAAATTACCCATTAAGCACCAATTTTTTTTATTTTTTGGGTAGTCTAGAGACCTGAAAAGTTTTTGAAATCAACCATGGAACATCCATTTTGTATTTTTAAATTGAAGGTCAAAATTTTAATCGGCCCATTAAATTGTTCGAAAATTTTATTTACCAGACTTTTTGAGTAACAAGTAGGAATGTTAGGAAGTGTTTTATTTTATGTATGAAAGTAATGTTCAAGGCAATCATGACACAAAAAGAAAATTGGAAAAATGATCTTTAAAAAAAAAGATATGAATTTTTAAATTTCCTTCGGCAGAAAATTTAAAAAAAATTTAAAATAATTTATAACTCGGAAACTACAAATAATCGCGTGACATACACGGGGGTGATTCGGGTAGCCCAAGGGTTGGTCCACCTCTGGGCCACCGCTTGACAGTGTTTCCTAGGACACCCTTATACACTCACCGGCAGAAATAACCGGCCGGTCTGTTTTCTTTCATATATTTTCATTCAAATATGGGGGCAAACAAAGCTTCAATATCTTACCTAAATTGAATAAAAATACAAATCTGATTGATGAAGTCTTTAGATAAGATCCTTATTAAAAATATTGTCAAAGATTAGGTATATATTAAATGTTCCAGAAAACCTGTGCGACACTCTAAACATTTTGATTCGCTAAATGTAAGAGATATCTGACAAAATGACGTATATTTTTTTCTGAACGATGCACGGAATTTCCTGGATACCGTGCACAGGTCTCATCTTCAAGAATCGGTAGTCAGACACCTTATTTGATGATCTCACTTTTTATTCACGGATATTTATTTCGTTTAGGAAATATATTGACGCTTCATTTGATCTCTTACTTGTATGAAAATGTACGACGGAAAATAGACCGGCCGGTTATTTTTGCTTGTGAGTATAGGTACGCCTGCGAAAGACGAAGACATATTTTCGAGGCTTTATACAACAGCTTTTTTCAGTACGGTTTTAAGATAATTCGCAATATTTTAATTTAAACTCTCCGTACCTACTAAATGTTTCAACCACAGAGATTTCAACTGAAATCTTAGGGAACAAAAAAATGGTTTTACTTATGCTAAAGTCGTAGATCAAAAGTTGTCATGTTTATTAAAACTCAAACTGAAAGCTAAAAGTTTCTTAAATATTTATCTGATATTTTCTGTTTTATAAAAAATAAAAAAGGTTGATATAACTTTAGGTTCCTGCTTCTGGCAGTTTCCAATCCAATGGCTATCGTCGATTACAAAGATCGAAACAGAAAGAATTTTTTTATTTCATATCAAAGTTATGTAAAACTCACTGAGCGAATACAGATTTTTTTATTCGGTATGTCAGCTTTGGATACGGAAACATGGTATCAATTTTATCATGTCCAATTATGAAAGCAACGAATGAATTTGAATTTCTTGTTCATCGCATATGTGTGAATCATAGATTTATATAGTCAAGATAGGGTCTTGGGAACAAGTGGTTCATAATTTCCCCATACAAGAAAAAATAGCGCCATCTGTGAAAAATCGCGTGAACTACGTTGTGTAGTACTTCGGTCGGTACTAAATACACGGAACGGAAATAATATGGCGGGAAAAAACAAAACAAACTTTTTACTGTTTATATGTGATTTAGGCCTGGTTTTTCAGTTTCATTAATTGGATTATAGTCAAAAACAATAATAAGAAATAACAATAATAATAATAGGAGTATATTGTTTCTTCAACTAAGAACAACATTTTGTTGGTAAGTTTATTTGCATCCAATGTTGACAATATGACTGACATTTGTTGGTCCTAAACGTCAGATTTCGGACCAACGAATTGGGGACATTGTAACGTGCCGATGGGCTAGTACTTATATATAAGTAAATGGTGTGAATAAATAATTGCTTGTGACGTAGGTCGGACGTTTACTTGTATCGGCGTAATTTTTTGTACATCGATGGTGTCATGTTCGTGTCACATCTGGATTCAGACCTTTTCGGACAGGCATTACAACTGTCAGCTGTGACAGGACATGAAGGCAAATTATATTTTGTTGGAAGTTTTGTGAATAAAAGCAAGAAATGTTTAAAAACATCTTATCCTATCCTACTATCCTATCCTACTTCCTACTAATATTATAAACGCGAAAGTTTGTAAGTATGTAGGATGTTTGTTCCTCTTTCACGTAAAAACTACTGAATGGATTTTAATGAAACTTGGCACACATATAGGTTAGGTCCTGGAATAATACATAGGCTACTTTTTACCGCGGAAAAACACTTCATTCCTACGGGAAAATGCATTTAATATTAATGAAAAAAGATGGATTTTAATGAAACTTGGCACACATATAGGTTAGGTCCTGGAATAACACAAAGGCTACTTTTTACCGCGGGAAAACACTTCATTCCTACGAGAAAACGCATTTAATGTTAATGAAGAAGGTGACTGACTCACTGACTGACATATCAACGCACAGCCCAAACAGCTGGGTCTAGAAATTACAAATTTGGCATGTAGGTTTTTTATGAGGTCTTAGGGTGCACTAAGAAAGGGTTTTTACAAAATTCTACCCCTAAAGGGGTAAAATAGGGGATGAAAGTTTGTATGAAAGTCCGTCAGTTTTGTAGTTAGGATCTTCAAATTTTGTATTTAGGCTAACGAGTAAAAATTAATATTTATATGTCTCAGGGTTTTTGAAAATTCGACAACTCAAAGGGTGAAAAGGGGGATGAAGTTGAAAATCCCTTATTTTTTAAGTAAAATCCACATAATTTATTATTTAGGCATAAGAGTTGTAATTCTATGCAACGTGGTTGTTATTGAAATTCCACCCCAAATTCAACCCAAACAAAAAAGGGAAAAGGGTGAAAAAGTCTAAAAACCGATATGGGTATCGTTTTTATGGTTTATTGGGTTGCTGATTACGATAACTACAACAATTTTGAAATCCAACGTGGTGAACGTGAAATACCATCATCCCCTGGGGATGGAGTTCAGTTGGGTAGGGTCTAAAAATCAATATGAGTATTGTTTCTATGATTACATGAGGATAGGGATAGCGGTTAAGATGGCGTTAGGGGTAGGGAGAGGGACAGGGAGAGGGAAGGGAAGGGGAGGAGGGAGAAGAGGGAGGGTGAGGGGGAGAGGGGCAGGGACAGGGATGGTGTGACGGACGGTTGGACAGATGGTTGATCGGACGGACGGACGACAGATAGACGGAAGGGAGGATGGATGGATGGTCAGATAGATAGAATCCCACGCGGACGAAGGCGCGGGCAACAGCTAGTGTATAATAATAGTTAACATAAAATGTTAACGAGTGACACGAGAAAAGTTGCTTAACAAGTTGAATGCTATAAATAAAATAATAGGTTACGATTTGACTTATCTTTAATCTTTTGTATTTTTAGGGTTCCGTACCTCAAAAGAAAAAAACGTAACCCTTATAGGATCACTTTGTTGTCCGTCTGTCTGTCTGTCTGTCTGTCTGTCTGTCTGCCTGTCTGTCTGTCTGTCAAGACCCTTTATCTTACGAACGGGTAAAGGTATCAGATTGAAATTAATACCATATATTAGGATCCATGAATTTCACAAGATCTGAAAATTTTAATTTTTTACAACGACGCAATCAAAAGATATGTCATTTTATGTCCTCCTCTTCATACATTTATTCAAAAATGCAAAACCTACAGGGTACTTCCCGTTGACCTAAAATTATGAAATTTGGCAAGAAGCTAGGTCTCACAGTACAAATAATGGGAAAAGTCTGAAATCATTAAATATTACAACTTTTCTCACAACTAATGATAACCAATTGTGGTGAGCTCCCGTTTCAAGAACATTCATATAAGAGAGGGGTCAAGTTGGATGGTCATGAGGCGATTTTTGTTTTAGTTCTATTTTAAAACCGGGAACACTTACAAACGTGAAAATTGGTATGTTTATAGTGCATAAGTTTTAAAATAACAACAAATAATAAAATTTGGTCAAGTGCGTGTCGGACTCAAAAAATCTAGCACATTAACTTACTGAAATTTCAACTAATACAATTACGTTTATGTGGTGGTACGGAACCCTCAGTGCGCGAGTCCGACTCGCACTTGGCCGGTTTTTTTATATCCAGTTGGCTTTTTCTAGCGACTAATTAATATGGCATCTCTCTATACGGCTCCTGTACGAATTTTAAACCAAAAGGTTTGCTCCGACAGGTGGCCACTTGCTATAGTAGAGTTAGTTTCCCTTCTCATACAAAAGCTTGTTATACTGGTCAGCTAAATGAAATGAATTAAAAAAAGCAAGGAAGAAAATAGTTGCGAATTGCTGATTTGGGTTTGGTAGCGATAAAAAAATTACGATTGTTTCATCATTTTTAAAATATGTACAAAAACAACTTTTCTACAGTTTTATTATTATTTTGGACGTTTTGAATTTTGTGAACTTCGGCAGTAAAATGAACGAAATAAAACTTTGTTTGGTTCATAAATTATGAAAGTAAATGAAAATACCTATTTGTTATGTTATTATTTTATTCCTTGTATTAGTACTTTTCTTGTTAGTTGTCTCATGGACAAATTTGCCTATTTTTGAAAAGAATTTCTATTTAAAAAAAAAAACTAGCTAGGGGTTTAATTCATTAGTGGTAAGTGCTGTTCCTCGTGCTTCATTTTTAAGCGTTTTTTATGAGTTTTCTAAATAAATATTAAACCAGGTGTCAGGATAGTATTTGCATATTGTTTGTAAGATGTGCGTTTTTAGGGTTCAGTAACTCAAAAGGAAAAAACGGAACCCTTATAGGATCACTTTGTCGTCCGTCTGTCTGTCTATCTGTCTGTCAAAACCCTTTTTTCCAGGAACGCGTGGAGGTATCAAGCTGAGATTAATATGAAATACTCAGGTCAGATACTGTCCCTTGGAGCTGCGAAAAAATCATACTTCTAAGCCAACGAAATCAATATACAGCCGTTTATGCCGCAAATTTTCGAGTTTTTCGACACTCGCAAGGGAATCAAGCTGCAGGGTACTTCCCGTAAACTCAGAATCTTGAAATTTGGTACGAAGCAACGTCTTATAGCATAGATAAAGTAAAAATTGTGGAAAGCATACATTTTTAGTTACATCATATAATAAAAATATTTTTAATAATTTTAAATTTCCTACCCCTTTTCTCATGAACGCGTAAAGGTATTAAATTGAAATACATATCAAATACTCAGGTCAATAATTTCTTTAATTTGTAACAAAATCAAACTTCTATGTCAACGCAATCAAAAGGAACAGCAATTTAAGCCGCATATTTTGAAACTCGCAACTACTCGCAAAGGAATCAAAACCTAAAGGATACGTCCAGTCGACCTAGAATCTTTGAATTTCGCATGAAGCAACATTTTGTAGCACACATATAGGGAAAATTCCGAAAACCTTAAATTTTTAGTTACATCACATTATAAAAAAATTCTAGCAATAAAAATACCATAAATTTTACTTATATGCCTACAGTTTGTACGAGTATGTAACTCACGGTGCGCGACGGTTTTTTTTATAATATTTTCTCATTACTGCAAAAATAATAAAAGCTTTACAGACTTCCCTAAAGACGAAAGCTTCATAAAAGTCTACCATTCCACCAATCTTTAGCACTCACTCACGCATCATAACATTAAAGAACATTAAATTTTATTACACTCCCGTGTGTTACCATAAACCTATTAATTTTTCCCTCCACATGGAGGAAGTAAGCATAACTTTATTATGCTTTGGATTTGCCGGGATATTAATTTTGAAAAACGTTATTGTATCTGTTATGATTCTTATTAGATCTTCCATAATCGAATAGTTGTTTTTACTTTCGAGCAGAGCGAAATGCTTTTTTGTTTAATTTTTCCTAAAAATTTCCTTCCGTCGATCGGTTAGTCAGTCGGTCGGACGGTCAGTCTGTCTGTCAAGCTTTGGTCTAGCAGCTTAACGAAAAGTCCGATTGGCACCATATTTTAAATTTAAATTTTTTATAGTTTATCGAATGATTCTGAGTGGTTTCTTGCTGGCTCTCATTTTGGGTGTAGCTGTCGTACAACAAAAATGAATTGGATTTAACTGAAAAACGGCTCGAACTATTTGTATAAAACATCTCCATTTAAGATATCTTGCAGCAGGATCAATTGATCTGTGTAATTTCATTTAAGGAGTGTTCCTGTACTAACCAAAACGTAAACATGTGATTTACTCATAATAAAATTGGTTCAATTAAGTTTATTTTAGTGTTCTATAATTTTGTATCCGGATTGGTTATCTACCTGACTGTATATTCAGTTTTTTTTTTGTAAAAAGCTAGTATACGGGGTGTACCAAAACCTGAATGGGCTTGCTCAGTAGACTAAACTGAACAAGTTCTCCTAAGAAACATGTGTTGGGAAATAAAAAAAAAACTCCCTACAAGCATCTTGCGGCAGTATCCATGGTCTGTGTTTTTTATTTTATTAAATTTTTATTACCAAATTCGTTACTCAGAATCGTTTACGATTTGTTTGTTTTGATGTCTAACAATTTGAATTTTTAATTGACTGGCATATTATTTCAAAAAAAAATTTTTTATTTCCTAATAACATAGAAGAAATTGACATTTAATTTAGAAAACCGTACTTACAGGATTTTGATGTTATCTGGAATTTCATCAAAATCAAAGCAACATTTTATCAAAATTTTGCGACATAAGCATCCCTTTTGAGTTATTTTAATACCTAAAGAACCCACAGCAAAATTATGCACCTGTCTCGTTACGATAAAAAAAATAAGTTTGCAAATCCAACGTTGCTGCCAAGTTGCCCTTTAAATGTTTGCAGGTACGTTAAAAAATATATTCTCAATTAACATTTTAAAAATTACTATTAGGGATACTTTTGTCGATAGCTTTCTTGCGGCTTAGTCTTTGTGTATTGGGAGTTTTGACTCAAAGTGTTCCATTCCAGATGCCTCTTGAGCAGCAAAGTAAATGAAATCTTTAAACAACAGTAGCTTCCTCTTTTCGTTCTTGAGGAACTTTAATAAACTTCATAGTCGCGTGGGATTTGCACTTTGTTTGGGAAGCGATGGAACTTCACTCGCAAAGATGGTTTTGAAATAATTATTAATTCTCTTGCACGATATACACCGGTTCTTTCGTGTACACACAGCGTATAGAATAACCGCTAGTGAAGAGCTCCTTTGAAAGACGAATTTTTCGAAATCTATACAAACTTACTGTTGCTCTTGCTTAGCTAGTTCAAGCTTACATTTTTCAATACAATGTTAGTTTTATTGTCAAAAATTAATTTTGTACTCTTTTAGCCTCTTGTATTGTTAAGGTGTTCACACACACCGGTTTTGCAACAGGTAAAAGGTTTCACTCCATTTCATTTATGAAAATCGTCATGTTCTCTAAAACTACAATATGTTCTTCTACAATTTTTCTCATAAATAATACGACCGATAATGTCAGATTTTGTGCGCAAAGTTCGCCTTAACCCTTATTTTCTAAAATTCAGTGGATGGTGAACGAGATAACAGACCGTTAGGGTTTAGTAGACCGCATTGAATAGACTTAATCCATCATTTATCTTTGCATGCTATTCAGCTTTTGGTTCAAATTTCACCAGTGTAATGACCCATAGCACAACGCAGTTCATTCTACTGGGCGTGTATTGTATTTATATTGGGTAAAATGTATAAAATTGTCTTCATTTTTGTTTTAAATGTATAGGTTTATTTTGATATTTTGCGATTTTTAACATATTCTTCAACAGACAAAATAATGTAAACTATATGAGTAATGGAAAAGTCTTGGTTTTTACCTAGGTCATCATTGCACAGTCTTATTTTTCGTCATCAAAATGGCATATCCATTAAAACAATGGAAAATTTCCTGTTTAAAATTGTTACATTTAACTAAATTTTGACTCTACCTAAATATAACAAAACATTTAAAATATACGTTCACGAGCAAGAAAAATAACCTTCAATGTTTTCAGCTTAACGACCACAATTAAAGGCTTACAGCCAGTTGCACAAAACTACTTTAAAGTTAGTGCTCCTTATACAGCGTGTAACATAAAGATGTGATAATACTAAAGGGTGTGAATCTGCCCATGAAACTGAACAACTTTTCCCGAGGAACATAGGTCATAGAACAAAATACATTTTTGACCTCCCATAGAAACTACATTAGCTGCGTATTTTGTATGGGAGGTCAAATAAATAAATACTTATATCTAACTGATTAAACAGCTCCGTTAAATTTCGTACCACATCGTCAAGACAACTTAGCAACTTGAATGTTGCCAGCTCGTGGGGAATGGACTTAGCACTGCTAAGTTAGCAGATAACGAATTCAAGCCACGTCGCGATATAGTTAATTGAGGAGCTGAGCGGCAAGTCGGAAGCAACAAGTGCGTGAATTAGCCGCTTGTCTCGAGGTGCGGGCTTTGGCCATTCAGAAGGCATCGCTAAGAGACTCATTTGAAAGCTCTATAGCGTTTCATAATATAATCAATTAATTATGAAAGTCTTTTTTTTAATTCAAGTGTTGAAAGGATTATATTAAAAATACTGCTGAATGGACTGTATTGTCCAGATTAAAACTACAAAATAGCTATATTTTGGCGCACACGTCAGGACGGCAACTGACAAAAAAAAAACAAAGTTACCAAAAAAATCTTAACAAGAGAGAGTACAAAAGCCGTCGAGCTAGTTGCTAACATCCTCCTAATCGTCTCCGCCTAGAATAGCAAAATAACTATAAAAACATTACTGTTAGGCGGTTCAGAGTTTCCCGGGTCTAGATTAAGATTATTGATAGGTCGTATAAATAAAAAAATACAGTAAGCTATAAAAAACGTCATAGGGGGCGGCTAGAGGCTAGTCCTCAACATAAGAAGAACGAGACGTTTTTAAACGATGATATGTACTCGGTTTTAATTATACCGTCTTCGTTAACAAAATTCATTTAAAATCTAAAGGATATATCTGTTCTGGCGTCCATCAAAGAGCAGAAAAAAGAGTATTAGGCATTTAAGATGGCCACTGGACAAAACAAGAGTTTTAAGAACAAAGTTTTTGTCACACACATCAGACCCTTGACAGAGAGCTTGGCCGACATACGAGTAAACGCAAGATTTGGACCAATAAAAAAAAAATTCTTGAGCTTATTTTATTTCTGGTTGTAGTTCGATACTTATGATTAGGAAAAATGTATTACCTTCCTTTTCCCGACGCGACACTTTTCGAAATAAACATATATGAGAAGTGCGAAAAGGACAAAAATATATTTACTCTTCTATAATAAACATTGTACATTGATTTTAAATGTACATACATTGAAGATAGTTATGCTATCTTGATACTCCTGGATCCAAATTACAAAATTTTGGACTTTTTGTCTATCTTATTTTATATGTTCGTTATTTGTTCGAGCAACATGAAAATAATATTGAACTGATTTTAATCAAACTTTCTTTGTTTGATAGCTAATAGTTTGACCTAAACACTGGTACACACGACCGCACATCAGTAGAAACACTTTTGGACCTTATGGTGTGGTAATAGAGTTGAAAAAGTTTTTACCGACAAACGGTTGACCGTACTTATATATTTTATTTAACATGCGGATTGCATACGGACCAAGTCGCGGGCAAAATATAGTAAAGGTAACAAAATAAAAATTTTCGGCTCCTGCGCCTGTACTACCTTTCCGGGACATAAAAATTGATAACCGTTTGTTTTTTTTAGTGAGTTCAAAAGCAACAACTTTTGTTCTTCAACTTCGTTAAAAAAATCGCAATTCCATGTTAACTGGGCTGATCAGCTCATTATTTTGTATAGAGACATTTTTTAAACGTAGTTCTGAAATTCGTAGAAAGAAATTGTTGCTTTTGACCTCGATAGAAAAATCTATTTATTTCAGAGTGTGTTGTGTGTCCACAATTATGTTAAAGACCAAGGATATGTAAGTAGCATCACTTTCTGCTGAGGATGGGGCCATAAGCGTATCCAATTCTTGCGAGGGACCTCCATACTAAAATGTATGAATTCTTACCAAATCCTAAAAACGTATTTTTTTTTCTTACTGAGAAATATGTGACTTGGAATAATAAATGCTAATACTACAGTTTTTCTGGTGAAAATACTTACCATTCAGAAAAAAAAACCGGGCCCCCTTTACAATAATAATCATACTTTTTTTACTTACTTACTTAAGTTGGACAACCAAATTCTACAACTATTCCAAATTTCAAGTTGATAGCATGAGTGGTTGCTGAGATATAGAGGTGTGACAGACAGACAGACAAAGTCTTACCATAAGGGTTCCTTTTTTTATCATTTTGATATCGGAACCCTAAAAACGGTGTTAAAAATCACGCATAAAAAGGCTATTACGGACATGTTACGGATTATTAACGCTTCCGTTTTTAATATTAACGATCAATTCACAAGTAAAAAAAAAACCGGTCAAGAGCGAGTCGGACTCACGCGCCGAGGATTCCGATATATCTATAGTATTTTTGGAAGCAATAAGGTCCATTTTCAGGACCGCAAAACTAAATTTGTTTGTAAAGGTTTTTTGCAGATTTCTGAAAAACTGTTCAATTTAGAAAGATCGTTTTATTTTTGCTGTAAAGTTTACATAAACTTCTGTCAACTATAATTAATTCAGATTTTTCCTTACACAAACTTCGGAGATAAGGGTATTATTTTTGACATTTTTCATCATAACTTGAAAACTAAGAGTCGTAAAAAAGTACAAAAATATATTTTAGAATGTGCAAGTAAAGCCCTTTCATACAATACCCCACTGAACTAAATTTGAATATTGGCCCCTTTTACATCAATAATCATATTTTTTTTTATATTCTTTTATGTGCAATTTAGTTGGACAACCATATTCTATAACTATTTCAAATTTCAAGTGGATAGCGTGAGTGGTTGCCGAAATATACATGTGTGACAGACAGACAGACAAAATCGCAGCATAAGGGTTCCTTTTTTTACCATTTTGGTATCGGAACCCTAAAAACGATATATTTTCACTTTCGGAAACAAAGTTTAGCTAAGAAATTAGATTTTTAAGATTTCTTGATTTTTGTAAACCTTAACCGGGATTTTTGACCGACTACGACACGTTTTACACTTCACTACCTCATACAGACTATGTATATGACGGACTCTACTTAACTCTATGTTAAAGACTAACTAATAAAAGGGTAAACGGATATCAGGACAACAAAAAGAATCTTGTAGAACGAATTAATGCAAAGTTTCTGTATTTTAATTGATAGAAAAGAAATTAATCTATTTCGATGAAAAACAAAGAAACCTTTTTAATAAAATAATCAAGTGAATCTCGAGGGAAGAGAAACAACCTCTACCAACGATTAGATTTCAAGCGGCGCTTAGTTTGTCTTCATTAAGCCGAATCCATTTGTACTGACGCTTCGGTTCTTCATTTAATGAATGCTGGAGTTGCGCTTTTTCTTGTTTAGATAAACTTTATATAGAGATGAGGTAAAAGTACCTGTTTTTATTTTTTTTATTCTATCTATACATATAATAAAATAGTAGAAATCGCGTGTCTGTACTTTTGATAAATTTATAAAAAAGTAAGTGTGAGCGATAAGAAACGACTAATACAACTTAAAAATATGTTTTCTGAACATTTTGTCTGTCTGTCTGTCTGTCTGTCTGTATGTTTTCGATAAACTCCGAAACTACTGAACGGATTTTCTCGCGGTTTTCGCAAATAGATTAAGCTTAGGTCTGAGCAACATATAGGCTATGTTTCATTCAAATCGGTTCACTCAGTCAGAAGCTACACCAATGTAAAGTATAAAATTGCCTGTACGACAATAACTCGCAAACCGATTCAAACTGAGTTTTTAATTACGAGTTTGGCTTACTTTTGTGCAACATAAAAATTTAGTTTCATTGCAAACGGTTCACTCAGACAGAAGGTACGCTAAGTTTCATGCAGCGGCGCCCATAACTCACAAACTACTGAACGGATTCAAACAGGGTTTTCAATAAACTGTTAAGCTTACTTCTTTGCAACATATTAGCTTACTTTCATTGAAAACGGCTCACTCAGACAGGTGCGCGAAATTTCCAGCCGAGGCGCCAATATCTCACAAACAACTGACCCGATTAAAACGAGGTTTTCAGTAACGTATTTGGCTACTCCATGAAACATGTATGCTTAGTTTCTTTGCAAACGGTTCACTCAGACATTAAATTCACTAAGTTTTAAGCGGCGGCCCAAATACTAAACGGATTTAAACGGGGTTTTCAATAACGTGTTTAGCTTAATTCTTTGCAATGTATTAGCTTACTTTCATTGTAAACGGTCCACTCAGACAGGAAATTCCCGATGTTTCAATAGACGGCGCCAATAAGCTCACAAACTAATGTACCGATTCCAACTGGAATTTCCATGACGTGCTTGGATTAGGTACTTTCGTGCAACATATAAGCTTAGGTTAGTTGAAAACGGTTCACTCGGATAGAAGTTACGCGAAGTTTCAAGCAAAGGCGCGAATAACTCACAAACTTTTGAGCAGATTCAAACGTGGCTTTCAGTAACGCGTTTGGCTTACTCCTGTGCAATAAACAAGCTTAGTTTCATTGCGAACGGTTCACTCTGACAGAAGATACGCAAAGTTTCAAGCTGCAGAACCAAGAACTCACCTACTGAACTGGTTCAAACGAGGTTTTCAATGACGCGTTGGGCTTCTTTCTGTGCAAAATATAAGCTTTATTGCATTGCAAACGGTTCATTCACACAGAAGGTTCGCGAAATTTTAAGCGGCCACACCAATACCTCACAAAGTACTTGAACGATTTTCAATAACGTATTTGGGTTGCTTTCGTGTAATATTTGAACTTTCTTTATTGCCATAGGTTCATTCAAACAGATAATAGGCGAGTTCAAAGTTTCAAGCTGTGAAACCGAGCTGAAATCAAACAAAGCTTATAATTTTGTACGGAAGAAAGCCAAATAGGTCGTTAAAATTTCCGTTTGATCCGGTCCAGTTGTTTGTGTAAAAGTCGTGGGTACAGCTAAAGATTGGTAAAATCTAGATTTAGTTTTATTGTAAAAATAATTTAAAAAAAAACCTGTTTCGGCATGGCGGTGCAACAAATGCAAAATGTATTTTTTTTTATGAAACTTCTAAAGTTTTGAATACTTAGAAAGTAGTACTTATAAACGATATACTTCAAAAAATAAAGAGAGAAGTGAATCATTGTTTTTTAGGAATTGTCTTTTAAGGGGATAGATAAGATACAAAGATTGTACGGAAGTGAAGTCCAACAGTTTTGTATGTAGGTACATGTAGAGTTAAAAGCATGTGAACTTTGTACCGCTCTTTTTTCAGTAGCCACAGAAGCTAAAGTGACTGAGCCTCAGATTTAGTTAGGCTTTGTTTTGTATAAGAAATAACGAAACCCGTATCATAGTTAGATTTTACACTTACGAGGATAGTGGGCGATCTAACATTCCACACGTAAACAAGAGGTGTTTAATTTACAAAAATCCATATTATCGGTACTCTGTATACCTAATAATGTAAAGGCGAGAATTGCACTGTCTGTCTGTCTGTCTGTTACGCTTTTATAACTAATTCGATAAACCGATTGTGATAAAAACTTGGTAGGAAGATAGTTTGAACCATGGGAAAAGTCATTAGCTACTTTTTCTGAACCCCACGCGGACGGAGTCGCGGGCAACAGCTAGTATAAAATAAAATTCAGTTTTTTTTGTGAGTTTCGTTCATATGTTTATATAGAGTCCTAATGAAATATTCAATATAATTTTAGCATGTTGCTTAGACCATAAAACTGAAGGAAATTAGGTCGAAATCCGATTTAAAAAAAAATATCTATAGACTGCTTCAGCTTATAGCGCATTTTGTACGAGTATGGGAGATTCAAATAAAAATTTCGACAGTGTATTTGGCTTATTTATTTAGGAAATAAATTATTTCCGTGCAACAAATAAATATTATTTCAATGCAATTGGTTCACTCAAACAGAAGCTACACGAATGCAAAATATGCGCGCCAATAACTCACAAATAACTGAGCTGAAAACTACCCCGCACCCCCATGCATACCCGCCCACGACATTCTTGTGGTGCTTCTGAGGGTATTTTGTACTAAATATGCGGGCCTATAAGCGACCTTCCAATTTCAAATTCGCGCTCGTTGTTTGTAGTTTCCGGGGTATGCCAATAACTCGGTAGTATTGAATCGGTTCAGTTATTTCTCTATACTGTTATGTAAGTGTCAATTGCACCTTATAACTATAACAATTACAAATTCGCTCGCCTGACTCTGGCGAATAGGGTGGAGAGAGCAAGACGCGTATAGTCGATTATGGTTATGTGGTGCCGGCAAAGAATAGTACCAACCCATACATACCCGTGGGTGTCGTAAGAGGCGACTAAGGGTTAACTGGAGGATGGGCAGCAGCATCCTCCTTTTTATATTACATCTTATACTTACTGCGGTCACCTACAACCGCGGTCCATGGTGCCAGCCGTAACGCTAACAAGCGAGGTGACTATGGTACTTCCCCTCCACATTTTTCCAGCAAAAGCTAGAATTCTGGAGGGAGCTCCCTGTCCTGTAGTGGACGTTTCATGGAATGTTATCATCAAATGGTGCACACCCCGATACTACATACATCGAGCGCGAATTTGAAATTTGAAATCGGAAGATCGCGTAGGGTCGCATCTTTAGAACAAAAGACCCTCAGTAAGACCACGAGAATCTTGCAGGCGGATGCACGCGGGGTTGCGGGGTAGATTGCAGGTAGATTCCAAACTCCACGCGAACGAAGTCATGGGCACACCTAGCGAAATAACAAGAGTTCTTAAAATTTTAAATGTTTATTTTAATTCTACTAGAAAATAAACTTTTCTTTTAGCTATAAGTTATTCATAGCATGTTAGCTCATTATGAATTCACCAAATCGGCTTTACGAAGTCACGAAAATATTTTTGTTGTTGAATAAATACTTGATGATACTCACTCTATCAATAGGTGCTACTTTAGGTACTATTAGAGATTAATGGTCTTACATACTGAATCAAGGTTTTCTGACTCCGCTTTTTATTTATATTAAACATTTGGGGCCTAATTTTGTGGTGCAGACGAATTAACTCCTCAGAAATTAGTACATTCACATTTGAAAGGTTAAAATTGAAAGGTCAAACGAGCGTACCTACGACGACCGTTGGGAAAACGGCCAGTCGAATGTCCCAGGTACCGCTGAGGTGACGAAGTGCAGAAGGACCTGATCGCCCTCCAAAGACCCGATTGGCGTGAAGAGGTGCAGAAAAGGGACGACTGGCGGCTTTTGGTGTCGGAGGCCAAGATCTTCTTTGGGTCCCTGAGCCAGCGAAAGTAAGTAAGTAAGTACCTTTGAAAGGTTAATGTACTCTGTACTTGTGCCATTAGAAATAATTTCAAAACGTATTTTTGTTTGTTACTCAGGTCATGACTCTATTCGTAAGTAACAAAGGTCGCAGAAAAAAAAAACAATTCCTGTAGTAAATGTTCAGTATATTTTGTTTGCTAAGTCAAATTTATTTTTTCATATTTTGACTTAAAAAGTTTCTTAAGGTGATCTGTGACGGCCAGCTTAGCCCCGAACGCAACTAGATGGAGCCACTGCTGCAAATATAAGGTTGCAATAAAAACCAACTATATATGTGCAAAAAGTTGATTCGCGTAAATTTCATCGTGCAACTTCAACGCCTAACAACAATTTCGATAAGAAAAATATCTCCATATGTCCACTACAGTCAATTACTCTCGTCAGTCCGTGTTTACATGAGTACAATCACTCACACATGCACACAAAGCACAACCGTACAGTCGGTCACCGCACGCCCACAATCGTAATATTGAACCAAAAATTGCTAACAAAAATAGTACTTTCAGTACATTAACTGTATTTTTGTATTAATTAGCGAAAAATTTAACTAAAAATAGCAGTATTCGTTCGTTTTTCAACAGTATTTTATCTATCGCGTAAGAATGCAAGTCATTTGAATTTTTGTATGGAAAACGGATCACCTTAAATAGGTTAACAACTGAACATCTAAATAAGTAATGATAAAAACAACTTCATTCTCTTTGAGGACTTCGCCTTTCTAAATGCGCCTCTGTTTTAAAGTCGATACTGATTTAGGTATCAAAACATTTTTCAAAGTTTCGATAAGTTTTTCTTGCCATGCCCTTCTTGGCATATTTTTTTTCTTCTGCTATAACCAGAGTTGCCAATAATGTGATAATCAAAGCTTCTTTTTTACTTTTTGAAGGAAATAAAAAATTGATTGGTTAACTTACGCTTTGCTTGTTGATTTGTTATTGCACAGTATTTGCTTTCAAATAGGTAATAACAGTTGAATGAAGATTGAGAACTATACTAACAAGTAACCAAAAAAAAAACAGAATGCGTACAACCAATTTTCAAGATTAACTTTTTATTTTAAGAGAAGCTAATTTTCCAAAACACAAGCAATAAATTTCACGTTGAATAAACAGTCTCACTTATCACCGTCATTTTTAGACTTTTCTTTTAGACTAAAATGTTTTAAAACGCCTTGGCGGGTGCCACTGAAGGCTGGGCCACAATAAATATGGGAGCCTTCACTTTTGTCGTATCTGGGTAATTAATCTTGTTTGAGAAATGGCCCCAGAGCTGCAGGCCGATACTTTGATAAATAGATTTTTGCTTCTTACCAACTCCTTCGTTCCGATCAAAGCATGGATCGCGAAAAACGGGTGAATGTTACTGGATGAGGTTAGAAGGTCTTACAGCTCCAGTCAGCACTTGGACTGCTATGAGGTCGCACAGTCCAAATAGATGTTTTCGTACCTAATTGAATTATAAATCAGATTATGATAATTTTTATATATCACTAGCTGTAAACCGCGCGTGGATGCCCGTGGATTCATAAGAGGGGTGAATTTGCTCAAGATCCTTTCTTATAGTGCCCACCTGCGTTACTTTTTTTATGGCAATTACTCTAAAAGAGTATCACTGCCAGAGAGCAAGAGCAAAAAAAAAAAAAAAAACTTAATAAAAAAATAAAAAAAGCACAGAAAAGCTTGCAATTATAAATACATAAAATATAAATAAATAACAGATTAAAGTTTTAAGTTATAATATTTACAAAAATAGGCCAATGCATAAAAAAATTTGGGATCTTTTGAACATACAAGAGTAGCTAAACAGGTAGGGAAAGGCACTTTTAAGAAATGTAAAGAAACATAAAAATCTGAATGTGAAATTACAGGGCAATGAAAGAAAATGTGGTCTAAAGTACCCTCCTCTAAGCCGCACTCACAAATAGAAGAGTTACGAATATGTTATTTTGATAAATGAACGGGAGAACAACAGTGGCCAAGTCTAAGACGGATCAAAATGGATGTAAAATGTTTAGGAAGGCGAATTTTTGAAAACCACGGCTTAACGGGTATAGAAGGTTGTATTTTAGCAAAAAAAGGAGCCACGTCGAACACTAGAAGATCTCCAGTACGCGGACCAGGCCCGAGAAAGGTATACTCTAGGCAAAGCTGTAAGGTCATCGGGATTAATTTTAAAATGACGTTTGTCTCCACAAGCTACAGCATCCTTGGCAGCCAAATCAGCAGATTCATTCCCTGTTATCCCTACATGACTGGGGATCCAGGCTAAAACGATATCAATGCCAAGATTAGTACACCGAAAAAGAAGATCTTTAATTTTAAATATAATAGCACCATGAGAATTTATTTTAAAAGGGTTGCCTAAAAGTGACTGCAAAGCACTACGAGAGTCAGTAAGTATCAAACATTGCTTTAATTTAAAAGATAGAGCATAATCAATACTTTCGAGAATAGCCAAACATTCACCAGAAAAAACAGAAGATTCTGGAGGACATTTGAATTTTTGATGAATATTAAACTGAGGATGAAAAATCCCAACTCCCACACAGCCAGACGTAGAAAGTTTGGAAGCATCAGTATAAAGTGTATGCCATTGAGGCCAATCTCGTTTGATTAAATCAGAAAATAGTTTATTAGCATGAGGATAATTTTTACATATACCAAAATTAAGAATCACACGAGGGATATAAGTAACAACATTAAAACCAAAATCAAAGAGCGGAAGATTAATAGAACGATCAATAGGATCTTTAAGAGATTCAATTTATTAAAGCTACCTACCAAACAAGGAGGATCCTTACATCTCCTATACTGAGAAGATTCAAAATATCTACTAAGAAGTGAGAGCTTAGGAAAAATTGGATGGTCAGCGAAGCGGTGTGAGGGTCACGGCCTTACGACCCTGTGACGGGAGTCGAACCCATGTATAAATCGAAAAGTATTATCTCGATTTGTTAGTCTTAAATTTTGTTGATCGTCTTTTATTGGACCGATTGATAAAATAATACTTTACAGTTTTGTCTAGCCAAACACTGTGCTGTGCAATACTAATAAAATGGCAAGTTTATTTGTGAATGGCAAATTTTTAGAATAGCTCGGCTTATTAAGTTAATGGCAAGAGTAGATGCTTAATTTTGGACCTGAAGGGTCTCGAATTATTACGAGTTAGGGAGTAGGTAATAGTTTGAGAGAAACAAGGAATTTTGTGGTAACAAACGGTAAGTATTTTATTTACCACATAAAGCGCCTGCATGTTTATATTTACTCAAAACCAACGAATCCGATACAATATATCATTGTATTAAGGAATAGATAAAGTAAGGCGGGAAAATTACAAGTAATTGAATTTAATATAATATCGATATTCGTTGGATCTTGTTCGCAAAATTAAGCCCAAATTGCAGGAAGTGGAAAGGAACAAGAAAGTAAAACCACTTTGGCGTAGGTATTGACAATAGGCAGTGACATTAAATATAGGTACAATTAAATCATTACAATTTTCGCTTACTTTTATTGTGGCCACAATAACACCTTAAGTTTGCCCTCTCAGATTACGGTTGACACTAGGTTCGACATTGCAATTTATATCAAATGGCGCAAAATATACTAGTCAATCTAATCTCAAATGGCAAACGGTAAATTATATCTATAATTAACAAAATAACATGTTGGTATGCTTATCTGTGAACTAGTCGAATCCACATTTGTACGATGGGGACTTATTTTCCTATATTACACTGGCTCTATATCGTGCCTTTTTGCACATCAATCACAAGCACTTCACTCACTACCCCTCTCGTGAGAGGATGTACACCGAATGACCCGCTGGCCCTCTATACTTCGCCAACGCCGCTGGCGCGAGCGACGCCTTTCCCTTCGTAACGTCATTGGCTCTCCATGCCAAGACACGCGCTTCCTTTATTGGTTGAAAACCCAAATGCGCTGCATTTACGCGCCAAAACTGCCTGACCTGAAACTGTTAGAGTGTGTGTTTAAATGTTCCTATACAGTAGCAAACAGATGCGCTTTAAGTCTTAGACCTAAGGCTCTGCTTTGCTAAACAAGATAGTGGCACTTACGCCTTTTTTATTATATTTGCAATCCAAAGTCAATCCGAACGTTTACCGCGCTCCTTAAAAATATGGTTGGGATGTTATTTTTATTAGCGGCAGGCTTGTCCCATTACATCCCTCTCCCTGTAGATAGTTAGAGAACCTGTTCTTCTAGCTCTCTACACAAATAATAATTTCATAATACTTGCTTCAATCTTACCTTATCACCAACAAACGCAACAACCCTACGTTACTTAACCTTCAGCTAATTTATTCTCCTAACCCTCTAACAACCTATAACCCCAATCATATCACCTACTTCACCCTAAGACCTATCTATTTATTACAATCTCCTACCTTTCTTGTATACAAATCTACCTGCGTACACATAACCTTATCTTTTTACTATAAATATACACGCCTACATAATATAACCATATCTGCAAATATATCTACCTAGCTAACCTAATTACCTAACTCAACGAACATAAATCCTGCCAATACTACGTGCATAGCCAACTATGTGCATACAATGCCTATCTATATGTACCCAGCCCTTACATAACCTAAAGGTTCGTATATAAATCCTCTATCTGTCTCAACCCTACCTGCTCATGTACTATGTAACTAGCTTCCTTAGCACTGTCATAAATGTGGGCGTTACCTTTTTGTATTGACGCCCCCTTCTCATTCAAACTTACACAGAGTAAATGGTAACTAACCTGTTACCTGATTAAATGGCTACTCTCATTGGTCATAACGACTTTTGAGTCCTTCCCTTTTCACCAGAGTATGAGTGCAGCTATGTATTTATCTGTACATTATATAATAACTGTATGTGAGTTTCAGCCCGACTATGAGCAGTCATAACAATGAGCTGCTAGCCATTTTATCTACCTTTTATTTGTTAAAGATTTCGGCAGCACATCTCGTCTTTGTTAGACAAAATGGCCTACATTGAGATAAGGTAGGCGATATGCGATGTCAACAAAGTTCATTTTATCGCTTAATCGTTATGACAGCTACTTGTGACATGATATGTTTTTTTATTATTTAATATTCATGTAAATTATATTCATTGTTATTGCCACGTTTTATTTCTGATAATTAATCTCTGATTTAATTAAAATTATAATAATATAGTTATTAGTAACTTAGTAATAATAATTTTTGTGCCCTTCTGGGTCTACATGTGTAATGATTACACCTTGAATGACCATGTGGAAAGCAATAAATCATCTTATCTTAATTTAACAGGGCTTTGCTTGGCATTATTTTGAGACGCTTTATGTTCTCATGACTTGAACATGAACTATAGTTCTATCTATCTAAAATATGTCAAAATAATCTAGATCCCACAAAATTTTTTTGTTTTGGTTGCGGACCTATGACAATCACAATCTTTGATCTTGTCTTTGTCTTCTCAAGGTAAAGTAAATCAACATATATTTAATTTTATACGAAAATGTAATCAAACCTGATTTTTTTTTCTCAACCTTATCTCTATCGTTTTCCTTTCACATTTTACTGCTGGCCAAATCTACCTAAATCGTGTCGCACTTCCTTTCACTATCACTGGAATCAATTTTCAATTTCAGAATTGACAAGATATATATTTTTTTAAATTGCTATACATATTATTTCGCAGTACACTTATTATATGAAACTTTATCCAAATTCAAAATTAATATCCATTTTAGTTTCTTAATTATAACAATATTCATTCATAATTTTGACTTTGAAAAGCTTTACATTCTTAAACAACAAAAGCCTTCAATAATCTTATTGCTCATTTGCGGCAAATAACGGACCCGTGTGGTTCCGGCAGCGAATAATACCAACTCATCTCTTGCCATGGGTGTCGCAAAACACGACTAAGGGCTTATGAACAGAAGGACAGGCAGCAGCCTGTTTTTTTTTTCTCTCTGTGCATCGTACCATCTTACATACTGCGGTCGTCAATAACAGCGATCACTTGCCGCAACGCTTACAAGTGTGGTGACCATGGTAAATCTCCTCCTAAGTACCACTTGTTTTTGCTGGAGTTCTGGAGGTAGCTCCTTGCACTGAAGTGGGCGTTTCATGGAATATTACGATCGATCATTTCATCACCAAACTCAATTATAGTAGTCCACTCCTGAGCTAAAGTATATACCTATCGATATTCCACTTGCTTCTACAAGCTCGACATTATCTCATTTTCTAATAAAATTATACCAGTTCAGTAATTTTTGAACCACGAAGTTCTTGTTTTTAAGACTTAATTTTTTTTCCATTTCAATACCATACAACCATAAAATCTACTCTTGTAGCTACCTGCCTTATCTAGCGGTTAACTACTGCCATTGTCTGCCATTAGTACAGCCTGGATTACCAAAATCTAGCTATTCTCTTGTGTACCTCTTTAGGGTTCCGTGTCAAATTAAAAACAAAATACAGAATAACTTGACACTTATTTGCCAATAGCTAATCTTTTAGATTAAAACTTGTTTTTTACCTACTTATACTTAAAAGAAAAAATATATTACCTATTACCCTTATGACCTAACTCGTTACTTATTCGCTCCTAATGCCTATATACCTACTAGTAAATATGAATTATTACCGTACTGCCATAAAAGTTGTGGCTTTTAAATCAAGCTTCGTTTATTTAAAATCTCATTTAGCAGTTAATTTAACCTTTACCGACTTATCATTATAAACATTTAATGATATGCAGCCTACTCTGAAATGCGACTCGCTCTTAACCTTTGTAAAGGACTCAAGCTTCGGACTCGAACCGTAAGCGAAGTCATAACAAATCGCTAGTTAATTTTATCAGCCGCTAGAATTTTTTACAAAGAATCATAAAGTTCCCGTTTTTTTATCTTTCGGTAAAGTTTATTACTAACGTCCGGCTGCATGCTTTGTAGCTATTGTTTAAAGACCGTCGGCTTTCTAAATAACTCAATACACTGGGAATACCATTATTCTTGCCAGTTTCAAGAACAAGCAACAAAAAATTAAAACTTACGATATTCAAAGCTCTATTCAGCACATCTGTTTTTACTTTTAAACCGTGGCCTTTCCTGGGTCATCTGCTACCTACTCGGACCCTTGCCGTCAAAAAACTTTCTTTTGTTTCGACCGTTCTTAGAAACAAAACTGCATTTCTTATCGCAGTTTTAAAATTATTCTTAAACTTACTAAGTATTACCTCGTTCACTATTCCAAGCATTCTTAGCCTATAGACGAATACTTTCCTTTTCGTGCTTCGGAAAGCACGTTACCTAAATCAACGATCTCAGACTTTAGTCTTGGCTTGAAAACTCATAACATCTAAGTCATTTCAGCTAAACCTTAATAAGCCACTATCGACCTTTATTAACCTAAGTGATAACTGCCCTACCACCTAAATACCTAATAAATATGCTTTGAGAAATTTCTTAACTTTTTATAAGCTCGTATCGTTGTTCAAAATACGCTTTACACCCCTTACCTACCTACTTTATAACATACACTTACAATACCTTATCTATAAAATCTAGCCTAACTTGAAGACCTGAGTGAGTACTCGTCGTTATCACTATGCAAAACAACCGTAAGTTTATCTTTTTACTCTTATTATTATGCCCCTCTACGAGTATATTCTTTATCAGCTATTGTTAAGTTATCAGAACTTAACACAATAATAATTCCATTACTTGTTTCTTCACTTCAGCAATGACCATACCATAGTAGATCAAAAGCTTTCAGAATAATCGATTCAAGTAGTTTTTGATCAAAGTTTATACAACTTTGAGATCATGAGAGAATCGAACCCTCTATGTTTAAACCAATAAAATTATGGATATGGACGCATTTAGATATGTGGACAGTGCTTACACACTTACTAGCGCTACCATACTGCGAGCCCTTTTTATGCTATCCTAGGTTTAATACTATTGTACCTCATAGTCTAGTAGGCCTCATTGTCTCATGGCCTTTTCGTAGAACTTGAAACAATACCTATTTGGAACCTCTGGTTATTTATACCTACTTACCTTTTCGGTTCTATCGAAATATTGAACCTAGCCTAACCTTAACGATATTACCTACCTAACAAATTTGTTACGTATCCCTACATTTCCATTGATAGGGTAACCTACTCTCGTCATAAATATTTATATAACCGGCAGCCTGAACCACCTTTGTACTGTTTGTGAAGCAAGCGCCCATGACGTATCCTTTTACGACATATTATATTACTTAATTACAAAGAATCGCAATTTATCAAGAAAATATTTTACTAAAGATCGATAATTATAGCTTTCCTTTCAGCAATGGAATTTATGTTTGAATCGGGTCCAAGAGACCTAATAATTATCATAGTAATTTCCACCGTTAAAACAGGCGTGACAGAATTAGAAAACAATGTATCCGAAGCTCTTAGTATGCCTGGATCAGTGTGATTTATTATAAATGTATATCATGTAGCAGTCTCAACTTTGGGTATTGGTTTTTTTTGTGAATGTAAAATACAGGTAGTCTATTTTGCTTTGAAGACAGGTTAGGTCAGACTTCCACCGAGTTTAGTCAGATCTTAGGCCAAGGCAGGCTTGGCTTAGGCACGACCCGAGGTCAACTTTGGTGGTGAGGTGATAAACAGGTACCGCTTTCATTCTTGGCATGGCTCTACTCTACCATGACAGACACGAGTTAATAACGGTTATGTTGTGTGTATATAGAGGTCAACTTTGGTGGTGATAAATAGGTTCCGCGTTCATTCTTGGCATGGCTCTACTCTACCATGACAGACACGAGTTACCAGCGGTTATGTGTATTCTATGTAGGTACACATGTGAGCCAGCGTCCCAGCTCTTAGATTTTGCTTCGTTGTAGGTATTTTTGTGGTGCCTCTTTTTGATATTATATTAATGTATCACAACAAATAGGTTTATCGTAGTCAGACCTGACGAGATCCTCATTACCTTCGAACATATTGGAATATTTTCAATTAATTGTAAAGATTTCACGCTACTTATTTATACCCATAGCATCAACTGCGTACAGTTTTTTTTTTTATTAACTTCTACCAGTACTCACGGCTTTTGTCATTAATTTAATGATAATAACACGTCAAGACTACAAATACTTCTTTCAACGCTTTAAATTCTCATGAACTATTTCAGGCAATGCCTATACCATAGTTGCCTCGATTCATCTATCGGCAATCTCTAGAGAAATCTACTAAAATGCCATGTGCTTTTTGTCTGATATGATGATGAGTGATGAATCTAAGCTAAAGCTATCAAAATGCAATGTGCCTTTTGTCTGATATGATGATGAATGATGAATCTAAACTAAAGCTATCAAAATGCAATATGCGTTTTGTCTGATATGATGATGAATAATTTCTTTAAGCTTTCGATGTTTTTAATCCGATCTGATTTCTGAATCTAACAGGAGATGGCCCTTTATTAAATCAGTTTTGATTTCCTTTACCAAGATTGTATATAATTATTTATTTATCTATTTATTATGTTTACTAATTTAGTTAGGGGTTCATAAGCTGTGTTCAGTTCATTTGATCGTTATTTGATAACTCATTTTTCTTTATAAACTGGCCTATTCTTAATTCAGTTTTAATACGACATGTTGTTATGACTTAGACAAATATGTCAGAGTAAATAAAATCCATTATTCATTAATAAAACAACTAACATGAAAGTGTCAGAACTATTACAATTACTCGCAATCAGCTATTGTTCAATGTGTGCTTCATTTAGCATTTTACAACAAAAGCGAAGTAACGGAATATTCTTTCGCCCGTACCCAAGCCCTGTAAGTAGCGGCCTACCTGCTCGCTTTAAGGTTGGGAAGGCATCCTTTTGTTTGATGAGTAATATGCAACATTTTTACCAAATCATGGATCGACTTTAGAATGTTTATTAATGTATTTATTTTTCTTGTAATAAATTCATTCCGAACCAAGGCTTGCTCTACTTTCATTATATTCTGCATGTTATTACGGTAAATGAGTATTCTGTAAATAATCTACATGAAACAAATTAATTTGAATCTAAATTTTGTTATGCATTTTTTTTTATGCTATTAGCAATATTAGGATTGGACGTTGGATTGCAATTTAGAACCTGAAAATAGCACACAGTAATATCTCATGCAACAGTATAAGTAAAAGGTGTTTAAAATGGCCATAATAATAACTGTTCTGGAAATGTCATTTGCTATACCAGTATTTCCTCAACAAATTACCTCTCCCAGATATTTTAATTAAATAAGCATCTTTTTATTATTATTTTAAATGCCTTTCTTTGAGTTGAGATTTGTTTTTACAATAGTTTATATTTTAAGCTTCCTCTCCCAGATATTTTGGACTAAACAAGCACCTTAAATATTTTATCTATAAAAGTTTACGTTGTGTATTAATTTTAAGTTCTTTCTAGCCGTGTCCTACTGCGTAGACACGAATTCTAGATCTTGGCTTCACGGCGACCAGATGTGAGGGTCACGGCCTTACGACCCTGTGACGGGAGTCGAACCCATGTATAAATCGAAAAGTATTATCTCGATTTGTTAGTCTTAAATTTTGTTGATCGTCTTTTATTGGACCGATTGATAAAATAATACTTTACAGTTTTGTCTAGCCAAACACTGTGCTGTGCAATACTAATAAAATGGCAAGTTTATTTGTGAATGGCAAATTTTTAGAATAGCTCGGCTTATTAAGTTAATGGCAAGAGTAGATGCTTAATTTTGGACCTGAAGGGTCTCGAATTATTACGAGTTAGGGAGTAGGTAATAGTTTGAGAGAAACAAGGAATTTTGTGGTAACAAACGGTAAGTATTTTATTTACCACATAAAGCGCCTGCATGTTTATATTTACTCAAAACCAACGAATCCGATACAATATATCATTGTATTAAGGAATAGATAAAGTAAGGCGGGAAAATTACAAGTAATTGAATTTAATATAATATCGATATTCGTTGGATCTTGTTCGCAAAATTAAGCCCAAATTGCAGGAAGTGGAAAGGAACAAGAAAGTAAAACCACTTTGGCGTAGGTATTGACAATAGGCAGTGACATTAAATATAGGTACAATTAAATCATTACAATTTTCGCTTACTTTTATTGTGGCCACAATAACACCTTAAGTTTGCCCTCTCAGATTACGGTTGACACTAGGTTCGACATTGCAATTTATATCAAATGGCGCAAAATATACTAGTCAATCTAATCTCAAATGGCAAACGGTAAATTATATCTATAATTAACAAAATAACATGTTGGTATGCTTATCTGTGAACTAGTCGAATCCACATTTGTACGATGGGGACTTATTTTCCTATATTACACTGGCTCTATATCGTGCCTTTTTGCACATCAATCACAAGCACTTCACTCACTACCCCTCTCGTGAGAGGATGTACACCGAATGACCCGCTGGCCCTCTATACTTCGCCAACGCCGCTGGCGCGAGCGACGCCTTTCCCTTCGTAACGTCATTGGCTCTCCATGCCAAGACACGCGCTTCCTTTATTGGTTGAAAACCCAAATGCGCTGCATTTACGCGCCAAAACTGCCTGACCTGAAACTGTTAGAGTGTGTGTTTAAATGTTCCTATACAGTAGCAAACAGATGCGCTTTAAGTCTTAGACCTAAGGCTCTGCTTTGCTAAACAAGATAGTGGCACTTACGCCTTTTTTATTATATTTGCAATCCAAAGTCAATCCGAACGTTTACCGCGCTCCTTAAAAATATGGTTGGGATGTTATTTTTATTAGCGGCAGGCTTGTCCCATTACAGCGGATAGCACGAAACAAATAACGATCTGCTAAAAAACGACGTCTCAAAAATAAGGGAGGTTCAACACATTCGACCTGTAAGGCATTCACAGGGGAAGACTTCATAGCCCCAGCAATAATACGGAAAGCCTTAGATTGAACCCTGTCTAATTTCTGAAAAGCCGCCTTATTGGCCGTATCTAAGAGAAAAATCCCATAATCCAAAGAGCTCCGTATTATGGCATTATATAACAATTTTAAAGAAAATGGGTGAGCCCCCCACCAAACACCAGACAAACATCTAAGAATATAAAGTCAATCATTCTCTCTTATGCTTAAAACTACAAGGATATGGTATCCATGGCTCCTTACTTCGATGGGTGGGCTCATACCTTGACAAAAGAAACCAGCTAGTTGCTCTCAAAGGTTATACTTCTAACGCTGTTGAAATTAAGTCCGGTGTTCCTCAAGGGTCTCATCTGGGACCACTCTTCTTTATCGTTTTTATAAATGACTTGATTGAAAAATTAAATTGCCCAAGTCTCTTATATGCTGACGATTTAAAGGTTTTCTGCCAAGTAACAAACACTTCTGACTGTGATTATTTACAACAAGACCTAAATATTATTTATGATTGGAGCCAGTGTAATGGTATGATTCTTAATGTAAACAAATGTACAATAATATCATTCACCAAAAAACGGCAAAAGATCTTATATAATTACTTGATAAACGGAGAAAAGCTCACACGTCAAACAGTAGTTAAGGATCTAGGAGTCATGTTTGATGATCAGCTCTCCTTTCGTGACCACTGCAATTATATCACCAACAGGGCTTTTCAACTTTTAGGTTTTGTTTTGCGAACTACAAAAAAATTCAAGCGTTCAAGCTCAGTCCTGTTGGTGTATAACAGTATGGTCAGAAATATTTTGGAGTATGCTGCAGTAATCTGGTATCCTTGTTACGTGGTTCACGAAAATAGTATCGAAAGGGTGCAGAAAAAAATTCTTAAATCTCTCTGTTTCAGGTTTAATTTCGGTCGATCACTTCCCCATTATTCTGACAAGCTCCAAACATTTAATGTAATTTCGCTCACTACTAGACGCAAACGAACAGACTTGATTTACCTGCACAAAATTCTTCACTCACACGTAGATTCCCCGCTTTTGCTGTCACAATGAATCTGAACACTAATTATAACCTACGAAAACCAAAGACGTTTCTACTTAAAACCTACACCAATAACACATCTTACTATAATCCCATTGTCAGAATGTGTCGCCTGTATAATGAAGAATGTAGTAATAACACCAACATTGATATTTTTGATGCTCGACTCTCAACATTCAAAAACGCTGTCACAAGTGTCCTCAGATGAGCTATCCTCTCAATTCAACACGTTTATAATTTTATTACAAATAACTTTTTACAAACATGTTTAATGTAAAATTTATCATGCTGTGTGAACATGTTTAGGGTATCAGTCTAGATAATGTAATATTAGATTTATTATTCTTGCTATGTACCGATTGTTACCTGTTATGTTCTCCTTTATTATAAAATAAATAAATATATATTGAGATTAGCTCACACTTAGTCACAATGAAGTAAACATGAGGAACTCCAGTTAATTTTGAGTCTAAAATAACACCAAGAAATTTAACAGATGGTCTAGAAAGTAAAGGAAAATCATCAACAAAGACAGGACAATTTGGAATATTTCGTTTTCTCGAGAAGACCACAACATTACATTTACTAGGAGATAGAGAGAGACCATGCTGCGAAAGCCACAAATTTGAAGTCGTCAAAGAATTAGTAACTATATCAGTAATTTTCTTTATATCATGACCGGAATAATAAATTAAAAGGTCATCAGCATATTGCAAAATTCGACTTAAACCAACCGACTTATGCAAATCAGAGGTATATAAATTATAAAGCAAAGGGCTCAAAACAGAACCTTGAGGCAGGCCCTTCCAAATTGTTCGACTAGGAGCCACCGAAGGATCACTACATCTAAAAGTTATCACTCTCTCAGAAAGAAGGTTTGAAATAAAATTACTAAGTCTAGCCGGGATACCCAACTCACGTAGCCTCTGCCAAAGTAAAGGAAGTTGAACGTTATCGTAAGCACCTGTGATGTCAAGAAAAGCAGCAACAACTGACTCGTTTCTATAGAATGATAATCTTATGTCAGTAGTAAAAATTGCTAAGCTATCCAGGCAGCTTCTACCTTTCCTAAAGCCAAATTGAGACCGGGCCAAAAGGCCCTTATTTTCAACGAACCATTCAAGCTTGTTTTTAATAAGGTGCTCAACAAGTTTAATACACACAGATGAAAGGGCTATCGGACGGTATGAACATAGATCCTCAGGGTTCTTGTCCGGTTTTAGTACCGGCATGATCAGCTGAGATTTCCAAATATACGGAATGATCCCAGAAACAAACATAGAATTTATTAAATCCAAATAATAAATAAGAAATTTATCAGAAGCTTTAACAAAAAAGGAATATGGTATACCATCAAAACCAGGAGCAGAATCTTTAACAGATTTTAAAACAAATTTTAATTCAAATAAAGAAAAAGGACGATCCAAATCATGAGATATAGAAGGAGATGCAAAAGTGGGGAGTTCCAGTTGAACAGGAACATAAGTTGGAGCTAAAATATCCATGAAACTATCAGCCCATTGAAGAGAACTTGGACAAAATTGACGAGGAGGGCAATAAGCACCACGAAAACTGCGAATTTTTCTCCAGACCAAATAAGAAGGAGTAGTAGGAGTAATAGATAGACAGAAAGATTTCCAACCCTCCATCTTTTTTGAACGAAGGAGTAACTTAGTCTTAGCAATAATTCGATTTAGGTTGCAATAGTTATCAAGAGATAAGTCGGACGCATACATCAACTCAGATTCATTGCGAGAAAATACCGCTCGAGAGCAATCACGGTCCCACCAGGGAGGAGAAGGGATTCTCCTAGAAGAAAAAACCTAACGAGGGATAGAAGAATCAGCACTAGAAATCAAGGCAGAGGATAAGGCTTCACAGCATACAAAAATATTATCCGATGAAATTGGAGGCAAGCTGGAAGAATTATTATTTAAAGCTGACAAAAAAACACTCCAGTCAGCAGAGCTTAAGTTATGTTTCAAGAGAGGGTTACTCAAGGGCGTAATAGGTAAAGAAATAGATGGAAAACGAAGTAAAATAGGGAAATGATCACTACCAAAACTGTTACCAATTGTTTCCCAAGATAGCTGAGATGCCAAATCCAGCGAACAAAGGGAAACGTCAACAGCACTTACCGCATCACCAGGGCGAACACGGCGAGTTGCACAGCCAGAATTAAGCAAACAAAGGTTACAAGAATCCATTAAATCAAGCAGCTTAAAACCAAAGGAGTCCGACTTGCCACAACCCCATAACGGATGGTGACAATTCCAATCCCCCATAATAACTATTGGACGAGGAAGAGAATCAAGTAAGTGTCTTACCTCAAGCAACAAGGAACGACTGGGATAAGGTATATAAATGGAAACAAAAGTAATCCTCCTAATACTAACAGCAACAATACAATAACTGTCACTATGAGGACCATCAACTACAGAAAATTGGATATGATTCCGAACAAAAAGAGCACAACCACTACCATGAGAACGATTATCGCAAACATAAATAAATCCAGGAATTTTAAAAATAGAATTTGGTCTAAGCCAAGTTTCAGAAAAAGCTAAAATAAAAGGATTAAATTTATTGATAATAAAAATTATATCATGTTTTTTATTTAAAACGCTTCTCGGATTCCATTGAATCAGGACGTCCATTAAAATTAATTAACGTAGATAAAAAAGATGAAACAAGAGGGGCAACGTTGGACAACAAATCTCCTTTAAGGGAAGGAGAAAAAACTTTAAGAAGGGATTTAAAAATGGAAATAAGTTCCATGATTAATTTATCTGATTCCGAAGAAGAGAATGAATCTTTTAGGACAGACCCATTTTCAGAAGATAAGTTAGGATCCCTAACTAAAGCCTGGTGAGTAAACCGATCAAAGCCTTGCTGAACAGAAGGAGAGGGGCGACAATTTATAAAAACAGTCTTTTTATAGGAGACTGGAGAAGCAGCAACAGAAGAGAATAACTTTTTAGGGCCATGCCCCTAAAAAGTTATTCTCTTCTGTTGCTGCTGGGCTGCCTCAAAATAAGAGATATTTTGATCCGCCATCATCTTTTTGATATTGCATTGCCTGTTGTATTCAGGACAATTCTTGCTATTAGCTGGATGATTCGAACCTGAACCTTCAGGGCAATTGACACAAATAACTTCCTCATTGGAACAGCTAGAACCAGAATGATCTTTACCGCATCGAAAACAGCGTAACTCCCGAGCACGACATTTATTCTGTGTGTGACCGAACCTACAACACTTATAGCACTGTACTATAGGGTAAGAATACATTTCCACGGGGAGGGAGTTGTACAAAAGAAAAATCCTCTGCGGCAGAACTTGACCATCGAAAGTGATCAAAACCGTCTGAGAAGGAGACCATACATAAGAGCCATCAGTGGAAAGCCGTTTAAAATTAAGCCGACGGACTTTGAGGACTCGACCACAACCAACTGGAAGAGTAACAAAGAGGCAACAACTTCTTCAGATAAATCGGTTAGAACTCCACGAACCAATCCAAGCCGAGTAACATTGTGGGATGGTATAAAAGCCTTATATTTTTGTAACGTCAAGGTAGGGGATTTCAAAAAAGCATTCGCCGCAATTGCTGAATGAAATAGTAAAGAAATCCGGTTGCGGCCAATTTTCTTTAATGAACCATCAATAACATCTGGAAACTCTCTAATCCTGCTGTGCAGAAATTTCCCGAATGAAATGGGATGGAGGGTAGTGCTGAATTGGGAGAATCCTCCAATCGTTGTACATGAATTAAAAACGGCCCTTTATCATTATCATTATACGAGTATAATTGTCTGCCCACACCACTCAAAGACAACTGAGACTGCGACTCTTGATGGGTAGAGGTAGTCTCGGAAGATAGAACTAATAAGGGGTTAATAACAGTAGAGGAGTTTTGAATACCTTGGCCCAAATTTAAAATAGAGTCAGGTGTTGATTTGGCCACCACGGACCTCTGAGAATGTGAACTGGAATGCCGAGATCGAGACCTAGAATCCCGAGACCGAGACCCAGATCGCGAACTGGAGACAGAAACGCCTCTTCCAGATTTTTTTTTGCGGCACTTTTTCCTCGAACGACTGTGTCTCTCTTTTTCAGCTGCATCCAGATTAGGGGTAAAAGGAGTATCATCGGACTGGGAGATCTCAACATATGCTCCTAGACTCTTTTGAACACAAAAAAACCCCCCACCGGGGTCATCCCCCGATGGGGTAACGGAATCTACCATAAGATGAGAGAAAATAAGAAAAAACTTATTAAAAAACAAAGAAGAGAAAAAGCAAGCAAAACTGAGCAGCTAATAAAATATTGAAATTATATTTTAGAAAAAACTGCTATCTTGCACACCTGACAGCTCAACTCCGCCTGCGTTACTTATGGAATATAGCAAAATTTAGACCGTCGATATGTCACTCGGTTTGTCTTTTTTTTATAGAAAAAAGATACTGGCTCTAAGTTTGAGTTTCTAAAATATTCCCGATTTTGAATATTTTCTGGAAACTTTTCCAACTTCAACTTCCACAATAACATTGTGCTGAAAATTACAAAAACAACAAAAACTAATTTTCATACACGTGGCAATTTATTTTTAGCTTACTTTAAAAAAGGAGGTTAACATTATAAATAGATATAAGATCGATTTCAAGAATCCATTGAACCTATATATCGCAGCATAAATGAAGTCTCATCCAGTAAATTTACGGCTGTATCACATGATGGTGGTTTCCAATTTCCCCACTAAGTATGCGGGCGCGGGAAAAAAGAGCAGAGGCCAATCTCCGTGAATGATTATACCTATTTGTGGAAAACTGGGTAAATATTTACCAAAAACGACTTCAGGAATTTTGGCATTTCATAAACAGGTTATTGAGATTTGAGACTTACAAAATGTATTAATTTTTCGGAAATCGTTTGCTTCTAAAGGGTCTTTCATTAAGGACGGGTCGATTTTGAAATGAAATAAAACAAGCTGGGGATGAGGTATTAAAATAACTCACTTTTAAATATTTTGGCAATCGGTCTTTTTTTATTTGAACGGCCATTTTGTATGAAATATGACATCTTTCAAAATTCCGCCGAGGCTTCTCACGGTGGTACAAATCCGAGCAGTCTAGTTTTCGACATCTGCATGGCCGTACCGTCGAAAGTAAGCGTTACAGATCGATGATAACCATTTTTCTGACCCGGATAAGGATGTGGACGACATGTGGTTCCAGCAAGAAGCTGCAGGTCTATGCCAAAAAGTTGCAATCGACCAATGGCCTTAAAGTCAACGTAACCCATTCCACTGCTCAAATTCAGCCAGATCTATGCAGCAGAGTCATTGAAAATTGGACCTTTCGGATATGTGCTCCCGTGAGAATGAGAAACCGCAGCAGGCAGAAATCTGAACGATGTCTCATGCCACACAACATCACCCGCCCTTAATGAAAGACCCTTTAGCATTTTAAGTGGCTCTGAATAAATATGTTTACCCAATGACCTAACCATAATCAGTTTCACACACATGACAAGTCTCACCTTCACATTTTTAGGGTTCCGTACCTCAAAAGGAAAACCAACTAGAAACAAAGCTCCCGTTTCATGTACACTCGCGGAATGAAAAGGTTCGCCACCTTAAGATCGGTTTTCGCTTACACCAGTGCAAAAATCAATCATACCAACGCCATAGTGAAGAAAACCGTGCTACCAACATTTGAAGAATCAATCATACCAACATCTTAGTCAAGAATACAGTACTACCAACATTTTGTTACGTTTGTTGTCACATAAGATTTTGTCTGTTTAGATATACATCTTTACCACTGATCTCTTTTATTATTATCAAGTTTTATATTTTATACATTTTTATATAATCATAAAACTCTATGGGGATAAGTGGTTTTAACAGAATCCATTTTAATGTTAGATAGCTCACAGACGAGCGACAAGTGTAAGTGACAGTCGGTATCCGGTAAGTGCTTGTCTGTGAGCTACAAATAAAATAATTATATAAGGACAACAACCTAAATGTAATGAATGACATTTACTTCAGTAACGGGTGTAACCACCATCAGCATCAATCACACATAGTAACCTTGTAATGCGTTTCTTATCACTCTGGGACAAACATTATACATGTGGGCGAAATGATTGGTTGACACAAAGCAGTTTTCTTCATATTGTTTTCTCAATTCGGCTTTTTGTGCAGCAGTAAGTGTAGGACGGCGCAGACCAGAATCTTTATTGCGATGATCGACTATTGCACCTTTTTCGCCATGTCTTCTTATCTGAAATCTCACAGCACCTCTGGCCGATGCGATATGTCGCTGATGTTGTTACTGGCATCACATTCGGCAATAATAAGACACTTTCCATTGAATGGTTCACAAAAATCTCATAGGTGGCGATGTACGAGTATATGTGCTCGAAGTTCAAAACTATTTGCTTTACTTCAGAATTAGCTGAAAGAAGTTTTTATTATAGTGTTGTTACTTTGCAGATATGAAAAGAAGGCATTTGAAAAGCAGTATCTTCAATTTTTTCATGGAATACAGCACCACCTTTAAAGCGATTTATCAGTCTTAGAAAATAAAACAGAAAATTCAGAATCTTGAGAAATTTTAACTCTACTTAAATTTTTTGATGATAATAATACTAGAGAAAAACAATCATATGAAATAGCAACATCATCATATTCTGATTCAGATACTCTCAGAGTCTTTGAAATAGGATTTCCTTCAAATGCTTCTGGGGTTAAAAAAAATATCCAAGTACCGAATATTGTTAGGATTCCGTACTCAAAGGATGTCAACCTCACCTCCCAACAACTCAACTAATGAGTGGTTCACATTACGTCCCATGTCCCAGTGCACCATTTTGGTGCGTAATGGGAATTGAATATTTTATTTTTATTCCTATTACGTCCCACTTCGTTTTTTATGACGTTTTATAAGGAAAGTAATGCTGACAACAAAGTGTTTTCAAAATATTTATTATTATTTGATGTTTGCATGATAGCGAAACACAGAATATACAAATATTGTTTAATTGTTCCTGTCCTCAGACTAAAGACCTATCTGATAGTCGACATAGGGTAGTCGACTCTACCTTAAACGTTTCAATATAACATTATTTGCTAAGAAGATAGAACTTTAGTTATTAATTTGTAACTTATTAATCGGATTTTCAGAATCGTTTATGAATTAGAGTACAGGAAAACCAATTAGTAAAAAATACAGTTTATTTTATGGTGGTTTTAAGTGTTAAATTAGAGTAATATTACAACAATAAGACTGATTTTGATTATTTTGTATTGTTGATATTAATTATTTAAACTGTTCATTTTTATTCTAAATAAGAGTAAAATTTGGTTCAAAACATGAGCTTTAGTTCAGTTCAAGTTTTAGTTCATTAAAGCTTCATAGGATAAAAATCCTTTATACCTTTTTATATGTCTAACATACATAAACTCTTTGAATATGTCTTACATCAGGTGTAACAAAAGTGTACCTATATCATCCCTGAAGGATGTGAATCTGCCCATGAAACTGAACAACTTCGCCTGAGGAACATAGGTCAAAATACAAAAAAAAAATTACCACTGCTGCTTGAGCTGATTTTGCATTTTGTATGGGAGGTCAAAATTTAATTATAGTTTTTCGACCTATGTTCTTTAGGAAAAGTTGTTCCGTTTCATGGACAGAATCATATCCTTCAGGACTTGATATACCGTTTCTGTTACACCTTGTAGAGTCGGTCTTCACTCTCAAAACCCACACTCACTGTAAGGGTAACGCATGTAATTTATTCAAGCTTCCCTTTGTACATTGTCTGTCGGGCATCCGCAGAATGTCCACTACAACGCTTATTGACATCGCTAAATCAAATCCATTCTTGGCTATTCAACCGCGGACCCATTGAGGATCCGGGCTTACTAAAGAGACGGAGTCTGTTCACGGTAAGCGCAGTAGCGATAGACAAGGCTAAAAAGCTTTATAATAGGGCGTTTTTAACCAGCTTTTGGAAATGCAACTAGATATCAGTGCTAGTTAGCACAAGGAACAGAAAATGGAAACAATAATACTGAACGTTCACCGAATATGAAAATTATTAAGTCAATTTCATTGCTATTGTCAAAGTCCGTGATATATTTTCTTCTAAACAGATTTCAAATATTTTACTAAGCTTGAAAAAAGAAATTACTAACTGTGATAACCGTACCACTCATCGTCACTTAAAAAACGTAGTTGACAAACGTCAAGGAAAACCCTATTCCTCTTCTTCCTCGGTCACTCACTGATGAGGATCGCGACCACATATAGTTTCCTACCAAAACTCTATTGACGGAAGTCCCACATATAGATCGGAAAGCTACCTATACGAAATAATAAGTATTAAAAAGTAAGATTGTACTAAACACGCATGGTGAAAATAGGCAATGAAATACTTTCAGGATTTTTATTTCTAAGTTTTAGGGACCAAAGTATGTTCTGTAATTATTAAAGAAATAGTTTCAGTCAAGAACACGTAAAGCTTACAGATTTTACTTTCAACCGTTCTTATTTCAATAGCCGTAGCTTACTTGGTCATGTTGCAAGTGTTAAGTTTTAGCTTTATCTGTACTTATATGTTCCATAGAAAATCAATTTCAACTGATATCGCTACTTCTCGTATCTGTATCCTCACCATGAACACTAACAAAGCCAGTTGCAACGAACAAGCACCCCTGAATACTGAACAGCTGCGAACAAGCTCTCTGACTAAATAGGATGCGCCGATTTGTACCTATCACCTCCTACTTTGAGAATATTTAATCATTGCTATAATCTTTGATAGGTTCGAGGAGAAACGCATTTCTTGAATATTCGGAATATTTTTGTGAGAGTCTTGCAAATCTGAGGCAGACATGACAAAAGGACCATGCAACGAATGATATTCGTTTTAGCCGCCAGGTGGCATGACAGCGGTTGAACGTATTCACAAATACGAGTTTCGAGCGACCGCGTTCATGGAGATAGATAAACGCCACATCTTCCCCCTACGGTGAAAAATAAACTACTTATAAATTGAAACGAATCCTAACCCTACGCCGGAATGTGGTAACAGTAACTGGTTTTGTTGGAGGGTGAGATTGGATGGATGTTGGCTCCGCTGATGAGCTGTTCAGTTGGCGTTGGATGCTGATACCGGTGCCTGAGACGCTGATGAAGTGGAAGAAGCCGGTGGTGAGGTATAATATCCTCTGATACTTATGTTCCTAAAGTTTCTAAGGAATTACTTCTAACCATTTTGATTGAACGTATCGTCACCTCATCAAGAATGTTTGTGGCTATATGATACGGCTTGTTTTGTTTGGTGACGAGTGCAAAAAATCTTATCTGATCTCGATTAAGAGAGACGCCGTTAAAAAAATTGCGGAATTTCGCCAAAAAATTTTAGAAATGGGTCATCTGCACATAGATATTTAAATAGGATGGTTGGCCATTACTTCGTGAGCAGCAGCTGTCATTCCGTCCGTAACAAATAGGTACATAATTTTTCCTAAAACTCGGCATATTTCATCCCCATCAAAAGCATTGAACACTATAGTGGCTTTATTGTGAACGAACTCATTACCTCAGCATTGAAATACTCGTACAAATCACTAACAGATACTATAGGACGTTTCTGAATCCATGGTGTAGGATAAATCCGTAATATATTTAAATCTTCCTTATATATTTCAAAAGCATCGAAAGTTGTATCAATTTTATGTCCTTAAAAAGCTCTAGGGCCGTGAGCTCGGCATTGGCTCTAGGGTATTTGAGCATTCTAAAATAAAGTCCTAGGTGGGCTATATATTAGAACTTAAATATAGGCAATAAGGGAATACCTATGGGCTAGCTATATGGCTAACAAGCCCTAATAAATCCCGTGTGGTGCCGGGTCCCGTGTGGTGCCGGCAAAGAATAGTACCAACCCATACATACCCGTGGGTGTCGTAAGAGGCGACTAAGGGCTAACTGGAGGATGGGCAGCAGCATCCTCCTTTATATTTTACATCTTACTTACTGCGGTCACCCATAACCGCGGTGAACGAGGTGACTATGGTACTTCCCCTCCACTTTTTTTCCAGCAAAAGCTGAAATTCCGGAGGGAGCTCCCTGTCCTGTAGTGGACGTTGATGAATAAAATAACTGTCTCACAACAACTACACACAGTACTATAAAAGCGTTAATACTTAAATTAGACACACAAATATGCAAAGACTACACGTGTGGAAGGACTGGCAATACCATGAGTTTCAAAGCTTAAAAAGTTGCCTAGCTAAGATGCTAAAAGAAAATAACTATACCTTCCAGAAAACAACTAAATGAAGAGTCATAAAATCATTTTTTATATTTGACCTATAACTTGTAAACTATGTCGATGAGGTAGATTTATTTAACATTTTGTTGAAATTCATGATATTATTTATCTATAAATTCTCCAAACTAATTAGAAAGAAAGAAAGAAAGAAAGAATAATATTTATTTCATTAGTTTGTGACACCAGTGAATTACCAGTCTATCTCTTTTCCTTGCTATGATATTCAACATTTAAATTGGTATATATATATATATTCTTTATTGCACATTTAACATACAGAAAGTAAACAATCAAAAGGACATTTACAAAGGCGGGCTTATCTCTACAAGAGATTTCTTCCAGCCAACCCATGGTTGTGAGAGAGAATATTCATAGCGGGATACAATCGTGCATGTAAATGGAAAAAAAAACAAAAATAAATAAATAATACCTACAATTTTATAGAAAATAATTAATACCTGTATATAAAAATATATACTATATAAACACTATATACATAATATATATAATAAATATAAATACATATAAATAGATATATAAAAATATGTACATAAATATTTAAATAAATACAACGACGAAATTCACAATGATGACTACGACTACGATGACGAAATAGCGGTTTGAAGAAGAAAATGCTCTTTCACTTTCTGTTTAAAAGAGGCAATAGAGGTACTCTCTTGTATGGCTTTGGGAAGGCGATTCCATAGTTGAACAGCACGAACAGAGAAGGAATGAAAAAAGAAATTAGTGTTGCTCCTAGGCACCTCAAGCATCGTGGTGATACAAGGGCGCCTAGGTCGAGTGGGAGGAGGAAGAAGTTGGAATCGGGCACGAAGGTAAGGAGGGGAGTGCGGGTCATTGAGGATGTTAAAGAGAACAGATAGGATGTGCATATCTCGGCGAAGGCGGATAGGGAGCCACTTAAGTTGAGCACGAAAGTTAGAAACACGGTCATATTTCCGCAACCCGAAAATAAAGCGTATGGCAAGGTTTTGAAGACGCTCCAGTTTATTAAGTAGCTCCTCAGTCGCATCCAAATAGCAGACATCGGCGTAGTCGAGGATAGGTAAGAGAAGAGACTGCGCAAGCATAACTTTGGTGTAGAAAGGGAGAAAAAATTGGAGACGCTTGAGAGAGTGGAAAGTGTAATGCATACGTCTACTAACGTCGTTGACGTGAGATGTCCAAGACATATTGCAGTCCATGATCAGGCCCAAGTTTTTTACTTTTTTACTGAAAGGGATAAAAACACCAGCGTAAGTAAGTCCAGATACTGAACCCCATTCTAAGTTGGCCCTGAGTCTACTGCTACCGATAACTATTGCTTGGGATTTGTCAGGGTTCACAAGAAGACCAAAGGATTTAGCCCATAGCTCAACAGCAGTAAGATCACCGTTTAAAATTTCAATAGCCTTGGACATCTCAGTCAACTCGAAATGCCTATAAAGTTGTAAATCATCTGCATACAAATGGAAGGGAGAAGTAATCACACGGGATATATTATTAATAAAGATCGAAAAAAGCAAGGGTGAAAGAACGCCGCCTTGAGGAACACCAGCAATGAGGTCAGACCACTCTGACGAAGCATCGTTAGTCTTCACACACTGCTGGCGACCGAAAAGATAAGATTGAAACCAGTCTATAACAGCAGAAGGTATGTTAACAGCCCGAAGAGTGCCGAGGAGGATATCAAAATCAACAGAGTTGAAAGCACTGCTGAAATCCAATAGGGCCATCACAGTGAGCTTGGTATTATCCATAGCACACCGGATGTCCTCCGTAATATTCAACAGTGCACCAACCGTGCTGTGGGAAGGACGGAAGCCAGACTGGAAGGGACATAAAAGGTTGTTGGAAGTAAGAAAGGAGTACAATTGCTTATGCACAATGGATTCTAAGACTTTTGAAAGGATGGGTAGTATGGATATGGGACGGTACTGGGAAAAGGAAGTGGGGTTCGGAGTTTTAGGTAACGGTATGACAAAAGCCTTTTTCCACGATACTGGAAAGACATTGCGAGACAGTGAGAAGTTAATAATGTGAGTAATTACCGGCGCAATGTCCTCCAGCACGGGAAGTATCATGTCGAGGCTTAGACTGTCACTGCCGATAGCTTTGGTGGAAATGGAGCGGACACTCTTCTTGATAGAATCAACTGAGACTGGCTGGAATTCGAAGTGGGGACAGTCGGGCGGGGCAAGATTAGATAGGTAAGAAAGAGTGACTGATTTAGTTAAAGAGTCTAAAATGATAGGAGGGTTAGTGAAGTGAATATTCAAAGCATTAAGGTCCACGGAGCTTTGACAAGCGTTCGTGGTCTTGCCCACACCCAAAGATCGTAGGAATCTCCAAACCTGGAATTGGCAAAGATCTTCAATAGTGGAGTGAATATAGCGACGTTTCGCATCCCTACACATTCTGTTGCAGATGTTACGGAGTTTTTTATAAGCATTTAAGCTCTCCTGAGAAGGATCTTTTTTGTGTCGTGCTTTAGCTCTGTCGCGCTTAGCCATAGTCCTCCTGATCACCGGCGTTAACCAGGGAGCAGGAGCATGCTTTACCCGTACTGGCCGCACTGGCGCATGCACATCATACAGTTTAATCAGTTCAGTAGTCAGAACATCTACCATGTCATCTATATTGTCAGACAACAACACAGATGACCAGTTAATTTTTTTCACATCCTCTCTCAAACGTTCCAGATCCATATGCTTGAAATTGCGCTGCAGAAGGACCTTGCCTCTAACCCTCGGAGGACGTACTTTGTAAGATAGGAAGACTAAATCATGGTGGGAGAAGGGAGCAGCCATTTGACCGTGAGAGAAAACAAGGTTAGGGTTAGACACAATAATCAAATCTATGAGAGAAGGCCTACAGTTAGGAAAATAATGTGTTGGGGACTTAAAGGGAAGAATGTGTAGGTTAAGTGATGACGTAAGGGCATGTAATTTATCAGCGCGGCTATCACCTTTCAGCAAACACGTATTAAGGTCTCCCATAACAATGACGTCATCATAAGTAAGAACAAAATTCTCTAGAGTACTTTCTAAGGAACTAAAGTAGTCCACCTTATCGTTTGGGCTATAAAGGGCACCAAGGAGAATTTTCTTGTGGTGAACAACTGTTTCGAGAAAGATATACTCTATGGAACCTGCAGCGTCAGACGGAGAACAGGAAACAACACTGGCAGGAATACAGCTGCGAAGGTAAATACCTACGCCTCCACCACCCTTGCCAGTGCGGTCATTACGAAACAGTTTGTAACCTGGAAGAGAACAGCTAGTAGAAGGGAGTGTAGGTTTAAGCCAGGTTTCAGACACTAGAATACAATCAACTACGCCGTCGCCAAAAGATGCGAGAAGATCAGAATAATGAGATAAAATACTCTGAGCGTTAATATGCACCAAGGAAAGGAAATTGGAATTACTGTTCACAAATACCTTTGAAAGTTTATCTTCAAGTGGTTCAAAATCAGAAAGAGAAGTCTCGGTACTGCTTACAGCGCTTTCGTAATCACCAGAGGAACAAGAAAAATATTCATCGTCTAAATCCATACTACTTAATATAAATATATATAAACAATATATAAATAATAAAAAAAAATAGATCAGTAGGTACTACTATAAACTAATTAAATTCAAAATTCTATACAATTAATTCAACTCTCACGCATAAGTTGACTGGAAAATGCAAATAACATACTTTGAAAAACGAACACAACAGAACAACACGAACATTGAACATATCAAACGGAAAACAAAACGCAACTTTAAAACAAAACGCAATGACATCAACCGGTTGACGTGACGTTAAGTTACTTAGTAATCTGTGGTTACAATTGCGAAATAAATATTGTAAAATATCAAAAAATAAGGTTGTTAGAAAAATAAGTTAGATCTATGCAAAAAACACCAGAGAAACATAAAAGTTGAGCATACCCTACTTATAAAAGCAAGTATAAACCGGCGAAATTAAGAATACACGAACTGGAAATTGAAATCACGAAACAAAACAAACATTGTTCGATCACTATTGTGTTGTAAAGTTATTTGGGATGTTGTTCCATGACCTTCTTGAGCTCTGCCAGCGAGATGACCTTCACTCGGGACTTATCTGGGAGTGAGATAATTATGACGCCATCAACACTCCAACACTTTTTCATCCCGAAATAGCTACGTGCGGTCACAAATACATCCTGACGGGTCTTAGTCAAAAATTCAGAGATAGTGACCTTGGAACCCTTCAACGTAGTCTTGCTCTTCCAAATCTCAGAACGAGGCCGCACAGAGGAGAACCGAACAAGCACAGGGCGAGCAGAGTCCTTCTTAACACCTAACCTGTGACAAGCTTCAATATCGTTGACACCAATACCAGCTATCTTCATTTGGGAGGTTATCACGGCGAGAGTCTTCTTTAGCACGTCTTCCTGAGGTTCCTCTTTAATTCCATGAAAGAGGAGGACTTTTCTACGAGACTGCGTTTCTATACGGTCCAAGCCAAGGACTACAAGCTCCACCTGCGACTTCAGAATGCTGAGAGACTTCCACACGAAGTTTTTGAACGAAGCAAACTCTGCCGCCAATGTCTTCATTGTGGGATTATTAAGAGTGGCTCCGGGTGGCTGCAGACTTTTCTCAAACTCGCCCATTCTTGCAGTAAACATGGTGGACAGCTCCTCCATGCTTTTGATAAGCTGTTCTGCTGTATTGTCCATATTACAGTGGTGAAAGTGAGTGAGTGAGTTCAAAAATAGTCAACCTACACCAATGTAAGTTTAGTTTTAATACATATGTGTATTAACTATTTATTTTAAATAAAATATTAGCAGTGCTAAAAAACGTGTCTATTCACTTAGGAGGGTACCCGCAGAAAAAAGGTATATTCACGAACAAAGGTCAACATGACCCTAAATTCATAAAATTTACATAAGTTATGAAATTATATTAGTTTATACAATGATACATAATGAGCAGTATAAAACTCAAGGGTCGGTTTATTAGCGAGCCAAGTTCCATAATAGATGACACGAGTGTTTTATACCTGTGGAGTTGCATATACAACTTTATCTACTTTAATATCATGACTCCTAAAATAATATGTTTAAAAACAAACCTTTTCTTAATGTTTTTCTCTTTTTCCGGTGATTACTGCTGTGCGATGTTCCTAGCTGCTTTAAAAACATTCGAAGGCGAATTATCACTTATTTCATAACAAAACTAATAAAAATATGTGTAAATAAACCTTATGTTTGCTGAGTTTTCATTGACGGCAATGCATATTTCATATCTCTTCAGTCGACCCGTGACTACGGTTGATGCAACTCAGCCGTAAAGTCTGGAAAAGGTAATTTATTTTGCCTTGTTACAAATATCCAGCTTAGAACTCTGCGTATGTTGTTTGGATTATGTTTACGTTCTTATTGTACTTACCCTCTAATTTTAAAATTATAATTTTTGTTGTATTTGTTATAAAATTTCCATAGTTATAGTTTTTCTGCAATATGTATGAGAAGTGTGCAGCACTCAGAAAAACCTCAAGAGGTTTATAGAGTGTTAAGTGTAGACGAATTGTGTTTTATAAATTTGTTTTCAATAAAATAAAATAAAAAATGGAATAAAATAAACGGTATTTTTTGTCTTATTTCGCATATTTCGTTTGGTCTAGGTACGAAAATACAAATGAAATGAAATGAAATGAAATGAAATGAAATGAAATGAAATGAAATGAAATGAAATGAAATGAAATGAAATGAAATGAAATGAAATGAAATGAAATGAAATGAAATGAAATGAAATGAAATGAAATGAAATGAAATGAAATGAAATGAAATGAAATGAAATGAAATGAAATGAAATGAAATGAAATGAAATGAAATGAAATGAAATGAAATGAAATGAAATGAAATGAAATGAAATGAAATGAAATGAAATGAAATGAAATGAAATGAAATGAAATGAAATGAAATGAAATGAAATGAAATGAAATGAAATGAAATGAAATGAAATGAAATGAAATGAAATGAAATGAAATGAAATGAAATGAAATGAAATGAAATGAAATGAAATGAAATGAAATGAAATGAAATGAAATGAAATGAAATGAAATGAAATGAAATGAAATGAAATGAAATGAAATGAAATGAAATGAAATGAAATGAAATGAAATGAAATGAAATGAAATGAAATGAAATGAAATGAAATGAAATGAAATGAAATGAAATGAAATGAAATGAAATGAAATGAAATGAAATGAAATGAAATGAAATGAAATGAAATGAAATGAAATGAAATGAAATGAAATGAAATGAAATGAAATGAAATGAAATGAAATGAAATGAAATGAAATGAAATGAAATGAAATGAAATGAAATGAAATGAAATGAAATGAAATGAAATGAAATGAAATGAAATGAAATGAAATGAAATGAAATGAAATGAAATGAAATGAAATGAAATGAAATGAAATGAAATGAAATGAAATGAAATGAAATGAAATGAAATGAAATGAAATGAAATGAAATGAAATGAAATGAAATGAAATGAAATGAAATGAAATGAAATGAAATGAAATGAAATGAAATGAAATGAAATGAAATGAAATGAAATGAAATGAAATGAAATGAAATGAAATGAAATGAAATGAAATGAAATGAAATGAAATGAAATGAAATGAAATGAAATGAAATGAAATGAAATGAAATGAAATGAAATGAAATGAAATGAAATGAAATGAAATGAAATGAAATGAAATGAAATGAAATGAAATGAAATGAAATGAAATGAAATGAAATGAAATGAAATGAAATGAAATGAAATGAAATGAAATGAAATGAAATGAAATGAAATGAAATGAAATGAAATGAAATGAAATGAAATGAAATGAAATGAAATGAAATGAAATGAAATGAAATGAAATGAAATGAAATGAAATGAAATGAAATGAAATGAAATGAAATGAAATGAAATGAAATGAAATGAAATGAAATGAAATGAAATGAAATGAAATGAAATGAAATGAAATGAAATGAAATGAAATGAAATTTATTGTGGAGCACAGGTATGTAAGATGTCGCAATAGAATAGAATATGTTCAGCTATGTCCCGCCATACAGGCATACAATACAATGTTATACCTTAATTACTAAAATTAATGTCTACAAGTCATAATTAAAAATGTCAACACAGTGATTATAAAATATGAAATTAAATAATTCATGTCTTTATCATTCAATCTTATGTATTCTTTATTGTACACAACAAAACAATTATAAAATGATACAGATGTAGTTTACAATGGCGAGCTTATCTCTTTGAAGAGATCTCTTCCAGCCAACCAATATTAAGTAAGAAAATATAAGTATATAGACGGGGACAAGAATGTGTACACAATTATTAAGATTAAATAATAGTAGGAAAATATCATTAAATATTCTTCAAGCTTATAATAACATTTCTTTACTAGTATGTCACGCAATTTATTTTTAAAAGTATTTATATTGTTACATTCTCTCATTGATTTAGGTAACTTATTAAAAATATGGGGAATCCTACAGAACACGCTTTTGTGCACTAATGCAGTCCTTGCATTTAAAAACATTAATTTAGTTTCTAACCTTCTCCTTATATTAAACTTAACTAAGTCAGGATAATATTTTACAAAGATACAGCATTCATAAATATACATACATGTCACCGTTAAAATATTTAATTCCTTAAAATATGGTTTACATGAATCCGTCACTTTTATATTACAAATTGATCTTATGCATCTTTTCTGTGCTCTTAGTACAAGTTGTATATCTGTAGAGTTGCCCCAGAACATTAAACCATACCGAAGAATTGAGGCAACATAACCATGGTAAGCAGTAAGAACACTGTTTCTATTCACAATCTTACTAAGTCTACGTAGTGCATAGGACGACTGATTAATCCTCTTACAGACGTTTTCAATATGTATTTTCCAGTCCAGTTTATTGTCAACATAAAGACCAAGAAACTTTGTGCTTTCAGTTTCGTCCACTTTAGAGTTTAGATAATTTACATTTAATGTCATATTTATATTACATCTTTGTCTAAAATTCATAGTTTTTGTTTTATTAAGATTAATTTTAAGATTGTTTCTATTTAACCAGTCAATTATATTTATAAGTGATTGGTTTATCTCGCCCACCAGTTCATTTTGTAACATAGTACTATCATCGGCAAAGAGAGTTACGTGATTTTTAATAGCAAGAGGCAAGTCATTAATATAAACTATAAAAAGCAATGGGCCAAGGACACTGCCTTGTGGGACTCCGTATTTAAGTTGTTTAGGTCCAGATGTGTAAACAACTTCATTTTTAGTTGTTGGACAAATTTTTGTTATTTCTGTTACATGTGTACGATTTTTTAAATACGATTCTAACAATTTATACACATTTCCTCTCACACCGTATGCATATAGTTTTTGTAACAATATAGGATGACCAACGCAGTCAAAAGCTTTGGACATATCCATATAAAGAGCAATTGTGAGTAATTTATTATCCATCCCAGTCAGTACCGTCCTCAAAAATTCATAAAGGGCAAGATTGATATTTTTATTTTGCCTAAAGCCGTACTGCATGGGTGTTAAGATTTTATTTTTTTCAAAAAAGTTATTCATCGTTGCGTAAATTACTTTTTCGAATACTTTTGCAAAAATAGGAAGCAGCGCCACAGGTCTATAACTGTCCATTTCAGCTCTATCTCCTTTTTTAAAAATAGGTTTTATGATAGAATGTTTCAATGCGGTAGGGAATTCACCCTGCTCTATACAAATATTGAAAATATGACTAAGTACTGGTGATATTAGATCTGAGACGTCTTTTATAATTGTTGTGGCAATGTCATCATTGCCTGTGCTATTAGAATTTTTTAATGATTTAATAATGTTATTTATATCTTGGGGTGATGTCGGAGGCAGAAAGATAGAGTTGCATTGAAAGTTTTTTAAGAAAACTTTTTCTGATTGAAAATTATTTGTATTATTTTCAGCTACGTCTGAAAAAAATGTGTTTAAGCTTTCAACAATAATATTTGGGTCCTCTATCAAAGATTCATTTACTTTAATCTGATTTAAAGTCTCTCTTGGGTAGTTATTTTTAATGTTATTTATTATTTGCCACGTGGCTTTCGACTTATTTTTCGATTGATTTATAAAATAATTATTTTGAGATTTTTGAGTCAGTTTTATTATGGCTTTATAGCGCTTTGAGTAGCTGTTAAATTTACGTTTATTTATCTCTGATGGCGCTCTGCGATGTTTCCATAGCAGATCCCTTCTTTTGCGACTGCAAAGCTTAATGCCACGAGTCATCCATTTTGGTTTTTTCGTCGTCGTGATTTTGACTCTAACTTTTGGAAAGCACAAGTTATAAAACGTTTTGAAAGTATCAAGAAAACAGTTATATGCTTTGTTAGCTTCCGTCTGCTCATAAACGTCTTGAAAACTTAGTTTCTTTAAACACTCTACAAATTTATCTCTATTTTCTTTAGAAAAATCTCTACGAAACCTAAACCAATAATTAATTGAACATGTTTTCTTTACCGGACATGAAAATAGCTGAGCAGTATGGTCAGAGAGATTATAATCTAGTATTTCGCCTTTGCACCCACGTATATTATGAGCTATATTATCTAAACAGGTTCCACTTGCCAGACGTGTGGGCTCTTTAAAAGATAGTTTTAAATTATACGATGTCAGCAAGTCGACAAATTCCGTCGAATACCGTGTCTTTTGCAATATATCTACATTGAAATCCCCACATAAAATAATTTTGTGTTTTTTAAAACCGTATCTGGATAATAATTGATTTAAAGTACTCATAAAAACTTCAAAATATTGCTTCTTATCCTTATTCAGTGGAGACCTGTAAATACAGAATATATAAATTTGATGTTCCAGTAGTTCTATACCAGAACACTCGACAACGTTAGAAATTGACATTTTATTTACATCAGATATTGAACAGCATTTATGGTGCGATTTTACTAAGATACAGCAGCCTCCGGATCTATTATTTCTACAAAAAGACGACGCGAGTTTAAAATGTGGAATACATAAATATTGTTCATCACTATACATCATATTGTGCTCTGAAATACATAAGATGTCAATGTTTTTATTACTCTCTTTCAATTCTTCTAAATATACCGAGAGCATTTCTGACTTATTTATTAATCCATCAATATTTTGATGAAGAACATTTATATTGCGATAGACGAAAAAACCTTTCTGCTATATCCGGCAAAGCCTCACCTTGGGCAGGGATATCATTAGTCAGTGTGGTAGAGCTGCTCAATTCTTCGGCGGAACTTGGTACACGTTTATAGTAATATTTGTTAAATCGTAAGGAATAATTGATTTTCAATAGTTGTCTTAACAAATAGCGTGACAGATTATTTACAAAATGTCTGCGTTTTGGTATTATATAAGAATAATTCATGTCCACAAAATTGGCATGGCTATATTTATTGCATAGCAATTTTATTTTATTGTTTATAGTATTTACATTCAAGTGCTCATTGGAAGAAGTTTCACATATAATAACGTTAGTGTGGCGTACAAAATTTAACCAATCATTTAATTCAGACTCTATTTTATAGGGGTTATTGTCGTTTGAGAATCCAATTAAAATAGTGTAGTCAGATTCAGTTAATTCTGAGATTTCAGATTTGCAAGAATTTAGCAATTCACTAACTTTTGCTCCAGGTTTACTGAAGCAAAATACATCATACTTGTCTCCCAGTAAAATCTGTAAGGCTTTGCGCACCCCTCTGCCGTATTGGTCCGCAAGAATGATGACTTTACTCTTCTTGCTATCTTCATTTTTATTCAGCTCATATCCAGCATTGCTTCTCAAATCTGTGTTTTCCTGTCTTGTGTGTTCTATAGTTTCGCTATTGACAGCGCAACGTAAGTCTCGATCAATCGATGAATACCTACCTTCTTCTGTGTCCTGAGATTCTGTTAAAAATGTCGGACTTTTTAAGGCCGCTTGCTTAGTGCTAGTAACTGGAGTTAACGGTGACCCAAAGTTTCTAGTGTTTGTTTTTTTTTCAAGGTGGTCTTTCTGTTAGATCCTGATCCACATATTTTTTTCAAATTCTCTATCTTTTCTTCAGCAGAAGCCAGTTTTTTTTGAAGAGTTGTATTTTCCATCAATAAGATTTCAATTTGCTCATCAGCTGATTTAAATCTGATTCTAGCTCCAGAATTCGAGCTCTTATTCCAGGGAGATTGGAGCCACTGTCATTATAGGCTTGTTTAATTCCAGGCCAGCTTCTATTAAAAGTATCAGAGCAATCTATCTCCTCTTCAGAATCCAACTGACTTTCAGACAGTGAATGGAAGGAATTATTTGTAGGGACATTATATTTATATTCTAATGTCGGAATCATATTTATTGTACGTTGAATATCCAAGCTTTGACTAGTATTAGCTTTTGGTGACTGCATGGTAGGTGTAGTTAGTTGGTCAGTAGTGTCAGTATTGACTCTTAATGGCTTAGCTGCAGTTTTTTCCCTCGTAGTTGTATTGGTTAGCTCTGTATGTTTTGCTTTAGTTTGTGGGCCTCCCAAACATTCCTTGCATTTCCAATTTGCCTTGTGAGCTCGTGTCATTATATTAAATCTTTTGTCCGCGGTTGTACAAATAAGATGGTAATTTTTCTTACAAACTGCGCAAGTAAGGTAATGCTTTTCTGTAATTGATTTTAGACATTTTTTATTCGCACAGCGTTTATCCATGTTTGATTTTATCTCTGCTAGTGACATCTATCGTCGGATAGCATAAGCTTAATATACCAATACCTGAACTATCAAGTTATCGAACTGGTTATGTAGATCGGTGCACCACGTAGTTCCGCTACTTGTCACTTATAGATAGCGTCGTGCAGTGTTACTGAAGAGTTGAACTAGATGACGTCGTGCGGTAAGACAAAACTGGTTGTTGGCAGCTCCGGATCATCGCAATCTGATTGGTCGTAAAATCAGCTGTGTTTGTTTACATCAATTTTAAACTGACACTCAAGTAGATAACGGATCAGGCACTTGGTTTTTGGTTATTTTATTATAATCCACGATATATTTTTTTGCGTTCACTGTTGGAGTACTTACAGTTTTTCAGAACAGTTTTTTATACACATTGTATAAAACATGTATCTCGATAAAATTGAACTTGTTTGCCGCCTCTATAGCTCCTAAGACGTAGAAAAAATAATTTAAAATTATTTCAAATACAAAATCTATGCAGTCGTTTTCAATAAACAAGTTTTAAATTAAAGGAGAACTTCAAAAAACATGTTTTTTTCACATAACACCAAGCAGAAACACATGTTTGTTGGCTTTCTATTTCGTAAATAGGGCGTGTAAAGGAAATATTCGCGTTAAGGGGCGCACAGGGATTTGCCTTATCGCGGTGGTTAGTTTTTATTGCTGAATACGCCTTCTTACACCGATAGTGTGGAAACTCACGGTTTTAAATTGTGTTAATGTTTAAAATCTTTCTCTATTCCTGACACTTTTTTAACCTTTTTTTGGTTAATTTATCAAAACGATAATGCAATATTTTGTATTTTAGTGTAGACACTGGTGTATCAAACCGGATTTTGTTTTATATGCAACGTGCAACGGATTGTTGGTTGCTGCCCATTTGAAGAGCACTAGAGACATCACAAACTTCTTCAATAAAATCATCGAAGTCCTTTCTTGCACTTGCAGGTTAGGGTTTTTAGAAGTTGTTCAGGGGCTGGGGGCATGGATGTCGTGGTTGGCATCAAATCCGAGTCGGTTTGATGCCATTGCCAATCAATAGGGGTTTGGTGCACCCTCAACCACTTCTGAACCTGGTGGTAACTCCTGGTGAGCTGAATTTATTTTGTTGCTGAACGAGGGCCTCATAAATAGAGTATAGCGCAGAGTATTGAGAGCTTCTCGGCCATCTCCGCCATACAGAGCAATTGAAAATGCCTCTCCTGCACGCTTTATTTCTTAAATAAAATCTGCCTGCAGAAACACTCCCAGCTGTTGAATGAGGTTGGGATGTACGAGGATATAAATAAATTTTAGTTTTCCCTGCCCAAAAAGAGTGGAGGTGGTATTTAGTTGGATGCATGGAGAAGAAGCATCATGTCTGGTGGAATCAATCCCGCTACTGAATGAAGTGGAGGAAGATCTGACCCTCCTCTGCTACTTATATGGAGACGTACATTACACGTACGATACGAGATGTACATAGGTGGAGCCTAGTCTATGAAGGATGCAGGGGATATCAATGCCCTCTCCATAAATGATGGCTTGACTCAACAACCAATACATCGGCACCCTTTTCTGCTTGCTTGTCTTTCACTCCGTACTTCTAAAATTCATTCGTCAACATTCTAATGAGGCATTACTTGTTAAAGAGGGGATGATTTTTTTTTCTTATCTACCCCATAGTGCTTAGATAATGTAAGTCTGCTCCGACCATTTTTCTATTCAGGGATCCGATTGCGAAATATTAAGCTTGAAAGTGCAATTTTTTGTTGGAGTCAAGTGTCCTCCCGCCTGCTGGCTAAACGGTTGTTATAGGAAATGTGAAAAAGTTCAGAGTAGTAGGATATATGATGAAATTTAAAGGAAAACTATCACAGTTAAGGAGGTTTTACAGGTTAATGAGCTATAGCTGAAAAACTAAAAATAATAAAAATAGCAATAGCAATCACGTGCTAAGACCAAGCTGAGCATTAGGAGGTACAAATTTTATGTTATGAACGTTATGAAATACTTACTCAAAACCCGATTTGCGATAAATAATCGCAAATCCTATGCTGAGCGTGGCCCGCGACACGCATTTGGCCGATTTTTTGTGTACGTTACGACCGAACTATTTCATCTGCATCGTAACTAGAAGCAGCACCCTCTAGCGTTGTTAGATTAGTTAGCGGCATATGCGTATCTTGTTGAAACAACTGCTTCGGAAAACTCACGAAAAGAGTTAGCGAATAAATGTTTACCCTATGTTTTCACTGCTGAGCAACGTGCTATAATCACGACATTAAGTTTTAACTTCCCACAGCACAGACATTGTATTGTACGGTTTAGTGATTCGAATACAGTTTGCATAGCTGTTGGATCTTTTGTTTGCTTTTTAATTTGCATAATAGCATTCGTACAAGTAAATAAATATGAGGCGGTTCTTAATATATTTTTTGTAGAAATAATCTAATCCATGATAAGTTCTACTTTGTAAAAGAATACAGGGTGTAAATAAAAGTACTATGATCCTTTTGAGGGGGTGATTCTACATCACTAATAATTGATTGTAAAAAAATACTTTATTTTTTTTTTATTTTGGGTGATCGTGAAATTAGATTTTCCTTTATATTACATTAAAGTAATTTATTCAAATAAATAGTTAATTCCTAGTGACTGGATATTATAACAAAAAACATCTTTGTCTGCATCACCAGCTGATCATAGAGGTCATTGAACTCTCCAGGCGCTTCACTTCTTCTTTAGCTAAAACTACTTTTTTTAGGAAAATATATTTTTTATACATTTTATTAGTGATGTAGAATCGCCACTTAGAAGAATAGAATAGTATTTATTTGCTTCAAACATGGTAGTCAAGATGGAAAATATTACAGATACATCCTCATGTTTCGCCAATGCATCAGCATGCAAATATTAATAAAATATACATATATCCATCGGCAGTTATTTACATAACATGAAATATTAAATTAACGCAAAATTTGTATGTCCATTAAATTTAATTTCATTGCTAAAAAGTTTCTAACATTATAAATTATTTGGTCACTAACCCACTTAAATAGTTTTGTCCTAAATAAATTTATGTTCAAATTTCTAATGTCAATTGGAACTTTGTTATATAGTTTTACCCACATAGACAAGCAATTGCGGTAATATCGTTCAGTAGAAGGTGTTTGTTCAAACACTAGCTTGTTAGGGTCTCTACGAAGTCTATTTTTAACATTATGGGGTTCATCGTACTTTTTTTACACCCTGTATATGCTTCCAATGCAATTTTATAACAAAACATACGATATATTGTGAGGGAATTACCAAAGTCAACTCGTAACTTGCAGTTTACTATATTCTGTAGGTATTGCACGCAGAAGGACACTACTGCCAAAATAAGGGTGGCTAAATTTCAAAATGTTCCGCTTAACTTTAATCTTTTACACATAAATCAAACTAATTGTTTAAGCTGGATCAATTTGGGTCTAGCTATTAATTAAATACCGGCCCTAACTAGTACAGTTTTAAGAAAACTTTAATAAACTAACAGTAGTATGTATCGGAAATCTCGGTGCGCGAGTCCGACTCCCCACTTGGCTGGTTTTTAGGGTTCCGTACCTCAAAATATAAAAATGGAACCCTTGTAGGATCACTTTGTTGTCCGTCTGTCTGTCTGTCAAGACCCTTTTTCTCACGAACGAGAAGAGGTATCAGGTTGAAATTTATAATGAATATTAAGCGAACCATGAACCACACAAGATCTGAAAAAAATTTTTTTTTAAAACGACGCAATCAAAAGATATGGCTTTTTATTTCCTCATCTCCATACATTTATGCAAAAAAGCAAAACCTACAGGGTAGTTCCCGTTGACCTAAAATTATGAAATTTGGCAAGAAGATAGGTCTCACAGTACAAATAAAGGGAAAAGTCTAAAATCACTAAATATTTCAATTTTTCTCACAACTAATAGTAACCAATTAAGGTGAGCTCCCGTTTCAAGAACTTTTCTATAAAAGAGGGGTTAAGTTGGATGGTCGCGGAGTTTTTAAAATCAAAGAGCAAAAGCTTTTAGTATATCATATGGTAGATAGGTACGGAACCCTTAGGGCGCGAGTCCGACTCGCACTTGGCCAGTTTTTTTATCACATGAAACTTGTAAAGTGGTCAACACTCCTTAAAGCACCGTGGTATACGTTCGTCCAGTCCAACCAAAAGTTTTTCTGGAAATCCATACGGACAGCCCGAGGAAAGTTTGGAACATCGGAGCTGAGTAAAATCAGAAGCCAGGATGGAAGTATTATAAAAGGTGAAGAATGTGTTCTGAGGAGGTGGAAGGAATATTTTGAAAGTCTGTTTGAGAGAGAAAAAGCAGAGGCCAGCGAACCTAGGTCTTCTGTGGAAATGAATGAGAATGAAGAGGAGAATTGTGTAAGTGAGATAAGTATGGATGAGATTATGAAAGCGATGAAAAGTATGAAATCAGGTAAAGCAGCTGGGTATGATAGAGTGTCGGTCGAGATGTTGAAGGCTGGGCGAGGCATTGTGGCTAGTCAGTTGTACCGCCTTTTCAACTTGTGTTGGACGAACGGCCAAGTACCCGGTGACTGGTGCAAGGCTGTGATTGTGCCGCTGTACAAGGGAAAAGGGTCACAACAGGACTGCAAAAATTATCGCGGGATAAGCCTTCTCAGTGTCGTCGGCAAACTGTATGCAAAGGTTTTGATTGAAAGAGTGATGAAAGATACTGACGATAAAATATGGGATGTACAAGCGGGATTTAGAAAGGGAATGGGATGTACAGATCAGGTCTTTTCCTTGCGGTGCATAGCTGAAAAGTTTTTGGCTAAAAACCAAAAAGTCTACTTCGCGTTCGTGGATTTGGAAAAGGCCTATGACCGAGTGGTGAGGAATGAATTGTGGTCAGCATTGTCTATGTATGGGGTAAACGGTCATCTGATTCAAGCACTGAAATCTCTCTATGAGGATTCCAGTGCTTGTGTCAGAATAAACGGGGCGTACACTGAATGGTTTAGCATCGAAAAAGGTGTTAGGCAGGGATGTGTAGCGTCACCTTGGCTGTTTAACCTGTTCATGGATAATTATTTGATTGATCTGAAAGAGAGTATGTGTGGACTGAGAATGAATGAGTTACTCATCAAATGTCTTCTCTACGCTGATGACCAAGTTGTACTTGCGTCATCTGCTGACGAGTTGCAGGAGATGGTAACAATAATGAATGTGGCTTTGGACAAGAAAGGAATGAAAGTAAATGTAAGCAAGACTAAAGTAATGGTACTTGAAAGAGAAGAATGTATGACAGAGTGTACTATATTAATAGATGGTGAACAAGTCGAACAAGTGAAGGAGTTTGTGTATCTGGGCTCAAAGTTTACGAGAGATGGAAAGTGTGAAAGTGATATTGAAAGAAGAGTGAATGCTGGAAACATGATGAATGGTGCCCTGCACGCCTTTATGAAGAGTCAGAAGGTGTCTCACAAGGCTCGTTTGGCTGTTCATGGGGGAGTTTTGGTACCAACACTGATGTATGGCAGTGAAAGCTGGGTATGGCAGAAGAAGCATGAAAGTAGAATTAATGCAGTGGAAATGAGAGCGCTAAGGAGTATGATTGGTGTTAAATTGAGTGACAGGATGAGAAATAGTGTGATAAGAGAACGGTGTGGCGTAAAAGAAGACGTAGTGACCAAAATCGAGAAAGGGATGCTGAGATGGTTTGGTCATGTAGAGAGGATGAATGAACGAAGATTGACGAAAGAGATCTACCAGGCGAGAGTGAATGGAAACGTTGGAAGGGGAAGGCCTAGGCGAACGTACCAGGACCAAATTCAGGACGTTCTGAATAAAGGCCAGGTTAAAAGTACCCTAAACCGACGAGCATGTATGAAAGGATTGATGAAAGTACAGGAAGCAAGGGCAGTATGTCAAGATCGTAGCAGGTGGAGGACTGTGGTCTCTGCCTACCCCAACGGGAAAGAGGCGTGATGTTATGTATGTATGTATGTATGTATACGTTCGTCATACAATCGAAAACTGAGGTCATTCATCTCGCTAAGTATAAACAAATACATAATGATCTGTTACTAAGTTAATCTAGACACCAGCTAACTACTAACTTATCGATGACGACAGCAAGTTATATAAGCCAGTCGTCCCTAAGTTTACCCGCGCCGCCATTTTGCGGATACGCGGCTACCTTCCGCTTCCGTTCGGCTTTGACTTTAGCAAATATTTGCCTGGAACTCGTAAGAAGATGAAAAAATGAAAAATGAAAATAATGTTTATTTGCTAGTTTGAGTTAGACACACACATAATTATGACAGGGGTCCCCAAACTAGGACGCAGCCTGTATCTTGGGAGGCCTAAGAAATTTACTAATTGCTAGTTAACATTCTACGTACTTATACAGTAAAAAAGTAGTATTTTCAGAAATGTAAGTAGGTCGGTAATAATTTTGACAAGACCAACAATTCAATTGAAAAATAAAATAACAAGCAAAATTTTGAATTAAAGTACAATATCAAGTAGGTAATAATATTAACAATAAAAAGTTACAAGACCAACAGATGTATTCACAAATGGTGTAAAAAACAAAAATTGGGGTTTTTAATTTGAAGTGATTTGACCTAAAGGAAAGAACCAAGATTGACCAGACCAAAAGGTTGAGTAAACAAGTTTTGAGTTGAATAAAAATAATAGTGAGATGAAAAATAATAAGTAGCAAGACCAACAGAGGAATTTTATTGACGAGTAAAGTATGTTACAGTTTAAATTTTGAAATGACAATAACAACTTGTATTATTAAGATGAAACAAAGATGTGAGTGCTGTGAGTATGTGCGGAAGAGAAGAGTGTGTAAAGTTAAGTTAAAAATGTTAGTGCTATTACGGGATAAGAGATTCAGTGATGTTATAATTTAGATAAGACAACCATAAATCATGGTTATAGATTATCTATAGTATACCTACTTTTTAACCGACGAAAAAAAAACTGAGAAGGTTCTCAAGTCGACGCGTATATAATTTTTTTTTATAGAGAAATAAGTCGATCCACTTTTACAACCATCAAAAAAGTATTCAAAATGACTGAACGACTGTAATCAAATGACTATACTTACTAGTCAACAAAACAGAACTAATAAGCATTAATAAAACATTCTGCAACTAGCAGTAAAACGTACGTTAAACGTCAGCAACTGAACTGCAGTAGTACTTGTTTACAAAATGCAAAAGCTTTTAACCCTTTATTGGGCAGGCGTTTATAGAAAATTATTGACGTAATGGACAGAAGGAACATATTTCCCATATAAACTAAGGCGATGTGGGAACTCTTTTCCTATTACCCAATTCGTAAAAAATTGGGGACAGGTTAGATTTTTTACCGAGGCCCCCAAAATGTACAATGCTAGGTGGTTATTATACTCCTTTAGCCCAATTAAGGGATATGATTTGAATTACTGAAATTTTAATAAAAACATCACACTATTAGATACCTATATATTATATTGTTGTCTCAAACATCTTGACAAATTGTAAACTACCTTGATAAATTAATTTAAAATATATGAAAATTCTAAAGAGAAAGCTAATCATGCTTGCTTGTTTTCTTCAAATATTTACTGGAATATGTATTTTATCCAAATAATCTATACGCTGATAACCAAATATTGTTATAACGTACATACAAAGTTGTTCAATGTTTCAACTTCCCGGTTCTATACAAACTCTCGTAATCATGTTTGGTGAAGATTAGTTTTAACAGAACAAACATTCTCCAATTTATGTTTGTGTTACAAAAGCCAAACAATAAGGGCTCCATTATACGCGAATAATTATATTTCATTTCATTTCGCAAATCATGACATAGAGATTTGCTAAAATCTCTATGACATGATAACATGCCAGAGGCCACCAATATTTTTTTTATTGTAAATGGGTTTGCTCTTAACCTAAGTCTATAGTAAGGGTGCTGACGGACACAATTTCTATATGATTTGCTCATGTCTGCCTCTAGACTGATGATAAAAAGACACGAAAAATATTGGCAGACATCCACACCCCTGCGTTTTTAAGGAATTAAGTTTTAACTATAATAAAATTTGTCAATGAAACTTACACCTGGCAGACTATGACTGTCCGATTAAACACAAAGTATAGGACTAGAGAGAAATCTGAACTCACGATGTTAGAAAAGGGATGGTGGGATAAGCTCACGGAGCTCTTGGGCTTATCTCAGAAGTACAATCCATAAAAATCATTGCACGATAGTCAATCGTCAATTTGACAATCCACTCGAAAATAATATCCCTGCCTCTAAGCCTTGTACTGTGCATTTCAAATAAGAATAGGACTGTCCAGATTTGTGACTGCAATCATAAAGAAGTCGTAGCTGTCAAACTAACTTCACTCTGTTTGGATTTAGTTTTGCACTACCACAGGGAAGCACTGTGAAATTAACCATCAACCAGTCCTATTCTCATTGGAAACGTACCAGTCCTATTCTCGTTTGAAACGCATACCTAATGGGTATTCCAAAATTAGGTATAGGATTCGTTTTTGCAATAAAATGCGAACGGATTAGAATTTCTTCTTTAGGGCTCGGCGCACACGACCGAGAATCGGTGGCCGATTTTTTGTCGGCATCCCGCTCTGACGTGTTATCACCTGGATCTTCCGTCCTTGTCCTGGGCGATAATCGGCCACCGATTCTCAGTCGTGTGCGGGAGCCCTTACCCTTATTTTAACCCTTTGCGGCTGAGGTGATTTTTTTGTTTTTATCCTACTGAGGAGTAGTCTGTCAGACGTGAACTTATGCAAGTTTATGATGATAAATGCAATTTTTTAATTTTTTTTGCATGACATTTTGAACTACTTATGACAATAAAATATTCAATGACACTCCTTTTTAAGTAAAGAAATAATTCTTGAAATTGCCATCAAAATCTAGGACCATTTGACACAGCTATCCTAAAAATATATATAAGGTATTAAATCAACAAACTTGACTTAATTTTTCTTTTCCTGGAGTAAAGTGGACTAAAAATATTAAAATAATCGTATGACCAGTTTTTCTTCGGTACACCTTAATTTTCACAATTTTTTTTTTATTTTATAAGCGCCTATTAGAATAATGTGTTTAGTGTTAACAAAGCACAGTAACATTTATTTTGCTTAAGTTTACTCCTAAAAACGTGCTTACGTTCTTGGTAGATAAAGATTTGAGTATGAAATCTGAAACTTTGGGAGTAAAGCATTAAAATATAATTATTTTCCTGAGATGACGACTGGTAGACACCATGATTAAATTGTGATCTCATACCCAACCAATCGATCTTATACTCATTTGCTGATACCGCCGTCGCTGTAATAGCAGGTGGCGAGTGGCGATGCAGGAAGGTACTGAGCTAGGCAGAGCTACATCATGCGATGTTAAGATTTGGCAACGTTGTGTGTTCGGCGGTGTCCGACAGACTACCATCTCAGTCGCAGAGGGTTTAAAATAAGAGGCTTGTTTAATTTTATCTAATAGAATATATTACTGGTCTTTTAAGTAACATATATTTTTCTTTTACTTTTCTTAGTTTTCAAGGAAGAGCAGCAATAAAATACATCAGATGTATGTAGATATAGTTTTATTTATTCAAAGCAAACTCTATACATAATGTTTACTGAAAGTCATAGCATGCGGCGGAATATAATGCAAGTAAAAAATTCATCATAAAAATGGAAAGCGTAGTAAACAAACATATACAACAATTAAACAAATTAGATTAGATTAGATTTATTTATTTCACATTATCAAATTCAGATTAACATAGATTGTTCAAATGTCAGAGTATAATATGATCGTCAAAACAATAATTAAAAAGAAATGAATAAACAATGATGTCAAAAATGGATTGCAATATACAAAATAATAATATGTCAAACAAATGTTATTAATAATATTCAATGTCAAAATTAAAGCCAAAATGTCAATAAAAAAATTAAGCAATACAAGCAAACATCTAGACAAGACGTTTTTTCAATCTCATGATGTACATTTGCGTAACAACAATATTTTATCGGATTCTCTTTAGACTGTCGTTTCATATATAACTAGTCAGAAATATCCACAATTTCACCACTATATTATACCTAACTGAAGGTTCTGACTTTTCTTGATCACAAATTCTTGACAATTTATGCTTTACCAACAATTCATTCTTCTTGCTTCTTTACAACAAAAAACTTGGCGCGCTTCGCGTCGTTTTGAGAATTTGTTTTAAAATAAAGATATTAGGTTTTAACTCGTTTTGTTACTTTGATTCAAAACCAAATGCACTTTTACTTAGCACATTTTTTCATTCCTACAGGATTCTTTCACAGGCTTCTTACATTTTAACTTTTTAAAATAACGAGGAAAAGTACTGTCAATTTGAGTAATAAAGGGTCTTTTGTCTATTCCTCTAGTTTAAATCCATAGACTTTATGGCGAGTTTTTCATGTATGAAGATTATCGCCCGTGGTCACCTATAACTCGGCGAATATTATGTTTCAAGTCTTCAATATTTTGTAAATCGTTGGCGTAGATCTTTGACGTAGCCCCAAAGAAAGAATCCCAGCGGTTTCACATCGCCAGATCTCGGTGGCCAATTGAGATCAACCCTTCGTGAATTTATGCAATTCAGAAATCTTTCCTGCATTAAAGCATTTGTTAGAGTTACTTGCAGAATGACGTGGCAGACATTTAGCAATTGTTCTATTCAAATATAATTTTACAAGTCTCTTCCTTAAATATAATAAAAATAAAGAAATATTCCACTAATAAATAAATATCGCCAAATGCGTCAGTTTGTTGTAGCGCATTGTTTTGTAATCAAGCGGTTCACCAGTAACGTTCACGCATTTTATGGCATAATTTTTACACATAGTTTACTATTATTAGGTCTTTACCTATGAAATTGCCGTTTTTCATGAAATAAATTAAGCGTACTTTTTTTCTATATTTTTTACTTCTATTAATCAAAGTAATCACCCATGCAATCAACGCATCTTTGCCAACGCATTGGTAACTTATTGATGCCCTTCTTGAAGAAATCAGCTGGACGGGAGGCAACAAATTCTTCAAAAGCATTTTGTACTGCCTCTCGGGTATTGATTTTTTTTCCCGCTAAGAAGTTATCCAAATTCTGGAAAAAGTAGAAGTCTGTAGGCGCAAGGTCTGCGGATGACGGAGAACTTCCAAACCTTGTAGCTTGGAGACCGTCTGCTGTGCAGTATGAGGTCGCGCGTTGTCGTGCAGGAGCAGTGGAGCCGAACGATTGACCAAAGCTGGTTGGAGACGTGCGAGCTTCTCCATCATTGTGTTCAGTTCTTCACAGTACACATCTGCAGTAATGCTCCTCCCGTTCGGTAAGAAGCTGACCATCACTTTTCTATTGGTAAGTTTTCGTTTAGGGCATTGTTTGGGTGCTGAACCAGGGTCCAACCAATTTGCTGAGCGCTTAAGATTGTCAAACAGGATCCATTTCTCGTCACAAGTAACAATGCGGTTCAAAATTACTTCATTTGTATGCCTGTTGAGCAGTGCAAGGCACGTCTCGACGCGTCCTTCGCGCTGGCGATCATTGAGTTCGTGGGGTACCCATTTGTCTAGCTTTTTTACCTAGCCAATTTGACGCAAATGGACCAATATTGTTTTGATGCTAACAAAGATTTCGGACCTCCTTGCTTCGCTCGGAATAGATACCTTGCTAATTTATTTTACTATGGGATGACATCTGCCAACATGTCCCAATATTTTATGTCAAACTATCAGTGATCACTAGGAAATATTCAAAATAACCCGTCAAATCCATAGAACGACGCCTTCGCTACCTTGTGACGAATTATTTCTTTAATCCTCCTTCTAAGTACCCTTATTTTTCTGTGGATGCTAACGTGGAAAGCTGCTGCTAATTCAGCCGTAGATTGAGTATCATCAGCTTCCACAATCGCCTTTAATTCGTCATTGTCGACCAAAGTTTTCAGACAACCACGGGGTTAATTTTTTAGGTCAAAATTTCCAGAACGGAAGCAGGCAAACCAATAACGGGTGGTGCGTTCGTTTGTAGTGTTCGCTCCGTAAACGTCGTTGATGTTGCGTGCCGCTTGTGCCGCTTTGCTGCCACGACGGTACTCAAGCTCCATAATTACTCGAATTTTTAACGTATCCATAATGACGAAAAATGTTCGAATGCGATGAAAAAAAAACACTAACTATTAAACAAATGTCGATTTTAGAAAAAAGAATTCCATGTTTTTAAAATAAAAAAAAATTGAAATTAGAAACATCAGCCAAAAAAATATATTTTGATTTGAAATGGCCAGTACGGCAGAACGGCAATTTCATAGGTAAAGACTTATTATTTAATCTGTGACATAGGGTTACATTTCGATTTGGAGAACAAAATACGACTGATGGGCGGGGCTTGCTCGACTGTTGAAGAAATCTCCACTATTTTAATGTCAAAAGTAGGTGGTCCAAAGAGCTACCCCATTCTGGCAGCTCGTACTTAGGGATAAGTAAAATTTTAAAGAAAGATGTATTTCGATGACAAATTCATCACACTATTCATCTATGTACGAGTATCTATTCATGCGTCAAACTTGATGTGCTTTGACTGTCCAACTATCCACGTACCAAACATCAAATTCGGTTTAACGGTTTGTCCGTAATAACAGACATAGTTACTTTCGCATATCTCACTAGTTGGGATTGATTGGGATAATTGGGATATAATAAAAGGGATCAGGATATCTATGATAACGATATAAGTACAAATTGGTTTAGGTTACAGGCCACATGTCCAAACGAACGTAGTCTCGAGTAAATAGGACGTAATAATCACACGCCAATGTATGAAATTTGATCGGAATGCTTCAATGACTTGGAAGGGCATTTGGAATGCCATAACCTGAATTACTACTGTATATAGCTGCCGGCCTGTAAAATTACAATTCAATCAGAAATCAATCAGTTCGGCGCTGTTGACGTTAGAATCTTCGTCACCAAAGCATCTCGAATCTTGGAGAAATTATATTTACTTTATTATCTCAACGTTCACGTTCTTCTGTTGTGTCCGATGCCTCCGTACCACCCACATACTTCCCCCAGACCGCTCACATACTGTTCTTACCATCGACGTTTACTGCAGGCCGCCCACATACTACCCACCCATTTTGCATTTTACCTAAAAACCATTCTGATAGTTTCAGGCGAAATGTAGGCTAGTGATATTTGAAAGGTACAACTGGCCTGAACATGAACTTGCTTTAGGGCGAATCTGGCCCTAGCTATTTTTCAAAAGGTACATCTCGCCTACGGACCAGTTTTTGAGGGGGCGAGATGTACCCTAAGCTGTCTAACCACAGAAAAACATAACAAACTTTCCAAAAAGTAATCAAGTAATTGATTTTCTCCTACAATGCCAATGTGGATATAGCAAGACTCTTTAATTGCTCACTAACTTCACTATAGTCAAAAGACAACATACAGTGTGTTTCTTCGGAAAAGTTGCTTGTTTTCATGAGTGAAATCACTGGGCTTCGGGAGCAAAACCAATGAAAACTCACGCTGTATAAGAAATATTTCTTTGAGTAAGTTATTCAGTAGTCTAGTACAGACGGACTGGGCATGCTTAATTTTCTGTTCCTAACATCCTGTATATTTGTAGCTGACCCTTTGCAGCTGTTTCCAATCTTAAGCTCGACGTCAGCCCGGAAGTGGTCGGCTAGCCTATACTGGCTTTGACAGCAAGCCGAATTAGGATCTTCGATGCAAGTCTATTGCACTGAGAATAAAGCTAGCTTGACATGTCTGAAAGAAACATTTACTAGAACCTTGAAATGAAATGTAATAAAAAGAAATGCAATTTATTTCAATCAAATCAAAGAATCATACATTTAGATTTAATCATGATAAAATTTGTATAAAATATTTCTTTATATTTCGATAAAAATTACAATTATATAACATTCTAAAAAGAAATCACACAATGAAGTCATAATATTCCCTTAGTAGGCATATCATTTAGATTTCAAATATGAGATAGATGTAAAGATAGATAAATAAAAAAGAAGTAGAAACATTTTTCAGTAAGCCAGGCACGGAGCACATTTTAGTACCTATATCATTTATTCTTTCAAGTATCTTGGTCACATAATAACATCGTCGCTAAAAGATGATGCTGATATTGAGAGACAGAGAAGGGGGCTATCCGTGGTGGGCAACATGCTGGCTAGAAGGTTTCGTAAATGTGACGACAGTGTAAAAACGTTACTGTTTAAGACTTATTGTCAGTCGCTTCACACTTGCCAGCTGTGGTCGGATTACACCAATGTGTCTCACAATAGCATAAGAGTTTTTTTTTTTATATTAAAAGTGAGCCACCTGATGGTAAGTGGTCACCACCGCCCATAACACCTACTGTCTTATTAATGGCATATTTTGACACTAATAAGACAGCTAAGCGCGTTGCTCACTTTGAGAACTAAGATGATATGTCTCATGTGCCGGTAATTTCGCTGGCTCCCTTGCCCTTCAAACCGAAACACAGAAGTGCAAACACTGCTGCTTCACGGCAGAATAAAGCAAGGGGGTGGTACTTCCCCAGACGGACTTTCCACAAAAGCCCTACCACCTTCAAAGTACAATACAATAACTGTTTTAGGCACCTGATGGGTTTAAAAAGTTATTGCAGTGCCTCGGGAATGTTTTTCGAGGCACGTGTCAATACTTTTAATGCTGTTGTGTGTGAGACACAGGATAGCCACGTTCATGCTGTCTCTCCAAAGCTCAGAAAATATCGTAATTAAAGGTCTGTACGAACGTATATTCAGTACATCAATGTACAAACGTTGGTTATATATTGTAACCTAAAGTATATTACTATTATTTTTTATTATGTACATACATATTTAGTAAATACCTAGATTGTATGATTTAGAATAAGCAATGGATCTTTGTGTCTGAAAATTAAAAGTATTTATTTATTATTTTATTATTTATTTATATCGAATATGTTCGTTCAAGTAATATAAATGTTTCTGTGCCCCGCTTCCTGAAGATAATAATCTTAATAAAAAAAAAAGTTTTTATTGGTATTATTTGTATCATATTATAACTCTTTATCTTTCTCTATCCTCTTTTTTGACTCAGGGGAGAGACTGTTCTTCTGAGTATTCTTCCTTTGTCATGTATTCTCTCGGAGTTGCTCCATTTCAATCTTCTCCACTCTACTCATTCTAATCATCAGCAATTCAGCATCCTCTATGGTACTAATCTTCTCTCTAATGTCGTCCTTCATAAAAAGATTTTTGTAAAAGTCTTAGAACCTAAATTGTTACTTTTGACCTCACTAACAAGTGGGCAAACGGATGTAAGCCCCACGAAAATATTCTATGGAAATAACTCTGTAGTAAAAGTGTTCGAAGTAACTGCAAAATTTTTGTGTGCAAAGTAAGTGCGTGTCGGGCCACGCGCAGTATAGGGTTCCGTAGTTTTTTACGATTTTTTATCGTAAAGCAGGGTTGGATTAAGTATTTCATAGGGTTCAAAATAACTTTTTACCTCCTAATGCTCAGCGAAGTCCTAGCGCTTGATTGCTATTGTTATTTTATTATTTCCAGTTTTTCGGCTATAGCTCATTAACCTGTGAAGCCTACTTAGCTGTGATAGTTTTCTTTTTAATTTCATGATATATATAGTACTTTTGTGATTTTTTCACATTTCCGATAACATCCGTTTAGCTTTTTGGGGGGGCAAACTCGAAAAAATTGCTCTTTCAAGTTGAATATTTCGTAAACGGGATCCCTAAATCGAAAAATAACCTTTGCACACTTTTACTATTTTTAAAAGACCTATCCAATGTCGCTCCTCACTATGGGGAAGAGGAGAAAAAAAAAAATCTCCCCACTTTACTTGTAGCGGGGGAGCTACCCTAACCATTTTTTTAAAGTATTTATTTTAGCACTTTGTCAACATTGATGAAATGTACAGCTTTCTAGTCTAAGGGTCTCTGAGCTAAGCCGCGGACAGACGGACATGACGAAACTATAAGGGTTCCTTGTTGACTACGGAATCCTCAAAAAGCTGCTTTCTGATAAAGAACAATTAATTTCATTATTCAACAGTGCATTTATATTTCTGGCTTTTCAAACACTAGCAAGCTGTAGCTGTTATTTTTTTTGACTGCGCTCGTGCAACATTTGTAACTGGATTTTCACCCACCAAGATTACTTTGAGGTCGCCGACATTATTTCGCTGTTAGTCAGATGCATTCTAGATAAAGGAGTCGTACTAGTGTTACCATGATAACGGATTTCTCCGTATTTGTAAGGATTTAAGATGCAGACAGCTCTAGGTAGAGATTTTCATACGGACTTATCGGAACCTGTAGGTAGAACGGTCAACCGCTCGTCGGTAGAAACTTTTTCACCTCTATTACCACGCCATAAGGTCCAAAAGTGTTTCTACTGACGTGCTGTTGAGTGTACGAAACGGAATAAAAATATAGAACCTGGTTCGACGCGTTATCTGAATATGTAAAAAAAAAACACACATTCAAAAAGGCGTTAGTTTTGAAAATTGGACCATTTCAAAGTCTATTCAATTAGTTGTCTTATTATTTATACTATTACTAACATTTTTTATTTACATTTTCTACAAGTTTTTTTCTATTGGTTCAGTACCTAACTGTAGATAATTTTCGAACTGAGTATAGTTCACCTTTAATTGGTATCTGCGAATTAACACAAAAATTTACTAAACTTTCAACCGATTATTAATCATAATAATTTCCTGCAAGAATTCAATTTTCCATACGAATACATAATAAGGCATAAAAAATTTCAGATTTTCCGCATTTAAATTCTAACTAGAACCTTGCAGAAGCAAAGAATTTTCAAATAAAAAATCTGCTTTCAAGTGTCCAATCTGGCAACTCTATTCAGCTGTTAGTAAGATGCATTCGGGGTAAAGCAGTTGCTTAGAGCTCGACTGAGCTACAGAAAGTTGATATACATAGTTGATTGCGCCCGCAGAGAGCGCTCTTGTTCAAAACCAAATGAATGCGCCGCGCTTACTGGAGAACAAACTGCCTGCAGAGCATAAGGCTTACTAGATTGGTCAAGAAACCACAAGTCCATTTACAATTTTTATATTTTATAATTGACAAAAAGATTGGTATCTTTTAAAACATACAAAATTTATTAATAAGATCTGTCTACCATAAAACTAAGGTTACTAATTAAACATCCTTCAGACCTAAGCAGAATAATAAAAAAATGTAATAATTAAACAGTTACTTTTCTGGTCCATGAGATTAGGTTAGGTTACATGCTGATAGGTCAATCTGGTTATCCTTCCTACTAATATTATAAACGCGAAAGTTTGTAAGTATGGATGGATGGATGTTTGTTACTCTTTCACGTAAAAACTACTGAATGGATTTTAATAAAACTTTACAATAATATAGCTTATACATCAGAATAAAACATAGGCTACAATTTATCTTGCGCAGACATAGTCGCGGAAACCAGCTAGTAATCTAATTAATCGCCATGAGCGTGTCCTCAGAGGTAATTCAAGTCAAATAGAAACTTCTAATTTCAATTTACGTGCTGATTCGGTTGAACTCTATCACCACAAATAGTTTGAACCTTCACAGTCCTATTAAGGTTTCATACACAATTTAAAAAAGGGTTAAACTTGAAGGATGTGAATCTACTCATGAAACTGAACAACTTTTCTGAAGAAACGTAGGTTGAAATTCGAACATACAAAGTGCGCCATCAGCACTTGCATTTGCTGTGGGAAGTTAAAAAAAATCTTATTTCGATCTATGTTTCATCGGGTTGTTCATTTTCACTGAATAGATTCAGATTTACATCGTTCAGTGTTGGTATACCCAATATTACCCAAGCATTGTAGATAGTTCAACAATGTAACCAATAAACCTCTTTTACTCTCTTTTCTTCATCCTCTCGCAAAGATCGGAGACAGCGCACTCTCTTATTAAAAATCGCTCTTGTTCCATTTGATAAGTAAATTATAGTACATACTTGGCTGGCTGTCTCAAGCCAACTCCTGTCGGTATGCTGTTCCCTCTTGCGGGGATAGCTCCTCCCAGAGTCCGTAGAGCAGTGACCTGTTCGCTAGAAAAACAAAAACAGGAAAGCGACCCGAGATATCCACTCTACGGGCTCTCTCCCGCCGCAGGTCGCTTGCGAAGCCGCAAAAGCTTCCTGCGATCCACACAGCCTACCGACCAAAACCCTTCCGACGTGAGGTACAGACTTTGGGCAAGCGAGTACCCACATTCACTGTACCCCCCCAACGAAAACCTGCCTCCTGGCTATAAGGAACCTTGGCCAACCTGGAGAAGTCTAAATAGGCTGAGGACCCAAGTTGGCCGAAGCAAGGATAACCTATGCCGGTGGGGGTTCCTAAGTAGCGCAGACGCCAGCTGTGAATGTGGAGAACTCCTGCAAATCATGGCACACCTCACTAATTGTCCCGCGTGCCCGACCACCTGCTCGCGTGAGGACTTACTTGACGGTAACCAGAGGGCTACCACGGTAGCCGCTTTCTGGGCAAGTAAGATTTAGCCTGTGTTCTTGCCGACACGAAAGAAGAAGAAGTACATATGTGCGAAATTATATTGTGAATGAATTTATGTTTTAAATATTATGAACAGTTATACAAAAGACAGTAAATTTTATCGCTCTAACCAAAAAAAAATATTGAGAAATGTATGTATACATCTCATTACAAAAGGTTTTTTTTACCAATGCACTTTACTATTGACGACGCCTCAAGAATGCAAAAATGTGCTCAATAAAACCTTAGTAAAATCTTCATTGTATTTTAAACAAACCAAAGATTATAAAACATAGCTGTACGTATTTATTTTCCTAAGTTCCAAAGGAATCTCCAGAAAAAACTTCCTCAAAAACCTGTTGGGCGCTTGAGCGTTTAATTGAAAAGGGCCGAGAAAAGCCGCAACGATAAATATGTCAAGGTTCTCAAGGGAGGGTCCACAGAAGACCACTGTGTATAAATCTCTAAACCCCTCCTAGGCAGTAAAAAGAACTTATACGATGATATTTTTGACAGTTCCATGATAAACGACACCCAAGAGGTTTGCTTGAGGCGTACAGGGCCTTCAATGTAACAGGTTGGTTGCCGTTAGATTTTTATATTTTTTAGCTTCAAGAAATATTAACTGCCTAAACTCCATATCAATCCCAGAATAATATTTACAAACATTATTAGCAAGAGCATCCTATACTGTTCCTTCAATCTTATAGATCATTCCAGTCTAATGCAGAATTTACACAGGGTGAGTAACTGGCGTCAGTGATGTGCCAGTGCTGGTAGTGAGAACTGACTTGTACTGTTTACATGCGTGCAGCAGTCGTGTTTGTCTTTTCACGATGACCACACGTTACTTAAGTCAGTGAGGAAAAACGATAACTCGATAACGACTGAGTTTTATCTGAATTAATTATTTTGTTGAAATTTTTTATCCATCTGCCGTTAAAAGCGTCGTCAGCATGCGTTAGAAAATGAATCGACTATTAAGACAGTTGGGAACTTAGTCGTTATGACAATTTAGATTTCGAGATCATTAAATTTTTGAGCTGTCGTCCAGGGAAAATTGATGCAACGTCACCTTACAATGTAGTGCCAGTAACTGAGTTGTGCCTGACTTTGTTGTTAACATGCGGTCAGTAGCGCTGTCGAGGGTGGCGGGGGGACTGGACTGCTCCAAAAAAATTGTGAAGTCAGCGTTGTCGCGACAGTACTGTACTGACTTCAAACCGGTTTACACTATAGCAGTAACGGGTCAGCACTGAACTGCCTCGTCACTTACGCCAGTTACTTACCCTGTGTAAACTCTGCTTTAGAGTCGTATTGACCAATTCCTCTCAAGTGTGAGATTTTTCTTAAGATGTGTTAAATACATACAAATTATACATCTTGAGCGCAATATCAGACTTGAGAGGGATTTATTAATACGACCATTACATAATTGATAGATCTCCGCTCCGAAACGCGCGGAGACCTATCAATAATCTAAGATTCGGGTATTTAAAACGAAATTTTTCGTAATTTATGTCAAAGAGTAATCCCTAGTACAACAGGACCGCAGGGAATCCAATATCAACCCATCATGGGACAAAATCCTGGGGCCACGGGAAACGCTCGTAGAATTGCTATCATTTTCGCTAACTTTGATTGATCTGTAAGGTAGCAATACCTACATAATCCCACGGTTATCGCGGCTTCATACAGTAACATAATAAGGTTCATTTGACACGACACCGCTTGGGAAATCTCTCGGCCTGTGCGTATTAATTGTACCATTCCCGCTGCTCCGGTGTTTAGCATTTACAGATTAGCCAATAAGGGAGCGCAAACAGCCCCGCTTATTGTTTGCGCGCCAAAATTCAATATGAAATATGAACTTTCCATACGATCTTTTAAGAAAGTAGTTCCATTTGAAATGTTCATTTATACTAGAGTTTAATTATGGGAAGCTTTAAGTTTGAGTTCATACAAAAAATTAACTTTTAGTTTTTCTTAATTTTGTAAACTTTCCGGGATATTTTTGCAATTTTTAGGGTTCCGTACCTCAAAAGAAAAAAACGGAACCCTTATAGGATCACTTTGTTGTCCGTCTGTCTGTCTGTATGTCTGACGGGTAGAAAAATTTCAATTTTTTACAACGACGCATTCAAAAGATATGGCATTGTATGTCCTCATCTCCATACATTAATGCACTAAAGCAAAACCTATAGGGTACTTCCCGTTAACCTAAAATTATGAAATTTGGCAAGTAGCTAGGTCTCACAGTACAAATAAAGGGAAAAGTCTAAAATCATTAAATACTACAACTTTTCTCACAACTAATGGTAGCCAATTGACGTGAGCTCCCGCTTCGAGAACATTCATACAAGAGAGGGGCAAGTTGGATGGTCGCGGCAGCGATTTCTGTTTTAGTTCTATTTTAAAAACGGGAACACTTACAAACTTAAAAATTGGTTTGTTTATAGTGCATAAGCTATAAAATAACAACAAATAATAAAATTTGGTCAAGCGCGTATCGGACTCAAAAAATCTAGCACATTAACATACTGAAATTACAACTAATACAATTATGATTATGTGGTGGTACGGAACCCTCGGTGCGCGAGTCCGGCTCGCACTTGGCCGATTTTTTTCCATAAGTCAAAGTCAAAATCGTTTATTCATTGTTGGATATTAAAATCTCTTAATGACGTCAGCTAAACTACATCGCTTCACAAACAATGTGGCGCCATTGTGGCAAAAAAAGAAGCGACAATAAAAACCCAAACAAACATTGTTTTGAAAATTACAAACGTAACCTAAAAAGAATCAGATAAACAGGCGAAAGGATGTATGTCCAATTGGTATCTCAATTTATAAAGCAGTCTTTTTTATCACCTCGGATGATACGTATTTGGAAAATATTGTTCAGTTTCTGATAATTAAGGCTTTTTGTGTTTTTGTATCATAATTATCCTACACTATTAAAAGAGCAATATTTGTATATATATATTTGTAATAGGTTTCTCGAAAACGGCTCTAACGATTTCGATGAAATTTAGTATACAAGGGTTTTTGGAGGCAAGAAATCGATTTAGCTAGGTCTCATGTCTGGGAAAATTTGTTTTCCCCGAGTTTTTAAGCATTTTTTAAAATACCGCAACCTTCAGCGCCATCTGTTAGCGGGTAGCATAACTCACTCACCCGATGATATTTTTATGTTGAAGCCGCTATTATAGAGCGAAGCTCGGTCGCCCAGGTACTTTTACCCCTATAACCTAACTTTTGCTGAAGGTACCTATAAAATAGTAGATTGTATCACAAGGCTGTAAAATATTTTGAATCCAGAGCGAAGTGAAGGATTCTAAAGTAGAATCCTGAACGTAGCGAGGGATTCAATAGGTCGCCCAAGGTAAATATATTTTTGCAGCCGCGTAATACACTCTACTTTTCATCTCCCTCTATGAGAAAAGAATAAGAGGCTCATTGAGACACACACTCGTCATTAATTTTAAATATAAAATACCATTACAATATTATTCCTTGATGAAAAAAAACTAAAAATCACATTATGTATTATTTGTAACAACTGAAAATGTTATTGACATTTTTGTATCAATTAGGAACAGAACCTCTTTGGTTGGTAGTCTTGTTTACATTTCAAGCATATTTCTTTTTTTATATTACAACCGGCCAGTATAATTTTTACCCACGACGGAACGGAGGCGGTATATGCGTTTGGGGTTAGAGGTTGTTTGTGTGTGTGTATGTTTCTATGTCTGTTACCATTTTTTCATACAATACTTTGGTTCGACCTCTATAGTTGACCTAAAATATCCCTATGGTGGACCCAAGGAGGTTTTAATCCACGCTAAGAGCGTAGCGTGGATTAAAACCTCCTTGGGTGGACCTAAATTCAAATTCAAATTTTAAATCCCATTCCCATTATACCCGCTATGAAAGTCTCTTGTAGAAAACAGCTATTTTGTTAGCCTTTATTGACGAACCGTTCAGCGATTTTAAAATTGATGGGATGAAAAAAATATAATTTTCAGGTACCTATAAAAATCTCCTGTACCATGTTTCAAGCCCAATCTAAAATACTTGTGCATTGCCTGTTGGTCAGTTTCTTAGAATCTTACTTGAATCTTACTCCAAAGAAAATTCTAGTAACATATGTTTTTGTTAGTTCGTCCCTTTGATTTACTTGTAAGTAAACAGCTTGCTTGCTTTTCAATTTACCCAAACTCATTTCAAATTAATATATTTTCCTTTTTCTTTTGAATAACTTTTAGTGCTAGAGAAATAAGCAATTTTTTTAACGTCCAATATTTTATAATAGAACAAAATTACATTTCGAGAAGATAGAGATAGAGAAGTAAAAGCAACATCAGTACCTGTTTCTACAGAGTGAATTTGAAAACATTCGACAAATTTTTAGATTGAGTTCAGACCAAGAAACTGAACAACTTTCCCCAAGGAACGTAGGTCGTTAGACGTAAAAAAAAATCGATCAGCTGACTGACAAAAGGGAAAGGGATAATTTTTTTTCCTCCGATGACCTACTACGCGAAAATTGTTTAGTTTCGCGGTCTGAACTCAATCTAAAATTTGTCGAATGTCTAAAATTTTACCCTGTAGAAAATGTTAAATTGACAAACGCGCCGGCGGGTTCAGCTCGTCAGAAGGCGTCTGCTCGCAATCGAATCAGAAACAATCCTCGCAACGGCCGCTTCAGTAATTCTATTAGCACGTCTCGTCACCATGGCAACGGTGAGGTCGTCTCTAAATGATAAGCTACGATACGACGTCTATGTACGAAGTGGAGGTCAATCAACCGCGTTTTAATGTGTAACTTGATTACATTAAACATGCGTGATATTTTCGACGAAACTAAATATAAATATTGTAGAGATTCCTTGCAACAGCAATAAAAACTCTACGTTATATTTCTTGCCTCAACGCCATATTATATCAAGAAAAATGTAATTATTTTTGAATCGGGATTGATCGAACGTCATTCGATCATTCTCATTGCGTTCGCGCTGCGATCAATGTCTATTTTTGTATAATAATTGCGTTATACTTTACGCGCTAACCGAAGTGAAAGGCCAATAAGGCCAAAAATAATAATTTAAGGCTAAATAATAATTTCTGTGTGATTTATACGTGTTTTTTTTAGCTGTGTAATAATTGTTATTGATGTATTAAAACTGATATTCGTTTAAATTAAACCTGGTGTATAATTGTTGAGGAAATCTACCGAAAGGATCAGCGAAAATAGCGAATTTTCAAATAATATAGTCGTCTGAGCAATACAGCCCCCACGAGCCCCGATAGTTTCGTTATAATTCCTGGTAAGACTTGCCGAATACTATAGTATTCGAATATGTTTGTGGTATCTTGCGTATATTCAACAAGCCTTCTTTTCGAGCTAGTAAAAGTCTAAAAGGTAGAAATATCTTTTTTATTTACCAAACATTTGCACAATTTACAATAACTTTGAACCCCGCACTAGGTGAACGTGTATCGCGGGCGTCCACTTTAACGAAATTTACTATAATGTAACATTTAAAGTTTGACATTCATCATAACATCCCATGAAACGTCCACTATAGGACAGGGAGCTCCCTCTAGAATTCTAGCTTTAGCTGGAAAAATGTAGAGGGGAAGTACTATAGTCACCTCGCTTGTTAGCGTTACGGCTAGCACCATGGACCGCGGTTGTAGGTGACCGCAGTAAGTAAGATGTTAGATACAAAGGAGGATGCTGCTGCCCATCCTCCAGTTTATAACCCTTAGTCGCCTCTTACGACACCCACGGGTATGTAAGGGTTGGTACTATTCTTTGCCGGCACCACACGGGGCTGTGTTTTATATTTAAAGTTTGACATTAAAAACAATATTGACTAAAACACAGATGAACAACATTTTTATAAAATTAAGTACTTAGTTTTATTTTGGTTTAGGTTTAGCCACAGATTAGATAATAGTATACTGATATTTGTTTATCGGAGACTTGGCGAAATACACGTACCAACATGAACATAGACAAGAATGCGTACAAGGGTTTGTCATGTTGTTACGAAACTAGGTTTAAAGCTTTTCATGCTGCCTCTTTTCGTGGATTTAGTATCCTGGCTGCTTGATTCGTTCTATCTTAAAATTCACGCTCTTTAATTTTTTTTTGTTACAAGTGGCTAAACTAGCCGGTGGGCCACCTGATGGTAAGTGGTCACCACCGCCCATGACACCCACTGCCTTGTTAGCGAAATAATTTGATACTAATAAGACAGCAAAGCGCGTTACCCACCCTGAGAACTAAGATGAAATGTATCATATGCCGGTAATTTCACTGGCTTCCTTACTGTTTAAAACGAAACACTGCTGCTTTGCTGCAGAAATAGGAAAGGAGGTGGTACTTCCCTAAACTTCACAAAAGCCCCAATTAAAACATCTAAATTTGAACAATTTCTGTCCCTTTTCTTTGGCCCTATCAATGTCAAAATTCAGTTTTTTTTTTATTCAGATCATCAGTTTTGTGATCGTGTTCCGACACACAAGCTATCCCTACCCGCTGCGCAATTTCCGGTGGTAAAGTCTAAACGTATAATTTTGTAGAGAATGTGGAGTAGGTATCTACTCTATGTTGCATTGCACCCTTACTCAACAAACGACATTTCGGAGAGAATGTGCAGTAGACTACATGTGTTCGGATTGAAATTCAAATCAATTTTTCAAGACAAGAAGCCTACTTGTACGCTAGATTAATTCCTGTACATTCAATGTACAACATACTCGTACGTCATGCACCGGCGTAACATCACTCGGATTGGACGTGCGTTCCCGCGGGAAATTACGGCACTGAAGCACGCTAGGTGTAAGGAATCGAACATTATTGTAATCTACATAAATATTTCAGTAAAACGCGTGTGCGATGAGAGCTATTGCTTGCGTTTTTGTTTTTCTGAAAGGATTCGGACGTGACTTAAGTAGAAAATACCTGATCAGCAAGTAACGGGGATGAAATTAAAACATGTTACCTACTGAATAATTCTTTAAACGAAGCTATTTTTAGATTTTTCGACAATTTTGTTCATATTTTATTAAAAAAGCTTGTCTAAATTAAAACATTTTGTTGTCGAAAAATGAAACAGCTCCATGACGTTTTTACATTGTGCAGCTACTTCTTTCTTCACAAATAAATTCACACAACTGAGGAGATGCATATTAAATGGCAGCAATCTGCAGCTCAATAAAATTTCCTTCGCCATTTTTGCCATTTCTTTCTTCATTAACCAAAAATACGAACACTGTTTGCGCCAAAAACAGCAAGATGACTTAACCTTAAAATAGCGCTCTTAAAATACAAAAAAATTGACCAGTGCAAAAACTACGCTAGCTAAATTACTGAAATGAATAAAGAGCAACACCATTAATTTCGCCAAATGAAGTCCCGAGGAGCGAAAAACAAAAGAATCTCCCCTCTTAATTGCCTTAAAAGGAGAATCAAAATTACAACACAATAAAAAAGGGAGCGTTCGAGTGCAAAGTCTCGAAACTTTCAACTGTGCGAGTCAAAGTTTTTAAAAGGCCTTAGCTCGTGAATGCTAAGCGTATCGACAACAAAGGAATTTTTTCCCAATGCTTCAGTCTTACCTCGCAGAAATTAATATCAGCGACCTACTGCTTTGTTGGTGACTGATTGTAGGATGCAAGACACAAAAATATGCGGTATTATTATTTTTAATTATTACTTTTTACTTGGTCATAACGAGCATCTTCTCCTTCCCAGCAACTTTGTTATGGGCTAGGCTTTTCCAATCCTATTCAGAAGCATGCAGTTCGTTCCACCTGGCCTACCGCGTCAACTGCTGTTTACCTAGTCATGTCAAGATGATTCATACTCATATTTATTCAGTTTTAGTCATAAATTAAAAAATTAATACATTAAGTAATTTCATATCATTAAAATAAAAAAAAGGATACAATATTATATGTGCTTAAATTTATTTAGATATAGTTTATTTATGATTTATTTAATTTATGAGATAGTACTATTTGCAGATGATACGTCTTTGATTTTTAAAGTCAAAAGACAACAATCAAATTTTGACGACGTAAATAGTACAATCTCTAATGTAGTTGAGTGGTTCACCGTATATAATCTTTTACTTAACGAAAAGAAAACTAAGTGTGTTAAATTTGTTTTGCCTAATGTAAAGCCAACTGCTACAAGCCTATTAGTGAAAAAAGATAAATTGAGTCTTGTGGAATCAGCTGTGTTCCTAGGTATTACCTTAGACAACAAATTACAATGGGGACCGCATATTAATAAATTGTCGAACAGACTTAGTTCTGCAGCATACGCAGTGAAAAGGATAAGAGCTCTGACGGATGTAGACACCGCGAGGTTAGTCTACTTCAGTTATTTCCATAGTCTCATGTCATATGGCCTTTTGTTATGGGGTCATGCTGCGGATGCAAACAGCATTTTTTTACTACAAAAGCGAGCTGTTCGTGCAATTTATAAAATGAAGCCTAGAGAATCTCTTCGAAATAAATTTAAGGAAATCAACATTTTGACTTTTGTGTCGCAATACATTTATGAGAATTTAATATATGCTAAACGGAATATACATATTTTTGATAAAAATTGTGACAGGCACAGTGTCAACATAAGAAACAAGAATCAACTTGCTTCTCATGTCAGCCGTATTCACAAAATTAGTAAAACATATAAAGGTCAATGTATACGCTTCCATAATAAGGTACCCACTGATATTGAAAGTTTACCGTTAGATAAATTCAAAACTGTAATCAAGCAGTAATTATGTAAGAAGGGTTATTATAAAATATCAGATTATCTAGAAGAGAAAAATCCATGGGATTAGACTACGGTTCTAACAGGCTAATTCAAAATTAAAACTGACCTATGTATGTTGTATATCAACCTTGTACATTCAAACATATTTAAAAGAGCGCGTGGGTTTTTATTGTCGCTTCTTTTTTTTCCCACAATGGCGCCACATTGTTTGTGAAGCGATGTAGTTTAGCTGACGTCATTAAGAGATTTTAATATCCAACGATGAATAAACGATTTTGATTTGATTTGATATGATTTTAAAAACTCTTCCACAGAGTAAAAGGCTTTCTGGGCTAACCAAATTTTAAGCCTTCGAATGAACCTGTTAAGACTAGAACAATCCTGCATTTAAACAGAAGATTCACCCTGTCAAATTCGATGCAAAATAAAAAGGGCACTTATAAGGGCAAGTGGATATTTTTCGTTGCTTTCCTCCTCGTTATCAACAACATGCAATATATTTAAACAACGACAAAAATAGAACCAAAGATGAAAAGACAAACATTATGCGTAAAACTTTTATCTTGTACCATAACAGATTCTTCCAAAGTTTTGTACTTTGCTGCAAGTTGGAATGGCGCAAAACTTTGCCCCGCACCGCTTTCTTCAAGTGTTTACTAGAGAACTTTAATTTTTCATCCTTGATTATAACCTGATCTTTGTTTTTATGGCTGTTTTGAAAGTAAATCACATTGGTGAACTTAACCTATGTTAAGTTTTTAGATTTTAGCAGAGCAGTCGACATATTTTGAACTGCTTTTAAAAATAGTGTTTGGATCTGTAAATAAAATATTTTAAAGTAGGTTCCTCGTACTATATCAATCAGATTCAGATTCATAATTACTGGAGCAAATAATGCAAATAGAGCGAGTTAACTATCAATTCAACACATTTATTGAAATTGTAGAGTCGGCTGATCTGGGGGTAATCTTGGTAATTTGCACGATATTACCAAAATAAAAACTTGCCTAAAACGTTACGTAATTTTTACTGTCTGGGCTTACTTTTGATTTTGATCGAGCCCTGAGGACAGAGATGAGGCCGACGATGGAACGATCTCTCCCAGAAGAAGCCTATTCACGCGCGACTTAGGTAAATAGAGCTCAGGAACACTGACGCAGCAGCAACTTTTAAGCAAATGTTTTTGATCTGGTAGCATCGTTAAAATTACCACGATCGGACAGGGGTCATCATAACATCCCATGAAACGTCCACTACAGGACAGGGAACTCCCTCCAGAATTCTAGCTTTTGCTGGAAAAATGTGGAGGGGAAGTAACATAGTCACCTCGCTTGTTAGCGTTACGGCTGGCACCATGGACCGCGGTTATAGGTGACCGCAGCAAGAAAGATGTAAGATACAAAGGAGGATGCTGCTGCCCATCCTCCAGTTAACCCTTAGTCGCCTCTTACGACACCCAACGGTATGTATGGGTTGGTACTATTCTTTGCCGGCACCACACGGGACAGACAGGGGTGACCCTTTGTAAATTTAAAAATTTCTAGTAAATATAATCTTGGAGGTTACAGAAAAGGTAATAGACGAATGGATGGATGGAATGGACGGGGTATAGACTGGAATGGAATGATCTATAGCTCTGTTTGTATGTGCGACAAAATTTCAAACACTACTGGATCGATTCAAATGGGGTTTTTGTAATAAAAAAAATAATAATAATCGTTTATTCATTGTTATATATTAAAATGTCTTAATGACGTCAGCTAAACTACATCGCTTCACAAACAAGGTGGCGCCATAGTGGTAATATATTTTTTCTTTTAAAACGTTGCCATCGGAATATTTTATTTTTATTTCTTCTTATAAAACCGAATTACGGCGCAATAAGATACAAATAAGACACAAAAATGCAGCGAAGACGATTGTCGGTACACATTGAACGTTAAAGTGTTTACTTGTTTGTTAAGAAAACTGCAGTCCGAGCGAATTGTTCCTGCATTAGGAGATAGGGCGGGGGTGCTCAACCGTACTCCGACACGGCCCGGAAATGTTGTTGTTTGTCTTTTCTTGCTGCGTTTTTCTTTTTCATCGCGAAATGAGAAAAGTAAAGAAAGGAGTCTGCAGCTGCAGGAAATTTATACCTATTGGATAAGTTTCTTAACCTTTGAAGTATTTTTAAGTAAGCTAATAAAATGTTTGTTTGATGAAACATCAAATATATTGACGTCATATTAATTGTTTTTAAAATATATTCCCCCTCACACTCTTACATTAAATTAAATGAATAAGTACCTCAGTACACATATTTAACACATTTATGGCATTTCATTTTTTTTTCTTGTTTAGAAACTGGTCAAATACAAGTCGGACTCATAGTACTTATTGAAATAACTAAACTGAAATAAAATATTAAAAATATGAAAATAATTTTATTAATCTCGTTGTTGTGTGACATTGTGACTGTACAGTGAAAATTAACTGTCCTAAGAAATTATAAATGTAGCGTACTTATGTACAAATTAACTATAAAACAGCAGGCGAAAACTTGTAATTTTTTTTCAAAAAAGTAAAGTTGTTACAAATAAATAAATTAATATAAAAATCGAGTTGAATACACCTGGATTTACCTTCTGAGTGGAGTTTATTGTTTGTCGTCTGGCCACTAACACCGGTAACAGCCACATTCGCAATAATGGTGAAAAGTGTTATTGTTGACACGATACATACAACGGTGGACATCAAGGAGATTGCAGTAGCAGTACTTTCTACGTATTTAAGTAGGTCCGTATCTTTTCAATAAAATGTATAGATTTTTGTTAATAAACACAAAAATTCGGCTGAATCGGACTCGCGCACCGAGGGTTTCGTATCACTAAGGTAAAAATACTGTGGTAGTCACGCAGAATTGTATTTAAAACGTGCAAGTCCACCAGTTTGTATTATTTGTTGTTATTCTATTGCTTATGCACTGTAAGATAAACAAATTTCACGCTTGTAAGTGTTCCCATTTTTTACGATAGAGCTAATAGAAAAATCGCCTAAAAACACGTTTGTAGTAGATGAGTCCCCCTTAATTTATATATTTTTTTGTTTATAGTATTTATGGGGTCCCGGTTTCCACCCTTTAGGTGCGGAACCCTAAAAAGTAACGGATACGAAAGTGACGCTATAAGAGTTCTGTTTTTTTTTTCAATTAACGGAAGAAACCCTTAAAAATCTAAATAATCAAAAAGAGTAACTATACGGTATCTAGTTTTGAGGTCCCCGACAGTAATATCCTTTGGTTCGACCTTGGAATAAAGTGTCCAACACTCTCAAAAATCTCAATAATAACGCTCAGCATTTAAAAGAGCTTTTGGTGCAGAGTAAGTATTTTTATCTTTATTTTCAACTTGCCAAGTCTGCAATCTAAGCAGTGAGCAGCATTTGCCAGCTGCTAATGTCGGCAGTTTGCGGCCCGAGCTCGTAATTGCTCCAGATTACGCCTTTATTTCTAAAATCAACATCGTTGCACTAAAGCTCAATTAAGCTTTTGACTTTCTACATTACAGCCAAAACAGATTTTCATTCCCATAACTGATAGAAATAAAATGTTCTGAACTTGAGAAAAAAATGGCCGTCGCTCCATACGATATCACCATATTTTCAGTCAGTTCGTAATAGTACGTTAAGATGCTAGTGCGCTGTTTTGCTCATTACAACCAAGGCTCAGAAATTGTAGCCCGAGCCGAGAGTGTAATGGCAATGCGCACGCGCTTCTTACGACGTTTTTCAACACATTTGGGACTAAAAACGATTAAAATCTGGTCACCTCTTTTCCCGAAGGGAAATTTGTAGACAACAAGCTACATATTTTTCCTTAGATTTATACGTACACCTGATTCTCCAGACTTGTTTTTCGTGCCTTAGTATTTTCTACTTTTAGGGTTCCGATACCAAAATGGTAAAAAAAAGGAACCCTTATGGTGCGACTTTGTCTATCTGTCCGTCCGTCTGTCTGTCTGTCACACCTCTATATCTCAGCAACCACTCATGCTATCGACCTGAAAATTGGAATAGTTTTAGAATATAGTTGCCCAATTTAAAAGCACATAAAAGAATTTTGAAAAAAATATGATTATTAATGTAAATGGGGCAAATTTCAAATTGTCGCTACTAGGTCGAATGGGGTATCATATGAAAGCTTATCTCCGAAGTTTGTGAAAGCAAAAATCTGAATTAATTACAGTCAACAAACGTTTATGTAAATATTACAGCAAAAATAAAACGATCTTTCTAAGTTGCACAGTTTTTTAGAAATCTGCAAATAACCTTTACAAACAAATTTAGTTTTGCGGTCCTAAAAATGGACTTTATTGCTTCCAAAAATACAAAAAGTATATCGGAACCCTCAGCGCGCGAGTCCGACTCGCACTTGACCGGTTTTTTTTATTTGTAGGAGTCGATTTTTTTGACAATAATTGCAATAAACACAATGTTACCACCACAAATATTTATAAAAATGGCGCGCGCTATACCAAGGAGGTTGTAACCCGAAGCGTGAGTTAAAACCTTGTATTGTACATACATGCGCGAATTGACTAAACGGCTTCGTCATTAAATAATTTTTCAACACATTTGCTCATAAAACAGCTCTAATTGCACTACATTATGGTCCATAATCCAGCTCATTAAACACGCGTTTTTTTGTCATAACTTAACTAGTGTTTTATTTTTGTTTTTTTTTTAATCGGCCAAGAGCAAGGAGTTTTTATGCTTATTATGTTACTAAAATTTTCAAGCTGACTTCGAGAAAATATCATAAATGAATGTTGATTTTATGAAATTATTTATAGTAATTAACTAATCTATCTATACATATAATAAAAGAGTAGAAATCGCGTGTCTGTACTTTGGATAAATTTATAAAAAAATTAGTGTGGGCGATAAGAAACGACTAATAGAACTCAAAAATATGTTTTCTGAACTTTTTGTCTGTCTGTCTGTCTGTATGTTTTCGATAAACTCCGAAACTACTGGACGGATTTTCTCGCGGTTTTCGCAGAAAGATTAAGCTTAGCTCCGAGCAACATATAGGCTATGTTTCATTCAAATCGGTTCACTCAATCAGAAGCTACACTAATGTAAAGTATCAAATTGCCTGTACGATAATAACGCACAAACCAATTCAAACTGAGTTTTCAATTACGAGTTTGGCTTACTTTTGTGCAACATAAAAGTTTAGTTTCATTGCAAACGGTTCACTCAGACAGAAGGTACGCTAAGTTTCATGCGGCGGCGCAAATAACTCACAAACTATTGAACGGATTGAAACGGGGTTTTCAATAAACTGTCAAGCTTACTTCTTTGCAACATATTAGCTTACTTTCATTGAAAACGGCTCACTCAGACAGGTGCGCGAAATTTTCAGCGGAGGCGCCAATATCTCACAAACAACTTGAACGACTTAAACGGGGTTTGCAATAACATATTTGGGTCGCTTTCTTGCAGTATTTGAACTTTTTTTATTGCCATCGGTTCATTCAAACAGATAATAGGCGAGTTCAGTGTTTCAAGCTGTGAAACCGAGCTGAAATCAAATAAAGCTTATAATTTTGTACGGAAGAAAGGCAAATACGTTGTTGAAAATTCCGTTTGATCCGGTCCAGTTGTTTGTGTAAAAGTCGTGGGTACAGCTAAAGATTGGTAAAATCTAGGTTTAGTTTTAAAAAAAATCCTGTTTCGGCATGGCGGTGCAACAAATGTAAAAAAAATTATGAAAGTTCTTAAGTTTTGAAAAATTAGGAAGTAGGTACTTACTCGTATAAACGAAATACTTCAAAAAATAAAGAGAGAAGTGAATCATTGTTTTTTAGGAAATGTCTTTTAAGGGGAGAGATAAGTTACAAAGATTGTACGGAAGTGAAGTCCAACAGTTTTGTATGTAGGTACATGTAGAGTTAAAAGCATGTGAAGCTAGAAACGTTGGACTTTGTACCGCTCTTTTCTCAGTAGCCACAGAAGCTAAAGTGACTGAGCCTCAGATTTAGTTAGGCTTTGTTTTGTATAAGAAATAACGAAACCCGTATCATAGTTACTCCGCGTGGAATTCGACTATGATTTTACACTTACGAGGATAGTGGGCGACCTAACAGTCTAAACGTAAACAAGAGGTGTTTAATTTACAAAAATCCGTATTATCGGTACTCTGTATACCTAATAATAGAGAACTGCACTGTCTGTCTGTCTGTCTGTTACGCTTTTATGACTAATCCGATAAATAGTTTGAACCATGGGAACCCCACGCGGACGGAGTCGCGGGCAACAGCTAGTTAACAATAAATTTGTCATTTACGTAACAAGATATTCAATTTTTGATAATTTATTTCAAGGTTAATGGAATAGGATGTTTGGGTACCGAGTGATAATTACTTTTTTTTATAGCTTGGTTACTAGATTGACTAATAATTGATAAAAGATTGATGGTGTAAGATAATGTTTTGGTGGCTCCTCACGCGACGTATTTATAATCTGTGTCCGCTGAAAAAGAAAGAATGCGCGCCATTTTACAAAATATTTGTAGTGTTTATTATTGTAATTATTTCTAATAGTGTCGACTTCTACACATAAAAAACTGTTCCTGAACCGTCTCAAATACTCATAAACGAAATACAATTTTGAAATTTGGTAAAATTAAAGGGAAGCATGAACATATGCAGCCGACAAAATGTTCCGGTGGACGTGCGGTGGATGCCGTGGGTGGACGTAAGGTTAGCAAAGTTTAGTATTTTAAAGGTAACCAATTTGATTTGTTTTTATTCGCAAATGTGTTGAAAAACGTCTTAAAAAGCTCGTGCGCGTTGGAGATTACACACTCGGCTCCATTACGCCCTCGCCTGCGGCTCGGGCTGCAATTTCTGAGCCTCGGTTGTAATATCCAAAATAGCGCACTTGCATTTTAATGTACTATTAAATGGGCTATTTTGTTGCTTAAAAGAGGGATTTGTTGTTACTAACTTGATTAATATAATATTTTCATGAAATGAATGTTTGTTGATCATATTATAGAGCAAAGTTTAGTTATTCATCAAAATATAATGAATTTTATAGATATAAAAACTCCTTACTCCTTGCTCAAATAAAAAAAAACCGGTCAAGTGCGAGTCGGACTCGCGCGCCGAGGGTTCCGATATACCTATAGTATTTTTGGAAGCAATAAAGTCCATTTTCAGGACCGCAAAAGTAAATTTGTTTGTGAAGGTTTTTTGCAGATTTCTGAAAAACTGTGCAACTTAGAAAGATCGTTTTATTTTTGCTGTAAAGTTTATATAAACTTCTGTCAACTGTAATTAATTCAGATTTTTCCTTACTCAAACTTCGGAGATAAGGGGGGGGGAATGGTATTTTTCTTGACATTTTTCATCATAACTTTAAAACTAAGAAATTTAAAAAAATACAAAAATATATTTTAAAATGTACAAGTAAAGCCCTTTCATATGATACCCCACTCGACCTAGTAGCGACAATTTGAAATTTGGCCCCCCTATTTTGGCCCCCTTTATATTAATAATCATACTTTTTTCAAAATTTTTTCTTGTGCAATTAAGTTGGGCAACTATATTCTAAAACTATTCCAAATTTCAGGTTGATAGCATAAGTGGTTGCTGAGATATAGAGGTGTGACAGACAGACGGACAGACAGACAGACAGACAGACAGAGCGGCACCATAAGGGTTCCTTTTTTTTACCATTTTGGTATCGGAACCCTAAAAAGACTAAAATAAAACACTAGTGCGGTAATGTAATGGAAAATGCACGCATGTTCAATAAGCTGAATTATGGACCTAAATCTGTTTTATGAGCAAATGTGTTGAAAAAGTATAATTTCTTTTTTTATGTTCTAAAAAATGTTTTTAAGGAATAATTATTTTGTATGACTGAATGACCAAGCCCTTTAATTTAAAAGAAACACTTTGTATCACCTCTTAGAAGCCTCTTTGTATACAATTTATTTTACATAATTTTTCTGAAGTGTCTATCAAGGTAACATATTTGTTACATATTTGTTTGTTGTTGTTTGTTCTATTGAACAAGGTCAAAATCCTGACGTAATGGTTTGATCGCCACCCTGAATTAAATCACAAAATAGATACTAGTACTAGCTAAAATTAGAAAACGATCCTTTTGGCTAGGTCTGCACTTGACAAGTAATTTAGTTGGGTCAAGCAGGGCATCGGGGTCAAGTTTACAAAATGTTCGTAGAAGTTTTCACTTGAAAGATAAAAACACAATAATATAGAAAGAATTTCAGGCTCATGTTTTTATAATAGGCTTTTTTACCTATTAAATTGCCGTTTTGTATGGCGAATTTTAGGTAAACCCAATTTTCAGTACTAACATTTTTGTATTTTTGTAATTTTTTTTAAGCATTATTGGGAAGACATTAAGCTAACAGAAGCTTAAATTTAATTTTCGAAAAATATTATCTGTAAAAAAATATAACAAATCTAATGATGAAATCGGACGGCATTTAAGGCGAACAATTTTCGAACCTTTAATTTTATAATTTACCTGAAAATAAAAATTTTATTTTGTGCGTAAATTGATAACTTTGAAATCAATTTTCAAATAAAAGACAAATGAAAAAAATGCTGTAGAATTATAGGAATTATGATCTCATTAATCTGTAAGAAAATTTTGGCAATTTCATAGTTAAAGACCTATTATAATTCGATTCTACAAAAAGACTCCACACATTCACGATCCAACGCATGTTTATAAAGTTATTCCCTTTCCTGTGAAACGTCAAATAATATCAGATTCATAATTGTTTATTCAATGTTATTTGAACATAATGAATGAAATTGAAGGCAAACAGCTATGTGTAAAATCTGTAAATCGACGTCTGTTACGTAACTAGCTCTTACGTATACAGTAATCTACAGGGTGAATTTGAAAACATTCGACAAATTTTAATATTGAGTTCAGACCACGAAACTGAACAACTTTCCCTAAGGAACATAGGTCGTTAGATGTAAAAAAAATTGATCTCCCATACATACTACGAAAGGGTAAATTTTTTTTTTCGTCCGATGACCTATGTTCCTAGGTGAAAATTGTTCAGTTTCGCGGTCTAAACTCAATCTCAAAATGTTTTCAATTTCACCCTGTTACCCTTAAGCTTTTTTTTTTTTTATTGAAAATGGGCTTACTCTTGACCTCGATCTAGTCTTGAAGACAGAGATGAGGTCGACGATGGAACGAGCTTACCCAGAAGAAGCCTATTCACTCGCGACTTGAATAGATTTAGCTATTTAGCTTTTCGCGCATGAAATGGAAAGTTAAACAGCCATCTGTAAATCATTGTTTTATTTTTTAGTTATTTTACAAATGGAGTAAGACTAGGTACTACATAGTTCATAGGAAGATCCTGTTGCAATATCAAACGCAAACAAAACCAGCTTTGAAACCAGAAATGATAGGAAGCCTTACCGCTGAAGATGATAATATAAAATCACATTTACCACCTCGGCTATCCTCGGTTATTATTTTCAATTTCCTTAGTAATAGTTCCTCAAAGTAGAAAGAGGAGCGCCACCTTAGGGTGGCATAATAAAATTGCAACGGGGACGAAATTATTCAATTAAAGCCATTTCAGTTGGTCAGAAGCGCAGACAAGAATTGTGCTTTATGTTTTCCTCTTTCAAGTGTCCTAGTGTATAAGATGATAAAAGAGGAGCTATGGGTTTCACTGTAATCGTTTAGATGTGCAGTTATTATAATACGCGCTTTTATGTAGACGTACTTAAGTAATACCTAAATTGATGGTCAGAGCTTGACCTGCGTTTAATTCTGTGCAAGACCGACTTAAAACTAACCTCCCTTTATAGGTTACCACCCTTCAACAACCCTTCAACATGAAATGGCTATAGGTCCAAACAAAAGAGTTTCATTCAAATCGGTTTAGTAGTTTTTGCGTGATGCTCGAATGAACAAATAAACAATTAAACAAACAGAGAGACAGACAAAAAGTCCAAAAATGAGTAATTTGGATTTGGTAGGATAAAAAACTATCGTGATCAGTTTTTGGGTTCCGTACCCAAAGGGTGAAAAAATTGGATCCTATTAACATGCCTCCGATACTGTCTGTCTGTCAGCGGGCTGTATCTCATGAACCGTAATAGGTGGACAGTTGAAATTTTCGCAGATTACCTATGTATTTCTGTTGCCGCTGTAAGAGCAAAATAATGAAAAAAAAATTGTGGTGTGTAGATGTAATAAAAAAAATGTAGTAGGGATACTACACAATTGTTTTTAGACGAGTTTTGCTTGACTTTTGTTTTGTTCTATCGTAAAAACGGGAACACTTACAAGCGTGAAAATTGGTGCACACACAAGCTTCTATAACATAATATAAACTAGTCAAGTGCGTATTGGACTCGCACGCGTGACTGCGCGTCCATAACTAAGACGGTATTTTTACCTTAGTGGTACGGAACCCTCAGTGTGCAAGTCCAACTCGCACTTGGGCGGGTTTTTGTTAATATTTTCAATGTACAGACGATACAATTTTATATACTTAAGTAAAGACAATGTTTCTAAAAATGAGATAAGATAATGTTGCTAACAGAGAGAAAACTTGTTTGTAAAAGTAATATATACGTAGTTACTTTTAAGAATTTTTTTTGGAGAAACACAAATTTTTATCAATTTCTAGGATTTTAGGTATACTGGATACTGGCAAACCTTTATTGCAGGATGGGACAGCAATAAGTAAGTACTATTATACCATTAAGAGTAACAATACAAAGCTTTTTACATGCGTTACATTTTTTCTTGTTTTTTTTTTATAAGGTGAGTTTCTGGCAAATTGCGAAATATTTTGGATACTTCTGTTCGTATGGATTTTATCGGATAGCTTATGAATGTCTTTGTGATAGATTTGCAGGAATTTTTCGATAGAGGCTCGTTAGCCTTGATTCTTCAAGACCTTATTTTTTAGGGTTTCGAACCAAAATGGTGTTAACGTAACTCTTATGGTGCAACTGAGTCTGTCTGTTTGTCACAAACACACATGTTTATCTCAGCAACTACTCACGTTCATCATAACATCCCATGAAACGTCCACTATAGGACAGGGAGCTCCCTACAGAATTCTAGCTTTTGCTGGAAATATGTGGAGGGGAAGTACCATAGTCACCTCGCTTGTTAGCGTTACGGCTGGCACCATGGACCGCGGTTGTAGGTGACCGCAGTAAGTAAGATGTAAGATACAAAGGAGGATGCTGCTGCCCATTCTCCAGTTAACCCTTAGTCGCCTCTTACGACACCCACGGGTATGTATGGGTTGGTACTATTCTTTGCCGGCACCACACGGGACACTACTCACGTTATCGACTTGGAATTTGGAATAGTTTTAGAATAAGCTTAATTTTTTTTTATTTCAAATGGGGCTAAATCATCATCATCATCATCATAACATCCCATGAAACGTCCACTACAGGACAGGGAGCTCCCTCCAGAATTCTAGCTTTTGCTGGAAAAATGTAGAGGGGAAGTACCATAGTCACCTCGCTTGTTAGCGTGTGCCCCGTGTGGTGCCTGAAAGAATAGTACCAACCCTTACATTCCCGTGGGTGTCGTAAGAGGCGACTAAGGGTTATATACTGGAGGATGGGCAGCAGCATCCTCCTTTGTATCCAACATTTTACTTACTGCGGTCACCTACAACCGCGGTCCATGGTGCCAGCCGTATGGGGCTAAATATAACAGCAAAAATAACGCGATCTCTTTAGGTAGTTGGCTCAGTTTTTTAGAAATCTGCAAAAAACCTTTTCAAAAAAGCTTCGTTTTGAGACTTTGTTGCTTCCAAAAATACTGTAGATATATCTGCACCCTGAGCGCTTGAGTCTAACTCGCACTTGTTTTCAATTATTTTTCTTATTCTTTAACTGCTTTCCAATCTTTTTAAATGCCATGATTTTATTGTGTAGTTTAAGATATACTTCTTCTTCTCATATTTAAGAGCCGCGCTCTTGTCGGTGGAGCAATCTCCATTTTTCTCTGTCCTCTGCCAATGATTTGACATCCTGATAAGACTCGACGTTTACCCTCTCTTTTATCTGGTCAAAATAAGTGCGTCTTGGTCTTCCTCTTCTGCCAAAAATTTAGTAGTCCAAAAATTTGCACGTCAACGAAAGTGGATAGAAATAAATTTTTGACATCTTGATTTATATTAGTTAAACGGTTATGCCAGAAGCTTAGTTTATGATCGTCATACAAGGAATGTTCATTTCTGGACAAAGCCCAAAATAATAAAAATCTCAGTTTATTGAAATAAAGAAACATAAAACCTGCCTGATCGAAAAAAAATATTTTATTAAAGGGCATGGGAATATTGAAATCCACACGCAAGTACTAATAAAAAACGTCAGTTCCTATCCGTTGTTGAATTTGAAAAAATCTTTGTTCGTATACTATTGTACTGACACAGTGCGTACAACAAACCGATTTGAAATGTTCGAAACTTTTTCAATTTTACTAACTGTGAACTCACCACTGACTGATTGTCACTTTGTTGTTCACTTTTCATATAGATATCTGTTCTTTTTGTTACTTGAATATTTTTCTTTGTATAGGTATTCGAAATTTTTTGCAAAATAAAGCAACCGTTTTAGTTCCTTTGCGCTGCTTTACTTTTTTAAAGGTAAAACAAAACAATCAAAACAAAGAAACAAATTGTCTAAGCGGAAATACTCATTAAATAATTGACATTATATCATATAAAAACGGAGCACTTTATTTTGGAAGCCTAAAATTTTGCAAAAGGTCACAAAATCGCCATATTTACTTTGGGAGTAATCCTAACACGGATAAGAAATCAGGCAAAGGATCCTAGGCCTAATAAAATCAAATTGATATTAAAATCCCTTAATGACGTCAGCTAAACTACAACGCTTCACAAACAAAGTGGTGGAAAAACAGAAGCGACAATAAAAACCCACGCGCTCTTTTAAATATGTTTGAAAGTTCAGGGTCAATACAACAAACATAAGTCAATTTGAATCATGAATTTGACTGATAGAACCACAGCATAATCCCATGGATTTTTCTCTTCTAGATAATCTGATATATATATATTATAACCTTTCGTATACAATTTTTGCTTGATATCGAATTGGATTAAAGCACGCGAGGTAACTTTGACTTTTCTTCTTCTTTTGAACAAGACCGAAAACCACTCCGCGTTATAGTACGATCTTTGTAGTAGGTAATACATTTTTTATGAACATTTCTTTCTTCGTAGCATTAAATTCACCATCTGCACTACAAAAGGTACATTTATTAAACTCGCACTACAGTCTACAATGTGGCAAACATTTTTCACCCTACAGCTCTGCAAATAAAAATAAACTCGACAAACTTGCTGGTTTCTAGTAGTTGCTTTAGATATTCGTTTTGGTTAATAAATTATGTCTATAATCCGTTCCACGAGTCAATGCAAAAGCTTACCAACAAATTTTGCAGCCGTAAAACCAGACAATGTACGACGAACCAGACGAACCAGAGTATATTTGACGGAAATAATAACATTGTCTTACAAACTTGTTTTTTCTGACAGCTTTAGCTGATTACTATTGACCATGGAGCACAATAGCCTTGATATAGCTGCAAAATGTGTTGGTAAGCTTTGGCATTGACTCGTGGAACGGACTATAGGAGAAGTTTGAACATTTTCATCGTGATTGATTGAGTCGCGTCTTTGTTCACGATTTACTTTGTAATGGATACAATCTTTAAATTTGCACTGATATCTGTTTTCTAGTATAACATACCATGAAACGTCCACTGCAGAACAGGGAGGTCCCTTCAGAACTCCAGCAAAACACCTTAGGATGGGATTTACCATAGTCACCACGCTTTTGTTGGTGACCGCAGTATGTAAGATGGTACGTTACACAGAAAGATGCTGCTGCTCAACCTCCAGTTCATAAGCTCTCAGTCACCTCTTACGACATCCACGGGTAGAGATGGGTTGGAATATTCTTTGCCGGCACCACACAGACGAATAAGCCTAATTCTTTATTATATGGATTGCGTTGATTTGTGAAACTTATGGAATTAATTATTTAAAATAAGCGTGAAAGATCTTGTTATTTCGGTTTTTGGCTGTTCCTTTTCTTTTGTGTGTGTAATTATTGTAATTTTAATATTAATTGTATTTCTAATATTTGCATGCCGATTCGAGGCGCATCACGCATGAACGTTGTATCCAGGTTGTATCATACTTACCTACCATGTTTATTTAACCGTGTATGCTAGCGAATAAATGTATTCATTCATTCATTCATTCATTCATTCATTCATTCATTCATTCATTCATTCATTCATTCAAACGGATAGGTACGATGTGTATTTAAGGTGGATCAAAATTAAAACAAGTTTTCAAAACTATAATCATTTGAACCCTAGTCAATAAAAATGGCAAGTGACAAAAGAAAACAAACCCTGACAAAAGCGGTAGTTGTCTCATTTCACGTTACATACCAGTGTAATGCAACACTATCCCCGCAAAGAGCACATTCATATTCATAACTACGTAACCTTGTTCGTTTTAGAGCCGGTTGCAACATACCTAAGTAGTAGTCGTATTTTTGTCTTACGGTCACAGTGATTCGAAATTATACCCCATTTCAAAGTTAATCTGATATTTTTAGTTTGCATGATGATGTATACTTATAATTTTTAATAAGGCATATAATACTCAATCGCTCATCGCGTATTTTTCTCTTATTAGAATCAAGGTTTTTTTTCTTTCGGCTGATATGATGATGATGAGAATCAAGGTTTTAATAACAACTTGTATATCATAAGAGATCGTTTGCAGCGATAAGGCCGCCTTTGCCCACATTAGGTTAAGTTCTCCATGTACATGTTATGTGATGTTATGTGAGCAATAAAGTGTTCTATCTATCTATCATTGCACCAACTCTGACATCAGCTGTTAAAAAGTATGCATTTTGTTTGATCTAGATATTTTTACTCGTATCGATAGTATCAACGTCTTATCATTTTAGTGACTGGCATAATTGAAGTGACTTTTACGTGAATTCTAATAAATTTAGTTTAAACACTAAATTAAAAAAAAATACAATTGTTCCTGACATTTGATTTTTTTATATATATAAAAACACCGGTAATAGTACAGTAAAAAGCTTTGACACATTGGACTTTGTAGCGATCTGACGTACGGGCTAGAAGTGCGCTGCGACAGTCAAGGTGGAGCTGTCCTTGACTGTACTACTAATATATTATTTAAGAGTTTACAGAATTGTGGTGTCACTTCTATTTTGAATCATTATTCTTGATATTGCAGCGCATATCTCATTGCGCATCGCGGATTAAACCGAATTATAGTTTTTAAAATTGCTCCCAAAATGCTTGCTATTTCACCGCAACATGCCATGAATCCCATCTAAAAGACAGGCATAAAAATAAACACAGCACAAAACTAATGACCTGTTTGCTTGTATTGTCGCTCGTTTGTTTCTGAAATGTATCGGAAGGCGAACGTGATGCCAGCAAGCCTGCACTATATTTTCGCGGAACGTTCCAGAGAACCATATAAAGTTAGACCATGTTGTTTGGCGTTTTCTTTTCGTAATAGATTTTGTTTTATTTCCATGTTGTTCTTTTAGGAAATGAATGCTTTGTGTTGCAGAATAAAACAAATTAAGTAAGAGCAATGACCATCGGCCACGAGCGCCTTGCTATACAAGGTGTTGCAGAAGGGGTATATAGGGTGTTTTTTAATTAGTTCTTGATAGCAAAAGATATGTACTCATGATACTGAACAACTTTTCCCAAGGAACATAGGTCGAAATACGAAAAACCAAATTTGACCTCCCATACAAAATTCGCTATCAGCTGATGCAGTTTCTATGGGAGGTCAAATCTTGTTTATCGTATTTCAACCTATGTTCCTTGAGGAAAGTTGTTCAGTAACATCAGTACATTCATACCTTTCTCTCTCTTTTTCTAAAAGTCACCCTATATTAACCCTGAAGGATGTGAATCTGCCCATGAAACTGAACAACTTTTCTTAAGCAACATAGGTCGATATACGAATTTTTTTTTTGATCTTCCATAGAAACTGAATCAGCTGATTGCACATTTTGTATGGGAGAATTTTTTTTATTATTTTGACCTATGTTCCTAAGGGACAGTTGTTCAGTTTCATGGGCAGAATCACATCTTTCGTATATAGGTATCATATCTGGGAATATTTGTTTTCTCCGTTGTTCTGAGTATTTCCTAAAAACAAGCGCATTCAGAAACCCTACAGTTCCATCTGTTGGTGGACTTTGGTTAAGACAGGTAGGTACACACGGCTGCAAGTCAGTAGAAACACTTTTGTACCTTATGGCGTGGTAAAAGAGTTGAAAATGTTTCTACTGACGTGCGGTTGACCGTACTATTATTTAATACATTAAACTGTGAAACACATTGTAGACTTGCTGACATGACTCGTTAGAAGCCAGACGAGCTTAAGCCAAGCTTCGTTCAGTGTTTACTTGTCAGACTTGGAGCAGTCTAGTGTTTGTTATTTGAACGTTGTTGATTTACAGTCGCAGTATTTGTCTTGGCTACGAATCATGAGGGAAATTTATTTATGGTCCCATTTCAAGTTAACTAATAGGTAAGCAAGTAAGTATACCAACTACGGTGTATCAGAAAGGGAAAACCAGTAAGTAACGTGCATACTTACATACATTATGGTTCTGGGCGCGACAGTACTTCATAAAATATTAAGTTACCATATATCTCTTGATTTGACAAAATGGCTTATTTATCAATGTTCTATTATAAAAGGCATACACACACACATTTACACAAACACACTATTCCACACACTGACACAAGTATGTTTATGTATATATTTGCAACCTATTTAGTTTGTTCTTTTTTTAAATTTTGGTTTCGTTGTGTAGAAATTTTATAACTTTCTTACCATTTTGTACATTGGTAATTTTAATAAGTGAAGATCTCTTAATTTGGCATACAAATGTTAATTTGTAACTAGAATTAATCATTTATAAGCTGTGAGATTTTTCCCTGAAATAAATTAAATTAAATACAAATCGAAATAAGTGATCCCGGACAAGGGCCGTCAAAAATCTACTAAATCATCTTATCTTATCTTAAATAGCCCTTAATTGTCCCACTGCTGGGCAAAGGCTTTCCTCGGTTCTCTCCACGACGTCCTATCCTGTGCTTCCTCCGGCCAATTAGTTTGAAAGGCGTTTATCTCAACTCGCCATCTCCGTCTGGGTCTACCGCGTCGTCGTCTGTTTAACTCTATTACCACGCCACAAGGTCCAAAAGTGTTTCTACTGATGTGCGGCCGTGTGTACCAACTTACAATATAGATTTTTTGTTTATCTATATGTATTAAAGCTGTTTTGGTTAAAATCTTTGTTGATTTCCTCTTTACCTGGTATTTAAGTAACAAGAACCCAAGTAGGTACTCGTATATATAAGAACATATTTTTATTCAACAAAATAAATATTTTTTGCTAATATCCTACTATTTTTAATATTATAAACGTGAAAGTTTGTAAGTATGGATGGATGGATGGATGGACGGACGGATAGATGGATGGATGTTTGTTACTCTTTCACGTAAAAACTACTAAATGGATTGAAATTAATCTTTACAATAATGTAGCTTATACATCAAAATAACACATAGGCTACAATTTATAAACCTGCGCAGACGAAGTCACGGGTACCAGCTAGTACTTAATATGTAAAACATGATTATCATGAGTATCATAAAGAAAAGGTAAACAAAATATAAATAAGTTTTCCCGTAGCTTACTAAATTGGTTATGTCAAGAAATAGGTGTATGTATACGCAATTTTGATCGACTAACAGCCGGTTGCACAAAGCATCTTTAAAGTTAAAGCTCCTTCAAATCTATTGCTGTCACTTTCTTTGCCAACAAAACAGAATGTGACAGCAACAGATTTAAAGAAGCTTTTACTTTAATGACGCTTTGTGCAACTGGTAGTAAAAGAGGTTCTTACACTGTCACTCATAGAGGTATTCGGGGATAAAAACGACGGGCACTGAGTATTACTGTGGCTTATAATTTTTTTTCACTTATCCAGTTTCGAATGTAGTACTTTCCAATTGTCGTCTACTTATTGAAAAAAACGCGGAAGGATTTTTTTCAAAAATGCGAAATGATTTCAATTTAAATTATTAGAGAAAACCAATCTTGAAACGACAGCACAGTTAAATAATTTCACTGTCAAAACAAACTATAAAATAACAGCTATAAACTTCAGGAACTACCAGCACAGCACATTCGTTAGAGCATTTCAAACGTACACACGGCCGCAGATCGGTAGAAACACTTTTGGACCTTATGGCGTGTTACTAGAGTTGAAAAAGTTTCTACCGACAAGCGGTTGACCGTACGAGCAAATTGTAAGGAAGTTAGTCTCAAAAGGGAAACTTTTCAGACTTAAAAATATGCAAGCTCGATAATTTTATACAAAAGCGAAATAAAATACCGTGAGAAATGTAAATTAGGTCTAGTCGTAAGAAAAGTTAGGAATTAAGGCAAGTTTAAAATTACTCTCATTTGGAAGTTTGAATCCTAGGTTCTAGGCGGAATAAAAACTTAAATGAGTGACGACGTGCCGAGCATAGTCTGTCGTGGGAGCGCCTGCGGTACTAATGTAAGAGACTCCAGGGAATGAAGCGAAATCTACAAAATGTTGTGCCTTAAAAAAAATTACGTAAAAATTTTATAAGAGCTTTTCTGTGGGCAAAATGCAACAAAGTTTGTTATACGTCTTTTGAAAACTAGTTAAAAACCGACCAAGTGCGAGTCGCTCAAACGTGATAATGTAGTATATTTTTAGAATTAACATTTAAAACCCCTTTCATTCAACATACCGCACGGTATATTACAAAAACAAAAATAATTCCATAGGTAGGTACATAAAATTGATGATGTCATAACTATCCCCCCACCCTTTTAAAAAGCGACCACCGCATTTTTTATGTTCAGATGAACAACCTGAACAAGTACATACCAGTAGTAGTGGCGGATGTAACTTTGACGGAACTAGCCTTAATTTCATTTGGATTGGTGGTGACCACTTCCACCAGGTGGCCCACCTGCTCGTTTGCTCACATGTATCATAAAAAATACTGTTAAGTAATCGTCAATTAGTACACACAGTATTTTTCTTGGTCAAAAACAAAAGTTTTAGCAGTATAAATTATAACATACTTTTAAGTTTGCGAGTGGAGTTGATTGCCGTAAGTACACGGTGGGACCAATGATATTACAATTATCTTTGGGTGGGACGCTCAATAACCTAAAAAATCTGGATCCGTTAGCTAATCGGTCAATTAGTTAACAAACAGAGTATGGAAAAATGTGGGCTAAAACTAGCAACCACAAACTTCCATTTCCTTATAATGCTTTATTGCACCCATATAAAGGATGTAAGGGACAGCCGAATACTGAAGAGGCATGATAAGTCAACGACACTGAACAACTTTCAGTGAACAGAACTTTCAGGAAACGAAAAAAAGTCAGCTTCTCCTTACAAACTGCCCGATCAAGTTTACAATTTTGTAAGGAGACGCGGATTTTTTTTTCGTTTCCTGAAAGTTTTGGTCACTGAAAGTTGTTTAGTGTCGTTGACTGATCATGCCCCTTCAGTATTCGGAAGGCTGTCCCTAACACCCTGTGTTACAGAAAAAGTTGATACATTAACAATGTTTACAACGGCAAGGTAATAATTTTAGTCTTTGGTCGTCAATCGCTATAATCTTCCATCTTGCGTCGTAGGTCAGGAAAGTGTTCCGGTCTATTCCCGAGGGAAGCACAAGTTCCAAGCCGGCCAGCGAACAACTGCCGCGGTGACGTGTGCAGAATAGCCCATACCGCTTACAAGATTACTAGCCATTGCATTCTGGAGTATCCTCGAAGTGTAAAAAAAATGTAAACTGTGGCGTTCGACGAGTGTTTTGAATTAACTTTTTTCCTAGTCAGTTAAATATTAGATTGTATCACAAGGCAGTAAAAAGATATTTTTAAGGCGAGGGCGCAATTTCCAGAGCGTAGTGAAAGATTCCAGTTTAGATTTATATTCTTAGCGAGTATTTCAATAGTTCGTCTGAGGCAAAAAAATATTATATATTTATTTATTCATTTAAAACTATACAGATATATTTATTTTATGCAGCCGCATGTTCACACCACTTTTCATCTTCCTCTATGAGAAAAGAATATGAGGCTCAGCAAGACACAGAGGCTCAGCAAGACACACACAAATATAAAATGGCAATCCAATATTATATTGTGAAGAAATTATAGTAAAAATAATAAAAAGTGTTATTTTGTAACTACTGAAAATGATGTTGATATTATTTTTTCAATTAGAAACAGTACCTCTTTGAATGTGGTCTTCTACAATTTGAGTATATTTCTTTTTAATTTACTCTTTAATACAGCCGGTTACAGTTGAAATAATATAGCATGATTAAAATGTCAAATTGTTTTTCGAATAGCATTCTATGTTTTATTATTTTTTATGTTATCAAAATTGATAATTAATTAACCACGTCACCTCCTATTTTATTACACGGTGTGGTTTTCATTCCACTCGTTTGTACTCTTTACCAGGCAAGTTAATTTCACTGAAAAACATGTTCTGAAAGCTTTGACTCCAATTCAATTACTCCCTGCTGTTTTTCAGGATGAAAAACTTCAGTAAAAGGATGTGGTATTTAATATTATTTAGTTTGGGGTGATAGAGGGTCCTCATGAAAATAGGGAACATAATTCCCTAAGAAACATAGGTCGAAAATGAAAAAAAAAATTGACCTCACATATAAAAATGCGCTATCAAATGACGCACTAAAAGCAAGTTGAAATATTTTTTTCGTATTTCGACCTGTGCAACCTGCTTGTGCAAGTGCAAGGGACTTCCCTTGCACAGCTTTTACAAGGTTATGCCAGATTAGTGGCCAACCCGACTGATATAGTTTTTAAACCACCAAATGGCCTCTGAATTGGCATAACGACGTTATTTTATACGGAGAAGCAAAGAAAATTTTGGGAATACTTAAAAGTTGTAGAACAAAGAGGGGTTAAAAGTCGTTCAGTTTCATTTAGGGATTTATTCATTACAGCAAAACCCGAGAGGTTTGCAGAGATATAGCATGGACCCAAGTTTGAGACCTTTATCGAACTATTTAGACATTTACGAGTATATGACAAAAAGCTTCTCAAATCTCCGCAAAAAGTAAAAAAACCGGTCAAGTGCAAGTCTGACTCGTGCGCCGAGGGTTCCAATATACCTATAGTATTTTTGGAAACAATAAAGTCCATTTTTAGGACCGCAAAACTAAATTTGTTTGTAAAAGTTTTTTGCAGATTTCTAAATAACTACATACATAACTACATAAACTTCTATCGACTGTAATTACTCAGATTTTTCCTTACATTAACTTCGGAGATAAGGAGAGGGAATGGTATTTTTTTATATATTTTTTTGTAAAACTAAGAGTCGTAAAAAAATAAAAATAAAATATTTTAGAATGTACAAGTAAAGCCCTTTCATATGATACCCCTATCGACCAAGTGACGACAATTTGAAATTTTGCCCCTTCAATTTGGGCCCCCTTTACATTAATAATCATAAATATATTTTTAATCTTTCATGTGCAATTAATTTGGGTAACCATATTCTAAAACTATTCTTAATTTAAAGTCGATAGCATGAGTGGTTGCTGAGATATACAAGTGTGTCAGACAGACAGACAAAGTCGCACCATAAGGGTTCCTTTTTTTATCATTTTGGTATCGAAACCTAACAAATGAGACGCAGTTTTTTACTTGACATTTCCATTGCCACTACCTAACAAAATGATATAATAATTAAAATACGCTTACATAAAGTTTGATTAACTATTTGAAAGATTGATCTGGAATGTTTTCTTGTCTCCGTGTTTTACAAACCAGACCTCTAAAGACTATTTTAAAAATAACAACGGTCTTTAATGGTTGGAACGTTCCATAAGATGTATTCAGTGCAGAATAAATCATGAGTCGTACCCTCGAACCGTCTTGCCGGCCATTTTAGAAAACTGTTTGTTCGAAGTGAATTGCTTTCCCTTACAGGTATTTTAAATAAAAGTAAGAATGATTAAAGACTAAAATCCATGAAAAAGTCCACGGCTAGTCAGAAGCTTGCCCAAAATTTCATTGTATAGTCAACCGCACATTGGTAGAAACTTTTTCAACTCTATTACCATTCCATAAGGTCCAAAAGTGTTTCTACTGATGTGCTGTTGAGTGTACATCTTGAGGGATATTTGATCGTTGCGGCGCTTTTAGCGTTACGGCTGGAACAATGAATCGCGGTAGTTAGTGACCGCAGATTGGTGGTACTACACGCAGAAAAACAATGCTGCTTATCCTCTTATTTAAAATCTCTCAGAAGAGTACACGCACGGAAAAAGATAGATAGATAAATGAATACTTTATAAATTGGGTCGTAGTATTGTTAATCAGTAGTAAAATAAGTTTATTTATGTCCAACGATTAGTTCTTCCGTCAGTTTCGCAGTCTTGGGTACGACTAGAAGCCCAATCTTTTTCAAAGATTTTAATTCATCTCTCCAACGTTTTCCGGGATTTTCTTGAAATGAAATGAAATTATTTATTGCCCAATTACAGTGGTGTAACAAGATGTTAGTTTGTTGATAGTTCCTTTACTGTAAGCTCGATTAGAGCATAGCAATTTTAGTTACAATTGTCATATGTATTCACAATAGCACATTTAGTCGGAAAAATTAACATTGCATGCGTAAAATAAAACATAATTTAAAGAAATTCAAAACAGTATACAATCAATTAATACAATAAGAAAATGTCAAATACAGATTTTAAATGTCAAGAAGTGCTTATTAATAATATTTTATAACAACATTAAGAAAACCCTAAAGTCATATATATCCTAATCATGGAGAGTGTCAGTTTCAAAATATTCCTGTACTGAGTAAAAACATTTCTGCACAAGCCATGTGTGCAGCTCTCTCTTCAACATGTTTAGCGGCAATGTTTTGATTGTGCTCGGCAAGTGATTGAATATTTTTGTGCACATGAAGTTACAGTTTATACTATATATATATAGTTTTTGGGCACTGTAAGTACTAGCCTATTTGGGTACCTAGTATTAAAATCACATACGTCAACCTTTCTCAAGAATAGATTTGAATGACTTTTAACAAAAATACAAATTTGACTGAGACACGGTCGTTACGTATATTTTGGTACTGTCTGCAGCTACATCGTTACGTAAGGAAGGATGGGGCGGTTGATGAAAATTTGTTAACGGGTTGTTACATACACACATAACATCACGCCTCTTTCCCGTCGGGGTAGGCAGAGACGACAGTCCTCCACCTGCTACGATCTTGACATACTTCCCTTGCTTCCTGTACTTTCATCAATCCTTTCATACATGCTCGTCGGTTTAGGGTACTTTTAACCTGGCCTTTATTCAGAACGTCCTGATCGAAATATGAAAAACCAAATTTGACCTTCCATACAAAATGCGCTATCAGCTGACGCAGTTTCTATGGGAGGTCAAAGATTGATTATCGTATTTCAACCTATGTTCCTTGGGAAAAGTTGTTCAGTTGCTGATACTGATCCCACCATTGAGCTTTGACACGCAATCAAACTAACACCCTGTATAAGGTCCTAATGAAATATGGAACATAATTTTAGTATGTTACTCAGACGATACAACTCAGCAACTTTCCCCAAGGAACATAGGAACGAAGCTGAATTAGTTGATAGCGTATTTTGTATGGGAGGTCAAATTATGTTTTTCGTATTTCGACCTATGTACCTTTGGGAAAGTTGTTCAGTGGTCTTAGTAACATGCTAAAATTATGTTCACTTTTTCTGTGGGACCCTATACAAGATTATTTTTTGGACCTGATTTCCTTTTGCCCACTTATTAGTGAGGTCAAAAGCAACAACTTTTGTTCTACGAGTTTGCTAACAACGCACAAAAATAAATTCGACTCTCCATACTAAAGTGGTCACGTGACCGACCCATTTTGTATGGGAAGTTGAAAATTTTTCGTGCGTTTTTTTTTTAAGTCGTTGAACAAAAGTTGTTGCTTTTGACCTCACTAATAAGTGGGCAAAAGGAAATCAGGTCCAAAAAAATAACCTAGTATAGTAATCGTTATCTTCTCTCTAGTTTAACCTGCAATGGCCAATGGCGCAAAATAAAAGAGAACCAAGATGGAAGCTTAGAATAAATCATGATGTCTACCCTCGAACGATTTCTTCCGACCATTGTACGAAAACTGCCCGTTTTAACTGAATTGCTAGCCCCCAGGGCATCATTAAACTATGTTTTTATGCCTGAACAGGATGTTTTATAGATTTATCGCTCGGTCCTAAAATGGGGAATATTTTTACAAGTTTGGATATAATTTCTGAACTTTTCTTTAATTCCTATAAAGACTGCTTATCACAGTATTAAAGCAGTAACAAAATAATGATTCTAAAGATATCAAATATTCTATGATATCGTCAGATTGTTTCCGGGTTGAATTGTTTCTTTCGTACCCTAAATTAGGATTAAAGTTAAATATTATAAACAATTCATCATTATCATAACATCCCATGAAACATCCACTACAGGACAGGGAGCTCCCTCCAGAATTTTAGCTTTTGCTGGAAAAATGTGGAGGGGAAGTACCATAGTCACCTCGCTTATTAGCGTTACGGCTGGCACCATGGACCGCGGTTGTAGGTGACCGCAGTAAGTAACATGTAAGATACAAAGGAGGATGCTCCAGTCCAGTTAACCCTTAGTCGCCTCTTACGACACCCACGGGTATGTATGGATTGGTACTATTCCTTGCCGTCACCACACGGGACAAAAACAATGATAAGAAGGTAAATATAAAACATGTATAGTAGCCATACCTACTGTATATTCTAAAGCTAAACTAAACAATACAATAGCTGCGAACAACTTAATGACGTAACGAATCAGGACCTGTGACGTGAGCACCTGCGTACAACTTAATTAATGGGAGGCGGGGGATTGTTTCCAAGCCTTGCTTTATCGCGGGTAGAACAAGCCTCTAATATGTAAGCAGTAGGCGAAATGAGAAATTCTTTGACCCGAATAACACATAAAGGGCATACGTCGAGGACGAGGTGCAGTTGAGGCGCAAACAAGGCACGGGCGTGGTTATTTTTGGACCCCTAGCCAAATTTTTGTATGTTTGTATATTTTGACCCATGTTCCTTTGGGAAAGTTGTTCAGTTTCATGTTCTGAGTAACATACTTACATTTGGCTAGGGGTCCTAAAATAACCCTGTATGCATATTATAAATACGGCACGAACGCGACATTACGAAAAAAATACATAGAAAATGCATAAGGCAAGGAGCAGGCGGCGAAGCGGAAGCCTGCACCACCTCACTTGGGTATAATTTACAATGAATCGGTTTCATTAACAAGATTTGAAGTGGCACCGTGCCTTCTCCTTTTCTGTTTCCCACCCTCGACTTATGCCTTATAAGTGTAATTCAGGTCTTACGAGAATAGTGGTTTGCGGTGAAGCCTGTAAGATGATTGTTTTAGGTTTAGTCAGTTTTAGTTGAAGGCTTAGGCTTTTAGGTCTTTGACTATAATTCTAAAATAGTTTTTTTAATAATCTGTATCAGCCGTCTAAATAATATAATATAATTTATTAATATAATTTATTTCCAGATATACTTACAGGTAATCTTACATTATAGTACCTTAACTGAGTCTCTATGTATGCAACATATTTTTTTTGTATTTCTACACTTTTCAACTTCATCAGATCTATGACAATATCAAATTAAAGGAAAAACCCGGGATTGAAATAAAACATATTTTGATTAGGATTTCAAGGAATAATTAATGCTTTTTGACGAAAAAAATACACTCGACTATTTGATATCTACCGTGACAAAATCTCAGTGTTGCTCGCTCATACCAAATTTGTGAGTTTGTGTTTTAAGTGATCTGAAATGAAATAGCCTAAAGGTAAAATGAAAAGAACCAAAAAATCTTATAATGTTGATGTTACTTTGTGATAACATCTTGAAGGGATCAAAGAGTATAATAAACATTAATCTCTCGAGCTAGAAGCTAGACAACGTATCTAACAACTTTAAATTCTACCCGAGCGTAACTACGTCACGTGCTCATCCAATCTCCTTTAAACTACAAGACGACCCACTTTCCACAATGTCTTCTGTTCAACATATTTTCCATATTTCGTAGCAAGGGCCCATCACACACGATTAGCAGATTTTTGTGTTTAATCATTTATAAAGCCTAGTTTACACAGTGCGAGTTACTAACTTGACAGTAGACAGTTCTTCTCATTGTGTACGAGCATGTCAGTAGGTTGACTCGCCTTGACCGTTTTCACGATGAGAGTAGCTGCCTTGTGTTTTGCGAGTTGTGTGCGGGCGTAGAACTACGTCAACCAACAATCTATTCTCGCAACTTATTAGCGAGCTACTGCCGAACGCATCCGCAGTTGCGAGGGATGTGCGAGCTATTGCCATGTAGTTGAAGTTACTCTGATGATAGCTACTGTCAAACTCGCAAGTGCGTGTATGGTATGTGATACGTCCACATAGTGCGCTAGCTCGCACCTTGTGAACTAGGCTTAAGTAGTTCGTGAAAAAGATTCAAGAATTGGCTCCCTGATTACATAATATATAATAGTAAACAAGTTAGTGACTAAACTTGATTCTAAATCGCAGTGAGACTTAAGCTCCTACGGCCATTAAAGTAAGAATGGTACAATCTCCAATGTGTCAAGCTTGACGTGCTTGAGCGCTTACTGAAAAATTGAAGCAAATGTCCTACTACTGAAACAACTTTTAGTAAGAGACTAACCCTGCTACTTCTACTTATTTCATTACAAAACCAATAAAAATATGTGTAAATACAAAATCAGTTTGCTAAGTTTTCCATCATTGTAAATATTGCAATGGAACCTCCTTGCAGCATACGATTGTTGTCATGGCACGCCTATAAATTAAAAAATTGCCCCCCCGGCTAGCTATAGAGTTATTATTGGAAATGTGAAAAAATCACAGTAGTAGTATATATGAGGAAATTAAAAGAAAACTGTCACAACTGAGTGGGCTTCACAGGTTAATGAAATAGGTATAGTCGAAAACTGGAAATAATAAAAATAGCAGTAGCAATCAGGCGCTACAACTACGACATGTGTGACAACTACAATATGAAATGTCTTAAACCTGCTTTACGGCAAAAATCCTAAAGAAAACTACGGAACCCTATACTGCGCGAACAATTAAATCAAAACGAGTGAAGGAACGATTTTTGAAGAAGGAAAACTATGCGTATTTTTATTGAATGTACACTTCAATACTGTTATATTTATCACCAACACTGAGAGAAATAAAGGCTAACAAAGTCACAATAAAAGCGTTGTCATTTTTTTATTGTTTTACAGACCACAAAAGTTTATTTATTTTTGCAAAGTTTTTGTTGTCAGACGTTTATTTTTATTTATTGCGATAAAAACAACGTTTATTTTGCTTTTGCAAATATTTTACTTAACTTACAAAGTATAACATTGCTAAAGTAGCTAAACAAAAATTATCACTAAGTTCCTTTGCCTCGGAATAAATATATAATGTTGTCGAATTGACAAAGGCTTTGCAAGATTAGGCGGGTGCGGGGTAGAGGGGAAGGACCGCTTGCGTGCGAGTTGCGGCTGACGCCACGCCGACCGTTCATTTGTGAAACGACTGTCCTCGCGTGTTCGTCGTGTACGTGTCCGCGCTCATTGTCGCCTCTTGTTGGAGTAAAAAGTGAAAATTTTAGTCATTTGTGATAAGTGAAGTGACATTGAAGTTGATTTCTTTGAGAAAGTGGCTTCAACGTGGATGTAAAACAGTTTTTATGTGATGCTGGACTGTCACATTTGACTGATTTTTTGTTGGGTAAGTACCTACGTACCAATTTATTATGTGTTGAATATGTTTACAAAGTGCAAAAGTCTAAAACAAACAACTAAAATCAACTACATCTAAAAAAACAACTTGACAAGCCCATTGGTGTGGTTGGTAGTGAGCCTGCCTCTCACGCCGTGGGTCGCGGGTTCGATCCCCGCCCAGTGCAAACATTTGTCTGATGAACACAAGTGTTTGTTCTGTGTCTGGGTGTATTTATCTATTTATGTATGCATATCAGTCTCTGGTACATAGTACAGGCTTTGCCTAGTTTGGGAGCAAATGACCTTGTGTGAAAATGTCCCCCAATATAAAAAAAATATTAAAAAACACTAATTGACACTTGTTGTCACAGTTTTTAAAGAGCGGAAACACTATAGTTCTTGTGCCACTTGTGGTCTCCTATCTGGGCTTTGACTACGGCCAAAGTTGTAGAACTTTTGTGAACATATACAGCAAGTGCAATCATCACTTAGCCACGAGCGCCAATATTAGTAGAATAGCCATAGTTTAAGACAGGATGCTCTGAGTTAAAGACAATATAGGTACAGTAAACAGGTATATGGTTTTTAGGGTTCCGTAGCCGAATGGCAAAGAACGGAATCCTTATAGATTCGTCATGTCTGTCTGTCTGTCTGTCCGTCCGTATGTCACAGCCACTTTTTTCCGAAACTATAAGAGCTATAATATTGAAACTTGGTAAGTAAATGTATTCTGTGAACCGCATTAAGATTTTCATACAAAAGTAGAAAAAAAACTATAAATTTTAGGGTTCCCCATACTTAAAACTGAAACTCAATTTTTTTTTTTCATCAAACCCATACTTGTGGGGTATCTATGAATAGGTCTTCAAAAATGATATTTAGGTTTCTAATATCATTTTTTTCTAAACTGAATAGTTTCCGCGAGAGACACTTCCAAAGTGGTAAAATGTGTGTCCCCCCCCCTGTAACTTCTAAAATAAGAGAATGATAAAACTAAAAATAATATATGATGTACATTATAATGCAAACTTCCACCGAAAATTGCTTTAAACGAGATCTAGTAAGTAGTTTTTTTTTTAATACGTCATAAAATGGTAACCAATTGAGGTGAGCTCCCGTTTCAAGAACATTCATATAAGAGAGGGATCAAGTTGGATGGTCGCGGTTTTTTTAAAGTCAAAGAGCAAAAGCTTTTAGAATATCATTGGTAGACGGGTACGGAACCCTTAGTGCGCGAGTCCGAGTCGCACTTGGCCGTTTTTTTTTTTTCGCTTCTCATGCTCTGAAAGTGCTTTTTTGTGCAGGATATAGTCTGCACAAAATCGAATTTTGTGCACTAGGGCAAACAAGTAATCTCGATAGTGAACGGACAGACCATCCACCTGCTGTTGTAGGTGCTGCTGCTGAAACCCACGTTCTTCAGTTACATTTAGAGACTACTTTTACGTTTTATTTCCTCGCAATCAAAGTGAAAAGCAGAGTTTATAACTCGTCCACAAAACCATTTTTATCCTCGACATTACTATCAGCCCTTGCCTTCGGCTCGGGCTGCTAAAAGTCTCGAATAAAAATGATTCGTTTTGGGCACTTGTTGTAAAATCTACTATATGATGTAGTTTTTTTATTTGTTTACTTTAACTTCTAAAGTTATTTATTTATTTATTTGGTAGATTATACATATACAAGGTGTAACAAAAAGGGTATATCAACCCTGAAGGAGGTGATTCAGACCATGAAACTGAACAACTTACCCCAAAGAACAGGTCAAAATATGAAAAAAGAAATTTTACCTCCCATAGAAACTGCATCAGCTGATCGCGCATTTTGTATCAGAGGTCAAATTTTAATTTTCGTATTTCGACCCATGTTTCTTAGGGAAAGTTGTTCAGTTTCATGGGCAGATGAACATCCTTCAGGGTTGATATACCCTTTCTGTTACACCTTGTATAGTAGCACATACATTAAAATAAAAAAGGTAACTAATGGTTAACTTTTTCATGATTTTAGAGCTTATTGCTTGAGAGTCCGAGCAAGACACCGAGGGACATTTTGGTACAACCGAGCCCTGTAGCTTTGCCTATAAGGCAAGACGAAACTATATTTCAGGTAATTAAAATGAAAATATGTTTAGTTTGTTCGAAGATATTATTTTAATAAATAGGTATATATATTACATATATATATTATTTTATATTATTTTATTATTATTATATTATTTATTATATTATATATATATAAGCTAGACAAAGATCAAAGGTATAAATTTTATTGTTATATTGAGTTCACAATTTACATCAACAATATAATTGACATTCTTCAATTAAGTTTAGCTTGTTTATAGATATTTTTTTAATTTTTTATCTCTTTTATAGAATTTGACTTCATTCACCGCACAACACAGTCCTGAGCAATCTATAGCATCGAGCGCAGCTTCTGAAATAGTTCCTGACTCCTGATTCGAAGGTATAAACAGATAAGCTCTGGATGTTTTTAGACATTTTAGTTCAGTTTCTTGGTACATATTTTTTAATGAATTTATCTTTTACAGTATTCGACTATACCCACTTCACAAAACTGTTTTGAGCTATCTAAAACAACCAGCGCAGCTTCTGAAAGTGGTCCCAAATACTTCACTGGATCAAAGGTATAAATTGTTTTATTTATTTCACAATGTAACAATATAATTGACATTTCTTCAATTTCTGATATTTTGTACAATAAATTACTCTAGATATTTGTTTGAAAATACATATTTTATGTATTAATATCTCTTTTATAGAATTCGACTTCATCCACTGCACAACACTGTTTTGACCTCTATTTACCATCGAGCGCAGCTTCTGAAAGTGGTCCCAAATACTTCACTGGATCAAAGGTATAAATTGTTTTATTTATTTCACAATGTAACAATATAATTGACATTTCTTCAATTTCTGATATTTTGTACAATAAATTACTCTAGATATTTGTTTGAAAATACATATTTTATGTATTAATATCTCTTTTATAGAATTCGACTTCATCCACTGCACAACACTGTTTTGACCTCTATTTACCATCGAGCGCAGCTTCTGAAAGTGGTCCCAAATACTTCACTGGATCAAAGGTATAAATTGTTTTATTTATTTCACAATGTAACAATATAATTGACATTTCTTCAATTTATGATATTTTGTACAATAAATTACTTTAGATTTTTGTTTGAAAATACATATTTTATTTATTAATATATTTTTATAGAATTCGACTTCATCCACCGCTCAACACTTTTGCCCCATCAGTTTTCGGAAGGCTGTCCCTTACTCCTTGTATATTAAGCGTATGTAAGGCGTTGTTTTTGTTTATCAGCTATCATGTATATTTGATAATAATAATCTTTTGTAAGCAATTTTTCATACAGGGTGTAAGGGACAGGTTGGCAAATACTGAAAGGGCATGATCAGTCAACGTAACTGAACCACTTCCAGTAAATAAAACTTTCAGGAAATGAAAAAAAAATCGGCCTCTCCATACAAAATTGCAAACTTGATTGGTCATTTTGTATAGAGAGGCCGATTTTTTTTTCATTTCCTGAAAGTTTTATTTACTGGAAGTGGTTCAGTTACGTTGACTGATCATGCCCTATCAGTATTTGCCAACCTGTCCCTAACACCCTGTATATTTGATAATAATAATTAACGTATCTTTTGTAAGCAATTTTTAATATTTGATAATAATATAACGTATCTTTTGTAAGCAATTTTTAATTAATGATACTAGGTAATAGTAATCAATAAAAAACTTATTTTAAATTTTTCTGGTTTTATTTTTACTGCGAATCTGTATAACTCATAGTTTAGGTACTGGAACTCAGCAATCAGTATTAAAATTCTCAATAATTTACAAACTGTGTATACACTTGTTAGTATCACTTACCGTTTCTATTTTGTTGGTACTGGAATAAGATTTTTGAAAGTAAAAGTTGATTGCTGTTAATTTCAGGACACTAAAATTTTTTTTAATGACAATAAAACAGTAAGAAAGTCAATGAAGTTTAACATGTCATACTTTACTAAATTAATTGACTTTAATTTATTTAAAAATTAATTGCTAATTGACTTTCTTATAGTTTTACTACACATTATGTAAGGGACAGCGTGAAAATACTGAAAGGGCACAATCAGTCGAAGAAACTGCACAACTTTCTTCAAGAAACATATCACCGAAAACGAAAAAACATTCGGCTGCTCCGCACAAATTTTGAATGGGAGCAACCGATTTTTATTTTCGTCTCCAGTGAGGTTTTTGGAGAAAGTGTTCAGTTTCATCGACTGATCATGCCCTTTCAATATTTGCCACGCTTTTCCTTACACCCAATATAAAAAAAATCAATAATAAAAGTACATTGATAGGCTAGCAATAAAAAGTGTGTTATAATAACAAAGTTATTTAGCCGCTGCAGCTAAGTTGCTATCAATGTTTCTTAGTAAGTTGCTATACAAACAAACTAAAAATTGTTGGCATGGCAAAATTATATGCAAACAATATAAAAACATACGCAAACACAAAGTTACTTTGTCAACAGTACAAGTCTAAATTGTCTAAGTGGCAACTTTAGGACTGAAGGACAGACTAACAATAAAAAGTATGTTGCTAAAAGGGCAAAGTTCCACAGTCTCCACAACAATATATAGTGCTTCATTTTTAACAATATAAATATTGTGAAATTGAACGTTGCCAATACAAATGTTGTTTAATTCACAAAAACACGTATGACAAAATAAACGTTGATTTCTTAACAGCTTAACTTGGACGGTTGTGTGGCGTCTATGTTTCTTAGTTATATTGACCATATTTTTCTGTCAGTGAAGGCTTTGAGGATGAATCTGTTTTTTGAACAGCTTTTTCCCCGGAAAATTTTAGAAGTGGTTTTGCTCATGAAAATGAATAACTTTCTAAGGAATAGGTCAACTACCACAACATCATTTCGACTTCTCATACAACATATCCTATCAGCTCACGCACTGTAGGTAGAGTTACAGAAAATTATTGTTTTCTTTGATAAGTACGTTTTTATTTCTCTGAATACAGTCTTGAAATACTTTCTTCGTTTATGGGAATTTCTTTGATAAGTACCTTTTTATTTGTCTCAGTAGAGTTTTGAAATAATTTCTTCGTTGTATGTGAATTTCTTTGATAAGTATCTTTTTATTTCTCTGAATACAGTATTGAAATACTTTCTTCGTTGTATGTGAATTTCTTTAATAAGTATCTTTTTATTTCTCTCAATGCAGTCTTGAAATACTTTTTTCATTGTATGTGAATTTCTTCGATAAGTACCTTTTTATTCCTCTGAATACAGTATTGAAATACTTTTTTCGTTGTATGTGATTTTCTTTGACATTAATTCATTCATTCACTTTGGCTCAGTGAACCAAAGTGGTTCTTGGCCACCGACATCAAAGTGCGCCACGCTTCTAGTCCAGTCGAGCACTCCCAGCTCTTAAAGATCCTTGCCGACTTCATCCTTCCATCGGTATCTTGGCCTGCCAACAGGCCGGCGTCATGATGGTTTGCCTTGATGATACGCGTCCTCTTTGCGGCTTGATCCCCTGCCATTCTCTCAACGTGGCCCAGCCAGCCGAGCCGTGAGCATTTTATTTTACCAACTATGTTTAGCTCAGAAATCAGCTCTTCTTTGATAATTAAGTAACTTTTTATTTCTTTGAATACAGATTTTTCTTGAAATACTTTCTTCGTTGTATGCTATTTTATTTGATAAGTACCTTTTTATTTCTCTGAATACAGTCTTAAAATGCTTTCTTCGTTGTATGTGACTTTCTTCCTTTTTATTTCTCTGAATACAGTCTTGAAAAACTTTCTTTGTTGTATGTGACTTTCTTTCTTTTTATTTCTCTGAATACAGTCTTGAAATACTTTCTTCGTTGTATGTGACTTTCTTCCTTTTTTTTAGGGTTCCGTACCTCAAAAGAAAAAAACGGAACCCTTATAGGATCACTTTGTTGTCCGTCTGTCTGTCTGTATGTCTGTCTGTCTGTCTGTCAAGACCCTTTATCTCACGAACGGGTAGAGGTATCAGGTTGAAATTGATAATATATATTAGAGTCCATGAACCACACAAGATCTGAAAGTTTAAATTTTTTTCAATGACGCAATCAAAAGATATGGCTTTTTATGTCCTCATCTCCATTCATTTCTGCAAAAATGCAAAACCTACAGGGTACTTCCCGTTGACCTAAAATTATGAAATTTGGCAAGAAGCTAAATCTCAAAGTACAAATAAAGGGAAAAGTCTTAAATAATTAAATATTACAACTTTTCTCACAACTAATGGAAACCAATTGAGGTGAGCTCCCGTTTCAAGAACATTCATATAAGTGAGGGGTCAAGTTGAATGGTCGCGGAGACGATTTTTGTTTTAGTTCTATTTGAAAAACGGGAACACTGGTACCTATGTTCACAGTGCATAAGCTATAAAATAACGCAAAAAATAATAAAATTTGGTCAAGCGCGTGTCGGACTCAAAAAATCTAGCATATTAACTTACTGAAATTTTAACTAATACAATTATGATTATGTGGTGGTACGGAACCCTCAGTGCGCGAGTCCGACTCGCACTTGGCTGGTTTTTTTATTTCTCTGAATACAGTCTTGAAAAACTTTCTTTGTTGTATGTGACTTTCTTTCTTTTTATTTCTCTTAATGCAGTCTTGAAATACTTTCTCCGTTGTATGTGATTTTCTTCCTTTTTATTTATCTGAATAGAGTCATGAAATACTATCTTCGTTGTATGTAGTTTTATATCATAAGTACCTTTTTATTTTGCTGAATACAGTCTTGAAATACTTTCTTCGTTGTATGTACATACATATATCACGCGTTGTATGTGATGGGTAGCAACTTGAAGCCAAAGTATTACCCACCCTTATAAATCGCGCGTGGCGTCAATATAAACGGGTATGTTCGTTACGGATTTACTTTTTATGAGACCCAAAAGGTGTTCGCTAGTTAAATGCATGACTAGATTTTATGATTTGTGAACCTCCGTTTTTTTTTCGACCTAGGTATGAGTGGTACCGGTACAGAATAGTACCAACCCATCCCTACCCGTAGGTGCCGTAAGAGGCGACTAAGGGTTAATGAACCAGAGGATGGGCAGCAGCACCAACAACCGCGGTCCATGGTGCCAGCCGTTAGGCTAACGAGCGTGGTGAGTATATCCCACAAACAATGGAACACCTAACCTCCTGTCCCGCGTGTCCCAACGCATGTACGCGTGATGACCTTTTTAAAGCCACAAATGACGCAGTAAATGTGGCAACGTTTTGGGCTTCAAAAATTTAAATTTTTGTAATTGATAAACAATTAAACACGCTAAGAAGAAGAAGACTATGATACGAGTCTACTTCCCCTCCCATTGTTCCAGAAAAGATTGAATTTTGGAGGGAGCTCCCTGTCTTGTAGTGGATGTTTCAAAAAATCTTATGATGTTGATGATGAGCTAGGTAGCTATAAAATAAAAATAAAATAAAAAAGCTTTTATTTTTCCTTGCACAATAATTTAAGGTACTTACATGATATGACTTAAGTTTTGGTTAGTATTTGTTAGTGTGTTCTTAATCTATAATTAGTGGCGTTAGTTTTTTGTGTAAGGACCGCTTCTTGCTGTAAAAGCCTCCTCCATTTTAGACCACTGTGTCATTTGTCTTGCTGCTCTACTCCACAGCTTTCTTGCTACTTCTACGATCTACAAAGTAGAAAATCGCAAAATTTCACAACCACAGGCAGGATTCGAACCTGCGTCTTCTGCGTAAGTACCGCAGACGCTTTACCAACTAGGCTACTGTGGTCCTGCCCGATGTTGTGAAATTTAGCGACCTCTATACGCATTCCAACGTTACTTCTACGATGTCATCACTCCACCTTTTATATGGTCTTCCTAGTTAGTAGTAGTAGTAGTCCTTTCTTCCAAAACGGCCTGTCACCGCGGGTGTTATAGACTACAACCCTCCAAAACATAAAAAGGAACATATTTTTATTGCTACTTTTTGCAGATCTCTAGCCAATGAATCAAGAATAGACACCGTAACCAGACAACGTAACTGAACTACTTTCAGTAAATAAAACTTTCAGGAAATGAAAATAAAATCGGTCTCTCCATAAAGTATTGCACACTTGATTGAACTGTTTGTATGGAGAGTACCATTTTAATTTAATTTCCTGTAAATTACATTCACTGATAAATGTTCAGGTACGAGTACGTTGACTGAACACGCAATTTCAGCTTTTTCCAACCTTTACCTTAAACCCTGTATACCTTTTATGTTGCACGTTGCATAACACATTTTTTTTACTTAACACAGCTCATCTGGATTCGTCATTCTTTTGACAAACAATACATTTAATTGTTAGTATAAAAACAAATATTGATATGTGAAGGTATGTACTACTTACCCGTTTAATTAAAACCACATCAAAGCGTGGTTTAATCCACAAGTCCACAACACAATAATTACTCTCACAACTAAACATATAGGGCTTTAGAAAATTGGTGTAAAACCTTATACCTAAGGGCGTATTCTGTAGACTTAATGCAACAATTGTTGTAAAAAAAATCTATCTTCTTGACTAAACTCATGAAACGTCGATCTTTTCGCGACATAATAAATTTTGTATAACAAAAGTGGGTGCATGTAGCCCCCAGAATAAAATGTTTTGTACAAATATTAAAGTCTGATCTATATGCAACAACTTTTGTTCTACGACTTATTGAAATTCGAAAAAATATTACTCTCCATAAAAAGTGAATTTTTGAATTTGAATTTTTGTTATTAAGTTTATTCCTCCTACTGTAAAGTTAGATCTGACGTAGTAGATAGGAGATAATTTAGTTCGGGAAATAATAATGGTTCCGACAAACAAATTAATCTCTAGCGATCTGTGGCCGACTATTATTCAAATTAACCAGCGTTATAATGAACTAGCTGTTACCCGCGACTTCGTCCGTGTAGATTTTATAAAAAAAATACAGAACTCGAACTTAACTGAAACATATTTTGCGGAACGCTTTTCCTTCTTGATCCCTACGTAAAAGATGCATTTGTACTTATCCAATTTGAATGCTATCTTACTACAAATTTAATTATCTTTTGATTTTAGTCAACTGGTAGGTAGTGTGGAATTTTCATTGTCAATCGTTACAGGCGAACTTAAAAAAAGACGGCAATAAAGGGAGTGAATGGGTAGCTAGAAGGTATTCATAAAAGTCAAAAAAGTCCCTATTCCTCCCTATCTATCCTTTTCTATACCCCCTTCCTCACCCCTCCCTCTCTATTCCTCTCCCTCGCCCCTCCCTCATCCCTCTCACCCTCCCTCATCCCTCTCACCCTCCCTCTCCCCCTTCCCTTTCCCTCCCCACCTCCCTTTCCCCCTCCCTCTCCCTCTCCCCCCACCCCTCACCCCCTCTTTCTCCCTCCCCCTTCGCCCTCCCTCTTACTCTCCCTGTCGCATTTTCCCACTCCCCCTCCATCCCCCTCCCCCTTTCCGTCTCCCCCCTCCCTCTCCCCCCTCCCTCTCCCCCTCCTCCCCTCCACCTTCCCTCTCCCCCAACCCTCCCCCATCCACCTCCCTTTTCCCCTTCCCCTCCCTCCTCCCTTCCCCCTTCCCCTCTCTTTCCCCCTTCCACTCCCCCATTCCCCTTTCCCCTCCCCCATCCCCCCTTCCCCTCCCTACCGCCCCTTCCCCTCCCCCCATAGCCCTCCCTTTTCCACTTCCCCTCCCCCAACCCCTCCCTTTCCCCCTTCCCCTCCCCCCATCCTCCCTCCCTTTCCTTCTTCCCCTCCCCCTACCCCCCCTTCCGACTCTCCCTCCCTCTCCCCTCCCTCTCTCCTCCCTCCCTATTTTCCCCCCTCTCTCTACCCCTCCCTCACACCCTCCCTCTACCCCTCCCCTTCCCCTCTCCCTCTCCCTATCCCTGCCCCTGACCCTACCCCTATACCTGCCCCTTACCCTGCCCCTACCCCTATTTCTATCCCTATCCCTTCCCCTATCCCTACCCCTAACGCCATCTTTCGCACCCCAACCCCATCCCCAGGGGATGATGGTATTTCACGTCCACCACGTTGGATTTCATAATTATAGTAGTTTTCGTAATTAGCGACCCGATTAACCTTACAAACGACACCCATATAGATTTTTAGACATTTCAAACCTATCGCACCCCAACCCCATCCCCAAGGGATGATGGTATTTCACGTCCACTACGTTGGATTTCAAAATTGTTGTAGTTTTTGTAATCAGCGACCCGATAAAACATACAAACGACACCCATATTGATTTTTAGACATTTCCACCCTATCGCACCCCAACCCCATCCCCATGGGATGATGGTATTTCCTGGATTTCAAAATTGTTGTAGCTTTCGTAATCAGCGACCCGATTAACCATAAAAACTATACCCATATTGGTTTTTAGAATTTTTACCCCATTTCCCTCTTTTAGAGGTTGAATTTGGGGTGGAATTCCAATAACAGTGATGAATGAATGAATGAATAAATTCTTTATTGCACACAAAAACACGTGATGAACAACATGGTTGTGGTGAACAAGTGATGTACGTTCCACAGAATTACAACCCTAATGCCTAAACAATAAATTTAGTGGATTTTACTTAGAAAATGAAGGATTTTCAACTTCATCCCCCTTTTCACCCCTTAGGGTGTAGAATTTTCAAAAACTCTGAGACACGTAAAACTTAGGTTTTAGTCGTCAGCCTAAATACAAATTTTGAAGATCCTAACTTCAAAACTGACGAACTTTCATACAAACTTTCATCCCCTATTTTACCCCCTTTAAAACCCTTTCTTAGTGCACCCCTAGGCCTTATAAGGAACCTACGTGCCTACGTGCGTTTGTAATTAAATTTGGAATCTCTAGACCCAGCGGTTTGGGCTGTGCGTTGATATGTCAGTCAGTCACCTTCTTCTTTTGTATATATAGATTACCGACAAAAAACCCAAAACATACCGAAAAATAATTTCGAATTTAACAAACAAATAAGAGCGTGTTCTTCCGAATAAAATACTGAACCTCCGACAAGATTACTAAGTTTCCGACAACAGAAGTTTTTTTCGCGCCTCAAGTAGGGTATTTTTGCACATTATATAATGTTTAGGACTATAGGTCCGTTAGGCAAGGCAACAACACAACCTAACCGATCCCGACAGGGATCGGCCGGCGAGTGCCAGAAGCGAATTTGGTAATTGCCGAAATTTTACCAAGTGGACCGGTTTTCAGTAGAACGTAATTAAAGCTGGTAAAAAAGTATTACAGCATTAAAAAATCATGTATATTTTTCCAAGATTTCAGTATTTTAGTATCGTCGTTTCGTCATTTTTATTCGGAGAAAAGTAGTCGGAAAATTAGTATTTTAGGCAGTAGATTTTATATTTTGAGTAAGGGCAATTCTTAATTTCTTGTCGGAGCGTTAAATACTAGCCATTTAGTTCTTCCCCGTTGATATGTGTCCCACATCATAAAGAGTAAATATAAAAAAGAACTCTTAGCTCTGATTTGTAAATTCAATCTTTAAAATTGTCAAACAATAGCCTCTCTTATCATGTCATTTATTAATCGTTATCAGTGTAAATCAATACAACCCAATACTATAGAAGGTAGTTATCTGGTCAAAATATGTGGCTGTTTAAACCACAAATCATGCGCGGATATCGTAAATGTATCCAAAATAAATGTACGCCATTACCGGATCTGAACCGGGAATAACTGAATGTGCTAGACCGACGGTCACACCGGAGCGAATAACAGTAAAGGAAAACGCAATATGCACAATGATAAAAAAAAAGATATTTAAATATTATAGTCTTGTATGAGTTTTGTCGGTTGTTATTAAAGTTAATGTAAAAAGCGAGCAGTACTTTTCTGGTAAAAGCTAAAAGCATATTAAGACATGTAATTATTTTTTTGTATTTTGAAGACAAATTTTTATTTACTCAGTATCTTGCCGTGATTTTCAGGTTTCTTGACCATTCTGGTGATAATATCATCAAGACGAAAATATGATTAATGAAAATCGACTCGACAAAAGAAAAATCCAAAGTTGTCTCTTCAATTTTCATTCCTTCCTCTTTTTGTGGAATCCGAGGTGTTTTAAGTAGTGAAATTAAGTATATAGAAAGTTATTAAAGGTTACCAATTTTTTTTTTATTACTTAGTTTTTACAAAAAGTCGATATTTTATATCGGGCGCCTACGTCATTTAGTTTTGGTAACACGCACAGTATATCTGTCGCAATCCAATGCGTTGCGGACGGATGCTTATCCCTTTCTTTCAAGCGAAAACACTGGGCCCACTGTCAAATAACTTTTCTTTAACTTTTCACATATCCTCTTAAATACTAATAATTAAAATTTGAGAACATGGTTAAATGGTTGTTTGTTGTTTGCCCCGCACTATAACTATTTATGAATGTCCCCAAAATTTTATTATTTTAGTTTGTGGTAAAAGCATAATAAATAATAATAATTAAAATTTGGGACATTCATAAAAGTTTATTTGATCCCAAAACCTGGGTATAAATAACACCCAAAATCAGAATTAATATTTATTATCACCACATCACACATGTCATAACGCCCTTGGTGCTAGCTTTCGTTATCAAAAACTAAGGTCACGAAAAGTTTAGAACATTTTAAATATTTGTACTTACATATATACAAAATATCAAGCCTCTTTCCCGTTGGGGTAGGCAGAGACCTCAGTTCTCCACCTGCTACGATCTTGACATACTTCCCTTGCTTCCTGTACTTCCTTTCATGCACGCTCGTCGGTTTAACCTTGCCTTTATTCGGAACATCCTTAATTTGGTCCTGGTACGTTCGCCGAGGCCTTTCCCTTTCAACGTTTCCATTCACTCTCGCCTTGTAGATCTCTTTCGTCAATCTTCGTTCATTCATCCTAAATATTTACATGACAATGTTACTGAACGGTGTAACAAGCCTAGTCACGGATATTACAGAAACGTATTTCACGATTTGACCGCGCGCAGCATTTAGGCCGTTTCGGATTCGTACCGCGCAAATTGTGGATTTCACACCTGCTTTCACAATTTAACTTGCTGAAATACTACGGCACTCGTCTAAATGGGACGTCAGGAAGACATATGATACCACCCGGTGAGCTTCACGTGTGCCACATTCCAACCATCAGTCAATTTCGCTGTTGTGTAATATCCGTGATTCATACAGGGTGTAAGAGACAGTTTTCGGAAAAACGTAACTGAACAAATTTCAGCGAAAAAACTTATATTTTATATTTATGTCACAAGTGGGCAAAGGAGCAGGTGGACCACCTGGTGATAAGTGGTCACCATTTCACCACCACCCATGACACCCACTGACTGCCTTATTAGTGAAAAAATTTGAACCCACCCTGAGAACTAAGATGGTATGTCTCATGTGCCGGTAATTTCACTGGCTCCCTTGCCCTTCAAACCGAAACACAGCAGTGCAAACACTAATGCTTTACGAAAGAAAAAGGCAAGGGGGTGGTACTTCCCCAGACGGACTTTGTACAAAAGCCCTACCACCTACAAAAAACTTGCGTACTTTCAGGAAATTAAAAAAAATCGGCCTCTTCATACAAACTGTCCAATCCAGTTCGCAATTTTGTATGGAGGGGCTTATTTATCTTTTCATTTCCTGAAAGTTTTAGGCTAATTTTGTCACGTAATAAGCACTTTAAGCACCGAAGACAAAATCGTAATATTATATATTTTATTTTTCCTTTTCTGCTGTTACTGCTCTATTCTTCCTTATTTTTCACAACTTAACAGCACAGATTTTAACAAAACACGATGTACATAGAACCGGATCTGAAAAATAAATTACTTATTCATGACATGAGAAAATCAAAGATTTTCACGGAATAGTACGGGTTTTACACAAAGAGATTTAATGTATGTTTCCACACATAACTATGAATTCACGTGAATGAAAAATTTAAAGGTGCCTCCATCTTTTTTTAGCAACCGTGCCTCAGCGCTATGCTGTAGAAAGCATTGAAGGTCCATTTAGACTGAGAGGGAAACGTCAGGGTTTTATCAACGCTTTTTTATGACACTCAAACTATTAAAAAAAAATCGTTTATTGCACATAAAAAACAGTTTAAATTTTACATACAAGTTCCGCCAAACTATAAAATAGTTTGTTGGCAGACAAGGCTCCCCTTATTTTAACAAAACCGTTTATACATGTTTAACTGCACGCTTATATTAGCTATACAAGATAACTACAATTATAAGTAACTAAGTAATACAGACAGATTCAAGTTTATCCTCAAACATTTTTAAAACATGCCTTTTTAATTTATTTTTGAAAATATATTTTGTGGTGCTTTTTCTAATCTCCAGCGGTATATTGTTATAGATTAATTGCGGGTATAAAGACAATAGTCGTGCATTTCTTTGTTATTAACAAATTTTGTTAATAAGGTGGCATTTATGGCACACACTGCGAATTTTCCGACGTAGAATCGGTATTGTGTGTCATCGAATAAAAAACGCATTACATATATAATTGGCTGTCATATTTTCATATGTTACAAAACACTTTTGTCTATACAACGTGTAACGGAAAAGTGTGATAATACTGTAGGGTGTGAATCTACTCATGAAACTGAACAACTTTTCCCAAGGAACATAGGTCGAAATACGAAAAACCAAATTTGACCTCCCATACAAAATACGCTATCAGCTGATGCAGTTTCTATGGGAGGTAAAAAACTGATTTTGTTCTATAACCAGTTGGGAAAAGTTGTTCAGTTTTATGGACAGATTCCTTTTAGTATTATCACACCTTTCCATTAAACGCTATACTCTTAATTAAGCATTGAAATGCAAGAAAACAACTTTAATCGTTTTAGTTTCAGCAGACGAAATTTATGAGTTAGCATTTCCCGACCTCCCTTGCAAGTTTCCGTATTTCTTGTAAGAAAATTGTGCAAAGTAAGACTTTCCGACCGTCACTGCATTTGACTGTCGAGAAAATATTTCGAGAATATTTTGATATTTGGTCTAACATTTAAAAGTGTTTGTTCAGAATCCGTTTCCGCCTTTAGTTAGTATTATTTTATGAGAAAATTACAGATGCCTAAAGAATAATACGGTATACATTGCTGGGGGGCTTGGTTATGTTAATTGCAATATCCTCACATCAACGAGCAATGTATGCCGAATTAGCCTTTGAATTCAGCTAGGTGTGATCGTGGCTTTAAATTATGTTGGGTAACTTTTACTAGACTAGAACTTACTAGAGTTCTGAATTATTAAATAATCTATTGGACCTCTTTCTTGTTCTCTAAATTAAAAATCTATATCTGTTGTCGTCTCGTTTTAATTTTGTAATGTTCTACTTTCTTTATATATTAGTAACATATCATCAGAAAATAATTATAATCTTTGAACGGTTCTTTCTTTTTTTTTTATAGAAAATGGGCTTACTCTTGACCTCGAGCTAGTCTTGAAGACAGAGATGAGGTCTACGATGGAGCGAGCTTGCCCAGAAGAAGCCTATTCACTCGCGACTTGAATAGATTCGGGTTATATGAACTCGGGAACACAGACGCAGGCAGAGAATTCCACTCTTTAGCCGTGCGCATTATAAAAGATGTTTCAAAGCGCTTAGTGCGAATGTGCGGAACAAAATCTCAACAAACTAACCTTCTTCTCATCTCTTCGTAACAAAATTAAGGTTACAAATAAAAATGGCCCTGATATGGAAAGTTAGGTATGCCACTTTTGACCTTAGATCCAAGAGACCTCGTCCTGATTGATTACCTTTTGAATCTCAATACGAATTAAAAAGTTTAAGAGAATTGGTTTTAACACCGTAATGTTCAAGTTTTAGCAACAATTTGCTATGTTCTAGGCAATCAAATGCTTTGAATAAATCACAGAAGATACCAATAGCATCTTCGGATTAATCCCTCACGTAAAAGATGAATTTTAAAAGTTTAATCCCGAAATCCGTTGCATACTTCGCCCTTTTGTTTTAGAGCCGTGGTTTCTGTCAACCCCGGTGGGAAAGAGGCGTGATGTTATGTATGTATGTATGTATGCAAATTATTGGCTTAAATAGCAAGTTATTACTATTGAAGTGCGAAAGCATTTCATAGTGCTTTTTATCACAAGTTCCTGGAGCAAATTAGTGGAATTACAACTCTTTGCGTTATAAAGGCTTATGGACTGTTCTATTTGAGGGAAACTAAACTTTGGTCGCATGGATTAAGGAAGTTATTTATTATATTTCCACTCCGGTGTTTGTATCATTTTTTTTTATCGGGCCACTCAAAAGATCTTGCATGATGCTCGCACGAGCAGTCAAACCCACAAACAATAAAATAGAATTATACTCGTACTTAAAACAACAAAAATATTTAGAAAATCAAAATATGTATTTGAAATATTCGACATCAAAAAACGTATTTCTTTAATGCTTGCTTGTTTGATTGTAGACATCGTCCGTGGTTCTAAATTTTGGATTATTTTAAGTTATAGGAAAAGTATAAAAACATACAAAATAAAACTGTCAAACTTTCACTAAATATCTTTCTCAAAAAAAAAAACATAATCTTGACGTGAAAGAAACATTCGTATTACAAACTACTGTCATACTTTTGTGAAGAGAAAAGGTTATAGGAACTTCGAAAAACCTTAACGACAAAGAAAAGCCTATTATTCATAACCATTTCGTGCAAAGAGCAAATAACACAAAAAAATGGCCTCAATTTTTCATCAACTATGGTATCTGTCATCGAAGGGGTGGTAGCACAGGAAATACTGTGAGGAAATATTCCGGCTGCCTCATCTTGGGGAACAACTTGTGAAAAATTACATGATTGGCCGAATGAATAGGGTGGAATCGTAAACTGGGAATACGGATGCCTGTAGGCATATACAGGATGAATTTGAAAACATTCGACAAATTTTGAGATTGAGTTCAGACCACGAAATTGAACAACTTTCCCCAAGGAACATAGTTCGTTAGACGTAAACAAAAATTCAATCTCCCATACAAAATGTATGATCAGCTGGACTGATTGGACTAACTTTACTATGAAAGGGTAAATATTTTTTCGTCAAATGACCTCGTATGTGCCTAGGCGAAAATTGTTCAGTTTCGCGGTCTGAACTCAATCTCAAAATTTGTAGAATGTTTTCAATTTCATCCTGTAGATAGACGTTGCAATACATTTTTGAAAACTTTCATACACCCTTATTTTTTATCAACCCAGATATTTTACAGGTGGTTCAGTCCATGAAATTGAACCACTTTTCTTATGGTACAGAGGTCGAGATACGAAAAAGAAATTTCGCCTTCATCAGCTGACAACACATTTTGTATGGGAGGTCGAAATTTGTTTTTCGTTTTTCGACCCATGTTCCTCGGCAAAACTTGTTCTGATAAAAAATAACGCTGTATTACCCACATAAAACTTAAACAATACATAGAAATCATTGAAATAATTCACTTCAAACAAAAAAAAATCGACCTACTTTTCTTGGGGAAGTGATTTAGTTTCAAGTTTGAATCCATAGTTTAAAATTTTCGTGAGATATCTTTATTCTCAGACTTATTAAAAAGAGTTCCCTCTGAGGATACGATGAACATATTTGCAAACAAATATTACCTCCCAGTATCTTTTATAAAAGTTATTCTTTCAATCTTTTAAAGTGTATGGGTAAAAGGTTACGTTTCTTTTAAAAGTCAATAACTCGAAATGAATGATGAAAAATAATTTTCTAGATAAAGCCCATTTCGTTTTTCTTTTACGGATCCTTTAAAAAGTAACTAGAAAGATGCTTTTAGAGGATTGAATCGTCAAGAAGGCATTCCGTCTTCGAGAAAGCGGCGATGCTCAAATTTCTACAATTTAAAATTAAATTTTGGTCTTACTACCTACTATTACAATAATTGTGCGGTCTTGTCTCTAGGTCAGTTACTGATTTTAGTGTCTCCCAGCTGTCGAAATATATAAAATTGTTGCCGGCAGACAAATTGGAAATAAATATAAAATTAAAGGCATGGATAAAAATTGTACTTTCTTTCTTGTTGCGGAAACAAAAGTTTCCTTTAAGAGGATATGTGAAAAGATAGATATTTGACAGCGCGCGCAGTCTTTTCAAAGTCCGCAGTCCGCAACGCATTAGATTGCGACAGATATACTGTGCGTGTTACCAAAACTAAATGACGTACGCCTGATATAAAATATCGATTTTTTGTAAAAACTAAGTAATAAATTAAAATTTTAGGTTGGGCAAACCCTAGCAAAACCTTTCTGCATACTTAATTTCACTTCTTAAAACACCTCAGATTCCAACAACTGGAATAAATGAAAATTGTAGAGGCAACTTGGATTTTTATTTTGTCGAGTCGATTTTCACTAATCATGTTTTGATCTTGGTAATTCCCTCACTTGAATGGTCAAGAAACACATACCCGAAAATCACGGCAAGATACTGAGTAAATAAATATATACTTGTCTTCATTCGATATTGGTCTTGTGTTCATCAAGAACCATAAAATCAAATCTTCTAGTGACATAAATACTTTTTAATTATAAATTTACAAACATGAAAAAACGTGAGCGAGTTGAAACAGAAAGGATAGGTATATCAATCCTGAAGGATTTGATACTGGACATGAAATTGAACAATTTCTCATATGAAACAGAGGTCGAAATGAGGAATAAAAATTTTAGCCTCGCATACAAAATGTGGAACTTTCCTTCTATAGTTTTTTGATCTACGTTCCGTTTCAAAAATTGTTTAGTTTCATGGGCAGATTCACATCCTTTATAGAGTTAATATAAGCTTTTTTACACGGAAAATAATCAAAGGAATGCATTCTTTTCGAAAGGTTATTTACACTTCATTACACCTTGAATTGTCTTAACTTGAAAACCAAGACATATATCATATTATTTTTATTTGATAACAAACTATATAGTGCGGTCAGTTAGCTGTTTCACGTAGACACGCCTTAGAATTTCACCATTTTTTTTCCAGGAAAAAACCTGAAAAACCAGGAACCACGAAGCACCTGGAAAAAATTTGGTGCAATTTGATGAATTTGGCTCTATAAGACTAGGGACCGGACTAATATTGTACAGGTTAAACATAGTTTAGGCTTTAGCTCTCCGCAATAACATCTCCAATCTTTCTAACGTCTTTTGGTGTGAAAAATTATAAAACTTCATTACAATCCTTTTTATAATTTACATTATATAATGGTTGCGATATGAGCTACTCCAATTGCGTTTGTTATTCAGAATAGCTCCCCCATTTTATCGAGCATCGCCCGCGGCCACGAAATTGGTGTTGTCGCTGAGATTAAGAACCAATAATGCCGGATCGAGAGCTCTCTTCATAAAGCCCTGCGTATTTTTCCATTCTGTCTTGATTGTTACTCAGCAGATTTTTTTTTAGTACTGAACAAGACAGTAACAACAACTTATGAAATATTTTGTGTTCTGTTTGTGTGTGATGATATTTTTTGGACTTAACTCCCTGAGTATATAGTTGCATAGACTAAAGTAGGTCAGGAAAACATGAAAAGTCTGTTTTGATGTTTTCTTATTTCCAACGCACAGGATTCATTTTTCTTTGCAGATCGTAACTTTTCATACGTTTGACAGCTGTCAAACTGGACCTATTACGATGGCTTTTAGGATTTGTATAGTTGTGGGCAAACTACTTGAACAATGACCTTGACTGCGGAGAGTCGACTTTACATACAAATTGACGTGCGCAATGCTTCCCCAACACGCGATTATTGTTCAAGTTGTTTGCACGAACTTAGGACACGAAACTGCACAAATTTCCCAAGAAACATAGGTTGAAAAAAAAAAAGATTTGGCTGCTCCATACAAACTATGCGCTGCCTTTGATACTGGAATTTGTATGGGACGGGAAAAACTTTTTTTTTAATTTTTGGCGTGTTTCTTGGGGAAAGTTTCATGTCCTAAGTACCAAAATCAAGTACAGTCAGATGTTCTATTATGCTGCTGTAGTGATAACATATTTTGTTTATTAGATACTTCATCACTTTACTCGCCACCACGGTTTGACGTGTAGAGTGAGGACCCTTTTATTCATAGTTAATTTTTGAAACTTTAGCTGTACCTATATGTTACTCAAAACATAAAACCATGGAATTTTTATGGAGCATATTTATTTTTTTGTTTTTCGACCCTTGTTTCTTTGGATAAGTTGTTCAGGGGGGTGATCGTGGTAATTTGAACGATATTACCAAAACAAAAAAAATTGCTTGAAACAATTCGCTAAGACATAACATCACTTTTAAAGCAAACGTTTTTGTTTTTTTAATATCGTTGAAATTACCACGTTCACCCCCCAGTTTCATCTTTTCAGTTCCATTCAAAAATTTGACCAGAAGCCTAAAAAGAACCTGCTACCTACTATTCATTTTTAAGTTTTACGTTTGTAATTATTTGACTTGTATATTATGCTCAGGGTTAATTACAAATATCATTTGTCCCGTTTGTTCTACACCTGTATGTTTGTATTAAACTTACATGTTAGTATATTCTAAACCAGTTTGTCTTGACAGTCTGTCTCACCAAACTATCTCTGACTAAGGCGTAGGCCAGACAGCAGCGGTGCGCCGTACGGCACGCCTTCAGCGCACCTCTTCTGTCTGGCCTGCGCCGCGTCGTTCTCCTAGATTTTGTATGCAAGTGATTTGAACAGGTGACGAGACGGCATGCCAAAGGCGCATTGTCGGTGCACCACCGACGCACCGGCGGTTACGCCGGCGGCGCGCCGGTGGTGTATGCCGCCGCACAGCACAGTCTGCTGTGAGTGACGCGCCGGTTCAGACGTAGCACCCGAAGCGCGCCACGGGCGCAAACTATGTGCGCTCGTAGCGAGCCACAGACACACCCGATGCGCGCCGCGCCCGTTCTGTCTGGTTTGCACCTAACATGCGGGTCGTCCTACTTTCTTTACGCCCTTTTTTCCCAAAAAATGTTTTACTTTGAGGACAACAAGCATTACTTTAAGGGTGCTATTCTGAAGCCGTGCGCAATACAGCGTGACACGGTGCTGATAAATGGGGTTTGCTCCTCGCAAGACAAATTTTGTCTCGTGTCCTTGCATCATTAGCTCCAGATTGCGGTACCGATTTTTTGGGCATGTTTTTATATTAATTCATAAAAGACATACAATCTGGTTTTCTTATCAAATTTATAAATCCTGCTTATTACAATTATAGGACAGTATGATAGACGTGATAAGCAATGAGGTGTGTTCATAGTCTATAGAGCGTTTTGTTTTATAGATATCAAGTTATTTGTAAGAACGTGAGCATGTGACGTCACAGGGTCGCAAACTTAAAATCGTTATATAAAAATGATTAATGATCTAAATGATATTCTTTCTTCAAATAAGTATCATAGAATAGTCTAAATTATCATTTAAAAATATTAAAAAATATATTGTAACACAGTTTTAACTAGCACAAGCTTCTGAGTTTCCACACAAAAAACTGTAAAGTTGCAAATAAAGATTTATTTATTTATTATTATTATTATTATTATTATATATATTTCTGACATGGGCAATTGCATTATGTACGTACATTGGGCGGATCATTAATTCCATAGTATTCGGTTATCGCGTTACAATGCGGAAGATGTGTAGCCACAGCCCTGAGCGATGACGTCCTTCCGATTATGGCGACAGCTATTATCGTAAATCGAAATCACCGTCATTGCAGCGCAAGTTATTAGATAATTGACTGGAGATTAAGTATAATATTTAACTGCAAAGTAGTAGAAGAACGTAAGAAAAAGTTCCGAGAAGGTAGCAGGCAGATGGAGCAGCATCGCCCATAGCGTCTTTATGCCATGCTTTCACTTTAGAATGACTGCATAGGGCGTTGCGAAACCTGAAAATTAAAATGGTATGGATCATGTGCGATTTCACTAGCTCCTTTACCCTTTAAACAAAATCCCACCAAAAACATAAATGTAAAAATGTAGGCCAAGTTCTTGTACATAAAAAAGAAAAGAAATCTAAACTACAGCCACACCTCGGAAGCTCCATACAATCGGGCTCAAAAGTGACAGCTGTCATTTTTACACGCGCAAATGTGTGGGTGGGTTAAAGATGTGTGAGTGTAGGGTTGATGGTATCTAGAAAACACCTACCCTAGAAAACGTAGATAACAGAACATTAGCATTATACTTTTATTACAGTTTCGAGTTGCACATTTTTCGTTCGACTATAAAGCGACTTACACAATTCACAAACGAATTATAACCTCACTTTGTTGTATTTAGTAATCGAATTTCAATTAAAACAAACAAACACACGTTGAAATAATCTCACAAACTCTATGGTGTTTATTCCATAATAATTGCTTCTTATTATTGTTTAACTTTATTCCAAATTTTACTTTGTCTTGGAGAGTCGAAAGACAACCGTAAACTGCACAACCACGCACCTTTTTTTCAACTTTTGCAAGCGTTGCATATCGCGTGGCAACAGGACGAGAAATAGGACGAGATATCGCGCAGGGCTCCGCGGGGTGATGCACGCGCACTTGAGGTACTCCGATTGGTGGGAGGCGGAGAGCTTCCGTTCTGTATGTAGTACTATTATGAATTCTGTGCTACAGCCAAGTAAATAATAATCAGAATCGATATTAATCATTCCAACTTGGCAGGTTTTCATCATACCAATACTTCTGAAAAGAGCAAAACTTGCAAAGGTAAGTTTTAGAGTTGGACTTTTTTCCTTCATTAAAATTTCAAAACCCGCCAAGTTCGAATGATTAATATTGGTTCTGATTATTATTAACTTGGCTGTAGTTTAGATTTCAACTCTTTTTTAGGGTTCCGTACCTCAAAAGAAAAAAACGGAACCCTTATAGGATCACTTTGTTGTCCGTCTGTCTGTCTGTCTGTCAAGACCCTTTATCTCACGAACCGGTAGAGGTATCAGGTTGAAATTGATACCACATATTAGGATCTATAAACCACACAATATCTGAAAATTTAAATTTCTTACAACGACGCAATCAAAAGATATGGCATTTTATGTCCTCATCTCCATACATTTATTCAAAAATGCAAAACCTACAGGGTACTTTCCATTGACCTAAAATTATGAAATTTGGCAAGAAGCTAGGTCTCACAGTACAAATAATGGTAAAAGTCTGAAATCATTAAATATTACAACTTTTCTCACAACTAATGGTAACCAATTGTGGTGAGCTCCCGTTTCAAGAACATTCATATAAGAGAGGGGTCAAGTTGGATGGTCGCTGAGGCGATTTTTGTTTTAGTTCTATTTAAAAACGGGAACACTTACAAACTTGAAAATTGGTATGTTTATAGTGCATAAGCTATAAAATAACAACAAATAATAAAATTTGGTCAAGCGCGTGTCGGACTCAAAAAATCTAACACATTAACTTACTGAAATTTCAACGAATACAATTATGTTTATGTGGTGGTACGGAACCCTCAGTGCGCGAGTCCGACTCGCACTTGGCCGGTTTTTTATGTACAAGAACTTGGCCTACATTTTTACATTTATGTTTTTGGTGGGATTTCATTTCTTTTTGCTCAGTTTGCTTTATAGTACCTATCGAAACGTTGTTCATATTATATTATTATTATTAAAATGAAGTGTGTCTGGTCCACCAGATGTAATAATAGCTTTATGTAACAGGTTATATTTTAAACATTTTTTTTAACTGCAATACGATACGGTGCACGACATCTTGGGATGAATGTGGCATGGGTTCTTCACCCACCAAAAGTTGGATTATCTCTATATTATTCGAGGTTCAATTCGAATCGGTAATGATAAATGATGTCGAAAATGTACGAGAAATTTGATAGCGGCCCCACCTGCTTTACCGCGGGGTAGCCTAGCCAAATAGCACGTAAACCTAAACGACACACACAACATAAGCCCGAAGGCATATAAATAGTAATTGAAATGGGAGTTTTAGCCAATATCAAAGCGCTAAACTGTTACCGCCTTCACCGCGTGGAGGTTATCCCAGCTTATGTTGATTACCAAACCAATATTTTAAGATAGATATGTTTTATAAAATCTGAATGTTCGTTCATAGTTTCTTTAAATCATAGTTACGTACTTGTTTTCATGCATGACTAATTCTGACCTTCTAGAAGTACTACTTTTTTAAATATTTAGTAAATTATTTTTAGTCTGACTCGCACTTGACCATTTTCTATTTTCTAAAGTTTTCCTTTACTTTTATGCTAACGACTACCCCGATGCCAAATTTCAGATTTGTAGGCCTTAGAGAAGTATGACCAACATTTTTATACATAATAATGACTATAACCTGACTCGCACTTGACCAATTTCCAATTTTCGATGTTTTCTTAACTTTTTTAAATGTTAACGACTATCCCCATGCCAAACCTCAGATTTTTAAGTCTTAGAGAAGTATTACCAACATTCTTATACATAATTTTGACTAAAACCTGACTCGCACTTGACCAATTTCCAATATTCGAATTTTCCCATTACTCTTACCCTGACGACTAGCTAAATGCCAAATTTCAGCTTTGTAGGTCTTCTAGAAGTGGTCAAACATTTTGATGAGCTGTCAGTGAGTCAGTGAGTACCAAATTTACAATTTTCTCGAGACTATAACTTTTTTCTGTAATAGCTACAATATTGAAACTTTTTATTTAAAGTAAATTAAATGGTGTAATTATGTCCGTAAAGTTTCATCCAGATATATTAATCAGGTAAGAAGATACAGGGGGGTCAAAAGTGGCTCGAAGCGGTTCGGGTAAATATAGTGCACGGTGTGCGCTTTGAAATTACAGCTGTACAGAACACTGCTGATGTACGGCAAAAATAGGCAAGGGAAGGTGGTACTTCCATAAACGGACATGGCACAAAACTAAACATATCTGTACGGGACGAGTGAGACATGATATCTTATTGCAAAAATGTATAGATTTTCTCTGTCATTCAGGCCGTCACTAATCCTCCTGCACCCTTTCACAGTCATTGAAGTTTGCAATAGCAAAGCGGTTGACTGGTAATTTTTTATATCATGTCAGTCCAATCGAATCCGAAAACTTCAGAAATCAAATCTACAGTCGAACTAATACGTATAGCGTGATTCTTGATTATAATTATGGCAGGACAGAGCTATACGTGAGAGCGGGACGAAGCAATACGTGTCTTTTTCGCTCCAATATCATGCGCATCGCTCCTTCTAGTTGTCTACACTGCTGTCGTTCTATTCATGCTATGTTATTCATCATAACATCCCACGAAACGTCCACTACAGGACAGGGAGCTCCCTCCAGAATTCTAGCTTTTGCTGAGAAAAATGTGGAGAGGAAGTACCATAGTCACCTCGCTTGTTAGCGTTACGGCTGGCACCATGGACCGCGGTTGTAGGTGACCGCAGTAAGTGAGATGTAAGATACAAAGGAGGATGCTGCTGCCCATCCTCCAGTTAACCCTTAGTCGCCTCTTACGACACCCACGGGTATGTATGGGTTGGAACTATTCTTTGCCGGCACCACACGGGAAGCTATGTTATTACCATTGCAGATTCAAAATTTTTTGTTTACAGGTTTTTTCTTTATTTTTAGGGTTCCGATACCAAAATGGTAAAAAAAGGAACCCTTAAGGTGCGACTTTGTCTGTCTGCCCGTCTGTCACACCTCATTATCTCAGGAAGTACAAAAGCTATCAACTTGAAATTTGGAATAGTTTTAGAATATGATTGCCCAACTTTATTGTAAATAAAAGATTTATAAAAATATTATTATTATTATTCCAAATGAAGGTAGTTATGTTACCCTAACCTTAAGACCCTTTATAGCCTAAAGACCCTTTATAACCTAAATTATAGATCCGTATCGAATTACGCAGTAGCACAAGTGAAATCAGAAACCTTTGCATTCCTTATTTTACGACCGTATTAATATGAAAATTAAATCAATATTTTATTATTTTTATAGCAAGGATTTTCCGCTAAACGACATTTACGATCATTTGACGATCATCTAATCTGTAATTTACGAGTATCGAACAAAAGAAAACTACTATGAAAAAAAAAGAAAAAAAAATGAAAATGTAAAATAGTTTTATTTGATATTTTAGCAATTACATATACATAATTACATTTTAGCAAACTTTTTTTATAGTTTGTCGGCAAAAGTGTAAGCTCCTTTAAATCAAAATAAAATAATAGTAATTTAAATTTAAACAAATTAATCCAAAACAAATAAATTCAAAATTGTAAATCTTACTAACTAATCACATAAGCCTTAATTAACTAACAATTTTTTTATTTATATTTTCCATTAAGTATTTTAAGACTTTATTTTTAAACAAACCTTTTGTTTCACAGTCTTTAGCATCTTTAGGTATATTATTTAATAGTTTAGGTATAACATATTTTCTGCACCTTTGACCAAAATAGTTATTAAATTTAGGGATCTAAAGTTTTATTGTTCACTCTTCTTTGGGGTCTAGCTTTATACACTTTAAATCTTCATAGTAAAACTGATCAACTAAAATGAAGTGTACAAACTTGTCATGTACTGGTAGCATTTTACATACCAAAAATAGTTTTTCGTAATCACTAGCTTTACACTTGTCTTTAATTCTTTTGTTTACTAAAAGTTTCATAAATCGTATTTGGAGGGATTTGATTTTATCCAAGTAGGTTTTAAAAGTTCTTCCATAACTTCCCATCCCATAGCAAATAAGTGAATCAACCAATGCATAGTAGACAACATACATAGTGGCCCTATCCGTATGTAGCTAAGATGGCGCCACTTTACAAGTACTGTCCTTAATTTGTCACATAGAATATTTATATGCTTTTGCCATGAGAATTTGTTTTCTAGATAGATATTTATTTAATGGCGTCACATCTCAGATGTATTTTGCACAATGTCAAGTTAACAAATTATTATAAAATTATGGCGAGTTCGCCAATGTCAAGTGAAAGATTTACACAGGAATCCACATCACGAAGACGAGGGCCTGTGTACTATGATGACTCCGATAAGTTGATGGGGAAAATTATTGAAGTGTCGATGGGCCGCTTCTCTCCATCCAAAAATCTTGATAAATGCATGTATTCCAATCTTCTAATAGATGTTCATTTTCAAAGACGTTTACTGCATAACACCCAATCAAATTATTCATTAAACTCTTCAATAAACAAATAAAACTAAAATTGAAATATAAACACGACCGCCATCTTCAAATGTTGAAAAACGAACCCCAATTTGTTTTCTATTAGCATACCTAAATATTTGTATTGTGGCACCACCTCCAGCTCGTCACATTGACATGCCGCGCCGTTATTATGTAAACATTGATAGCTGTGCCCTATTATACGCGGTGCTTGGATGGCAGATTTAAGATATGGGGACCGAATGAGCATGCATTTAGTTTTGCTGATGTTTATCACGATACCATTATCGTGTGCCCATTAAATAATGCTGGTAAAATCTTCTTGGATATTACTTTCAATAACGTTCAAGTCCTTATCCGCATATAGCAGGCACGTATCGTCCGCGTACATATATATACGGCAGTTGTGAACCACATTGCACATACTGTTCACATGCATAATGTACCCGACAGGGCTGTAAATAGAACCTGTCGGCACGCCACAGGTAACTTGCGCGGGATCTCCGCTCTTTTCGTTCACTACAGTTTGTAAGGTTCTGTCCGTGAGGTATGCACGTCCTTAAATTATCTATGCACGTCCTTGCAAGATGTTACAGATTTCACACCCATCAGGTACCTCAGCTAATTTTACGACTTCTAGGAATACATTAAAGCGATAAGCTTTTGCTAGGTAACAGAACCATATATAAGGTGCGCTACGACTCACCATCATTATTCTGTTGCTTCGCCGGGTCCTAACTAGCTGACCACCAGCTAAAGTTGTCTTAAATTATAAAGTAATTCTTGTACTCTATTTTTACTTAGTGACAATAAAACTAACAGTTAGTAATTTCTGATTTTTATTCATCGAAAGTCACAAGTAATAACCTTCAATACTTCGGTCCCAATATCGGCCACCGACAATGACCGACATACCGCAGGGATCATCGCAGGCACAGCTGCCCCTGTACATCACTGGCACTACAGACCTGAATATAACCACTGAATATAACTGGTGCAGTCTTCGGTTGGTTTTCTGCCAGGAACACAGGTGAAATAGAAGACATCACACGTAAGTCTTTCAAGATTTTATCTGGTACCTGAACTCTTTCAAGAGTAAAGCAGAGAAACGATTACCTACCACAAACGGCGACAGCACAGAATCGGGAGGTTCTAAATACGAGAAAGATCATCGTTTCCCTTCCTTACCAAACCCCTTTATTTCCTTGATAGACATCTAGGAGTACATCATTGCATTTTATATTTTATCATTATTGCATTTTTATATTTTATACTGTGTTTTCATTAATTTTTGTGTGTATTTTAGCATGTATTTAATTTTATGTGTTACAAATTTTATGTGTGAATGGTACGTACCTAACTTTAATTGTTCGCTTTAGAGAATTTTTTTTTATATGCATCTAGCAAATGTGAATTTTTAATCCCTAGACAAAAGGTCAGGATATAATTTTATTGCGCGCAAAATAAAGAAAAAAAAAATAATTAAATCGTAAATTGATAAAGAATTATTAAATTGAAAATTGATATTTTCAGCGGTTAAAATAAATATATGAACAAAGGAACAATAACCTGCTATAAAGACGAAGTCTATATAACAATTATAGTGCGTTTATTCAAAAAGCATAGAATTACGAAGTGTGGTAGAAGCAATAATTATCCAGTTTATTCTAAAATTATTTTAATTACTTTAAAATATTTTCGGACAAGAAATTGTATTGGTCTTTTTAAGCAAAGCTTTGATTATTGAACAATGAATTATCTAGCAACAGCAGCAGCCAATATGGCTGAAGGCGCTATTGATGCCGCAGGCGCAGCTATCAGAAATGAAGCTGAAAAGTTTGCTCAACAAATGGCACCTCAACCTAATCATCATTATCATCCTAGGCCTGCACCTAGGCCAGATATACCAGGGGTCGGTGGCGACGATTATTCGCCGAACCCACCTCCATATCTTGAAAATAACGGACATAATCCGCCTCTATATAACATGCATGTTAACTCAGGTCATCTAGGTTCAGGTCCTACGGGTCCTACTTTTCCAACTCGACGTAATTCGCTCGAAAGTTCGGACATACCAGTCCAGGTCTCTAGTTCAACACAAAGACTACCTAACCCACCGAATCAAGATGTACCTTTTCCATCAGAATTATTAGATATTCTACCTAAATTTGACGGCAATACTAAAACCCTCAACTTATTTCTAAGGAAATGTGAATATTTGTTATCAAAGTGTCCTCCTAATACTTCTGAAGCTCAATATAATTATATTATGCAAGTAATTACAAGCAAGCTCACAGACAAGGCAGCAGCCTTGATAAGTGAAAACGAATATGCTACTAAAGATTTTGAATTATTTAAACAAATTTTATTACAGCATTTTGGAGATCAGAGATCGGAAAGATGTTTGAATCTCGAAATGGAATCTTTAATCAAACGTCCTAACGAATCGTACCTAGAATTCTGTAACCGAATTCAGTCGATACGCAGTCGTTTATTTCCAAAGTAATTTCTAGTAATGATAGCGTAACTTCTGCTACCAAAATTGCTATATATAATAACAGTGCATTGCACGTTTTTCTTTATAATTTGCCCCCTGAGCTAATTAGAGTTGTAAGGCTTAAACAACCCCAATCATTAGAGGATGCGTTGCAAATAGTAACGGAAGAGATTAATTTCCAGAAGCAATATCAAATGCGAAATGATATGCATCTTAATACAAAAAATATTAAGAAATTTAATTACCCACAACCAAATCTACCTCAAAAACCCATTTGGACTAGTCCAAATTATTATAACAAGTATCACAATCCCCAAAATTACGGAAGATTTAATTATACTTCAAACATGCCTCAAAGCTCAAATTTTAGACCTCAAAATTATGAGCATGGTCAAAATTTCAGACCACAAAATTATGCGCAAAGACCAAACTTGTCGCAAATTAGACCAAATTCTAATAACAACGCTTACCAAAATTCAATGAATATGGGACCTCAAAATAAAAAACAATTCCAACAAAGAAGGTGGAATTCAAACATGAATTCAACACCCTCTACTTCAACTTTTCAATTTCGACCAACACAAAACCATATTAATTATCATACAGCTCAAAATCAAGAAACCATTGAGACGACAACAAATCCGCAAAACGAATCTAACGCGCAGTGCGAAACACCAATAAATTTTCGCATATTTTCCTCCAAGAACAGTCGAACTGTAAAAATTCCAAGAAGAACATAAATGCTAATAATTTTCCGTATATAGTTGTACCCGAATTAGGGGCAAAAATATTAATTGATACGGGCAGTTCCAAATCTTTCGTCAGTACTAAATTAAAAAATACTTTTTATAAAACTTTAAAGCAAAATGAAAATTTTGAAGTTTTTAGTACACTGCTTGCTACAACAAAACATAATGAAATCGTTAAAATTCCAATTTTCCCAATTTTTAAGAAAAACTTTTTACATAAATCTTATGTGTACGACATAAATAATTCATTTGACGGACGGTTTCGACCTTTTAAAACGACTCAACGCAACAATAGACGTTGAAAATCAGTTACTGATTACGTCTAAGGTCAGTATACCGTTGCACGATAAAGCACCCATTGTGGAAATATTCTTAGAACCACGTATAGAGAAAGTTGTAAACGTTCCTACAACCATTAAGAACGGTTCTTGTATTTTACCGTACACCCAGTTTTCCAAGAATGTGCGCATGCCTAGTGCCATTAGGCAATCAGTTAATGGCTATGCCAAGACTATTGTTCAAAACAGTGGCACTGACCATGTCACAATTTCAATTGTTAAACCTTTCGAAACAATTCCTTTTGAAGAATCAACAATTAACTTAAATAATTTGAATATTAATGATCATGATAGAATACTTACTGAAAATTTAAGCAAATTAAGAACAAACCATATGAATGACGAGGAAAAGACACAGATTTATAACTTGTGTTATCAATATCGTGATTTATTTCATCATGATGATATACCCTTAACTTTTACTCACGAAATAAAGCACAGGATAAGAACAAAAAATGAAGATCCAATTTATATCAAACCATATAGACAACCTCTGTCACAACATTTAGAAATTAAAAATCAGGTTGAAAAACTTTTAAAAGACAAAATCATCAAGTCTAGCTTCTCACGATGGAGTGCACCAGTCCACCTAGTACCAAAAAAATTGGATGCTAGCGGTGAACAAAAATTTAGAACGGTCATAAACTATAGAAAACTAAATGAAGTCACATTAGACGACAAATACCCTTTGCCAAATATTTCAGACTAATTAGATAAACCCACAACGCAGTTTGGGCATTATGAATTTCTTAGGATGCCCTTTGGTTTAAAAACTGCACCTGCCACATTCCAAATAGCGATGGGCATAGCAATATTCTTAAAGGATTACAAGGAATCCATTGTCTCACCTATCTGGATGATATTATAATATTCTCTTCAAGTTTAGATACGCATATCTCAAAATTGAAGAAAGTTTTTGAAACTTTACGACAAGCAAATCTCAAGATTCAATTAAACAAATCAGAGTTTCTATGAAAAGAAGTTCTATACTTGGGTCACACCATAACAAGAGATGGCCTTAAGCCTAATGCAGATAAAATTCAGGCCGTATTAGACTACCCTATTCCTAAAAAAGTGGGTTATATTCAGGTCTGTAGTGCCAGTGATGTTTAGGGGCAGCTGCACCTGCGATGATCCCTGCGGTATGTCGGTGGCCGATATTGGGACCGAAGTATTGAAGGTTACTTGTGACTTTCGATGAATAAAAATCAGAAATTACTAACTGTTAGTTTTATTGTCACTAAGTAAAAGTAGAGTACAAGAATTACTTTATAATTTAAGACAACTTTAGCTGGTGGTCAGCTAGTTAGGACCCGGCGAAGCAACATAATGATGATGGTGAGTCGTAGTGTAGCGCACCTTATATATGGTTATGTTACCTAGCAAAAGCTTATCACTTGAATGTATTCCTAGAAGTCGTAAAATTAGCTGAGGAACCTAATTTGTGTGAAATCTGTAACATCTTGCAAGGACGTGCATAGATAATTTAATAGATTTCTTTTGTTCGATACTCGTAAATTACAGATTAGATGATCGTCAAATGATCGTAAATGTCGTTTAGCGGAAAATCCTTGCTGTAAAAATAATAAAATATTGATTTAATTTTAATATTAATACGGTCGTAAATAAGGAACTGATTTCATTTGTGCTACTGCGTAATTCGATACGGATCTACAATTTAGGTTATAAAGGGTCTTTAGGCTATAAAGGGTCTTAAGGTTAGGGTTACATAACTCCTCCCTCCTTATGAAAAGAAAATTTTTAGGACGTTACACATAAATATTTTCTTAATGTCGGCAACTATAGAATTTTTGTACTCTGAAATTTAAAATTAATTAATATAAAAATAAATGTTAGTTTCTATTATGACCAACACCAATTACAAAAGTAATAATATATTTTTATATTCTACTCAAATATTGAATATTTGATTACATATGATTATGATTAATTAACATTTAAGACGTTTTAATGTTTTAGTTCACTCAGAGTTCATTTTATAGGCACTGATATTTAATTATGCTTTACGCTTGCACTTCACTTTTAACACATTTACTTTCATTACGTTTGTCGTTCCTTGGTTGTTGGATTGTCTTCTGAAGTAATAAGATTAACGTGGATATAGACGAGAAGCAACAATTCCCAAAAACAGGTTCCATGTGACTGCATATTAGAAATTTGGTGCTTTAAGTCTTTGTCCAGCTTAGGACTTCTTCTTTCCGTTATCCATCTTTCGTTATCCATCTTTGGATTCTTTACTCATCATTCTTATGCTTATACTCGTAAGTGCAGTGTTAGGTAAGGTTGGGGTAAGGGATTTGATAGACAATGTTATGACCTAGTATTCAAATAGACATTAATACCTAATATTCAAATATTATTCTTATTATAATCTAAAAGATAAGTATAAACAATTTGTATGTCTCAGGTATACTATTCGTAATTTGTCTTCATTGTAATTAGTATACTAAATGCTATAGGGTACATTGAAGTGAGCAAACTTAAGTCTTTCGCAGCCAGCACTGTCAGTTCGGAAGTGAGTTCCGGGTTCAATTCCTCCTCAGGAATGGACTGTATACAGATTTGAATTTGCTTCGTGCAAAGTTTATGAGTTTATCTACCAAACTAATGGGTGTATATCTATAAAATCGAATGCGATTATAAAAACTAATGGGTTTATAGCTAATGGGTTTATATCTAATGAATGGGCTTACATTTAATGAATGGGCCCTTCTTAAACTAAGTAATATCACATAACTTTGCGAATTTTTATAAAGAATTCGTCAGATGACGATTCTAATATAATGCGATGTAATCGCTATAACTATAAAATTATTAACGTGAATCTCACGGAATTTAAAATTCTTAAAATTATAACGCGAACTTGCGGAAATCAAATTGAACAGCTCAACTTGCTAGGTTGGCTATCAAAAAGTAATTCGATGAACTCATTTTGCTAGAATGGTTATCGTTTATTAATTCAATTCAATTATACCATGGTTATCTTTTATCAATTCAAATTAATTTATAACAATGGTGATCACCTTAATCATAATAACATTTTCGTTATAATTTTTTTAAAATCTTTATAATCCATTTTTGCGGTATAAATATATGAAGAACACGGAAATTTCTGCTATTTTAAAGTAGAAGTAGGAAGTGAGGCATGGAAGAAGCTTGGTATAATGAGCTATTAAACTCTTATTTCTTAAAAAAATTCATTATTTTTGAAATTTTATTTGGTCTTTTAATATTCCGAATTGGAACAGAAGTGTCGCGATTTCCTATTTGAATTGGAACAACATTTCTATGAGGTTGATCCATGGTAATCGCTTTCTCAAACCTTGGTTTGTCTTTCGCTATTCTTTTTATAACCATTTTAGTAAAAATTACTTGATTTGGTTCAAATGAACTTGTTGATGCAGTTGGTTCTAATCTCTGGTGATTAGTTACCTTTATGTTATGCATTTTATTAGAGATGTATTCATATAAGACTTTAGTCTTTTAATTGTGGTCTCTTTTTAACTGCTGCATATAATTTTGATTAAAATTTATATCAAAAGGACTTCTAGAGTCTGTTTGCCCGAGCACAACTTCTAATGGAAGAGAATCTTCCGCCTGCCGCGATATTGCAGCGCCTCACAGATGTTTACGGAAGCTCGCCTGCCGGGTCTGGATGCACTGATCCGCCATCGTGTTGCCAAGTTTAGGAGCGTTGTCTTTGGATCTCAGAACAGATTGATAAAGGTGCTTAGTTGTAGATGTAATCAGAGTGACCTTTTCTCCCACTGGGGAAAACTGTTGTTTTACAAATTAAATTAATTTAAGCTATTTTTGTACTGTACTATGGATATTTCTATCTGAAATAAATGAATTTTATTTATTATTTTATTTATTTATAATGGAGTAAATCCTGTAGCTGAGTGTATCGTATTATTGTAAGCAATCAATGCATAAGTCATTGGATCTATAAGATTAATTTTTTTGGTTCTGATTTTATGAGTCTGCAAATTTCTATAATTGTGCTATGAAATCTTTCGATTAATGCTGTTGAATTAGGATTTTTAGGTGTACTGATATGTAAATCAATTTTATATAAATTTAAAAGTTCCTTTAATAAGGCATTGTTAAATTCAGTACCAGGATCTGAATTTATTTTCATTGGTAATCCATAATTTGAGAAGTATTTTAATAACGCTTTACAAACTTCCGGGGTTGATTTATTTTGAATTTGAATTGCTTGACCCAGCTTACTAATTGCATCAATAATGGTTAAATAAAGGTTATCCGAAATTTTGAAAAGATCTATAAAAATTTCTTCGAAAGGTTTGTTTTGAGTTTGGGTTAACTCGATTAATGGTTTAAGTAGATTTCTGTCATTCTACATTTTTTTACAAGTTTCACATGAATTAATAATAGCTGTAACAATATCTTTCATATTAGGCCAATAATAGTTTTTCTTGAGTTTTGCTAACGTTTCCGTGATACCGCGATGACATGTTTTGCCATCATGATATTTCAGAACAATATCTTTTTGCTCGTCTTCATTTTCGATAACTGTTATGCGTTTTGTGCATTCAATTATTTGAACATAATCTTCACTGAATAAGGTTGGAATAATTGTGTTAAACATATCACGTAAAAGTGGATTTTGAAAGTAAATAAAATATTTTTTATTTAATTCAATATTATTTTTAAGAAAATTTTTTATTAGGTTGGGATTTAAGGGAATAAAAATTTCGATAATCTTTCTTTTATTTTTGGAGTTATCAATTATTTTAGTGTCATCCCTGTACCAGTGATTTACTATGATTTGTCTTGGTTTAGTATCAATTGCTTCTGGTAAGGCGGGAATAGAATTGGTATCTAATAAATATTCTATGTCATTGTCACTATCTATGTCCTGTACTGTCATAGTTCTTTCTGACATTGTATCCTCATCGAAGCTAGTGACATTAGTCATATCGATATAATCTGGTCCAGCAGATGTTTAAGGTAACTCTTCATTATTGGATGAAGTAGCATTTGTAATTAAGGTATTTAATTTTATTCGTGAAAGAGCGTCAGCATTTGAATTTTGGTTTCCTTTTTTATAAACTACATCGAAGTCGTATTGCTGTAATCTTAATCTCCAACGTGTAAAATTGCTGTTGGGTTCTTTAAGGGAATACAGCCAAGCTAACGGTCTGTGGTTAGAGTAAACTGTAAATTTTCTTCCATACAAATAAGGTCGAAAATGTCTTATAGCCCATAAGGCTGCGAGTAATTCTTTCTCAATGGTGCTATACTTTTGCTCTGCATTTATTAAAGTCCGGCTTGCATAAGCAATTGGCTTATCATTACCGACATTACCTTGGGATAATACTGCGTCCAAAGCTATATTTGAAGCATCTGTAGTTAAAAGAAATGGTTTAGAAAAATCTGGGTATTGTAATAATGGAGCATTTGTTAATAGTTTCTTGCATGTTTCAAATGACTCACTAAAATCTTTATCAATTTCAAATTTAACATTTGTCTTCAATAATCTTGACATGGGTTGGGTAATTTTGGCAAAATCTTTTATGAATCTGCGATAATAGCCAACTAATCCTAAAAATGAACGAATTTCTTTCACTTTTTTAGCAATAGGGTAGTCTAATACGGCCTGAATTTTATCTGCATTAGGCTTAAGGCCATCTCTTGTTATGGTGTGACCCAAGTATAGAACTTCTTTTCGTAGAAACTCTGATTTGTCTAATTGAATCTTGAGATTTGCTTGTCGTAAAGTTTCTTCAATTTTGAGATATGCGTATCTAAACTTGAAGAGAATATTATAATATCATCCAGATAGGTGAGACAATGGATTCCTTGTAATCCTTTAAGAATATTGTCCATCGCTCTTTGGAATGTGGCGGGTGCAGTTTTTAAGCTAAAGGGCATTCTAAGAAATTCATAATGCCCGAACTGAGTTATGAAAGCAGTTTTTGGTTTATCCTTTTCTTCCACTTCAATTTGGTGGTAACCCGAGGCTAAATATAACGTTGTAAAATATGTGCAATTTCCAAGTTTATCTAATAAGTCTGAAATATTTGGCAAAGGGTATTTGTCGTCTAATGTGACTTCATTCAGTTTTCTATAGTCTATGACCATTCTAAATTTTTGTTCACCGCTAGCATCCATTTTTTTTGGTACTAGGTGGACTGGTGCACTCCATGGTGAGAAGCTAGACTTGATGACTTTGTCTTTTAAAAGTTTTTCAACCTGATTTTTAATTTCTAAATGTTGTGACAGAGGTTGTCTATATGGTTTGATATAAATTGGATCTTCATTTTTTGTTCTTATCCTGTGCTTTATTTCGTGAGTAAAAGTTAAGGATATATCATCATGATGAAATAAATCACGATATTGATAACACAATTTATAAATCTGTGTCTTTTCCTCGTCATTCATATGGTTTGTTCTTAATTTGCTTAAATTTTCAGTAAGTATTCTATCATGATCATTAATATTCAAATTATTTAAGTTAATTGTTGATTCTTCAAAAGGAATTGTTTTGAAAGGTTTAACAATTGAAATTGTGACATGGTCAGTGCTACTGTTTTGAACAATAGTCTTGGCATAGCCATTAACTGATTGCACAATGGCACTAGGCATGCGCACATTCTTGGAAAACTGGGTGTACGGTAAAATACAAGAACCGTTCTTAATGGTTGTAGGAACGTTTACAACTTCCTCTATACGTGGTTCTAAAAATATTTCCACAATGGGTGCTTTATCTTGCAACGGTATACTTACCTTAGACGTAATCAGTAACTGATTTTCAACGTCTATTGTTGCGTTGAGTCGTTTTAAAAGGTCGAAACCTATGAGTCCGTCAAATGAATTATTTATGTCGTACACATAAGATTTATGTAAAAAGATTTTCTTAAAAATTGGGAAAATTGGAATTTTAAATATTTCATTATGTTTTGTTGTAGCAAGCAGTGTACTAACAACTTCAAAATTTTCATTTTGTTTTAGTTTTATAAAAAGTATTCGTTAATTTAGTACTGACGAAAGATTTGGAACTGCCCGTATCAATTAATATTTTTGCCCCTAATTCGGGTACAACTATGTACGGTAAATTATTAGCATTTATGTTCTTCTTGGAATTTTTATAGTTCGACTATTCTTGGAGGCGATTATGCGAAAATTTATTGGTGTTTCGCATCGCGTGTTAGTTTCGTTTTGCGGATTTGTTGTCGTCTCAATGGATTCTTGATTTTGAGCCGTATGATAATTAATATGGTATTGTCTTGGTTGAAATTGAAAAGTTGAAGTAGAGGGTGTTGAATTCATGTTTGAATTCCACCTTCTTTGTTGGAATTGTGTTTTATTTTGAGGTCTTATATTCATTGAATTTTGGTAAGCGTTGTTATTAGAATTTGGTCTAATTTGCGACAAGTTTGGTCTTTGCGCATAACTTTGTGGTCTGAAATTTTGACCTTGCTCATAATTTTGAGGTCTAAAATTTGAGCTTTGAGGCATGTTTGAAGTATAATTAAATCTTCCGTAATTTTGGGGATTTTGATACTTGTTATAATAATTTGGACGAGTCCAAATGGGTTTTTGAGGTAGATTTGGTTGTGGGTAATTAAATTTCTTAATATTTTTTGTATTAAGATGCATATCATTTCGCATTTGATATTGCTTCTGGAAATTAATATCTTCCGTTACTATTTGTAAAGCATACTCTAATGATTGGGGTTGTTTAAGCCTTACAACTCTAATTAGCTCAGGGGGAAAAATATAAAGAAAAACGTGCAAAGCACTGTTATTATATATAGCCATTTTGGTAGCAGAAGTTACGCTATCATCACTAGCAATTACTTTGGAAAATAAATGACTGCGTATCGACTGAATTCGGTTACAGAATTCTAGGTACGATTCGTTAGGACGTTTGATTAAAGATTCCATTTCGAGATTCAAATATCTTTCCGATTTCTGATCTCCAAAATGCTGTAATAAAATTTGTTTAAATAATTCAAAATCTTTAGTAGCATATTCGTTTTCACTTATCAAGGCTGCTGCCTTGTCTGTGAGCTTGCTTGTAATTACTTGCATAATATAATCATATTGAGCTGCAGAAGTATTAGGAGGACACTTTGATAACAAATATTCACATTTCCTTAGAAATAAGTTGAGTTTTAGTATTGCCGTCAAATTTAGGTAGAATATCTAATAATTCTGATGGAAAAGGTACATCTTGATTCGGTGGGTTACTTGGTCTTTGTGTTGAACTAGAGACCTGGACTGGTACGTCCGAACTTTCGAGCGAATTACGTCGAGTTGGAAAAGTAGGACCCGTAGGACCTGAACCTAGATGAACTGAGTTAACATGCATGTTATATGGAGGTGGATTATGTCCGTTATTTTCAGGATATGGAGGTGTGTTCGGCGAATAATCGTCGCTACCGACCTCTGGTATATCTGGCATAGCTGCAGGCCTAGGATGATAATGATGATTATGTTGAGGTGCTATTTGTTGAGCAAACCTTTCAGCTTCATTTCTGAAAGCTGCGCCTGCGGCATCAATAGCGCCTTCAGCCATATTGGCTGCTGCTGTTGCTAGATAATTCATTGTTCAATAATCAAAGCTTTGCTTAAAAAGACCAATACAGTTTCTTGTCTGTGAATATTTTAAAGTAATTAAAATAATTTTAGAATAAACTGGATAATTATTGCTTCTACCACACTTCGTAATTCTATGCTTTTTTAATAAACGCATTATAATTGTTATATAGACTTCGTCTTTATAGCAGGTTATTGTTCCTTTGTTCATATATTTATTTTAACCGCTGAAAATATCAATTTTCAATTAAATAATTCTTTATCATTTTTTGATTTAATTAATCTTTTTTTTTTCTTTTTTTTTTGTGCGCAATAAAATTATATCCTGACCTTTTGTGTAGACAAAAGGTCAGGGATCCCTAGGGATTAAACATTCGCATTTGCTAGATGCATATAAGAAAAAAATCGCAAATCCGAACAATCAAAATTAGGTACATACCATTCACACATAAAATTTGTAACACATAAAATGAAATCACACAAAAATACACACAAAAATATATGAAAGCACGGTATAAAATATAAAAATGCAATAATGATAAAATATAAAATGCAATGATGAACTCCTAGATGTCTATCAAGGAAATAAAGGGGTTTGGTAAGGAAGGGAAACGATGATCTTTCTCGTACTTAGAACCTCCCGATTCTGTTCTGTCGCCGTTTGTGGTAGGTAATCGTTTCTCTGCTTTACTCTTGAAAGAGTTCAGGTACCAGATAAAATCTTGAAAGACTTACGTATGATGTCTTCTATTTCACCTGTGTTCCTGGCAGAAAACCAACCGAAGACTGCGCCAGTTATATTCAGGGTTATATTCAGGGTTATATTCAGGTCTGTAGTGCCAGTGATGTTCAGGGGCAGCTGCGCCTGCGATGGTCTCTGCGGTATGTCGGTGGCCGACATTGGGACCAAAGTATTGAAGGTTATTACTTGTGACTTTCGATGAATAAAAATCAGACATTACTACCTGTTAGTTTTATTGTCACTTAGTAAAAATAGAGTTCAAGAATTCATAATTTTAAAAGATAACTTTAGCTGGTGGTCAGCTAGTTAGGACCCGGCGAAGCAACAGAATGATGATGGTGAGTCGTAGCGCACCTTATATATGGTTCTGTTACCTAGCAAAAGCTTATCGCTTTAATGTATTCCTAGAAGTCGTAAAATTAGCTGAGGTACCTGATGGGTGTGAAATCTGTAACATCTTGCAAGGACGTGCATAGATAATTTAATAGTTTTCTTTTGTTCGATACTCGTAAATTACAGATTAGATGATCGTCAAATGATCGTAAATGTCGTTTAGCGGAAAATCCTTGCTATAAAAATAATAAAATATTGATTTAATTTTAATATTAATACGGTCGTAAAATAAGGAATGCAAAAGTTTCTGATTTCACTTGTGCTACTGCGTAATTCGATACGGATCTACAATTTAGGTTATAAAGGGTCTTTAGGCTATAAAGGGTCTCAGGTTAGGGTTACATAACTAGGTGCCAAAATTTCAAATTGTTGTTACTAGGTCGAATGGGGTATCATATAAAAGGACTTTACTTTTACATTCCAAAACTGATTTTTAAATTTTTTATGACTCTTAATTTTTAAGTTATGATGAAAAATGTATAAAAAATACGATGACCCTTATTTCGAAATTTTGCTATAAGAAAAATCTGAATAAATTACAATCTATAGACGTTTATGTAAATATTACAGGAAAAATAAAACGATCTCTCTAAATAACACCATTTTTTAGAAATGTGCAAAAAACCTTTACAAACAAATTTAGTTTTGCGTTCCTAATAATGGACTCTATTGCTTCTAAAAATACTAAAGGTATATGGGTGTACCCTCGGTGCGCGAGTCCGACTCGCACTTGACCGTTTTACAATTATATTCGTTACTATAATTATCACCTCCTTCCTTATGACATCAGTCAAATTAAGCCATAAGAAAGTTAGTAGTAAGTATATCGCTTAATACTTGAGCCTTATAGAAACACATTTCGCGAGCTCATAATTCTCCTATAACTACTCAACCAGGAATTATTGATACGCATTGAGTATAGCATTAAATGCGTAGGCATGTCTTGTCATATTCCTATTATTATTAATATATTTAGTTATAATAGTTACTATATCTCAAAAATATGAAACTAAATATCAAAATTGTATTATCAAATTAAGTATCATATGTTTAGATTACCTAATGTAAGCGTCGGTTATATAATTGTAATATCATTGACTGTAAGAGTCTGAACTGTAGCAACTTCAAGAATGTCTTGCACATTTTAAATATCTTAAGATTTAGCAGCAGAATGAAAAATAAGAATCTGAATCTGTAACATTATTATATCAAAAGTATTTGTAAATTTGACAGACATGCACAGCAATAATGTAATATATCACCTACAACGACTAACGCAGCGATGCCGATTTTCTTTGTCATTCATTTTACGACATTTGAAATTTCGCACAAAAAAAAAAATATTTAATTATTTTTATTTTATTTAAAAAAGGTTTTATTAGTGTGTCGTAGCGAACTCCTAGGTCTGTGCCCCATGCTGAATTAAATGGTCAGCTTATAATTTTTTTATTGATTATTTAAAGTCAAACACTTAGGAAAAAAAAGAAAAAACGCAAAACGTTCAATTTTGCCAATAAGCTCTTTATTTTTTACACCAATTGTTAAAAACCCTTTAGATAGGTAAACCGCAGACTATTAAGCTCCTAAAACAAATTTGAACGGCAAGGGTTTGTTTCGCACAATACATTGTTCATTTTGGCTAACCGGGCAACAGTATCGGAGTACAATCGAAAACAAATAGCGTAATTTGTCTTGTTTTTTGCGTGCCACAGTGCGCAGTGGCCGAGACATACAGTCGTTCAGTTTATAAAGCGGATTAAAAAATATCAAACTTTGCGATAAATTTTATTCAATTCAAAAAATCTTTGTTCATATTAGGCCAGGCCTTTTCGGTAGGCCTCTTGATTTGGTTGGCAATGTCTCTGCTTCTGCGCAGCAGGTCGCGGGTTCGAGCCCTGCCCAGAGTAAACAATACAATACAAATATACTTTATTGCACACCACAGGACAGAAATTTACTAAACAAGAAACATTAATACAAAAGAAAACATTAGTTGTGTCATGAATGTACTCGTAAGTTGATTTATCTATTTATGTAAGTACTCGTATACTCGTATCAGTCTCGGACACCAACACACCCTGGACACTACATACAACGAGCGCGAATTTCAAACTGGAACACGCGTAGGCCTGCATATTCAGTACAGTTGTACTGAATATGAGAATCGCGCGGGCGGGTGCGCGCGGGGGTGCGGGGGTGGTGTGCAAGGGGGCGGATAGCATCCGTTCTGTATGATAGTAGTATTACTTTATTCTGTGCCAATAGACATTGTCTTGTTTAAGATCAGATGACCTTGCGACATGACCTCTTTTTAAGTTACCGTCGATATTGAGACCAGGTGCTTCTTCCGGATAAAATTTTTAACTATGTCAACTGCCTGTTAATTGCAAAAAGATAGGTATTAAATATCTACATATTGAAAAAATTTTTTGCGGTCCATTTACATCAGTTCGCTGAACAAACCGTTCACATAAACGAGCTTGCGAATCCATAAAGCAGGACAACGAAAAAAGTCCTTTGATTGTCGCAGTGGCATGAATATGCATCCATCGATTTGTATCAAAGGCACAAAATAAATGGGTCCAGAAGGTTCACTTGATCACTTCATACAAAAATTTGAGCTTGGCACACTCATTCTTCTAAATTTTCGCGTGGTACCATTACCTACTGTGATTTCGAAACGATTCTTCTTCACTCAAGATATACCTCCAGGGCAGTCGACTTTATATTTCGTTGGTTCAGAAGATAACACCTCATATCTCTGATGTGTGATGAGTTGATGACATATGGCACCGAGACGTGGCCGCTGACGATGGGCCTTGTCAGGAAGCACAAAGTCATCCAAAGGGCTATGGAAAGGGAATGTTCGGAGTCTCTCTGCGGGATCCAATCAGAAATGAGGAGATCCGCAGAAGAACTAAAGTAACTGACATAGCCTTGAAAATCGCTAAGCTAAATTGGCAGTGAGCAGGACACATCGCAAGAAGAACCGATGGCGGATGAGGCGTAGTGGGTTCTAGAGTAGCGACCTAGTACCGGAAGACGAAGCGTTCGCAGGCCCCCCACAAGATGGACCGACGATCTGGTGGCGGTCGCGGGAAGCCGCTGGATGCGATCAGAGCAGGACCGGTCATCATGGAGATCTTTAGGGGAGGCCTATGTCCAGCAGTGGACGACTTTCGGCTGATATGATGATGAAATCTTAAGTAAACGTTAGTCGAACAAAATGGAAATGTATGTAGCTATTCGAATAATAGAAAGCCACTAAGTCTTGTCTACTACTCTAGTTTGCGTTAACATCACAGAACGCAAGGGTTTGTCTGAGTGTGCTGGTTTTAGCGCTGGATCTATTTATTTTGTGTCAAAATTGTGTCACACAAGAGTTTTAAAGCTTTTGTCAAGTGGACGAGGGTTGACGCTCCGTGTCATGTCTGTAGTAAGCTTGTCCTATCCTATCCGGACATGTATGATATTTCATGATAGTACATGTTTTTCATATTTTTAACCGATGACGATGACGAACCACACGTGGTTTTGAAAATTGGTGACCTCTTTGAATCGACGTTTCATTATCACAAAATTCATACAAAATTTTAAAAAATACGAAACCCTAAAGTACATATGTAAATTTGCCCTTGAAACTGAGTAAATTTTCTAAAGGAACGTAGATCAAAATAAGTTTTTTTTACTTCGTATGAAAACTACCTCAGCGGATTTATGGGATATCAGTTTTGAGGGTTCCGTAGTCGACAAGAAACCCTTATAGTTTCGTCATGTCCATCTGTCTGTCTGCCTGTCTGTCCGCGGCTTAGCTCAGAGACCCTTAGTATTAAACAGTTGTAAAATAGGATGGACATACATTTCATCCAATTGGTAAAATAAAATTGTGAAAAAAAAAATGTTTTTCCCCCCTACAAGTAAAGTGGGGGTGATAAATTTTTTTCTTGTCTACCCGTGGCGTCCGGGGTGTCGTAAGATAGCTTTTTTAAAATCAATGTAAGCATATTTACATCATTTTTAAGTTTAGGAATCCGTTTGCGAAATATTTAGTTGGAAAGCACAATTTTTTGTTGGAGTCGAGTTTCCACCTAGCTAAACGGTGGGTGCCAGCCAAGCGGTGGTCAATGGAAATGTGAGACAATCACAGAAGTAGAAATTAAAAAGAAAACTATTACAGCTAAGTAGGCTTCACAGGTTAATGAGCTATAGCCGAAAAACTGGAAATAATAAAATTAGCAATAGCAACCAGGCGCTAAGACCTCGCTGAGCATTAGGAGGTATTTTTTTTTTGTTATTAACGTTATGAAATACTAAATGAAAACCTGCTTTGTGGTAAAAAAATCCTAAAAAACTACGGAGCTCTATGCTGCGCTTTTTTTTCTATTATGCCTATGTTCCTTCGAAAAACTTGATCCTCTTCAACTCCTCCCACTTGATCACATTCACATTCAAAAGAGGGCAGACGATCCCGAGCTCACAGACTGTATGGAGCCACAAAGTCTTCGGAGAGACGTGGCCTCCCTGTGTGTTCTGTACCGTCTGTACAACGGGGAGTGTTCTGAGGAACTATTTAGTATGGTGCCTGCGGCACAGTTCCACCACCGCACCACACGCCGCAGGGAGAGGTTCCATCCACATCACTTGGACAATTGGCGTTGCAACACAACGCGGTTTGCGCGATCATATCTCTTGCGCACATCCAGGATGTGGAACGATCTCTCCCCTGCGGTTTTCCTTGGTAGTTACGACATGGGGTCATTCAAAAAGCGGGTTAACAGACTTCTCAAAGGCCGGCAACGCACTAGTACCACCCCCCCAGGTGTTGCAAGTGTCAATGGGCGGCAGTGACACTTAACATCAGGTGAGCTATCTGCTCGTTTGCCTGCTCTAACATAAAAAAAAAAAGTTCTGTAGTTTCATAGGCAGATTCACGACCTTTCTGTTACACCTAGTTTTGTTCTGCCTGAACATGTTTCAGAAAATATCTTCGGTTTTTATTTCAAGACGGGTTTTACTATCAGCTATTTCTTGAATACAATCCTCGGACGGAGCCAATACTCGTCTATGACGACGATATTTTGTTCACATGTCAAAATGGAATGATGAACGAGCACCAAGAGCTTGCAGGAAATTGAGCTATGAAATATATATTGCGAATAAACAATTTCTGAGAGTTTTAATGCGATGACGATGTTTGGTTCGAATGGAATTGAACGGTTGAAACTTTTACCACTGTTCACCAGTTGCCTGCCTAGTCATGGAATAGCTCATTTTGAGCTTATACTTATAGCTCGTTAATTGAGCTTCATCTACAGGGTGTTTAGTAAATTGCGCAATGCCTCTCGGCTCAGTTGTTCTAAGACTTTTGTTAATTGACAAAAATTTTCATACAAATTGGATTGGTCAGCTAATCGATTTGTATGAAGAAGGAAAATTAATCATTGTGTATTATCAAAAGTCGTAAAACAAAAATTGTTCAATTTCATGTCTACAGCTGCCAGCCGAGAGTTATTATTGCTTTATACGTTGTGTATATTTAGTAAGAAGTTCTCGAAGTACCTATATTTACTTAGATTTATTTAGGTATTTGCGTCGATCCTATTAAGTTTATTTATTTGCGTCGCTAACTAACTTTTTAATACTAAATTCGTCAATGAATGAAAATCTAAAACTACGTTCAAAACATAAAATGAGCACAGAAAAAACTCCATATTGAAACCACTAGCGGTCACATATCTGATTAAAGGCTATAATGCTCAACGCTGCTTGACTTTTATGATGAGAACCAACGATTACCACAAGCCACGAGGGCTTTATTCAGCCCTTATTCAAAAAGAGCGTTATTAGCTTATAACAAATTGGCAAACTTTTGTTCAGAAATCTGTGCATCTATCAACTCTCCGGAATAATTGTTCTGCATAAAAACCCAATTAGGCAAACTGTTCAAATTACAAGAATGCTTGTCCTCGGGGTAAACTTGCAATTTCTAGATACGATAAGATGATTACTTATTTTGCTCAGATCATAGTATAGATTTTTCATATACGTTGCATAACTACACTCACCGGCAGAAATAACCAGCCGGTCTGTTTTCTTCCATACAAATATGGGGGCAAACGAAGCGTCAGTAGCTTACCTAGATTGAATAAAAATACAAATCTGATTGATGAGGTCTTTAGATAACAACCTTATTAACAATATTGTCAAAGATAAGGTATATCTAAAATATTGAAGAAAACTCGTGCGACTTTTAAAACATTTTAATTCGCTAAATGTAAGAGATTTCTGACAAAATGACGTATATTTTTTTCTGAACGATGCACGGAATTTCCTGGATACCGTGCACAGGTCTAATCTTCAAAATCGGTAGTCAGACACCTTATTTAACGATCTCACTATTTATTCACGGATATTTATTTCGTTTAGGAAATATACGAGTATTGACGCTTCATTTGTACCCTTGCTTGTATGAAAATGTACGACAGAAAATAGACCGGCCGGTTATTTCTGCCGGTGAGTGTATAACAACTTAAAATCTTGCATGTTTATAAACCACAATTCCAACCCTATGGTTCTGGAGTTAAAATTTTTATTCTCGCCGCAGATATAGCTTATTATCGTTCGATATTCAATTGAGATTTTTCTAATTTTCTTCTTCAAGTACCGTCTCCTAACGAAGGTTGGGAAATCATATGGGATATCTGATACTGTTGCTCGGAAAAGCGATGTTGAACCATTGAAGCCAGGATATCCTCCTACGTCCGTCCTCGGTGCGTATTCCGAACTTTTATCGGAGCTCCGATCGAAAATTTACTCTGTATGGGAATTTGTTTGTCGTAGGCCGAACCATAGACTAATTATCGGCGCCATATTATCGTAGTTTCACTTCGGAATACGGCAGCTGGTTTCCTTTTGCCTTGGATGATCAGTTGAAAGAGTACGAAATTGTTGTTGTTTCTTATGATGTGTCGAAAGTATTCTAGCTTCTTTTTTAGGGCTCCAAACCAAAATGGTAAAAACGGAACCCTTATGGTGTGATTTCGTCTGTCTCTCTGTCTGTCACACCTGCTTTTATCTCATCAACCAATCATGCTATCGACTTGAATTTTGGAATAACTTTAAATTACAATTTCCCATTTTTTAGGGTTCCGTACCTCAAAAGAAAAAAACGGAACCCTTATAGGATCACTTTGTTGTCCGTCTGTCTGTCTGTCTGTCTGTCAAGACCCTTTATCTCACGAACGGGTAAAGGTATCAGGTTGAAATTAATACCATATATTAGGATCCATGAACCACACAAGATCTGAAAATTTCAATTTTTTTCAACGACGCAATCAAAAGATATGGCATTTTATGTCCTCATCTCCATACATTTATTCAAAAATGAAAAACCTACAGGGTACTTCCCGTTGACCTAAAATTATGAAATTTGGCAAGAAGCTAGGTCTCATAGTACAAATAAAGGGAAAAGTCTGAAATCATTAAATATTAAAACTTTTCTCACAACTAATGGTAACCAATTGTGGTGAGCTCCCGTTTCAAGAACATTCATATAAGAGAGGGGTCAAGTTGGATGGTTGTTGAGGCGATTTTTGTTTTAGTTCTATTTAAAAACGGGAACACTTACAAACTTGAAAATTGGTATGTTTATAGGGCATAGGCTATAAAATAACAACAAATAATAAAATTTGGTCAAGCGCGTGTCGGACTCAAAAAATCTAGCACATTAACTTACTGAAATTTCAACTAATACAATTATGTTTATGTGGTGGTACGGAACCCTCAGTGCGCGAGTCCGACTCGCACTTGGCCGCTTTTTTTTGCATCTGAAGAATCATAAAAATGTTATTATTATTATTGTAAATGGGGCCCAAATAGGGGAGTCAAAATTTTTATTGTCGTTACAGTGGGGTATCAAATAAAAGGGTTTCACTTGTACAATGCAAAATAGATTTTTAAATTTTTTACGACTTTTTGTTTTCAAGTTTTTATGAAAATTTACAATAAAAATACAATTCCGAAGTATGCAAAAGGAAAAATCTGTATTATTTATAGTGGATAGACATTAACGTAAATATTAAAGGAAGAATAAAACGATATCTCTAAGTAGCACCGTTTTTTGGAAATATGCAAAAAAAACCTTTACAAACAAATTTAGTTTCGCGGTCCTAAAAATGTACTTAATAGATTTTAAAAATACTATAGGTATATCAGAACCCTAGGCGCGCAAATCCGACTCGCACTTAACCGGTTTTGGTATAGTGATGAGTATCTCTGTAAACTTTCTTATTCTATGTAGCACTGTGGTGTTACTGGCATGATCTCTCCAAGAATTTTTAAGCATTTGCCTAAAAACCCACTTCTCGAACGCTTCCAACTTTTTTTTTTATTCAGCTAACTGTAATGACAAAGATAACGGCTAAGACTTATACTTACCTATTCGTTGCAATCGAACGATGAAATAATGCGAATCTTTGAATATTTAACGATAATAAGCACAACATATCACAATTAGAGTTAAAGACTATAATGAAAGATCAGTTCTTGTCTTGGCCTATAATGACAAAACATGAGTTTTATTTAAATAATTTTAATAGAATTTATTACTTAGGTACTTGGTTTAAATATTATGTTGTGTTATGTTATTGTGTCACATCTAGATCAACAAAATCTCTCTCTCCTTATCCATTTTGGTCGGCGGTTTCTTTGCAGTCTAATTAAAAGGCCGGGGTTACGCAAATTGCCGGCATTTGGGTTACGTCAGGCCGTTATTACTTCCCCTTAATAGCTTGAAAAGCTAACATTATAATTCTACTACTACGAAACAGATGCAATGGTCTGCAAAAGTAGGATATCTAAGGCCGAGCTTGTATGGGGTACTTTTCACCTAAACCTGCTGGGATGAAACTTGGCAGGAGTCAAGTACATACCCATAGGTAACATATTAGAAGTGGTGCTCCCCAGCAGGACGCGACTGAGATGCACAGTGGGGCATAATGTTGAAAATGTGTAATTTATACTAGGTTGAAAATTGTATCTGTTGAACCGACATAGGTAGCTGGTTGAAATTTTCACAGAATATGTAATTTTTAAACAAATATATCACCTTATAATAAAAATTAAAAAAATAAGGGGGGCCGCCATACAAGAAACGTATTTTTTTATTATTTTGCTCTAACGTCAGAACGGTTTGTAAATCGAGTGTCAAACTTGGTATGAGTACGAGTATAGTTCACTAAAATGTCAATAAAAAAATATGTCCTGACAGACTGAATAACTGACTGACTGACTGACGTCTATCCGTAACCGCTTTAGCTATACGTGTGAAATTTTGTATGCTAATTTATTGCATGCCACAAACACCACCTAAGAAAGTATTTTCCAAAACTCATCCCCAAGGGGGTGAAATAAGGGATGGAAGATTTTTCAAAAAAAAATTCTTAGCTTTTACTTTCACATATTTTTTTATTGACATTTTAGTGAACTATACTCATACCAAGTTTAACACTCTATTTACTAACCGTTCTGACGATAAAGCAAAATTTAAAGAAAATACGTTTCTTGTATGGTGACCCCCCCTTTTTATTCTTTGAATTTTTATTTTAGGTGATATATTTGTTAAAAAAATACATATTCCGTGAAATTTCCATTCCTATGTCGGTTCAACAGATAAAATTCTAGTAAAAAACTACATATTTTCGACATTATGCCCAACTGTGCATCTCAGTCTCGACCTACAGGGGAGCACCACCTCTAATATGTTACCTATGGGTATGTACTTGACTCCTGCCACGTTTCATCCCAGCAGGTTTAGGTGCAAGGTTCGCCTTGTTAGATCTCCTTCTATAGGTCGAAATACGAAAAACGGAGGCGTGACTTCGAGAACATAACTAAAACGGTATTTTAACCTAAGTGGTACGGAATCCGCGGTGCGCGAGTGCGACTCGTACTTGGATGGTTTTTAATTGTTACATTTTTGAAACACAATCTTCTTCTTGCGTGCCTTATCCCTTTGTTCGGGCTCGGCCCTCGTTGTACGGTGCCAAGTTAGTCGAACTGTATTCTGATCGTCCACCTGTGCCCCTTTCGTGTCCTTTGCTTGGTTGTCCACCACGTGGACTGCGCACGTCCTCTCTTCTTCTTGAGTAAAATGTTTAGTGCCTTGCTCACAACGTAGGTATACAACGTGAAATGGAAAGGTATGATAAAACTAAAGGGTGCGAATCGGCCCATGAAGTTGAATAACTTTTCCCAAGGAACAAAATCAATTTTTGAGTTCCCATGGAAACTACATCAGCTGATAGCGTCTTTTGTATGAGGTCAAATTTGGTTTTTCGTATTTTGACCTATGTTTCTTGGGGAAAGTTATTCAGATTCATGGACAGATTCACACACTTTATCACACCTTCCCTTATACGTGTATATTCCACTTCCAGCCTCATCATATATGAATTTTCGCATCATTGTCTACAATAGTAGTTAGGGTGCTGGCTGCAATTTGGGTATATGATTTGCTCATAATTCATATTAATAGGGATGATAGATCAGCTCAATACGAATCGATTTGGTCCTAACAAGTTTTTCTGTGCGTCGCTGCGTTTTTGAGTTAAAGCAAAAAAAAATATAAGATACCAAATAATGTTTGTTTTGTCTGCCTTTGTGGCTCCTGTTAAAAATACTTCTGAAGATGTAGAAAATCGAAGAGGCAGACATGCAGGGCTCTACATTATCACGGGACGAAGTAGTGAATTTTTGCATTTTGAAGCGCTGTAACTTTACGACGCGGGGCTATTAAGGTGGCAGACCATTTTTCTGGGGTTTTATACATTGTATTTAATCAGATAGTCATAGTGTGCCAGGTGTACGTTTCATTGTAAAATTTCAAAATAGTTAAAACTTAATACCTCAAAAACGCAGAGGTGTGGATGTCCGCCAACATTTTTTGTATCTTTTAGAGGATGCTCCTTAGTCAAAGAGGCAGACATGAGCAAATCATATAGAAATTTGTCCTTCATCACCCCTACTATAGGATTTGTGAAATATGCAATGATTCTAAATTTATGATATTTAAGTAAGAGTAAAACGAAAATCGCTATAAAAACATGTTTCATAAATGCAACCTAATAGTTAAAAAGTATTTGACTTTTCATTGGTTATTTGTTAGAACCATCATAACATCTCATTAAACGTTTCCTGATCGTTTTCTCACTTATCATATAAAAAAAGCGTCCACTGCAGGACAAGACACTCCAGAACTCCAGCCAAAACGCGTGTTACTTAGGAGGGAATGTACCGTAGTCACCACGCTTGTAAGCGTTGCGGCTGGCGACCGCTGTTATTTGTGACCGCAGTATGTAAGATGGTACGATACAAAGATGCTGCTGCCCATCCTCCGGTTCATAAGCCTTTATAATCCGTTTTACGAGTCAGATTCAGATGAAGATAATTTTATTCAATGTAGATTCTTTACAGAATACTTATTGAATGTCATGCAGAATACAATGCAAATAGAGCGAGTCTACGCCGTTTCGGATCGTGCTATGGCAGCGTTAAAGAAACGGCAAGAAACCACTGCAGCACGGCCTACTTTAAGAGTCGGCTTTTTACAATGTGTTTCTTGGTTTCGCTGGAATATCAGAGCACCATACCTCCTTGTCATTGATATAGTCATCTAATCTATAGTAAGCTTTTTTACATAATGTTTGCTTTACACATTCTTTAAACTTTCTCTCTGGTAATTGCACTATATTGTCAGGTATTTTGTTGTCAATGCCAAAGCTTACCAACACATTTTTCAGCCACAGAACCAGACAAACCACCACGAAGCAGACGAACCAGAGTACATTTGACGGAAAAAATAACATTGTTTTACAAACTTGTTTTTTCTGACAGCTTTAGCTGATTACTTTGGCTTTGACTCGTGAAACGGACTATAGTCGCCTCTTACGACACCCACGGGTAGAGATGGGTTGGTATCATTCTTTGCCGGCACCACACGGGGCGACTCGTTAGCATATACGAGTAAGTAGGTATTCTGTGAAAATATCAACTGTCTAGCTATTACGTTTCAAATCATACAGCCCTTGAAAGGTTGGACAGACAGACAACGTAGGCTTCCCTTTGGCACTCTTTGGGTACAGAAACCTAAATATCACACCGGCGGCAGTAGAAATATGAAGAACGAGTATGTCGTACGTTTTAGGGTTATTTTTAACGTGTTTCTGAGGCCCTATACACACTGCTACTTTTTGTATCGTTTCATTCACGATGCAGCATTGATACAGCCGCGGGTGTAGAGCAATTAATGTAGTTTAGTATCATCATATCAGCCGAAAGACGTCCACTGCTGGACATAGGCCTCCCCTAAAGATCTCCATGACGACCGGTCCTGCGCTGCTCGCATCCAGCGGCTTCCTGCGACCTTAACCAGATCGTCGGTCCACCTTGTGGGGGGCCTGCCAACGCTTCGTCTTCCGGTACGTGGTCGCCACTCCAGAACCCTCACGCCACATCGGCCATCGGTTCTTCTTGCGATGTGCCCTGCCCACTGCAACTTCAGTTTAGCGATTCTCAGGGCTATGTCAGTTACTTTAGTTCTTTTGCGGATCTCCTCATTTCTGATTCGATCGCGCAGAGAGACTTTGAGCATAGCCCTTTCCATAGCCCTTTGGGTCACTTTAAGCTTTCTGATAAGGCCCATCGTGAGCGGCCACGTCTCGGTGCCATATGTCATCACTGGCAACACACACTGGTCAAAGACTTTCGTCTTGAGACACTGCGGTATTTTGGACGTGAAGATATTGCGGAGCTTCCCGAACGCTGCCAATCCGAGACGGATTCGACGAGTAACCTCTTTTTCTAAGTTGGATTTACCCAGCTGGACTGTTTGTCCCAGGTATACGTACTCATCGACAACTTCGAGCGTAGAGTCTCCAACTTTGAGTGGAGTGGGTACAACAAGGGCGTTAGACATAATTTTCGTCTTATCCATGTTCATTTTAAGACCCACTTGTTGTGAAACTCTACTGAGGTTATTGAGCATCGTGCCAAGATCTTCCAGGGTCTCAGCCATTACCACAATATCGTCGGCAAATCGGAGGTGGGTCATGTACTCGCCATTGATGTTGATGCTAATTCCTTTCCAGTCCAGGAGTTTGAATACGTCTTCCAATGCAGCGGTGAACAGTTTAGGAGATATGACGTCTCCCTGTCTTACTCCTCGCTGCAATTGGATAGGTTTCGAGTCCTGGTCCTGCAGATGAACTGACATAGTGGCGTTTTTGTACAGATCCTTCAACACTTCAATGAACCGATAGTCGACTTGGCACCTCTGGAGAGATCGTAGCACGGCCCACGTCTCGATCGAATGGAAGGCCTTCTCATAGTCCACAAACGCTAGTCAAAGTGGCTGGTTATATTCGGTCTTCTGTATAACTTGCCGTAGCGTATGTATGTGGTCTATGGTACTGAAGCCTTTACGGAAACCGGCTTGTTCGGGAGGCTGGAAGTCGTCGAGCCTGCGCGCGAGACGGTTCGTAATGACTCTCGAGAACAGCTTATAGACATGTCTCAGAAGTGAGATGGGTCTGTAATTCTTTAGCAGGGTCTTATCACCCTTTATGAAAAAGAGCACCACCACACTTCTGTGCCATGCCTGTGGCGTTTTCCCTTCGAGTATGACAGAATTAAATAGCTTCTGAAGAGCTTTTAGCGCTGACCTTCCGCCTGCTTTCAGAAGCTGTAGTTTAGTATGTTGTCTTTTTATATCGCTGATGTATCTCGTTTGCATCTCGTTTGGATAGCGACTGAGTCACGACTGTATTGATACATTCCACTGTATCAATGCTGCATCGCGACTGAATCGCGACAGTATCCACGCAAAAAGTCCAAGTGTGTACAGGCTCTTATCTATTATACTTATTATTGATGAATTATTAAGAACTGAGGTCTGAATTTTTCTTTCCTTTGGTTGGGAAAAGGAATCGATCAAACGTCGTAGCCAGGTATACGAGTACGCGGTTTCACACCTTCAATTCTCAACTCTTTCGTGTGTGGAAATTCCACAATCATATCTCAAAGTGACAGACTTCTCTTTTCGCTTATAAATCCACGTCGTTGGCACTGTTCGAATCACTATATGATTTATTTACTTGGGTGAGTTTTTTTCTTGCGTGCAGACGTGATATGAATAGTTTTGTAGTTAATGAATCTGTAGGTAGTTTATGATTGAGAATTTGTATGATATTTTTTATTTTTTTCCGTTGAAACGTTTTACTTTTAAAAGGGTTTAAAGCTTATTCTTTCTTTATTTAACTAAAGTGTGACTTGGAAGATATTCGACAAATTTTGAGGTTAAATTCTATTATCGATTTAGTACAATTTTGTATAGGTCTAAGGACATTTGGAGTTGTAATTTTTTAAATTAAGTTAAACATAGGTACGTGAAATCGATACATACCAAATAAGCATTATTAATGCTAAAAACCACATCATTTACTCGTATGCTTATTTTATATTTTTTTAGGTAAGTGCATTTAGTATTTAATTAAAACGTACAAAAAAAATTCGACAACTCCAAAATATTTCCTTTAAACTTTGAAAAATTTGACAAAATGGATCTATATTGATAACAGAATTTAACTTTAAAAATTGTTGAATGTCTTCAAAGTCATCATAATGTGAATAAAAAACGAGTTCAAAAATATTTTTTTTTATTTTTCATAGACAGTAGTTTAAAATTTATCCAGAGCAAACATATTTGGAATAGTTGTGCAAGCTTATGGTAACACAGCTTATCCACGGGTTGAAGTTTCTTGATTCCGAAGAGCTTTGAAATCTCCGACTCAGCCTCCAACACAATTTCATCTAAGCTGAGGCATCATAGACTGAGTCCGGAATGCGTGCAGGGGATGGTCCATAAGCAGTGGTCATCTAAAAATAATAAAAAAACGCTTAGCTATATAAAAACAGGATGTAAAAGCTATGCATCGAAAACTAAAATGAAAGTTCGATCAATAAAAAAATGCATAATTATGTAACAATGTCCATAAGCTAATTCATTATTGCTTTAGGTTTCGAACCATATTTATTTGAAAAGTTTTATAGTCTGAGTTATTAGTCAGGGTTATTTTTGGACTCCTAGCTAAATTTTAGTTTGTTTAAGAACATGAAACTTTTAGAGTTCCTATGGATATGAATCAGTCTGATTGTAGTGTCATTTTTATTTTCGTTTCCCAACACAAGCTTTTTAATCGAAAAGTTTTCCAGTGTCATTAAATGAACATGACCTTAGAGTTCAATTTCAATTATTTATTGCTTCTATATGGTACAATAGATGGAAAATAACAATTATACAGAACACTACATGGACCCTGGAAGGGCACTGCAATTTTTTGAATCGACATTTCAAAATACAATTATTTTTACATTAGTTGCGTGATAGCATGACAATAAGTTGCGTGTGAGTTATTGCGTTACCTCAGGAACACGGTTTTCAGGTTTAGTTAATATTTGAGCAGCTGCTTAAAGTATACATAACAAAGGATGTAAGTGGCAGTGTACCGAAAAAGGGCGTGCTCAGTCAACGAAACTGAACAAATTTCCCAAAGAAACATTCTCGGGAAATGTAAAAAAAATTGCCTCCCCACACAACTTGCTCTCTCTGATCGAATAGTTTGGATGAAGACGTCGGAAATCGTTTTAAATTCCCAAAATATTTCTTTGGGAAAGTTTTTTAGTTTCGTTGACTGAGCACGCTTTTTTCGGTACACCGTCCATTACACACTGTATAACTTTATTTAAGTCCTTGGAAATCCATATTGTTGATTACCTGAGGATACTTTTCGCAACTTGGCTCGTCTTTATGAAGACTTAATAAGTAGTTTTCTCACGCCTCAAAGCTGTGATCTCGCAAGGCGAAACGTAGCCAAGAAAGTATACTTTTCAATACAGTTATTCTCACAAATATATTGAAAAACGTCGTAAGATGCAGGTCAGTAAAAGTTATTGCAAACTCGTGACGATGGTGACTCTACTTAGGGAACTTGTATCTTAAACTAATTACCTTTTTGGTGACGGTGTTTGTCTGGATATAATGCTGTCTGCTTTTAATCTGGTAATAACACAATTTAGAAAATTAGTACCTGTTTGGTTTCTTTTTTTTTACACGGAGGTGTTATGTGTGGATAAGGGAGCATTACCGTGACCGATCTAGAAATCTTCACGTAGATTTTGAAGCCAGGTGTCGGTCAGTGCAAATACAATTTAATAAGAAGTTCTTTTAACTGTGGCAAAGACAGCATGTTTAGGTGTAGGTAGGGATTGTTTACTACAGTGTGTGTATAAAAGTAAGATAATGTATGATTCTGGTATCGAGGGCGCAAGGTTTGTATGGGGAAGCCAAAATATTTTAGGGTGCCGAACAAAAAAGGTAAGTTATGGTGCGATTGCATCGCTCTGTCTGTCACACCTGTTTATCTTAGCAACTACTTACGCTATCGACTTGAAGTTTGGAACTGTTAGAGAATATGTTTGCCCAACTTTATTGCAAATAAAAAAATAATCAAATATTTCTATTAAGGGAGGCAAACTTTTGAATTGACGTTACTAGTTCTATTGGGTAATAATATAAAAGGGCTTTACTAGTACATTTCAAAAAAGGTTTTATTTTTATTTTTAAAAGTGTTACTTTTCAAGTTATGTTTCAAATGTTTTTCAAATGTCTAAAAAATACAATTTTCCCCCTTATCTCCGAAGTTTAATCTGAATAAATTTTAGACCATAGAAGTTGATTTACATAATAAAGCAAAAATAGAACAATCTCTCTAAGTACCACAGTTTTTCAGAAATGTGTTAAAAACTTTTACAAACAAACTTAGTTTTGCGGTCCTAAGAATTTACATTATTGCTTTTAAAAAATAAAACAGGTATAGTGGAACCCTCGGCACTTGACCAGTCTTTTTTTCATTTTTCAACCTATGTTTCTTGGGGAAAGTTGTTTAGCCATGTCCTACGTAACAAGTATAGTCAGACATATTATAATCACACCTAAGAATTTGGTGACGTTGCAACTTCCTACTAATATTATAAACGTGAAAGTTTGTAAGTGGATGGATGGATGGATGGAAGTTTGTTACTCTTTCACGTAAAAATACTGAATGGATTTTAATGAAACTTTACAATAATATAGCTTATACATCAGAATAACATTATAGGTAATAATTTATAAACCTGCGCAGACGAAGTCGCGGGCACCAGCTAGTATACTATAAAGGGCGTAAGGGACAGGTCTCTAAGTATCTAAACATCTTACAGTTAATAAAACTTTCAGAAATGGAAAAAAAAATCGGCCTCTCCATACAAAATTGCAAACTGAAAGTTGTTCATTTACGTTGACTGATTGTCTGATTATGCCTTTTCAGTTTTCAGAAACCTGTCCCTTACACCTTTTTAAACAAAAAGTTTCACAAATATATTTGACTGTGTTTTTTGAGTAGGTACCTACCTACAATCTATCCCAAAACACAAGTGGGCAAGCGGAAGCGTCAAACATATCTCATCGCATCTTTTCAGATCTAAATATCGCGTTGAAATCTGATGAGAAATAAACGAGTAAATTGTGAACTTGTAACTAATTACTCGCCTTGGTTTATAAAATTTCCGGCAGAAGCTGGTCCTTTATCAGATATTGCTTGAGCATTTTGTAAACCTGTGAAATGAAAAAACGTTTCGTATTGTAAAAAAAATATTGATTGTGAAAGTAAGCCTGACCAGAGAATTTCAAGACAGACAGGATCTAGTTCAGACAGGTAAGTGCTTAGCTTTGTTCCTGGCAGTCGACACTGGGTTCGACTTCGCCTAAAGTATTTTTTTACTTACTATGTTTTTAAAAGGAAGATAAGACGGGTAAATTAACAAAGATTGCCTGGTCTGGTCTGGCCTAGTCATAAAGACTATCGCAAGTTAGAGCCATTTGTTAGATTTGACAAATCAGCCGAAACTGCTACGTACGTAACACGATAACCCCCTACCGGGGGCAGCCTCTGTGAGATCGAGACACCTGTGTCCACAAGTGTCTAGTGTAGTTTTACAGTATGACCCAGGCATACTCGTATTTTACCGTATAAACATTTAAAAAATAATATTGTTTTAGAAGAGGGCATCGTGATTCGAAAAAAAAACGGAAATGGAATAATAATAAAATTAAATTTAAAAAAATAAAACAAGAAAACCTCATTGCTTGCTATTTGACTACTCTATTTCCATACTAAACACATTACCAAATTTCAAGTGAGTTCTGTACCTGAAGCAAAGGTACAGTCAAGATCAAATCAAGCTTGAAAATCGCAGTATGAGCTTAGTTTTTACCGTGATTGCAATAAGATTGATAAGTACTAAGTCCAATGTGTCAAGATGGATGTGCTGATGACTACCTACATATAGCTTCCATAGTAGACTCACTGTATTTGAATAGTATTCTGCAGGTAATGACATAATAAGTATTCTGTAAACAATTTGAAAGTTCGGTGTTTAGCAAGTGAATAGGTTTCCTTTGGGTGCTCTGGGCAAGCTCGGTTCATAAAAAAGTTCAGAACTTCATTAAGCAATCATCATCATCATAACATCCCATGAAACGTCCACTACAGGACAGGGAGCTCCCTCCAGAATTCTAGCTTTTGCTGGAAAAATGTGGAGGGGAAGTACCATAGTCACCTCGCTTGTTAGCGTTACGGCTGGCACCATGGACCGCGGTTGTAGGTGACCGCAGTTAGTAAGATGTAAGACACAGGAGGATGCTGCTGCCCATCCTCCAGTCAACCCTTAGTCGCCTCTTACGACATCCACGGGTATGTAAGGGTTCGTACTATTTTTTGCCGGCACCACACGGGACCATTAAGCAATACTAGTATATTTTTTGAGTTGTCCCGATGCCCTTTGCAATTTTTATGGTTCTGTAGTCAACTCTTCGTCTGTCTCTCTATCTGTTCGCGTCTTAGCTTTAAGACGCTTTACTACTAGAAAACTGTAACTTTGTATAGATGTTATAATAATATAACTCACGCCGAGAAAGTGGTAAAATAAATACGAAATTACGAACAGTTCGATGTACGTGCCCGCCCACGGGAAAATAAAACGAGCATATTATGAACTTAAATTAATTAATACTTGCCAGAATTTGAACCTCCAGGTAATGCACCTGTAATAAAAAACATTAGCTTTATTTAGATTTCGTTAAAGTAAATATACCTTCAATTTAAGAATAAGAATGATTTATTGTGAAACCGGTAATAAGATGAACATAGAAGATAGAAAAGTCCTCGGTTTTACCTATTTCAGGCATATTAAATACAATATTAAATACATTAGTCACATCAGAATTAAAAGTAATGTCAAAATTATTAGGAACTACGTTAACACCAGGTTCAGAACTTAACATCATTAAAATTAACAAAATAATATGAATAATTAAAATACAAACAAGCAATTCAGGAATTAAATTAGATTTTACATCTTATTGCTATTGTAATTATAAAATTCAGTCAGATTGTAAAATACATTGCTAATTAACCATTTTTTAAATTTAATCTTAAATTCATTATCTAAAAGTGTTTTTTTTATTAAATTTTATATCCTTCTTCTATCTTATTAAAGACATTTTATCCCACCAAAAACATTTTGTAAAAAACTAGCCAAGTCTCGATGGAGATGCTTGTCTATCTCTAAAAAGTAATGAAATCTAGATAACGTCGTACCAAGTCTAAAGTTCCTTACTGCAATTTCTTTATTATTATAGTTAATGTTGTGTGACTTGGCCGTTGAACATTCTTTATACGTTAGTGGGTACAAGTCAATTTTGTTTACACGTAATGTTATATCTGTTGTAACTACCTATGTCTGTTAAGCGAGATAATAGCCGATACTGGTATTGGTAATTGGACGCTAGTGTCTCATTTTTTTTAGGCTGTTGTTGATCGTCAATGGGTAGCGGTTCTGGCGACAGATTGGTGCAATGGTGTCAAAGAGCACCTGGTTTTGTACCCTTCAACGGCTAAGTCACACAACAATAGAATAGAAATAACATTTATTCATTGTAATTCATAATACATAAAACGATTAGCTACCATGAACATTATTTATAGTCAAGAGTTTACAAAAATAAATATGAGGCAACTATGTCGTGATGTGTATTATGTGCGACAGTGAAAAGGCGCTGGCTCAGCCAGCATATTGTCGCAGCAAGCTACGACGCTGGTGATTCTGCCAGAAACCTAAGTGAGTCGACGTAAGCGACACAGAAAAGGATCGATAAATTAAAGAATTTGTAAGAAGACGTAAATTGCGAATAAAAAGTAGTGTGTGCATGTATGTGTATGTAACATTAACTATAATAATAAAGAAATCGCAGTAAGGAACCTTAGACTTGGTACGACTTTGTTTAGATTTCATTACTTTTTAGAGTTCCGTACCTCAAAAGAAAAAAACGGAACCCTTATAGGATCACTTTGTTGTCCGTCTGTCTGTCTGTCTGTCAAGACCCTTTATCTCACGAACGGGTAAAGGTATCAGGTTGAAATTAATAACATATATAAGGGTCCATGAACCACACAAGAACTGAGAATTTTAATTTTTTACAACGACGTAATCAAAAGATATGGCATTTTATGTCCTCATCTCCATACATTTATGCAAAAAAGCAATACCTACAGGGTACTTCCCGTTGACCTAAAATTATGAAATTTGGCAAGAAGCTAGGTCTCACAGTACAAATAAAGGGAAAAGTCTGAAATCATTAAATATTACAACTTTTCTCACAACTAATGGTAACCAATTGTGGTGAGCTCCCGTTTCAAGATCATTCATATAAGACAGGGGTCAAGTTGGATGGTCGCGGACGGTCGTTCTATTTAAAATACGGGAACACTTACAAACTTGAAAATTGGTATGTTTATAGTGCATAAGCTATAAAATAATAAAAAATAATAAAATTTGGTCAAGCGCGTGTCGGACTCAAAAAATTTAGCACATTAACGTACTGAAATTTCAACTAATACAATTATGATTGTGTGGTGGTACGGAACCCTCGGTGCGCGAGTCTGACTCGCACTTGGCCTGTTTTTTTAGAGATAAACAAGCAGCTCCATCGAGACTTGGCTAGTTTTTTACAGAATGTTTTTGGTGGGATTTCATTTCTGTTTGAAGAAACATGGGCATATTGATTTTTTTTTTCGGGTATCACCACCACTCTTAGTCCAATGCATTATATTTTGAGCAAATTACGAGCGAAATTAATATTTTAGTGTAATTTGTTAATTCAATCTTGTGTTTTCTAATCAGGGTCACCAGGTACTCTAGATATTCGATTATCCTAGTTTTTATAGTTTTCCCTTTATGTGGCCATTAAACCCTAACTCTGTACCAAATTTCAGCTCTCTGAGTTTATAGGAAGTACAGTTATATTTTGATGATCATGAGTGAGTGTGTGTTATAAATGCGAAACTTTGCTAACTAACTTCGGAACTAAATGACCTACAGACTTGAAATTTGGGATTTTAAGTATGTGATTACAGCTTACTGGATGACGAAAATTTCTGCGTTCTGGTCTTATCCAGAGGATCTCAAATAGGGGCCTGAAAATGCGGCGAAATGGTTCCAGTAAAGGATGGTACGGCAGTGTTTGCTTCGCGCTTGACTTGGCGGGGGCACTGCCGTGCCCCCAGATTAGGCCTAACATTGTCTCAATTGTCTGTCATAGAAGACCAAGGGAGATCAGTACAATCAAGTCTGCTTTTCAACTTTATGACTCCGACGACTATCGCAAGATAAAACCATTGCTCGATGCCTACATTTAACAAAGCACCCGATGCAGCTACGTTACACGATAACCCCTACACTTATGGCGAGAGGGCAAGTCTCTGTTATGCCGAGATAAGAAGCACATGTCTACAAGTGTGGTAGAATATTGTGATTATAATTATGTACATATTTATTTATTCTTTAGTATACGTGTTGTTTAGTGTACGTAGGTACGGTCAACCGCTTGTCGGTAGAAACTTTTTCAACTCTATTATTATTATTATTTCGGAGACGAAAAATTGATCTAGTTAGGTCTCATGTCTGGAAAAATTCATTTTCCCCGTGTTTTCACTTAAAATACTTATTTTAAAAAAAGAAACCGCGTTTTAGACAAAAACCTACAGCGCCATCTGTTGTCGGGTAGCATAGCTTGCTCACGCGATGATATTTTAATGTTAAGGTAGCTATTATAGAGCGAAGCTCGGTCGACCAGGTACTATCTCAGTAAGAAAGAAACCAGCAAAATACTGAATTTATTATTTGTAATCAGTTTGTAATCAGTTTCTCGAAAACCGCTGTACGATTTCGATGAAATTTACCATACGGGGGTTTTCAGGGGCGAAAAATCGATCTAGCAAGGTCTCATGTCTGGGAAAATTCGTTTTCTCCGTGTTTTTAAGCATTTTAAAAAATACCTCATTTTAGACAAACCTACCGCGCCATCTGTTGGCGAGTAGCATAGCTTGCTCACCCAATGATATTTTAATGTTGAAGTGGCTATTATAGAGCGAAGCTCGGTCGACCAAAATACTGAAAAATACTGAATTTATTACTAATATTTACTCGCCTTGATCTGCAGAATTTCCTGCAATAGCTGGTCCATTTTTAGATACTGCTTGAGCATTTTGGACAGCTGTGAAAATAAAAAAATACTTTTTAATACACTAGCAGCACATGGCACTGATGCGTGTATGTATATTACTGCACTTGTGTCAGATATTTAATAGTATTTAATGCAAAGGTACATAATGAGGTGAATAAAACTCGAGGGTCGGTTTATGGGACGCAGACGAGCGTAGCGAGCATGAATCAAGTGTTACAATTTCTGAACGCATTATTGAGGATTTACGATATGAATGTAGAAAAAAAAATCTTATTTCTGTCCCGTAATTAATACTTGCCTGTGTTAACTGGAGAACCTCCTACACCTAAACATAAGAAAAAAATACTTTATTAAAATTTGATGAAAAGAACTTTTAACTATTCACTGGCACCTACAGGTTTTTTAGAAAAGTACTGCGACCCTTTAAACCACATGTTCTGCTCACGAAACTAAATAACTTTTCCCAAGTAACATAGGTCAAAATGCGAAAAACAAATCATGAAAATGTGTCAAAACGTGACGAATTAAAAGCCTATAGATCTGGTAAATTACTGGGATGGTGGTCGTACTCGGCACAGAATGAAAATATTTATTGGACAAAGGACTTCTGTTTATGGGTAGAACATGTGAGGTTTGAAGGATCGCAGTGCCTTTACTAACAACACCCTTACATCATCATCATAACATCGTGTGGTTTGCAAGGTCGATGACCGACTTCACAAACCCTGGTATCAGAATTGTTGAGCAGTTGCAGCAGTAGTTATTGAAATGCCTCATTAACTCCTACATTCGTAGATAGTAGTCGGGACCAACGGCTTAACGTGCCTTTCGAACCACGGAATCAACTAACTTTTCGGATAATCAGGTGATTCGTCTTGCAATGTCCTAACCAAACTGGGAGGTTACACTAAGTGATTTTTGTTTGAAAATGTCTCCACCAGGAATCGAACCCTGAACATCCGGATCAAGAGCCGAGCGCTCTAACCACTAGATCACGGAGGCTGTTGGCACCCGCAAACTGGCTGCAACCTTATAATAGGGAATATGCAAAAATTTTTTTAGTCGCATTTATTAACAAAATATGAAAAACCGTAGTAGAGATGACAAAAAGTGAAATTTAAATTTAAATCGGCTAAGAAATACAGCTGATATAAGCATTTAAAACTTTTAATTACGCGCCGATTAGACAGAGAGATCCGACATGGCATGTGACGTCACATGCCACTACGGCCATATTAACTTCGTATTAAATTTCGTTTTGCTAGAAAGAGACAGAAACAAATCTTCGATGGCTTATATCTTTTTTAATTTCATAGTTATTCGAAAAATTGTTTTACTAAACTGTTTATTACATGAATGAGGATAATTATTTTAAATAAAAAAACATCATGCATATTCCCTATTATATTCATAGTATGGAGGTACCTAATTATAATGAAGAATAAAAAGGAAATTTGAACTATCATGTAAAGAAAAGCGGAAGAAAGAGAAAGAGCGTTATTAAGTTAAGATATTAAAGATTTTTTTTTATATTATCTTAAAATTCACTAATTGCATGCCCAATAGCAACCAAACTACACCCAAACTTAATTCGTATTCGGAACAGCAAAGGAATAGCACGTTTAGCACGGATTCGAAACAATGATAGACTTGAAAAACAAAAGCTTAATACTTTTGGATATATCTCAAAAAAAAACCGAAATGGTAGTAGCTTACACGATAGTTAGATATCGATTTTGAAAACCATAGGTCCACTATCCAAATTACAATTTTCTGCTATCTGATTCTTTTTCAAAAACACCTCAGATTTTTTTTTACGATATCTCCCCTACACGTAAGCTATGTCCGGTTTTTTATTTATGGTTCCGTTTGCGAAATATTTAGCTTAAAAGCGATATTTTTTGTAAGAGTCACGTCCCCCCGCCCCTCTGCCAGCTGCGTCGATTTCGTGCAAAGAGACTGGTATACAAAGTCGATGTTATTTGTGCCGGTATTTCACTTAATTCTTGAAGAATTTATCCACAAACGCTTGTGCACGACAATCGTCAGCGAACACGATATTATATGGTAAGATTTGATAATAAAACGTAGAAATATAATTTTTAAACAAAAATTATTTCTGACCTAGTGACCTAGCCGTGGAGGTGGCGCCTCCTTCTCCTCCCTTCGGTTTTTTATTTATGGTTCCGTATGCGAAATATTTAGCTTAATAGCGATATTTTTTGTAAGAGTCACGTATCCCCCCCCCCACCCCTCTGCCAGCTAAACGGTTAATATCGAAAACGTGACAAAATTCAAAGAGGAATTAAAAAAGAAAACCATCACAGCTAAGTACATTTAGCAGGTTAACGAGTGATAAACAAAAAAAAGTACAAAAATCGGTTTAGTATGTTGTGCGTGATACTCGAACTGACAAAGAAAAGGCAGACAAATAGTTAACATATCTGTTTCTTGGATTTAGGGCATCTAACACCATACCATATAGTAGATCTCTTGGATGTAGAACCGAAGTTGTATCAATTTTATAGATACTTGCCTGGTACTCCTGCAGCTGTGGTAACAAACAAAAGAGTTCTGTTTTGATTATTTTTTAAATAAGTGATATAAAATAAAAATACGAAAATTGGTTTTTTTAGTTGTGCATGATACTCAAACTGACAAAGAAAAGACAGATAAATAGTTAAAAAGTCTATGTGTCTTTGGATTTAGGGCATTTATAACCATACCATATCATAAATCTCTTCAATATAAAACCAAAGTTGTCACAATTTTATAGATACTTGCCTGGAACTTTCGGTACTACTCCTGTTCCAACTGTGGTAAGAAACAATAGAGTTGTGTTTTGATTATTTATAAAAATAATTTAAACAAAATAAAATACTGTAAATGTAAGCTTTTCAACAAATAATACGAAAATTGGTTTTGTAAGTTGTGCATGATACTCGAACTGACAAATAAAAGACAGATAAATAGTTAAAAAGTCTGTGTGTCTTTGGATTTAGGGCATTTAATACCATATCATAGATCTCTTCAATATAAAACCAAAGTTGTCACAATTTTATAGATACTTGCCTGGAACATTCGGTACTGCTCCTGTTCCAACTGTGGTAAGAAACAATAGAGTTGTGTTTTGATTATTGATAAAAATAATTTAAACAAAATAAAATACTGTAAATGTAAGCTTTTCAACAAATAATACGAAAATTGGTTTTGTAAGTTGTGCATGATACTCGAACTGACAAATAAAAGACAGATAAATAGTTAAAAAGTCTGTGTGTCTTTGGATTTAGGGCATTTAATACCATATCATAGATCTCTTCAATATAAAACCAAAGTTGTCACAATTTTATAGATACTTGCCTGGAACTTTCGGTACTACTCCTGTTCCAACTGTGGTAAGAAACAATAGAGTTGTGTTTTGATTATTTATAAAAATAATTTAAACAAAATAAAATACTGTAAATGTAAGCTTTTCAACAAATAATACGAAAATTGGTTTTGTAAGTTGTGCATGATACTCGAACTGACAAAGAAAAGACAGATAAATAGTTAAAAAGTCTGTGTGTCTTTGGATTTAGGGCATTTAATACCATATCATAGATCTCTTCAATATAAAACCAAATTTGTCACAATTTTATAGATACTTGCCTGGAACTTTGGGTACTGCTCCTGTTCCAACTGTGGTAAGAAACAATAGAGTTATGTTTTGATTATTTATAAAAATAATTCATTAAAATATACTGTACCTATATGTAAAAACCAATATTGTAACAGTTTTATAAATACTTGCCTGGGTTTCCTGGTACTGCTCCTGTTTCAACAGTGGTATGAAAAAAAAGAATTTCGTTTTGATTATTTATAAAAATAATTCATACAAAATAAAACACTGTAAATGTGAGCTTTTCAACAAAAATACGAAAATCGGTTTACCCCTTTACAACCGGAGAAACGAAACTAAGCAGAAACACATAAAATTTAAGTAAGTTCATTTTTAGGAACTATAGAGAATCGAAAAAATCTTAAAAAAATCCAGGCTTCGCTGGTCTCCGTCAATCAGACCCTTACGATCGTGAAGTTCAGGAATTAAAGTTAAGTCACACGCTAGTGAAAAATATGTTTTTCTTGAAAACATAGGCTATATTTATTGCTAGAAAAGATTAGGGAAATCTAGCAATAAATATAGCCTATTTTACTCAGGGTGAATGTATCTTTCTGATAGTGAAAATGTTTTGAAATCAGCTCAGTAGTTTTTGAATTTATTCATTACAAACGTAACACACAAAAATACAAAAATACAATTCTTTCCTCTTTATAATATTAGTGTAGATAATGATGGAGGATCAAACTGAAGGACTATCGTACTTTTTCAACAGTAGAGCAACCAATCATTAGTTTTTCAGAAATGTACTAGAATCTGTCTGTATACCAATATTTCAGTCTCATTAAAAGCTTTCAAACAACAAAGAAGTACAAAAATCGGTTAAGTATGTTGTGTGTCATAATCGAACTGACAAAGAAAAGGTAGACAAATAATAAACATATCTGTTCCTTGGATTTAGGGCATCTAACACCATACCATATCGTAGATCTCTTGGATATAGAACCGAAGTTGTACGAGTAGCAATTTTATAGATACTTGCCTGGTTGTCCTCCAGCATTATTTTTTTAAATAAGTGATAAAAAATAAAAAATACGAAAATAGGTTTTGTAAGTGGTGCATAATACTCGAACGGACAAAATAAAAGACAGACAATTAGTTAAAAATCTGTTCTTAAGATTTAGGGCATCTAATACCATATCATAGATGTCTTTAATGTAGAACCAAAATTGTAACAATTTTATAAATACTTGCCTAAGCTTGATGGTACTGCTCCTGTTCCAGCTGTAGTATAAAACAAAAGAGTTTTGTTTTGAATATTTGTAAAAATAATTCAAACAAAATAAAACACTATAAAGGTAGGCTTTAAACAAAAAAAATGCGTGATACTCGAAACAAATCTATCAACAAACAAACAGACATACAAGAAGTACCGAAATCTGTTTTTTTTATTTAGAGCATCGAATACTGTATTGTATCTTTATTATATGATTCATTATCGAAAACCCTGTTTGAATCGATCATTTCCAACACATACGACGACTAAAACTCAGGGTAACCCTTATTTTTTTCTTTTTATCACTCCGGATGTTTTATGACGTAGCTCTGACCATGAAACTGAACAAATTTTCCCAAGGAGCAAAAAATTTTGACCCACAGAAAATGTGGTGTCATCTGATGCAGTTTTTATGGGTAATGGTAATTAGGGTTCCGTACCTCAAAAGAAAAAAACGGAACCCTTATAGGATCACTTTGTTGTCCGTCTGTCTGTCTGTCTGTCTGTCAAGACCCTTTATCTCACGAACGGGTAAAGGTATCAGGTTGAAATTAATAACTTATATTAGGGTCCATAAACCACACAAGATCTGAAAATTTCAATTTTTTACAATGACGCAATCAAAAGATATGGCATTTTATGTACTCATTTCCATACATTTATGCAAAAATGCAAAACCTACAGGGTACTTCCCGTTGACCTAAAATTATGAAATTTGGCAAGAAGCTAGGTCTCACAGTACAAATAATGGGAAAAGTCTGAAATATTAATATTACAACTTTTCTCACAACTAATGGTAACCAATTGTGGTGAGCTCCAGTTTCAAGAACATTCATATAAGAGAGGGGTCAAGTTGGATCAATGAGGCGATTTTTGTTTTAGTTCTATTTTAAAAACGGGAACACTTACAAACTTGAAAATTGGTTAGTTTATAGTGCATAATCTATAAAATAACAATAAATAATAAAATTTGGTCAAGCGCGTGTCGGACTCAAACATCTAGCACATTAACTTACTGAAATTTCAACTAATACAAATGATTATGTGGTGGTACGGAACCCTCGGTGCGCGAGTCCGACTCGCACTGGGCTGGTTTTTTTTTCTTGTTTCGACCTATGTTCCTTCGGAAAAATTGTTCAGTTTCAAGGGCAGAACCACCTCTTAAAATGTCCTGGATTATGTACAATGGCTTACTATTTTTGAGGAGACTAACAAATGAGTGGCAACTTACAGTAGGTATCTAATACACTAATCTGGCAAAGATAAAATATTTATGCGACAGATAAATTAAAATTGCCTTTGAATTTTGGACTGCACAATAATAACTGAGAAACGACAGCTACTTAAAGGTAGCAAATATACTAAACAAGCTAAATTAAATAATGTGTAAGGAACATTCTTACGAAATATAAATAATGTATTACATGATTAGAGGGTAACATTAATTGTTTTTGAGCAACTAACATCTAAAAAAATCGCATTTTGGGGTGTAGTTTGCAGGCACCTTAAAAATGGAAACGGGTGATGTATTACTTATACCGGATGTAAACGTGTTCCCAGGCGATTATTCCGTAACTATTACAGATACCAAATAAAACTGATATCGAAAGTGCGTTACCTAATGAGTGAAATAACATCATTAACTTTTTAAAATAAAACGAGAAATATCCAAAATAATGACATTAAACACTCCCATAAATTTTGTATGAAATTAGTAAAAAGGTTTTAGTTTCCTTGTCTCCTAACTTAACTATGTATTAGGATTATTATTTCTACTATTATTATTATTTATTGTTATTAAACATTGATCTCCCGTGAACGGGGAAGAACATTACTTCTACGGGCTTTTGGCCAAAGCGGAAGTAATGATAAGAATCTAAGTGTTTATGGAGAGGAATTTTCGGACTACTCTGTAAGTGTTGAGCGTGGCGGCTTTTTGATGAGTGTGTGTCAGGATGAATCTGAAGAAGTTTTAAACTTGTGTGCAGGGTTTTGGGCACAACGCCTATGGATGAGATAATAACTGGAACAGTTCGGATTATATGTACTCTCCACTGGGTTTTGATTTCAATGGAGAGTTCAGTATACTTTTTCATTCTGTTGGTATAGGTAGCCAGTAAGTTAAGGGTTTTAGGGACAGCTATATCGATGAGATTAGTGATTTAAGCTCCCAAGGGAGCAATTTTTGTGTGCAATTGAAACGTCAATTTTATAATCTTTATATTGCCGAGCGCTCTTCTTCTTTGTTGATTAGCGCTCAGAACGTAACAAAACACCAAGCTCGCTTTTTACGCAACTATAGTCCCTCTAAAAGAAAAAAGTTACTGTCAGTTGAATAGTCGCGTTCTCGACAGTGGTTTTGCGCTACGCATGTCTTTATGTGATTACTAGCGACCCGCCCCGGCTTCGCACGGGTGCAATACTAATACTAAATATACTACAGAATGTCTTTATACACAACGTTCACAGCTCTTTTGTCATTCTACAATACAAACACATTTTCTTTACGATTTATCAAAAGATATCTCCACCGCAAATTGTAGGCGTATAAATTGGAAAATCGACCGGTACCGCCGCAACCTCTATGTCTCTGCATTTCAAATCTGCAATATCTTCGAAAGTATTCATTTAAATTACATGCTGTGAAGGGCCATGTTGATCTATATTAAATTCGCGATGTATTTAAGGTACTTAATTGGATAATGATTAATGTGGTATTTCTTAAAATCGCTTCGTAAATAAACCGGTATTTCTCGAAGGCTAAAAAATGCTTATTGTAGGTTATCCCTAAGAGATAGACATATACCATCACAGACTTTTTTGTAGACCTTTTTAAGGTGTACAATACTGTGGTACATTTTTTGATCTATCTTGTAGGGTTCAGCCAGCGTTTGCAATGTAAGCGCAAAAAATGTGTTTATTTACGACATCACATTAGAAACCTCTAAAATTATCAGTGTTTCTCTACTATATTATGCACGTATTATACATAGAAACCTTCCTCTTGAATCACTCTATCTAATAAAAAAACCGCATCAAAATCCGTTACTTAGTTTTACAGATCTAAGCATACATAGGGACAGACAGACAGACAGACAGCGTGCGACTTTGTTTTATACTATGTAGTGATGTGATATATTTTTGATGTTAAGTGAATTACTTGGTGCCATGACCAGGACCTTCAGCTGCATTTTTTTTTGGTGTTTCCTTTTTCGTGATTATCTAGCTATTAGGAACTAACAACACCAATAGAAAAAAACATTGAAATCGAGGCGATTCTCCATGTAAAAACGCTAAGTGCTGTAGGCGGCCTATGAAGCTAGTGCCAGACTGTCTAGTGCCATGGGGGGGCCATGGGGGGTGTGTATTTGTAATAAGCCATTTTATCTTTAATTTACTGGTATTTCATAGCTAGGTATTGATGAATTTTGGCTGCGACCTGATCATGTCTGTGTTTGTACTCTGTTTGGGCTATTGCTTTACATGCTCCTGTTATATGTTGTATCGTTTCTGGACTACTGTTGTCCGTGGCAATGGTGACAAAAATCATTTTCTAATTTTGTTCTCGTATGATGTGTTTTCGCAAGTTTTTAGTATCTATAGTCTGATCTTGAATTGCAATCATGAAACATCAGTCTCTGGAAACAGTTCACCTCGCTTGAGCCATGTGTTTGACGCTGTCTTGTCAACAATTTGGTTGGTCAAGTCAACGTGATGTCGTCCGTCAAAAAACTTTTGGGTCCATGTTTTCAGTTTGTGGGAGAGGGTCATGTCAGTTATCTGAATATTTCGATCTTTAAGTTTGGTATCTGCTTGTACTGTTGCGAGGTGAAAGGTAAGGATTGTGACTGAAAGTATGATCTGAGAGTACTGATTTGTTTGTTGTGTGGGTTCTGTATGTCTACTATACCTCATCTTCCTTCACTGGGTAGGGTTTGTCTGTAGACGTATGCTTGAGGGTGGTGTTTACACCTTAATTTCATAATTTATGAACCTTCATCTTTTATTTTTAGGCTCCATAAAGTTTCCTCTTAGATATAAATTCCGTCGACCACTATACCGCAGAGCTTTTTAAATGTGCAACACCACTGGCCAGCAAACCATCTATAGAGAGGTGTCGTTTGTGAAAAGAGGAGCAAACACTTGTTGCATCCATTACACCCGCAGAGAGCTTGGGCATAATCTACCGAAACCAATCTGGAAGTCTTTGAATAGACTCCGAACCCATGTTGGCAAGTGCAAAGACAGTATGTGCAAGTTGTGATTTACTGAGTGCTCTAACAACGAATTACCTACTGCCCGGCGTGTCTCGAGGACCTGCACGCGTGACAACTTATTTAATGCCACTGAAAATGCCACTTACATGCCACAAACTACTGCTGTTGATCGACACGATAAGAAGAAAAAGAATAATTTGATGCCTGTTTAAAATTAATACTACCTTGAAATTGTTTGTTAAGCTCCTACTTTTACTTTCAGTACCTGCTTTTATTATTTTTACATTAAAATTACGATTATTTTGTGGCCACGTTTAATACATGCCTTATATCTGTGGTCAGTTTCTGCTGAGCCTTTGTCTCTAAGTGTCTCGTGCCGTGTTATATAGACAGGTGAGCCAGTTGTAGTGTAACGTAGAAATATATTAACCATGCGGTACTTGAATACTTGCCTGATTGCGCGCCATCAGCTGTAGCTATAGCTGTGAAAAGACACAAAAGTACTTATTTTTTTTTGTTTTGTAGTAGCTATAAGTAATAGCTATACTGGGGTGGTTCACATTTGTATGAAAATAAAAAAACCAGTCAAGTGCGAGTCGGACTCGCGCGCCGAGGGTTCCGATATACCTATAGTATTTTTGGAAGGAATAAAGTAAATTTTCAGGACCGCAAAACTAACTTTGTTTGTAAAGGATTTTTTTGCAGATTTCTGAAAAACTGTGCAACTTAGAAAGATCGTTTTATTTTTGCTGTAAAGTTTACATAAACTTCTGTCAACTATAATTAATTCAGATTTTTCCTTACACAAACTTTGGAGATAAGGGGGGGGATGGTATTTTTTCTGAATTTTTTCATCTTAAAACCAAGAAACGTAAAAAAATACAAAAATACATTTTAAAATGGACAAGTAAAGTTCTTTCATATGATACCCCACTCAACCTAGTAGCGACAACTTAAAATTTAGCCCCCCGTATTTTGGCCCCCTTATCATTAATAATCATTATTTTTTCAAAATTCTTACATATGCAATTAAGTTGGGCAACTACATTCTAAAACGATTCTAAATTTCAAGTCGATAGCATAACTGGTTGCTGAGATATAGAGGTGTGACAGACAGACAGGCAGATAAAGTCGCACCATAAGGGTTCCATTTTTTTACCATTTTGGTATCGGAACCCTAAAAACAATCCCTCTGGCTTCCAAATCCAACATTTTGAGCATGTGTTCAGGAAATAAACATGGAAACCGATTATCTTTACCTAGTCTATAATTGCATAACATCGTTATCCTATCTATTAAACTAGCAATATTTATATATATTTGTAATCGGTTTCTCGAAAACGGCTCTAACGATTTCGATGAAATTAACCTACCATTTCGGGGGCGAAAAATCGATCTAGCTAGGTCTCATGTCTAGGAAAATTTGTTTTCTCCTTGTTTTTAAGCATTTGCATTTTAGACAAAAACCTACAGCGTCATCTGTTGGCGGGTAGCATAGCTTGCTCACCCGATGATATTTATAAGTATATTGAGGTGGCTATTATAGAGCGAAGCTCGGTCGCCCAGGTACTAATTCATTAAATGAAAAGATATGTCAAAGAGAAAATCCTTGATTTTCATATTAAAAATTATCAATTCATAGCGACCTCTAAATATTATAAGTTTTGGTTCGAATTTGGCACAGGGATAAACAAATTAAGCCTTGTGGAGCGAGCACCAACATTTAAAAAACAAATGGTTTTTTGGACCACCCAAGGTACATTTAAAACTATTAAAGTTTCGAACGATAACAAATAAAACATTCTTTCCGACGCGGAGAGGGAAACGGAAGTTCCGATAAACCAAATTACTTTACTAAATATTGTGACACAAATTTAAGGCAAAACCGTACACAGCATCCTATACTACTAAACGAGCTATATTTGTATATATACAGGGTGTTAATTGTCGTTACTAGGTTGAATGGGGTATCATATGAAAGGGCTTTACTTTATATTTTTTTTTATACGACTCTTATTTTTCATGTTATAATGAAAAAAAAAATATCTTTCCCCCCTTATCTCGAAAGTTTCCGAAAGGAAAATTCTGAATTAGTTACAGTCTATAGACGTTTATGTAAATAATACACGAAAAATAAAACGATATCTCTCAATAGCACCGTTTTTTAGCACTCTACAAAAGACCTTTACAAACAAATTTTGTTTTGGGGCTCTAAAAATGGACACTATTGCTTCTAAAAATACAAAAGGTATATCGGGCTTGCGATTCCAACTAACACTTGACTGGTTTTTTATTACTTCCACGTGGATGAATTCTCGGATGACAACTAGTAAATATATAAAATTATAAGCAACGCGCGAGAATAGCGTTGTTACGGAGAAGCAACAAAGCAGAAAATATTTTCGCGTGCGCATCCCACAACGTATAACGGTCCCTACAACGTGACGATATATTGCCTGCTCTGTGGGTGATTGCTTTCAACATTTAGCTCCAGGGGGGTGATCGTGGTAATTTTAACGATATTACCAAAACAAAAACGTTTCCCTAAAACATTACGTCAAATGTTTTTGTTTTGGTAATATTGTTGAAATTACCATGATCACCCCCCAGGGGGGAGGCAGTCTCTGCTGAGCAAATATGTAAGTTACACTGTAGCAGAGCCTTGTTTAGAAGCACATGTCTATTAGTGTCTCGTGCTTGTTTTACAGGGTAACCCAGTAGTAGTGTACCATAATAGTACATTAAAATGCAAGTGCGCTATTTTTGATATTACAGCCGAGGCTTAGAAATTGCAGCCCGAGCCGCAGGCGAAGGTGTAATCACCAACGCGCACGAGCTTTTTACGACGTTTTTCAACACATTTGCGAATAAAAACAAATCAAATTGGTTACCTTTAAAAATACTAAACTTTGCTAACCTTACGTCCACCGCACGTCCATCGGAACATTTTGTCGGCTGCATATTATGTTCATGTTTTCCTTTATTTTACCAACTTTCAAAATTTTATTTAGTGTATCAGTATTTTAGACGGTTTAAGAACAGTTTTTATTTGTAGAAGTCGACACTTTTAAAAATAATTACAATAATTAACACTACAAATATTTGTATAATGGCGCGCATTATTTCTTTTTCAGCGGACACAGATTTTAAGAGGAGGCCCCAAAACATTACCAACTGTGTTATCTTACAGCATCAATCTTTTATCAATTATTAGTCAATCTAGTAACCAAGCCATAAAAAAAAGTAATTGTCACTCGGTACCCAAACATCCTATTTACCTTGAAATAAATTATCAAAAATTTAATATCTTGTTACGTAAATGACAAATTTATTGTTAATTAGTTAATTCTTATAAATAATTTCATAAAATCAACATTCATTTATGCTTGAAAATTTTAGTAACATAAAAACTCCTTGCTCCTGGCCGATTAAAAAAAAAACAGAAATAAAACACTAGTAAAATAATATTATGACAAAAACACGCGTGTTTAATAAGCTGAATTATGGACCTTAATACAGTGCAAATAGAGCTGTTTTATGAGCAAATGTGTTGAAATTTTTTTAATATTAATAGAATACTTGCCTCCATTCTTTTGTTGTCTAGCTGTCTCTATAGCTGTAATAAGAAATAATAGTTGTATGTTGGTTTTGTTAAATATAAGGTTTAAATCATCAATGATTTTAAGAACAATAACATCTAAATCAAAACAAGATCAATTAGGAAAGATAACGTACATACTCGTAAAGTATTTAGATAAGTTATGTTTATACTGTTAAATAGTACATTGTAGGATACCCTCTATATATAATTACCTTCTATATGTTAATGATTTGTCCCTACATCTACAACGAAGGCCAGTAATAGTAGATAAGTAGCCAAGGGCTGCAAGGCATCAATTGCAGCCCGAGATATTTAGGCGCACGAGCGCAGCGAGGGCGCCTATAATTCGAGTGTGCAATTGATGCTTACACCCGAGCTAACTACTCTGCTTTACATCTCGATTGTGAGGTAATTAGGTCCTTATTACTCCCAAATGGGGCTTGAAAAGCCCTAGGGCGGTAAGTAATTAAAAAAAAACACTAAAAGAACAATCACTTTTCTAGCTACATTATTACCCTAGAGCGCTAATTGGTCACCTACAAGCCCCATTTGGGGGTAATAAGGACCTACTTACCAAATATGAGAGATGTAAAATAATAATAATAAAATAGTTTTTTATGTAAAAAAAATCACAGCAGAATTTAATATAGGTAGGTATTCAACTGGATGTAATAGAAACAATATATTGAAACCCTGACTCTCAAACTAAAAAGAACCCGGCGACTTGGGAGACAGTGTTCGTACCATGGAGACTATAACATTGATACAATAAAAACAAAGCAAAAATTTAAATAAAAATAAATAATAATCATAAAGTAAATAACTAATAAAAATAAGTATTTGCTGAGCATTGTTCAGTTCAATAACATAATGTCTACTACGCCTCGTGCTGTTTTAGGTGACCCAGTTGTAAATTGTAATGAACCGTTGAAAAATATTAGACAAAGAGAGCGCATCATCGTGACACTAGTCATATTGAAGTATAATATACAGCGTGTAACGGAAAAATGTCATAATACTGAAGGGCGTGAATCTCCACATAAAACTGAACAATTTTTACCAAGGAACATAGGTCATACAAACGACCAAAATTACCGTTCGACCCAAATAAATTTGTTAGTTCCCATAGAAACTGCATCAGCTGATAGCGCATTTATAGTATGGGAGGTCAAATTGGGTTTTTCGTATTTCGACGTATATTTCTTGTGAAAAGTTGTTCAGTTTCATGGGCAGATTCACAACCTTTAGTATTATCACACCTTTCCGATACGCTGTAGATATTATTTTGTTTATTTAAACATTGCAAGTAGTAGCGGCAAAGAATAGAAGTGACCAGCAGTGTCCTGTTGCGTATCATACCATCTTACATACTGCGCTCACCAACAAACGCGGTACATGGTGCCAGCCGCAACGCTGACAAGAGTGGTATCTATGAGCCATGGGACTTCCCTTCCAAAATGTACCTCGCGTTTTTTCTGGAATTTTGTATGGAGCTCCCTGCCGTGCAGTAGAAGTTTTTCATTTGATGTTATGATTGACCGCACGAGACCGGGAGAAGTGGCGACATCTCGTATTGGAGGCCAACTGGCCAAGACTCACTTTGGGTCGCTGAGCCAGCGTACTAAGTAAGTATGATTGATAATTTAAATATTGCAAATGGACTTGTCGAACATGTAGGTGAAGGATTCTCTATGTCATCATCATAACATCCTAATAAAAACCCACTAATGTCGAGCTCCTCCCTTCAGAATTTCACAACTACATAATATATCTAGAGGGGAAGTACCTACCATCCATCCATTCCATAGACATCACTCTTAATAAGCGTCACGTCTGGCACCAACGCAGTTGTTAATGCAAGATGGTACGATACGTAGGAGGTCGCTGCTGCCCACCCTCCGGTTCCCAATCCCTCAGTCGCCTTTTACGACACAAGAGATGGCACCATATGATAGTTTGATTTTTGTGCCCACCGGGAAATAAAGTAATACTTGCCTGATAAAGCTGGTCCTGCACCTGTGATAAGAATAATAGGAATAATTTATTATGAAACTGGTAATGAGATGTAAGTATGAGATATAAAAATCCTCGGTACCTATTTCAGGCATACAATATTAAAAAGAACTTCACATTTTAATTCGTCACATTCAAATTAAAGGTAATGTCAAAATTTATACTATCATTAGGAACTACGTAAAAACCTGGTCAAAACTTAATGTGTAATTAAAATACAAACAAACAATTCAATATTTAAATGAGAATTTACATATTTAAATAATTGTTAAAAAAACACTTAAAAAATTTATAGCTTTGGTAAATTCTATTATTTATGTTTATAAAATTCTGTTAGATTTTGAAATAAATTGCAATTTTTTTTCTATTTAACCATAAATTCATTATCTAAAAGTGTTTTGATGCCTACAAAAAGCGAAAGTTTGATCTCATAAAATAGTACTTGCCTGGCCCAGCTGTAATAAGAAAATGTTTGATTAAGCAAAATTCAATTAAAATAATGAAAAATTTGTATATTGCTTTGTGTATGTACACGCGGCCGCACATCAGTAGAAACACTTTTGGACCTTATGGCGTGGTAATAGAGTTGAAAAAGTTTCTACCAACAAGCGGTTGACCGTACCTTATAATAGATTCATTTTAAGGTGATCCGTTTTCCATACAAAAATTCAAATGACTTGCATTCTTACGCGGGACATAACATTCTGTTGAAAAACGAACGAATACTGCTATTTTTAGTTAAATTTTTCGCTAATTAATACAAAAATACAGTTACATAATGTACTGAAAGTACTATTTTTGATAGCAATTTTTGGTGCAATATTACGATTGTGGGCGTGCGGTCAAAACTGTACGGTTGTGCTTTGTGTGCATGTGTGAGTGATTGTACTCGTGTAAACACGGACTGACGAGAGTAATTGACTTTAGTGGACTTATGGAGATATTTTTCTTATCGAAATTGTTGTTAGGCGTTGAAGTTGCACGATGAAATTTACGCGAATCAACTTTTTGCACATATATAGTTGGTACTTATTACATTAAAAAATAAAACCTTATATTTGCAGCAGTGGCTCCATCTAGTTGCGTTCGGGGCTAAGCTGGCCGTCACAGATCACCTTAAGGGTGATACTCGTAAATTGACAGCCAAAATAGTTTAACAACTGTACACGCTATAGGGATTGAAACAACTTTTCGCACTTTTTAATCTGTATCTACAGTAAACTATATTTTTCAGGATTGATACTGTAGGTTCTAAATAAACTAGGGTACCTTCACTTCAATTTTGTAAGACAGATTTTCGATAAGTTTTGTATTTAGCGAGTAATATTTTTTTAACTGATGGTGGCGCTAATTGGCTGGGGGAAAGCCCTTAATATATATATTTTTTTAAATTAACATAAAAAGTCGTACAATTTATTTAATAAAGTATTTGTGACAGAACTTATGACCCGACCTAGTATATAATTATATAAATTAGCACGGTATATATTCCGAGCCAAGCAAGGAAGTCCGAAATCTTTGAACATGTGCAGTTTTTGATAAGTTAAATATTTTTCCAACCGATTAAAGAAATCATTTTACAAACTGAAGGCTAAAATATCTACAACAACAAATCCCTAAGTAAGACAAAATACAAAAAAAATGTTAGTTCCTTGTTTTTTTGTGCAAAGAGGTTCAGTTCCATGGACAAAGAACGTTTGTACAGTCAAGAGCATATCAAGCTTGACACATTGGACTTTGTACCGTTCTTATTTCAATAGATGTACGGGCTAGAGTTGGACAGCGAGTGTCAAGCTTGACCTGTCGTTGACTGTACAATTTTTCATTGCTAATACGGGGGTATAAACACCATTTCTTTGAAAATGGGTAGAATAATTATAATAATAAGTAGACGTAAATTTATTAAAAAAAACAGGGTTGTAAGAAAGAACGTTGTTTAGTGGAATACTCTGTCTGCGTCTGTGTTTCCGAGTTCATATAACCCGAATCTATTCAAGTCGCGAGTGAATAGGCTTCTTCTGGGCAAGCTCGTTCTATCGTTGACCTCATCTCTATCCTAGGTCGAGGTCAAGCGTAAGCCCATTGATAATAAAAAATATATAATAAGGAAAAATAAATTTTTATTTTTATCTACACTCATGTCGTAATCTTTGAATTATGATTCAAAAAGTTGGTACATAAGGCTGAATATTACGCAGAGTATGCATAAAAAATTAAAAAGTTACCATTACGTAACGATTTTTGTATGAAAATCTTGCAAAGGTGTTACGCTCAGAGTAAAAAACTATAGAGTCCGCCAAATACATATTCTGTATGAGCTAGTGAATTGTAAAGCGTCTCACTGTCGCCCATGCTAGTCGGTCAAAAAACTCAGTTAAGTTTTTCAAAAATCAAGATATCTTTAAAAATCGAATGTTTTAGTATAAACTTTGTTTGCGAAAGTGAAAATATATCGTTTTTAGGGTTCCGATACCAAAATGGTAAAAAAAAGGAACCCTTATGGTGCCGCTCTGTCTGTCTGTCTGTCTGTCTGTCACACCTCTATATCTCAGCAACCACTTACGCTATCGAGCTGAAATTTGGAATAGTTTTAGAATATAGTTGCCCAACTTAATTGCACATGAAAATTTTTTGAAAAAAGTATGATTATTAATGTAAAGGGGGCCAAAATAGGGGGGGCCAAATTTCAAATTGTCGCTACTAGGTCGAGTGGGGTATCATATGAAAGGGCTTTACTTGTACATTTTAAAATATATTTTTGTATTTTTTTTAAGTTTCTTAGTTTTCAAGTTATGATGAAAAATGTCAAAAAAAATACCATTCCCCCCCCCTTATCTCCGAAGTTTGAGTAAGGGAAAATCTGAATTAATTACAGTTGACAGAGGTTTATGTAAACTTTACAGCAAAAATAAAACGATCTTTCTAAGTTGCACAGTTTTTCAGAAATCTGCAAAAAACCTTTACAAACAAATTTAGTTTTGCGGTCCTGAAAATGGACTTTATTGCTTCCAAAAATACTATAGGTATATCGGAACCCTCGGCGCGCGAGTCCGACTCGCACTTGACCGTTTTTTTTTACTTGTGAATTGATCATTAATACTAAGAACGGAAGCGTAAATAATCCGTAAAAGCCATTTTAAGCGTGATTTTTAACACCGTTTTTTTCCTGAATGGTAAGTGTTTTTACCAGAAAAACTGTGGTAGTAGCATTTATTAGTCCCATGTCACATATTTCTCAGAGAGAAAGATAAAAATATTACGTTTTTAGAATTTGAAAAAAATCCATACATTTTAGTATGGAGGTCCCTCGCAAGAAAGTGCTTAGCAGTAAGCTTAGACTATATAATACTGCAGAAAGAGCTGCTACTTAAACCTCCTTGGTGTTACGTAATTTAACTTTTGAATCTTTACATAACACTTGGATAAAATTCTTCTTGAACTTAAACCTTTTTACAGAAGACTGAATATAAGGTCTTTTAGAGAGCCGGTTATAAATGTAACAGTTTTTCTTAGTAGATGTCAAAATATCAGTAGCATATTTGCAAAGTGTACCTCATAAACAACCTATTATTTTGGAGCAGTTACAGTAACAGTTACTATAGTTACAATTATTTTATCTGTAGTGGAAAATATGCGCGCGCAGCCTGAAATTAGAAGGACTTAGAAATAGACAAAGATTTCGGACCTCCTTGCTTCGCTCGGAATAGATACCTTGCTAATTTATTTAAGTAGGGGATGACATCTGCTAACATGTCACAACCCCAGTATCGATGATCCATAGAAAATACATTTCATTTCCTAAATAAAAATCTGTTTTTTTTTTTTACCTAGGAAATATTGTATTGATAAATACACACCAAAATATATTTGTTTTTTTACACATTTTCGTTGGATCAGCGTGTTCTATACAGTTCCTAAGAATTGTGTACATTTCCTAGGTAAAATATGTAACGTTCTAGACATTCTAAACATTGCCTTTGAATTATATATAATTTCTGAATTTCACACATTTTCGGTGACAAAGTAACGTTAAAAATTAAGAATTACGTTAAGAAATACGTAAGTTCTTAAATACTTACCCATTGACGCAAAACCAGAAGCTGTATCTAATCCTGTGATAAGAAAGGGTAGCAATTTTTTTATTTTTGTTTGAAAAACAGGTATAAAATACGAGACAAGACAAGCAAAAACAAGAAGAGAGAAGAAAAGTAAAGAAAGAAATTAGTGACTTCCAAGAATTAGCATTATTAAGCAGCGGCCGAAACTAGTCTAAGTTGTTCCCTTACGGCGGGGGCCAGCCTCTACTGAGCCTATACTACTAGTTCAGAACCAATGTTTAGAGCTTTGACGTCATTCGACAAATTTTGAGGGTAAGTTCTGTTATCAATATAGATCAATTTGGTATAGGTCTAAGGATATTTAAAGTTGTAATTTTTTTTATTAAGTTAAACATACTTGAAATCGATACATAAAAGTACTTGCATATAAATAATAATATAGGCATAAAAAAAATTTAAATGTGATGCATTTAAAAATTCATATAACTCAAATATATTCATCACGAGTGAATAGGCTTCTTCTGGGCAAGCTCGTCCCATTGTCGACATCATCTCAGTCCTCAAGACTACATCGAGGTCAAGAGTAAGCCCATTGGCAATAAAAAAAAGCATGCAATTAAAGGTTATATTAGAGTTAATTTGTTAACATTTATTTAAGCTTATTTTATATTTATTAGTTAACACGTTTGTGTATCAGTTTCAAGAATATTTAACTCAATACCTATAAAAATATTCTGACTACTCCAAATTTCTATTGACTCATACAAATTTAATCTTTTTATTTATGTTACAAGTGAGCAAACGAGCAGGTGGGCCACCTGGTGGTAAGTGGTCACCACCGCCCATAGAACCCACTGTCTTATTAATGGCATACACCAATAAGACAGCTAAGCGCGTTGCTCACTTTGAGAACTAAGATGATATGTCTCATGTGCCGGTAATTTCGCTGGCTCCTTAAAATTTGTCGAATGTCTCCAAAGACACCCTGTAGTGTCTCATGCTTGTGTTTGATCCAGTTGAAAAATATTAAGTTAATGGCATCGTGCGTGAGTATGTGAATACTTGCCTCCATCAGCTGCATTACTACCAGCTAATAGACCTGTGATAAGAAATAAGAAATCTGTTTTAATTTTGATAAATATCATCATCACTACATATTATAAAAGAAAGTCCCCCGAAAGGTTTTTCTGTGGTCATCCATCCATCCATCATGTCTGTCTGTGATCGCTAAACTCAGGAACCACTATATTGATTTCGATTCGGTTTTCACTAATAGATAGATTAATTCAAAAGAAAGGTTTAAAACTACAATTCATAAATATTGAGTGCAAATTAACTGAACTGTGATGATTTTTGTCGATCGAGTCGGAGAAAAACGTGCCTCTTGAGAGCTTTCTGGGCGTGCGCTGCGTAAATGGTTTCATTTATATGAAAGTTATGTATGAAAGAATTGTTGCTCTCTAAGAGCTCTAAAGAAAATTCCGTGATAGTATTTGTCTATCTTTTAAGGATAACCCACAGTAACCAACTATTTACAGCAAAAAGTAGATTTTCAAAATAAGGTATTTTTGAACGTATTTTTGTACCCGTGCGAAGCCGGGGCGGGCCGCTAGTAAGGTATAAAGCACCATTGATTTTAGTATCAATAGCAACAAATTTATAACAAAAATACCTAACTAGGTAAAATAATTAAAAAGTAAACCAGACTAAGCGTTGTTACGGAGTAAGCGGAACTTCTCTACTGTATTTTGACGTGGATACGCCTCTTATTATAGTTCGTCCGCTATAAGAATGCAGTAAATCATTTCTGCAACTGCAAAGTAAAGGAGTTGTTACAATGGAGTTAGAACTGAAAAAATATACAGGGTGTAAAGAAAAGTACCGATTTCCTTTTAACCACATGTTCTATAAGTAGAATATAGAACAATAAGCATGTTTAAAGAACAAAAAAAGAATTAAAAAAAATTGTATTAAAATCGAACTGTGTCAACCCTCGCCAGAGTCGCAGCGCGCTTGAAGGTACCTATTTTTCTTGTTTACAATTGGTGCGCCGTATTTTATTTTTATGTTATTTTTTTATAATTAATATGTTCTATTTACTTTATTCTCCCGTGTGGTGCCGGCAAAGAATAGTACCAACCCTTACATACCCGTGGGTGTCGTAAGAGGCGACTAAGGGTTATAAACTGGAGGATGGGCAGCAGCATCCTCCTTTGTATCTCACATCTTACTTACTGCGGTCACCTACAACTGCGGTCCATGGTGCCAGCCGTAACGCTAACAAGCGAGGTAACTATGGTACTTCCCCTCTTCATTTTTCCAGAAAAAGCTAGAATTCTAGAGGGAGCTCCCTGTCCTGTAGTGGACGTTTCATGGGATGTTATGATGACTTTATTATACTTACACAACATGTGGTTAAAGGAAATCGGTACTTTTCTTTACACCCTGTATATCGATATAATTTTTTTTCAGTAATGGGTTTTTTTTTATCTTGACTTTATAATTTTAAGCGACGTGATTGGTTACGGGGCGTGGCGTGGCTAACAGCGGTTCTTAAGATGAACTAAAAGCAGACAAAGGCCCTCTGGCAGCAATAATTGGTCTTAGAAGGGAGGGTGGGTCAAAGGAAGGGGTGAGGAGGGTCAGTTGAGGGGATGGAAGGGGGTGAGGGGGAGGTGAGTTTACGGGGTAGGAGCTAAGCTTGAACTGCTCTTGACTGCACCTACACTACATAGACGTATCCATGTAAAACTTTCGACTGTGTCTAGTATATAGGGTGACTTTTAATTAGTTCTTGATAGCAAGACATATGCATGTACTCATGATACTGAACAACTTTTCCCAAGAAACATAAGTCGAAATACGAAAAACCAAATTTGACCTCCCATACAAAATGCACTATCAGTTGATGCAGTTTATATGGAAGGTCAAAACTTGATTTTCGTATTTCGAGCTATGTTCCTTGGGGAAAGTTGTTCAGTATCATGAGTTCATTCATACCTTATTCTATCAAGAACTAATTAAAAGTCACCCTATACAGCGAACCAGGGATTTTTATGGAACAGTTTTCAAATTAAAGAATGATTGCGTGCGACTGGCACGCAGTATTAGACTTGAGCTCTTGCACGTTTAAAAAGTAGGTAGATGTAGGTAAGCCCAGTCGTACGCCATGTTTGACAACCATAGAATACAAGAAACAGAGTTAGAAAGGCAATGCTGACAATGTTGTACGAGAACCGGTGTCGCCAGTTTGCACACATTTACACGATGAATTATATTTTCACTACATAAAAAAACCGCTAGCTATTTGTCGTCTACTGGTGAATCGAAAAAGTCAAAAGAGCCAAATCCAAGCAATCAAAAATTTACCGTATTACATTACGTTATAACATTATTTTCAAAAACGTCAAAATCTGACGTTTTTGGGTGAGAAATGAGGATGGCAGAACCGTATCGTCCAAGCCTGAGCTACTGAAGGAAGTCGAGAAGTTCTATGGGCAGTTATACACGTCAACCGGCCCACCCGTTAACAGTCTGGTTAACGATCCAAGAGCTAGACTTCCCCGACACCATACCGAAGATATCCCGGACGTCAGCTTGTACGAGATTAGAATGGCTCTCAGACAGCTTAGAAACAACAAGGCACCCGGGCACGATGGAATTACGGCTGAGCTTCTGAAAGCAGGCGGAAGGCCAGTGCTTAAAGCTCTTCAGAAGCTGTTTAATTCTGTCTTACTCGAAGGGAAAACGCCACAGGCATGGCACAGAGGTGTGGTGGTACTCTTCTTCAAAAAGGGTGATAAGACCCTGCTGAAGAATTACAGACCCATCTCACTTCTGAGCCATGTCTATAAGCTGTTCTCGAGAGTCATTACGAACCGTCTCGCGCGCAGGCTCAACGACTTCCAGCCTCCCGAACAAGCCGGTTTTCGTAAAGGCTTCAGTACCATAGACCACATACATACGCTACGGCAAGTTATACAGAAGACCGAAGAGTATAACCAGCCACTTTGCCTAGCGTTTGTGGACTATGAGAAGGCCTTCGATTCGATCAAGACGTGGGCCGTGCTACGATCTCTCCAGAGGTGCCAAGTCGACTATCGGTACATTGAAGTGTTGAAGGATCTGTACAAAAACGCCACTATGTCAGTTCGTCTTCAGGACCAGGACTCGAAACCTATCCAATTGCAGCGAGGAGTGAGACAGGGAGACGTCATATCTCCTAAACTGTTCACCGCTGCATTGGAAGACGTCTTCAAACTCCTGGACTGGAAAGGACTTGGCATCAACATCAATGGCGAGTACATGACCCACCTTCAATTTGCCGACGATATTGTCGTAATGGCTAACACCCTGGAAGATCTCGGCACGATGCTCAATAACCTCAGTAGAGTTTCACAACAAGTGGGTCTTAAAATGAACATGGATAAGACGAAAATTATGTCTAACGCCCTTGAGTTGTTGATGAGTACGTATACCTGGGACAAACAGTCCAGCTGGGTAAATCCAACTTAGAGAAAGAGGTTACTCGTCGAATCCGACTCGGATGGGCAGCGTTCGGGAAGCTCCGCAATATCTTCACGTCCAAAATACCGCAGTGTCTCAAGACGAAAGTCTTTGACAAGTGTGTGTTGCCAGTGATGACATATGGCACCGAGACGTGGCCGCTCACGATGGGCCTTATCAGAAAGCTCAAAGTCACCCACAGGGCTATGGAAAGGGCTATGCTTGGAGTCTCTCTGCGCGATCGAATCAGAAATGAGGAGATCCGCAGAAGAACTAAAGTAACTGACATAGCCGTGCCAATCGCTAAACTGAAGTGGCAGTGGGCAGGGCACATCGCAAGAAGAACCGATGGCCGATGGGGCGTGAGGGTTCTAGAGTGGCGACCACGTACCGGAAGACGAAGCGTTGGCAGGCCCCCCACAAGGTGAAACGACGATCTGGTCAAGGTCGCGGGAAGCCGCTGGATGCGAGCAGCGCAGGACCGGTCGTCATGGAGTTCTTTAGGGGAGGCCTATGTCCAGCAGTGGACGTCTTTCGGCTGATATGATGATGATGATGACTAATAAAGTTTGCACAAAACGGTTCAAAAAGTATCCATTAGACCTTTCTTTGTTTTAACTTTCCTTTTAATATTTCCCTAACAATATATTTATAAAGGTGTGCAACATTATGCATAATACTTAAAAAAATAATTTAGATTTTTCTTTACTGAAAAAAGAAAGTTAGCGATTTTGAAATATTAAATTGTTGTGTTATACTGGTATCATTATTGTGCAAATGCTAGGGATGTATGTTTCATTGGGCAAATTATCGATAAAATGTATTATTGTACTCTGGATTATTTCAATTTAAAAAATGAAGGGGGGCTCCCAAACAGCTAAAGGGGGGAGCGAAAAAAAAGTTTGACCCACCCTGTTGATTGGAGCTTGTTGAGTAAATAAATAATGTATTTTTTGTTTTAAAAAATACTTTAAACCAAATGAAAAAGATGCCACCAAAGTCATCTGTTTTTACAAAATTTTGTTTGAGCTGTATCTCATGAACAGTAATAGCTAGACAGTAAATTTTCTTACAGATTATGTATTTATGTTGCCAATATAACAAAAAATACTAAAAATTAAAAAAATATATAAATTAAGTGTGGCTCCGATACTAAAGACCTTTTTAGGCGATTTTTGTTTATGCTCTATCTTAAAAACGGGAACACTTGAAAACAAGAAAATTGCAATGTTTATAGTGCATAAGCTATAAAATAACAAAAAATAATAAAATCTAGTCAAGCTCGTGTCGGACTCAAAAAATCTAGCACAGGAACATACTGAAATTTCTAATACAATCGTGATTATGTGGTGGTACGGATCCCTCGGTGCGCGAGTCCGACTCGCACTTGGCCGGTTTTTTATTAGAAGATCCCTGCGTGTAAATATTCTTCAAAAATAAAATAGATCATGAAGCATTGTTTTGTTTTATTATTTACATGATATTTACATTTTTCTTATTTATATCTCACTAATGTTATAAAGATAATTTATTTTAGTTTGAATTTTTATATGTTTGTTACTCTTTCACGACCCAGCCACTAAACAGAATTTGATTAAATTTGGCAGAAATATGGACTTAGACCTAGAAAAGCATAATATCTACTCTTTTTTCGAATCCCACGCAAATGAAGTCGTGGGCAACTGCTAGTCAGCAATAAGAAGAACCAACAAATTAAATTAATATACCAGTAAAGACGTGTGTGGTAAAGTTGGTGTCCCTCCGGGAAGTGATTTCGGTTTCTTACAGGTATAGCGTATAGCAAGAGGCTTTAAATGTCTTCTTTGTGCCGAAAAGATGATGACACTCTCCAGAAAGTGTTTGGAGCAAGTAGAACTTGTTTTGGTGGCTAACCAATCTTTTCGCCCTGTGGCATCGATCCATCTTTGCTTTTCTTTTGGATCACCTGGGTAGCTGCCAAAAATCTCTTTCTAAAGTTGGGATTTAGTATGAGTGCAAACAATTTTTAATTTTTTAATTATTAAAAAATTATTGGTTAACTTCAAAGCTAAAAAATATATACAAGTAAGTATTCAACATTACAGGAATAATGCAAGTATACAGAAATTTATCGATATCGATGTATTTTTGGAAACACTTTTGCTCTGGTTTCGACCGGCTAAAAAATATTTTTGTTTTAACAAATATAGTGGATAAAAAGGTATTCTAAATGGTTATCGGTGGTACAATAGGCCTCCATTTTGCTAATTTTTATCTTTGCTGTGAGCTCGACGTGATAATATCGCACAAAACGGCATTTTCTTAAAAAATACGTCGCTGCTCTTTTCGCCATTGAGTCGGGCAAATGACTGAAGGGGTCATTTTGAGGTTTTGACGTTTATTTGTCCTACGGACCTATCTGTGGCACGCGGGGCCCGCCTACTTTGCCTTTCTAACTCTGTTTCATGTATTCTATGTTGACAACAATATTACATACCAACCTACTTGCGTTTCACTCATTATCTCGTAAAGTGACCCGCTGTCCAACGATTCAAAAACTTTTTTGAAACGATTTATCGACTTTATGTTTAGTAGGTAGGTACTTAAGGTTAAAATATATTTTGGACAGGAAATACCATAGTTACCACAATTGTTAGCATTGCGACTGGCATCATAAGACGCGGTTGGGACCCCAATTATATATATAAAGTGTTAATGGAATAAGTGAAACTGTCATACACCCCAACTGATTTTTATTAAAATAAATCCATTCCCGAAAAAAATAAATGGTACAGCACAATGCACTTAAAGTATTAACTGCAAACTTAAATTTGTAAATCCATACACATAGTACGGAAATACAATTCAGATTTAAAATTGTTAAACATTAAAAGAAACTAACCGTAAACTATTTCGAATAAATCACATGTTTGAATTTTGGTAGTACTGGAACAAACCTTTATATGAACTTTTACAGATCAATAGATACTACCGCAAGTTACTTGCATGAAGATTTTTTACATGTCCTAATTTCCCAACACAAGTTGATCAGTTTAGTCTACTGAGCAAGCCCTTTCAGTTTTTGGTACACCCTGTATACCAGATTTTTGCAAAAAAAAAATATATTATCCAGTCAGGTATTAACCAATCCAGAATTTAAATTATAGAAAATTAAAGAACTTGAGTAAATCAGATGTTTACGTTTTAGTAATACTGGAACAGCCCTTACATGAAAATACACACCAATTGATACTGCCGCAAAATACCTTAAATAGATATGTTTGGTCATGCAAATTTTCATCAAGATTTTATGAGCCGTTTTTGCGAAAATTACAATTTTTCATTTTCCTTGTATGACAGCTACCCTCAAAATGAGAGCCAGCAGAAAACCACTCAGAACCCCTCGTTGCATAAAACTTCTAAAATTAAAATATGGTGTCAATCGGACCATTCGTTTAGCCGCTAGGCCAAAGCGAGACGGACAGACCGACCGACCGACCAACAAACCGACCAACCGACCGACCGATCGACCGACGGACGGACATTTTTGGGAAACTTCTTTTTATATGATGTATAAGCGATACTGAAAACATTTTTGAGAAAATTAGAAAAAAAAATTTTTTACGAATACATTCCCTTTCTCGCTCCGCTCGAAAGTAAACACTTAAAAAATAAAGTTTCATCATTGTTCTAGTAGATTTTTAAGCTATCATAGCGCGTCCGCCTAGCGTCCGCACACGCCACGCTCACTTCCCTCCCGCGCGCGTTTCCACAGAAATATTTAGAAGCAGCAAAAATATTATAATAAAATAAAAACAAATTACCCGTGAAATTGATTCTACTGTCGATTCTGAACAAACTATTTTCTCAGATTCGCTTATTCCGTTAACACGTTGTATACGATGTTACGATACCTATTACCCGTCCACCAGCTCTCAAAGTCCCTTTGTCGCCTTTTACGACTCCAACGGGGAGAGATACTATTCTTAGATGGTACTACACAAACAGTAAATAAAATGACCAAAAATTTGAAATGAATAAAATAATACTTGCCTCCAGTACCTGCACCTAAACCAGGACATGTAAGAAACATTTTTTATTAGAAAATATATTTTTTTATTTTTAAGTTAATTATTAAAAAAACTAAGAGATCTTTCTTGTTTTCAAGAATGCGATTAAAAATATACACACGGAGTAAAAAAAAGTACAATGATCCTTTTAAGGGTGATTCTACATTACTAGTAGATGGTAAAAAAAATTAAAAAATACTTTAATTTTTACTTTTTTTTTATTTTGGGTTATCACGAAATTAGATTTTCCTTCGAATTGCATGACAGTAATTAATTAAAATGGATAGGTACTTGCTAATGACTGGATTTTTTTTTTGCAATTAGTGAATAAAAGACGGATTTAAAGCGAGGGCAGGCAGAGATGAATCACGAGCAAGCAAAGGATTCTAACGACTGAATCACGACGGAGTGATTCATGACGATTCAATCACGAGCGTAGCGAGTGATTCATGTGTTAGATCCTGAGTGACGCGAGAGATTCATGGCCCTCGATTTAAATCCCTTTTATTCAAGAGTTGCACGTTTTACCATGACTACGAGAAAAAGAAACAAAAAAACAAACGAGTTATTTGCACGAGGAGTTTGTATGTCGAGTGTTCTTTGCACTAGGAGTTTGTATCGAGTATTTTTTGCGCAAGGAGGTTGTATAGCATTGAGATGGAGGTCGAATATATTGGGGAGTTCTAAATTCAAACACCAAAATAATGATTAAAAGTGCTTTTTATTCACTGTTTTCAGTGAATATAATAATCTTTTTAGAGGGGGAATGGTATAATATTTTTTTCTGTTTCACCGGCTGATTATAAAAGTCATTCTCCAACGCTGTACTTTTTTTAACTAAATTACTTTTTTAAGAGAAAGTACTTTTTAATATTTTGTATACAATCTGTTGGTGATGTAGAATTATCCCCTAGCTAGAAGGATTATCGTAAATTTTTACACGTTGTATTTATATTTAAATAAATAAGCCCGCCTTGGTAAATGTCATGTTATATCTAAATTTCTATTGGTTAATTGTGCAATAAAGAATATATGTTTAAATGTGGAAATATTTACAAGCACCGGCATTCATTTTATTAATTCATTTGAGGTCCTGGGTTACAAATGTAACATTTTGCATTTCGGCACCCAGTGCTACAATGGTAAATTGACCAGATGACAACCGCACAGACTGTAGGATTCTTAGCTGTGAGATAATCATGATGGCAATACCACATTTTTTTAATTAAAATTTGATTTTAATGGCTTTTTAAGTAGATTAAAAATATTAAATTACTACGAGTATAAGTTTTTTTAGTTTGTTAAGTAAATTTCAAACGATTTAGACTACCTTCTTTCATTATTGTTGTTGTATAGTCTTTATTGCACGAAAATTACAAAAGTACTATTGTCTGAAAGATTACATGCAAAGGCGGACTTATCCCTAGGTGAGATCTCTACCAGTCAACCTTAGTGTGACTAAAGGAAAAAGTATAATGATGCAGGATGCAAGCGTGTAAACAGAGCAAAGCATGAAAGAAAATTAGATTAATTTATAAAACTAATACAAAGAAACCACCAGTACCTAAAAAATCTAAAAACTAAAAAGTGAGATTATATTTTTTTGTGAAACACAAAAAATCTGACTGTGCTTCGTAACAGAAAAAAGGAAAACAAGCTCTACGACTACTATCTTTAGGACTTGTTTAACTTGAATTAAGATATTGCAGACGAAATGAACAAAGTTATGTAAACGCCCATAAAACGTATCTCCGTCCCCCTGAAATATCAAAATTAAGTTAAAATTCAAGTTAAACAATTTCCTAAAGCTTATTTTCCTCTTTTCTATTATGAAGTCGTCATTTTTGTTTTTTCAATTAAATGAAAAATCAGTTAGGTAAAGTACGCGACAGCTCGGGGGTGGGGGTGAAATGTAAGGCCATACATGTCGAGCTGTCCCAAGCTGTCCCTTACTACCATAGGGTCCTACAGAACTAGTGAACATAATTTTACCATGTTTCTTATACCATGAAACTGAACAACTTTCCCAAAGGAACATCGAAATACGAATACTGACCTCCCATACAAAATGTGTTATCAGATGATGCAGTTTCTATGAGAGGTCAAAAATTGATTTTCGTATTTTGACCTATGTTCATTAGGGACAGTTGTTCAGTTTCATGGTCTGAATAAAATACATTAGGACCTTATTAAGGGTGTAAGGTACATACACCGTACCGAAAACTGAAAGGGCATGCTCAGTCAACGAAGCTGAAACAAATTCACAAAGAAACATTTCTGGGAAATGATAAAAAAAAATTAACTCTCCATACAAATTGCTCACTCTGATTGAACAGTTTGTGCGGAAAGGTATTTTTTTTTTCGTTTCCACTTAACAGTTTCTTTGGGGAAGTTGTTCAGTTTTGTTGACTGAGCACACCTGTTCAGTTTTCGGTACGGTGTACCTTACGGCCTGTAAAGCCCTGGTGGAATTCGGTTTTTTTTTTCAATTCCGAAAAAAATTCTACAAAAGATTTTATTATTTTTATGGCTTAATTTGTTAAACACTATGACTATCCTAGATTTATAAAATTATTGTAAAAAAAAATGTACCCCCAAAAAGGGTTTTACTGTTATATTCCGTAAAGGCCTCACAATATTAAAAAGTAGTCTCTTTAAAAAAAAAACTATTTCCACTCAAGAGGCCAAAATTATTTTTTCACACAGATTTTGATCGATTAAGGCGATTCGTTTTCCATACTAAATTCAAGTGACTTGCATTTTTATGCGGGACATAAAATGCTGTTGAAAAACGAGTGTAAACTGCTATTTTTAGTTAAATTTTTCACTGATTAATACAAAGATACAGCTAATGCACCGAAAGTACTACAGTATAGATCGCACACCTACAATGGAAATATTGAATCAAAAATTGCTTACAAAAACTAGTACTTTCGGTGCATTAGCTGTATCTTTATCGAAAAAAAGATTATTCAAAGGATTGTACTAATTAATAAACTTACCAAGAGGCTTCGCATAAGCTGCAGCTAAAACAGCCTTTAGGAACAAGAAAACACGAAATTATGTAGATGCTTCATAAAGTACATATTTCAATTTTTGTATAAAAATAATAGGAAGTTGATAATAGGAATTAAATAGTAGATTAGTAGCCAAGGGCTGTAAGGCATCAATTGCAGCCCGAGATATTTAGGCGCACGCCTATTGATGCTTACACCCGAGCTAACCACTCTGCTTTACATCTCGATTGTGAGGTCAGTAGGTCCTTATTACCCCCAAATGGGGCTTGTAGGTTGCCAATTAGCGCTCTAGGTTAATAATGTAGCTAGAAAAGCCCTAGGGCGGTAAGTAAATAAAAAAAAACACTAAAAAAACAATGACTTACCGCCCTAGGGCTTTTTTAGCTACATTTTTACCCTAGAGCGCTAACTGGTCACCTACAAGCCCCATTTGGGGGTAATAAGGACCTACTTACCGAATATGAGATATGTAAAATTAATTAACGCTACAGTGGACTATTCCGATGACATAGGAGTAATATTTCGTGTAAATTTTGTATCCCATTCTTTTATATCTTAACATAGAAAATTATGATGAAATTCTTTACTACTTATTTTGCAAGAATAGTAATGTACCAAACGTTTTGCAAAATTCACCCTTTGAGTATTATCAAAAAAATAACGTTGGCTAGGCATTTATACTTTGCAAAAACTTCGGCATGCGGTTGTACAGTGTAGGCAACGAAGCAGTTGACCCCCGCATTAAATCCTCAGTCGATGAAACTTTGCTGGGGTATTTACACTATATGAGACAAACCTTCTACAAAAAAATCCAAAAAAAAATCGGTACTTTTAATTTTTTCATACATTTTTTGTGATTTTTGTATGGAAAAATAAAAGTACCGATTTTTTTTGGATTTTTTTATAGAAGGTTTGTCTCATATAGTGTAATACCCCAGCAAAGTTTCATCGACTAAGGATTTAATGCGGGGTTCTTCATACAACGATCCGCTTCGTTGCCTAGACTAGTATTTTTATTACATTGCACTTGTGTCGTTTTAGAAAATGTAGAAAGCTTCGCAGCTAGCTATCTTTGCACACCCAGAGGTACGAATAGTTCTATCCATGAAACTGAACAACTTTTCCCAAGAAACATAGGTCGAAATACAAAATAGTAGATTGTATCACAAGGCTGTAAAATAATATTTTTAAGGCGAGGGCGCTATTTTGAATCCAGAGCGAAGTGAAGGATTCTTGAGTAGAATCCTGAACGTAGCGAGGGATTCAACAGGTCGCCCAAGGTAAAAATATTTTTGCTGCCGCGTAATACACTCTACTTTTCATCTCCCTCTAAGAGAAAAGAATAAGAGGCTCATTAAGTCACACTCGTCATTAATTTTAAACAAAAAATACCATTACAATATTATTTCTTGATGAAACAATACTAAAAATCATATTAAGTATTATTTGTAACCACTGAAAATGTTATTGACATTTTTGTATCGACTAGGAACAGAACCTCTTTGGTTGGTAGTCTTGTTTACATTTCAAGTACATTTCTTTTTTTATATTCATAATAATTTTAATAGTGCAACCAGCCAGTATCATTTTTCCTCAGAGTAAAAAACTATAGAGTCCGCCATATACATATTCTGTATGAGCTAGTGAAGTGTAAAGCGTCTCACTGTCGCCCATGCTAGTCGGTCAAAAAACTCAGTTAAATTTTACAAAAATCAAGATATCTTTAAAAATCTAATGTTTTAGTATAAACTTTGTTTGCGGAAGTGAAAATATATAGTTTTTTACAGGTGAATTGATAATTAATACTAAGAACAGAAGCGTAAATAATCCGTAATAGCCATTTTATGCGTAATTTTGAACACCGTTTTTATCCTGAATGGTAAGTGTTTTCACCAGAAAAACTGTGGTAGTAGCATTAATTAGTCCCATGTCACATATTTCTCAGAGAGAAAGATAAAAATTTTACGTTTTCAGGATTTGAAAAAATTCCATACATTTTAGTATGGAGGTCCCTAGCAAGAAAGTGCTACGCTTATGGCTCCCTCCTTAGCAGCAAGAGCTGCTACTTAAGCCTCCTTGCATTTTTCATACAATATTTTGGTTCGAGTTCTATGGTTGACCTAAAATATCCCTATGGTGGACCTAAATTCTAATTCTAATTTTAAATCCCATTTTTACCCGCTACGAAAGTCTCTTGCAGAAAACAGCTATTTTATCTAGTATCATATACCTACGAATTCTATTTCTAAGAACAAAAATATGTTTTCCATGAATACCAAATCCTCTGATGATGGTACAATACAGGGTGTTAATTTGATTGCGTGCCATAGCTCAGTGGCAGGATCAGTATAAGTAACTGAACAACTTTTCCTAAGGAACATAGGTCAAAATACGAAAAACCAAATTTGACCTTCCATACAAAATGCGCTATTAGCTGAAGCAATTTCTGTAGGAGGTCAAAATTTTATATTAGTTTTTCGACCTATGGGATAAGTTGTTCAGTTACTGATACCGATCTCGCTCGTGAGCTATGGCACGCAATCAAATTAACACCCTGTATACAGTTTATTGTACGACCAAACTTCTTCTTTTTTGTTGGGGCTATTTAAAAGTTGTTTAGCATTAATGGTCTGAGGAATGTATTTTATTTTTTGTCGAGATGTAAAAAAAAAACCGGTCAAGTGCGAGTCGGACTCGCGCGCCGAGGGTTCCCATATACCTATAGTATTTTTGGAAGCAATAAAGTCCATTTTAGGTCCGCAACACTACATTTGTTTGTAAAGGTTTTTGCAGATTTCTAAAAAACTGTGCAACTAACATAGATCGTTTTATTTTTCCGGTGATACATAAATTTCTATCGACTGTAATTAATTCAGATTTTTTCTTCCATAAACTTCGGAAATAAGGGGGGGAATGGTATTTTTTGTGACATTTCTCATCATAACTTGAAAACTAAGAATAGTAAAAAATAAAAAAATATATTTTTGAATGTACAAGTAAAGCCCTTTGATATGATACCCCACTCGACCTAGTAACGACAATTTGAAATTTTGCCCCCCTATTTGGGTCTCCTCTTAACATTAATAATCATTATATGTATATTTTTTAGTTCTTTCATGTGCAATTAAGTTGGGCAACTATAACCTTAAACTATTGCAAATTTCAAGTCGATAACATGAGTGGTTGCTAAGATATACAGGTGTGATAGACAGACAGACAGACAAAGTCGCACCATAAGGGTTCCTTTTTTTACCATTTTGGTATCGGAACCCTAAAAATATAAACTTGAATCGTTGTATTTATAATGGAGTTATTTATTTCAAACTCGGGGTGTAAAGGACGGTGTACCGAAAACTGAAAGGGCGTGCTGTCAACGAAACTGAACAACTTACCCAAAGTAACATTTTGGGAAATCAAAAAAAAAAATTACCTCTACATACAAACAGTGAGCAATTTTTAGGAGAGGTCAAACATTTTTTTCATTTCCATAAAGTTGTTCAGTTTCGTTGACTGAGCACTCCCATTCAGTTTTCGGTACACCGTCCCTTACACCCTGTATAGTGCTTTAACTTCAACATCATTGAATAGAAAGTTGCAGATTTCATACAAATTCAGAATTTTATATATAACCTCTAACTCTATCTCTATTACTCGTAATACCCCTTGGGTGAGAGATTCTACAATTTTGGAAAATAAAATTGAATACATGATAAATTTGCATAAGAAACCAATTTTTTTTTCAGAAGTTCTAATCGAAAAGTTGTTAAGTAACTGAACAGGGGGGGTGATCGTGGTAATTTCAACGATATTACCAAAACAAAAACGTTTGCCTAAAACACTTAGTTAAGACTTAACATGACTTTTGAGGCAAACGTTTTTGTTTTGGAAATGTCGTTGAAATTACCACGATCACCCCCCAGTGGTGGATCTTCCACCTGAGAGATTTTGCGTTGGCACAATTTCATGTAACATAGATACTGTGCACACACGGCCACACGTCGGTGGAAACACTTTGACCTTAAGCTGGTCTCTGGTTGCGGGTGTTTGTAGTGTAGCTATGGTCCAGCTTATACTGGTTTTGTTTCTAAGCGTTTAATGCCGTACGACCGTAAAAAAAAAGTTGAAGCAACTGAATAATTTTTATTCTACAACTTTTGGAAATTAAAATAAAAAAACTCGAATCTTCATACAAAACGAAAATTTGATCCGGTCAATTTGTATGGAGAACCAATTTTTTTTATTTAATTTCCAATAGTTGTAGAAATAAAGTTGTTCAGTAACATAGGTAGATACCCCCCGAGAGATTCTGCGTTTTTGGAATTACACGTTGTAAAAGCAAAAAATAATATAAAGCACTTACCAGGGTAACAAAAACAACGGAGAATACTTTCATGATGGCAGTTGTTGGAATCCACTGAGTGTCGATCTTGCTTCATGACCCCCTTTTTATACCCCTGAGACCATAAATTTAGACAGCTGAACATATTGACGACATCTTATACAAATGCCGAAACAATAACACTTAATCATGGTTTTATATTTACTTTACTCGAAAAGAATAGTTTTATGACATAGACACTATTTCGAGAAAAATTATACAATACATTTTGTTTATAAAGTGGATCATAAATATAACTCATTTCAATGAAATATTAATTTAAGTAAATATTCAGCTCGATCAATATTATTCGGTCTTTATGTAATTTTAAGTTATTTAAACAACTGTGAAAAACATTCATACATTTACGTCATTCAAAAATTATTTACATTTACTCCACTGCGGCGGATTCCGAAAGGAGGGTTATGTGTTTAACCATGTTTAAGTTTGAGTGTAACTACGTTATTGCTTTATTAATTTTATCACAAGAAAATGGCAATAAAATCTTTCGAAACTTAGATTAATTTCCTTTTTAACGCTGAACTATAAAATCACATAACTTCAATAAAGGCTGTAAGGGATGGTGTACTGAAAACCGAAAGGGGGAGCTTAGTTAACGAAACTGAATAAGTACCTTTCCCAATACAAAGGAACTCTCCTAACCTAACTTTTTTTTTGTTGACGCTGGGAAAAAATGCATTATGCGTCTCCCTCCCATCGGGGACTGAGAGGGGTATGTGGGACTCCCACACACTAAAACAACCCAGCGGCACTCCCGCGTCGCCCGAGTGGCGGGGGACTGGGAAACCGGCAGAGCCTTTACTTCCAGTCCCACACCGGCGACCGCACGCCTACCTACACTACCTTTTAATTAATATTTCATTTGCGTCTACCCATAGACAAAAAAAAGCCAAAAAACAGAAAAGATTAGGATAGGTTCGGTTAGGTTAGATTAGGTTTAGGGTGGGCATTATTCATATTGGCTGGTCAAAGTGATTAATCATGCTGTTTTAATCACATGACCCAATTGAGTCGGGCATAGTGAATACAGTCCAGCCATTATTAATGTGCCCGGACTTATCACATTGCCCGTGACATATAAAATTAAAAGTGGTAAAGGATATTGCGATAAAAAAAATCAAGATGGCGACAACAGACAGTAACTTGACTTTTCACGGCTGCCTAATTCATGAAAACGTAAAGAAAAAAAAATCGGTCAAGTGCGAGTCGGACTCGCGCGCCGAGGGTTCCGATATACCTTTAGTATTTTTGGAAGCAATAAAATCCATTTTCAGAACCGCAAAACTAAATTTGTTTGTAAAGATCGTTTTATTTTTTCTGTAAAGTTTACATAAACTTCTGTCAACTGTAATTAATTCAGATTTTTCCTTACACAAACTTCGGAGATAACGGGGGGAATGGTATTTTTGTCATTATTCATCATAACTTTAAAACTAAGAAACTTAAAAAATTAAAAAAAAATATTTTAAAATGAACAAGTAAAGCTCTTTCATATGATACCCCACTCGACCTAGTAGCGAGAATTTGAAATTTGCCCCCCCCCACTATTTTGGCCCTCTTTACATTAATAATAATAATTTTTTCAAAATTTTTACATGTGCAATTAAGTTGGGCAACTATATTCTAAAATCATTCCAAATTGCAAGTCGATATCATAAGTGGTTGCTGAGATATAGAGATGTGACAGACACACAGACGGACAGACAGACAGACAAAGTCGCACCATAAGGGTTCCTTTTTTTTACCATTTTGGTATCGGAACCCTAAAAAGCAAATTAAGTATATGTATATATATATATATATATATATATATATATATATATATATATATATATATATATATATAT